>OX438964.1:8137500-9490000 GCA_949316185.1 Pyrausta nigrata | reverse complement strand
AAAAACCGCGGGATTCAGTGCTGGGCTATTTTCCTGTTCGCTCGCCGCTACTAAGGAAATCCTAGTTAGTTTCTTTTCCTCCGCTTACTAATATGCTTAAATTCGGCGGGTGATCCTCCCTGATCTGAGGCCAACGATAAAATGGGAGGCAGACACGATATCCGTCGACGCACACGACGACGCCGACGATCGAGGTATTGAAACACACGATGACGACGGCGCCGATGCGCCTCTTCGGACGTCGAGTCCGCCTACGTGACGGACGCTCTTTAAATTTTTAAACGTATCTATCTTAGGCGCTCTCTTACAATTTTTCACATCGAAGAGTCGCGCTCAAGAATTACGAATAAAACGAGCGAACGACAATTGTCTTTTATATATTTGAACGGACCTGACGTGTGTGTATGTAACAACACACGTTAAGAACCGTCAATTGCACGTACGTGTGTATTACGACGACGACGCGCAGTGTGATTATTGTATTTATGCAGCCGGCCCTCAGACAGGAGTGGTCCTGGATGTGTCTCCACGGACCGCAATGTGCGTTCGAAATGTCGATGTTCAAATGTGTCCTGCAGTTCACACTATGACGCGCAGTTAACTGCGTTCTTCATCGACCCGCGAGCCAAGTGATCCACCGTCCAGGGTAATGGTTTAGTGGTTTATATAAAAACAAAATAATATATAAATTGTATATAAATTATATCTGAATACGACGATTCAACCGCATTTTATTTTTTTGTTTACGAACGTATCGTTATCGACTAAGATCGCGGATTTCGATCTGTCCACGTCGATTATACGATACGACGACACACACACACGACACGCCTCCGAGTCGAAACGAATATATCGTCCAACAACGTCGACACGCGTGTGTGTGTGTATCTTCTGTGTCTGGATTATTATATTATATGCATATAACATACACCCCGTTAGAAGCGTACGCTATATAAACACACGTTAATGATCCTTCCGCAGGTTCCCCTACGGAAACCTTGTTACGACTTTTACTTCCTCTAAATGATCAAGTTCGGTCAACTTCCCAGCAACGCCGACGGCCGTGAAGCCACCGCGTGTCGGTCCGAAGACCTCACTAAATCATTCAATCGGTAGTAGCGACGGGCGGTGTGTACAAAGGGCAGGGACGTAATCAACGCGAGCTTATGACTCGCGCTTACTAGGAATTCCTCGTTTATGGGGGATAATTGCAAACCCCAATCCCCAGCACGAAGGAGTTTCAACGGGTTGCCCGGGCCTCTAGGCCTGGGAGAACATGCTGATTCCTTCAGTGTAGCGCGCGTGCGGCCCAGGACATCTAAGGGCATCACAGACCTGTTATTGCTCAATCTCGTGCGGCTCGAAGCCGCCGGTCCCTCTAAGAAGAATTTTAATACGTCGCCAGTGAGTTGCGTGACAGAGCCACGCGCACCTAAATGGCGACGCCTATTTAGCAGGCTAGAGTCTCGTTCGTTACCGGAATTAACCAGACAAATCGCTCCACCAACTAAGAACGGCCATGCACCACCACCCACCGAATCAAGAAAGAGCTGTTAATCTGTCAATCCTTCCGGTGTCCGGGCCTGGTGAGATTTCCCGTGTTGAGTCAAATTAAGCCGCAGGCTCCACTCCTGGTGGTGCCCTTCCGTCAATTCCTTTAAGTTTCAGCTTTGCAACCATACTCCCCCCGGAGTCCAAAATCTTTGGTTTCCCGAAAGCTGCCCGCCGAGCCATTGTATTAACGTCGGCGGATCGCTAGATGACATATTTACGGTTAGAACTAGGGCGGTATCTAATCGCCTTCGAACCTCTAACTTTCGTTCTTGATTGATGAAAACACCTTTGGCAAATGCTTTCGCTGATGTTCGTCTTGCGACGATCCAAGAATTTCACCTCTAACGTCGCAATACGAATGCCCCCAGTTATCCCTATTAATCATTACCTCGGAGTTCTGAAAACCAACAAAATAGAACCGAGATCATATTCTATTATTCCATGCACGAAATATTCAAGCAGCATTTTGAGCCCGCTTTGAGCACTCTAATTTGTTCAAAGTAAAGTTGTCGGCCCATCTCGACACTCACTGAAGAGCACCGCGATAGGATTTTGATATTGAACCGACGTTTGACCGTCGGCTCACCGACGATATGCTCCGCAAACGTGTCAGTATCACCGCGGATGCGGTGCACCGACAGCGCGGCGCACAAATGCAACTACGAGCTTTTTAACCGCAACAATTTTAGTATACGCTATTGGAGCTGGAATTACCGCGGCTGCTGGCACCAGACTTGCCCTCCAATTGTTCCTCGTTAAAATATTTAAAGTGTACTCATTCCGATTACGAGGCCTCGTAAGAGTCCCGTATCGTTATTTTTCGTCACTACCTCCCCGTGCCGGGAGTGGGTAATTTGCGCGCCTGCTGCCTTCCTTGGATGTGGTAGCCGTTTCTCAGGCTCCCTCTCCGGAATCGAACCCTGATTCCCCGTTACCCGTGACAACCATGGTAGTCGCAGAAACTACCATCGAAAGTTGATAAGGCAGACATTTGAAAGATGCGTCGCCGGTGCTGGACCGTGCGATCGGCAAAAGTTATCCAGATTCATCAAAATTAACGACTTCGAACGCGAGGCCCTCCGTCGATTGGTTTTGATCTAATAAAAGCACTCATCCCATCACTGGTCAGAGTTCTGATTGCATGTATTAGCTCTAGAATTACCACAGTTATCCAAGTAACTGAGTAAGATCTAAGGAACCAAAACTGATATATTGAGCCATTCGCGGTATCGCCTTAATACGGCTTGCACTGAGACATGCATGGCTTAATCTTTGAGACAAGCATATAACTACTGGCAGGATCAACCAGGGAGCTTACACATAATATGTTTTCTGCGTCTTAGCCAGATTCGACGTTTGACCGACCGAATCGAGGCATGACTGTGTGTAAACTACTACATTGATATATATTGGTCGTATATATCAATGGTGTGTCGCACGTTGGACTGGAGTGCCGCAACGCACACAGCGCTCAATAATTTATTTGAAAGCGCCCACACTGAACGTTCGCACAGATCGATTCACTATTTGTAAAATAATTTTACAATTGACGTAACACATAAACGACAATCAGCCCGGAGCAAGAGAGATCCCAAACCCGAACTGGAAGTGCACAAACAGATATGCTGCTATCGGCGTTGTTGTAAAAATTTACGACAACACGATTAGCAATAAAAGCCACAACAACACAGTCGCGTAGACACATGTTCATCGGCCTATATGACAACTGATCGTTTGTACGGATTCGATATATAAACGGTTCCGTCGATCTACAAAGTTTAACAAACAAGCACCAGAGTTGTGAACAGACGTTAGAAATAAGACTTAGACGTTTTTCGCCCTAAAAAGTCAAACTGCGGCAGATATTGAACTCTGCGCGTTGCGGGCGCGCGCGCGCGCGCTCTAATTCCGGAGCGCGCGCAAGCACGCTGCGCAGAGTCCTATCTCGCGCCGCCGCCGCCGTCTGCGCGCCGCGGCTCCCCGTCTGTTCTCACAACTCTGTCACGAGTGGATGCCGCAAGCCATACAATGTTTATTTCGGAGCTAATAACTAAGCTAATCAAGTAAAATTTTGTTAGGTTAGGTTAATATATATATGTATATATAGGTATGTATGTATGTATGTATGTATGTATGTATGTATATATAGGTATGTATGTATGTATGTATGTATGTATGTATGTATGTATGTATGTATGTATGTATGTATGTATGTATGTATGTATGTATGTACGTATGTACTGAATTAGATTAGGTTAAAAAAAAAAAAAAAAAAAAATATATCAAGTCAGGTTAGGTTGAGTTAAGTTATGTTAGGTTAATAAAATTAAAAATATATCAAGTTAGGTTAGGTTGGGTTAAGTTATGTTAGGTTCAAAAAAAAAATTTGAGGTTAGGTTAGGTTAGGTTACAAAAAAAAAAAAAAAAAAATCAAGTTAGGTTAGGTTGGGTTAGGTTAGGTTAGGTTAGGTTAGGTTAGGTTAGGTTAGGTTAGGTTAGGTTCAAAATTTAAAAATAAATCAAGTTAGGTTGGGTTAATTAAGTAAGGTTAGGTTAAAAAAAAATTAAAAGATTATTCAAGTTAGGTCAGGTTGGGTTAGGTTAGGTTAGGTTAGGTTCAAAATTTAAAAATAAATCAAGTTAGGTTGGGTTAACTAAGTAAGTAAGGTTAGATTAAAAAAAAATTAAAAAATTAATCAAGTTAGGTCAGGTTGGGTTAGGTTAGGTTAGGTTAGGTTAGGTTAGGTTAGGTTAGGTTAGGTTACTGCGGTAGTGTGCTGATGGCGCTGACCCGTGGTCCCGAACTATATGGCTCCCGAGAACGCCGCTGGTTTTTAGTGGGTAGGCCCCAATCGGGGAGAGTCCCACATAACCTATCGCTCCCCCCGAGAGTGGTAGGTATGCGTAACGCATTTTCCAGCGATAAAAAAAAAAAAAAAAAAAAGGTTAGGTTAGGTTAGGTTAGGTTAGGTTAGGTTAGGTTAGGTTAGGTTAGGTTAGGTTAGATTAGGTTAGGTTAGGTTAGATTAGGTTAGGTTAGGTTACAAAAAAATTTAAATAAATCAAGTTAGGTTAGGTTAGGTTAGGTTAGGTCAAAAAAATTAAAAATAATTCAAGTTAGGTTAGGTTGGGTTAGGTTAGGTTGGGTTAGGTTAGGTTAAAAAAAAAACAAGTTAGGTTAGGTTAAAAAAATCAAAAAAAAAACAAGTTAGGTTAGGTTAGGTCAAAAAAATTAAAAATAAATCAAGTTAGGTTAGGTTGGGTCAAAAAAATTAAAAATAAATCAAGTTAGGTTAGGTTGGGTTAGGTTGGATTAGTTGGCATTAGTTAGAATAAGTTGGCATTAGTTGACATTAGTTGGAATTAGTTTAGTTAGATTTTACAAAAAATTGGGTTAGATTAAAAAAAAAATTAGGTTAGATTTGAAAAAAAAAAATAGTTTAGGGTATAAAAACGAATTGACGAATAAACGAAGAAACAAATGAACGATTTAACGAGTAAACGATTTAACGAAGTAACGAACTAACGAATAAACGAATAAACGAAGTAACGAATAAACGAACTAACGAAGTAACGAATAAACGAAGTAACGAACTAACGAAATAACGAATAAACGAATAAACGAAGTAACGAAGTAACGTACTAACGAAGTAACGTACTAACGAACTAAAACGAAGTAACGAATTAACGAAGAAACGAAGAAACAAATGGAACGATTTAACGAAGTAACGAATAAACGAAGTAACAAACTAACGAAGTAACGAACTAACGAAGTAACGTACTAACGAAGTAACGTACTAACGAACTAAAACTAAGTAACGAATTAACGAAGAAACAAATGAACGAAATTAACGAATAAACGAAGTAACGAATAAACAAAGTAACGAATAAACAAAGTAACGAATAAACGAAGTAAAGAAATAACGAATAAAAGAATAAACAAAGTAACGAATAAACGAAGTAACGAAGTAAAGAAATAACGAATAAAAGAATAAACAAAGTAACGAAGTAACGAATAAACGAAGTAACGAATAAACGAAGTAACGAACTAACGAATAAACGAACTAACGAAGTAACGAATAAACGAAGTAACGAACTAACGAAGTAACAAATAAACGAATTAACGAATAAACGAATTAACGAATAAACGATTTAACGAAGTAACGAAGTATCGTACTAACGAAGTAACGAACTAAAGAAGTAACGAATAAACGAACTAACGAAGTAACGAACTAACGAAGTAACGAAGTAACGAATAAACGAAGTAACGAACTAACGAAGTAACGAATAAACGAAGTAACGAACTAACGAAGTAACGAATAAACGAATAAACGAACTAATGAAGTAACGAACTAACGAAGTAACGAATAAACGAACTAACGAAGTAACGAATAAACGAAGTAACGAAGTAACGAACTAACGAATAAACGTACTAACGAAGTAACGTACTAACGAACTAAAACTAAGTAACGAATTAACGAAGAAACAAATGAACGAATAAACGAACTAACGAAGTAACGAATAAACGAAGTAACGAACTAACGAAGTAACGAATAAACGAACTAACGAACTAACGAAGTAACGAAGTAACGAACTAACGAAGTAACGAATAAACGAACTAACGAACTAACGAACTAACGAAGTAACGAATAAACGAACTAACGAACTAACGAATAAACGAAGTAACGAATAAACGAATAAACGAACTAACGAACTAACGAATAAACGAACTAACGAACTAACGAATAAACGAAGTAACGAACTAACGAATAAACGATTTAACGAAGTAACGAAGTATCGAACTAACGAAGTAACGAACTAACGAAAAAACGAATAAACGAAGTAACGAATAAACGAAGTAACGAACTAACGAACTAACGAACTAACGAATTAAATTATAGTAGGTTTTTTGTGGTTAGGTTAGGATTAGGTATTTTGGTTAATTTTTTAATAAAACCTTTTCTTTTTATTCTACCGATGCTGTGTGTCTGTCGTACCCCACCCATGTATACTAGATATACATTATATACCAAAGATTTTGGACTCCGGGGGGAATATTTAGTTGCAAAGCTGAAACTTAACAAGAATTGACCAGTCCAGAGTGGAGCCTGCGGCTTAATTTGACTCAACACGGGAAATCTCACCAGGTACACACAGGGACCGGAAGGATTGACCTAATATTTTTCAAGTAAGAACACGCAATAACTATTAAGTGTGCCGCCTTGCCTTGACCATTATTATTTCAATGGATCCTTTATAATAATAAATTGTACATAAGTAATGCTACCGTAGGTACTTACTACTACTTTTCGTTCAGCAGCGTACCGACTCGACTGGGCTGGGCACTTTGACTTTACCTGCGAACAAAGAATGTTTTAAATTAAAAATAATTTTCATAACAATGTATTATTGTAAGCGGTGTTTACTTACGTACTACTTTTATGATAATTAATAATACCTACATACAAATTGTTACTATCGTCACAAGTTTTATTATAGGTACTCTTTCTTGTAAGGTGTCAGTCAGTAAAGCCGCATGCATGTTCAGCAATTCTTGGTAGGTAGTTTTCGAGATATTTGCAAACAAAAGTTCCTTACAAAAAATGTACGGGAAAATGTTACAAAAAGTGAGCATTTTATTGCTGTTTGTACATAATACGCTAGATTTCACGTATGTACAGTCAAAATAACACCCACGATTTTTATTACAACTTTTAATATATTTTATTAACGTCCAACTGTCGGTACCCCGCCCTCCCTCCCATCCACGTGTCACCGTTTTAAGGAAGATCCAAAAAATTTGATCTTTATCGTGAGCTAATATTACCCGTGCGCCATCTAGCGGCCGCCATAGCCAAACTTTATAATTAAAAAAATTTAAGGCTTAATTACCGGAGTTGAAAGACCACTTTTGCAAGTCGGGATTAGCTAATCCGGTAATCTACGTGAGACTGTCCGGATTAGCTAATCCGGGCATGGCCTAATTATCTGATTTGAAAGACCACTTAAGCAAGTTGGGAGTAGCTAATCCGGAGAATCCTTTGTGTTTGTCCGGATTAGCTAATCCTGACTTGTTAATGGCCTATTATCTGAGTTGACAGCCCACTGCAAGTTTGGATTAGTTACTTCGGAAAATTAGCTTGTACAAGTCTGGATTAGCTAATCTGGGCTTGAGCAAGGCATGTCATCTTAGTTGAAAGCTCATTCCTGCAAGTTTGGATTAGCTTATCCGGAAAATTCACTTACCCCAGTCCAGATTAGCAAATCCGGACAAGCGGATAGCCATGACCTGAGATGAAAGATAAGAAACCAGCTGTTTTGTTACTCTGCAGGGCTTAGGCCTTCTTTTGTTACTCACTACGATTTTAAGTTCCTAACCGACTCACTATGTGTCAAAAGGCCGATCTAGATGGACAATATTATTTGAAAATATTAATTAGCTCTAAAGGCGATATCTTTTGATGAGTTGACTATACAGGGTGCTTATTTTAATCCGGGCGAAATTTAGTGAAACGACTTATGATCACTTACAAAACACGCATTAATAACCAATTAATACGAGAAAAATAAAATGAAATTTTAAACGATCATTTTTTGGAAAACCCTTACTGTACTGTGGCGTAAGATACTGCGATACGTTTGCACTGTACGAGTAGCAGGCGCGACGAGCAATAGGTACTTACCTACTCAGCTAGTATCTCCTTGCTGACTTTTATCTGACGTCTGCGTTGTTCCTAAATGTGTAAATAGCTATTTGTAAAACAACTGATCTCACGTACTTCGATTAGTTGATACCAAATTTCCCTTCCTACTTTTAACGGGCTTAGGACCGACAAACATACCTAAAATTTATTTGTACCTTATGACTCCTATGAATTCAATACACTGAGTTTGGGCAATCAATTAGAAATTGGTCCCTGAGCTTTCAATATCTTAATCAACACTAACCCAAACCCTTTTAAAATTGATTAAGATAATGACGTGAAAGTCGTCTGTATCTTATTGAGCACGATTATTACTGGATACGGGAGATCAATCGGAAATCGAACCCCGAACTTTCAATACCTCTTTACATTCCAATTTTAAAATTATTTGGTTTTTATTGTTTATTGATGAGTCTGTAACTTATTGAACACGATTCCAGTGATCAACCGGGAATCGAACCCGGAACTTTTTGTACTAGGCTAAGCTAACTTTTTTAAATTGAATACCTAATTTTAGTTGTATTAATGAATGAGACAAACCGGGAACCGAGATATCCCTAAGGATATCTAAGGTATGCCAGAAAACTTTAAAGTTTTCTGGCAGGAAATTATTATTATTAACAATACCAGCGGCTTTACATATAATGGACTCCGATGTCAAATAAATTTCGTCACTCGACAGTTTTACGAAAACATTGTTTGTAATATCCTAAAATACATACGTAGGTTTTTTTTTTCTTTTTTATTTATAAGCGCGCGCTTTATTTTTCATTCCATTCTGCTAAAATTCTTGGCTGCCAGGTTCAAATTTCAAATATGTTCTCTTTGGTGCGGGACGGGCTGGTGTGATCATGCCTACGAACTCTTATTCGAAATTCAAATTACTTTGCCTCCCTAGGGGCGTAATGAAATTTCAAACAACATTACGTCCCTAGGGATGCAATGACTTACTTTGAGTCAGGTTTACTTGATGTGTAATTGAACATTGCCGAGTAGGTAGTGTGAAAACTTATTTGCAATGTGAATGAATAAAAATAGTAGTTCTTACCATCAACTTCACGATCCATCACTAACTTAAGCACAATTAATTTTATAAACACTTTGAAATGGCGACAGACCAAATGCAGGAAGTGAATGATTTCAATATGAATTCCACCCGTAATGACACTTCAAAAATAATTATTAATTTGTTGGACAATACTTGCACAAAATTATCACCAGAATCGTGACCTCCAGATTGTCGGCTATCGCTTTTGCTAGTATTATTATAGATTTGATTGAATTAACCCTTTTTGTCTATCCAGATCGGCCTTATGACACATAGTGCGACTTCAAAAACGGATGAGGATCATTTAGTCAACGCGTTTTTAACACGCTTTAAGAAGGTGGTCGTGTATGCAACTATGTAATAGAATCTTAGGTTACTAATTTAACCGTCTTCCAAGGATCGTAGCATCATGAAATTTGGCAGCTGTATGTAGTTCTGATAACAATACAATAATATGGTACTGTCGAACTGATCTGATGATGAAGCCGGAAGACAGGAACTGTCCTGTCCAGACTGCTACAATTTTTAACATGGGTACCAATTTAACCCGGGTATGACCTCTTTTTAGGGTTTTTTAATTTCCAATTACACAAAAACGCAGTCGGGTTTTTTAGTTTTTTAAATAACCGTTTTTTATTTTATTATTTATAGTTTTATTATTCGAAACAAAATACCAGACTGCAAAAATTATTATATTTTTGAAATGGACTCTTTACTGGTTTTTATTTGATAACCATATTGCTATGCTAATGAGAAAATCAATCCCCCCTCCCCCCTTTATTTCTATTTTCGGGCGCCATAAAATTAAAATTTATATAGCCTATGTCACTCTCACAATTTTGACAAATTCAACGACACCTCATATGTCACAACTGTCGAGCCGTTTGGGCTGTAGGGCGTGCCATACAATTACACATACATACTCTAGAAAAACATAACCCTCCTTCCGCAGTCGGGTAAAAATACACAGTGAAATGATATTAGCTACTGATACTTAATAATAAAAGACAAAGTCATATATGTTTGATAAATAAATACACTTAAATGAATAATAATATTTAGGAAAATACAATAAATAACCAAATGTATATTTCGATAGCTAAGGCGCTCTGAAATTGTTAAGTGATAATTACCTGTTAATAATAAATTGGTGTTTAATATTATGAGATATTAAGTATAATATAATATAGCCCTCGTAATAAGTTTGCAATACCCAAATTGTAAGGGTTACTAAGTCATAAGCTCAAGTTTCTAGCATAAGACCTGCTGTAAACAAACATTTATGTAACACTTAGTATGCGAATAAATGAATATGAATTTGTTTGATTTATCATCCACCTCAAGGACCTATCCAATACACGTTTATTAAATTGAGCCTAGCTAGCAGATTATTAGTTGCCAAAAAAACTGATCAGACGAGCTGACGTACCATCCATATTTGATGTTTTAAATATCGGAACTTAAATCTTGGCCGCGTGTATAAGAACTAAAATAATAACTAAACACCTATCAGTTTTTCAAAATTACCTATATTTTACCGGTTCCTAGAACTTTTCGCCCTTTCTGCCCCTAAAACAAGACCCCATGGCCTTGGAAACAGCCCCGTTTCGGTCAAACTGAGTTGCGCCAGTTAAGAGATTTGTTTTAAGCTAGTGAGTTAGTACATCATTTTTACTGACATTTCGTTGGCGATGTCAAAGTTCGTTGTAGTAAGATTACACTTATGCAAGATCTATAGAAAATTATACGGTTTCGATTTCATATCCAAGAAAACCAATATTACCATCCGCCAATAAAAAGTTAACACAAAATCTTACCTTTTATGTGTCTGCCATTCGCCCGATGCTCCCGCACTGCCTCGCCAGTACATCAGGAACTGTCTGTAAAAGAGAACATTTTTTTTTACTTACAAATAATTATTTATTATCAATTGACGGCCAGCTGCAAGTTAGTGGGTCAATATAAATATATTGATTTAAGATTTATTGGCAAGTGGCATTCTGTATCAGTCATACTTGGGCTAAGCAGTCATCACCATGCGGTTTCATATAAAAATCCGGCCAAGTATGAGTCGGACTCGCGCATGAAGGGTTCCGTACCTTTACAACATTAGACAGTGTATGATCTTTTTTTAGTTTTAAAACGGTACAAAAATCTCGTTAATATGGGCCCCCCCTAAATATATTTTGTTAATTTAAATCTGATAATTTATTTTAAAAGTTTATATACTACTTAATATTCTGTAAATATTTCCAATCTGTCTCATTGTATGTCTGTCACCAGGCTGTATCTCATGAACCGTGATAGGTAGACAGTTGAAATTTTCACAGATGATGTATTTCTGTTGCCGCTATAACAACGAATACTAAAAACAAAAAAAAAAATATTTAAGGGAGGCTCCCATACAACAAACAGGTTTTTTTGGCGTTTTCTGCTCGATATTAATAATGGCAACAGGTAGACGCTAGAAATGTTCACAGAATAATAATATGTATATTCACTTTAAAAATTATCAAATTAAAATAATAATAATAATTTAGGGCGGCTCCCATACAAAATTATTTTTTTTCGTATATTAATGGTACGGAACCCTTCCTAAGCGAGTCTAACTCGCACTTGGCCGGTTTTTATGATTTATTGTTATAGGGGCAACAGAAATACATCATCTGTGAAAATTTCAACTGTCTAATACGGTTTATGAGATACAGCCTGGTGACAAACAAACAGCGGAGGCTTAGTAATAGGGTCCCGTTTTTACCCTTTGGGTACGGGACCCTAAATTTCAAAGTGTCAAAATGTTAAGTAAGTTTTTTGAACTGTCAATTAACTTTAACAGAATTTTGTAGCATGACATAATATCAGTTTTTTAAATCATATTTATGACTAATGGTTGCCCGCGACTTCGTCTGCGTGTACTCGATGAAACAAATTGACTCCTACTCCTATCGCCGTCCAGTAATCCTGATCTCTCATTAGTACTCTGCCGTATGGTAAGGGCAGGTCAACCCTGTATCAATAAATGTATGTACCGTATAATTGAATGCCGACTATTTAAACTGTGTTAGGTGCATCATGATTAGTTCATCAGATTTCGAGTTTTCAAGTGTATTTAGTGTAAAAAAAACCTCCGTGTATGTACTATCACTATAGAGATGAAACATACCCAAGATTACCACCAGGAATTTAAGTACATATTTAAACTGTGGTAGGTACGTACATAATGATTCGTTTGGTAGTTTTCGTGCCTTTAACGTTTAAGACCCATGCATGTATGCATACATACATACTAACATACAGACATAAATTTCAAATTCCTACTACATTTTAATGTACACAATTTAAACTTAATACAGTATTAATATATTATGTATAGATAAAGAAACTTACGTCTTGCATTTGAGCGCATCTCCACTTGAAACGCGCCGTCAGCTGCGATGCACCACAACTAAGTTTTATAGTGCAATGATATGGTCGATTCGTCTACACTAATATTATAAAGTGGAAAGATTTGATTGTTTGTTTGTTTGTTTGTATTGAATAGGCTCCAAAACTAACTGGCCTGATATAAATGAAATTTGGTACAGAGATAGTTCGAGACCCTGGGAAGGAAATAGGCTACTTTTTGTAGCAATTTACAATCATCAAGGGGGTGAAATGGGGGATGAAAGTTTGTATGAAAAATCCGACTTTAAAAATAAATGATTAATTTAAGGAAATATATATATTTCCTTAAATTAATCATTTATTTATATATTTAAGGGGAGCTCCCATACAACAAACGTGTTATTTTTGCTAACTAAAAGAAAGGTTATATTATAATTTCTAATGTTATGGATAATGGTACGGAACCCTTCGTGCGCGAGTCCGACTCGCACTTGGCCGGTTTTTTTAAATTATTGTTACAGTGAAAACACAAGTTACACAAAAAGACTAGCGCTGCCAAACTGTGAAGCAGTTTGTCGGCAGCGGTTCTCGTCCTTACATAATAATAAGGTATGTTATTCATGACTAGTGTTTATCACTAATAATAACGCTTGTTTTTTCTTATCGTAACATTTTTAGTTCTGGGTTTGAAGGTTCTGGTGATCTGTCTTAGATTCGTACGACACCTACTTCAGGCACCAGTCTCTCGCAAAGAAGAACAGGAGTTAGATAAGTGACACACTTGTATGTCTATACTGTTGTATATTCCAAATTTGTATTGAGAAAATACATAATTATTTTTATAACTTAAGCAATTATTTTGCAAGTTTTTACGAAATGAAATTTGATTTCATTTGAGAAAATACACTTTCATATTATTTTTGTCCAAATATTTTGCAATAGACACGAGTCTGTGACGACAAAAGGGCGAAACAATTTAAATGTTTTAAATCATAAACAGCACATAATAAGTTTTATCATTATTAGAGATGTTCGTAACTAAGGCCATATTTTTGCGTTATTGATTAAAAATACTAAAATCTAGGAATTTATAAGGATATGATCGGTGAATATATTAAGTAATAAATATTATTGTAATTTAATGAGTTGTCCACATAAACACTTCACAATAAGAATTTAGTGTGCACAATCCTGCCGACTCCATAGAACAGAGTTGCTGCAATACACCGTGGCGACGAATCGTTGCTCGCACAAAACGAGCAGGCATTTTTACACTAGAGATGCAATGTTTTACAGAAATCCTTTATAAGTACTACATAATTACAGCCATTTATATTGTAATACTGAAAAACTCAGTCAAAATATAATCTAGCATAAAACGAGCTGTTTAGACCACAGTTATTACCGTAAAATTAATAATCAAACCTAAGTAGATGCACACAGCCGCTTTAAACTTTAGACCGCCCCTTCGTAGTTCAAAAGGGTAACCTGACGTGCTGCAGACTGTACTTACGGACTGTTGATTCTTAGTGTAATCTGATGAAAAAATAACCCGACCAAGATTTGATCAATTAATAACAGCTTAGAGCTGTTATACAAAACCTAGCCTACATGAAGATACAAAAATCATTACCTATTTATCACTAGCAGTTCCGAGCGACTTCGCCCGCGCCAAATGTGGGATTTTCTATACAAACTTTCATCCCCTATTTCACCCCCCCTGATGACTTTATATAGCGACACCCTTTGTGTACGGAACCCTAAATATACTTATGGCACAAATAATATGTGTTACTGTTAACAAGGATTAAATCTATTTTTCTAATCTAAATGTACTGTATTATTTGTTCGAAGTGTAATGTTTTCTTACTTAAACCTTCGTTAAATAACCCTCCTTCCGCAGTTGGGTAAAAATGCATGCGTGCTTGTGGAGTAATAACTAGGCACTACTAAAAGCATACTTTGTATAGCAGTCAGTCAGTTGCTTTGCTAGCAACATGAATGGAGCATCTCTGTAACTATAAAGCAGACCATCTGATATAAGTTTGAGTTTCGCGCCATAAAATGAACTGAATAAATAGGTAATTGTTATATATGTTACATGTGATTTTTAAATTAATCCGTCCTAAAATTTAATACCGAAGAACAGAATAGTGAAATACCGAAGAACTATTTAGCTAAAATAAAATATATCCGCCGGTTGCTTTCCTAGCAACACGGAACATATATAAATCGTAGAGCGTTTGATCAGTTTAGATCAAACGCCGATAGATGTCACTAACAGTACTGATTCACAGTCACCGCTAACAAGATAATTCTTTTTCTAGATAATTATTTTGAATCAGAACTACAGATATAAAATTATTTTTACTTTTTAATAAGTAATTATTTCTTACTAACTAACAACTACCAACAAAATTTCATTAATAAATTTAATTCTTTGATGTTAATGCAACATTACTAAGATTATTTACTAAATAATTTAACGATGTACCAAAATTAGAACCGAACCATATCATTGCTTAAAAACAAAGTTGCCGACACTGCAAGCCTGAAAAGAAAATCAATACCTATGTTAATATGTATATATTTTCAATTTAAACACTGGTCATCCGTGCTCATTCTAACTTTACAAGCGGCATCAAAGAGGGTGCTAGGTGTCACCTATATCAACTTTGGTCAAAAAGTTTAAGACAACTTGATTGATTTGGGGCTTTCATGTTTGAATTTAATTAATTTTGCTGGCAACATACTAGTGTTCAATTCAGAACCAAAATTTGGAAATCTCTATTATAGGGAGAGAACAGTCTAAGGCCCAAGTTTATCGACTTTAAAACAGCTGGTAAACATAGAATGATTTATTTTGACTGTATTCCCATACAAAATATGTCGAATAATGTTAAATCGGCTGATTAAAAATTAAACATATGTGTTTTTGAAATTCAGGCTATGAGGCTGCTAAACATCGATTGACTGTGAATTTTACAGTATTCTCATACAAAATATGTTGGATAATGCTAAATCTGCTGATTAAAAATTAAACGTGTTGGTGAACTTCAGGCTAAGAGGCTGTTACAGCCCCTAAACACGTATTCTTTCAAATACAAAGAAAAGATCAATAAAATCAATGGCGTCCCTACAGGAGTAGGTACATAGATCACAGATAAAAAATACTAAAACAAGAATAATACAAATTAATAGACTAATGACATAAATAAAAAAATAAAACTGTCTACTCACTTGGTTAGGGCACGATGAACACCCGAGCGTCGCGTCGCACTGTGGGTCGAAACGCCATTTTGAGGGACTTAGCATATGACTTTCTATTTTCACTTTTTTCTTTTTACCAATGGATAGCCTATTATAGCCTTAATCGAAAATGTCATAAGGCATTTTGTGCTAAACCTTATAGTTTAGCTGTAAAAAAATAAATAGTTTTTTTTTGTATGGGACGGATTACTTAAGTCTATATTGTTGTTGACCTAAGGGTGATCACGCGTTAAAACCTTTTTATTCTTATTATTTACCTATAGGACTATAAACAAGCACTAACACCGTGTCTATAAGTCTGCAATTCTCTGAGTTATTGCGATCGGAAAATAAATAAATTTTATACCTTACGAAGCTTGATTTTTGAATAACATTTATCAAATTAAACGTAAAATAGTAACTGATGGTTACGTATTTTACCATTTGTGATTAGGAAACGAACAAAAGCATGAACCCATACAATCTTTGAGTACTTGAATGTTAATGAGACGTTATAGATGCTGCTTTAAAAAGAAAAAAGTTTTGGTTTGTGGCTATTCTATAGACGTTTATGCTGGAATCGCTCTGCATGTTTCAGAGATAATTGGATTAGATAAATACAATAAAATTAAACGTTAAGCACCTGAGCATTTATTTTTAAAATATTGTTCATTGACACAAAATATAAACATTTAAGTAGGTGCATAATTAAGAACATAAAAATTATTAGAAAATTACTTAAAATTAAGCCAACAAAACATACAAACATCAACGAACCACTGACTTCTAATTTTGCCTTAATATTTTAAAACATTTACACAAATATATCATAAATGTAACAACACAAAATCATAAATTACACTTAAATAACAAAGAATTTAATAAAATAATATGTACAAAGCTACCATTCCAATATCAATAATACAAGTATTTACAATTATCTTAAATCACAAGGAATTTTAATACAATGAAACTTACTCACTATCACTATTACTATCTTGTAAATTATGTACATCAATAAAATCTATTGCTGGTTCTGTCGGAAAATCCAGAAGAAGCTCTTTGGCTCTCGAAGAGAGAACCAATAGGTTTCGTTTTACCATCCGAGGTCTAAGACTGGTAATCTTAGGATCAGAAGACAAAAGAAAACTGTGTAAAATATCTTCATTCGTCGCTATCCTACTTACTTTCCTAGAATGGTGTTCTCTATAATTACGGAAGTCTTTATTGCGAGCTTCTGCTGCTTCTTCCGACAGTTTACCAATTGGAATGGAACCAAAATGCTGAATAATGGCAGAACCATGCACTAAAAGTTTGTGCAAACTGGAAGGCATATAATACCAGGGATACAGTTTTACATATAATTCCGCAGTATCATTGCAAAATTGAGAGAATTTAGAAATATCAACGCGTTCTCCACACGCAACAGTTTGGAGAATCACGTGTAACCTTTCAATTAAATTCTGATCAATTCCAGTGATACGGGCTGTTGTGTCTGCTTCCCTGAAAAATTTCCTTGCAGTATTGCCATCGTTAGTGGTGCCAACTCCTTGCTTGACCACATCAATTAGCAAACCACTGTCCTTTTTGAATGCTTCTTGAATAGCGCTTTTGCGTAGCTTCATTTTTTCTTTGTCATCACCTCTGCAACTCCATGTTTTGAACTCCAACCGGTAGGCTACAAAACAAGCAAAAATATAATGAAAAATAATGATTAAAAATACTAATACTACTACTAATTATTACTTCAAATAATATGTAATTTAGCGTGGTGAAAATTATAATTTTTTTTCTTACCTATATGTAGTAAGCACTCCATGCACCTTATCCAAGCATGAAGAGATGATAGCCCATACTGATACATATCTTCATTATGCTGTCTTTGGGGATGGGATTCCAGATCATTCATTTCCGATGGCTTCGCTTTACAAATATCGCAGACAGCTGACGAAGTCCCTGATAAATAGGAGGCTATCTTGCCGTCAATCATTGTCAAATGTAATTGGTGTTTTACTGCAATCTGTTCAATTCTTGACAGTAAAAGTGCTTCTATTTCTCCGGATATGCTGGCTTTTATGGCTGTTACAGTTGCTTGAGATTCTTTTGTAAATTTAAACATAATTGGACGGCAATAAAAGGTTGAAGAAGGTCGGTCATTTTCCCAAAGCACTGTTCCATCAGGTTTCTGCAGCCTAATCGGTACTAGACTGGCCATAAAAATACTGCTCTCATGAAACTCTGTATCAGACTTTTGTTTGTAATTACTTTGACCTGAAGCACCATCAAAACCCCATTTGCTCACAAGTTGTAAATCAGTGGCAAGTTTCAGGTCCAAAGTAATCGAATCCAAAAGTCTGTATACAGTTAAATCCAGCAAAGCTTGCAACTTAATTGATGCTCCGTCTTCAGTAACCAAGATGTCTTCTGTTTTTGGATAACAATTCTGTTTTTCCTGTCTAACTTTATAGTACGAAGGGTACAAGTCTGTACCATTTTCGCTAGCTGCCTCTCTTAGGTTTATGTATTGCCACTTCGAAAGTTTAAGGGAAATTATTAAAGCCAATGCTTTTTCGGGTGTATATGTTTTTCTTTTGTCTTCACTTTTACCTATACAATCTTTTACTTTTTCAAGGTCTTCTGGGTTATCCAATAAATGTTGCATAATTTTTGCCACATCTTCGTTTCCAGAACTTTTTAAGCTCCTCATAGCAACCGCATTCACTTCTTCAGGGGACAATGACAGCGATTTATTTATTTCCTCCACACGTCTTCGCTTTTGCTTGGAGCCCAAATCTTCAAAAGGTTTTCTTGGTGTAAACATAGCTGTTGAAGGTCCTGATGTAGGAGATTCTGACGTAGAAGGTTGTGATGTAGATGGTTCTGACGTAGAGGGTTGTGATGTAGATGGTGGCAGATTTTCTATATTATCAGTATCATCACACGTGTCTTCATGATCTTTGCTTAAGATAACTTCTTCAGGCCAAGTTATTAGACTTTCTAGCCAATCTCCATTGTTCCGTATAAACTGAGGTAAAACGCGACTACTCCTTCTCCATCTAGCACTCACAATAGAACAAAATCGCTCACAGAACTTTTTAAGTACAGCACTGGTCTTCTCCGGCACATTCATTTTCTCTTGAAGAAAATCAAAAAGTTTTTTACTGTCCGACAGTGATCCCAAGTTTTCTCTCAAAATCACAAACAAATCTAAATTATTTACTATATTTTCCATCTTAGCGAAAAGAAAATAATTCACAGTCACAAGAGATTTAAATAGCAGTTAAACGAAGGTTCAACGAATACTAGTTATGATTTTCTCATTACGGATATTATATACCTTTTGTAACACCAGCAACTATTGAATTTTCATAATAAAATAACAACCCTAATTAGTAATTAGAAACCTAAAATAATGAGTACTTGAAAGTGATTAGTGGTATCACTTAATTTATTTCATAAATAGATAATAATGTGAAACATAGTTAGTTAATCACGTAATCATTAGCTATTTTAGCAGAAAACATTACCAATTAGCGTAAACATAATAGTAAGTATTTGTTTTCAAAGTAATTTAACTAATTTCTTAATCCTTTGTATGTTTTTGAGTACTTAAAGATTGTGTGGGTTAATGGTTTTGTTTATTACCGAATCACAAATGGTGTAATATTTAACCTGCACCTACTATTTAACGTTTAATTTGATAAATGTTATTCAAAAATCAAGCTTTATAAGGTATAAAATATATTTATTTTCCGATCGCAATAACTCAGAGAATTGCAGACTTATAGACACGGTGTTAGTGCTTGTTTATAGTCCTATAGGTAAATAATAAGAATAAAAAGGTTTTAACGCGTGATCACCCTTAGGTCAACAACAATATAGACTTAAGTAATCCGTCCCATACAAAAAAAAACTATTTATTTTTTTACAGCTAAACTATAAGGTTTAGCACAAAATGCCTTATGACATTTTCGATTAAGGCTATAATAGGCTATCCATTGGTAAAAAGAAAAAAGTGAAAATAGAAAGTCATATGCTAAGTCCCTCAAAATGGCGTTTCGACCCACAGTGCGTCGCCACCACTACAGCCTATGATGATGATATAAATGATGCCAATGATTTCATATATCATTAAATGAAGAAATCAATATTTATCTAAAAGCCAGGGTCTGCTATTTATTAGAATCGATAATACAATACAAATGGTAATCATTCACCAGGTTAAACAGAGTCGCATAAAGGAGCCCTAAGGTAACATTATTGACTGTTTAAGAGTTTTTACCAAACCTTAATTGCTTGGTCAACCAAATCAAACACGTGTAGGTATGTATATGCATAATTTTTATTATACACTTCACCTGGTCTACGAGAGTAAAGTAGTAGCCAATAAATATATTATTGCACTTTAAAAAATAACCGCCAGAGGCGGGAATCGAACCCGCGTTCCTCGCATGCCGGGCGATTGCCTAACCTCTCGGCCACCCTGGCGTTGGCAGAGCCTGTCGAAATTTTCCAGTGCTTCTTTTCTATTTTTTGTAGCCAATAGCCTTTTATCCTTAACTTTTCCTGTTACAGTTTAAATAGTTTAAAAGTAGATCCTAAGCTCAATGTACCTCATGGCAAAGGCCTCTAAATCCATTTATTGGACTCTGTGTCTGGAACTCTCCTCTAGTTGTGACATTTGATATCTGTTACCAAAAACAAACATGACTGAAAGGAAAATCCAAATGGCTGTAAGTCCATCTTTTGTGTAAAATCAGAGGCACCTCACTTGGCTAATGGAAAAAATTGGCCAAGTGCGTGTCGAGCAACGTCCAAATAACATGGTAGTAGAAATCGTCTTTGCACACCGCAGAAGAAACAGTGTTATATTAGCTTTATAATATAAATAGCTTGACGAGTAGGTTTTGGTCATTCATATATTATTATCTCCTTCAGTAACGCACTAGGGCCTTTCTTGCTGTATCCTCCCTCACATATGTATTGTATAGTTATTGCATAGTAAGAAATGCAATGAACTAAGTACTACCTTGAGCCGATTTCGATGCTAAAGATACACTTTGTAATCAATGTCAACAGGTGGCGCTAGGTGGTAATGCCGTATCTTAAGAAAGCTTTTTGATGAATAAAACCATCAATATAAGTTTTACTGCGGTGCTCTTGGTCAGTATTGAATACCACACTGTCATCTGCTTTGAGTGGTGCTACACTGAGCTCGTTCGCTGCTTCTAGGGCGATGCCTCGCTGCTTGAAGCTGTATGCGTCGCCACGCTACTCGCAATTTTAAAGCACTGTAACAATGCCTGTAGTAGCATGAAGCCATTTAGCTCGCAATCTGGGAATGACGAAGCTCGGAGCGTTGTTTCGACGTAGCTGTAGCCACGTTCTTTGCAGACTGGAAACAATGCCCGTAGTTTCCCGCGGTGCCTGTAGTTGTATGTAGCCTCGTTGTTCGCAGTGCTGGGCGTATAGAAGCTATGACACGTTGCTCGCAGTAAGTCGGAAGTAACCAGTCCGCTTGTATAATTAATATATTGTCTGAATCAGGAAGCGATGCCACCGTGCCCGTTGTTCATCGTAGCGTCGATGCTTGCAGTCTGAAGCCGCCACGATGTCATTAATAACACATACATACTCAGGTCTTAACGCGATAACAAACAAGTTTGAAGGTAAAAATGTTTACCTTCAAGTTCAGCCCGACGTTTATGTGTGAAAATCGCGAATCTTTTAAAGTGACGATGTCATTAGTTCTAGTAGCCACACTGCTCGCCATATATTATAGGACCGACCGAGGTGTTAGTCGGCAGTAGCAACTCTGCTTGTAGTCTGCAGCATCTGGACGTCACTCAAGGTGCCAGTAGTTCAACGTAGGTTCACTGCTCGCAGCCAGAAAGCTATGTCCTGTTGTCCGTAGCTCTAGTAGCCACGCTGCTTGCCATATAGAAGCGTTGCCAGTACACGTAGTTCTTCGTAGTGGCGATGGTCACTAAAGATAATGCCACGGTGTCCGTAGTTCTAGTAGCTAAGCTTCTCACGATATTGTAGCGTCGCCACGGTGCCCACAGCAAGTGGAAAGTAAGAAGTAACCAGTCGGCTAATCGCTTTAAAGAAAAGTTGCCACCACCTTTTTTCCGTGTGAAGCAATTTGTTATACAGCAAAAGTAGTTTTTTAACTTTTTGGTGGCTTTTGCCACCACACACCTTATACGGTAATCCGTTTGGTGGCCGAATTCCGAATTTTGCGGGATCCCAGTCTTAGCCGCTTACAGTCTGAGCAATGCCCAATGCCCGTAGTGGAATAAAGCCACGGTGCTTGCAGTCCGAGCAATGTTTCGGTGTCCCCGTAGTCAGTAGCCTCGCCGCTTGCAGTCTGAGCAATGCAACAGTGCCCGTAGTGGAATAAAGCCACGGCTTGCAGTCTGAGCAAGCCACGCTGTCCCCGTAGTCTAGTAGCCTCGCCGCTTGTAGTCTGAGCAATGCCGCGGTGTCCACGTAGTCTCGTCGCTTGCAGTCTGAGCAATGCCGCGGTGTCCCCGTAGTCTCGTCGCTTGCAGTCTGAGCAATGCCGCGGTGTCCCCGTAGTCTAGTAGCCTCGCCGCTTGCAGTCTGAGCAATGCCGCGGTGTCGCCGTAGTCTAGTAGCCTCGCCGCTTGCAGTCTGAGCAATGCCGCGGTGTCCCCGTAGTCTAGTAGCCTCGCCGCTTGCAGTCTGAGCAATGCCGCGGTGTCGCCGTAGTCTAGTAGCCTCGCCGCTTGCAGTCTGAGCAATGCCGCGGTGTCCCCGTAGTCTAGTAGCCTCGCCGCTTGCAGTCTGAGCAATGCCGCGGTGTCCCCGTAGTCTAGTAGCCTCGCCGCTTGAAGTCTGAGCAATGCCGCGGTGTCCCCGTAGTCTAGTAACCTCGCCGCTTAGAGTCTTAGCAATGCAACAGTGCCCGTAGTGGAATAAAGCCACGGCTTGCAGTCTGAGCAAGCCGCGGTGTCCCCGTAGTCTAGTAGCCTCGCCGCTTGCAGTCTGAGCAATGCCGCGGTGTCCCCAAAGTCTAGTAGCCTCACCGCTTGCAGTCTGAGCAATGCCGCGGTGTCCCCGTAGTCTAGTAGCCTCGCCGCTTGCAGTCTGAGCAATGCCGCGGTTTCCCCGTAGTCTAGTAGCCTCACCGCTTGCAGTCTGAGCAATGCAACAGTGCCCGTAGTGGAATAAAGCCACGGCTTGCAGTCTGAGCAACCTCGCCGCTTGAAGTCTTAGCAATGAAACAGTGCCCGTAGTGGAATAAAGCCACGGCTTGCAGTCTGAGCAAGCCGCGGTGTCCCCGTAGTCTAGTAGCCTCGCCGCTTGCAGTCTGAGCAATGCCGCGGTGTCCCCGTAGTCTCGTCGCTTGCAGTCTGAGCAATGCCGCGGTGTCCCCGTAGTCTAGTAGCCTCGCCGCTTGCAGTCTGAGCAATGCCGCGGTGTCCCCAAAGTCTAGTAGCCTCACCGCTTGCAGTCTGAGCAATGCCGCGGTGTCCCCGTAGTCTAGTAGCCTCGCCGCTTGCAGTCTGAGCAATGCCGCGGTTTCCCCGTAGTCTAGTAGCCTCGCCGCTTGCAGTCTGAGCAATGCCGCGGTGTCCCCGTAGTCTAGTAGCCTCGCCGCTTGCAGTCTGAGCAATGCCGCGGTGTCCCCGTAGTCTAGTAGCCTCACCGCTTGCAGTCTGACCAATGCCGCGGTGTCCCCGTAGTCTAGTAGCCTCGCCGCTTGCAGTCTGAGCAATGCCGCGGTGTCCCCGTAGTCTAGTAGCCTCGCCGCTTGCAGTCTGAGCAATGCCGCGGTGTCCCCTAGTCTAGTAGCCTCGCCGCTTGCAGTCTGAGCAATGCCGCGGTGTCCCCGTAGTCTAGTAACCTCGCCGCTTGAAGTCTGAGCAATGCAACAGTGCCCGTAGTGGAATAAAGCCACGGCTTGCAGTCTGAGCAAGCCGCGGTGTCCCCGTAGTCTAGTAGTCTCGCCGCTTGAAGTCTGAGCAATGCAGTAGTGTGCGCGTACTAGGTATATGTAGTCACGCTGCACACAGCCTACAAGCGATCCCACTTTGTTCGTTGGCTAGAAGTTATCTCACGCTGCTCGCAGAACCGATGCCACACTCGTTGTCAAGAAGCAAGTCCGTTCTGCTGAGTAAAAAGTAGTGTTAGAAATATTTCCACTACAATTTAACTGTACTGTTACGATACGGTTCAAAATAGATTATTATCAAAATGTATTATAAATGTGTAAGAGTAAACGACGCGATTCCACAATCTGTAAACGATCTAAAGGTGATCCTATGCTGCTCCAAGTCTGAAAACGTCCCCATGCTGCTAGTAGTTTAAGGTAGCTATGTCGTATGCGGTGTAACTCATACTTCTTCCATAACAAAGCCGCAGCTTCATGAATTACAAATAGTAGTCTAGTCGTTGAAAGTAATTCCATCATGTGAACGGGAAATATCTATTCTGTTCACAATAACTGTAAGTGATTGATTATAAACCTTATTGTGATTAGAATGACGTATTCATAACTTTGCGGAACACTCCTGTCTTGAGCGCTTTTGTTGTTCGTCAGGTCATCGTAAATCATCCATCACGCTCACGCGTACGCCTCCATTATCATTTAACTCCCTCAGACACTCATGCTTATTCGTTCGCTCTTATAGCGACATAAAGGCAGGGCAGGACTTATTAATAGCCACGCCCCCATCCCATTACCTGCTCCCGCGTACAATACAGAGTCACGGTCAATGCTTCAATGACAACATCACTTGACAATACAAAGATATTCTTAGAATTATACAGTTCGGTTTATTTATCCTATTTTATTAAGCTTTTTTATACCTGTGAAAGAATACTGTTTACCTTCATTCATGCCTGATTTGAGTGATTAATCATTTGCTATGATAGCAGCAAAAATAACAAAACATGTTTACTTAACATGTTTAGCACTACATTGCAGTCTTCTGCAACTTTCAAAGACTAAACCCTCGTTTATAAGCGTTTTAGACTACCTCTATGTTCGTAAGCAATAACGAAATGATAAATTCCCCCTTCCTGCAGGCGAACGCGGGGTGTTTTCCGTTCACCTTGGATAACATGTTTGCTGGATTTTGCTAACAAAGGCTACGTCAATATTTTGTTAGATGTATGGTTTTTAATAACAGGGTCGCAGAAGACCCGGCATAAGATTTACGACTTCAATACAATGACATAAAATCACAAATGACACTAGCAAACATTTCATAACTCGAGATGAGGGTCGCCAACTTTTTTTTAGAATTTTTGCATCCAATAACCATAAAAATATAGTAGAATAGGGTTTTGATTTTAAATTTAGACGAATTTGGTGGTTTGAGCTATTGTTAACAGGTATTATTTTTTATTTACTTTGCTCATTCCATAAATAGTAGTTTCGGCTACTATATTTTTGAAATAATATTAGTTAGAGACCTGCCTGCTTAGTGTTTGTCTTGACTTATGTATGATCTAGGATTTACGACTAACATATACTACGAGCATGTGTGTTGGTTTATTATGTACCAGTAAAAGGGAAGGAATCGAAGCTGTAATAAACAAACCTCATAAATATTAATATCCTTTAAATCTGTTTCGAGGTCAGTATTGACCTCGACCTTTAAAACGTTGGTTGTTGTAGCTTTAAATGTAGCTTAGCGTCAGCCGTGGTAGCCCCATGTTAAAACGTTACTTTCATATCGTAATCGAACCTTGACTTTCGCAACTAAATAGTGTGAAAATATTCTTAACGTCAAGTAGATAACTCTTCATTGACACGACAAAGTGTTCTACATATTTCTGTCAATTGCTTTGTAACAACGAAGCAATTGACAGAAAGATGTAGACCATAGGCGGTGTGATATCGCTAAGAGCACAAGTAGTGTAGCTTCAGCCGTGGTGGCCGTATATAACTTATTCCTTGGTAGTAGTTAGATATGAGCGCCGCGCCGCCGCGAGCCTGCGTTTAAACCGGCCTGCGCTCGCTTACTCGAGTTGAATATTTCGCCGTTACGAACGTGTGTTATAGTTAAGTGACGTAAAAATGGCGGCAGTGTCTTCGACTAGTGTTGATTTTTATAAAACGAAAATAAAAGACTTTTGTCATAACACCACTTAATAAAACATACACATAGTTTTTGCTGGACTAAATTCGGACTGAACTAACTTTGAATATTACAAAGTTTGATTTATTTTATTTTTGTTTATAAATACGAACATTTTAAAATAAGACATTTTATTGCTAGTTAGTTTTTTATCATCAAAAAAGTGTTTTATGTAATATGAATAAGTAATAGGTAAATATAGGTACCCCCCCCCCCCCCATCATAAAAATACAATACGCCGGCGACCTGCCACCGCCGCGTACATTTTTAGGTCACGCCGCCGCCGTGGAATTGGCCCACGGCGCTCATATCTAGTAGTGGTAGCTCCCAAAACATCCTCTTCACTGAGCCAAGGAATGGACCACCTTAACCCTTATGGAATGAACACGAGTTAGTTGTTGAAAGTATTGGTTAAGTAGCTTAGAGTATACATGTATGTGGCAGACCTATTTTGAGCATCACTTTTAAGACCATATTACATATAAGACCATAATACCCGTTGCTTCTCGTAAGAGGAAGACGTCTGTGCGTGCTACTTCGTTATTTTTTATTACCTTTGATATATTTACTGAAGATAAGCAGTGTCGTAGTTTAATTGTAGATTATTTTCAAGAAGAACTTCTTACTTTTGTGATTGGATTGGAAAATTCTCGTACTTCAACCAGAGTAAGTTGGCATCTGCATTGTTTTCTTGAATTTAAGGAACCTGTGTTATTAGAAGCTTTAAGAGTTCGTATTGTAAAGTTTATTTCCGAAACTTTTAAGTTTCCTGGAGGACCTAAGATATTTGGATCTCGTTTTGATTTGCAGTCATGTAAATCTAGGCGAAATTGTATTAAGTATGTGTCTAAAGAAGATAGTTGTGTATTATATAACTGTAAGGTGTCGGAATTACATTTGAATATGAGGTTGCGTGTTTGGGCCCGTGAAACTCCATCATTTCGATATGATGATCCGTTCGTCATTGAACATAGGAATTGTTATCGTTTTCTGGAGAAAGCATATCAGGATGTACTATGGTCTTATGGAATGAACACGAGTTAGTTGTTGAAAGTATTGGTTAAGTAGCTTAGAGTATACATGTATGTGGCAGACCTATTTTGAGCATCACTTTTAAGACCATATTCAACCTTGACAAAGAGGTGGGTTGGTTGAACGAATAACGGTTGTCGTATTTAGCCACTAGCCGTTCAGTCCGGGCTCAATTCATGGATATTGAACCTTAACCCGTAGATTGTAGCCGTATTAGTAGCCTAACGTAAGCCGTGGTGGTAGGCCTAAAATGTACAAATGTTTAGTTAAGCTCAAAAATAAATAAATAAATTGTTTCAACAAACACACCAATTACCTAGCCCCAAACTAAGCGTAAGCTTGTGCTATGGTGACTAGGATAACGGATAGAAATACTTAAATACAAATAAATATCCATGACTTAGGTACAAATGCTCGTGCTCATCACACAAACATTTGCCCCTTGCGGGATTCGAACCCGCTACCGCCTGGTTTAGAAGTTCGGTGCGCGAGCGACTACACCAAGACGGTCGTCAAAACGAATCTCAACCGTCAGAACGTACTAGTGTGGGTTTTTGTATCCGCAATTGAAATGTATAGGTACCATGGTAGCCCTATACTGATCGTCTCATTGGAACCAGAAATTAACAAGTGTAGGTTATTTTAACGGCAATATTATGAAAAATATGCAAATTTATGGCACATTGGCCCCTTATATAAAGGTCAAATTAGGAAAAGTAGCGGATTAACTGAAGTAGGAAGTAAGACTTAATCAAATTCGGATTTCTAATTACTCTTTTGTACATAAATAATAGTAATCCCTTGGTAGGTAATCCTTTACTAAGCTGGAATGAACCGGAATTCGGAAGTCCGGAATCGAACCTGAGACCTTAAGGTAAGGTGATATCTCTATGTAAGTATCGTATGTGATTTAAATGTAGCGTATTGTGTATTTAGTTTTATAAGATAGCAGAATTATTATCTGTGACAGTAGTTCACCAGCGCACGGCGTTGTCCACCGACCCAGAGCATGCTCGTCACAAGCGCACGAAGTTGTTCGCTGATCCCAAACATGTGGCTGCACTAAGGCGCACTCCAAACATAGCCCGTACTTTCGACAATGTCCGTCCGCTCGCCCGCACTGCCATACTGGCAGGTGGGACAGGGATGGCTACAGTCGAAAATGCGATCCGTCTTGCAGAGTAACGTCTCAGAACACGTGTACTGGCCGCACAGCGTTGTTCACCGACCCAGTGAACTACTATAACACAGAATCCCTAACTGATACTCTACTAAACTACGTATTTACCCGACTGCGGAAGGAGGGTTATGTTTTTTATGAAAGCTTCTATGAAAAGTCACTAACCCAATATTTATACTATTTTTCCAACGGAAAGTAATATTTGAAACTATTCAACCGATTTTGAAAATACTTACTCTAGTATAAAGATATATAAATCCAAAGCCTTATCTAGTAAATAGTTATAAAACTTGTAAAAATTAAATACTTAGTAATCAATCAATATCAAAAAATTGTTTTGTTTTAAGAAAAGTAGCACTTGCCTATCTTGTCTTCTCAAAGAAATGGTAAGGCACAGATTTGTACGAACATAATGGTCCCACAACGAAACTTACTGTCATCCATATATTCCTATATGTAGTACATTTGATCCAGTCATAATAAATAAATAATCCATGCATACATTAAAATATACACATTAACTAAAAAAAACGATCAATTATTTTAAACATCTATTAAAATGAGCTTATTTTGATTACTTAGTAACTCTGTTCTATAAACTATTATTGTGCTATTTGTATAGAGGAGCGGTTCTCCCTAACACAGGCTGTGTTATGCCTAAAAGGGAGTTCTTACCACTAAATACGTAATTAGACTGAGTTTATGAAAGAAATGAATTAAATGAATAGTAAAAGCATGGGCTATCCTACACAAATTACAGTGTACCTTTTAAATTCATATTTTCTGTGTAAATAGTTGTACTTACATGCTGTATTTTTCTGTTATGTTGTGCAATAAAGAGTTATCTGTCTATATGTGTAGCATGTCCAGAATATACCTTAGATAGATGAATTTGTTGCATAGTTGAGATTTCTAGTTGCGTAGAAATCTTAACTATGTAAAAAAAACGGCCAAGTGCGAGTCGGACACGCGCACGAAGGGTTCCGTACCATTAACTTAAAACATTAGACAGTATAGGCAAAAAAAAGTATATATTTTTATTTTATTTATAATTTCAAAAGTATTTATCACAGGATACCCGAAACAATTTTAAATAAGAGTTTCTGCGCCTGTTTCTTTACGTGAGTAATTTGAAGTTTTTAGGTCCAAGACTTTAGAAATTACAGGGGGTGGGGAAAACAGTGAAGACGACTTTGGCGGGCTATATCTCGCAAATGGTAAAGCTGATAAAAAAGTGTTGTATGAAAACCCTGTATTGATCAAAATAGTGATGCAGTGTAAGAAGGTGTAGGTGTAGGTGAAATTCTGTTCAGCTCAGGGTCAGTCCAGCTACTGTACATCACATTCAGGGCACACAACCTGACTATAGTTAAAGTCAATGTACGTGCAATGCGCGCCTGCTGTGGGCGGCTACAGCTGACTACAGACTACCTACAGGAAGTACATACATGAGCTACCAGGTCTGGTAGCTACAGTGGTATGTTTGCTTTTCATAATCTTATAATCTGAAGTTACTTGTATTGTGCCTACACCAAGTACCTATCTACAGTCTGGTACCTAGTACATAGGTATGCTATTTGTGTTACTGTATGTAACCCAAAACGATTATTATGATGATTTGAGATCGTGATATTGATTCTTCACCACAGTATTGAGCTGTGGATAACAAAAATATGTGATTTATTAAGTATTAAGCTAAATCTTATGATCATAATTGGGTAAGGTCTGGTTATGGGAGGTGATTTCATGAATTACCTAGTCGCGAATTCGTCAGTTCAGTCTCCTGTTAATACCTTTATTGATTGGCATTTCTAATTTGTCCCAGAACGACAGAACAACAAGTAGGTCTGTAGGTGACAGGTAGTACCCACAATCTATTTCATGGTTTTATTGCATTATCGTTCACGAATAACAGCACTGTCATTTACTTCATGGATCATCTACATGACTTTCAATGATAGGTAAATGTATCTTTTAGCAATAGCTTTTCTGTCCAGTCGTAAAAATTTGGCTTAATGTAGACGACGGGTGCGCACCGGCACCGGACCGCATGTTTGTGAATACGAATGAAAACCGCCAAACCGACGCCACGTGTTCTATTTTGATGCTAGTTAAGCGGCGTTTACAGTTCAGTAAAACATTGCCAACGAAATTAAAGACGTCTGCATTTCATTTAAAAATTATTATATTTCACAATGTTACCATTGACTAATAAAAATAAAGTGTTACTTATGTATTTAATATACAAATGGAGACGGAAACAAATTCATAAACGTAAGAGACAAGTACGCGGTGTCGGTGCGACGCAGACGCGGTGTTCATTCGTATACACAGACATGCGGTCCGGTGGAGGTGCGGTTCCGGCGTCGTCTATATTAAGCCTAATGTTTACCCTTTAGATCAATTTTGTGTGGTTGAGTCGTATTTTCCATACAAACTGTCATCCCCCATTTCACCCCCCTGATGATTTTATATCGCGACAAAAAGCAGCCTAGATGTCCTTCCTAAGGTATCAAACTATCTCTGTACCAAATTTCATTTGAATCCTTCAGTAGTTTTCCTATTCAATACAAATAATCAAAACTTTCCTCTTTTAATATTAGTATGTCTTCATGAGTCCAAAAATACCGGCTATCCTTGACCTAATAAGGGTTACATATCCCGAGGCTAGTTCCTAAATCTAACAGCTGGTTTGTAAAAATACTAAATAATATATTCTCAATTAGGACCAACAGTTTAATTTCCTGACTCCAGTTACAATCTCACTTCTTCAAGGAAGCACAGGCTAAGTTTTATCCAAAGGACGCACAGAGGTATCTGCAATTTACTTAAATCAGCTTACAGCACCAACTCCTAAATGAGGTTTAGATTAGTTATTGTTGCTCAATTATGCAAGTCATGCTCATAATGTATTTTCAATAAGAACAACAAAACTAACAAGATAAGGACACAACCTATCTCAGATGATGAGTTGAGAAAGCTATAAAAATTATTTGAAAGTAGAGAAGTAGAGCTATTTTAATTATCATGATGCAAGTTTTAATAATATTGCAAACAAACCGACATGCTTATGCTATGCAAGTGAAGGCAAACAGTATTCCATGTTCATAAATTATTGAAGTCAAAATTTGAACAACTTAGCAATAATATAAAAGACCGCACACACAGAAATGCTAAAGCAAAATTCACATAAGGATACAAGATTAGAAATCATTGGCAACACAATATCATAACATAGCTGTGGTAAAAAAAATCTGAAAGAGAATATCTTTTATTAGTTGTGGTAGAGCAGTGGTATACCTAGTAGCATGAAGCGTGAAAACTATTTATTTGGAGTCAAAAAAATTAAAATAATAATAGACATTTCAAGTGCTTGTTTCAGACAGACAAAGTACACACACAAGATATGGAATATTTATAGAATAGTAACTGTACCAATTTTATGTTAAGAAATTGTAAATTATTGATTCAGAGTTATGCCCGGTTTCTGCAGTAATTTAATGGCTGTTTATCTATTTATCATACAAAATGAATAGATATACCGCCCTTAAACTAGGTCCCTTAGACAGCGGGCATAAGTCTGCCAATACTTAATCTGTGTAGGTATACCGGTCTAAAATAAAATGAAACATATTCATACCACAACTGAAAGTCCACACCTCTGGTTTTGAGCTGCATCAATCTTCAGACAGGCCGCTTCTGAAAAATATATACAACAAATGAGTTATAGACTGATAATCCAGAAATAAACACATCTCTTCAGTCAATGACTAGAGTATTAGTTTAAAAATATGACAGTCGGAAGACTGTAAAGAGAGATAAAGTAAGGTACATTAATTTCCTGAGGGACTTAAGCAATCATACCTATGTTATTTTAAGAAGTGAGATTTCCGGAATGTTTGCTTGTCTGTCATATCATTGAAGCCATAAGGAGAAATCTTGTTGTTGTTACCTAGCTGTGAAATGGTTGATTAAAAAGTACTTTTCTAACGTATAGCAACAATGTTTCATTTAACAAGCAAACTTAATTATTGAAAAAATTATTTTTTTTTTAATATTCTTATTGGCTTTCATTTGATACCCATATCGCCATGGTTAAGGAAACTATCAATCCCCCCTTTATTTCTATTTTCGGGGGCCATTTATTAAATGTATATAGCCTATATTACTCTCACAATTACGACAAATTCAACGACACCCCATATGTTAAAAACTTTCCAGCCATTTGGGCTGTAGTGTGCCAAACAATTATACATACTCTCAAAAATCATAACCCTCCTTCCCTTCCTTCTCCTTCCTGGTATAACCTGACAAGTTTTAAATATTAGTCATTACAGCGAGGCCCAGATTCCACCAAAGAAAATAGTGAAGTTTATTTACACATGGATAGACTATAAAAAAGTTCATGAGCAAATAAAGTTTTGAAAATCTAAACATTTCACAGCACAAGAAACATACATCATTCAGCTTGTACATAACTCCATAGTATTTATTCATTAATAATTCAATGCATTTAGATTTAAAGGTAGTAGCAGAACATGGAATACTAAACAGAATGTTAGCAAAATCAAACATGAATGAATGTGTTAACTTTTTACCAGTCTCCGTCAGAAAGTTAAGTAGGTCGGTAATGTTTTTTATGACTGTAAAGCAAAGGTTAAATACTATTACTTAAATGAGACATGTGATTAGTCAGCCTTCTTATTTGTAAGCTCTTCAAGTCTGCTTCTCAAATGCTTTAGTTACTAGACACTTATAAGACTTAATAAGTGCAACACAAACATAAATATCAATCCCCCTCTCCCTTTTATTTCCATTTCCATTTTTAAATGAATCTATATAGCCTATGTCACTCACAATTTTGACAAATTCAACAACACCTCATATGTCAAAAACTGTCAAGCCATTTGGGCTGTAGAGCGTTCCAAACAATATTAACATACTCTCGAAAAACATATACCTCCTTCCGCAGTCGGGTAAAAAGCAGGGCTGCAAGAGCTCTCTGTTAGGGAAAGATCAAAAGTAAGTAGGAATTAATGACTAATTAGCTGCTGGACCCACAGCTGAACATAGGCCTCACCCAAAAGTTTCCAGACTGACCTGTTACAAGTGGCCTGCATCCAGTGCGATCCTGACACCTTTACAAGGTTCGTGGATGCCCTATGCTATGCTATTTAGGTTATGGAATTTTCTCAAGGCAAGTACTAAAATATACTCTTGAGATTTTTGTGATAACGAAGGGAACAGTAAGTACTGAAAGGAATAGATAGTTGGTAAAAGATAAACTTACCAAATAGGCCAGATAAAGCTGCTGTAAGGCGCGACCGCGGCGCGACGCGGCTCGGTGCCGCGGCCGCTCGGAGTCGCGCTGCGAGGGCCCATGTGCTTGCTGAAAAACAAATTATCTAAATAAGAACATGCATAATACAGGTGATGAAACTTCTGGGCTAGGAATCTACTTCTTTTTTTCATGGCAACCGGCGAGCGAAGTTTTGTGGACAACTGGAAATGAATTTGAACGATGGAACGGAAGTTGCTTTAAAAAGTACCTAGGCTTACCCCGTTTAAAAAGCCCGGTGTAGATGGTATGCTATGCACTATATTATATCAAGTTATATAGGTAGAATTATTTATTAAATGTAGAGTAGGAAACCACGAGGCTGGAAAACAAATTATATCTTTCAAAATGGCGTCCATTATTTTACACATTATGCGTTCGGTTCTGGTTTTTATTCTAGACAGTACCGTGTAGGTACACCGTAATCTTTCACTGAAGTCAGGATACTCTCTGACCGGATTACACTATATTAAGATTAGCAATGCAAATAGAAAAGAATTGATGGCGTATTCATGAAACACACCAAGTTTGCAAACCATAGCAAGTGATAGTACTGATGGATTTTATAAATATTATTTTCTATTGTTACCAATATAAACAGATACTTACCCAAATATGTAATAAACTGAAGCAAAGCACTAATTGAGACCTCTCCGCGCCCGAAACCAAACCACTCCCGAAAATGGCGAACGTCCAAGCCAACTTTCTTTACTAAACTTTAACTAAACTAACGCCGCTTTTTCGTAATTTTTTTTCGTTAGTGTTGCCAGCACTTTATTTCAAAAAGTCGTTAAAGTACGCTTGAAAAATCGCTGACTATGGACAAAAAGCAAAAGTACGCTAAAAAACCGGCCAAGTGCGAGTCGGACTCCGAGGGCTTGGTTAGACACTATATCAGGACCATGATTTAATTTTAAAACGGCAAAAAAATCACTCATTATTTTTTTTTATTTTGATTCATTTATTCTTACGGGTTCTTAGCATGAAATACGGTCCCATCCGAAAGAAAGCATGAAACTTGGCACGATTGTAGCTTACGTACGTGTACTTCATTTCCGATATGGATGCACGCTGGGAAATGATTGGTTTTCCCCCCCCACCCCCCTTTTTATCTCCCCCGTTCTGGTTTTCTGCAATTTCTGCAGAAACAGTAAGACCTAGGAGTTTACTGTTCAAGAAGCAAATAACTGACGATAAATTTCCTACAAAACGATACTAAACTTGTAGTGGTAAGGCTAATGTTTCTTATAATACAGGCATCAAAACTTGATAAATTTAAAAAAAAATGCACACTTTTATTCCCTCTTGCTCTATTTGCAAAAAATGACAAGAGTTATGATAAAATTACCGAAAACGATTACATACCTTATATATTGAGCTACAATATGACACCTAAAACTTTGTGGTAGAGACAGTGGTACTTGAGTTACAGCTTACCGCATCTGACTACACGAAACTCCATGTAAGTTTTTATTACGTTTTTAACGGACTTCAAAAAAGAAGTCATCAATTCGACCGGTATGTATGTAATATAGTTGAACTTGGATGTGTAAGTAATTTACTATATGAAAACACTCTGAGAAATGATTATTTCTCCCCCCTCTCCTTTATCTTCCCCGTTCTGATTTTCTCCGATTTCTGCAAAAACGGTAAGACCTATAAATTTACTGTTTAGAAAGCAAATCATTGTCGATAAATTACCTACAAAACGATACTAAATGTATGGTGGTAAGATTAATGTTTCTCATAAACAGCCATAAAACTTTATAAAATTGTAAATAAATGCTCTATTTACACAATTTACACAAAAATGACAAGAGTTATGATAAAATAACCTAAGAAAATTACATACCTTATGTATTTACCCACAATATGATACCTAAAACTTTTTGGTAGAGCTAGTTGTAATCTAGTTGCAGCACATCGCTCAAAAAAATTTTTGTTTTACCACAGTTTAAAAACTCCCAACAAATGAGAAACAAATTCATTTGGAGTCTGTGTCCACTTAACATAATTCACAAAACTTATTTGTTTCTTCTGAGTAAGAGACAAATGCGTGTTTTATCCATTTTTGAGAGTTTTTAAACTGCGGTAAATCAAAATAATTTTTAAGTTATTGGACATATCTCAAAAACTACTAAACCAATTAAAATGAAAGTAGCACTGTACTCTTAGTTAAAATATACTTAATTGAATTTAACAATTTAGAGAGTGGAATTCGTTGCCAGCTGAAGTGTTCCCTCAACACTACGATTTGGATTCCTTTGAAAAAAGAGTGAATAGGCTGCTTCTAGACAGACATGTCCCATCATCGGCCGCATCGTCGCTTACCATCAGGTGAGATTGCGGCCAAATGTCTGCCTATTAAATTTAAAAAAAAACAATAATCATTTTAAAATTATGTCTGGTTTCGGAGAAATCTGTGTAAACATTGAAATAAAAGTAATAAAAGCTTACATGGACTTTCGTAGAGTCAAATGCGATGAGCTATAAATCAATTACCACCGGCTCTACCATAAAGTTTTAGGTGTCATACTGTAGGTCAATACATAAGGTATTTAATCTTACTAGGTTATTTTATCATAACTCTTGTCATTTTTGTGTAAATAGAGCAAGAGGGAATAAAAGTGTGCATTTTTTTAAAATTTCATCATGTTTTGATGGCTGTATTATAAGAAACATTCGCTTTACCACTACAAATTTAGTATCGTTGGGTAGGAAATTTATCCACAATTATTTTCTTTTTGAACAGTAAACTCCTAGGTCTTACCGTTTTTGCAGAAATTGCAGGAAAACAGAAAGGGGGAGATAAAAAGGGGGGTGGGGAGGAGAAGCAATCATTTCCCAGAGTGTTTCCATATCGAAAATTAAGTACACATACGAAAGCTACAATAGTACCAAATTTTCCGGATTGGACCATAAAATCGAATTTTGTTAGGAGCAGGAACCGTACTATTGCTTTTTATGTTAGCTAAAGTTATGTTAATATTTCAAACGTATACTCTGTGCCATTAGTAAAATCGAGCGAAAACACCAAAAAGATCACGTGTGTTGTAAGCCTCCCTCAAAAATTATTTTTTTCTGCCTTTAGTGTTGGTTGTTATAGCAGTCACAGAAACACCATCATCTGTGAAAATTTTAAACTGACTAGCTATGACAGATTGAGAAAGAAATACAGCCTGGTGACGGACAGATACCTAGACAGACAGCTGACACTTAGTAATGGGGTCCCTTTTCTACCCTTTGGGTACGGAACCCTAAAAAACAATCATCTAACAATCGAAAAGTCAAGAAATTTATACTTAAAATAAAATATAACGTAAAATTTTATTTTTGCCACCAAATGAAGAAATATTAACTGATTTCGGAACGTGCAGTTTTAAATTTAAAGGAGATAGATTTCTGGTCTGTGATCTTGCCATATTTTATGAAAATGGTTAAAATATTTATTTATTATTTTAAACTCTAGAAGTTGTTAGAAAAGCCGCTATATATTTTTTGTCACTAGATACATAATTTAAGCCGCTGTAGAAAACGAAATTTCGCTAGATCTAGCGAAAAAGTCGTTAATTGGGCAACACTGGTTTTCGTTTGGTTCGTTTGATCGTTTTTTTTGGGATTTTTTAAATTTTCCAATAGATGGCTGCCAACCTAATAAAAACAACATAGAGTCGCACTCGAATGTCAACTGTCGATAAAGTGGACTGATATGCCGCCCCCGCCCCGTTATGTAGATTATTACTAGTTTCAAAACTTCCTAACTTATTTTTTAATAAGTATTTTGAATGCGAAGGTAATTCAGGGGATAAAAGTTTGTATTAAAAATCTGACTTTTAGCGTGGGCGAAGTCACTAAACTAAATTTTTTTAGAATCTACCTTTTTTACTACTTTGGTGATAGAACATTAAAGAAATGGTTACCATACCTATCGAATAGTTTGCCTGGAGATATACGTCGGGAACAAGATACAAATGTTTTCAAAAGAAAACTTAAGAAGTATTTTTTAGCTAACTTAAATTAGTAGGTACTTAAGTTTTGATTTGATATGTTAGAGGCTCGTGATCCCACAGACAAACCATATTAATAGTTTTGTGGGACTATTGTTATTTCACTGTAAAATATTGTTTGTTTAATAAATAAAAATAAATATAAGTACCTGACTGCGACAGAAGGAGAGTTATATTTTCCGAAAACATAACTCTTTGAAACAAAAATTTAACAAATTAGAGTAAAGATTTGAACAGTATAACTACTAATAAGTAATTAACCAACACGACTAAATTATGATTCTAGGCTGGGCACAAAATGGTCATGATAATAATTTACAAAAACACCTTTTAATACTATGATGTTTTTTGTTTGATTATTGAAAAAACTGGCCAAGTGCGAGTGGGTCTCGCTTACGAAGGTGTAACTGTTATGACCTTTATGAATGTTAGGTATGTATACCTTTTTTAGGACCCTACTTATTTTTTAAATTTTAATTTAATAATTTATTTTATAAAGTGAATATATACAATTAAGGAGGGTATTAGACTACGCAGTATTCAGAGTTCAGACAGTCTTACTAAGACTCAGCGTAAGTCTGTCTACCCCATCTCGCTCTTTCACTGAATGTAAGAGCGAGATAGGATATAGACTGTCTTAGTAAGACTGTCTGTGAATACCGTGTAGTCTAATAACCCCCTTAGAATTCTGTAAATAATTTAAGCGTCTATAAAACATTAACCAGAGGTTGCGGGTTCGAATTCCGCAAGGGGAAAATGTTTGTGTGATGAGCACGAGCATTAATTTGTACCTACGTCATTAACGTATAAAGTATGTCTCTTCGTTATCCTAGTCGCCGTAGCACAAGCTTATGCTTATTTTGTATATAAATCACGTTTTTATAAGGTAACCCCTTTTACTAGGACATTCTATTTTTTTTTTAACAAACACCAATTACCTAACCCCAAACTAAGCGTAAGCTTGTGCTATGGTGACTAGGATAACAGATAGACATACTTATATACATTTATAAACATCCATGACTTAGGTACAAATGCTCGTGCTCATCACACAAACATTTGCCCCTTGCGGGATTCGAACCCGCAACCGCCTGGTTTAAAAGTCCGTGGCGCGAAACATTACACCAAGACGGTCGTCAATATTTGTTATTTTAGCGGCAACAAAATGTATGACGATGATGTACCTATCATCTGTCAAAATTTCAACTGTCTAGTTATTACGGTTCTTGCGATACAGCTTGGTGACAGACAGATAGCAGAGGCTTATTAATTAGGTCCCGTTTTTACCCTTTGGGTACGGAACCCTAATTTTACCCGCTTTTAGCGAGGTGGACTAACTACAAATAACGGAATCTTGGCTAACACCAAATCATTGAATTTTATAATTAAAAAATGATAATTATCGATATCGCCAGACAATCTTTATCGAACACCGAATACATCTCTATTCGCTGCTGGCGGAAGGCGGTTTTCGTTGCCTATGTGCCGCAGCGGGAGGGCTTGCGGAAACCGATTCAACAAAATACGAGCAGCCCATTGGCCGACAATTTGACATCCGAAAACCACCGATTTCCGGCAGGTTGTGGTATAGTCTGTCCTTTATCCGCGGTCTTAGAGAGAAAGAGATACCTAATATTTAGCGACGCGTTACGTGACGTATAACTTGTAACGTTACTGTTATTTTGAGAGAGCTTTAACAAAACTGTCTTTCTCATTGTATTTTTACCCGACTGCGGGAGGAGGGTTATGTTTTTCGAGAGTATGTATGTAAGTTTGTATGAATGTATGTACAATTGTTTGGCACGCCCTATAGCGAAAACGGCTGGACAGTTTTTAACATATGCGGTGTCGTTGAATTTGTCGAAATTGTAAGAGTGACATACCTAGGTAGACCTACATTTTAAAAATGGCGCCCGTAAATTGAAGTAAAGGGGGGGGATTGATTTTTTCTTTATCATAGCAATATGTGTATTAAATGAAAGCCAGTAAAAATACCATTTCATTGTTTTGTTTTTTCGAAAATTATTGGAAAATGCAAATGTTTTTTTTGCTCTACCTACTCGGCAATGTTCAATTTCATATCAAGTAAACCTAACTCAAAGTGAGTAATTGCATCCCACCCATGGGACGTAATGTTGTAGGGTGAACGCCCCGAATAACAGCCTTTTAGTCCCTTTTTTAGCTTCAAAAAATTGTAACTACACTTCAAATCAGAGGCCCTACCCCTGTTGACGATGTCCGTATTTTCAAGTCTAGCCTTCACGCTCGTTCGCATTGTCATTCTGTCGTGAGTGAAAGGGACGGCTACATTCCAAAATACGAACATCGTCAACAGGAGTAGGGCCTCTGAATGATGTTTTTTTATGAACAGGTTATTTCATAAGGATTGTAGTGTGATACAATACAAATAAAATATACTTAAGATGTAAAAAATGAGAAATGGAAAAATGCCTTTTGTGTAAGGTACCTAATAGCGTCCTTTTGTGTACAGTCACACGCAATGAAATGTATACGAATGAGGTTTTATGATATAAGGTCTCAAATCGAATGCATATGTATACATTTTGATGCTCGTGCTGTACCTAATGCCAGCCTTGTATAGGGTCATGCCTGCCAGTTGTGGCGTTGTATCATCACCTATCTAGAGAATATTAATAGAACATCTAAAATTGGTTAATTATTTTCATAGGTAAAGAAGGACAGAGTAAATGGAACCAAACAGTCATTTATGTAATTGTTTTATTAATTATATAATTTGAAAATCTGTAAAAAAAATTGCATAATGATTAGATAAAATGCAAAAAGAAAGTGCACGATTTTTCGAATTTAAATATGTTCCTTGTACATTATTCTAAATCAAATTTAATTTCGCTCACAAAAATTAATCGACTGTGTCATCCGGTGGGACTCGAACCCACGTCCCTTCGCTATCCGGGCAAGTGCTCGTGCTCTAAATTTTTGTGAGGGAAATTCAATTTGATTTCGTAAAAACTTGCAAAATAATTGCTTAAGTTATAAAAATAATTATACACTATTCTAGTTTGTGGTATCCCTGACCTGAGTCATACCATAAAGCTTGTAGTAGGCACTTGTTCAAATCAAATACCAGCCTACCAGGTAGACATTTTTTTTGTACTCAGTACATTTCAAGTTTCATATTGCAGCCCCCATTAATTCTCAATGATAATTCAGAATAATCTTTAAAATTATCTAAGAAGCACATGAATTATAACATAAATAATCACTATAATCACAATCACAAGGCTTACAGACAAAATCATGCGAAATATAGCTTCTTTTCGTAGGGCCAAAATTTAGCACTAAAATTAGAAAATGGCGGATTCGCACACTTTACATGTTTTGATGAATTATTGTCGTTCACAGGTCAATGCCAGTGTCATCAATTTTGGAATATAGTTTCTACATGATGTAAAGTTTTTTAAATAAGTACTTTGATCGTTAACACCGAGAGACACCTTATTATCAAAGAAAAAAAGAAAAAATGCTGCATTCAGGGGCAGGGCTGGTATTCGGGGCACCCACCCTATGAAATTTCATTACGCCCCATGGGAGGTAAAGTGATTTGAATTGCGAATAAGAGTTCGTAGGCATAATCACACCAGCCCGTCTCGCACCAAAAAGAACATAATTATTTGAAATTAAATCAAATCTCACTTACAAAAATTAATCGACTGTGTCATCCGGTGGGACTCGAACCCACGTCCCTTCGCTATACGGGCGAGTGCTCTTACCATCTAAGCTACGGAGGACGTTAGTCAGTCGACGAATTTTCGCAAGTGCTTGCTACGCCAGTAAGCCGGCGTTCGATTTCATCAATAAGTACTTGGAAAATGAACCCGCATGTGTCCTATGGAAATATTTTTACAAATATTTAACCATCAGTTAAGATAAAATCAGCTTAACTTATTATATTTTTATAACTTAAGCAATTATTTTGCAAGTTTTTACGAAATTAAATCAGTAAAATCAGTAAAAGTGAGAATTGATTTAATTTCGTAAAAACTTGCAAAATAATTGCTTAAGTTATAAAAATATAATAATTATTTGAAATTTGAACCTGGCAGCCAAGAATTCTGCTGGTCATATGGAACGAAAAAAAACGCGCGCATTTAAAATATGTCAAATGGGGAATTTTCTGACAACTCTTAATTTTAGTTTTATTGTATGTTGATAGATGGTGCTATTTATCTAAGTTAAACAAATATTGCGTCGAAATCAATGAAGATCAAACAAAAACTATTTATTGTAATATAGTACTTACGTTAAAAATTAGCAAGTTTCAAATTGCAGTTAAAATAAATCTATACATATAATAAAACTGTAAAACCAATGTGTCCGTACATTAAGTATTTTTACGAAAAACTAATTGAGGGCGATGTTAAAATAGTAACAGAATAAGAATCTACAACTTTTTTTTTTGTCTATTTGTCTGTTTATCTGTTTGTCTGTTTGTACACGCTAATCTCCGGAACTACTGAACGGATTTGAATGACTTTTTTTATTGTGTAGCTATTGAGTCTGGGCAAATACTAGGCTATAATTTATTTTGAAGATCGAAAAACCTGACGTGGAACCTTAGCAGTACACTTAAACTAAGAGAGATATCAAAATAGCGCTTTAAGAAAGGTTATTCAGCATTTTCTATTGACGTACACAAATTGAAGATTTGGAGCAACTGATATGGAATCCTAACAGTCCAGCTCAACTATAAGATATATGAATAGAGCACCTAAGGAAACATTGTTCAGCGTTATGAGCATTTTTTACTGACTTACACAAATTGAAGTTCTGAAGCAACTGATATGGAACAATAGCAGGTCAGCTAAATTACTTTAGACAGATTTTTCATTTCTCTCTTCTCCTTACGACATAATAGACTAAGAAATCATGATAGCTGGATGGCGACGGGAGTATAAAACATTTTGTATCATCAAGTCCACGCGGACGAAGTCGCGGGAAACAGCTAGTAAGTAATAATAATAGAAAAATCGTCTTGATGATCACTAAATTGTACCTCTTAGTACGCGTGACTCAAAAACATGCTAAACATAAACATGTTGTAACATATTAAACGGTAAAACCAGCCTTTTTTCTCTAAAAAATGTAAAGTCAGCCTATTAGATCCCACTGCTGGGCAAAGGCCTCACCTCAACTATGAGGAGGAACTTTTTTCTCTACCTGACTTAGATTAGTCAACGCAATCTAGCGGATTTGGAAGTACTGATTTTTGACACTAGGAAAATCCCTCATTGCAACCTAACCAAGTTAAACTGTCCAGTGACGAAATTTATTTGACACCAGAGTCCATTAAGTGTAAAACCGCTGGTAGGTATTGTTAATACTTTATAAGACAGCCTATTAGATCCCACTGCTGGGAAAAGGCCTCACCTCAACTATGAGGAGGAACGAGCCATACTTCACCACGCGGGCTCAGTGCGGATTGGTGGAGGGGGGTATGTAAGGCAAGTGACAAACCTTACTGTCAGAAGTTATCAAGCCGCCCTAGGGCCTCTGACTAGGCTTAACGACTAATACCACAGATATTAGCCGGGACCAACTGCTTAACGTGCCTTCCGAAGCACGGAGAGGCTTGTCATGGACGTCACTTAAATGGTCGGAATGGTCACCCATCCAATCACGACCGCGCCGTGGGTTGCTTAACTTTTGGTATCACTACCAAAGCGCTGCCGCCACTGCGTCACAAGCACCTCTCCACCTGTTAATACTTTAACTGCCAGAAAAGTCAAAGGATAGATATAGATAAAAAAGTGTTTTGAAGTAAAAAGGTTGACTGGAAGAGATCGCTCTTAGCGATAAGACCGCCTAATTTGTACATCTTTCTATGTAAATTGTATTGTTGTTACTTTTATGGTGTGCAATAAAGAGTTATCTATCTATCTATTTATCTACAATCTCTTTTAATGGGGATCCACACTGCCAATTTCTCCCGGTAGGTGGCGCATTGTTGATGCGGCCAAAGCTATCTGTCATTCCAGTACAGAAGTTGGGTTTTTTTGAGTATTTTTTTTTGTTTTCAATCTACGAAAGCATAATGCCGTTATGTGCTGTGCCAGGTTGTTACAATAATGGTGTTCATTTATTTCCAAAAGAACCAGTTTAAAAAAAAATGGGAATCAGCTATAAAAAGAAAATTTATTAATTTTAGGTAGTTTACTAGAACTATTTACATCATGATAAGCTTCTAGATCGGGAACATTCATCGTATAACTAGATTGTGAAGCTACGACACCAAAATTCCCGGTATCATCGCGGTTCCGATCGTAGAATTCTAACCTAAAAAACAAACATGTACGTGTTTTATTATTTTAGTTATATTTATTAAAAACCTTGTTATGTAGTTAATTTGTAACACAAATACTTACAACAAAGACAATTTCAACAATTAAATGTAACATTTACAGTAATTAAACTGGATTAACACCCAAATGTTTACCTCGCAATAAGATCGGTTTTTTACCAGATACTTTTGATCTTCGTTTCCGAAGTCGTCTTTTAGTTCAGATAACTTCATTGACGAATACATAATGATGAAATAACATTAGATAGTCACGAAAAACTGTAAATTAGATACGAAAAAGCCCGACATAAACAATAGCAAAATGTTTGACATAGCCGTATCTATGCTACGTCATCTGCACCAAGCTTTGCGTGTGAATCCCCATTGCCTCGTAGGAAGTGAGAAAAGTAGAGTATTTTCCTCGGGGATAAAGACGTCTTTGTCTTGGGCGAGCTTAAATCTCTCGCTGCACTCAGGATTCTACTTTTAACTTCCTCGCTATGCTCGGGAGTAAACACTGAACTCTGTAATTGACAGAGAAATCATCAGTAAAAATGTGGAGATGTTCATTTTCCCAGAGACATTGGTCCCCCCGGCGGAACGCAATAAAAAGTTCCTCAGCCCACTCGTCCCCCGCGCCCGCGCCCGGTGCGTGCACTGGACGAAATACGCGAACCAATAGCGATACTGCTGTGTGTGGTACCTTTTAGGAAGGGATACCTTACCTCTACGTGCCTCTACCCTACCTCTACTCTACTCAGTGGTGTAGCCACAGAGTATGTATAGCTAGCATCGTTAGTACCTATTATATAATCTGTGCCGTGGGTGGCACCCAGTGCGGATATTATATGGGTGTCAGTCACCCCAAAAATCTATTCTATACATATAAAAACCGGTCAAGTGCGAGTCGGACTCGCGCACGAAACGGTTCGAAGCACGATGGTCACGAAGACCTATACAACATTAGACACAACATTATGATCTAAATATATTTCTTGCACGTGAAAAAACTACCACCAGAGGCGGGAATCGAACCCGCGTTCCTCGCATACCGGGCGGTTGCCTAACCTCTCGGCCACCCTGGCGTTGGCAGAGCCTGTCGAAATTTTCAAGTGATCCTAACGCTGTAATGCCGCGTAGCTTTCATCAATGTTATTGGGATTATACCCTCAAACACTTAAAAGAAATACTATTGCAAGTATTTACAATCGAAAGATGAAGCTTGCAAAAACGTTATATTATTGTTTTTAAGTGATAAGGATTCACTTTGCAATCTAAATATATTTTTTGCACTTGAAAAAATGACCATCAGAGGCAGGAATCGAACCCGCGTTCCGCGCATACCGGGCGATTGGCTAACCTCTCGACCACCCTGGCGTTGGCAGAGCCTTTTTTAGGGTTCCTCAGCCTCCTAAGACGGAACTATGAGGGTTCCGTTGTTTGCCATTCGGCTACGGAACCCTAAAAACGATGTTAGAAGGTATACGGGGTAAAGGTAGGGTTTTTTCGAGGTCGTTGGTAACACATTCAAATTTGGGATCTGTTTTAGCACGTGCCAAGTCTTGAGACATTTGATCACGAAGATTTTCCGCTCTTATTTGATGAATATCTCTTTGTTGGATCAAAAGTTCTTTTTCTTCTGCATTACACTTCTTCATTGCTTGAGCTAATGTATCACAATTGATGCAGGTATCCTTCTTCAAGGATTTTACACGGAGATTGAACAGTATTAACACACAATATCCGTGTCTACAGTCGCTGGACGAGTCGCCGCGACAAACCAATTATCAAGACCCCTCGCTTATGGCGCACAAGCCGGGCGCTCGGTGTCTCGTTTGACTAGTTGTATCCGAATGAAAGCTGTGCCTTTCGTTTGCTCCTTGTCGCACGCACCGTTATTTGCTACAGAGAAAGTGAAACAGAGATTGTGAAGTGACTTAACAATTATTGAAAGGAACGTGCATTATTTACGCTAGAACTAAAACATAGCATAGTCCAAACATTTGAGCAATTATTTCAATTTAGTCAAATTTTGGACGAGGAAATAGGGGCCTTGAAATGCTGTTTTGGTCAAATGTAAGAAGCTATTTATCGTCTGGCTCATTTGTCCCTTTCTTGCATGGGCGGCCGCCAGAGATTGCATCGAGACAGCAACATTTTATTCAAATGCTTTTTCTTCAAATGCCAGGTGACCGCGTTTCCTCTTTAACCACATTCCTAGACGATGTGTGAAAGAGATAGCATAATTTATACAGTAAGAAAAAAAGGGATAGTGAGTTTCTCTGTTACGCTTAAGTGTAAACGAAATGTCACCTTTTGACCAATCACTGCTCTGCACTGCACACTGAATTACTAATAATAACCAATCTATGATCGACTTGGTGTCGAGGACATTGCGTCCTTTTCACACTTGGAAAAATTAGTACATTATGAAACAAGTGAGTAAAGTTGCTCATAATAATATTATGAGTTGCTCATAATAAATTTTGCAACCTACACGACGAGGGTTACGTTGGGTACGTAAATCAGCCGAGTGTCTATTAAGCAAGTTGCTCACGAGTTTCATACGAACTTTTTCAACACACTTGCGAGGAAAAAACAAACAAGTATTGCATAAATCGTTTAATTATTGAAACACTTGGTAAATTTACAAATTTCAAAACCATATTGGCTTGTTGGTTTTCACTAGATTAGGCTTTCGTTTGCATATTGTGCTGCATTCAGCATTTCTGGCGGGGTTAAAAATCTATTAATTGTTCATCTTCTACACTAAAACTTGTCATTTTTACAGTTAAATTATATACCTACCACACAGCAATAAATGCGATAACAAACAAAATATGAAAATCATGGCAAATGGCGCCCAAGTTATTTTTTCACGTGCCAAATGTATGGTGGTTGATGATTACATATAGCCATACAGCCTAATTCAAAATTATATTTTTTGTGATAAAATGCAAATATTTTGTAACGAATTATTGCGAATTGTAAATAATTTGATAACAATAAATGTTTTTTCTTAATTAGGAACACAATTAGGTATTTGTGCCAAAAATGTACATGGATTTTCGACGGCATAAAATCTCTTTTACCATCCAATCCATTCGATTGTGGAACTCCCTTCCACTCCATGTCCGACAATCCCAGTCCCATCCCGTATTTACGGCTAGAGTGAAAGCACACTGTTTACTACAATATTTTGATTTGTTTGTGTACCCTATTGATACTACGCCGCGCGCACTCGCGCGCCTGCCTGCCTTATTTTTATTTGTTTAAAACGTACCGTGAGAACCCCGGAGCCCCCAGTCGACACCGAGACGTTACCTATGACACATGTACTAGACCGACTAGAGCGCTTTCGCCGCGTGTGTATCCTGTGAAGCTCCTTACAGACATTTCGAGTGATTGTGGCCTGTGAAGTGTGTGAAGTGACACCAAAAACCGATGTGGCAAGTACCTAGCTATAAGCGCCCGACCTACCCGACCTGACCAATTTTCCACCTATCATTGTCGCCCTCCGCGTGTAATCCACTGCCTAAACTCTCAAACACACACTTTCTCTCACTTTGACGCTTTTAAAGTTGTCTGTTAACAATATCATCGGTATCACTTTAACAGTTGTTATCTATTTACATTATATTTATGAATTTATCTTTATATTTAATGTAAGTATGTTTATATCCACACTAATATTATAAATGCGAAAGTGTGCCTGTCTGTCTGTCTGTCTGTTACCTCTTGACGCTTAAACCACTGAACCGATTGAGATATAATTTAGTGTGGAGACATTTCGAGACCCTGGAAAGGACATAGGCTACATTTTGTCGCGATATAAAAACATCAAGGGGGTGAAATGGGGGATGAAAGTTTATATGGAAATCCAACTCTTGCGAGCGAAGTCGCGGGGAACTACTAGTAGGTATATATGTTTGTTTTTATTGTTATCTATTTATTAAATGTAAGCATTTTATGTAATTTTATTATTTGTATGTAATTCTAATTTTTACCCGACTGCGGAAGGAGGCTTATTTGATATATTAATTAGTTTCTTGTTTTACAATTTAATTTTATTTATTTTTTTAACTTCAGCTTGCACTGTAACCCCCCCTTCTCTTATTACTAGTGTACTCCTTTTCCCAAAGGTTGTCTGGAAGATTCGGGACAAATTCGATTCGGATTCGATACAAATTTTCATCCCCCATCATCAAATCATCAGGGGGGTGAACCCCCTATGTCCTTCCCAGTGTCTCAAACTACTTATCTCTGTGCCAAATTTCATTTGATTCGGTCCAGTAGTTTCGGAGCCTATTCGATGCAAATAAACAAACAAACAAACAAATCTTTCCTCTTTATAATATTATAGTATAGACTAGCGGTCCCCCGCGACTTCGTTCGCGTAAATTTAGGTTTTCCTGTGGGCATTGTTAGGAGCGGAGTATTTTTTAAAACTGTGATATCTTTTAAGAAAAGAATCAAAACGCGTGTGAATAATATAAACATATTAATTAGGCATGGAAGATTTCATGAATAGCAGATGAAAAATCATATGAAATGAATTTCATTGTTCACACCTGCTATTTTTTTTCATATAGACTGCTACAAATCGCACTCTGCGAAATCATAGATCATGCTCATTTCATTTCATTCATTGATGACGGCTTGGAGCAGAGCGAGTCGCAAGCGACCGAGTAGGAATGATTTGCCCTAGGTGCGTGTTAGAAAAAGACAAATACACTAGTCATGCGATCACAGGTGACGATCGATACTGGGTGGGCATTTCAAGAACTTTCAACTTATGAACATAAAGTTTAGATTCGTTTGCCATGATTTTTCATGACAACCTTAATATGAAATTTCATTTTAGTAGCAAATTAGCAACCGTTCACAATAATTCATATTTCATTATAAGTAGCAAATAGCAAAAAGTGTTACATTATGACACTGCGAAAAAAAATCATTGCCAATGAAATTTCACATGTGATTTCATATGAAAAAAAATCATCATTTCATGAAATGAAAATTAATTAAAAGTAGCAATCATTTCCATGCCTAATATTAATTATAACGGTCCCCCGCGACTTCGTCCGTGCTTTTTGATTTAACTGCTTCCCCGTTGATTTCTAGGTAGGTATCATGCAATTTATAGCTCATACTAAGCGTTCCCCGAGAAATAATCCCCGAGCAATTTATGCATTGAAGCGGGAGGGAGACATTTTGAAAACTTGTTATAAAATAAACTTTGTTAAATTTATAGTTATTATTTTATTTATTATGAATAATGATCCTTGAAAAAACCAAAATAACAAAAATATCGATGTTACCACTCTGTAATAACATGCTTGTAAAAGTTATTTTTAATTCTTTATTCAATAAGCGATATCATTTTAATGTTAATTTTGATAAAAATAATCTTATGAACGATAAGATAGCTAATAAAAAAGCTAAGAAAATTCACCTTTGTATATTTGAAGGCAAGTTTCGGCTAAAAAAGGTATATTGAGCACCACGTTTTTTGGATTATAATTAAAACTTAGGGTCTTGAGCAGTTTTTAAAATTACCTAAGTCATGGAACTATTTTTATTTTTATTTTTAATTCAAAGTTGAAAAGAACAATGGCAAACGTTCATACTAAAAATTGTTTAATATAAAATATGAGCTTACTTAAACAAAAATATGTCGAAAAATTCAGCAAAACTTGTAGATTCTATACCTATGTGAAGTCATTTTTATTTGAGAAAGCCGGAAAAAAATATATTTTGTTTTTTTTATTATTTTAGGTTATATCGTAAGTACGTCAATGGCGCCTTTGGTAGTGGTCTTGCCTTTAATGTGCTAGAGCCGTGGTGGCAATAGTCACACGAGGAAGTAAATCAGAGTCCGTAAAGCAGTCCAGGTAAAGAATTATTAACGAAAACCGAAAAACACACAAAACAACAACCAACGAGAAAAAGCGCAAAGAATTATGTGTTCTGTCAAAAGTGACAAACTGATTTGTGGAAATCTATATCGATTAATCGATATCATTAATACGATTATTCAAATGGATAAAAAAATGATGAAAAACTCTGATATCATTAGATATACTCAATTTAACGCCGGCTTTTAAGTCAATTAGTAGATATTTGAAAAATCTTAGAAAAAATATTTTTTTTTTACTTTCGGTCAATATTTTTGTACCTTACATTAATGGCAGGAAGCTGGGTATTTTATAAAAAAAAAAATTGGTTTATTTCAGACTATTTGTGTATATTGTTAGTAACAAAAACAGAAAGAAACTTAAAGCTATGTTAGTACAATAGTTTTATTAAATCTTAACTTAAATATTTGCCTGGACTGCGCGACACCCCGGCCACATGTGTGTGTGTGTATACCCAGTGCCTAAGTATCGGACAGTCAGACTTGGCACTTATTGTTTTAAGAATGGTGTAAGAGCTTCCCCGCACCGCACGCAGAAGGGATGCGATTCGCTTACGCATCACGGTGTGAAAACCATCCGAGTGTGACAGCGCGAACATCTCCGACGCGCTGCAGTATCGCGGAAGCCCCAACAACATCCTAAAACCATTATTATATTGTACTCGGAGAGCATTAAGAGCCCCCCGCGTACAGTTGACCCACAGATTGCACGTGTAAAGTGTTTGGCAGTAAGCCTTAAATAAAGTTATTTTGACTTCAGGACTGCAACGTGCAAATCTGCGAGCCAACATATTTTTAATTGAAAACTTACTTACTTGAAAACGACACTTTTACAAGTTCTGTCCCATTAAGTTTGACAGGCGGTACATCTACAGGCGCCTTACGGGCCACGGCTTTAAAAACCATCAGCTCGCTTTTTGCCACATTGTACAAGAGGCCGTGGGATTTCGCATACTCCTCACATATCGCGATCAGCCTTCTGAGGGCAGCAACTTTATGGGTGAAAGAACAAGTCATGAGGTCTATGCTACAAAAAAAAATTAAAAAACGGTGCATACTTTCCGAAAAAAAAACAATTATGTGGGTCCAGTCAAGAATTCCCGAATTTAATTTAAAAAAATCATAGCTCGAAAACTACAAAAAATCGCGGAACATACATGGGGTATTTTCGGGTACACCTAGATGTCAGGAATCCAAAAAAAATTTTTTAGTGTCACCTTTCGGGCCACCCTGTATATATGTCACTCTCACAATTTTGACAAATTCAACGACACCTCATATGTCAAAACTGTCCAATCGTTTGGGCTGTAGGGCGTGCCAAATAATTAGATATATATACATGCATACTTACTCTCGATAAATATAACCCTCCTTCCTCAGTCGGATAAAAACATAACCCTCCTTCCGCAATCGGGTAATTACACCGTTGCAATCAAAATCTTGAGTTCGCGATACCTGAATAAAAGAGTAATTGCTTCACATTATCTCAATAAAATCATTAACATCAAATCTTGTTGTGAAAAATGAACGAGTTTTTTGCGTAGGTAATTTACATAACACTTTTCAAGAAATCATTAAACCACTTCAGGTGATCAAACTTCCAACTCACGAGTGGAGTTTTATTTTTACCCGACTACGGCAAAGCAAAAGGAGGGTTATGATTATCTATCTATAACTATCCTTTGTCTTTTCTGACAGATTACTAACAATACCAGCAGCTTTACATCTAATGGATTCCAGTGTCAAATAAATTTCATCACTCGACAGTTTATCACGAAATCATTAAGTATCAATAGCATCAGCTATGCGGACGACATGGTGGTGCTGGGTCCCACTGCGAACGCGATCGGAGAGATGTTAAGGATTTGCGAAAATTACGCTGCCTCGCACGGTCTTGTGTACAACATTAAAAAAGTTTAAGGCCGCCGGCAAGTGTCCCAAATCTATCCCCGCTATAACATTAAATGGTTCGGAAGTAAAGAGGGTTTATTATACTCGTATTTTTATAACTTAAGCAATTATTTTGCAAGTTTTTACGAAATTAAATCAAGTTTTACTTGCTAAAATTAGTCGCCTGTGTCCCATCGGATGACGCTGTCGATTATTTTTGTAAGTGAAATTTGATTTAATAAAGAGAGTTTGTCAATTTCAATATCTAGGGCATATTCTTGCCGACGACCATAAAGATAATCTAGACATAAAGAGGAAGCGTAGGGCTTTGGCGATACGCGGCAATATGCTGGCCCGTAGATTTGCCCGCTTTTCGGACCAGGTCAAAATAACCTTGTTCAAAGCGTATCGCCAGGGTCTGTACACGGGCAGTCTGTGGATCCGGTATGCCAAAAAATCGCTGAACACCCTGCGATTACAGTATAATAACGTTTTCAGGATGATGTTGGCACTTCCCCGCTTCTGCAGTGCGTCTGGCATGTTTGCACAGATCCGAACTGACGGCTTTAATGCCGTAGTTCGGAAAAAAGTAGCGTCGCTGACGGGAAGAATCCGGAGTAGTAACAACAGCATCCTGAGAACGGTCGCAGATGATACGCGTGCGCATAATTTTGTGCGTATTGTGAGGCATTTTGTGCGACTGATGACTAATACAGTGGACGATCATTCTTCTAGGTGTCAGCCGCACGGAGTGCCTCTTAGGTACATGATAAATTAGTTCTTTTTGTATTTTTGATTTGTCTAATCTAATTAAATTTGATTAGTTATAAGATTGTTTTGTGATTTTGATTTAATTTGATTTGTTTTTATTTTTAATTTGAATGAAATTTTTATATACGAGTAATGTTATACATGTATGTAAGTACTACACCTACTACATGCATAATATATACATATATATATATGTATGTAAGTAGGTACTACACCTAGTTTATTAATACCTATTACTAACACATAAATTTTTGTTGTCCGAAATAAATGAATTTGAATTTAGCGATCCGCCATATTTGATTTACGGTGATGTGAATGTCACATTGTTTTTAGAGTTATTCTCAGCTAGCCTATTTATTTGATACCCGTAACAATATGGGTATCAAATTAGAGGATTCTACACTTCTATAAAGAACTTGAAGTGCTTAGACAAAGAAGTGCATTTAGAAGTCCGCCGTAATGGATTTAGAGTGACGTCACTCTATTCTTGAGTTATTCCCACCAATGCAATGACGGATTTTCCGACAGCTCAAAATTTTAGTTTTATTTTATGTTGATACTAGCAGTTCCCCGCGACTTCGCCCGCGCCAATAGTCGGATTTTCCATACGAATTTTTATCCTCCATTTCACCCCCCTGATGATTTTATATCGCGACAAAAAGTAGCTTATGTCCTTCCCAGTGTCTCAAACTATCTCTGTGGCAAATTTCATTTGATTCGGTCTAGTAGTTTCGAAACCTATTCGATGCAAATAAACAAACAAACAAACAAATCTTTCCTCTTTATAATATTATAAGTAAATAAGTAATAAGTATATGTATAGATATGGCGCTATTCATCTAAGTTATATAAATGTTGCGTCGAAATCATTGAGCATAAAACAAAGACAGATTATTGTAATACTAATGTGTACAGACATGTAGTGGAAGAACTTACGTTAAAAATTAGCGAGTTTCAAATGACAGTTAAAATTAATTTTAATGGAAAAAACCGGCTAAGTGCGAGTCGGACTCGCGCACTAAGGGTTCCGTGTCAACTTAAACTGAATTAGAATCCACTTACTTCCACTTTGCCAAAATACCACAATATTTTGTTGACAGCAATAACTTTGTTTTTCATAGTGTTTGTATAAAGAACAAAGTTATGTTTGCGGTTGTTGAAAATGTGCTATAACTCAAAAACTACTAGTTCGATCTCGTTCAAACCAATTTTCGTTGAAAGAATTTGTTACGATCTACATCAAGTATTTTTTTTTAATTTACATTTGCTTAGTTCAAAAGTTAGATGGGGGGGGGGGGACATGAAATGAAAATAAAGGGGGAGGTAGGATTGATGTTTTCTTTACCATAGCAATATGGGTATCAAATGAAAGCCAGTAAAAATAAAATTTCAAAAATATAATAATTTTTGCATGCGGGTGTTTTGTTTTTTCAATAATTATATTTGCTTGTTTGTATGAGAATCGTAAAGCAGTTAACAGGATACACCTACCTACCAAGTTACAACTGTGTAATGCTAATAGTTTCAGAATAAAGTGGCTGTGACATACGGACGGACGGACGGACAGACAGACTTGACGAAACTATAAGTGTTCAGTTTTTTGCCATTCGGCTACGGAACACTAAAAACGACCTGTTTGTACGCGTGAATCAAGAACATGCTAAACATACATAAATAAACGTAAAAACCAGGGTTTCTTTTAATAAAAATCTACCTGACTTAGTTTGGTCAACGCCATCCAGCGGATTTTTAAGTACTAATTTTTGACACTAGGAAAATCCCTCATTTCTTTCATTTGATACGTATGTTGTAGGACAGCTTAAAAAAAATAGTCCACCATGTTTACAACGAGGTCGAATACAACGCAATTACCAAAGGTAATAAAAAAGCATTCATTGCAATTTAGATAAATTGCCTAACTTTAAACACCATTGCTTTTTAATTTCCATTTGTATTTTCGTTGTATTCGTTGTCGAAAGTAGTTTGACGCTGTCAAGTTGTCTATGTCGGGTAGTAGGTATACAGGGTGGTCCGTCCAATGACGTCAAGAATATTTTTTGAATTCCGCCCTCCTAGGGGTACCCAAAAATACCCCAAGTATGTTCCCCGATTTTTTTTAGTTTTCGAGATACGATTTTTTTTATGCTTTCATCGAAAATTTCGCTAGTGTTTACATAAAAAAACTGATCGGTTTTTTATGTTTTTTTTTAAACCTAATTCTCGTGAAGTGTTCTTTCACTTGCATAAGAATTAACTGCCTAACATTGCTGCATGTTGTAACAATTTTGATCCAAAGTTAATAAATTACGTTTCTGCGAGCTAGAGTTAAATTTTCAAATTCAAATAAAAAAAAACAAGAAGGTTGCAAAGATTCTAATAAATTTTAAAAACTTCTCTAGTCTCTAAGCTTTCCAAAAAGTACAAAAAAGTGGTATGTAAAGGGGCCATTATTTCCTGTAATCGAGCTTCAAACGTAGTGGGGTGAAAATTTGGCCAATCAAGTAACTTCAATTGTGGAACTTTAATTTCGTAATTTTAAATAGGTGATTGCTCCAAATTACTGTACTGAAAACCCATCTTGGTGGTAATAATAATTATTTTTATGACTGGTGTATCATTTTTTGAGGTTCATAAAGAAACAATACAAATCAAATCAAAGTATTTATTAATAAAATTAAATTTACAACAAATTTTCAAAGTGCCTCCCTCCCACTTCAATACATAATCTACAGCGCCTCAAAAAATTTGCCTTAATATTTTTTTCAACAAGACTAACAATAAATATGAAAACATTGAGCTTTAAGTTTCACATAAGATTTAGTATACACAATTAACAAAAAAAGGACAAGAAAAAAAATAACAGGTGAAAAACTTGAGCTTAACTAAACCAGTTTTGGAAGTAAATATCAGCATAACATGTCACATAAAAAAAAAAGTTTACTCTCATAAAACATGCAAAGAATTTGCTTAAATTATACCATATATTAGAAATGAATTAGTTACTTAGGCTAATCTAAACCAGTTTTGGGTGTAAAATTAAGTAAAATCTAATTTAAAAAAAAACCTTACAAATTAATGATACATATGAAGAGTAAAAAATATAAGAATCCAAAAAAAAAATAGGAAAATAATACTAAAGATCTACCTAACCTACATGAAAAAACAATAATATTAAAATGATTCCGTTATCTAGCGGCTAGATTATGGAGGAAATCGGAGGCTAGAGCACATCTAAACCAGTTTTGAAGGTAAAAACAAAATTAATAACAAACTAGTTTCCGACTTACTACCACTGAACAGGGAATCTGGAACAGAACTCGTCGGCTCTATTCACGTAGTCGTATTTTATTTCACTTTACTCTCGATATCATTGCTATTTTTGACGTTCTGTATTTCTCCAACAAAGTCAACGAGAGAATAAGTCAGAGAGAATTATCTGCCTACTTCCATACTTTTAATCATCTCCTGGAGCAGACGCCGATACTATTCCAGTTCGTTGGTCATTTTGGTTGATGCATGTCATCCACTCTGTCAATCGTGTCAAATGTTACTTTCAGTTGGCAGTAATTTCAGCTGTCACACGAGTAGTCAACTGTCAAGAATGTCAATGTCAAAGAAGTCACTGTCAAAACTGCCACTGTCACAAAAGAGAACGTGCGCGCCTAATCCTAACCTAAAAGCACGTGGTCTTTATGCACTGCCTAACTAATTGGTCTAAAACTAGGGTTTCGACTAATTAAAACTAAGCACAGGAAATATATAGGTACACAGAGAAATAACAGCTATCTTGCAAACTGAAGCGTCTTGTCGCATATAAAGTTATCAAATAGGATACTCTCAAAAGAGCCCAAAAGAAGCGTCTCAGCGCTCGTAGATTCTCCTGGATGCGGTACCGGGATCCGGGAGCTCAGATTCACACAGGAAAACATAGGAAACAGGATAGCACAGTATCAAAAAGCACACGCGGCGCGGGGGGCTGCTGTGAACGGAGCAGCGCACACGTCACGTCTGTTCGCTACGGCGGTCCGAGCGCGAGAGTAAAGAAGAGATGGAACTCGCGTTTTTCCGAGGGCTTGCAGGGTCCGGCGTCCAGAACTCATAGGGTCTAGTTGCCGAAGTTATGTAACACCACGCGCCCCACACGGGATTTGGGACTGCCAGCACGGCTTCTCTTAAGGGAAGTCAACAGTTACGGCGTTGAACACGATAACTAGCACCGCCAGGAATACAACGGCGAAATATGTTCAGGGAGTTTTCCTCGACATCTTTGGTGCATTCAACAATGCCTGGTGGCCGATGGTGCTGTCCAATGTGAAAGAAAGAAGTTGCGGACTACTTCACCGGACGCCGTGGGATGCCTCCAGGGAACCGTGCTTGGGCCGACGCTGTGGAACGTCCTGTTGGATGACTTCATGCGGTCGCCACTGCCAGAAGGGGTGAGCATGGTGGCTTACGCCGATGGCGTCACGGTTTCGTCTCGTGCGCGATTGGCACGGTTCTGTTCGACCGCCGTTCAACGGTCAGCTCAGAACTGGCACGGACAAGGGGAATCCGACTGTCTAATTAAAAAAAAACAATTGCGATGAGCCTCAGGGGTGTTGACGCAATGCGATTTCTGCCCAGTGCTCTAAATATCAACGCGGAGAAATTCAAGCAAGCGCGGATAAACGGCGGGAGTAACTATGACTCTCCTTTTAACTGGGTGCATATGCTGTGTGTGTCGCTTTCTCGGACAAAGAGCGCAATTTGAGTAGCGTTTATAGCTCGTCTCTGGATGTCCAGGTTTATCGACCAGCGGGTGTGTCTCTCGGGAGCCGAAAGGTTTGGAGGAAGCTAGTTGCTCCGCTAGACGTCTGGTGACAAAAAGACAGAAGCTAGCTGCCGTAGTGCTCAGCAGCACTAGCAGTTCTTGGGTTGCACTTCGGGGTTGGTGCGTCAGTCCGATTTGTGACATCTTCGGGCTGGAGCCCAAGTGAGGTTGTTGGGGCGATTTCGTTCCCGCAACTGCCGTGTCTTTGGACTCAAGCCTAGACGTTTCCCAACGTGGTTACGGCCAAGCAAAAACCGTGGGCGAAAGGTGGCACCCTGGCTAGCTCCCCGTTTGCTACCAAAATCCTTAAACGCTCAAGACATACACGTCCAGGGGCTCCTGGGCAAGCGCTTAGAATTCAAGGAGCTGGGGCGAGCTTGTCAGCCGCTGCGGGGCAGGCGGTTCAGGGTTACCCTTGTCCGCTGTGTGACCGCATTTTCACAACTAAAACGGAGCTTGCGCGTTCACAAGCGTAGAGCTCACCCCGTGGAGGCTAGTGCCGAGGCGCAGCCGGCGCAGGTGAAGTGTCGTTGGAGACAGGAGGATTTGGATATTCTGGCTCGAACGGAGGCAATATCGTCTTCATGCAGCGTTGGATTCACGGCTGCATAGGACGTTAGAGTCGATTAAGGGTGTTCCCCGTACTAAGGCTCACAAGGAGCGAGTCTTGAAATATAGAGCCGAGCATCAGACTCAAGAGACGGGGGCAGACGTCTCTATAGAAGCGGCAGTGGTAGCCATTTCAAACGCGACACCCGTCCTCCCTCCTGATTGTTCAGTAGCCCGTCCCCGGACTTTAGCTGCTCTAAGAACGCAGTTGACTAAAACCTCTGATTTTCCTTCACGCCGAAGACCAGTGCTGGCATCCACGCCTGAGAGAAACCACTCTTGTGAGCGTGTGATCGACGAGCTCCTAACAAGGGCCGCGAACAGACGCTCACGAAGTGCCCGATCTGGAAGGCGAGTTAATGACTTAAATTCCGGAATTGACGACGATAATAACTTAACAACCCGAAGGTCCGCAAGGACGCGCAGGCGTGAAGAATACGCACGAGTACAGGAACTGTACAAGAAGTGCCGTAATCGCGCTGCAGCTGAAGTGATTGATGGTCAATGCAGGAGTGTGAAGCACAGCTTTGAGGAGTTGGGAGCCTACTGGCGACCAATTCTAGAGGCTGTTTCAAACGCACCTGGATCCAAACCGGAGGTTCTCGCTGCGTTACGCAACGATGTGCAGTACGGGGGCAACCATGATTACTCTCAGCTCTGAGAACCCTTAACTTCTGATGAAGTAAAGGCTTCCAACGTCGACTTAAAGGCAGCGTCAGGACCCGACGGAACCAGAACATTTCCCTGTCATCTCGTTCCGCTAGTGCTAGTGTTGTTACCATTACGGCAGTTCATTATCGGAACGTCCTTCCCCGCGCTCGTGCTTTACCAGTGCGGGCGAGTAAAAGACTCATAATTGTATTCGGCGAATGTTCGCACGAACATAAGTTTAAGGTAAGGCGAGGTGTAAAGTAAGTAAGGTGAGGCGTACAGGACAGCGATGTTCTGGACGAAGAATCAGCAAAACCAGGAACAACATTGAGATGAAGTGGCAGCTCGTAGGTACATTCTGAAAAAGAAAAAAAAATGTATTATTAACAGGGGCGCCCTCTACAAAATTTCACCCAAATCTGTACTACAGTTCATGCGTGCAAAGGCAGCAGACAGATAGGAGTTACTTTCGCACGTAATTTTAGTAGGGATGCCACATTCCAAGAAATAGGTAACTACATCCTCCATTCCCCTAGAAAGTCCAGGCGAAGCAATGTAGGTACCTATCGTACCTCCGTATTTTTTTCGGCTAACTAAAATATGTGTTCTATTACAGTTTCACTATGGAATTTTGATCTTAATTGTGTTATATTTAACAAAGCTTTATTATCATTTTAAGTAAGTATTTTTTGCATACAAAAAATAATTATCGATATCTCGAAAATGGTAAGGCTGTCATTTGAAAAAAATGGCGTAATCGTAGCCCACACCATCACAACCACGGAAATATATCAAGATCACAACACACCACGCCCTATCGCGCGATGTGCTGTGATGATGATGTGGGCTTTAATTACTGGACACCCTGTATTGTCCCACAAGTGCAAGCAAAAAGGACGACATCACACTGACCTTATGCGTTAGCAATCAGCTGTTTGTGCTCCGGGCCGGGGAGCCTGTCCGTGGGGAGGAGATGCCCGCTCTCTCTACTATTTCGACACTGTGAATGAAATTAAACTTTAGTTGATGTTTGCATTCTTCATACGTCATTCTTATATGGCATTGATTCATCAACTGATTAATATTTTCAGTATAATTTAACATCATATAATATTTTCTACATCAAACATCAGCATAATTTAACATGTTGACCTCAATTTAGCTAGAGGGCATGTACATATAGCTCCCATAAGTACCTACAGAAAAAAACATAACGGTCGATCTGCGCCTGTAACCAGACAGTTGAATATTTCACAAGTGATGTATTGCTGTTGCCGCATATCACAGAATAAGTACTAGTACATACCTAATCCGTACAGAAGTTTCACTTTGCAATGAAATTCAAAGAAATATCTACTCAATGTCGTCAACGATATGGTGTAATTTAGTTCGCCTCAGAGTCATTTTCGTTTAGACACCTACAGAAATCTATTGCAAGATAAATTCATTCTTATAACTCTGGAATATGATTCATTCATACACTAAACCTATTCAGTGGCGTACTATCATGCGACGCGATAAAGTTGACTGCTATAAGAAGCTATTAACGCCATCTAGCGCACCTTTCTAGCACTTTATTCATGCTCGTCCAGCCAGCAACGTAGTGCCGCGCGCCGCCGGTGAATAAAACAAGCGCGTGTATCGTTGCTAGCGACACCCAAGTTGATTAGCCCATAGCAGTGGGTCGCTGCGCTGTGGTACGTTTTAGCTACCTAAGCGAGGAGTTACACAGGCCTGCCGCTGTTTAGGAAATACGAAAACCCGATTATATTTATTTTCCCATATAACAAACGTGATTTTTTGCACTATATTTAATAACGGCAACAGTCAGATGCTTAAAATATTCTCAGAACATTCGGTGAGTATACTCACTTAAAAAATTAATACATAAATAAATTAAAATTAAAAAAATATTTTTGTAAAAATAAGTTTTTGCTTTACTTAAAAAAAGTTTAAGTATCTTTAGCGTTTTATATTGTATGTACATAAAGGTACGGAACCCCTGGTGCGCGAGACCGAATCGCACTTGACCGGTTTTTTACTTATTATTTTCAAAGTTATATGTTACCTACTTCTGAATCGGAACACACGGGATTTTCGGGCGGGGGGCGATGGCAATTTGCGGCCCTACGGCCCTAACGGCCCTATAGTGGCGCCACTGTACGAAGACTTACCTACGACGGTCTGGCTTGAAGCGCCCGCTGATTAGCTGCCGAGTGCCCCGGGGGACGGCGAGCGCTCGCTCATTGGTCCACCTACAGAAGAGTGAGTAGAATGAATTAGGCCTTCGCACAGTGCGCTCGATACTCGCCGATTATGGGCTCTAAGTTAGGTACTCTCGGTATTTTGTGTCTAAGTGACTGCCTCTATACAAATTCATAGGGTCCTTCCTTACACAAGATACAAAGATGCCCTGACTGTGGAAGAAAAGTTATGTTTTTGTATGTATGTATTTAGAACTGTTTGGCACGCCTACAGCCCGACTGGACAGTTTTTGACATATATGAGGTGTCGTTTAATTTGTTAAAATTGTGATAGTGACATATGCTATATATACTTAGGTACATTTTAAAAATGGTGCCCGCAAATGGAAATAAAGGGAGGAGAAAGGAGGGGTTGATATTTTCCTTACCATAACAATATGGGTATCAAATGAAAGCCAAAAATACATTTTTTTTTTGCAGTCGTTAGTTTTGTTTTTTCAATAATAATTTTTTTAAAGATTTTTTTTCTAATCCAAAATCTTATGCAGTCCTAACGGGGAAAAGTAACGGGAATGTGTAGGTACGGTCTTACTAAATATACTAGTGAAAGTGCCAAACTCTCTTCCTTTATCTCCAATCATCATCGCACCCAACCCAACAACTGTGCTTGCCAACGTCAACTACGTGCCGGGCTACTACCAACTTCAACTACTACAACTATCACTTCATGTACGATGTAGCTGTCAACTAAGCGCACCATACACGTCTGTCTATCTATCTGAGGTCTTGCATTTTAGGGTTCCGTAGTCCGACAAGGAACCATTATAAGATCGTTCAGTCCGTCCGTTCCGTCCGTCCTAGTCTGTCACAGCAGAATATATTCTACGTTTATGGACTGATTTGCATGTAACTTGGTTCGAGGATACTTCACATATAGATCTCATTTTTTAAAACACAAAAACATAAAATTACCCCTTTTTTAGGGTACCTCCCCATACATGTAAAGGAGGGGGTGAATTATTTTTTTGTGTGCACCCCCTTGTGTGGGGTATCGTTAAAAAGGACTATGAAAATAAGGTAGGGTTTCCAAACAACACTTTTTTATCAGCTTTACCATTTGCGAGATATAGCCCCCCCCCCCTGTAATTTGTAGTCTTGGACCTATGAATTTGAAATCACTCACATAAGGAAACAGGCGCGAAAACTCTTGTTTAAAATTATTTCGGGTATCCTGTGATGAATACTTTTGAAAATATAAATAAAATATAAATATAGACTTTTTTCCAAAAGAACAGTATAAACTTAAAAAGTTTTTTTTGCCTATACTGTCTAATGTTGTAAGTAAATGGTACGGAACCATTCGTGCTCGAGTCCGGCACTTGCCCGGTTTTTGGTACTAGAAAGCTGCAATTTTGTAGGTGTATGTAATAGGATTAATTAAGCCGACAAAGTGGTGGAATAAAATTTGCATCAAATTTGCGTCATTTGCATCAAATTTGCGTCGTTTTGTTGTTAATGTGTTAAACTACTTTAACACCTAATTGCTATCTGTGAATCAGACAAGAAATAGACCTGTATAGGTAATCATAGCGTAACTAACATCATGTACTATTTTTAATAATATGACTAATCCTTGCATATTAGTACTATACCTAATAAAGATAAGATATTAAAATAAACTAGATAGCATTTTAAAGCATAATATAGCCTAAACTTTCATGGCTAGAATATTCTTATTGATCATATTTTTTTGTGTTTAACAGAATGTTTGGCCTACACAGCCCTTAATATCCATACTTAATATTATAAATGCGAAAGTGTGTCTGTCTGTCTGTTATCTCTTGACGCTTAAACCACTGAACCGATTGAGATGAAATTGGGTATGAAGATAGTTCGCGATCTTGGAAAGGGCATAGACTACATTTCGTCGCGATATAAAAACATTAATGGGGTGAAATGGGGGATCAAATTTTATATGGAAAATCCAACTTTTGCGGGCGAAGTCGCGGGGAACCACTAGTAGCTTTCTAATTTCAAGGAGTCATTTGTTTTCTCATCGTACAGTCGGTCAAGAAAACGGTTTACGTTTTGACAACATTTCATGTGTAAGTAAAATCGCGATACCTACTGTTAAACTCACTCATGGACTTATTACCTTTTTGATATAATATGCACATGACGTATTATTATTAGTAGCTGTCAGAATATTTTTGCATGGGAAAATGAACACATGTTGACTTCAAGACGACCTCTATTCCTTGTTGTTTTCGTTGTACTTTAGGTTTAGGTACCTGCTTCCGCTGTACCTATCCAACTGTGTTAGCACAACGCCGCATAAATTATTAAGTAAGTGTAAGGGAGCTCAGTTAAAACACATTTTAATTAATTAATCCATTAATTCACAAGAAATATGACGCCGAGTACAGAGAGAATCGTGCGAGTGAGAGGGAAGATACATGTCAAACATTTGGCGCGAATGCGCGCGCACAGTAGCAATGGAAATCCCTTACATAAGGTAGATACATAGGCCACCTACTCCTGTTGACGATCTCCGTATTTTCGAGTCTAGCTATCACGCTCGTTCGCGTTGTCATTCTGTCGTGCGTGAGTGAAAGGGACGGCTACATTCGAAAATACGGACATCGTCAAAGTGACACATAAAACTTTTCATTACCTGTTTACGGGATTCGAAGTCGCGGCCAATAAGGTGGGCTGGGTGGGCCTGGCGTGGCTCATCCCATGGGTCACCTAACGCACGAAGTACACGGGGCCGTACGTCACATTACCCCACACGGACCTCTATTCTCCTCGTAATAAAAGCTTTCGTTGTTCAAATAGGTACAACCTGACCTGCTGCCAACTGTACCTATAAAAATAAACAAGTAATGCCTCCATACTTAATATTATAAATGCGAAAGTGTGTCTGTCTGTCTGTCTGTTACCTCTTGACGCTTAAACCACTGAACCGATTGAGATGAAATTTGGTATGGAGACAGTTTGAGACCCTGGAAAGGACATAGGCTACATTTTCTCGTGATATAAAAACATTAAAGGGTGAAATGGGGGATCAAAGTTTATATGGAAAATCCAACTCTTGCGGGCGAAGTCGCGGGAAACCAATATTATGTTAATAATAATTAAAAAAAAAAAACTTTGAAAACCCCCAACACAAAAAATAACGCACCTTCGCCTATACCAATTAACGCATGAAAAAAAAATTGACAGCAAAATTGACATTCCATTGACAGTAAGTACCTATTATATAATCTATGGTAGTACCTAGTAGTATTTGTCAACCAGTGGAAAGGCAATGGTACATAGCCATACAGCCAGGAAATACAAGTAATGGTCAATAGATGATGCCTCATTACAAAACATATTTTTTCTCAAAAATGGAGGCGTTTAAAATTCAGATTTCTATGGTTACGTGTTTCATATTTTTGTACCTTAAAGATAAATATAGGTTATTGGTGGTTGGTGATATCTTGGAATAAAAAACTAGCCTCCATACAAAAAGAGGACAAGTCCTTTACCTTTTTGTGGTAGTGGCCATCTTGGATTTAAAATGTAATATGATACTGTATAGTATTGTACTAGTCACGCCCATACATTTTGATAGCCATATAGAGAAAGATGTAAGAATATGAAATCCGCCATTTGGTGGCGGCGGTCTTACCTGACCGATTTTCATAAAACATGGCTAAGAACACTCGGGAAAAAATTGATTATGACACATAAAAAATCCGGCCAAGTGCGAGTCGGACTTGCACACTAAGGGTTCCGTGCCAACTTTAACTGAATTAGGATCCACTTACTACCACTAAGCCAAAATACTACAATATTCTGTTGACAGCAAATATAACTTTGTTTTTCATAGTGTTTGTATGAAGAACAAAGTTATGTTTGCGGTTGTCAAAAATGTGCTATATTTAAAAAACTACTAGTTTGATCTCTTTCAACCAATTTTCGTTGAAAGAATTTGTTCGTTGAACACTTGCTTAGTTAAACCGTTACATGGGGGGGACGCTCATTTTACCACTTTGGAAGCGTCCATCTCCCAAACGTTAGACTTTTAAAGAAAATGGTTTTAGAAACCTCGATGTCATATTAAAATACCTATCTATAGACACCCCACACGAACACGTTTGAAACATTTTTTTTTTGTTTTAGTTTCATGTAGTATGGGATCCTTCAATATCATTATTTTTTGTTTTTAGTATGAGAATCGTAAAGCGGTTAACAGGATACATCTACCTACCAAGTTTCAACTATGTAATGTTAAAAGTTTCAGAATAAAGTGGCTGTGACATACGGACGGACAGACAGACAGATTCGACAAAACTATAAGGGTTCATGAGCTAGGCTCTTGCCGGTGGAGTTTTTTCCATTCCTCTCTGTTTTCCGCCCTTCTCTTAACCTCCTGATACGACCCGATATTTATCTTTTCTTTTATTTGCTGCATGTAGCTTATTCTTGGTCTTCCTCGCTTCCTTTTTCCTTCTATTCTTCCTTCTATTATCGTTTTAATAAAATTGTCGTGTCGAATCAGGTGGCCCAACATTCGTCCCCTCCTACACTCTATTGTTTCCATCAATCTCCTTTTTTCCCTAACCATAGACAAAACTTCTTCATTTGTTTTCTTCTCCGTCCAACTTATACGCTTCATTCTCCTCCAGCACCACATCTCGAAGGCTTCCAGTCTCTCTCTGTCCCTCTTTGTCAATGTCCACGCTTCACATCCATAGAGTGCTATACTGCAAATGTACACTTTAACAAGTTTTTTGCGAACTTTGTTTGATATTCTGGCCTTGAGCAGGTGCTTTTTTGCATTATAAGCTTGTCTCGCCATCGCTATCCTTGCTTTTATATCTGGCTTTCCATTCGGCTACGGAACCCTAAAAATGGCGTCCGCAAATCAGAAAAGGGATAGGTTGAAAGGGTAAGGTTAAACAGGGTAAGAAAACAATATAAATAAAAAAATTGTTTTAACAAACACACCAATTACCTATAGCCCCAAACTAAGCGTGAGCTTGTGCTATGGTGACTAGGATAACGGATAGAAATACTTAAATACATATAAACATCCATGACTTAGGTACAAATGCTCGTGCTCATCACACAAACATTTGCCCCTTGCGGGATTCGAACCCGCAACCGCCTGGTTTAGAAGTCCGGTGCGCGAACGACTACACCAAGACGGTCGTCAAATTTATTTATAAGAATATGGGTAGGTATCATATGAAAGCTAGTGAAAAAAACTAGAACAAAAAAAAATGTCAAACCTATGCGTCTATGGATAGCTCTTTTAAAATGACATCTAGGTTCCTAAAACCATTTTCTCTAAAAGTCTTATGTTTGAGAGATAGACGCTTCCAAAGTGGTAAAAACCGGCCAATATATTTTTATTTTATTTATAATTTTAAAAGTATTCGTCACAGGATACCCGAAACAATTTTAAATAAGAGTTTCTGCGCCTGTTTCTTTACGTGAGTGATTTGAAATTTATAATAATAATAATAATAACGCACACAGATACACGCGCACCCATGCATTCAATATTCATGAAAGCGCACACACACACACGCGCACACGCACACACACACACACACATATTTTTTTCATAATGTCTAAATACATTTCCACGCTTGGTATAATGCCCGCGTGGAAATGAAAACCTCAGAAATGAGAGAGACGAAAAGTCAAAAGACATGAATAATAATAATAATAATAATAAATCTTTATTTCAGGCAAATTACACCCATACACAAATTTAAAATCACAGCTCGATCAATAAGTGGAGTCAACAAAAACTTTATAAATAAAATGAAATTAAATAGAATTAAAATATTGAATAAATTTGAAACATATTTAATTAGATTGGATTGGGAAATACAATATTCATTAAATTAAATGTCAAATAAAAAATAATTTGAAATTAAATAAAAATAATGTTTAAATGCTAAGTATGTCAAACAGATTCAATAAATTAATAAGTTCTTTTTGGCATTGGGACCGCAACATGCCTTTTACAACAATGCCGAATATTATACGAGCCCAGTCTTGCAGCTATCATCGCCAGGACGGTGTTGGAGCTAGCCCAAACTCTGCGTACCAAAGATGCGGCCCTTTTGCGCATAGTTGCGTGGAAGCAGTCGACGCGGGCTTCCGCAAACATCCCCGAGGCACTGCAGAATCGGGGCAACCCCATCACTGCCCTAAACGCATTGTTGAATTGGACGCGGAGAGCGCTGTAGGTTTTTGCCGTATAGTCAGCCCATAGGCTGCACGAATAAAGCGAAATGCAATACGCTCTAAAAAGCGTCGCTTTAACCTCTTTTGAGCACCTAGCGAACCTGCGAGCTATCATATTCGCTCTTACCGACAGGGCTCTCCGCTCCCGCTCCATATCAGCATGATCGTTGAGGTTGGAGGTAAGTATGTGCCCCAAATATTTAAATTCGGTAACCCTTTGCAGAGGAACCAAATTCAAATAGACCGAGGGAACAACGTCTGGGCATTTAGCACCGACAGTCTTGAAGACCATGCATTGGCTCTTGGTAACATTATACAACAGGCCGTGACCAGATGCATATTCCTCACATATACGAGTCAGCTTCCTTAAACCGAAGATTGAAGCACTCAGCAGCACCATGTCATCGGCGTAACTTAAGTTATTAACACACACCCCATCAACAAGGCATCCAACACGATGACTGCTGAGCGCCACAATCAAGTCGTTGAGATATAAATTAAACAAGATTGGAGAAGTCAAACCACCCTGTCTAACCCCGCACTCGAGCCGATATATGTCTGACATTGCGCCCGCCCACCTGACGGTGTTGGACTGGTGTGTATACCAGTACTGAAACAAGACGATAAGTTCCTGTGGTAGATTTATGCCCCGGAGCTTTTTCCACAACAGGTTTTAGCAAACACGGTCAAAGGCTTTCGACAAATCGAGGAAACACGCATACACAGGCGTTTTTCGATCAGTAAATTATTTGACGGTCTGCTTTAGGCACAGTATAGCGCTTTCAGTGGACAAACGAGGACGAAAACCGAACTGGTTGTCATGGAGCTCAACGTATTTATTTAACTGTGCGTTAAGCAGACCGTCGAATATCTTTGCTATAATAGTAGCTAGCGAGATAGGCCTATAGTTACTTTTGTCTGTCAAATCACTCGTTTTATTCTTCACTATAGGCACTACCAACGTTTTCATAAAAGCCTCAGGCAAATACGAGTGACTCACGCACAGGGAGAAGAACATAGCAAGGACTCTAGCAATGTGTGGTCCAGCATGTTGCAGGTGCTCAATGCTGAGCCTGTCATGCCCGGGGGACTTGCCCCTGGACATAGATTTTATAATGCTGGTCACTTCTTGCGCAAGATAACGCGTACCCACCTTCTGACCTTTCATATCAGCATTGAACACCTCAGTCGCTGGGTCCAGCAAAGACTTAACAGCAAACAGGTCCTTAAAAAGATTGGCAATGCCCTTAGGATCGTTCTCACCGTCGACGCTCACCGGTAGGCCAGGTCGTACATTTACTTTATTTGTGCTTCTCCAAAAACCGCGAAAATCACCTTTACTATGTTTAACAGCAAGCGCGTCCATCTTAACTTGGTCCTGATGATTTTGGAGCCATTTTAACCGAGATTTGAACACCTTTCTGCTATCACACATTTCTTTATGAATGATACCTGATTTAGGTTTGCCACATAGCACCCATTGGTTGAACTTAGACCTGGCATCCCGGTGAGCCTCACCGACGTGTCGGTTCCAACCCGTGATGCATAAGCCACCTCGACTCGCATGCGCGCTTCCCCTACCCGCCACCGTTTCCGCCGCATCACGAAGAGCAGTCACAATATCAGAATAGAGTGCATCTAGAACACGCATATGGTCACGGTCAAAACAAAAATGCTCAGCACAGCCCGTACACTCAGACGGGAAGTCTATTAATTTTAACCTTCTGTGACACTCTCTGGTATACCTTTCAATTTGTTCGTCACTCTTTATGCCCCATAATACGTTTTTATTCATATTAGTTGTTGTAGGCAAAATTTTAGAACCAATACAAATTAGATTAAGTTTAATTAAAAGTGGGAAATGGTCTGACCATCGAGTGTCACAATTTACATCCACGCTTACAACGGCTTGCCTCGCCGCGTGAGTGGCTACACAATGATCCAGCCAGCTGCAAGTCCCGTGCGCATCACTTATAAAAGTAAATGTTCCCGAGTCCAACCCCAACATTTCTGTATCTACACATGACCACTGTTGGTCGTTACAGATAGACATAAATTCATTGTAAAACAACTCACCCGGGTTGGCATTGAAATCGCCCAAAATAAATACCGAGTCGATTCCATTTTCGTCAATAATTGCATTTACAACATTCATACAATCCGTGAAATTTTGTAAATTATCTAACGAGTTTGTTGGTAAGTAGACGCACATTATTATTATTGATTTGACACTGGTAGTAATTTTAACAGCACAAATTCGCGGGTTATCGCACTTCAACACTGAAACCTGTTGGAACGCTGCATATCGCCATAATAACGCGACACCCCCGTAAGGGCGGCCGCGTATGATGCCCGCCAGTGTTGGGCGTAATTAATTAATATGTGTTATTGAATTACTAATTTCATGATTAGTAATTGAACTACTGTAATTCAAATTACATGTAATTGGAACTATTTTAATTCAATTACAAAAGTGATTGGTAATTTTAATTAATTATAATTCAAATTACTCAATTACTTTTATAAAATTAAGTGGATAAAGTCTGTTTTTCTGCTTGTGCAATATTGTAAACAATCTTGGATTTCTTTTTTTACGAAAGTTCCGTTTCGTTTTAAAATAAGATAAACACAAAACTCACAATCTACATTGGTAAAGTCATCGTTGAAGACCGATATCTTTTCAAATCAAATAGTTTATTAATTTTATTCATTGATATTATTTTAAAAGTTATAAAAAGATTGTTTACATTGTTCGACTAGCAAAGAAAAACGGACTATTCTCGTTCGCAACGCAACACAAACATCATGCGTAGTATAAAGTTTTCTATGATCTTGTGGGTGCACTGCTAATTGCGACTGTAACTGCGCACGCGGCGGATAGGCCATAGAATGAGCCAGAGGGGCGCGGGGGGCTTACAATCACCCACCCCGCGTGTACTTCTCTCCGGAAACAAGCGGCGTCACATAGTCGTTGGCATTGGTTTCGACAAGTAAGATCGCTCGTGTATCTCTTTTGGCGTATTTTTATTTTACAAGTACCTACTGAAATGGCGTCTAATACTGAACAAGATGAAGACGACCCAACAACCGAGGAGGTGTTGCCCTGTATTTTTGATGGCAAGTTTTTTACCTATTTACCCAGTGAATCTTCAGATAAAAAAAGAGTAGCACGGTGCACGTTATGCGCACCAAAAGAAGTTGAAATTAGTGGATCACGTAATGCAACTTCGAATTTTGTCACTCATTAAAACGAAAACATGGCGAAGTGACATTTAATGAATACGTGAGCTACTCAAAAACGCATAAGCGACTCAAAAGACATTCTTCTACAAAGCAAAATACGCAATTGTCACTAAGACAAGACGTCCTAAACTGAAAAGTACAAAATAATATTTAAATTACCTAACTGTTCTACGAAATTATACAAGAAACCTATTTCCAATTTATTATCTGTTATTTTTTGGAGTCGGTGCCAGTGAAAGAGGAGGGAGCTGCGCCTTTGACTTTGTTTTGTTAGCATCCTATACAGTACCTGACAAAACATCTGGTGTTTTAATTACTAAACTCCTAATTTTTAAGGAGTTCCGCCATCAGCTCAGCTCCACATAATGATTATCGGACGTAACAAAATGTTAACATTAAGATACTAGTACGAAAACACTATACGTGCCTTCAAAATTTGAGGGTTTCCCTCGATTACACCAAGATCCTATCATCAGATCTCGACTTGGCCAAAATGGGACCAACTAATAGGGATAGCCTCTAGGTAAACATATTTTTTTTTCAAATCGGTCCACAACTGACTGAGATATGCGGTAAGTAACATAGCCACAAAAAACATACAGTCGAATTGATAACCTCCTCCTTTTTTGAAGTCGGTTAAAAATTCAAGAGAATCTTCAATCACATACACAAACAAAGACGATGATTCGTATTTTGTTTTTGACACTGATTCACCTGAAGGTGAATATACTGAATCACTCCGTTCTACAAGACCTGAAATTATTATGTCCTTTCAGATTCGGATAAAGATACTTCAATGCTAAATTGACATCCAGAAATTAAACAGGTGTTTATTAAATATAATACTTTAATGCCTTCGTCAGGTCCCTTCGAGAGATTATTTTCATATGCTACCATGATTAATTTACCAAAATCTCACAAACTTTCTGATCAGATGTTTGAACAAAGAGTAGCATTAAAATCGAATTTAAAATAGTTCTTTTTTTATTTTTTAAAATTAAATATTTGATTTATCTTTACCTTATCGTTTTATTTAGATTTATACCATATTTTAAATGAAAAAGTAATTGAGTAATTTCAATCACCAATTACAATTACAATTTGTAATTGTAATTTAATTACTTTTTATCAATTTCCAGTAATTTATAATTGAACTCGCCAATTACATTTTGTAATTGTAATTGTTAATTTTTAATTAATTACATTTTGCCCAACTCTGATGCCCGCAGACGTGTCCATCGCCGAAGTCGCAGTATAACAAAGGTATTTCTTCTGATTGCACCCAAGTCTCTTGAAGACACACTAGATCACATTTCCGACATAGGCTTCTTACGTCATCGATAGAACACTTCACATTTTTACAATTAAATGTGGCAATACTGTAAGGGCCGTTATCCATTTGTATGTTTATTAATGCCGTCATTATCACGATTATGAGTGCCGTTTGTATGCCTATATTTATAATTCACGAAACGGCGGAATATCACCCCTGCAGGCCATAAAGTTTCGTCCAGATATTTTGACAAATTCGTCTCTGATATTAAGAACTTGTAGGCCTTATGTCCTCTCTCATACTTCATGTTTATTCTTTCTAAATAAATAGTTTCCTGAGTTTTGTTTAATATATGTTTTACTATATCAGTCTCTGCTGTTGATATGTGCACGTTCGTAATAAACATTGGAATTTTACGTTCTGCCGCCCGGAACGTACCCTCCAAATCCCGGGCCACTCCCGACTTGCCTGAATAACGATATTTCGTAGCTTTCCTACGGTGAACTGCCTGCCATCCCTCATTGTTGTTATGATTTCTCTTAGTCAACGTTTCGCTAACAGTCAATGCGCACTCTGATTCTCGACTGCGGCCGGCCTTATCTGTAGCGATCAGCTGGCCCTCTCCTTGCATAGGACTCGGTACGAGTGACGTCACCGCAGCACTCGCCACCAAACCGGTCCCAGCGCTCGCTTCATGGTGACTCGGCTGCGAGGCCGATAACGTTGGGAGGAGCGGGGGGGACACGGGCACTGGCAGCGGCGATCGCTCGCCTCCCGCGCCGCTGCCGGCGCCGGCGCCCGAGCTCGACTCACGGCGCTCCGCCGACGACGTTCGTTGGCAGCTATTTGAATCCTGCTCGATTCGTTTCTCTTGCACTACCTTCATTTTCCTATATTGAGGTAGCGGTGATGTAGTACATGATGCTTCATGGTTATTCGTGTATGATTCATTCTCTTGTAAATTAAAATCGTGCGAGAGACCCATTGGACCACTATCACACCAAGCACCACGCTTTTTATTTATTTTGAAAGCTGATGTTGGCGGCGGTAACGAGTCATTTTGTATACAAAGTACTGCCGCCTTTAATTCGTTCAAACTGTCTAGGGTGGCGAAGTTGGACTTTATCATTTCAATTTCCGTTCTTAATTTTGACATATCTTTGAACAGTTTTGAGCAGTCCAAATGATCTATTAAAATCGGTGGTAATTTATCCAATTGCCTGGCTACAAAAACGGGAATAGTATCTGGCTCAGTCGTTTTAAAAATGTTAATCATATCAATAACGTCACGGTCTTCTTTTCCCTTACTTTTTCGTATTCTTTTCCTGACATCCGTTGGTGTCGTCTCGAACAAGAGCGTCTTCGAATTTTTGATTTCTTCGCTACTAAATGTTGACGTACACATTCGCACCATTGTCACTTCATCGACAATCGAAACATTGTTTTGCAAGTAACACAGCAGCTCGTCGACGACGATGTTGCATGTAATGCACTTTAGAATGTCCGTCATTCTTGCTACTGTCAAAACGCTACGGTGCGGATCGACACAAAACGCGCCCGACCCTGGAGGATGCGCGCGCGGGACTTATAGGTCCAAGACTTTAGAAATTACAGGGGGGGGGACAACGTGTAAACGACTTTGGCGGGCTATATCTCGCAAATGGTAAAGGTGATAAAAAGGTTTGGATGGAAACCCTACCTTATTTTCATAGTCCTTTTCAATGACACCGCACACAAGGAAGTGCACTCAAAAAAATAATTCACCTCCCCTTAAATGTATGAGGAGGTAGGTACCCTTAAAAAAGGGTGATTTTAATTTTTTGTATTTAAAAAAATGAGATCTATATGTGAAGTATCCTCGCACCAAGTTACATGCAAATCAGTCCATAAACGTAGAAGATATTCTGCTGTGAAAGACTAGGACGGACGGACTGAACGATCTTATAAGGGTTCCTTGTCGGACTACGGAACCCTAATAAAATGGGCGTCCCCCCCAACTAACTTTTGAACTAAGCAAGTGTGAATTTTGAAAAAAATATACAGTGTAGATCGTAACAAATTCTTTTAACGAAAATTGGTTTGAACGAGATCGAACTAGTAGTTTTTGAGATATAGCGCATTTTCAACATTCGCAAACATAACTTTGTTCGTCATACAAACACTATGAAAAACAAATATATAATTGCTGTCAACAAAATATTGTGGTATTTTGTGGAAGTAAGTGGATCCTAATTCAGTTAAAGTTGGCACGGAACCCTTAGTGCGCGAGTCCGACTAGCACTTTGCTAGTTTTTAAATTTATATGGCTTATGACACTACCACAATTATTCTGACAAATATCAATAACACCTCACATGTCAAAACCCGTACAGCCGTTTGGGCTGTAAAGCTTGCCTAAAAAGTTGGCATACATACATACATACGCTCGAAAACCATTACCCTCCTTCTGTTGCAGTCGGGTAAATATCTTACCTCAGTTAAACAGGGTGGCGGCGCCATTCTGGATTTCATACTTCGATTGATTGAAGGTAGGTTGGTTTGTGAATTATACTTATGCGTTGAATGTAGGTAGTAATGAAAGGCCTGTAAGAAAATACGTAATTTTACTATGGAGACAAACGATTATCGTCGAATGCACTATTATGGAATACCTTTTAAATATTCTATTTTCTACCTAATCGATTCTAAATGTAGAATTTTATCAGAAGAAGAGGCAGGTAGGTGAGGCGGTAAGGTAAACAACATTGCATCTTGCGGTTTTTATAGGAATGACTGCAATAAAAATTTTGTGATGTGCTGGCCACTAGTACATAGTTCGTTTTAATAGAATACCCAGGCTTAGATCAGAGATTCCCAAACTTATTTTGTCTAACGTCCACTTCGAAAATCGTTATTTAGTGGCACCCCACATTTTTTTATCTTTAAAACCCCAATAACACATTAGTCTTATCTGGATGTTCTAAACAAAGCTTTTCTTACCATACAGAGCAATAATAATGCAGCTTCAGCACCATATTTTTTTCTGGGCCCGTCTCTAGGCCTCCGGCGCCCACAAGGAGGCGTTATAGCCCACTTTGGGAAATACTGGCTTAGATCCTTCAAATTACTGTGAATACCTACCCAGGTAACTGGTTATGTACGTTTAAATCTATTTTAATACACGTAAATTAATTTATAGTTCAAGTATGAAATTAGGTAAGTACTTAATTGCTTGCTTGCTAAATAAAAAGCCTGCCAACTGCGAGTCGGACTCGCGTACGAAGGGTTCTGTACCTACTTATCTATACAAGATGAACTAATAGCACAGTAGACCTTATCTTTTGTTTTAAAAACAACAAAAAATTTGTGGTGTGGGGTGGGAACCCCATCCCTAATTATTTCCCTATTGTTAAAATGGTTTTACAACTTAATATTCATTTTGTGCGTCTACCTGTTGACGTCATTATTAAGAAACAAACGGAAAACAATCACGTTTTGTTGTCTTGTTTATGTTGTTGAATAAGTATGTCTAGTTACAACAATAGTTCTAACACCAACAACAGGCCATCTTCACATAAAGATACCTACCTACCTTCACTATCTAATTAGGGTTCCGTACCCGGAGGGAAAAACGGGACCCTATTACAAGGCCTCCGGTGTCTGTCTGTCTGTCACCAGGCTGTAGGTATCTCATGAAATAGCTAGATAGTTGAAATTTTCAGAGATTATGTATTTCTGTTGCCGCTATAACATCAAATACTAAAAACAGAATAAAATAAATATTTAAGGGGGGCTCCTATACAACTAACGTGATTTTTTTAGCGTTTATTGCTCGTTATCAATACCGGCAACAGGTAGACGCTTGTAATATTCACAGAATATTAAATTGTATATTCACTTTAAAAATAAATTATTAAATAATAATAATAATAATAATATTTAAGGGGGGCAACCATACAACAAACGTGCAATTTTTTGCTCGATACCTATTTATAATGGCAACGGGTAGAAGTTTAAAATATTCACAGAATAATATGTTGAATTTCATTTTGAAAATAAATAATTCAATTAAAATAATAAATATAGGTAAGTATACTTATTTAATGGGGGCTCCCATACAAGTTAATGGTACGGAACCCTTCTTACGCGAGTCCGACTCGCACTTGGCCGGTTTTCTTAAAGGTAGCCACTTGTTTACGTTGTAATAAATAAGCTACCTCCGACTACCCGAGCCGACCAAGCCAGCTAGACGAATGTCAAACGAGTTACGATACGATTACGACGACGAATACAACGAAAAAAATTAGAAAGACCATTGGGTGTTAAATTAAACTTAGGCATTTCATAATGCATTCCATCTCAATTGTAACAATATTGCTTTGAAATTGCATTCGGTATTTTTTTCGTTGTCGTTTTTCGTTTAACATTCGTCTAGCTGGCTTGGTCGGGTAGTAACGGTACCTAAGTAGGTAAGGTAATGAAATCACAAGATCTGCAGAAAGATAAAAATAAAATACTTAGGTAAACTCACCTACAAAAGATAAGGAGAACCACGTGTCGCATTATTCAAGTTATTAACTAGTTTTGTATTAATTTAATAACGTTAAATCAATTTAATAACGTTAAATCAATTTAATAACGTTAAATCAATTTAATAACGTTACAGTCGAAATTTATAAAAAACATTACACAACTAAATATTTTGCTTTCACAAAGTTGATGCGTGGAACGTCTTGACCCCAAAATGGTCGCTTCGAGAAAGATCGAATATAGGATTGCTATTCGTTCGCCGATGAGATAACCGTCCGTGTCGTGCTGCGTGGGCTGAGCGTCATGAAGCGCTTCCGCTGATTGGCTCCGTAGGGCCCCGCCTCCTAAGGTGAAGGTTCACCTTACTGCGCCGCATACACCGCTCGCGTCGGCGCTACAGCACAGGAATCGTATCTTGTAGTCTACATCTACAACTGCAAATTATTTTTATGAGGATTTCCCTTAGAGATGAGTCGTTCTTGTAAAATCGAGTACTAGGGCTCCCTGGTACATACAACATATTAAATAACAGTGCAAAAAAACAGGTTTCTAAATACTTGCAAGTATTTTTGGTACTGTATGGGAAAATCGACCTTATCCAAACACTCATAAGGAACAAAATCTAGCTAGAACTAACAAGTTTCAAAACGTGGAAAGTTTTGTGGGGATTATGAGTATTTGATTTGATTTGATTAAAATGGTTTTTATTGTTTTTATCTTAATAATTACGACTTGCTACAAAGCCAAATAAAATTGGAAGGCGAAAGTAATTTTTATTTCGCCTGGGCGAGCTGGCTCATTTGGCGACATCTAGTTATTTTTTTACGAACTACTTACTCCAAGCATGACGTTTTGCCTGAACGAGACGAACTCGGATTTAGAATAAAAACCTTCAAGGTGTTTTGTTGGACAATCATTCCTAGTAACATACAAATAAGGATTACTATTTTATTGGCAAATAAAAATACTTGGAAGACGCGTAAAGTATTTTCTTAGATTAAACGATTAAGTTCCTTATTCTCAGGCGGCTAAGTATCAAGGGCCCAAAAACTTTTTTCTTTCACGGGGCGGGTGCGCCTGCCCGATGGAGACGGTGCGAGTGCGTCCAAATTCCAACAAGAACGGGAAAAAACGATTTTACGTTATAATGTGTTACGAAGACTGGCAAAAATCCTTACACATATTTGAAAGCCAAAGTTTGTTTATTTGAACGCGTTATTCTCAGAGCAGCGCAAATATCATCCGTCTTTTGTCTAAGATTGTAAGAAGAAGTGCACTAAGACACATATCTCTAAATATATCACGCAAACTTATAAAGTCTTGTAATTCAGTCTGTTCTCTAATAACAGTAAATTTTTAATCTAGTAATTGCAATATTTTACATTGATACTCTGCTCCTATTGGTCGTGGCGTGACGATGTTATAGGCCTATAGCCTATCCAACCTCGATACGTCGACTATCCAACACTAACATATATTTTCAATTCGAACTAGATTACCAGGACTTAGTTCTTGAGGCCTTACTCCGGTTGACGATCTCCGTATTTTCGAATGTAGCCGTCCCTTTCACTCATTACAGAATGACAACGTGAACGAGCGTGATGGCTAGACTAAATACGGACATCGTCAACAGGAGTAGGGTCAACGTCAACGTATTTAGTCTATCAATTGGTTAGACGGGCCGTCCTTCAATCGCCGGATATCAAAGCGAGAACAAAACCGACGCCGCGCCACATTGGTCGAATTATTGTTCGCGAAATACGCCTCCACCGCGAAAGCGCGGTGCGCTCTAGGCATGGAAGATTTCATGAATAGCAGATGAAAAATCATATGAAATGAATTTCATTGTTCACACCTGCTATTTTTTTTCATATAGACTGCTACAAATCGCACTCTGCGAAATCATAGATCATGCTCATGAAATGAATTTCATTCATTGGATGACTGCTTGTAGCAGAGCGAAGCGAGCGAGTAGGAATGATTTGCCCTAGGTGCGCGTTAGAAAAAGACAAACACACTAGTCATGCGATCATAGGTGACGATCAATACTGGGTGGGCATTTTAAGAACTTTAAACTTATGAACATAAAGTTAAGATTCGTTTGCCATGATTTTTCATGACAACCTAAATATGAAATTGGATTATAAATTGGATATGAAATTTATAAATATGAAATTGGATATGAAATTTCATATCAGTAGCAAATTAGCAACCGTTCACAATAATTCATATTTCACTATAAGTAGCAAATAGCAAAAAGTGTTACATTATGACACTGCGTAAAAAAATCATTGCCAATGAAATTTCACATGTGATTTCATATGAAAAAAAATCATCATTTCATGAAATGAAAATGAATTAAAAGTAGCAATCATTTCCATGCCTAGTGCGCTCCCGTCCACTGACTCATGGCTAACGACGCGGGAGTGTTGCGGGTTATTTACCCGCAACACTCCCGCGTCGTTTGGTACCCCGCTCCCCCGCTACCGTCTTGTTAGTCGCCGTAAAACTAATTCAAAGTGTAAAATCTGCCAGCGGACACCCTGTACCTAGCGTTGGGTTTACTCCCCGGAATATTTCCAACTGTTGGGTTTATTCCCAAATTCGGGGAAAGTATGTGGAATATTTCCAATTCGGCGGGAAAATAGGGAAAATACTCAAAAGTGCACTTAAAGTAATAAAATGCGAGAATTTTGCTATTTGGACAATGGTTTTACGCCTATAGCACACCTTCACATAAAACCATAACAGCGGGACCTTACTAGCTAGCGCTAGTTTTGCCTGTTTGTCAGTTTTATTACACCAAACGTAAACGGCATGTTCTAATTCTTAGGTTTATCTGAGTCTCTCTTTCTTTGAGATTCGACGATCCTGTAGTATACTTTCTACTACTGTGTCCACGATGTCGCGAATTGGTGAAGAAATGTAGACGTTTGAGAAGGATTGGAGAAATCTCGACATAAGCAAACCGGGTCATAGTAAAATCTCTACATTAGAAATGATTTAATTTATATTGGAATGAAATGTGCTATACACACATCAAAAAAAGTTTGAGATCACTAGCATAAACTGATATAATTCTCAAAATTTAACTTTACCAAGAAAAAATATTTGTTGTGTGTATTCTTTAAATAGAAAAACCCTTTGGTATTAAGAAAAAAATAATAACAAAAATTGATTAATTAACCATAATGTAATTGTAAAAGAAATTTGATATAAAGGAAAATACTGTTTAACCAAACTTAACGACAATTTAAATAAAAAATAAATTGTTTCAACAAACACACCAATTACCTAGCCCCAAACTAAGCGTGAGCTTGTGCTATGGTGACTAAAAAAAAAATATTCAATATAATATAACTCCTCCCCTGGCTCGGACACATACGGAGATCCTCCTGGGCATGCTGAGGATCAAGTTATCCAGCATTTCTTGGGGTAACCTGTCCCCTTCTTGAATAGCGGCTTCCCTGAGGTCTGGCACTGTCTGGGGACGTGGCTGATGGTTCCAAACAGCTCGCTTAAGAGCATCCCACGCGTGCTCTATTGGGTTTCAGTCAGGCGAGCCGGCAGGCCAGTCTAACCTCTTGATGTCGTATTCTCGGAGAGCAGCATTGACTCGTTGAGCTCGATGTGCGGGCGCATTATCATCGACCAGTACAAATTGGTGCCCATGGTTTACTCGGAATGGTCTGACAATTCCATCAATAGCAACTGCTTTATACATGTCTGCTGTCATGAAGCCTCGATACGGGATCAAAGGTGTTCTAGCTCCAATCATAATACAACCCTCAAAAGGACACCGATTTCCCTTCTTGCTGAACTGCTCCTGTGGCAGTTCTTTGCCTTTTACGGTCTCCTGGTCTTCTCCAGACACGGACACATTGGTTATCTGGATGACTCCTGATTCGCGATTCGTCAACGAAGAGACAGTTTTGCCAAATGTTTTCTTCTTCATCTTCTTTATTCTGCCGAAGCCTAGCCCACTCCAATCTCTATCGCTGACGTTGCCGGGGATTCAGAGGCGCTCGCCAAGACCTCCGTGCTCGTAATCCAGCCTGGTGCAAGCAATTCCAAATGGTCTTAGTGCTAACTTCAAGCCCTGGGACGGCCCGAACTTCTGCTTTTATTTTAGTAGCGTTGATTGTTGGGTCACGGGCTTCCAGCAAACTAATAAAGCGCTTTTGGGCAGCAGTCAAAACAGATGGGTGACCACTGCGGGGTAGGTCAGCTAAATTACCCATCCTGTGGTACCTCTGCAACGTGGTCACGACACAGGATTGGGATATATCAAGTTTGCGTGCTATATCTCTCGTGCTGTATCCTTCTTCCCTTAAAGTTACTATTCATGTAAAACTTCTGATAATCCTCTTGGCATTTTTTCAATCACAACTTTTTGGGAATAAATATTTAAAATCCGTCAAAATTTACTAAATCAGATTTGAAGCCTTTTTATATGGAAAAACAATTGTACTGTTTTATTGTTTTGTATTCAAATTGTATATTTTTAAATAAAGAATCCTAAAAGAAAAAGAAATCGTAAACTTTTGTTGATGTATGTATTTAAAAACTATACTAAATTTACCAATTTAGTTTTTTTTAAAGATTTTAGTGGTAAGATAGCTTACCACTTTGGAAGTGTTTTCTTTATCAAAAAAATTGTATCGCGAGATTTGTCCCCAGTTGGAATAAGGTTTTTGAACTTGTTATCAAATCAGATACTTTGTAATATCTTGTTTACTTTTGGACCTAAAGAAAAAAAACTAAATAAATGTGTCTTCAAATAAAATAAGCAGTTTTCGAGTTAACAAGCAAAAAAAATATAAACAAAAGAGGCGCCTTTCTTTTACTATTCTGTTTACAGCTTACTTACCACACTTGGGACTTTAAGTATGTTTACCTAGACACCTCGAAGAAAATTTCTTGTTTTTAATAACGAAGATTTAACTTTATTATCACTTGTCTCAAATATTCAAACTTAACAGAAGCCAAACTGCCGTTTCTAATGTAGAGATTTTACTATTACCCTGTTTCTTTACGTCGAAATTTTTCCAATATTTCTTAAACATCTACATTTCTGCACCCATTCGCGACATCTTGGGCACAGTAATAGGAAGTATACTACAGGATCGTCAAATCTCAAAGAAAAAAAATCAGATCTATAAATCTAAGCATTAGAACATGCAGTTTACGTTTGGTTCAATAAAACTGACAAACAGGCAAAACTAGCGTGGTCCCGCTGATATGGTTTTATGTAAGGGTGTGCTACAGGCATAAAACCATTTTTACAGTAGCTAAATTCTCGCATTTTATTAATTTAAGTCCACTTTTGAGTATTTTCCCGCCGAATTGGAATATTTCCCAATCTTTCCGTTTTTTCCCATACTTTCCCGTATTTTTCTTTTCCATCCCATTTTTTTCTTTCCCTTGCCCATCGCTACCTGTACCTTTAGGGTTACAACGAATATCAAATCAAAGCGTCGCGTACACTGACCTCTATAATACTAGTATGCTGGACTAAACATTATCTAAGAATTGACAGATAATTTTTGTGCCGAATCAAAGCGCCCCCACCGAGTGTCCAGGAAACTAAAATAGAGTTATTTGCTTAAGTTTACGTCAACTCTCATTAGTTCCGTGGACGGTCACCACACGCTTACTGCAGCCGTCAGCGCTAATATGACGATAATCAAATAGCTTCATTTTTAGGTTGACAGTATGCAGTCCAGCATACTTACTTGTAATATAGAGGTCAGTGGTCGCTTATAACTTTACCAACGTAAGTAGCTAGATAACTTTATGATTTTAGCGGTATTTGAAGCTCCGTAAAACAACTATTATATTCTGTGGTTTTATTATATAATAGCACTTCGGTAGCCTATGTATGTCCTTCCCAGGGTCTCAAACTATATCTATACCAAATTACACTTGAATCGGTCCAGTAGTTTCGGAGTCTATTCAATACAAACAAACGAACAATCAAACTTTCCTCTTTTATTAGTGTAAAACAATACCTACCAAAAATTGTGGTTAGAAAGATTGAGGGGTTTTCCTCGTGTCAAAAATCAGTACTTAAAAAAATCCGCTAGATGGCGTTGACTCATCCACGTCAGGTAGATTTTTATTTAAGAAAAAGGCGTTTAGTTATTATGTTTATATTTAGGATGTTTTTGATTCACGCGTACTAAAAGGGTCGTTTTTTTACTAATTATTATTGATCATCAATCAAGACGTTTTATCTATTATTAAATTTTATTTTTAACTGAAATTTGAAACTTGCTAATTTTTAGGGTTCCGTAACTCAAAAGGAACCCTTATAGGATCACTGTTGTCCGTCTGTCTGTCAAGACCCTTATTTCTCAGGAACGCGTCGAGGTATAAAGTTGAAATGAACATCAAATTTTTATGTCTATGGTCCCTTAATGATGTGAAAAAATCAAACTTTTTAAGTTAACGCTGAAAAAAGATACGGCCAATGTAGTCCTATTTTCTAACATTTTTCTCATTTGTTTTAAGGTAGGTGCGCCTAATAAGAGCCGACCCCAAATAAGGGTCACCACTTCAAATTTCCCGCACTTAATACTTAAACCAAAACAGATATCGCGCGGTCCCTCCCCAGTGACCAATCACAAAAGTGCAACAACATTCATAGCTTTCGCGCCGGCCATTTTGTCAGTGGCTCCGTGTCTTCCTCAAGGACGGTCGACGTGACGCAATTTACAAAATCCTAATATTCATTTTTGCTTTGTTAAGTGATACATCCTGCACGTTTTGTAATAATTCGGCAAAAGCAGTGTTAAAATACTTTCTGAGTGTGGACTGACGGGGTGAGTTACCAAAATTATTGCTTTTTATATCGTTTTCGTTTGGTTTTCTCAGAACATATATAAGTGCCTAATAAGGTCCACTATGTTGTCTTCAAATAAGAGCCGGTCCTTATTACAGCTACGAAGAAATAAGATCAACGAATTATAAGGTGAAATGGTGCCATTGTTTAATTTACATGCGTGTATTTAGATTTAAACATTTATGTTGACGAAAAAATAATAATAACGATAAGTAAGAACTTGCAACTTCTGGTATCACGAAGAAAAAGTAGATCCCAGCAAAGACTGATATTTTAGTTTTATAATGTTGACTTATTTTTCCTTAATTGATTCGTAGTAACTAATATCGTATACAATCTTATTATTAGGCGATACATTCTTTGTTTAAAGTTGTTAATCACTTGAATTTTTATTCTTTGTTAAAACGTTCTCCCACAAGTTAACTTAGTATTTCGTTATGTTGTTTATTGAATAAAAAGAAATATATTACGTATAATTAGGATAAGCAAATAAAACATTCTTGGAATATACGTGCATACTGATCTCCTTTACTTAAGCTGCAATGGTTGCTCTTCTTTTGCTTTCATATACTTAATAAAGACCAGACTCTTCATAAATAAGTATTATACCTAATAAGGTCCAAGAGCTAAGAATAAAAAAAAATACTGATTAGTAACATTTTGTGATTTACTTTACAAGAGATAATAAAACACTGCATTTATATACTTTTTTTTATTTATTACTATATAAGAGATGAATTATAGCATATATACATTTCCTTAGACTTTATAAGGGCCACGACACAAATTTACAAGATTTTTTTGTTACATCGTTCGAGACCACGAACTTAATAGTATTTTAAAGCCGTTACTTTTAAAAGATGTGATTTTTCTACTCTTTAAACTCGTAGTTCAATAATGGACTTTATTTGGAACCCTAGTGCCCAATAAGGACTGTAGACTAGCTTTTAAAAATCCCTATTTTGGAAGGAAATGGCCATTAATGCTTCGATTTTGTACCCAATGTCGCATTTTTAAATAAACATTTAATATGATCATAGTGTCTTACAAACTATCGCACTTCCCCAAATTGATTTATAACGATTTCCAAAAACTTTGCCCTTATAAGGCGCTCTTACCTTATTTCTCAGGGTAATCAAAACCTATAGGGTACTTCCCATAGACCTAGAACCATGAAATTTGGCAAGAAGGAAGGTCTTACAGCATAAGTTAAGGAAAAAGTCCTAAAATGGTTAATTGTTGTTAAATTAATTACAAAAAGAGCTTTTTCGATCGTCATCGCGAAGAGGACAAAATGCTGGTCCAAAAAAAATAAGTAGATGGCGCTAGCGCTATGCTTATTATACTGTTCTATAATTATGTTTAGGTAGATTTAAAAAATAGACCGATGTTTGGTCCTCGTCTGCGTGTAGCAAGGAAAAAACAGTATTTTCAATAGTTGTAGTTTATTTTCGGAGAGAGAATCTTCGTCCGTGTCGATACATGAAAAAGGAAGTCGATGCTCGCGCGCCCCCTCGCGGATCGTGCAAGCTTCATCAGAAGTTTATATTATATTCGCTAGAGGGCGCTTACAAAGAGTTCTTACCTTTAGTTTAATGAAATACTACAAGATGGCGCCACCTATGCTCGATGCTAATGATGCTATGTAACGAACTAGGTGGAGGATAGATGGCGCCTCCTGTCTGCGACACCACTAAACATAATAATACATTTTATCATTTACCAATAATTTTATAAAATTCTCGAGCAACTGGGCGCACGGTTGTATGCAAATAAACGAATATGAATATGAGTTAGTTCTGACAATCGTCACTAGATAACGTCATATGCCATTGTTATTTTTGGGCTCGCGCTAAAATGAGATTTTTCTTGGAGTAGGTACCTAGTTGTTTTTACTTTTTTGTAGGTAGCAAAAACGTACCTACGCGCGGCGACCCTTTGGAATGGGCTAATCAAGTTGGGTGTCTTGAGCGAGCAACGAGATGCCCGCGCGTTTAATTCACCCGCGGGCGGCGCACGGCACTGTGTGATTATGTTGCTTGCTGGACGAGCATGAATAAAGTGCTAGAAAGGTGCGCTAGATGTAGTAAGTAGCTTCTTGTAGCAGTCAACCCTATCGCGTCGCATGATAGTACGTCACTGAATGCGTTTAGTGTACTATGATCATATTCCAGAGTTATAAGAATGAAATTATCTTGCAACGGATTTCTGTAGGTGTCTAAACGAGAATTTGATTGACTCTGAGGCGAACTAAATTACACCATTCGTCGACGACATTGAGTAGATATTTCTTTAATTTCATTGCAAAGTCAAACTTCTGTACGGAGTAGTAGTACTTATTCTGTACCTTAAGCATAAGCACGCTTGGCCCAGTGGCTAAAATAGTTGGTTTGATCGTGGAAATATGGGATTGATCCTAGGCATGCTGAGTGATGTTATCGATTTGTACGCTGTTTTTATTTCGTGATACACTTAAATGCACAGGAAAGTCTTATCTATCAAATCTGTGTTCATCAATTATACTACTTTTACTAAAAATAAATAAATGCACTGCAAATATAAATATTCATTAACAAAACTACATAGTACTATAAAAAAAATTTGAAAAAAAAACTGGGTGGCCTCTCTTCACCATATGTCAGTGTACAACTAATGAATGAATTCTAGTTAACACAACCTACTTAGATGTTATACGTGTAATAATGTTAATTGAAATGGTGAAACTTAGCTAAACTGTATTAATTTGAGGCATTTTTTATAAATATGTAACGGGAGGTTTTGGTTCTTGTTGAGTCGTGTGGGGTTGCTTTATGTGATTGATTAATGCGTTATCTCTCGAATATAGTATTAGTTCCAGTGTTTTCCACCGGATGGCACTGTTTGTAATCGCTTCTGCGTCGAACGATGCATAAGAAAAACGCATGAAAGCTCGAAAACACGATCGAGTCCGCGTAGCCCTCAACCCATTCTCAACCGGACGTGGACTTCATTTTGTATTTCAATGCAATAAACAGTACTAAAAGCAATATGTACGTACAGAGGAAGATTTACCGCATCGGACTTTGAAGTTTATGCAATGAGGAGCTACTGAATTTGCAATTAAGCGCTGTTAACAGTTTATTTTAGGTAAAATAATGTAGCCCAGCACTCAATCAGGTAGTATGAGGATTATTTATCAACCAGGTTAGTCGTTTAAATACTCATACCTTTTTCCTCGGTTACTACTATTAATAAAAAAGCTAAGTAATTCGTAATTCTTGTTTAAAAAACAAAAAAGCTATGAACTTGAATATATACGAAAAATATTTAAAAAAAATCACCCATTGAGATTCTGCAGTATTAGTTACGTCTTTCGCACAGCGCCAAGGTACACTTAGACGTCGTGACGAAATCAGTACATTAATGTGCGTCAAACAATTGCTTAATAAAAACGTATGTACTACTTTTTGTTGTTTTAAGCCATCTATTATACGTTTTTCATGTACCATAGCTCTTGAGCTATGGTACAATTTGTTCGATATGCATTGCGCGAAGCGCAGAAGTTAGTTTTTATAGCAGTATAACAGTTATCCGAGAGATGGCGCCAATTGTATGTAGGTAGCAACAATAGTTATTCAACGACCAAGTTATAGCTTCTTTTAGAGATTTGTCTTTGTTATTAGTGTTATCGTCACCTAACATACCTACTTCATAATTAATTATTTAGGGCATGGTTATCCATTAAAAATAAATACCTACATCATATAAATACCTTAGCTAAGTCACCATTTACAAATATGGTTGAAATTTGTTACGTAGGTAACTATTTTCATTCAAGTTTGTACGGAACCCTCGGTGCGCCAGTCCGACTCGCACTTGGCCGGTTTTTTAAGGTAAGTACTTCCACCACATGTCTGTACACATAATATTCCAATAATATGTTTTTGTTTAATGCTCAATGATTTATCAACATACAATAAAACGAAAATTATGAAAAAATCCCAGAACTCACTCATTCAAAGTTATTTGTACTGAAATGTGTGTAGTTTTTTTTTTTAAATTATAGAGTTAATGGTTTATCAATGTCTCAAATTAAATCTAGATGAATAATGGTTATAAATAAAACATCAAAAATTATTTGTAACTTTATTTTTTAAACCTCGCATTTATAGTCGTGTGCATTGAATTAGGAAAGCTTCATAATTATTCAGCACTTAGAAATTTGCTTGCAGGAATTAAGGATATAGTTAGCTTGTGTAAAATATAATAAATGCAATTTGATAGTAAACATAAAGGCCTACCTATATTAATTAGGGATATTCCTAGTGTCAAAAATCAGTACTTAAAAATCCGCTAGATGGCGCTGAACAGCCTAAGTCAGGTAGTTTTATTTAAGAAAATGGCTGGTAATAGCATTTATTATGTTATAATGTTTATGTTTAGATTCACGCGTACTAAGAGGTAAATTTTAAACAATATATTGATCATCATGACGTTACTTCCATAAAAATTTATTTTAACTGCATTTTGAAACTCACTTTTATTTAACACAAGTCCTTCCACCACATGCCTGTACACATAATATTACAATAATTTGTTATTTATAACTTAGATAAATAACGCCATCTATCAACATACAATTTAACTAAAATTTTGAGCTGTCAAAAAATCCCTCATTGCCAAAAAAAACGAACTAATAATACAGTTGCTTGCTGATAATACAGTTGTCAGTTTAGTATTAGTCAAAATTTCAGTACACGGGGGCCGAGCAAATAATGAAGAACGGTACGAAGATACAAAAAAAATATATGATGAAATAAATTAATAATCAGAATAATGCTATTTCTGAAATTTCTAAAATCATATTTTTTATATGAATTATAGTAGCACATTGTAATATTTAGTAAGTTTTTTGTGTGTGTAAACTGGTTGTAAGCGACGCGGCATTGACGTTGTAAGTTCTAAAACTGCCCAAGCATGTCTCAGTAGAAAAAGAGATCTAACTCTTCATTAACTAATGCGTTGGACGATTCCGGCGTGTCACTACACAGTCCTGTTGATAATTTTGTAATCGATTAGTTAAGATCTGGTCCATTTCGCCACCTAGGCAGGTGGCCAAACTACTCTACCTGCTTGGCCTAGCAGAGCGGCTAGACCAAGCTGACTGTCGGAGTTTGTTTGTTTGGTGCGTTACAGTCGTATTGGGATATATAAAAAATCAGTAAGTTATCTTCTGCGTATCGGTTTTTATACGTATTACCTTGTATCAGTCTAATAGAGTCCATGCCACCACCGGATAAGAAACCTGAGATCTTGATATACCTGACGCCCGTGCCTTATCGCCATTTTTATATATTTCGGCTAGGCGGCGCGTCGGAAATATAAAAGTATATGAAGTGGACATTTCCGGTTGTGTCATGGGTCCCATTGGATTGAAATAAGGTAATACATATAAAACAGATACGCAGAAGGTAATTCATCAGGTATTAAGACATTCCAATACGACACTTAACCAGCTTAAAACCACTCACGTCTGTTGAATTTTATTTCGACATTCAGGCTGGCCCAGGTTAGCCTGGTCGCCAAACGGACCAGAGCTTACCTAACTGATAACCAAATTATTAACCGGACTGTGTGGCGACATGCTGGATTTGTGTAATGAAGAGTAAATTATTTCTACTGAGACATGCCTTGGCAATTTTTGAACTTCCAGCATCAATGCTGCGGCGCTGTCTACTAGTTTCCACAGTCAAAACTCACTAAATATTAAATGCTACCATAATATATTTAAAAAAAACGGTTTTGGATATGTTATAACAGCAATACTGAGATTATTATTTTATTCTAAATATTTTTCAAAACTTCTACTGTTCTTAATTATTTGCGCAGCCTTCTCGGCACTGTAATTATCTAATTATGACTAATGTTAATCTGACAACTACAAATTGGCAAGCAACTTCAGTTTTCTCCCACAATTGACAACATTTCATTTTTATAAAGGTACTAAAATTCAAAAACCATTTCGAGATTTGGTGATGCTTAACACGTTAAAAATATTTTAATAATTTTTTACGCTATAAATTCAGAGATATTTGACAAATTATGAAAAGTGCTATGATACAGGCATTATAAGGGTATATGCCTTTGCTTGGTTATCTGGTCTAACTTAAGTATTTTACCATACATGCAAGCTAGCTGTCATTTTGACATTTGACACTGACACTGTGATGAGTAAGTGAAAGGAGACATAATGGTAGTATTGTTCTATAGAAGCGAAGTCCATCTAGTTATCGATAGTTTTAGTATAATGTATTTAGGATTGATAAAAATACACGTATATTTAAATGATTATCTAGTTTTGGTGACGAAATCATTAGTTTCTTTCATGTTATTGATGTTTCATTTGATTTTAGAAACCATAAAAGTTTAAGTAAGGAAAATTGCAACGTAAGCTTTTGTTAGTAAAGTTGTTTTTGGATAAACATACTAAGATTATTTATCTACTTCTTTATTTAGACTTTTATATTTTGATATACGTGCTTAGTAAGGTTGTGTTTAGACAAACATACTAAGATTATTTATCTACTTCTTCATTTAGACTTTTTGTATATTAATATACGTGTATTAGTAAGGTGGTGTTTGAATAAACATACTCACTAAGATTATTTATCTACTTCTTTATTTATACGTATTGTATTTTGATATACGTGCGTACTGTCGATATCGATATATTACTGCTCGAACATACAACACTATAGATGTCAGTTATTTTTTTAAATTTAGAATATGGCAAAGGCGTGAAGTGTTCACATCCTTACTCTTGTACATACGCTCTTTTAGAATGGAGAGTTTTAAGAGTTAATTCAAGAGGAAGTAAGGGAAAAAATACGTATGTCTTCTTTTTCGATGTACTTTAAGGAAAAAAATAGAAATGTGCATGTAAAATTTTTGAAATGTTGTCAATTAATATAGCCTCTAAGTGTACTATTAAATTGCATTTGTAATATTTTACACAAGCAAATAATTATCTGAGTTTAAGTTCTTAGTGCGGAACAAATATGACGCGTTCTTAAAATAATGCACACGATTATTTCCTATCTTACTATCTATATCAAACACTAACAATAAAGTATGTTCGCTAAATGACACATTCATTTACAAGTGTTGACTTCGCCGATATGCCGATGACCTTCATATTTTTCTTGATCTCAAAGTTCTTCCTTGCTTCGGGTAGGTCAGTCTTGTTGACCACTACACAGTAAGGCCGTCGGGTCAAGTCTGCGTTGTATTGCGTCAGTTCGTATTGTTCTAACGGGTCGGCAGCGCCGTCTAGACGGTATACAAGGCCTCTGCACCTTTCTACGTGTTGAAGTAACTGGATACCTGTGGATAAAATACAGGTTAAAAATTTATGAATTACAAGAATTCTGTATGTAAGGTAAATTTTAAGGTTTTGTTTTTTTTTTGAAGTAAAGACTAAATAAAAATAATTTGTAATTAATAATTAAAATATTAAACTTGTAACGTCATAAGCATGCCTATGACGACTTCCTCCGATATCTACAGGGTTGTTGCAAGGGTTGAAGCAAACTTTTTTCTCGATTGAAAACTGTCGCACATGTAAATAGTAAAGCCATATGTCGGTTTCCGGTGCGTTTAGAGGGCATATTAAGTAGGCATGGAAATGATTGCTACTTTTAATTCATTTTCATTTCATGAAATGATGATTTTTTTTCATATGAAATCACATGTGAAATTTCATTGGCAATGATTTTTTTTCGCAGTGTCATAATGTAACATTTTTTGCTATTTGCTACTTATAATGAAATATGAATTATTGAGAACGGTTGCTAATTTGCTAATAATATGAAATTTCATATTTAGGTTGTCATGAAAAATCATGGCAAATGAATCTAAACTTTATGTCCATAAGTTAAAAGTTCTTTAAATGCCCATCCAGTATCGATCGTCACATATGATCGCAAACTAGTGTGTTTGTCTTTTTCTAACACGCACCTAGGGCAAATCATTCCTACTCGCTCGCTCGCGATTTGCTCTGCTACATGCAGTCATCAATAAATGAAATGAAATGAGCATGATCTATGATTTCGCAGAGTGCGATTTGTAGCAGTCTATATGAAAAAAATAGCAGGTGTGAACAATGAAATTCATTTCATATGATTTTTCATCTGCTATTCATGCAATCTTCCATGCCTAATCACAATGCCTCGTTGGTCTCGAGGTCAGCACGCTGGGTACTATCCACGAGGTCCCGGGTTCGAACCCCGGGTCGGGACGAAAGTGTTGGATTTTTCTGTCTTGCGACACGGCTCCGGAGTCAGGAAGTAGGTGGTGTTAGCACCTCCGTGCCTCAGAAATCACGTTAAGCCGTTGGTCCTGCGCCTGATGCTACGGTCATGTCTGACTGCCGTCACCGAATTATGAGAGTGTAGGAAAAAGAGAGTGCACCTGTGTATTGCGCACACACTTGTTTACTGTAATATCTCCTGCGCAGTTGGATAATCTCTGTTGAGATAGGCCGCTGTAGTCGAAATTAGGCTAGGTGAACATTATTATTATTATAGACAATCAGAGACAACGATGGCGCCACCACACCCAGTCCCGAGACCTTTACTATATTGACGACCGGGGAATTTAACTTGAGACCTCTGAGGTGTAGACCTCATGAAAACCGGCGTGCCACTCCACCACAAGGCAAAATGATACATGTTGAGCTTACCTAAGCCATGGTTCTTGTGTGAGCCGGGAATCAAACCCGGCAAGTCTGCTATTGCCACCTGCTCATTGTCATCATACGGCACCATGCCTAAAAGAATGGAAGATATGTTAATTTTAACACCGATTTTTATGATACTCTCATGTTTTGATTTCTCTAAAATCCATCTAAAACTTACAAATGTACCAGGGCACCTGAAGTTAGGAGGAACTCTTTTGAAACCCAAAGGCAAGGGTCTTGTTAACCGGACATCAATTGATAGTTTCCATACAAATTATATACCAGGGCAGTCGGTTAGTAAGAGTTTTTTATAAGCTAAGTGCAGGATTCTTATGAACTAGACATTCATTGACAGTTGGACTGATTTATGAAAAAATGATCCAACCTACAAAATCAAAAATTTCGAGTTTTTGTGATTCCAAATAAGGTATATTTTAGCAAATCAAGGACGTTGGTCTAGTGGTCAGCACGCTAGGTACTATCCACGAGGTCCCGGGTTCGAATCCCGGTTCGGTCCGAGAGTGTTGGGTTTTTCTGTCTTGAAATAGCTCAGACACAGTTCCGGAGTCCGAAAGTTGGTGGTGTTAGCACCCCCGTGCCTGAGAAATCACGTTAAGCCGTTGGTCCTACGCCTGATGCTACGGTCATGTCGGACTGCCGTCTCACCGAATTATGAGTGTTGGAAAAAGAGAGTGCACCTGTGTATTGCGCACACACTTGTTTACTGTAATATTTCCTGCTCAGTTGGATAATCTCTGTTGAGATAGGCCGCTGTAGTCGAAATTAGGCTAGGTGAACATTATTATTATTATAGACAATTAGAGACAACGATGGCGCCACCACACCCAGTCCGAATACTTGCAATAGTATTTCTTTCGAGTGTTGAGGGTGTAATCCCAATAACATTGATGAAAGTAACGCGGCATTACAGCGTTAAGAAGCACTTGAAAATTTCGACAGGCTCTGCCAACGCCACGGTGGCCGAGAGGTTAGGCAATCGCCTGGTATGCGAGGAACGCGGGTTCGATTCCCGCCTCTGGTAGTCATTTTTTCAAGTGCAAAAATATATTTAAAATAGTAAATATTGAACTTACCTAAGCCATGGATCTTGTGTGAGCCGGGAATCAAACCCGGCAAGTCTGCTATTTGCCACCTGCTCGTAGTAATCATATGGCACCATACCTAAAAGAGAGGAAGATATTTTAATTTAACACTGATTTTTATGATACTCTCATGTTTTGATTCCTCTAAAATTCATCTAAAACTTACAAATGTACCAGGGCACCTGCAGTTAGTAGGAATTATTTTGAACCCCAAAGGCAAAAGTCTTGTTAACCAGAAAACAATAGATAGTTTCCATACAAATTATATACGAGTGCAGTTGGTTAGTAGGAGTTTTTTACAAGCTTAATCAGACGCAAGTGCAGGATTCTTATGAACTAGACATTAATTGACAGTTGGGATGATTTATGGAAAAATGATCCAACCAACAAAATCAAAAATTTTGAGTTTTTGTGATTACAAATAAGTTAACGAGTTAAGTAAGGACTATGTTAACGAGGATAATCTGTATGATTCAACATTGGCGAAGGAGTTACGGAGACCACTAAATTCAAATATCTCAAGAAATAATTAACACATATCTCTTTATTCACGCATAAGCAATGCACTGTTAAAAAACCAGGCAAGTGCGAGTCGGACTCGCGCACCGAGGATTCCACACAAACAAAGGGTTTTTTCTACAAAGTAATCACAAATTCGCGGTTTTCGGACTTAAGCGCTTTATTTGTACTGTTAGAGCTTCCTTCTTGCCAAATATCATGGTTCTAGGTCCATGGGAAGTGCCCCATAGGTTTTGATTCCCCTGAAAAATGTTAGAAAATAGTGCAAAAATGGCCGTATCTTTTGATTGCGTTGACCAAGACAAAAGTATTTGATGTAAATTTCAACTTCATACCACCACGCGTTCCTAAGAAAAAGGTTCTTGACAGACAGACGGACGACAAAGTGATCCTATAAGGGTTCCATTATTGCTTTAGAAGTACGGAACCCTAAAAAAACAGTCTGATAATTAGCTTTGGACTTACCCAATGGAACCGATGTGGTCCGCATTCTTCCCATTGCAGTCTTTATTGAGTCCTCTCTCACCGTGCTTGGCCTTGATGACTGTCCGGCAAAGGTTCAAGCTCTTCACACTGTGGGTTGCCTGAAAATTGACATAATGTAGGATAAATATTTATTATTATATTTATCAAGGCTTTTGAGACAGCTGATAGCCGTTTCCATCATTATTATAGAGAAGAAAGTATGTAACTATGGTGGAAGGAAACATAAACCTATCACTCTGTTCAATCTAAGTATCTTTATGTTAAAACTAACAGTTCCCCGCGACTTCGCCCGCGCCAAAAGTAGGATTTTCCATACAAATTTTCATCCCCCACTTCACCCCCCTGATGATTTTATATCGCGACAAAAAGTAGCCTATGTCCTTCCCAGTATCTCTGTGCCAAATTTCATTTAATTCGGTCCATTAGTTTCGGAGCCTATTCGATGCAAATAAACAAACAAACAAATATTTCCTCTTTATAATATTATTACGGGAAACTGGTAAATTATAACTACTTACACAATAGGGTCAAAAAATAACAAGGCATGTTCTGGCCCCATGTGGGTCAATATTGATTTATATTATTGACTTTTTTAGGAGGCATTCAGTGTGTAAAATTAAATAAATTACTTATATTTTGGCTTAAATGAAATTTATTGCTCAAACTGCACCAGACTATAGTGTCAATTGCTAGACCTAGATGCCTGGACCGCTAAACTTATGTCGCTGAGCCACTGGGGTACGGAACTAAGCCACATCAAAAGGCTGCAAGCTTGTATTTTCGTAACATAACCTAAGTCTTAACGTTTTTATAAACATAAAATATGACCTTACCTGAAAAATAACGTTTTCCCCATGCCACAGATTACATAATAGTTACTACGTAACAGATAAATCACTCCATACAAAATCGTCCATACTTACTTTTATAATAGCCTACAATTTTTTGTAGCACACCACTGCGCACGAAAATGTACCTTATGCATCGAACATTACGTTATTATTCCTCTGCAGCTGCGCGCGGCCGGTGCGGCGCGTCGGTAATAATAATTTAGTCAGGGTTGCCTCTTCAGATACAAGGTTTATTATTTGTAGATTGGTTTAAAATGTTTCACTATGATCTAGTGTTGTACAACATGTTTACATGTGCAAAATTCCCGGTTGTACCGAAAAAAAAAAAAAAAACGAAATAGTACTAACAAACAGTTTTATAAGTAAGTAATCATGCGGAAAACAAGGGCAAGGTGGGATGAAAGTCACTTTTTTATGAGATCAAAGATGTTATAATTATTTATGTAGCTTAGGCATTTTGTTTGCAAGTTTTTACGAAATTAAATTGAGCTTCGCTCAGAAACATGAAAATCTGTGACAAATGATTTTCAAAAATGTATACACACATAGTTATAAAAAGTATCTGAGGGAACTTTCAGCCTGCCGTAATATTATGATGACTAATTAGATAGATAACTCTTTATTGCACACCATAACAGAAAATACAGTAAGTACAGCGATTTACACAGAAAAATGTACAATGTAGGCGGTCTTATCGCTATAAGCGATCTCTTCCAGACAACCTTTAGGTAAAGGAACATACTCATTCACAGGAAGGGGGAGTTTGGTGCAAAATCATAGAATAGGTGTAATTAACAAATAAATAATAATAAATAAAATACATAAAAATAAGTAAATATACCTACATATAAATCAAACATATTCATGCATACATACAAATAAATACATATATATACCAACACCAATATGAGAAGTACTTGACCAACGTCAGTAAATAAAAGTATTTATTATTGGAGAAAATGATCTTTAAGTCTATTTTTGAAGATAGCGATGGACTCTGACCATCTGATAGTCAAAGGTAAGGAGTTCCACAAGCGTACTGATTGGACAGTAAAAGAATCAGCATAGTATTTGGTAGAATGATGAGGAAATTGGAAGTGGAGCTTTCTAGATGACCGCAGGTCATGACCTCGTGCCGGCTGCAGAAAATTAATCTCCTTGATATACTGTTTTTGACGACGTTATGTGTACAGTTTAACAATATTTTTGTACTGAGCAGATATGCGTTTTCTTGTTTGCATTAACAAGCCTAATCAGACAGGGGATCAAGAGTAGCTTCTGAATAAATTGGTAAGTAGTTTTTGCTACAATAGGTCAAAGGGCATTCTCTGCCAGTCAACTAAAAAATATATAAAATGACTTTATTAGTCATTTTTCAGATTTATTAACTAAAAACAAAATCCGCTTTTGTTAAGGACGGGGTAGTGACACCTATAATATTTTGCTTTATTTTTTTCTTAATTGTATTTTTTTTTTCAGAAATCAATACGTTACGGCATCATTGCCGACTGCCTGTCCTGTAATCGTGCAGAGGGCGCTGCGCACTGAATATCTTCATAATATGGCGGACTGTGCCGAGTTCGCCTTATACCTACTTGCTGTGCGAATTATAATTTCGTGTTTACTTCCATTGTTTTATTTGTGCCCAGTTTGAGTATTTTTTCGTAGGACTTTAGGAAAATGGTAATGCTACATCAAAGCTATGCAAGCCGTCGATAGTCGAATTGCAAAACCACTCAATATGAATAATCAGAAATCAGAAAGTTTATTTACCAGAATACATACAAGATTTTAAGGTCTTAATAAATTCTAAACTTTTGCATCTTACCTAATACATCATGTATTGGATAGATGCAAAAGTTTAGCAGCCCAATGCCCTCACAAACCTATGCTAATAATACGTCTGTGAATAACATTTTAAAAATATATTTGAGTTTTTTAATTACATTTTTAAAATGGTGGTGCAGGTCCAGATATATACCTTACCTACGATCTTATAGAGTATCCCTTGCCGTCATATTTTTGTAACCCTCTAGCAATGACAAAATGCCTTGATATCTTTCTGTGCAAAACAAAGTGCAATTCAGATCGCGGACTACCGACGTAGGTATTCACTAGATATTTCATAGAATGAAAGAAGTTTTTATTAGATACACATCAATGTACCTCATTAAAACACAATTTTACGGATTACTTCGCGATTTATTTACATATTATTTAAAAGCTGACGTTTTGAACACTTTACAGCGTTCGTGGTCACAGGGAGACTAAGGTAATTTGTCAATTACAAAGTTTTGAAAAATTAAACGACCGTCACTCATTAATATTAATTTACGTTCCTATTTACGCAGAAAGAGCTAACCGTGATTTGAGATCTTGCAGTGCTAGGTGTTGCTTTGGTTTTTGCTAGAATAGGATCCCATGCCGGTGGAACTTTCCCACCATCTTCCCTATTGAAATTTGGATGTTTTCTAATTTTAATGGCTTCACGTAGCATTCAAGGAATAAAACGCCGTTCTTTAGCAAGTATTTTTGGTTGGTCGAAACGAATGAAGTGGTTGGGTTTGTAGACAAACCCAACCTCGAAATCTGCAGTGTGAGAACATGCCTTAGAAGGAATGTTCTCACACTGCAGATTTCGTGTTCCGTCTATGTTTACCGTTAGCTATATATTCTTTTATCCGCACGCCTATACTTCGCTTTGTTTGCCCGATGTAGGAGAGGCCACAGTCACACTCCAGCTTGTACACCCCTGCATCTTGTTGCACTTGACAGGTGGTAGGAATTTGTTAATCTTCTTTTGCGGCTTGAAGTAAGTTTTGATTGAAGCACGCTTCAAGATATTCCCAATCTTGTCAGTGACTCCCTTCGTGTATGGTAGTTTTAATGAGTTCAACAATTCGCGTAAACGTAAGAAACAAATCAATGTATCTTTTTTTTACCTGACTGCGGAAGAAGGGTTATGTATTGAATGTATAATTGTTTGCCACGCCCTACAGCCCAAACGGCTGGACAGTTTTCGACATATGAGGTGTGGTTAAATTTGTCAAAATTGTGAGAGGGACATACTAGGCTATATACATTAAAAAATAGCGCCCCCAAATGGAAATAAAGGGGGAAGGGTGATCGAATTTTTCATTACCATAGCAATACGGGTATCAAATGAAAGCCAGTAAAAATACCATGTGTACCTTAAAAGTTCATAATTACCTTACACGGATGTGGAGAAGTATGAAATTGTCATTTTAAACGTTCAATAACCTTCCTAGACGTAATATCAATTTAAAATTACCGGACCGTTTGTAAGGTAACCCACTTCTGAACTGTGGGTTCTAACTCTAGAAGGTCCAATCCAATTACAACTGCAGAGTCCGACTGGTTTACCTCTATAAATTGTAATTTTACTGAGTTTTTTGTTTTATACCCGTGCCCTTTACGTTGTCTATTTTCGTGTGTTATGTGATGTCCATTCATTAATAAATGTATTTTCTTTCTTTCAATTAGCGGTGACAAAAAGTAATGATATCCCCTTCAAAACATAAATGTGAATAAATGCCAATTACTTAACGGTTTCGCTGCTAAAAGAAGTGAGATCTATCACAAAATCAAGTTCTTACAAAGCCCTTTATACCATAGCTCTTGTATTTGCTACTCAATTATGCGGCTTGGCAAGTTTTCACTTTTTCGTTTGATTGACCTGAACTAGAATTAATCACTTCCTTAACTTCGACACTCTAATACTTATTAACTTGAAGACGTAACGTTATCAAACTTAAAATGTTGGCGGGTAAAAACTTGCCAACCGCATTATTGAGTAGCAAATACAAGAGCTATGGTATAAGGGGCTTTGTAAGAACTTGGTTTCATGATAGATCTCACTTCTTTTATCAGGGAAACCGTTAAGTACTTGGCATTTATTCACATTTATGTTTTGGATGGGATTGTTCTTGCGAATCTATCGATAGTAACTATCGATAGTATCAATACTATTGACAGATTTTAATACTGAACTTTGATACTATCGATAGAATTGCTGTTTTGATAGTATTAAGATAAACGGAGCTATCAATATTATCGATAGTCTATCGGTACTTTTGTTTTGGCCTCAACTATCGATAGTCTACCGAAAAACTATCGAGCGGCAACGCTACCCACTTTGGCGCCGCTCGCGGACCAAGTGAAACGCCAAACTGTGCCGCTCGGGCGCGTGTCGCGAATATCAAATGAAACGCACCTTCGATTTTACCACATAAAAAAAGAAATGCACTATTTCTTTCGATATGAAAAATAGTATGTTTCACTCGGGTGAAAGCACCCATTTCACTACCGAGCTATTGGCGCTGTCACTTCGTTCGAGCGCCAGAAACTTTCTTCCTTTGTATAACAATCTATTATTCATATATGATTACACCCCATGAGATGCAATGACTCACTTCGAGTCAGGTTTACTTGATGTGTAATTGAACATTGCCGAGTAGCTAGTGTGAAAAAATAATTATTAGTGATGTTAAAAAACTAACCTAGCCAAGGTCTTGGGTAGCGGCGCCTCAAGTTGCATTTTATCCAATAACTCGTTTTTTCGCTTTTCCCTTGCGTCGGCAATGTGGAAACCTCCATAGGCGCGGACCCAGGGCCGGGTTGCCACCAAGACTGGTCCAGTCGCCGCGGACCAGTGAGGGACGTAGCGCTCGGTCACGTCCTGAGTCATCAAAAGGTTATTATTAGTCGTTCCTCGCGACATCCTTCGCGCAAATATCGGAATTTCTATACTATGGTCTGAATAATCTTATAGGTTCAATTTGACAGTTGACATAAAGGGTCGGGTGTTTACGAATCGGTAGGTTGAATTAACGATTCAGACATCAGATCATTCAGACATTTAATTTACGATCGATTCGAAACCTTGGTAATCATTACAAAATATTTCAGGTTTAAGTGTCAATTTCATGAGTATGTTTTAGAATTACGTTACGAATTACGTTGTATAAACCACAAAAAAAAAAACAAGAACTCATAATTTCGTACTTAAAATGTTATTTTACTAACAGATGAATCAATAAACCTGTAACCCCCGTAACGAGTAAAAAAGTAACAACACTAAAAAGAAAAAAACGAAATAGTACACAGCCGTTTTAAAAAGTCAGTAAGCAATATAGAATTTCGATTTATTTTACACTTAATGTAGAAAATACACAGATACTAAAAATGTGACGCATTACATACTTTTAAGTCAGTGCTATCTATATTTTCTTATTTTAAAATCAATAGTATACAGTGTGAGTCTTTAAAAAGAGCACATATGAAAATAAGTGAAACTAGACCCATTTGTATAGAAGGAAACATATTTAAAAAAAAGTCCGAGTTTTCTTTTTTAATTTTTATAGATTTTTTAAAGTTTAATTACCTTCTGTTGACTTATTGCAAAGAAAACGTTATAACTTTTTATCTAGGAGGTATATCCTGATGAAATAAAAACAATAATAATGGTAAATAACAGATAATACTAAGAAAATACATAAAATTCCTAGAAAACGTCAACAAGTAATAATAAAATGTTACTTTTGAGAAAAATCTGTATTTTAATTAGTGTTTTTTTAATTATTTGATAAATTCCTCCAAATAATGCCCATATTACAAGTGGTTCTTATTACTTTGTGTTATTTTTCATAGTATCACCTTTGTAAAACCAGAAATTCCATGTCTCTATCCCTATCACAACTTTAGCAATAAGCATTTGAACTAAGTATCTCTGGGCGCGCCATTCAACGCTTCGTTGCTAAGGGTGGCTCTAGATTTGTCTTTTTCGTTTTCTGAGTATTGTATGTATTTTATTAGCATCACCTGTTATTTACCATCATTACTGTTTTGTTTTATCAGGATATACCACTTAGATCAAAAGTTATAACGTTTTCTTTACAATAAGTCAACGGAAGGTAATTTAAATAAAAAAATGAACAAATTTTTTTTTTGACATTTTTTCTGTCGATAAAAGTGGGTCTAGTTTTACCCATTTTCATATGTGCACTTTTTTAAGACTCACACTGTATAATCATATATCACTAACTAAAAGGTTAATCTGGTTTTAAGTTAACTAACTACTTACATTAAGACTCGTAGCACATTGCACGGCCCCTCTAACAGCATCAACCGATACCTCCTTCAACGTCCGCTACAAACACTCCGCACCACACATCTACCTTCGCTGTGCGGCTGTCACTTCCTGCTGACTTCACTGGCCAATCTGCTTTCTTAGTTGCTAATTTGGGTTTGCCCGAGCACTTGGCACGAGGCTTGTATTCATCATCACTATCAGATTCACCAAGAGCCTTGAATTCATCATCATCCGATTTACCACGAGCAGCGATATCTTCAAGCAAGCAAGCAATGCACATCAAGATTCAGGTCATTATTTCGAATATGTGGATTCTTATTGGTACTCCTAGTTTTTCGGGTACTTACAGCTTCGATGTTGCTGCTTGAAACATGCAAATTCTCAGCAAAATCAAGCTTTTCTCGAGTCTCATTCGCTATTTTACCAGGTTTGAGAGCGGGACATTTTCTGTATCTGTCATCATTTACTTTTGTATGGCTGATTAGTGTTTTTGCTTTTCTATGACGTGTTTTCCTGGACGAGGTAGGCAGTATATCATTATCATAATTGCTATCCACTTTGATTTTTGGTTTGTTATTATTATTAATTACTAGGGCTGTTACTAGATATTTCCGGGTGATGATTTGTAGGCTCACCGTGGCTACTAGGTATTACAATTTGATTTTATTTTACTTTCGTTGCTCTGTTTCGTTATCTTTGGATTGGTAGACAAACCACAGTTTAGAACGTGGCGGTTGTAGAGGCACAGCAACAAAGTTGAACACCACACGACATTGCAATCCAAGAGCCCTAATGATAGCTACAAATATAAACACAAATAATTTCTTATCAGTGAAAACTTTGCTTTCCATTTGTCCGAGTATTGTTTGTTTAAGAGTTTGTTTGTGCAAATTATCTTTAATGGTATCTAGTTTGAGAGTGAATTCACTTTTATACCATGCATGCATTTCTTTAAAATATTTTACACAAACGACAACTCCATCAAGACAGAATTTTGATGGCACAAGCGACAAAGCAGTCGCTAACACTTCTTGATCACTCAGAACTCGACTGACAAGACTGCCGTGGGCTATCCAACACAATACATGCACCTTGTGCATGTATACTTGACGTTCTCTCTTTAATTTGCTAACTTCTCTCATCATTATCTTTTCTAAATCAAGCCTCCTTTCCTCTCGACGCACTGAGTCTAGGGGTTCCACATCAATCTGTAGACCTTGCGGTGGTGTAGCACGGCTCTCTGAAAATATGATTGGCCTTTAAACTATTACTTGTAAATAATACTTAATCTTATACATTTAAACGAGCAATTCTTGTATATTTATTTATAAATCTTACTAAAAATTTTAAAAAGAGAGATTTTAAAATCTATTACAAAACTAAACTCCATAATGCAATTTTTCTGATTAAAAAAAAACCTTTTTTTGTTGAAAAAAAAAATCATTAGGATAATCTCAAAAATTTGATAAATAAATTATCGCTCGTCGAAACCCGGACACCCTGTATATTTGTGATCTCGGAAACGGCTCTAAAGATCTCGCTACAATTAGGTATGTGGGGTAATCGATCTAGATTAGTCTTATGTTTGGAATAACGCGTTATCAAGATTGCATGCGATTTTCTTTTGTAATTGTTCGACGCAGATTCAGATTGCTAATTTCGTCTCAGCGAACGACGCAACGTAGGTTCGAATCTCGCAAGGTTATGAACTTTTTTCCTTTATTTATTATTATTATCAATATTAAGCTGTTTTATTACCCTGGCCTGAACGTTATCCCATTCATCCGCATCTGAATTGCCATGATCTTTATATTTTCTGGACTTTTTATTATATGTCTTGTCCTGTCCCTTTTAAGTCTTCCCCTTGAGCCAGCAGGTCCTGAACATTAACTATGTTTCTGTTCGTTGTTTAGCAGTGTATATATTTATCTGTTCTTTCAATTTATCTATTTGCAACTGCTGTTTTGCTAGTTCCAGAAATGCCTTGAAGGCAATTTATTCGCTGTCATCTTTCACGTTTTGCGATTGAATCTGAAATTGCAAATACCCATCAAAAATGTTGTTGACAGTACTTACAGAAAAACTCAAATCCGCAGTAGGTACTACGGATAAGGTGATCATAGCAACTGTGGAGCCGACAAGGTAGGACTAGACAAGACGACTTGTCGAAACAATTTATATTTTTCTAATTATACTTACACACGCAAAGCTGGCTTTATCATCAGTGTCGTGTTCCTGTGGTAGAGAAATAGTTGATTTTGCAGAAACATTATTTTGACAAGATAACTTTGAAGATTCATCATCACTGCTATCTGTAAGTAAGCATAACATTTCCTAAGCCTTACATTTTGTTTGTGGCCCTTCTAGCAATCAAGACCAATTTTATACACGTAGTCATGTGGTAGTGTAGTATCTTTCAAGTGCACATCTACCTGACCAAGCCAACTAGACAAATGTCATGTCAATGACGGAATTTAAAAAGCAATGATGTTAAAATAAACATAGGCAATACATCTAAATTGTAACAATATTGCTTTTAATTACCTTCGGTAATTTCGTTGTATTCGTCGTCATAAGTCGTTTGGCATTTGTCTAGTTTGCTTGGTCGAGTAGTACCTACATATAATTGACAAAATTTCATTTTTATAAAGGTTCTAATCTAAAATTCAAAAACCGTTTCGATATTTGGCGATGCTTAACACGTTCAAAATATTTTAATATTTTTTTACGCTATAAATTCAGAGAATAAAAAAAAAAACTGATAGGTGCTAATTAAACATACTATTTTTAATTTCGGCTGTGAGAAAAGAAATAGTGTAGGTAGCATTACCGCTATATAGTCCACTATCGATAGTTTATATAGACTCGATAGTTGAGGCAAAAGCTATAGTATCGATAGCTCCGTTAATATAAATACTATTGACACACAGCTTCTAGCCGATAGTATCAAAGTTAAATATTAAAATCACTATCGATATTATCGGCTCTGACTACTGCAACAACTATCGATACTATCGATAGTTTTGCCTCATTGATAGTGGCGTTTTATTCAATAGTATTAGAGAGTTTAACTTTCCGAACAGGAGAGATAAAAAAATAAAACTCACCACTCTCAGAAAGTATAAGAGGCTTTACGGTATCAGTCCTGATCATGGTATCAGCGGATATACAAGCGGGCGGCCCAGGGATGCTCAAGTTGCTCTACGTGGCCCTCGGCCGGAATAGTGACGATCGCTGGACTAAACGATTTTACTTCACATGGAACCCTGAAACAAGCAAACATAATAGACAACATTTCAAAAAAATTACATGCACGTTTTTATTTTTTTCCTTTTAGTACGATAGAATAAGAAAGAAGTATACGTATTTTTTCTTTTTCATTTGCTACGTTCTGTGATAACTCTGAGATGTCTAATTGAACCTATAAATTAGATTATTCTGACTATAGTCAGTCAGTTTTATTCTTACGACAAAAACCGTCTACGTCTTCCTTTAAGGTCCCGTCGATTCAGAATTTCAGTCATCTGTATTAGAATCTCTTAACCTAATTTAAACAACAAAGACAGAGTGGTAGAGCAATTATTACCTTCAAATAGTTGTCATTGTCCCATCCGACGACGTAACGCACTAGGCGGGTGGCGCAGGTCTGCAAAACACTTTAAATGTATATACATTTGTTGTAGGTTTAAAAAAATAATGAGTAATTGACGTCAAAAAACTCTTTATACTGTCCTACGGCCTGTCCTAGAAAGGTTAATCTGGTTTTAAGTTAACTAACTACTTACATTAAGACTCGTAGCACATTGCACGGCCCCTCTAACAGCATCAACCGATACCTCCTTCAACGTCCGCTACAAACACTCCGCACCACACATCTACCTTCGCTGTGCGGCTGTCACTTCCTGCTGACTTCACTGGCCAATCTGCTTTCTTAGTTGCTAATTTGGGTTTGCCCGAGCACTTGGCACGAGGCTTGTATTCATCATCACTATCAGATTCACCAAGAGCCTTGAATTCATCGTCATCCGATTTACGAAGAGCAGCGATATCTTCAAGCAAGCAAGCAATGCACATCAAGATTCAGGTCATTATTTCGAATATGTGGATTTTTATAAGTACTCCTCGTTTTTCGGGGACTTACAGCTTCGATGTTGCTGCTTGAAACATGCAAATTCTTAGCAAAAGCAAGCTTTTCTCGAGTCTCATTCGCTATTTTACCAGGTTTGAGAGCGGGACATTTTCTGTATCTGTCATCATTTACTTTTGTATGGCTGATTAGTGTTTTTGCTTTTCTATGACGTGTTTTCCTGGACGAGGTAGGCAGTATATCATTATCATAATTGCTATCCACTTTGATTTTTGGTTTGTTATCATTATTAATTACTAGAGCTGTTACTAGATATTTCCGGGTGATGATTTGTAGGCTCTCCGTGGCTACTAGGTATTACAATTTGATTTTATTTTACTTTCGTTGCTCTGATCTTTGGATTGGTAGACAAACCACAGTTTAGAACGTGGCGGTTGTAGAGGCACAGCAACAAAATTAAACAACACACGACATTGCAATCCAAGAGCCGTAATGATAGCTACAAATATGAACACAAATAATTTCTTATCAGTGACAACTTTGCTTTCCATTTGTCCGAGTATTGTTTGTTTAAGAGTTTGTTTGTGCAAATTATCTTTAATGGTATCTAGTTTGAGAGTGAATTCACTTTTATACCATGCATGCATTTCTTTAAAATATTTTACACAAACGACAACTCCATCAAGACAGAATTTTGATGGCACAAGCGACAAAGCAGTCGCTAACACTTCTTGATCACTCAGAACTCGACTGACAAGACTGCCGTGGGCTATCCAACACAATACATGCACCTTGTGCATGTATACTTGACGTTCTCTCTTTAATTTGCTAACTTCTCTCATCATTATCTTTTCTAAATCAAGCCTCCTTTCCTCTCGACGCACTGAGTCTAGGGGTTCCACATCAATCTGTAGACCTTGCGGTGGTGTAGCACGGCTCTCTGAAAATATGATTGGCCTTTAAACTATTACTTGTAAATAATACTTAATCTTATACATTTAAACGAGCAATTCTTGTATATTTATTTATAAATCTTACTAAAAATTTAAAAAAGAGAGATTTTAAAATCTATTACAAAACTAAACTCCATAATGCAATTTTTCTGATTAAAAAAAAACCTTTTTTTGTTGAAAAAAAAAATCATTAGGATAATCTCAAAAATTTGATAAATAAATTATCGCTCGTCGAAACCCGGACACCCTGTATATTTGTGATCTCGGAAACGGCTCTAAAGATCTCGCTACAATTAGGTATGTGGGGTAATCGATCTAGATTAGTCTTATGTTTGGAATAACGCGTTATCAAGATTGCATGCGATTTTCTTTTGTAATTGTTCGACGCAGATTCAGATTGCTAATTTCGTCTCAGCGAACGACGCAACGCAGCGCATCGCATAAATCTAAGACGTCGGACTGTCGTAGGTTCGAATCTCGCAAGGTTATGAACTTTTTTCCTTTATTTATTATTATTATCAATATTAAGCTGTTTTATTACCCTGGCCTGAACGTTATCCCATTCATCCGCATCTGAATTGCCATGATCTTTATATTTTCTGGACTTTTTATTATATGTCTTGTCCTGTCCCTTTTAAGTCTTCCCCTTGAGCCAGCAGGTCCTGAACATTAACTATGTTTCTGTTCGTTGTTTAGCAGTGTATATATTTATCTGTTCTTTCAATTTATCTATTTGCAACTGCTGTTTTGCTAGTTCCAGAAATGCCTTGAAGGCAATTTATTCGCTGTCATCTTTCACGTTTTGCGATTGAATCTGAAATTGCAAATACCCATCTAAAATGTGTCAGTTTTTACAGAAAAACTTCCAAGAGAAAACACACAGATGACGGTTGTTGACACAATTAAGCTTGAATTACATAGAAAGATCTCTTTAAAAATCCCGCCAATCATACCTAGGTAGGTAACCTTATCCGAAGTAGGTACTACCAGGCATCTCTCACTCAATGTACTTGGGCGCGTTAATAGCCTACTCTCGAGCGCACCGACGGCGGTGCTTAAATCAGTAGGCTGCCAACAACCGACGGGGCGCGCGCGTACGCATTGTTGAATGTAATATGATTTAAAAATCTGTTTTTTACTGTACAAATGAAACCAGAAGCATAATATGTCCTGAATTGTATCAGATTTAAATAAAATTCTGGACATATGAGAGTCAGGAATGTTTGAACTTTTGAACTTTTTAAATATTTTAATAAGTCATCATAAGTTTACGGCATACTGAAAGTTCCCACAGATGCTTTTTATAACTATGTATGAATACATTTTTGAAAATAATTTAGCACAGAACAACATCTTAGATCTTGTTTTCCACATTACTCCTTATAAAACTGTTTGTACGAATCCGATTTGTTTTTCGGGACAACCGAAAATTTTGCACAGGCACAGGTAAACATTTTGTAAAACACTATATCATTGTAAAACATTTGAAACCAAGCTACAAATAAAATAGGCCTTGTATCTAAAGAGGCAACCCTGACTTTAGTAGTTTTACTCCAAGGTCGCGTAGCTGCAAAGGAATAATAACGTAATGTTCGAAACTTAAAGCACACTTTCGGGCATAGCGGTGCGCGACAAAAAATTGTAGGCTATTATAAGAGTAGGTATGGACGATTTTCCTTGGAGTGATATATCTGTTACGTAGTAACTATTATATAATTTGTGGTACTACGGATAAGGTGATCATAGCAACTGTGGAGCCGACAAGTGAGGACTAGACAAGATGACTTGTCGAAACAATTTATATTTTTCTAACTATACTTACACACGCAAAGCTGGCTTTATTATCAGTATCGTATTCTGTTGTAGAGAAATAGATTTTGCAAAAACATTATTTTGACAAGATAACTTTGGAGATTCATCATCACTGCTATCTGTAAGTAAGCATAACATTTTGTTTGTGGCCCTTCTAGCAATCAAGACTAATTTTATGCACGTGGTCATGTGGTAGGTGCACATCTACCCGACCAAGCCAACTAGACAAATGTCAAACGACTTACAATACCGATGGAATTTAAAAGCAACGATGTTAAAATAAACTAAGGCAATACATCTAAATTGTAACAATATTGTTTTTTAATTGCCTAGGGTAATTTCGTTCTATTCGTCGTTATAAGTAGTTTGACATTTGTCTAGTTTGCTTGGTCAAGTAGTACCTACATATATTTGTACAAGGGAAGAAAGTGATCCCATTCACTCGAGAAGTTTCTGACGAAATGAGAGCGCCAATAGCTCGAGTGAAATGGGTGCTTTCACCCGAGTTTAACATACATTTTTCATTTCGACTGTGAGGAAATAAATAGTGCATTTATTTTTTATGTGGTGCAATCACAGACTACACAACCTAAAGACCACGCATTGCGGGGGACTTACATTCGCCTAGGTTATGCAGTATCACTGCATAACAGCCGCCCCGCCCCCTTTCGTTTCTCATTCCGCTACCGAGACTCAAAGTAACAACATTGACCTTGCTCCCGAAAAAATATAAAAATAAGCGGTAATAATGCCGTATTGTTCAGTGAAATGGTGTGAAAAGTGTAGTACAACATCTAGTCTCACGAAAGATGGCACATGGATACATTTCAACGGTAAGTAATTATTCCTATCAAATTAATTGAAATACTCCAATATCAAAAATGAAATAAAATGTTTTATTTCAAAGAGCACGCGTTGATGTCTTTTTTTTGCTATCCCTTTCTCGCAAGTTTAGTTCAAATGATGTTGTCTCAATTTGTCAATTAGCTAGGAGTAAAATAGTGTCGAGACACATACTAGTAAACTTAAAATTCAAAATATCGACAAATCCTAAACAAAACAAGTGATAAGTGGGTATCTAAATTTCAGTTATTTCATATATATTTTAATAAAGTGACTTTACATAAGAGCACTTACGATGAATTGAAATAAGTGTAAAGTGCTTCAACAAACAAACTTTAACTAATAAAACAAACAACTTAACTAAACTTTTTAAAATAAATATATCAAACTCACATTGCGTACGATTGCCATTTTTTTTCACACTTAGTTTTCGTACACTTAACAAAATGATGTTGAGTGAGATAGGTAACTTGTTTTACTAAAACCGCTAAATTATGAAAAGTAGCTAAATAACGTGAGATCTCCGGCGATTGACCTTTGCCCACTCCAGTTTTTTTTTTAATTGCTATTTATCGGTGTCGGTTGTACGTGTGTTTTTAAATGAATTATTTTAAAGCTCCTAAATATTTTCTTACTTTTTTTTAAACTAAGGTATCGATATCAAGATATGTCTTGCCCATCACTAGTGAGCTATCACTGCCATTGTCAAATTTGACGTCTCCTTGTACTAGCCAATCGGAACGAGCAGACCTCTCCCCGCACCCCACCAACTTTTGGCGATTTTGTTTTCGTATTAGAGTTGATAAAAGCGTGGTCTTTAGGTTGTGTGGTCTGTGGGTGCAATCAAAGGTGCGTTACATTTGATATTCGCGACGCGCGCCCGACCGGCACATTTTGGCGTTTCTGGTCCGCGAGCGGCGCCAAAGTGGTGATAGTCTAGTATAACGATAGTATTTCGATGGAATATCGATAGTTGAGACAAAAGCAATAGTATCGATAGACTGTAGATAGTATCGATAGACTGTAGATAGTATCGATAGCTCCCTTAATATAAATACACAGCAATACTATGGATAGTATCATCATTATCTGTGACAGTAGTTCATCAGCGCACGGCGTTGTCCACCGACCCAGAGCATGCTCGTCACAAGCGCACGAAGTTGTTCGCTGATCCCGAACAATATGTGGCTGGACTCAGGCGCACTCCAAACATAGCCCGTACTTTCGACACTGTCCGTCACGCTCGCCCGCACTGCCCTACTGGCAGGAGGGACAGGGATGGCTACAATCGAACATGCGAGCCATCTTGCAGAGTAACGTCTCGGAACACGTGTACTGGCCGCACAGCGTTGTTTACCAGTGAACTACTATAACACGGAATCCCTAACTGATACACTACTAAACTTTGTATGCTAACTATGAAAAGTCACTATACCCATATATTCATACTAAGAGGCTATATTCTACTTCTGATATAGCACTGCAAAGCCAGGGCCAGCCAGTCTCTAGTAAATAGTAATAAAACATGTCCTGAAACTTAAACTGTAAAATCTAAATAAAACAAAAAAATGATTTTTGTTAAGATAAGTAGCACTTGTCATCTTGTCTTCTAAAAGAAATGGTAAGGCACAGATAAAAGAGTAGTGTACAAACATAATGGTCCCACAACGATACTTACTACAAATATGTATCTTCTAAATTCATATTTTCTTTGTAAATTGTTGTACTTAGGTACTGTATTTTTCTGTTGCACACCACAGTGCACACCATGCAATAGTTATCTATCTATCTTCTGTAGCATGTCCAGAATATACCTTAGATAGATGAATTTTGTTGCATAGTTAAGATTTCTACACAACTACCTAACCTTTATTGATCAAACTTGAGATGCAGTGTAAGAAAATGTGTAGGTGAAATTTTGTTCAGCTCAGGGTCAGTCCAGCTGCTGTACCAGGGAATACTATCACAGTCTGGGCACACAACCCTAACTGTAGTTAAAGTCAATGTACGTGCAATGCGCGCCTGCTGTGGGCGGCTACAGCCGACTACAGACTACCTACAGGAAGTACATACATGAGCTTCCAGGTCTGGTAGCTACGTATGTTTGCTTATCATAATCTTATAATGCGAAGTTGCTTGTATAGTACACCAAGTACCTATCTATAGTCTGGTACCCAGTACATATGCTATTTGTGTTACTGTATGTAACCCATAACGATTATGATGATTTAAGATCGTGATTTTGATTCTCCACCACAGTATCGAGCTGTGGATAAGAAAAATACAAGTTGTGATTTATTAAGTATTATCACAGAATAAGTACTAGTACTCCGTACAGAAGTATGACTTAGCAATTGTTTTCAAAGAAATGTCTACTCAATGTCGTCAACAATATGGCGTAATTAAGTTCGCCTCAGAGTCAAGCACATTTTCGTGTAGACAGACACCTACAAAAATCCATTGCAAGATAATTTCATACTTATTACTCTGGAATATGATTAATAATACACTAAACCTATTCAATGACGTAATATCACGCGACGCGATAGGGTTGACTGCTACGAGAAGCTTCTAACGCCATCTAGCGCCTCTTTCTAGGACTTTATTCATTCTCGTCCAACCAGCAACGTAGCCGCGCGGCCGCCGGTGAATAAAACGCGCGAGCGTGTCGCTGGCCGGTAGCGACACGCAACTTGTTTTAGCCCCTTACGAAGGGTCGCCGCGCGTAGGTACGTTTTTGCTTCCTAGGCGGGGAAATACAAAGGCCTGGTATTATGCTTAATCTTATGATCATAATTGGGTATGGTCTTGTTATGGGAGGTGATTTCATGACCGTAACTAGTTGCTGAATTCGTCAGTTCAGTCCCCTGTAAATACCTTTATTGATAGGCATTTCTAATTTGTCCCAGAACGACAGAACAACAAGTAGGTGACAGGTAGACCCTAAAATCTATTTCATGATTTACTTCATGGATCACCTGCATGACTTTCAATGATTGGTAAATGCATCCTGTAGTAATAGCCATTCAGTCCAGTCGTAACAATTATGTTTACCTCTTAGATCAATGTTGTGAGCTTGAGTTTATAATATACTAGTAGTTCCCCGCGACTTCGCCCGCACCAAAAGTCGTATTTTCCATACAAACTGTCATCCCCCATTTCACCCCCCTGATGATTTTATATCGCGACAAAAAGTAGCCTAGATGTCCTTCCTAGAGTCTTAAACTGTCTCTGTACCAAATTTCATTTAAATCGGTGCAGTAGTTTCGGAACCTATTCAATACAACAATCAAAACTTTCCTCTTTATAATATTAGTGTAGATTATGTCATCATGAGATCAAAAATACCGACTATCTGTGACCTAATAAGAGTTACATATTCAGAGGCTAGTCCTTGAATCTAACAGCTAGTTTGTAAAAATACTAAATTATATATTTTCAACTAGGGCAAACAGTTTGATTTCGTGACTCCAGCTACAATCTCACTTCTTCAAGGAAGCACAGGCTAAGTTTTATCAAAAGGACGCACAGAGGTATCTGCAATTTACTTAAATCAGCTTACAGCACCAACTCCTAAATGAGGTTCAGATAGGTAAGTTATAGTTGCTCAATTATGCAAGTCATGCTCATAATGTATTTTAAATAAGAACAACAAAACTAACAAGATAAGGGCACAACCCATCTCAGACAATGAGTTGAGAAAGTTATAAAAATTAAAAAGTAGAGCTATTTTAATTATCATGATGCAAGTTTTAATAATATTGCAAACAAACTGAAATGCTAATGCTATGCAAGTGAAGGCAAACAGTATTCCAAGTTCATAAATAATTGAAGTCAAAATTTGAACAATTTAGCAATAATATAAAAGACCGCACACACACAGAAATGCTAAAGCAAAATTCACATAAGGATAAATGATTAGAAATCATTGGCAACACAAAAGCTGTGGTAAAAAAAACTGAAAGAGAATATCTTTTATTAGTTGTGGTAGAGCAGTGGTATACCTATTAGCACGAAGCGTGAAAACAATTAGTTTATTTGGAGTTAAATAAATTTAAATAATTAAGAGTAATAAAGTTAAGAGATTGGAAATTATTGATGCAGAGTTATGCCCGGTTTTCGCGGAAATTTAATGGTTGTTTATCTATTTATCATACAAAATGGATAGATATATAACACCCTTAAAGTAAGTCCCTTAGACAGTGGGCATAAGTCTGCCAATACTTAATCTTTGTTCATTCATTAGTGTGCCTACTGTGTGTAGGTATAACAGTCTAAAATAAAATGAAACATATTCATACCACATCTGAAAGTCCACACCTTTGCATGGCTGCATCAATCTTCAGACAGGCTGATTCTGAAAAATTCAAAAAACAAATTAGCTATAGACTGATAATCCAGAAATAAATACATCTCTTCAGTCAATGACTATAGTAATAGTTCAAAAAATATGAGTCTTCTTGAATGAAAAAAGGTACATTAATTTGCTGAGTGACTTAAGTGATAATACCTATATTAATTTCAAAAAGTGAGATTTATGGGCTGGTTATTTGTACATAGATTAAGAGGTAGTAGCAGAACATGGAATACTAAACAGAATGTTAGCGAAATCAATACATGAATTAATGTATAAACTTTTTACCAGTCTCCGTCAGAAAGTTAAGTAGGTAGGTAATGTTTTTAATGACTGTAACCAAGGGTTAATACCAGCCTTCTTATTTGTAAGCTCTTCAAGGCTGCTTCTTAAATGCTTTAGTTCCGAGACACTTATAAGACTTGATAATTGCAACGCAAACATAATGATTTAACAAAAAACAACACCCGAGTGCAGAAATTTTTTATATTTTTGAAATGGTCTTAGCTATGGTAAGGAAAATATCAATCCCCTCCCCTCTTTGTTTCCATTTTTAAATGTACCTTAAAAGATTACATGATCATTGATGTATAGCCTGACCAGAAATATATGGGACCTCGCCATATTGTGGAAAACAACTGGAACTAATTTCTTTTACTGGCAACAGAAACCTCAAATCGTCATTGTATGTCATAATGATTAGTGTCAAAGTGGACGCGTAATCGAATTTTCGCACAAGCGCAATTTTTATGTGAAAAAAATACCGAGAACTATTCCTTTTCGTAAATAAAAATGGTTTAATATAGTGTTATAGTGTTTTTCGACAAGATAGTCTATGTGATCACCGCAGTTTCTTTAAATTAATTACTGACCTAGTTGTCATAACGAAATTTTTCGTACGTCATATAGTGCGAATAGTGAAAATTGGCTACTGGTGCATACGGAGAATATTTTAATGACGATTTTGAAAAATGATTATAATAAATACTTATTTAGAGTTTTATTTCCTTTTTTCTAACCTACTTAGATAGTTTAACTAAAATAGGTCGTAGTTTTTCATGTTTCCTATACATTACTTAAATTTTGTGATAAAATCATAAATAATATCATTTAGAAAAACAATGGATTAATGTTTCTTTTACCCGTTAGTGGTTTTGCAAACTTTATTGTGTTTAGGTCTAAATCTTAAGGCCAATACTGATTACATAGACTGAATTTAATAAGTACTCAATTTGCGGGTGTTCTGTCGTGTGCTTTTATCGTAAAATCTGTTATCATTAGGCGGCAGGCTTAAATAAATTACATGAATGTAAACATATAAAAATATGTTTTTTATGTTTAGTTGCCAATCTACACTGGTATGATTACAAAGTGTTGTCATATAAAGTAACTTCGAAGCGCCCTTAATTCAGGTCCCATATATTTCTGGTCAGGCTATACCTATATAGCTTATGTCACTCACAATTTTGACAAATTTAACAACACATCATATATCAATAACTGTCAAGCCGTTTGGGCTGTAGGGCGTGCCAAACAATTATACATACATACTCTTAAAAAACATATCCGTCCTTCCGCAGTCGGGTGAAAAGCAGGGCTGCAAGAGCTTTCTGTTAGGGAAAGATCACAAGTAAGTAGGAATTAATGACTCTTTAGCTGCTGGACCCACAGCTGAACATAAGCCTCACTCAAAGGTTTCCAAACTGACCTGTTACAAGGTTTGTGGAAGCCCTAAGCTATGCTTGATTATGTAGGCTCTGGGTTTATCTCAAGGCAAGTAAGTACTAAAATTTCATCTGAGATTTACAGTTATTACGGAGGGAACAGTAAGTACTGAAAGGAATAGATAGTTGGTAAAAGAAAAACTTACCAAATAGGCTAAATAAAGCAGCTGTAAGGCGCGACCGCGTCGCGACGCGGCTCGGTGCCGCGGCCGAGCGGCCGCGCTGCGAGGGCCCATGTGCTTGCTGAAAAACAAATTATCTAAATAAGAACATGCATAATATAGGTGGTGAAACTTCTGGGCTAGGATTGTACTTCTTTTTTTCATGGCGACCGGCGAGCGAAGGAAGTGAATTTGAACGATAGAATGGAAATTACTTGAAAAAAGTACCCAGGCTTACCCCGTTTAGAAAGCCCGGTGTACCGTCATGGGCGTCATGATGGTATGCAATGCACTATGGTATATCAAGTAGAATTATTTAATAAATGTAGACTACAAAACAACGAGGCTGGAAAGCAAATTAGATCTTTCAAAATGGCGTCCAGTCCATGATTTTACACATTATGCGTTCGGTTATCGGTTCTGGCTTTAATTCTATACCTACCGTACCGTATTCTTTCACGAAGGGAAGGATACACTCCGACCGGATCATATTATAATATAAAATATTAATATTAGCAATGCAACTAGAAAATAATTGATAGCATATTCATGAAACAAAACCAAGTTTGCAAACCATGGCAAGTGATAGTACCTACAATAAATTTTCTTACCAATATAAACTGAAGCAAAGCTCTAATTGAGACCTCTCCGCGCCCGCAATCACTCCCGATCCAAAAATGGCGATCACATGACGCGAAGCTACGTGTAACCCTGGGTGTAACGAACGTGTACAGACAGACAGCTACGGCCGGCCGCACGGCACGGCGGCCGGCGGAGTGAGTGAGGGAGGGAAGGAGGTGAGTCGAATCGAACGCCGTTTCCGTCAGTGTTGCCAACTCTTCATTTTAAAAAGTCCTTAAAGTACGCCTGAAAAGTCGCTAGCTATGCGTACTTGTATAGATAGAGGTCAGTGCTAGCTATAGACAAAACAAAAGGCAGAAGTCGCTAAAAACCGGCCAAGTGCGAGTCGGACTCCGAGGGTTGAATGAATGAATGAATGAATGCATTTATTTGCTTAAAACACGGTACAGTACGATAAAAACAAATTATATGGGTTTAGCGTGTTTTACCGATGTATCGGCAGGCAAATATTTGACGTCGTCGTCTAAAATTAACAATTTTATTTTAAATGTCAAAGAGAAAAATACAATAAAATAATTAATTATAACTAATACAATAATACATGAATAATTGGATTTCAGATTACAATTTTAGAGTGCATTATACAAAAACAATTCTCATAGATAATACCTAAATCTAAACAATACATGTCAGTCCATCTAATATGTATATAAAAAATAAATAAAAAATAAACGCAGTGGTCTACCTTGGAATCAGGCGTTTCATGTGTCCATCAAAACAAAATTTTGAAAACTCGTCTATAGTTTAAAAGGAGTTTTCAGAGAGTATTTTGTACAGTATTTTCTTAAACGATCAAAACGGTTAGACACTATATCACGACCATTATTTAATTTTAAAACGGCAAAAAAATCACGTTTGTATGAGAGCTCAACTTATTTTTTTTCGTTTTGATTCAATTACATGAGATAATTACAATAAATTACTTGATTAAATATACAAGCTAATGTTATGTGAATATTTCAAACGTATACTTGGTGCCGTAAGTAATATCGAGCAAAAACACTTAAAAGATCACGTTTGTTGTAAGCCTCCCTCAAAAATGTATTTTTTTCTGCTTTTAGTATTGGTTGTTATAGCAGTACAGTTGTTGTAGCAGACAGATAGACAGACAGCAGACGCTTAGTAATTTGAAATTTCCCGTTTCTACCCTTTGGGCATGGAACCCTAAAAAACTATTATCTAACAAACGAAAAGTCAAGAAATTTATACTTCAAATAAAATATATGTCGTAGCCGGTCATGAAAACGGACACTAAACGGAACGCAAGCGCACCCCCTAGCGGCGTAGGCTACGCAACTACGGTTTGGTGCGTTTCGACAGAGTCGTGGCGATACCAGCGGACCCAACTGGACTTGCTTTCGATCGCGCCGAGAAGAGAAGACATCGCACGGAACTGTCCCACGTTTCGTATAATGCCTAGACTTTCCTAAAGTACTAAGTTTCAATACGGTTTTCCTAGTAGGTAATTTCAAATAAACTCTGTTCAAGTGAAATTCATCGTTTTAATTGCACGATCCAAGTCTGTCCACACGATGTCGGAAGGCTCGAGCCAAAATTTTGACGCCTGCCCCGACATATAAAATATTATTTATTTCCACCAAATGAAAAAATATTATGGCTGATTTCGGAACGTGCAGTTTTGAATATTAAAGGAGATAGATTTCTGGACTTTGATCTTACCATATTCTATGAAAATGGTTAAAATATTAATTTGAACTCTAGAAGTCGCTAGATTATTTTTGTCGCTAGCTAGACACATAATTTAAGCCGCTGTAGAAAACGAAATTTTGCTAGATCTAGTGACAAAGTCGTTAATTTGGCAACATTGGTTTTCGTTCGGTTCGTTTTTTTAAAAATTTCCCAATAGTTAGCTGCCAACCTAATAAAAACAATATAGAGTCGCACTCGAATATCGACTGTCGATAAAGTGGACTGATATGCCGCCCCCGCCTCGTTCGCGCCGTAGCACAAGCTTACGCTTATTTTGTATAATAAATCACGTTCGTTTTAGGGTAACCCCCTTTAGTATACATAATATTTTGTTTTTAGTATTTGTTATTATAGCGGCAACAAAATACATCATCTGTCAAAATTTCAAATGTCTAATTATTACGGTTCATGAGATACAGCTTGGTGGAGGCTTAGTAATACGATCCCGGTTTTACCCTTTTGTACAGACCCCTAATTTAATATAATTAATTTTAAAATGATTATTATCGATATCGCCAGATATCGAACATCAAATTACATCTCTATTCGCTGCTGGCGGAAGGCGTATCCGTTGCCTATGTCAGTAACTATTATATAATCTGTGCCTGCCTATGTGCCGCAGTCGGGAGGGCGCATGCGCCGAAGCCGATTCGACTAAATACGAGCAGCCCATTGGTCGACATCCGAAAACCACCGATTTCCGGCATGTTGTGGCATAGTCTGTCCTTTATCCGCAGACTTTAAGAGAAAGAGATACCTAATTTTTTAGCTACGCGTTACGCTCTAAGCCGTTACGTGACGTATAACTTGTTTTACTGTTATAATGAGAGAGCTTTTACAAAACTGTCTTTCTCATTGAATTTTTTTTTGGGTCTCTTCTCTAATAGTCGGTGGTGTTCACGAAAAAAAATGCAATATACGGCGTTTGGTGATCAAGATGTTTCCTTTGGCAGGGTGAACCTTCTGAACCCTTAGAACTATTTGGAAGGGGGAGCCATCTTGAATTTTTGTGCAGTGGCCACTCGTGTGAAATTCTTGATCTTTTCTGAATACCTACGTCATTGCGTGACGCCAGCGACATCTACCCGAGCTGTATTGCAACAGCAGTGGGCAAAGTACCTACCTAGTTTTACAGAATAAATTCAGTTGTTAAGAGCGTTGGCCCGGTTAGCTAAAGGTCGTGGGTTCAAATCCTACCTGTGTGCAAATTTTTGGTTTCTTATTTAAACCTATACAATAGATACTTTACAACGCGCATTCAAAGTAAAAATTTTTTTTCAGTGGGTGGGTCACCCTTGACTTAGGAGCGGCTTTCACACACTTTATTCGCCTAAGGGTAATTCGCCTAAAATATAAAATTTTGCCTAATTTCCCTGGAATATATAAAAACATTTTTTTTTCGTATATTTCTGTTCCATTTATGAAAGAATAGGGAAAACTGTACTGAATTTTCTAAAAGGGGTGTCATAAAAAGTTTTAGAACAAAAGTTATAAGTGATGAAATTTTGGTATCCAAGGAAATTAGGAAAAGGCCAATGAAATTATAAAACCACTCCAAGGAAATTATGAGTTGTCATGGAAATTAGAAAAAATCTCTTAATTATGCTTTTTTCATTAATTAGTCAGTACAATTAGAACAGATAATTATCTAAAAATTTCAAAAACTCTACATGATTGGTATTCAAGTGTCTGCTACACTTTTAGTGCAAGTTTTGCAGAGTTTTGTTTAAATAGTGTTCCTGGTGCTTGATTTTGTTCTTCGTAACGCAATCTTTGCCAGGACATATTCGGCTATTTTCATCGTCGGTTAAAAACTTTTAAATATCTAATCTTAATTTTTGAACTTGAGCTTTTGAAACATTTTTCGTTAACGGTCTAGTTTTATCCTTCTTATCAGCCTATTGCAGTCCACTGCTGGACATAGGCCTCTCCAAGACTGCGCCAACTTTCACGGTCCTCCGTTTCTCGCATCCAGCCACCACCGGCCACCTTCCTCAGGTCATCGGTCCACCTAACAGGGGGGCGTCCAACACTACGTTTCCCGAGGCGTGGTCTCCATTCGAGAACCTACCTACTCCAGCGCCAGTCGGTTCTGTGTCAGATATGACCAGCCCACTGCCACTTCAGCTTACTGCACCTCTGAACGATATCTATGACATTCGTCTTTTGGCGGATGATATCGTTCCGGAATCTATCCCTTAGCGAGATTCCCAGCATAGACCATTCCATGGCTCGCTGAGCGACATGCAGTTGGTGGGCCAGCTTTACTGTCAAAATCCACGTCGTCCCCGTAGATCATGATAGGTAGAACGCACTGGTTATAAACCCTGCTCTGAAGACCTCCCAAATGTGGACGAAGACGAAGTTGCGGGGGCTTTCAAACTGCATAGCAATGGGAAGGCCCCGGCGAAGACGGCATTACATCCGAGCTCCTGAAGGCAGAAGGAGCTCGTGAGGATCTTCAATGCCGTCAATGCAATTGGGACTACCCTGGAGGCGTGGAGTGGAAGCGTTGTGGCGCTGTTTTTCAAGACAGGCGACAAGTCGCTCTTGAAAATCTACAGGCCAATCGCGCTCCTGAGTCACGTCTACAAGCTGTTCCATCTCGAGAGTCCTCGCAAATCGCCTCGCCACATGATTTGATGAAGAAGAAATGGAGAAGGATGAAGAGGCCGGGTTTCGTAAAGGCTACAGTACCACATCCACACGGTAGGTTATACAGAAGTCCGAAGAGTATAACCAGCCACTGTGTCTAGTTTTTGTGGACTACGCAACCTGGGCTGTTTTGGAATCCTTGCAGCGATGCCAAGTCGACTGGCATCGCTGCAGTATGTGGAGGTGCTGAGAGGCCTATATAATATGTCAACGATGTCCGTCCAAGTCCAAGGTCACAAGACAAGACCCATCCAGCTGCTCAGAGGTAAATAAAACGCTGTAAATATAAAATTAAAATATTCAAAATATTACAATATTAAAAGACAATATGGCTGAAAGAACAAGTTAATATTGAAATAAGAGTGTAATTCTCATTGTATGTATTATTATTTTTTATAACCTTAGTTTAATAAACGAAACGTAGTAACTTCTTATATTTCGGTTGGGAAAAAACGCGAATTAGATTAACATTGACTCAATAAAAAAAAAATGTTTTATTGTAATATAGTTTCCATGGTACTTCATAATTTCCTTGGCCAGTTTTGAGCCACGGAACACAAGGAAATTAGTGCCAAGGAAATTAGATTTATGCCTAAAAACCACCATATCCTAGAAAATATACAATCTTAATATTTAGTATTCGAAATGTGGGTTCAGCCCTACAAACACTATTATTGTATTAACAAACATTTAAACGAAATCCATTTTAAATTGACCAAAAAGCATCCATGGAAATTGACTCATTTATAAACATAAGCCCAAGGAGGGAGTTACTTACCCAACGGACGCGAAACCGATAAAAGGTGCGTAGTTCCTGCCTCGATAGTCGCTCGCGGCCAACTGGCTGCCGTAAAACGGTGTAGTCCGTTAAATTCAAATATTTGTGCGTTTCGATCTACGCTGCTATAAATATCGACCCAAGGAAATTATACTTTTGACCCGGACAATAACTAAATTACGTTTCCAATATTGGTTTTAGCAATGTGATATGAGTAGATATATTTTTTTATCAGGATTTTATCTTATAATCATATAATTTGTCTTTTTAAAATAAAATAACAATACGATTGGATGCTATATACCGTCATTATGAAAAAAACAATAAATGGACACACCAAGGAAATTAGAACAACTTTGTTTCGGTTACATTTTTTGTACATCAAAATTGTAGTTTATTATGTTTAAAAATCAAAAACAAATCAAAATTAAGTTATTTATTTCAATCAAATCATCTCCTCCCTAAAGATATTAAGAAATTGTGAGTTCGCCGGTCCGGACATGAAAAGAACACTGTCATGGCGAATCACCCCTAAATGTCAAAGCACTCTTGAGGAAGGCAAAACAGGTTACCTACGTCCTATTCTCAGACATACACACACAATTTCATAAGAATCGGTCATACGGTCATACCGTTTCTCAGTAGTTTTATTACCTACAAACACTATGACACGCGAATTTTGTACGGAACCCTTTGCGCGCGAGTCCGACTCGCACGGTCGGTTTTTTTCAAATAAGACTTACGAATTATAAAGTCTTTTTAGGGTTCCGTACCCGAAAGTGGCGATGGGCGATTATTACTATATTAATCTATTTATTCGAACGGTCTCTGTAATCGAATGTATTCGATAAGCAACCGCAGTCATTCGATTGTGCGGCGAGCAATACCGGAGCGCGCGGTGTGCAGGCCGTACTACTAACTACTACTCGTAACGAATGAATCGTCATTCGTTGCGTCGATTAATCATCAATCAATCAATCTGAGCCAGTTTTTTTTCAAATTTCAAAGAAACTATTGCGTCACAAACGATGAAACCTTGGTATATTGCCGTCACCTACGATTCGTTATCAGCCTAGATATGCAAGATCTCTCTAGGGCTCTGGCTGGCTCAGACGGCCGAATGTACACAACTGAGGGCCTATTCACTGTACCCTACCCTCAGTACACAGTGGCTAAAATGACTTGTAAGTCGGATTTTCCATACAAACTTTCATCCCCCATTCACCCCTTGATGATTTTATATCACGATGAAAAGTAGCATTTGTCCTTCCCAGGGTCTCAAAATATCTCGGTATTAAATTTCATTTGAATCGGTCCAGTAGTTTCGGAGCCTAATCAAAACTATCAAATCTTTCCTTCTTTATTTATATATTTAACTTTTACATTACTTTAGTGACGGATGTGATGATAATGGGTTGTTTCCGCCAGTTCAGAGGTCGTATGAACGTCAAATAATTGTTTGTATTTTGGCAAAAATAGCCCCCAATTTTTTATTTCCGAGTAATATCATAAATAATGTTTAAGAGCGTAAAAATCTCCAAATGGAATCGGAATTAGAATAGGTAATATTTGATTTTACATACCGATTACGATTACCTACTACAAATATTATTTTTCGAAACCAACTGCCTATGGTATAGGAAATAAAATAAAAATAAAATTACAAACAAAATCCCCCAACGCAGAAAATGAGAACATTTTATGAAGTCAAAAATAATACGACACGATAAGGAGGTTGGTCGCTATGTCGCGGCAGGGCACCGCTAAGTTAAAAGCGATCTAACTAAATAAGACAATAGTAGATTGTACATAATAATAATAACATAGCAAAAATTGTCGTTCTTATCGAGTCTTAATGAAGCGGACACCTCTCAGCGACATTATTTAGCGACGAACTTTATCGTGTATTATTTTTGATTTGTTAAATGTTAGCTTTTTTTTTGTTTCGCGTATTTGACGTACTGACCTCTATAATACAAGTACGCTGGACTAAACGTTCTCTAAGAAATTACAGATAATTTTGTGCCGAATCAAAGCGCCCCTACCGAGTGTACTGGAAACTAAAATAGAGTAACTTCAATATGTTTATGTCAATCCTCATTAGTTCCTTGGACGGTCACCACACGCTCACTACAGCCGTCAGCGCCAAAATAGCGATAATTAAATGGCTTCATTTTTAGGTTGACAGTATGCAGTCCATTACTTATATTATTATACTCGGCCCGGCGAACCTTGATCCCTATGACATTGACAGTTATTCCTACGACACAACATTGTAGTGGCGTCACCGTTACATTAGAATACAATGATATTCCGTCGGAATTATAACGATTCTTAACATTTACAAGAAATCATCTCAATCAGACTTTACGTTTACGTCCTGCAAAAGTTACTTCGTTCGGAAGATATCGACTAGTGCGAAAAATATCGATAAACAAATGTCGATAATGTAAACGAGTGTACATGATTTATAATCATTTAAGTTATAGGTGCTGAATGTTAAAAAGTTGCATGAAATTGTTTTTATTTCACTAAATTTATAAAATATTTCTGGGGACACCAGGTTTTGTTTTATTTAAGATTAGATTTTATTAGTATCAGTTTTCATGTGTGCCATAATTAAGTGATAAGTTATGAGTGTCATTAGGTACTTTTTCATACTTAAGTATTAGTACATTCTCTATTGAATAGAACGGAGCGCGGCATACGTGCACTCACGATTGTATACCCAAGAGAATTATAAATTAACTGTAGGACAAAACCAAATAAAACAAAAGCTGTTCAGCGATCATTCATTTATATATTTTAATCTGAATCTGATAATGACATTAGGGTTTGTGTCACGAACTCGGAATCTGAACTGCAGCTGCTGTCAACTACGTTTATCAAAAACGGCTCATCTACAATGCTGTCGCATCGCACGTCTCGATCCCAATCATCAAAACAAAGTTTTAAAGCATTATATTGGCAGTGGTAGGGCGGGAGCCAAATCACTGCGTGACCTTTGGATTTTGCCATTTCATCCAAAAAATATGTCCGCTTTGTTTGCTGTTTCTGCAGGGTTAACAGTCTGACCAATTCTTATTTGAAAATTTGAATGTTAGCTGCCACACCATTGCGTTGCAACCACTCTAGGATTTACCCTTTATTATTGTTGCTGGTAGTGCTTTATTCAATTGGACGGAATGGTATGGTATGGTTCACACGTTTGGCTGAATACAAGTCACGCCTTTGCCTATAATTTTTTTTTTAAAAAAAAACGACTTCAAAACTGACTACAGTGCTAATTAAAACTAAAAATTTTATAAACAAATTTAAACTAAAAAGTACAAAATAATATTTAAATGACCTAACTGTTATACGGAATTGTACAAGAAACCTATTTCCAATTTATTATCTGTTATTTTTTGGAGTCGGTGCCAACCAAGTTAGATATTCTATCCACTCTAAGCAGCCAAGAGGAGGGAGCTGCGCCTTTGACTTTGTTTTGTTAGCATCCTATACAGTACCTGACAAAACATCTGGTGTTTTAATTACTAAACTCCTAATTTTTAAGGAGTTCCACCATCAGTTCAGCTCCACATAATGACTGTTAGACGTAACAACATGTCAACATTAAGATACTAGTACGAAAACACTATAGGTGCCTTCAAAATTCGAGGGTTTCCCTCGATTACACCAAGATCCCATCATCAGATCTCGACTGGGCCAAAATGGAACCAACTAGAAGGTATAGCCTCTAAGTAAACATATTTTTTTTTCAAATCGGTCCACAACTGACTGAGATATGCGGTAACATAGCCACAAAAAAAACATACAGTCGAATTGATAACCTCCTCCTTTTTTGAAGTCGGTTAATAAAAAAAAACATACAGTCGAATTGATAACCTCCTCTTTTTTTGAAGTCGGTTAAAAAAGTTAAGTTTCATCGACACGACCCATCCCTAACATGAACTGTAATAGGGATCAAGGTTCGCCGGGCCGGGTATAGAGTTCAGTGGTTTGACGCCTTCCAGAGTCAACACCCCTTTGGCGCGTTGGCGAGTCCGGAGTCCGCGACCAGTCGCCTGCAGTCGCTACACCCTGGCTTCTTTGTCTTCGAGCTCCTTGCGCTTTTGTGCTTCTTGTTCCTGTTGAGGTTGACAACGTTGAAAAGGACACTAAACAATTATACTAAAATCACTACTATGAGACAAGCTGTTGACTTTGACTGTTTAAGACTCGATAATACATACAAACAAAGTCAATAACAGAAAATCAATAACAACAATAAATAAATTTTGGCCCATTGCCATTAAGGAATCACCAACGACCTAATAATGAAAGGCTTCCCCGCGATTTTGTCCGCGCCAAAAATTGGACACCATACAAACTTTCATCCCCCATTTCACCCCTCTAATGATTTTGTATCGCAACAACAAGTAGCCTATGTCCTTTCCAGGGTCTCAAATTATCTCTGTACCAAATGTCATTTGAATCGATCCAGTAGTTTTGTAGCCAATTCAATACAAATTAACAAACAATAAAATCTTACCTTTTTATAATAGATAGTGTAGTGTAGACTATAGAAGACTAAACCTCTATACTGTAGACTGCCTCGTTGGTCTAGTGGTCAGCACGCTGGGACGAGGTCTCGGGTTCGAATCCCGGGTCGAAGTGTTTGAGATTTTCTGTCTTGAAATAACTCAGACACAGGACACACAGAAAGTTGGTGGTGTTAACCCCCCCGTGCCTCGGAAAGCACGTTAAGCCGTTGGTCCTGCACCTGATCTCTCTACGGTCATGTCGGACTGCCGTCTCACCGAATTATGAGAGTGAAGGAACAGAGAGTGCACCTGTGTATTGCGCACACACTTGAGCACTATAATATCTCCCGCGCAGTCGGCGAATATCTGTTGAGATTGGCCAATGTAGTCAAAATTCGGCTAGGAATATTTATTATTATGATACCTGTACGCACGCGGCCTCTAGCAAGGTCGCGTGCCGCTCGCAGACCACTACGCCGCGACAGAGCGCGCGCGAGCGGCCGCGTGTGTGCGTGAACGCGACCAGCGCCGGCGCGCAGTCTATGCGCAAACGACGCGCCACTTGCTCTGCACCCGGGACTGCGACACAGAATAGAATAATATTTAGTTGCGAAAAACCGTAGTACATATTAAGTTCTTACAAATTATTAGGTCGAACTTGCATAGTTTTTTTTAATATGTTTTAACACTTACAGTGTTCATTCTTATTTATATAAGTTTAAATAAGAAACCAAAAATTCGCACACAAGTAGGATTTGAACCTACGACCTTTGGCTAGCCGGGCCAACGCTCTTCACGCGCTCATGATCGACCGTGTAGGAATTTTTTTTAGAAAAAAAAAAGGTTTTACTAAAATGCTAACTGACTTACTTACTTATACTCGTAGTACAAGTACGCTGGACTGCATAATGTCAACCTAACAATGAAGCCATTTGATTATCGCCATTTTAGCGCTGACGGTTGTAGTGAGCGTGTGGTGACCATCCACGGAACTAATGAGAGTGGACATAAACTTAAGGATGTTACTCTATTTTAGTTACCTGTACAGTCGGTAGAGGCGCTTTGATTTAGTACAAAAATTATGTGTCATTTATTATTATTTTTATAACTTCAGCAATTATTTTGCAAGTTTTTACGTAATTATATTAAACTAGTGGTTCCCCGCGACTTCACCCGCAAGAGTTGGATTTTCCATATAAACTTTCATCCCCCATATCACCCCCTTAATGTTTTTATCTCGCGACAAAATGTAGGCTATGTCCTTTCCAGGGTCTCAAACTATCTCCATACCAAATTTCATCTTAATCGGTTCAGAGGTTTAAGTGTCAAGAGGTAACAGACAGATATACTTTCGCATTTATAATATTAGTATGGATTTCGCTCACAAAAATTAATCGATTTTGTTATCCGGTGGGACTCGAACCCTCCCTTCGCTATCCGGGTGAATGCTATTACCAACTGAGCTACGGAGGATGTTAGTCACATTTTTGTATTTTTTTACTGTTTTTTTTCAGTTGGTAAGAGTATTTGAGAGAGATGGGTTCGAGTCCCACCGGATGACACAGTCGATTGATTTTTGCGAGCGAAATTTAATATAAAATTTGTCATTTTTTGGAGAATGTTTAGTCCAGCGTACTTTTATTATGGAGGTCAGTGGATTGTTCAGATTATTTGCTATCGCCCGGTATGCGGTGATATTTTCAAGTCGTATAGGGATGGCGAACCTATGGCACGCGTGCCACAAATCGCAAGTGAAACAAAATGCTTGGCACGCTAATTATAATAATAAATTGTTCCAACAAACGCAAAGGGCAAATGTTTGTGTGATGAGCACGAGCATTTGTACCTAAGTCATGGATGTTTATATGTATTTAAGTATTTCTATCCGTTATCCTAGTCACCATAGCACAAGCTCACGCTTAGTTTGGGGCTAGGTAATTAGTGTGTTTGTTGAAACAATGTATTTATTTATTTATTTCATACTAAGCGTGAGCTTGTGCTATGGTAACTAGGATAACGGATAGACATACTTAATAGTAGATTGTTATACAAGGGACGAAAGTGACCATTCCACTCGAGAAGTTTCTGGCGCTTGAACGAAGTGAGAGCGGCAATAGCTCGAGAGTGGAATGGGTGCTTAAACCCGAGTTAAGCATACTATTTTTCATTTCGACTGTGAGGAAATCGAGGGTATCGATGGACTATCGATAGTTGAGGCAAACGCCATAGTATCGATTAAATATCGATAGTATCGATTGACTATCGATAGTTAAAGCAAAAGCAATAGTATCGATAAAATATCGATACCATCGATAGACTATCATCGATACTATCGATAGACTGTCGATAGTTGAGGAAAAAGCAATAGTATCGATAAAATATCGATAGTATCGATAGCTGAAGCAAAAGTATCGATCGAATATCGATAGACTATCGATAGTTGAAGCAAAAGCAATAGTATCAATAGACTATCGATAGTATCTATAGACTATCGAGAGTCTACCGATAGTAATGATAGTATCGATAGCTCCGTTAATATAAATACTATCGACACATAGCAATACTATCAAAGTTTGATACTAAAATCACTATCGATAGCTGATACAGCTCTGACTATTGCAATAACTATCGATACTCTCGATAGTGGTATTTTATTCAATAGTAAGATTATAAAGTAGGAGGTAAAAACTATTACCCACCCGGCTATCTACACATGAAAGTTCTACTTTCCGAACAGGTGAGATGAAAATACTTTTATAAACATCCATGACTTAGGTACAAATGCTCGTGCTCATCACACAAACATTTGCCCCTTGCGGGATTCGAACCCGCAACCGCCTGGTTTAGAAGTCCGGGGCGCGAACCACTACACCAAGACGGTCTAATAAGTGACGACTTTATCAGAAAAATATACTTCTTATTTACCAGTTTCTTTGCTTGATATTATAACCTAAATCAATAGCTCAGTAATGGCTGATTTGCAAGGTATTTTAAAGGCGGTTCGCCTATGGTTAAAGAATAAATAAATCACCATTTAAACAGTAAATATGAAATTGAAAGATAAATAATCAAGTTTCTTTGAAGGCTCGGCATGCTTTTGCCAAATTTTTCATTGTTTTTGTAAAATTTGGCACGTCTACCAATAAAGGTTCGCCGTCCCTGTAGTATAGGTACGTAATGAAGCTCACGTGTGACGTGCACGGTGCCGCGGGGCAGCATGGCGGGCTGGAACAGGTCGACGCACCCGCGACACGTGGCGCGAGCGCCTCAGTAGTACAGGTACGTAATGAAGCTCAAGTGTGACGTGCACGGTGCCGCGGGGCAGCATGGCGGGCTGGAACAGGTCGACGCACCCGCGACACGTGGCGCGAGCGCCTCGGTAGTACAGGTACGTAATGAAGCTCACGTGTGACGTGCACGGTGCCGCGGGGCAGCATGGCGGGCTGGAACAGGTCGACGCACCCGCGACACGTGGCGCGAGCGCCTCAGTAGTACAGGTACGTAATGAAGCTCAAGTGTGACGTGCACGGTGCCGCGGGGCAGCATGGCGGGCTGGAACAGGTCGACGCACCCGCGACACGTGGCGCGAGCGCCTCAGTAGTACAGGTACGTAATGAAGCTCAAGTGTGACGTGCACGGTGCCGCGGGGCAGCATGGCGGGCTGGAACAGGTCGACGCACCCGCGACACGTGGCGCGAGCGCCTCAGTAGTACAGGTACGTAATGAAGCTCAAGTGTGACGTGCACGGTGCCGCGGGGCAGCATGGCGGGCTGGAACAGGTCGACGCACCCGCGACACGTGGCGCGAGCGCCTCAGTAGTACAGGTACGTAATGAAGCTCAAGTGTGACGTGCACGGTGCCGCGGGGCAGCATGGCGGGCTGGAACAGGTCGACGCACCCGCGACACGTGGCGCGAGCGCCTCAGTAGTACAGGTACGTAATGAAGCTCAAGTGTGACGTGCACGGTGCCGCGGGGCAGCATGGCGGGCTGGAACAGGTCGACGCACCCGCGACACGTGGCGCGAGCGCCTCGGTAGTACAGGTACGTAATGAAGCTCACGTGTGACGTGCACGGTGCCGCGGGGCAGCATGGCGGGCTGGAACAGGTCGACGCACCCGCGACACGTGGCGCGAGCGCCTCGGTAGTACAGGTACGTAATGAAGCTCACGTGTGACGTGCACGGTGCCGCGGGGCAGCATGGCGGGCTGGAACAGGTCGACGCACCCGCGCGCGTTCCGCGGCACCGTCCTGTCCGCGACTCGCGGCGCGAACGCCTCCACCTGCCACGGACCGAACAGCTCCAGGGGTCTCGGGGCCGCCTGCTTGCGACGCAGGAACTGATCACAAAATAATAATTATTATTAATGAAAAAAAAAACATCCGACTATATATCCGACATCCGAATATTATTATATTTTTACCCGACTGCGGAAGGAGTGTTATGTTTTTCGAGAGTATGTATGTAAAGTCTGTTTTTCATTGCTTGTCCTACGATGTAAACAATCTTGACATTCATTTTTATAGAAATTATTCAGTTGAAAATAAGAAAGACACAAAAATCACATCCTAATATATTAGTACTTGATCATTTAATCTCTCCTTAATTAAGAAAAAACATTTATTGTTATCCATCAAATTCAATAATTAATATTAATAATTACAATTCGCAATAATTTGTTTCAAAATATTTGCATTTTATCACTAAAATTATATTTTTTAAGTAGGCTGTATGGCTTTAAGTAATCTACGCACGTGGCACGTGATAAAAAACTTGGTCGCCAATTGCCATGATTCATATTTTCATTCATATTTTGTTTGCCAGCGCATTGTGCTTGTGCATTGTTGTTGCTGTGTGGTATAAAATGTAAAAAAGACAAGTTTTAGTACAGAAGATGCACAATTAATAGATTTTTAACCCCGCCAGAAATGACGAATGCAGTACAATATGAAAACGAAAGCTTTATCTAGAGAAAACCAACAAGCCAATAATAATATAAAATTGTACATTCACCAAGTGTTTTAATAATTAAACGATTTAGGCATTACTTGTTTGTTTGTTCCTTGCAAGTGTGTTGAAAAAGTTCGTATGAAACTCGTGACGTGAGCAACTTGCTCAATAGACACTCGGCTGATTTACGCCCTCGCACTACGGCTCGGGCTGCAAACCACAGACAGTCTCGTGTATAATGAGCAACTTTACTCACTTGTTTCATAATGTACTATTTTTGTTGTGTTTGTTATTATCAGGACAAGATTCTCATATAAGAAAAAAATAATCAAATTGCGCATAAAGTTAGAAAATTCAAGAATACTTAACGACCATATTTTCTTTCTAATCAAACCTAATTAATCATAAACATTTTTAATGTAACCTAATTACGTGCGACATAGAATTGACAGATATCGTCAAAGATATTGTAAAAAAAAACCGAAGAACTGACAACGTCTGTCGGGTCAGCTAGTGGCCTATAAATTGTTGTCATGACACTCACCCTATGCCAATAGGGGCGAGACTTGAACGGTTCGCTCGTCTTGGGGGTCTTGGCATCTCGCTGCCAAGCGCCACTACCATGGGAGCAACTCTGGCCCGCATGCTCCTTTGGGTAGGACGCCCCGGACTGGAAAATAAAAAACCTTTCGCGAACTTTAAATAAGAAACAGTAAAATTCGTACAGTAGTAGGATTTAAACCCACGATCTTAGGCTAACCGGGCCAATGCTCTTACCAACTAAGCTACCGTGCAGTCCATCCACCTGTGCAAAATTCTTGGTCTCTTTTGAATACGTCATTGCGTGACGTCAGCGACATCTACCCGAGCTGTATTGCAACAGCAGTAGGCCAAGTAGTTATTCTTTACAGAATAAATTCAAGTTGAATGATTTCTCTATTAAATTTTATTATTTTTTTTCAATTTTTTAACACTCACAGTGTTCTTTTCTTATTTATAAGTTTAAGAAACCAAAAATTCGCACACGGGTAAGTTTTAACCCACGACCTTTGGCTAAGCGGGCCAACGCTTTTACCAACTAAGCTACCGAGCAGTCAATTAGAATTTAGAACACTGTGTGCTAAAAAATATTTTTTTTAAGAACTGAAACCTTTAGCTAACTTTAATATTAAGTATTTTTTTTGGCCGAAAAAACTAGGATCCGTTATTTGAAATATTTTATGAAGGTAAGTGTCGGAAAGACAGCTGCGTCTTATCTCACCCAAACTGTAAAAATTGATTTTAATTTCAATTCTATTTTATACTGTTTTAAACTTTCATGGTCATTATCATTAGAATATTTATGTACGGGATTGCTACCATGTACCTTTTTTTTTCAATTCTGTTTTTCCCAATTTGTACGAGATGAGACGACTTTGAATGTAAGACATTGACGACTTTGCGCCAGATCCGAGAACTTTAAGATACTGGCACGTCTCAAATTGAAAATATTCAATGAACTTGAAGGGCCTTTTTTCACAAGTCTGGTTGCTGGTTACCCTGGGTCAACTACCTCGTCGTTTGCAAACACAGACCACACAACCTAAAGACCACGCATTGCGGGGGACTTACATTCGCCTAGGTTATGCAGTATCACTGCATAACAGCCGGCCCCGCCCCCTTTCGTTTCTCATTCCGCTACCGAGACTCAAAGTAACAACATTGACCTTGCTCCCGAAAAAAAAAAAAAATAAGCGGTAATAATGCCGTATTGTTCAGTGAAATGGTGTGAAAAGTGTAGTACAACATCTAGTCTCACGAAAGATGGCATTACATTTCAACGGTAAGTAATTATTCCTATCAAATTAATTGAAATACTCCAATATCAAAAATGAAATAAAATGTTTAATTTCAAAGAGCACGCGTTGATGTCTTTTTTTTGCCATCCCTTTCTCGCAAGTTTAGTTCAAATGATGTTGTCTCAATTTGTCAATTAGCTAGGAGTAAAATAGTGTCGAGACACATACTAGTAAACTTAAAATTCAAAATATCGACAAATCCTAAACAAAACAAGTGATAAGTGGGTATCTAAATTCCAGTTATTTCATATATATTTTAATAAAGTGACTTTACATAAGAGCACTTACGATGAATTGAAATAAGTGTAAAGTGCTTCAACAAAAAACTTTAACTAATAAAACAAACAACTTAACTAAACTTTTTAAAATAAATATATCAAACTCACATTGCGTACGATTACCATTTTTTTAACACTTAGTTTTCGTACACTTAACAAAATGATGTTGAGTGAGATAGGTAACTTGTTTTACTAAAACCGCTAAATTATGAAAAGTAGCCAAATAACGTGAGATCTCCGGCGATTGACCTTTGCCCACTCCAGTTTTTTTTTTTAAATTGCTATTTATCGGTGTCGGTTGTACGTGTGTTTTTTTAATAAATTATTTTAAAGCTCCTAAATATTTTCTTACTTTTTTTAAACTAAGGTATCGATATCAAGATATGTCTTGCCCATCACTAGTGAGCTATCACTGCCATTGTCAAATTTGACGTCTCCTTGTATTAGCCAATCGGAACGAGCAGACCTCTCCCCGCACCCCACCAACTTTTGGCGATTTTGTTTTCGTATTAGAGTTGATAAAAGCGTGGTCTTTAGGTTGTGTGGTCTGTGTTTGCAAAGCACGTGTACAGCGCAAGCAATGAAATGTATACAGCGCCAGGCCTGTGTATCTCCCCGCGGAGGTAGCAAAAACGTACCTACGCGCGGCGCCCCTACTTAGGGGCTAAAACAAGTTGCGTGTCGCTACCAGCCAGCGACACGCTCGCGCGTTTTATTCACCGGCGGCCGCGCGGCTACGTTGCTGGCTGGACGAGAATGAATAAAGTACTAGAAAGAGGCGCTAGATGGCGTTAGAAGCTTCTCGTAGCAGTCAACTCTATCGCGTCGCGTGATATTACGTCACTGAATAGGTTTAATGTTTTATGAATCATATTCCAGAGCAATAAGTATGAAATTATCTTGCAATGGATTTTTGTAGGTGTCTACACGAAAATGTGCTTGACTCTGAGGCGAACTAAATTACGCCATATTGTTGACGACATTGAGTACACACTTCTTTGAATACAATTGCTAAGTCATACTTCTGTACAAAGTACTAGTATTCTGTGACAGCGCAAGCGATGAAATGTATACAAATGAGTTTTAATGCCATTGTAATAAGATCTCAAATCGAATGCAGATGTATGCATATTGATGCTCGTGACTGTACTGCATGAATTATTCAAGAATAAAAAGTAGCCTAAGATGTCCTTTCCCAAGTTTCAAACTAAACTACCTCCTTACCTTTCAAACAAATCTGTTCAGCGGTTGAAGCGTGAAAAGGTTACAGACGGACAGACTTTCGCTTTAATAATATTAATTAGGATTACGAATACTTACGCCACTCCACTTTGGACGTGATTGTACGATCTTGCACGGAGACTCGTTCGGCTTGACGACCTTGGCGTCCTTGTACCACGTGTATCTGGTGTGGCACGTGTGCACGCACGCGCGCGGGTACACGGCCTCGCCGCGCACGTGGCCCAGCGGCGTCGCGTCTGGCGAGAGCGCCTCGAACTTCAACAGGTGCCGCTCTAGAGCGTAGAGCGGGTGCTCTTTGTATCTGAGCAGGGAGAACAGGTATCAGTGACGGAAAAATATATCATCTATGAAAATTTCAACTGTCTAGCTATCACGGTTCATGAGATACAGCCTGGTGACAGACGGACAGACAGACAGCAGAGGCTTAGTAATAGGTTCCCGTTTTTACCCTTTGGGTACGGAACCCTAAAAACAGGTTAGCCTAACGTGACACATATTAGCAATGTGATTTTTTCCAGTAAGGACTGATAGCTTTACGAGATGGCGTTGCGCGTTGGCGAATTAATAGTAGATTGTTATACAAGGGAAGAAAGTTACCTATTTCACTCGAGAGTGAAATGGGTGCTTACACCCGAGTTAAACATAGGACTATTTTTCATTTCGACTGTGAGGAAAGAAATAGTGCATTTCTTTTTTTTTTGTGGAGCAATCGAAGGTGCTTTCCATTTGATAACCGCGAAGCGCCCGACCGGTACATTTTGGCGTTTCACTTGATCCGCGAGCGGCGCCAAAGCGGGTAACGTTGCCGCTAGCTAGTCTACTATCGATAGTTTTTAGATAGACTATCGATAGTTAAGGCAAAAGCAATAGTATCGATAGAATATCGATACTTAAGGCAAAAGCAATAGTATCGATAGACTATCGATAGTTGAAGCGAAAGCAATGGTATCGATATTATCGGCTCCGACTATTGCAACAACTATCAATAGTATCGATAGTTTTGCCATATCGATAGTGGCCTTTTATTTAATAGTATTAGGGAGGGAAAAGCTATTTTCCACCCGGCTATCTACACTTGAAAGTTTAACTTTCCGAACAGGAGAGATAAAAAATATTTGTTTTACTAGGTATGCCAAATGATTTTTTATTAACTGATGATAACTATTGTTTTACGAAAGTATATTTGGCACTTAAAATATGATCGCTGGTGGGACTTGAACCCACGACCCTTCTCTTTCTTGGCGAATGCCCTTTTCAACTGAGCTACGGTACGGAGGACGTTAGACAATCGAAGAATTTTTTTAACGGCTTACAGTTATAAAAAAAAATTTAAAAAAATTGCTTTAACTATAAAAACTATTATTAGTAATGTTAAAAAAACTAACGCAGCAAAGGTCTTGGGTAGCGGCGCCTCAAGTTGCATTTTATCCAATAACTCGTTTTCTCGCTTTTCCCTTGCGTTGGCAATGTCGGAACCTCCATAGGCGCGGACCCAGGGCCGGGTGGCCTCGGCCCACCAAGACAGCTCCGCGCGCTGAGAGCGCGTCGCCGCGGACCAGTGCGGGACGTAGCGCTTGGTCACGTCCTGCGTCATCCAAAGGTTATTACTAGTGATTTGACTGCCTTTCGTCTAGTGGTCAGCACGCTGAGTACTATCCACGAGGTCCAGGGTCGGGCCGAAATTGTTGAGTTTTTCTGTCTTAAAATAACTCAAGACACAGCTCCGGAGCCAGGAAATAGGTGGTGTGAACACCCTCGTGCCTCGGAAAGCACGTTAAGCCGTTGGTCCTGCTCCTGATCTCTCTACAGTCATGTCGAACTGCGCCGGCCCACGGAATTATGAGAGTGAAGGAACAGAGAGTGCACCTGTGTATTGCGCACGCACTTGAGCACTATAATATCTCCCGCGCAGTCGGCTAATCTCTGTTGAGATTTGCGACTTAAGTCGAAATTCAGCTAGGAGGACAAAAATTATTACTAGTGATTCCTCGCGACATCCTTCGCGCAACACTGGTCAGTCAGTTTTATTCTTACGACAAAAAGCGTCTTCCTTTAAGGTCCCGTCGATTCAGGATTTGAGTCATTTGTATTAGAGGTCGAGTCGCAAATGACAACGGCATCTCTTAACCTAATTTAAGCAATCTGTTTCTGTCTCTGCTGAAGAAACATAAAGAGACAGAGTGGTAGTGAAACTAATACCTTCAAATAATTGTCGTTGTCCCATCCGACGATGTAACGCACTGGGCGAGTGGCGCCGGTCTGCAAAACACTTTGAATATGCATTTGTTGTAGGTTTTGAAAAATAATGAGTAAATAACGCCAAAAATTCCTTAAATTGTCCTACGGCTTAGCTCAGATCAGAATCTTTAACTAAGGGTTTATCTGGTTTTAAGTTAACTAACTACTTACATTAAGACTCGTAGCACATTGCACGGCCCCCCTAACAACATCAACCGAAACCCATTCTTCAACGTCCGCTACAAACACTTCGCACCACACATCTACCTTTGCTGTGCGGCTGTCACTTTCTGCGGACTTAACAGGCCGATCTGCTTTCTTAGTTGCTAATTTGGCTTTGCCTGAGCACTTGGCACGAGGCTCAAATTCATCATCACTATCAGATTCACCAAGAGCAGCAATATCTTCAAGCAAGCAAACACCGTCACGATTTAATGATTTATGGTTTTCTAGGTTCAGGCCATTATTTCGAATATGTGGATTCTTATTAGTTCTCCTCGTTTTTCGGGGACTTACAGCTATGATGTTGCTGCTTGAAACATGCAAATTCTTAGCAAAATCAAGCTTCTCTTGAGTCTCATTTACTATTTTACCTGTTTTCAGAGCAGAACATTTTCTGTATCTATCATCATTTACCTTTGTATTGTGGCTGATTACTGTTTTTGCTTTTCTATGCAGAATTTTCCTGGATTGGGTAGGCAGTATATCATTATCATCGCTGCTATCCACCTCTATGATTTCCGGTATGCTATTATCATCAACAGTATGTAAAATATTGTCCTGGTATTTAGAGCTGTTACTAGATATTTCCGGGTGATGATTTGTAGGCTCTTCCTGGCTACTAATAAAATTTGATTTTATTGTATTTCCGTTGCTCTGTTTTTTGGATTTGGTAGACAAACACCACAGTTTAGAACGTGGCGTTTGTAGAGGCACAGCAACAAAGTTGAACAACACACGACATTGCAATCCAAGAGCCCTAATGATAGCTACAAATATGAACACAAATAATTTCTTATCAGTGACAACTTTGCTTTCCATTTGTCCGAGTATTGTTTGTTTAAGAGTTTGTTTGTGCAAATTATCTTTAATGGTATCTAGTTTGAGAGTGAATTCACTTTTATACCATGCATGCATTTCTTTAAAATATTTCACACAAACGACAACTCCATCAAGACAGAATTTTGATGGCACAAGCGACAAAGCAGTCGCTAACACTTCTTGATCACTTAGAACTTGACTGACAAGATTGCCGTGGGCTATCCAACACAATACATGCACCTTGTGCATGTATACTTGACGTTCTCTCTTTAATCTGTTAGCTTCTCTCATCATTATCTTTTCTATTTCAAGCCTCCTTTCCTCTCGTCGCACTGAGTCTAGGGGTTCCACATCAATCTGTAGAACTTGCGGTGGTATAGCACGGTTCTCTGAAAATATAATGAACCGTTAAACTATTACCACGGGCGTCGTGGTGTAATGCGTAAGATGTCGGACTGAGGAATCGTAGAAGGCGTGGATTCGAATCTTGTTTGACGACAAAAAAAAATCCTCATGTTTTTTTGTTTTTATTTAAGTTTAAAGTTTTCTTTTGTCTTTTAAACAAGACTTACGAGTTATAAAGCTTTATTAAATAGTAGTCGCCCAGGTACTGTTTATTTAATATAATTGACACTATTGCCATAAGGCAGTCGAAAGTAAAAACTTCGGATTTTCCAGTTTTTATAAACCAAATTACCAAAATGCGCGGCCGGACTTATTACGCAACTTTACAAACTTGTCACAAACTTTGTGCAAAAGGCGGACTTAGCGCCAAGAGGTAATCTTTCCCAGTTGTACCTTTGAATGATGAATAAAGTTGAGGCTTCCATCCGAATATCTGATCTCTAGTAATAAGAATCCGCAGCCTACCTATTTGGGTCAATAGTATCTTATTTTTGACCGCAGCCATCACTAATATTATCAATACTAAGCTGTTTTATTACCCTGAACGTTTTCCCATTCATCCACATCTGAATTGCCATGATTCTTATTTTTTCTGGACTTTTTATTATACGTCTTGTCCTGTCCCTGTAAGTCTTCCCCTTGAGCCAGCAGGTCCTGAACATTTAACTCTGTTTCTGTTTGTTTTTTAGCAGTGTATATATTTATCTGTTCTTTCAATTGATCTATTTGGGACTTCTGTTTTGCTAGTTCCATAAATGTCCTGAAGGCAATTTCTTCGCCGTCATCTTGCACGTTTTCCGATTGAATCTGAAATTGCAATACCCATCTAAAATGTTGTTGACAGTTCTTACAGAAAAACTTCCAAGAGAAAACACACAGATGACGGTTGTTGATACAATTAAGCTCGAATTACGTAAGAAAGATCGCTCAAAAAAATCCCGTCATACCTACCTACTACGGATAAGGTGATCATAGCAATTGTGGAGCCGACATTTAATTTAGGACTGGGTAAGGTGACTTGTCGAAATAATTTATATTTTTCTAACTATACTTACATAAGACAAGCTGGCTTTATCATCAGTATCGTGTTTTTGTTGTAGAGAAATAGTAGATTTTGAAGAAACATTATTTTTACAAGATAACTTTGGAGATTCATCATCACTGCTATCTGTAAGTGAGAATAACATTTCCTAAACCTTACATTTTGTTCGTCGCCCTTCTGGTAATCAAGACCAATTTTATACACGTGGTCATATGGTAGTGTGCACATCTACCCGACCAAGCCAACTAGACAAATGTCAAACGACTTTTGACGACGGATACAACGGAAATACCGATGGAATTTAAAAGCAATGGTGTTAAAATAAACTTAAGCTTAGATGTATTATCTAAATATTAACAATATTGCTTTTTAATTGCCTTCGGTAATTTCGTAGTATTCGTCGTCATAAGTCGTTTGACATTTGTCTTGTTTGCTTGGTCGAGTAGTACATATATTTCTAGGTGTCCAATAGTAGATTGTTATACAAGGGAAGAAAGTGACCCATTTCACTCAAAACAAAATAGCTCAAGAGTGAAATGGGTGCTTTCACCAGAGTTAAACATACTATTTTTCTTTTCGACTGTGAGGAAAGGAATAGTGCACTTCTTTTTTTTGTGGTACAATTGAAGGTGCGTTCCATCTGATATTCGCGACGCGCGCCCGACCGGCACATTTTAGCATGTCACTTGGTCCGCGAGCGGCCTCGAAGTGGTGATAGTCCACTATCGATAGTTTTTCTTGAGGCATAAGCAATAGTATCGATACTATCGATAGCTCCGTTAATATAAATACTATCGACATACAGCAATACTATTGATAGCATCAAAGATCACTATTAAAATCACTATTGATAGTATCTTTACTATCGATGGTATCGGCTCTGACTATTGCAACAACTATAGATAGTATCGATAATTTTGCCCTATCGATAGTGGCCTTTTATTCAATAGTATTAGGGAGGGAAAAGCTATTTTCCACCCGGCTATCTACACACGAAAGTTCAACTTTCCGAACAGGAGAGATGAAAAAATAAAACTCACCACTCTCAGAAAGTATTAGAGGTTTTACAGTATCAGTAATCCTGATCATGGTATTAGCGGATATACAAACCCTGGGCCGCCCGCCCAGGGATGCTCAAGTTGCTCTATGTGGCCCTCGGCGGGAATAGTGACGATTGCTGGACTAAAGGATGTTACTTCACATAACAGGACCCTGAAACAAGCAAACATAATTATTGAAAAAACAAAACACCCGACTGCATAAAATATAAAATGTTTGGAATGGTCTTTTTACTGGCCTTCATTTGATATGAAAAATGTTAATTATGGTAAGGAAAAATCTATCCCCTTTATTTTCATTTGCGGGCGCCATTTTTTAAATGTATATAGCCTATGTCACTCTCACAATTTTGACAAATTCAACGACACCTCATAGGTCATAAACTGTCCAGCCGTTTGGGCTGTAGGGCGTGCCAATAGTATATTGTTATACAAGGGAAGAAAGTGACCCATTTCGCTCGAGCAGAGAGATCGAGAGTGACATGGGTGCTTTTACCCGAGTTAAACATACTACTTTTCATGTCGACTGTGAGGAAAGAAATAGTGAATTTCTTTTTTTTGTGGTGTAATCGAAGGCGAAGGTGCGTTCTATTTGTTATCCGCAACACGCGCCATATTTTGGCGTTTCGCTTGGTCCGCAAGCGGCGCCAAAGCGGGTAGCGTTGCCGCTCGATAGTCCACTATCGATAGTTTTTCGATAGACTAGTTGAGGCAAAAGCAATGGTATCGATAGACTATCGATAGGAAGGATAGTATCGATAGCTCCGTTAATATACCTTAATACTATCGACACACAGCAATACTATTGATAGTATCAAAGTTAAATATTAAAATCACTATCGATAGTATCGGCTCTGACTATTGCAACAAGCGCGCAAGCAAAAGAAGTTTACCTACTAGCGAAATACCAGAATCGGCAACAGACTTGTTGCAGATGCCATACCAAAAAGTGCAAGACTTAAAAAAATACTGGATGTGGTGCCTTACATATAATAACATACATACAAGAACATAAAAGACTTGCCATTAAATAGATTTTTTTATTTATTTACACATGGTATATTACAGTGCAGAACACCAAGACACACCAGGTTTCACATAACTAAATCGCAAAAAAAATATTACTTTTAAAACATTAATTAAGAATAAAATTTAACTGTGACCTTTATAAGTGGCTACAAGAACGATGTTGTGGCGACCTATCAGCCACAATTCTACACTTAGACTAGTACTACATTTTGGAGCAAAACGCTCCGCCTATGCAAATCCGCTCCGCTTATGCACTTTGGGCCAGCTTTTGGCGTGTGACGTCAGACCGACGCGCGCATGCGCAGTACAGTCGAGACGCGCCTGCGCCTGATACTATTGCTTTTGCCTAGACTATCGATAGTCTATCGATACTATGGATATTTTATCAATACTATTGCATTTGCCTCAACTATCGATACTCTACCGATACTATCGATATTTTATCGATACTATTGCCTTTGCCTCAACTATCGATAGTCTATCGATACTATCGATATTTTATCGATACTATTGCCTTTGCCTCAACTATCGATAGTCTATCGATACTATCGATATTTTATCGATACTATTGTTTTTGCCTCAACTATCAATAGTCTATCGATCTTATCGATATTTAATCGACACTGTTGCCATTGCCTCAACTAGATAGTCTATCGACACTATCGATAAAATATCGATAATATTGCTTTTGTCTCAACTATCGATAGTCTATCGATAGTCTATCGATATTTTATCAATACTATTGCTTTTGCCTCAACTATCGATAGTCTATCGATACCCTCGATTTCCTCACAGTCGAAATAAAAAATAGTTTGTTTAACTCGGGTGAAAGCACCCATTCCACTCTCGAGCTATTGGCGCTCTCACGAAGTGGAATGGTCACTTTCGTTACAGAATAAGTACTAGTACTCCGTACAGAAGTATGACTTTGCAATGAAATTCAAAGAAATATCTACTCAATGTTGTTAACGATATGGTGTAATTCAGTTCGCCTCTGACTCAAGCACATTTTCGTGTAGACACCTACAGAAATACATTGCAAGATAATTTCATTCTTATAACTCTGGAATATGATTCATAATACACTAAACCTATTAAGTGACGAACTATCACGCAACGCGATAGGGTTGACTGCCACAAGAAGCTACTTACGCCATCTAGCGCATCTTTCTAGGACTTTATTCACCGCCGGTGAATAAAACGCGGGAGCGTGTCGCTGCCGGCTAGCGACACCCAACTTGTTTAGTCCCTTACCAAGGGGTCGCCGCGCGTAGGTACGTTTTTGCTACCTACGCGGGAAGATACACAGGCCTGCTTTCGTCCCTTGTATAACAATCCACTATTTTTAGTAGGCTGTGTGGCTAATTTATTCAACCACCATACATTTGCCATAATTTTCATATTTTGTTTGCATTGCATTTGTTGCTGTGTGGTATATAATTGTAAAAATGACAAGTTTTAGTACAGAACATGAGCAATTAATAGATCTTTAACCCCGCCAGAAATGCTGAATGCAGCACAATATGCAAGCGAAAGCCTAATATAGTGGAAACCAATAACCCAATATCGTTTTGAAAATTGTACATTCACCAAGTGTTAATAATTAAACGATTTTTGCAATACTTGTTTGTTTTTTCCTCGCAAGTGTGTTAAAAAGTTCGTATGAAACTCGTGAACAGCTTGCTCAATAGACACTCGGCTGATTTACGCCATCGCCTATGGCTTAGGCTGCAACCCACAGCCTCGTGTTTAATGAGCAACTTTACTCACTTGTTTCATAATGTACTATTATAACACCTACAAAAATGTACTTACCCTTTTCCAATGACAAATAAATATTCATTTCATTTCACAACTATCTATACTTAGTGGCCTTTGACCCAATAGTATCAGGGAGGGAAAACTATTTTCTACCCGGCTATCTACACATGAAAGATCAACTTTCCGAACGAGAGATGTAATTATTACATACATACATACTCTCGAAAAACATAACCCTCCTTCCGCAGTCGGGTAAAAATAATTCTATAAACCTATCTCATAGTTCTAAAATGTAACTACCTAAGATAGCCCCTTACAAGCCAAAAAAATGCATGAAGGTAGGGAGAATCTTAGACCGCACCATGCAATGTAGGTAGGTACTCAGTCACGCACAAACATTATGATTGTATACAAGCGCATTCCATTTAAGACCTTATTACAATCAAACAAAAGCACATTTCATTGCTCGTGCCTGTACTATGTACCGAACGCGATAGATGCCCCAACGTCCGTAATACTAATGAAAGGGACAAATATAGTTTATCTGTTTAGTAGTATAGTATTAGGGAACAGACAAAGATATGGACGATTGTGAATACAATGTCGCACGAGTGAAAGGGATAAATATGTACAGCTTCGCCTCAGCCGCTTCGGCTCGCACGGGTGCCTGTGCTTTGTTACAGTGGGCGGAGGCTGCTCTCCCTCCGCGCCTCCGGCTTTGGAATTGCACTCTAGTATCGACGAAGTACTAGTACTTATTCTGTGGTATCGGGCAGACAAGTACTACGGCCAAAGGACCATTGAGAGTCGGGGTTAACGCAAATCGGGTATAATAACTGTACGGATTACCGCACAATAATGCATAATGTCAATGACTTTCTATTTAGGTCACACTCGCGACAGTTTAGGTAATAAGTTATTCACGCACACATCAATAGCTTCCGTATGTCTGCTTAGGCATCGATATTATAATTACGATGATTACCTTGAATAAATCAGTGTTAGAACAACTTTCATTGGGTTTGTTTCGTACTTAACTTTCCCTTACAATCAACCCTAGCACTCATCTCACAAACTGTTACACACAACAATAACTGAATTGACGTTTGACTTTGTAACTGAAATAAGGTACAGTGGGTGATTAACGCCCGGTGTCCATCTACACCCAGGTAGCAGAAAACATACTAAATACAGAGTTATTCAGTTAATACTCCACGCACACATAGAATGAACCAATAAGAAATCCGAACCGAGCTCTGGCTGGATCGGACACGTACCACGCTGTTATAAAAAGTGTCGTAACGAAATCGTACGTTTTTTAAGTATTTTTATGCGTTTTCAGTTAACTTTTAAAATTTAATTGCTTCAAGATAAAGTTAGTTTACTATTGCTTGAATATTTGGTGTCGATTTCTATCTTTTTTTCCAAAAACGTGTCATTTGAATCAGTGTCAGATAATAACGCCCGGGTGGGTAATAACGCCTGTAAAAATAACGGTTGGGCGCTATTAGACTACATGGGCGCTATAACCATAGAAATAGGTAGAGCATTCATAATTTCAGAAACTACTCATACTTAATACGTAATACTTAAAATACGTTTGTTAAACAGCTGTTAAATAAATTTACCCACGTATTTGTACCACATATCATAATTTTGTACCACGAGGAATGTGTAGGCCTCTCCGAATGTGATGTAGAGTTTATTTGTCCATATTGTCACAAATCTTAAATCAGTATTAATTTGTATAAGACATATTTTATTATGACTACTACTACTACTGCAATTTTAGTTTAATTGTTAAATGAAAGCTTAGTACTTGTTTGAAAGAATAGTCAAACTCCTCTGACTAGATGTTTTAAATACTTAATACCTCCGGGCGGTATTACCCGCTGACGATGTAATTGCGCCCAATGAGCATATAAAGATTATCTTAATTCTGTCCTTAAAACGATTAGAACGCAAAGTTCTCATGACAAGTTATTCGAAAATTCTCAAAAAGTTCCTTAAATATGACCAAATATAAATATACCACTTGATATTAGGTGTATTGTTAAACTGAACAAAGTCAATCTTAAATGTTGATTTTATTTGTTTATTTTTAGTTTAATCATGATAATACAAAGTGAGATTTCGATTGTGAGATTATTTTTGTTTGTTTTGAGCCTAGTTGTATAATTAAGGCTTAGTTTATAAAACGGGCGTCGATAAACGCATAACTTTTAATAACGCCCAAACTACAGTTTTTAAAAAACCTGTATAACAATGAGTATTACGAGTAAAACTCATTGTAATGTGTCATTTTTTGTAGCATACGAGGGTCAAACTGAAAGTTCTTAGAAAATCAAAAACTGATTACATTAGCCAGTTATTAGTTTTATTATATCTTTTCAAAATATTGTCCATTGACGTCAATACACCGCTGCATGCGATGGAACCACTGGGAAAAGCACTTTGCCCACTCGTCCTTAGGGGTCTCTTCAATGGCATCGCGATACGCAGCCACCGCTTCTTCAGCATTCATAAACCGCTTTCCTTTAAGTTTTTCTTTAATTTTTGGAAATAAATAAAAATCACAAGGCGCGAGGTCGGGGCTATACGGCGGGTGACCCAGTAATTCAACGTTTGATGTCGCCAAATAGTCGATCGTTCGCTTGGCGGTGTGCGACGAGGCGTTGTCGTGGTGAAGGAGGATCCTACTGCGAGGTCGTTTCTCTCGAACTTTTTCCAAGACAAGTGGCAAACAATTGGTAGTGTACCATTCTGCAGAAACTGTTTTTTGATCCTCTAACACAAATGTTGCGAAATGACCTATCCTTCCAAAGAACGAGGCCACCATTTTTTTTCCCGCACTTCGATCTCTCTTCACTTTAGTTGGCAACTCCTCGAAAGGAAACACCCACTGAGCAGATTGTCTTTTGGTTTCAGGATCATAACAGTAAATCCAGCTTTCGTCACCTGTTAGTATGTCGAACACAGCATTTGAGTCACCTCCGTTAAATCTTTCAATCATTTTACGGCACCAATCCACACGATGGAGTTTTTGAGCCTTAGTCAAATTATGAGGTATCCACCGGGCGCAAAGCTTCCTGACCGCTAAATGTTCGTGGAGGATTTTGTGCACTTGACTCATACCGATGCCTAAGCTTGTCCGAATCTGCTGATAGGTCACTCTTTTGTCAGTCTCTATCATACGCCGCACAACACAGATGTTATTTTCAGTCGTCGCCGTAGAAGGCCGTCCCTCACGTACATCATCAGTGAGATTAGTGCGACCACGTTTAAACTCATTAAACCAGTTGTAAACAGTCGCACGAGATGGGGCTTCATCGTGAAAGGCCAATCGTAGTCTATCATAACTTTCTTGTTGACTTAAATGACATCGAAAGTCATAAAAAATCATTGCACGAAAATTTTCTCGTGTTAAATTCATTTTGACGTGACACAGACAATTTTCAATTTGCCGCCAAGTCGTAAAACAAATGACAAATGAATGAAATATATACTCAGTAATATTGGCAAAGAGTTCTATTTTCAAATTTTAGAATATTTTTTTTATTATATTGTTTATAAGTGGCCAGTTCTAAGAACTTTCAGTTTGACCCTCGTATACAAACATCATTTGTTTAGAAAGTTGTTTGTTTTCTTATTCATTTAAATAGCAGAACTATTTGAAATTAAAGTTAGGTGGGCGTTAATCACCCACTGTACCTTAGTAAGGGAAATATGGCCGACAATTTTGCGTTTCCTACACGTGAAACTTTGTAATATTATTTAAAAAAATAGTATCTTTCCAATAGTAATAGCTTTGCATCAAAAATCGTGGACGCATATCTGTGAGCCCCTACCTTTAAGGTAAATAACAAATAAGATAGTTAGTTACTCTCATCAAGATTTACTTTATAAGTAACTAGCAGTTCCCCACGACTTCGCGCGCGCCATAAGTCGGATTTTCCATACAAACTTTCATCCCCCTGATTTTATATCGCGACAAAAAGTAGCCTATGTCCTTCCCAGGGTTTAAAAATATCCCGATACCAAAGTTTATTACAATTGGTCCAGCTGTTTTTGAGGTATAAGTGTCGTAACTTACACAACTTTCTTTTATATTTAAAGAAGATAATACCTTCTTACTATTAGGTATTCAAAATTTTATAACAACTTTTTTCTGGATAGGTAGATAGGCCAAGTGCAAGTAAATTTTGAAAGTATTTCAATTTTGGTTTTAGTTGCAATAATATTCCAATCACTCTACTACCTACGTGTTAGTTTTAAATATTTGCCTTACCTTTCTATTTTTTGTTGATTAAACTTAGTTCCTTAGCTTCGTGATGATGGTTAGAAGGAGACTGACTGAAGGAACTTCCTGCACTCTCCACTTCCATACAAATGACATTTACAGGAATGAAAGTACAGCCATCTGTGTTTTCGCCCCGAAACTGTTTTTGAAGTTGTTTCTCTGAGTTGCTAGAATCAAAAAATAAAATCATTTTGTGCAAAGGACTTGTCCATTAATGGTTTTTTATTCGTCAATATTTCCAACCAGAATAAACTTAATATTACATGAAAGAGTTCACAAAAACTAGCCTAATAATTATTATATTTTTAAGGCCTCCGATTAAGAGAAAAATTGAAATTAATTTTTCTCTTTGTCTGCATTTAAACCGCTCCTTCGCCTATTTAACGCATGAAAAAAAAATAAAGCAAAATTGACAGTCCATTGACAGTAGTAGGTACCTATTAAATAATCTGTGGTAGTACCTAGTAGTATTTATCCACCGGAAGAAAGGCAATGGTACATAGCCATACAGCCAGGAAATACAAGTAATGATCAATGGATGATGCCTCATTACAAAACATATTTTTTCTCGAAAATGGAGGCGTTTAAAATTCAAATCTCTATGGTTACGTGTTTCGATTTTTTTAGCTTAAAGGCTATTGGTAGTTGGTGATATCTTGAAATAAAAAACCAGCCTCCATACAAACAGAGGAAGTCCTTTGACAAATTCAACGACACCTCATATGTCAAAAACTGTTGAGCCGTTCGTTTGGGCTGTAGGGCGTGCCAAACAATTATACATACATACTTACATACATACATACATACTCTCGAAAAACCTAATCCTCCTTCCGCAGTCGGGTAAAAATAATGTATCAGTTTTTATTTAAAATCGTTAAACATAAAATTATTTATGAATAAAAGTAAATCCCTTAATGAGCAAAACTCTTTAGAAAAGTCCTTCTGTACGGATTGAAATGCTGGGCTGTTTAGAAGATGGAGGAATGAAAATGGCTGCATAAGCGACAAGAATGGACAAGGAAAGGAATGAGATTGAGGGAAGTTTATAGTGCAAGTAATGAAAACTGAAAACCTGTTCCAAGGTATAGGTATATTTATTAAGCTGGCATAATGAATTTTAATATACTTAGGTATTGATTGAGGTTGCAAAATAACGAAACAAGACTAGCATTCGTTCGTATCACATTTTATATACTTAGTTTGTTTCAGAGAATTTTAATTGATTCTGACATGTAACAAATACGATACTAACACTGGCAGTGTATTTGTTTAAGAAAGAGGTAGACCTGTCATCTCGTACTGCGTGGCGATTCGAATTTGATGCTCCGAGGCTCCGAGCACACGTTCTTTTACGTGTCAAATGTCATATTTAAATACAAATTTGTGGAAATTACATAATTTGAGGCAATCAATTTCCGCTTGCTAATGACCCATCTACCTCTTTTTAAATGCACTATCATAAGATGGATACTTAGCCTTAGCACTGTTTGCCACTGTTTGCCATTATAGTCGGCTTCGTTTTCTAGCGGTTTGAGATTTTAAGAAACATTTATCGCTAAAGCAGGGTTTTTTCCATGGGCACAACCAGTTTCTACTTGAGTCGACGATGGATACACTGTGACTAAATATCGGATTTAGCTTTTTCAAATTACTTAAAACTTATCAAAAGTTGACAACTTCAAATAACATAGCCAACGTCAAAGGTTTGACATATTAAAAAAAATACGTAGAAAGAATTAAAGGAGGTAACTTGGCGAAGGTAAGACCAGTAGAGGTGAGTAGGTAGTAAATAACTTCAATTTATATCGAAACAATAACAATGACGACTAATAGTACCTAAAATCAAATTAATAACTAATAGGAAACACTTAAGAGCTAAACACATCATGCCATCCCTTTCTTGCTTTGGCGCCGATCAACACGCCGGCTGTCATGTCATGGAAATGCATCGTCAACCGATCGCGCGCGGAGCATATAAAACCCGGGGATCGGCGCTCTCTCAGTCAGCTTTTCCGCGAGACCTCCTCATCACCAGTGATGGTGACGAGGACAGCAGCAACAGGACTGACCCGACTATCAGCTTGCAGGCGCAAGCCTCGCTGATAGTTGATGACCACCGGATTTGACACCACCAAAATTGACCACGACGTTGGCTCGTAGCTGAAAAGCTCGCCAGCGCCAACCCAACCAAGGACGTGAGACGGAAACGTCTCCCCCAATCAAACGACCTGTCCGTAGCCACGGACAGCGATTGAACCCACCGAAAGGGGCCGTCACCCCGAATGGTTTTCCCGACCCTCTATGGGGGTTGCGCGAATTTCGAGTGGCCGCTCTCTCAGTCTCAGACGCTCATTTGCTGCGGCGGTCATCGAGCGGCTAAGATGCGCGCATCGGGCGCGCCACGGCGTTGCCTGTCACGACGACGATCCGAGGACGGCGCTGCATACAAACCAAAGCTCTTCTCAGGGTTGATATCTTGTTTCTGTGATACCATCCTGTTTCTATGATAGCCCTTTTAAGGGCTGATTCAATCCTGTTTCTGTGCTGAGGGATAGCCCTTTTCGGGGCTGTTTTCTTCAGTTTCAGTGTTTCTGTGAAGAGTGCTTGCTATGGTGACCACAAAATTATGCAACATTTTTTTTTAGTTGAGTACGTAAAGCTGTCTTATGTTCCTTAACCTAAGCAATTTCAGTGCAGGTTTCAGTTTTTAGTAACAACTAACAAGACACAAAAAGTCCTACGCCAACATTTGTACGATAAAAATTTACAAACGATAAAAATCGACTAATATTTGGAATTGTGGGGGCTCTGTAGTCGACATCCTAAATTTGACATCCGCAGCAACGGACAAATGTTACAGAATACCAAAATAATCACAGGTGTAGTGAACGTCGAAGTGAGGATCGAAGTGAGCTTCTTGTTTGTGACATATTTGGGTTATCGAGTAGGGTAAAAGTATGGAACTTCATTATAGTTTGCAGCATACATCTTCGCACAGATGGGTCATCGACCGCCACGACCGAAGGCTGTCACCAGCCACGCCCTTTGGTCCCGCGCAAATTAGCGACTTAGCGAAAAACGCATGAAAACTAGAAAACACGTGTTTCCCCAAACATATGAATAAACTGATCGATTTTTCACCCCTGATAACCGAACCCGAAAACCACATACCAAATTACAGCGAAATCATTAGAGCCGTTTCCGAGATCACAAATAGGTATATCTATCTAGAAAGAAAGAAAGAAAAATGCTTTATTAATTTAAGACATAACAAACACACACACACACGCTTACAAAAAAAAAATGAAACAAAAAAAAACGTCTATGCCAACTGTGCCGCTGTGTGTCGATGACGTCCAAATCAAAAGGACCTCACTCAGCATAAGCCAGGCCCCAGGAGGCCCCGGCGCTGGTTTTCAGTGGGCCCCTGCTAAGTGAGGTGCACGGAAAATATCTGTAATTAGCGTTTTAGACTATTATTGCTTAAAAAAAAAGATTACTCAAACATATTTATTAAAATGATAACAAAATAGCAAATAATTTAGCTTCTAAAATAAATTAATCCGTAATTAAACAATGCTAGTGAACGTCCGTCCGATCCGATGGTCGCAGCCGAAAGAGGCCGGTGCCTGCCGGTGTCCCCGCTCGCCAGCTTGCGCTCCCCTCTTCGTCTCGTCCCACTATCACGCCACTCTAACGTCACAGCTGAAGACACGCCCCCTGGGGCCTATTCTTCAGCTAATTCTGTATTATAACATAAAATCGTGTTAGTTACACCACTTACAACTCAAGAACGGCTGGACCAATTTTTAAAATGGAAATAATAGAATAGATAGTAAAGAATAGAATACCTAATAAGTATTAAAATATAATATTTATCAATAAAACTAATATTTATGGAAAGTGAACAAAAACCTTAAAGTGCCGGGGGGACCGAAGAATAATTTAGCTAGTCATTTGCAACCATCTTTGCAACTAGGTACGTGATTGAAGGTTAATGATGGAATGGCGGCCAGCAATTGATGCGTCAATTGAAGCTCGATCATTCGCACATTCTATTAAAACATCATTTGGTCCATCAATAAGGTATAAATTGATAATCGCGATTGATCGTCTCGGGGGCACTCTAGGGTTTTTATTCACTTTCTATTAATATTTGTTTTATTGATAAATATCATATTTTAATACCTATTATCCTATTCCGGACGAAGACAAATTACAAAAACACAAATTTTCGTCCAGCAATTTATACTAGTTGGTACAGCCGTCCTTGAGTTCTTATAAATGGTGTAACTAACACGACTTTTTTTAAGATATTAGATATTACGTATTTATGTCGTAGGATGATTTGATTATTCGAATTATCGCGAGAATTCTAGTGATTTTGCGAAAACACGGATAATTAGACAATGGAGGTTATATTTTTCAATCTTGCTAAAAAAGTTAGGTTTTTATTGCGATGAGAATCGTTGGTTATTATGAAAAAAAAAAGAACACTGATCGGCCGGTTTGAGCGCCCTACAAATACATCTCTCTGATTGGTTAACTACTTGCCGTATTAAATGTCAATTCATTGTCGCACGTTGTTTTATGTGTAGTTGTGATTTGTAAGCGAGCTAGCAGGTTTTTTAAATTTATTTAATGTGTTTGAGGTTGTGTTTCGACTTGAAAAATAATGCAAAAAATTCTCGAGAACTGTACTGAAAGTTCAATAGAACCAGAAACGAATTGCTATGATAATACATCAAAACTACATGGGAAAAGATAGGAACCAATCAGAATAAAGGTTTGCCGGCAAGCAAAAGTAAATCCAATCAGCGTTATGAATGTTTATTTGTTTAATCTTACTAAGGCGACTCGCGTTTTTGCAAAAACCTTAGGGGAGATAGGCCCAAAACGGGTAACTTAAGGTTTGTGTCAATAAAAAAGACGTTACTGTAGTTGCAAAGTTATTTATTTTTAATAATTCGTCCAAGTATGTATTAAACTTTGTAATCAGAACTAAAAATCACTTCTCTTTTAGTAAATCAATTCAAAAATTCAAAAACTAATCAGTCGGTAATTTTACCCGGTTTGCCCGCACGGGGTGCCCAAAGCGGGTATGGCCCTTGGGGTAAAACGGGTCGAGACATCTAATGGTTGCGTTTTGTGACTAGTGTGTGGAGGCAATGAAATAATTATAACATTATTTTTTGAGGTGTATTCTAATGCTGAAAGGAATTTAGGAGAAACGTGGTTATCCGTCACAAGTATTACTTTATTTTCTTTGGTGGGGCTACTGACGTTGGCTCTGGCTTTCTTAACATTAGTTGGGGATGTCGCTTTGCAAAGGATTTATACCAATCTTCTCCAGCAGTTTGATTTTTGAAAGGGTGCGGAATTCTGTTGCTCTCTGCGTATTGATATACGAGAGATATAAAATCTGATTTTGTCAGACTAAAAAAAAGATTATCCATGTGAAACAAGTATTCTATCAATTCAGATTCTTGTTCAGCATTAAACACTGTGGAAAATAGTGATGTATAAGCCTCGAGGCGGCCAGTTTATTTTTGAAGCCTCGAGGTGGAATGGCAAGACTCAGTGAGCTCGGGAGGCTCGAAGTCCTGAGCCTAGCCGAGCCGCGAACCTTTGAGCCATGCCTCGAGCTTTCAAAAGAATTCGAGCCGTCAAAAAAGCTCGAGCCTTCAAAAGAACTCGAGCCTTCAAAAGAGCTCGAGCCTTCAAAAGAGCCTTAAAACAAGGTCGAGTCCTAAAGTCCTAAAATGGACAAAAGCCTTCAATAGAAGCTCAAGTTTATGTTGATGACTTTAATATCTCCGTAACTAAGCAATAAATTAAGTAGCTGTTTTCACGATAAAATAATATGAAGTAGTTATAATTTTACATGCTATGTTATTATAATAACTGATGTTGTCCATTGAAGCTTAAATAATATTTTTAAGTAGCTTATATTGAAGCTGTAAAATAATAATGAGTTGTAAAATGAGTGCTCAAAAGGCATTGTGCATTCAAAATTACTTGAGCCTTCATAAGATCTCGAGTCTTTAAAAGGGCTCGAGCCTTCAAAACAGCTCGAGCTCTGAAAAGACTCCCGAGTCGTTGCGCGCTATACAAACGAGGCGAGCCCTATAAACGAAACCGAGCTCTAGGCAACAGGACCCGGACGCCTCGAGTCTTGTACATCACTCGTGGAAAACCTACAGAGTTCTTTATCTGCGGAGCCTTTTTTCAAAAGACTTTGTAATGTTGATAAATTTATACCAAAATTTTTGGCAGCACCATATACTGGTGACTTCTTTGCCTCTTTCATTGCCAGCTTCATAGTCTCCACGTCCCACGAAGCTTTTTTGGTCTTTCTGTTATATTTTTGAACCTTCTGCAAAAATGTTATGAATAAATGATGAAAATCCATCATTTATTCATAATATTTACTTAACAAATACCATGATTAAATATGAATCATGAAAGCCAAATATTGTGGGGTACGATCGTGTTGACACTTAAAGGGCGCCAAAACAAAAAAAAACTATACCTATGAAACTGCGTTTTTGTATTCATAATAATTAAAATTAATTGTGATATATTTTCACTATACGAAAAATGTCTTGGGTAAAGCGGGTAGGGGCAAAGCGGTTACCCGTTTTACCCATACCTGCTTTGCCCAAAAGATACTTTTTCAAGTTTTGTCAAATAGCCCAAAAAATCTTTATCAGTGATGTTGCTCAAACAATGAGAATTCTACGCTGTTTTAATGCAGAATAATTCACAAGTAACAGATTTAACACAACTTTAAGCAGAATGAAACGCCGATGTTTCCGCCAATCGGATTCGTGTCGGGACGCGTTCGGGCGTTGCCGCGACACGCACACATTTGCACAATCGGCTTGTATGCGTGAATAACGAAGGCTACCTGCTTTAGGCGGTATACCCGCTTTGGGCTCACCTCCCCTACTTTTTTAGCAAGATTGAAAAATATTACCTCCATTGTCCAATTATCCAAGTTTTCGCAGTCTCTAGAATTTTCGCAATAATTCGAATTATCAAATCATCCTACGACATATACAAGATATATATACAAGAATTGATCGTATAAGATTAAAGTAGTATGCAAGCTCCTTATCATACCGATGTATGGTACCTTGCCCGTAAATTGGCGGGCTCGAATGCTAATGTCATCTCATACGAATGCTTATGTTATCTCATACATTAGTGTCAAAGTTGACAATAAATTTTACAGAATACCAAATCATAAACCCGCCGCGGGAACCGCTGCGGGATTTTGACATTAGTTTTAGAGAATCGCACTGCAGGTCAGGATCTATAGCTTGGCATTTGAATATTCAGTGAAGGTGTTTTTTCGCCACGCTGTCCTAAACTTTACTAAAATCCCGCAAAGAATTATATCACGTCATATGAAAGTCCAAAAACATTGATATTTTTTGGAAATCTTTGAGAACTGCGACTACTGTGCGTAGGTACTAAGGAAATTTTACTTGCACGTTAATTGACCAATATTATACTTTAAAGTATTGTTTTTAAGTAATACCGTGGATAAGCATTCACTTAGAAATCTAAACATTAGATATTGCTATATTTTCAAATGCAATATCTAGTAGGTACTATACTTTGTTATCGAAAGGGGTATCTACAAGTTTTTTGACATAACATTTTGCGCTCGCTTTGATCGCGTCTTTTGTGCTTAGGTTGTTTTGTAATTAAAGCAGTTTTGACAAAATCATTGCACAATGTACCGTTACCATGAGTTTACGGCGGTTTTACTCGCTAGCGACGACGTAAAAAAAGTGTATGGAAAATTGCACAGTGCCTCTAGCGGTTACTTGGAGAACTAAAATTTTCCATACACTTTTTTACGTCGTCGCTAGCGAGTAAAACCACCGTAAACTCATGGTAACGGTACAGCAGCATATCAGATTACCCATGTAAACTACGAATACAGCTTGTATTACGTAGGGAATAGAGACGGTCTCAAGGTCAAAGTAGAGTAGTTTACGTGTGGCCGTGTGTAACATCAATATTAGCACTTCGTCATTGTCCTTTGTAAGACAAGCGAATGCTCTGTTTTCGGACTCGATTCTACGGTTTTCCAAAAAAAATTGCGCTAGCTCTGCTCGCACTTGCTTGCCCTTACTTCCTTTACCACTTCCCTCTCTTACTTCCTCTTTAGTACCCCTCCCCCACCTTGTCACAGAATAAGTACTATAACTTCGTACAGAAGTATGACTTAGCAATTGTATTTAAAGAAATGTCTACTCAATGTCGTCAACAATATGGCGTAATTTAGTTCGCCTCAGAGTCAAGCACGTTTTCGTGTAGACACCTACAAAAATCCATTGCAAGATAATTTCATACTTATTGCTCTGGAATATGATTCATAATACACTAAACCTATTCAGTGACGTAATATCACGCGACGCGATAGGGTTGACTGCTACGAGAAGCTTCTAACGCCATCTAGCGCCTCTTTCTAGTACTTTATTAATTCTCGTCCAGCCAGCAACGTAGCCGTGCGGCCGCCGGTGAATAAAACGCGCGAGCGTGTCGCTGGCCGGTAGCGACACGCAACTTGTTTTAGCCCCTAAGTAAGGGTCGCCGCGCGTAGGTACGTTTTTGCTATCTACGCGGGGATATACACAGGCCTGACCTTCTTGCAATAAATCTGTATGGTGGAAACTCACCTCGAGTTTCGGTTTCGGTTTCGGCCGAAACTGAATTATATCTACTCAATGAGTACAATGCTTTACAAAATGATACATTTTAAATCCATGATGGTTGCCACCACAAAAAAGCTAAATATCTTTTTTTACAAATCCCTCAATATGAGTATCAAATGAAAGTGATTAACTTGTAAAATATTATAGGTACTAACTTTGGTTAAGTGCTTTTTAAATTATTTTTTAACCCCCGACGCAAAAACGACGGGGTGTTAAAAGTTTGACGTGTCTGTGTGTGTGTGTGTGTGTCTGTCTGTGGCATCGTAGCTCCCAAACGGATGAACCGATTTTGATTTAGTTTTTTTTGTTTGAATGATTAATTAGTCGGGAGTGTTCTTAGCTATGTTTGATGAAAATCAGTCCAAGATGGCCGCCGTAACAAAATGGCGGATAACATATTTTTTTAAACTCCCTCAATATGGGTATCAAATGAAAGGGTTTGACTAATAGAATATTATTGACTATAACGAATTTCAAATCCAAGATGGCCGCCGTAAAAAATTGGCGGATTACATATTTTTTTTTAAACTCTCTCAATATGGGTATCCAATGAAAAGGCTGACTAGTAGAATCTATAATAAACTATGCTAAATTTCAAATCCAAGATGGTCGCTACCACAAAATTGCGAATTGCATTTAATTTCACAACTCTTTCAATATGGGTTTCAAATGAAAGAGCTTGACTATTGGAATAAAAGTACCTACCTTATTTTGTAATAATTATTTATTATTGATAAAAAAACCTGATGAAACTCCAAATTACTTAAAATTTTAAAACGCAAGAACCTAATTGAAATGAAATAAAAAAAATAAGAAGTGCCCTACAAAAAGAATGAAATAAAAATTTAAAAACCCCCGACACAAAATAAACGATGCACATAAAAATCCTAAAACAAGGTTTAATAACTATGGAATTATAGCTAGATACAATAATGGAAACCCTATAAAAAGCATAAAATAAAACTGAAATTTTGACTGTACGTAAGTGTACGTGTCGAATCAGGTGGCCTAACATTCGTCCCCTCCTACACTCTATTGTTTCCATCAATCTCCTTTTTTCCCTAACCATAGACAAAACTTCTTCATTTGTTTTCTTCTCCGTCCAACTTATACGCTCCATTCTCCTCCAGCACCACATCTCGAAGGCTTCCAGTCTCTCTCTGTCCCTCTTTGTCAATGTCCACGCTTCACATCCATAGAGTGCTATACTGCAAATGTACACTTTAACAAGTTTTTTGCGAACTTTGTTTGATATTCTGGCCTTGAGCAGGTGCTTTTTTGCATTATAAGCTTGTATCGCCATCGCTATCCTTGCTTTTATATCTGGTGTACATCTGGAGTCACTAGTTATCAAGCTACCTAGATATTTGAAGGTTTTAACCTGTTCTATTTTTGTGTTATTTATTGAGATAGGGCTATATTTTTCCTTTTTAGAAGCAATTAGTGTTTTTGTTTTATTTATGTTAATTTTGAGACCAAATTCTTTAAAAATAGTGTCCATTTCTGTAACCAGTTCTTCCAACTCCAATCTGTTTTCTGCAATGGCTGCAATATCGTCGGCAAAACGAATGTATTTAAATACGTCCCCATTAATTTTGACGCCCCCCTTTTTTGAATCCGTTATTCTGCGTATCGCACATTCTATGAATAAATTAAAAATTAGCGGTGAAAGTGGACATCCCTGCCTAACTCCCTGTCTTATTTTTGCCTTTCCGTTTTCCTCTCCTACTTCTATTACCGTTTCTTGGTTTTTATATAATTCATAAAAACGTACGGATTCGACACGACAATTTTATTAAAACGATAATAGAAGGAATAGGAATAGAAGGAAAAAGGAAGCGAGGAAGACCAAGAATAAGCTACATGCAGCAAATAAAAGAAAAGATAAATGTCGGGTCGTATCAGGAGGTTAAGAGAAGGGCGGAAAGCAGAGAGGAATGGAAGAAACTCCACCGACAAGAGCCTAGCTCTTAAATTTGATGATGATGATGATGTAAGTGTACGTAGGTATACAAATTTTAATACGAATGTTGTCGTGTCGGGGGACCGCTCTTTACCTAAAAATACCTAACCTACCTAATTAAAATGTCATTAAAATTACAACAAAACAAATTAAAGTAACTATTTAGAATGACAAGTGAACCTACTTAACGTATGTACTTTAACACGAAGTTAGTCTAATATTAGTGCGGTCCCCCGACGCGACAACATTCGTATTAAAATTTGTATACCTACGTACTTAGGTACGGTCAAAATTTCAGTTTATTTTATGCTTTTTATAGGGTTTCCATTTAACCAATTGTATTGTGTCGAGCTATAATTCCATAGTTATTAAACCTTGTTTTAGGATTTTTATGTGCATCTTTTATTTTGTGTCGGGGGTTTTTAAATTTTTAATTTATTTTTTTAATTAAATAGTATAACCGAGTAGGTACTGCCCAGGTACTAAATTTTAAAGAAACTCATAAAACATTTAGTGTTGCATTTATTAGAATAAAATGTGTTCTTATTCACAAACAAAAAATAAGCAATTACTTAAAAAGCTTAATTATATTTAAAAAAAATGAAAATCCTCTGGATAACTTTTTGCATTGCATTGGTCGTCGTTTCGGTAAGTCAAGAACATTAAGTTACTTAATAATCATATGATTCAATGTATGCGCTTTGCTGCTGCGATTCACTGTGACTTTCAGATTTCTCTGCTGAAGAATAACTGTACTGAGAGCTGGAAGCAGCAGCCTGCTCATCTTTCTTGTATCCAGCACTTTGGACTGTGTTGTAACTGCTGGCCGCCTGGTTAGATTTCGACGACTTGTAGCTAGCCGTCTCCACGGATTCACTGCTATTAGCTGCCTGTGCAGAACTATCGTAGGTGCCTTCAGATGTGCTCGAGTGCTGGTCGGAGCTTTGGGCTTGCTGGTTTGAATTATACTTATATCCATCAGCTCCTACGTAGTTGCTGTCGCTGCTGGCAAGCTGACTGCTTCCTGAGTAGGAACCAGTACTGTCAGTCTGTGCATAGTTGCTGCTAGAGGCTTGTTGACTGCTGTCGGACTGGCCTTCAGCATTATTTACGTGCTGCTCACTGCTCAGCGCATTCCTACTCGCATCGTATGTTTCTCCATTAGTTCCTCTGAAATTCTGACTTTCGGCAGCAGCTTGGCTACTACCCGAGTATGTGCCAGTGGCATCCGATTGGTACACGTTGCTACTGGATTTCTGTTGGCTACTATCGTACGAGCCTGAAGAGTCATTAGTGTGCTGGTCGGTGCTTAGAGCCTGTTGGTTGGCCTCGTATTCGTCTCCATTCTTCCCTGAGTACTTTTGTTGGCTGCTCGCAGCTTGCTGGCTGCCAGAGAACGTACCGTCCTTGTTAGATTGAGACACTGTGCTGCTGCTCGCTTGTTGATTGCTAGAAGAGGTGCCTTCGGAAGTAGTACTCTTCTGGCTCGAGCCGGCTGCTTGCTGAGTGGCATCGTAGGATTCTCCGTTACGGCCACGTTCGTGTTGGTCGCTACTGGCTGATTGGCTGTCCGCTTCGTACGTTCCAGAGCTGTCTTTCTGAGAGACATGGTCGCTGTTTGATTGTTGGCTACCGTACGACGTGCCGGTGGCTGTGGTAGATTGCTGGTTAGAGCTGGCGCTCTGTTGGCTGGCATTGTACTCATCTCCGTTATTGCCCTGGTAGTTCACCTCATTGCTTGCTTGTTGCTGGCTGCCGGTGTAGCTGTCGCCATTTGTACCGACGTATTTCTGGTCACTGCTGGCCGCTTCGGCACTTTGCTCGTAGGTGCCGGTCCGGTCGGTCCTCTTTTCTTGGCTGCTAACTGCCTGGGAGTTGAGTTCAGTCGTGCCTGATTTTGTGACAGCCTTCTGTTGACTGCTGCTGGCTTGCGCGCTTGTCTTGTCCGTTGAGTACTTGTTAATGACTGTCTGATCGCTACTGGATGCCTGTTCGCTACTGTCGTACGAGCCTGAAGAGTCTGTAGTGTGCTGGTCGGCGCTTAGAGCCTGTTGGTTGGCCTCGTATTCGTCTCCATTCTTCCCTGAGTACTTTTGTTGGCTGTTCGCAGCTTGCTGGCTGCCAGAGAACGTACCGTCTTTGTTAGATTGAGATACTGTGCTGCTGCTCGCTTGTTGATTGCTAGAAGAGGTGCCTTCGGAAGTAGTACTCTTCTGGCTCGAGCCGGCTGCTTGCTGAGTGGCATCGTAGGATTCTCCGTTACGGCCACGTTCGTGTTGGTCGCTACTGGCTGATTGGCTGTCCGCTTCGTACGTTCCAGAGCTGTCTTTCTGAGAGACATGGTCGCTGTTTGATTGTTGGCTACCGTACGACGTGCCGGTGGCTGTGGTAGATTGCTGGTTAGAGCTGGCGCTCTGTTGACTGGCATTGTACTCATCTCCGTTATTGCCCTGGTAATTCACCTCATTGCTTGCTTGTTGCTGGCTGCCGGTGTAGCTGTCACCATTTGTACCGACGTATTTCTGGTCACTGCTGGCCGCCTCGGTACTTTGCTCGTAGGTGCCGGTCCGGTCGGTCCTCTTTTCTTGGCTGCTAGCTGCCTGGGAGTTCACTTCAGCCGTTCCCGATTTTGTGACAGATTTCTGATGGTCACTGCTGGCTTGCGCGCTTGTCTTGTCCGTTGAGTCCTTGTCAATGACTGTCTGATCGCTACTGCTGGCCCGTGAGTTGCCTGTGAATGTGCTGCCATCGCTGCTGTAGATTTCTTCGTCAGTGCTAGAGGCCTGCGAGCTGCCTTCTTTGTAGGTGTCACCTTTCTTTGATCGAGTTGTGCTTTCAGCGGATTTTGAGTTCACAGTTGTAGTGCCGGATGCGTCGGTCACTTTAGTATTAGATTCTTGGGTTGAGGCAGTTCCGGTTTTGTAGTTTTTGCCTTTTCCGGGTGTAGGGACTGGGCCGACACCACCGACCTGTCCTGGTTTTCCTGGTTCTCCTGGGCTGCCTGGGTTGCCTGGGGATGCTGGGTTGCCTGGAGCGCCTGGGTTGCCTGGGGCTCCTGGAGCGCCTGGAGCGCCTGGAGCACCTGGAGCGCCTGGAGCACCTGGAGCACCTGGGTTGCCTGGGGATGCTGGGTTGCCTGGAGCGCCTGGGTTGCCTGGAGCACCTGGGTTTCCTGGAGCGCCTGGGTTGCCTGGGTTGCCTGGAGCGCCTGGGTTGCCTGGAGCGCCTGGATTGCCTGGAGCGCCTGGGTTGCCTGGAGCGCCTGGGTTGCCTGGAGCGCCTGGGTTGCCTGGGGATCCTGGGTTGCCTGGTGATCCTGGGTTGCCAGGGGATCCTGGGCTGCCTGGTGATCCTGGGTTGCCTGGGTTTCCTGGGGATCCTGGGTATCCTGGAGATCCTGGGTTGCCTGGAGATCCTTGGTTTCCTGGGTTGCCTGGAGATCCTGGGTTGCCTGGGGATCCTGGGTTGCCAGGGGATCCTGGATTACCTGGGGATCCTGGGTTGCCCGGGGATCCTGGTTTTCCTGGGGATCCTGGGTTGCCTGGAGATCCTGGGTTGCCTGGAGATCCTGGGTTTCCTGGGTTGCCTGGAGAACCTGGGTTGCCTGGAGATCCTGGGTTTCCTGGGTTGCCTGGGTTTCCTGGGTTGCCTGGGGATCCTGGGTTTCCTGGAGACCCTGGGTTGCCTGGGGATCCTGGGTTGCCTGGAGATCCTGGGTTTCCTGGGTTGCCTGGAGAACCTGGATAGCCTGGGGATCCTGGGTTTCCTGGAGATCCTGGGTTGCCTGGAGATCCTGGGTTTCCTGGGTTGCCAGGAGATCCTGGGTTGCCTGGAGATCCTGGGTTTCCTGGAGATCCTGGGTTGCCTGGAGATCCTGGATTGCCTGGGGATCCTGGGTTGCCCGGGGATCCTGGGTTGCCTGGAGATCCTGGGTTGCCTGGAGAACCTGGGGATCCTGGGTTTCCTGGAGATCCTGGGTTGCCTGGGGATCCTGGGTTGCCTGGAGAACCTGGGTTTCCTGGAGATCCTGGGTTTCCTGAGTTGCCTGGAGAACCTGGGTTGCCTGGAGATCCTGGGTTTCCTGGGTTGCCCGGGGATCCTGGGTTGCCTGGAGATCCTGGGTTTCCTGGGTTGCCTGGAGAACCTGGATTGCCTGGGGATCCTGGGTTTCCTGGAGATCCTGGGTTGCCTGGAGATCCTGGGTTTCCTGGGTTGCCAGGAGATCCTGGGTTGCCTGGAGATCCTGGGTTGCCTGGAGAACCTGGTGATCCTGGGTTTCCTGGACATCCTGGGTTGCCTGGGGATCCTGGGTTGCCTGGGGATCCTGGGTTGCCCGGGGATCCTGGGTTGCCTGGAGATCCTGGGTTTCCTGGGTTGCCTGGAGAACCTGGGTTGCCTGGAGATCCTGGGTTGCCTGGAGATCCTGGGTTGCCTGGAGAACCTGGGGATCCTGGGTTTCCTGGAGATCCTGGGTTGCCTGGGGATCCTGGGTTGCCTGGAGATCCTGGGTTTCCTGGAGATCCTGGGTTTCCTGGGTTGCCTGGAGAACCTGGGTTGCCTGGAGATCCTGGGTTTCCTGGGTTGCCCGGGGATCCTGGGTTGCCTGGAGATCCTGGGTTTCCTGGGTTGCCTGGAGAACCTGGATTGCCTGGGGATCCTGGGTTTCCTGGAGATCCTGGGTTGCCTGGAGATCCTGGGTTTCCTGGGTTGCCAGGAGATCCTGGGTTGCCTGGAGATCCTGGGTTTCCTGGGTTGCCTGGAGATCCTGGGTATCCTGGAGATCCTGGATTACCTGGGGATCCTGGGTTGCCCGGGGATCCTGGGTTGCCTGGAGATCCTGGGTTGCCTGGGGATCCTGGGTTGCCTGGGGATCCTGGGTTGCCTGGAGATCCTGGGTTTCCTGGGTTGCCTGGGGATCCTGGGTTGCCTGGAGATCCTGGGTGTCCTGGAGATCCTGGGTTGCCTGGGGATCCTGGGTTGCCCGGGGATCCTGGGTTGCCTGGAGATCCTGGGTTTCCTGGGTTGCCTGGAGATCCTGGGTTGCCTGGGGATCCTGGGTTGCCCGGGGATCCTGGGTTGCCTGGAGATCCTGGGTTTCCTGGGTTGCCAGGAGATCCTGGATTGCCTGGGGATCCTGGGTTGCCTGGGGATCCTGGGTTGCCTGGGGATCCTGGGTTGCCTGGTGATCCTGGGTTACCTGGTGATCCTGGGTTGCCTGGAGATCCTGGGTTTCCTGGGTTGCCTGGAGATCCTGGGTTGCCTGGTGATCCTGGGTTGCCTGGGGATCCTGGGTTGCCTGGTGATCCTGGGTTGCCTGGGGATCCTGGGTTTCCTGGGTTGCCTGGAGAACCTGGGTTGCCTGGAGATCCTGGGTTTCCTGGGGATCCTGGGTTGCCTGGTGATCCTGGGTTGCCTGGGGATCCTGGGTTGCCTGGTGATCCTGGGTTACCTGGTGATCCTGGGTTGCCTGGAGATCCTGGGTTTCCTGGGTTGCCTGGAGATCCTGGGTTGCCTGGGGAACCTGGGTTTCCTGGTCCTCCTGGGCGCGGTTTACCTCCCTTTCCACCTTTGTTGCATGGTTTTTTAGGTTTCGGTTTACCTTTGGGGCGGCAGTTTTTGCGTTTTGAATTCGATTTCGTTACGGAAGTAGTCTGCGAGTTGCTGGAGCTATTTTCGTTACTACTAGATTCGTTGCTGCTCTTGTTAACCTCACTAGTCTCTTCATCAATTTTCTGATTTCCGTTATTCGTTATTTTAGAAACGGCTTTTTCATTCTTGCTGGTAGATTTCTGTTCCGCTGACGAACTTTGTTGTGTACGCTCATCGGAAGTAGTGACGACTGTGTTGCCGTTGTCGGTTACCTTTCTTGTGTTTGAAGATCTCTTGTCGGAGTTGTTTGATGAAGAGGCGCTGTTTTGATTGCTCGTGTTCTCTGTTACTGTTTGGCTCACGTTGTTGTTGGATGATTTCGCTGTCGTCTTTTTGTTAGACTTGCTTGAATTCTGGATGGAGTTCCTGTTTGATTGGCTGTTGGAGCTTTCTTCCTCCCTGACTGAATTGCGACCGTTGTTACCGTTTTTTCCGTTATTGCCGTTACTTCCATTGTTACCATTGCTTCCGTTGTTTCCGTTATTTCCGTTGCGACCGTTGTTACCGTTGCGTCCAGACTGAGTAATTACCGACTGTTCTGAGTTCGATGACGTCTGACTGCCGGAGCTCCTAGATGACCCACTTTGAGCAATTGTCTGAGTGCTTTTGCTACCATTGTTGGTTGTGCTTGACTGCTGGTACTGCGACAGTTGGCTGGCGGATTGATCGCTTTGGCTTGATGATGAAGCTGACTTTGATACCTTCTTGCTGCCATTGGTGATTTCCTCTACAGCTTTCTGCTGCGACTGGGCTTGTTGGCTCTTTGACTGCTGGCTTGCGGATTGTTGAGATGTAACAGTTTTCGTGGCCTGACCGTTGCTTGAAATTTGTTCCACTGTAAACATTATCTATGGTTGTAGGTTTGTTTATTTAGATTAACGCCCGACATTAGTAACCAATTCGTAATCTAAGATTTAAATTGATCACGGAATGCCGTAGCTTTGGTATTAGCTTTCGTGAAAATACGTATTCAATGGAATATTCATTGAATACGTATTTTCACGAAACAACCAAGATTGAATTAATTATGGACATCACAGGAGGGCAATTGTACGGTCCCACTGATTTTCCTAATTCGATTTTTTTTCTTGGGGTCCGTAAGCCGTCTGTCTGTCCGTCCGAGGTTTGCTAAGAGACCGTTAGTACTAGACAGCTGTAATTTTGTAAGTGTATGCATACCAATTATGCCGGCAAAGTGATAGAATAACATTTTAGAAAATATATATTTTTTGGGTAGCTCCTCCCACCAGATTCATGTGAAGTGGGGATGTTTTGTATATCGTGTGAGGTGTCGTTGTAAGTCTTTTAAAATGATTTCGGGATTTCTTAATCAATTTTTCAATTCATTGCTCCCAGATGAACTGGGAAAAAGGCAAGAGAATGATGTGACAATTGACGAATTTCGGTGTCTGTTGAATTTAAATACTTACTTTTAAACAGGACGCCATTTCTAAACCGATTTTGCACCTTAACCTTTGTTTCCTAAGGCCTGGGAAAAGGGCAACTGAAAGGGAACGATGTACCAACCTGATTGGCTAGAGGACTTGCTGGCAGCTTGATCTGATTTGCTCGCTTGTTGAGCAGAGCTGGCCTTCTGCGAGATCACCTTCCCGTCGGAGCTGATCACGCTCGATTTGGACTTGGAGGCTTGGCGCGCTGAAGACGTTGCCGACTGTGCTGCCTGCTCAGACTTCTGCTCTATTTTGGTTGCTGTAAGAAAGAATGGAGTTTATGAGCAGTTCCTGAAGGTATCGGCGTTCAATCAAGGCGTTGTCGGCAAGTGTCATGAGGTGGCACAAGGAGTCTATAGAAATATGGACTCTTGATGCGTGATGAGGAGGCAACGGCGGGCCTGTAAATCTGACTTTAAACATCCTAAATACTCCGTAGGCCTTGAATGCTTTGGGGACTGTGGAAGAATGCTTTGGGCAAATGTCCAGGGCGATAACCCACGGTTCCCTCCCCACTATACACCTCGGTACACCCGCCCTTTCAGGGATGGGGGAGTCCCACATAACCCTTGTGTATCCCCATCAACAGATCAGTGGGTATGCGTAGCGCATTTTCCAGTCGTTAAAAAGAAGTTCTTAAACTAAAGCGATATTTGCACCTTGACCTAAACTAAGGCCTGGGGGATATTTTTTTTTTTAATTAAAGAACTAAATATGACTTTCATATACACACCTCCTCCATTCGAAGAAAAGCTGGAAGAGTCAGAAGAGCTGCTAGAGCTGAAGCTCGAGCTAGACTCGCTGGATTCACTCGAGCTGCTGAAGGATGATGATGACACCAGCTCTTGCCCAGACGTTACATTATCGGTGATGTACGCTATGTCTGGGTCTGGAAAATAATTAATAATGTCCTCCTAGCCGAATTTCGATTACACTGGCCAATCTCAATAGACATTAGCCGACTGCGCGGGAGATTATAGTGCACAAGTGTGTGCACAATAAACAGGTGCGCTCTCTGGTCCTTCATTCTCATAATTCGGGGAGACGGCAGTCTGACTGACATGACCGTAGAGAGATCAGGCGCAGAACCAACGGCTTAGCGTGCATGTAACTTTCTTACTCCGGAGCTGTGTCTAAGTTATTTCAAGACAGAAAAAACCTAACACTTTCGGCCCGACTTGGGATTCGAACCCGGGACCTCGTGGATAGTACCAGCGTGCTGACCACCAGACCAACGAGGCAGTCGCCTCGACAAGGCAGTAGGCTGTAAAATAGCGATGAACTAGTAAAAATCTAATCACTAACGCCCGAAATTAATAATAACCGATCAGAGATTAAAGATTTAAGTCATCGATTGTTTGCATATTCCATTGAACACGTATCGTATCGTATCTCGTCACTGCCGTGGAAACCGTGGAATGAATAGATAGCCGGAATCAATTTTAATCTTTGATTACAGATTGCTTATTATTTTTGGCGTAAGATTAGGCGCCTAGTTTCCCTAAGTATTTTCTAGCGACTGCCCCGACGGTAGTAATGAGTAAAAATCTCTGTCCTCTGTCACAGGGGAATACTGATGCTTTCTGCTGACGAAAGAATTTTCATGATTCACTGGTGATTACTCTTTCATATAAATTATAAACTTTTTGGTATTCTTGTAGATTTTCTTTTTTGGTATTTGCTGTTACAGCAGCAACAGAAATACTAACAGATCTGAAAATTTCTGCTAAAGGACTGCGGAGTCTTAGTACCAAAACGGTCCCGCTTTTACGCTTTGGATATGGAACCCTAATAGTAGATTATTCACTAAAGGCTAAGGGGATAAAGTAATGTCATGTCTTACATCACGGGCGTCACGAGAGATTTAAGCTTGCCGAAGACGAAGAAATCTTTATCCCTGAAGAGAATACTATATTTATCGCCTTTCCCTGTTGTAGACAAATCGACTCTGTCCTTTGACTTTTCTGGCAGATTATTAACAATACCAGCAACTTTACAACTACCCTTTAGCTCAAAATACATGTCAAAATACTTACGTGGCAGAGCGTTAACGACTGCCAAGGCCTGTAAAAAAACAAAGATAAATTAATAAAAAACCATTACCCTCCTTCTGACGCAGTCGGGTAAAAAATGACCCAGTGCCAACCGGATAAATAAAGTCAGTGAATTACTTTTGTTACTTACCGCTAAAGCCACAAGAGCTACTCCGAACCTCATTGTAGCCAATTTGAATATGTAACTAGACGATCAGGTTTTATACGAAATTTCAACAATGACATATCCTACAATTTGAGTAAACAGCTAATTTTTTACAAGCTGAACAAATATTCACAATTTCAGTAAATGCAGACGGATCAATATTAGGTATCTCAATGTATGGTGTGTCTGTTTGGGTTGCGTACATTTAAAATTTTGAACCAATTACTTCGTAGGAAACCTAAAGTGAGATTTAAGTGCAAGAACCTTATGGGTGAACTCGCTCTAGCATCGACTCTGTCTGCGCCACGGCTGGCTTAGTCTAGACTCAAGAGAGCAAACCTATTTAAAAATAAAAAATCGTAGTCAAAACCAATTCTTACTTCGCCAGTTTCAAGAAAGAATGTGTACCCACACCAAAGTCAAAGACCTTATTTTACACCCATCCGTAAAAAAAAGCGGCCAAGTGCGTGTCGGACTCGCGCACGAAGGGTTAGTTTCCCGCAACCTAGTCCGCGCCAGGCCTGTGTAACTTTCCGCGTGTAGGTAGCAAAAACGTACTTACGCGCGGCGACCCCTTAGAGCGGGCTAAATAAAGGTAGGTGTCGCGTCGCGAGCAAGCAACGAGACGCCGCGCGTTTTATTCACCGGCTGCGCACGGCACTTATGTGTGATTATGTTGCTGGCTGGACGAGCATGAATAAAGTGCTAGAAAGGTGCGCTAGATGGCGTAAGTAGCTTCTTATAGCAGTCAACCCTATCGTGTCGCATGATATTACGTCACTGAATAGGTTTAGTTATGATTCATATTCCAGAGTCATAAGAATGAAATTATCATGCAATGGATTTCTGTGGGTGTCTAAACGAGAATGTGCTTGACTCTGCCTGAGGGGAACTAAATTACACCATATCGTTGACGACATTGAGTAGATATTTCTTTGAATGTCATTGCGAAGTCAAACTTCCGTACGGAGTACTATAATAGTACTTATTCTGTGTCCGCGCCAAAAGTCGGATTTTTCATACATCGGGGTGAAATGGGGGATAAAAATATCACCCATTTCACCCCCTGATGATTTTACATCGCGATATAAAGTAGTCTATGTCCTTTTTAGGGTCTCAAACTACCTCTCTACCAAGTTTTTTTCCAGATTATTATTATTATATAGGGGGGCGGGGGGGAAAGTTTTATACCACTTTGTTCGCGTAATTGGTACCTATACCTATTAGGGTCTCTTAGCAAACCTCGCCACACAGGTTCACGAAGGATTACTGAGTCATTTTTACTTACATATCTCTTCTTGACTATGTTTAGGCTTCATTTTGTTAGGCGTAGTAGTAGAGTAGGTACCTAATAGGTAGGTTGTTAATCCAAGACCCTTCCTTGCACTACGGTACCCCATTTAATCCTGGTTACCTACATGTTAAAACAAACTCGCGGCGAGCAGACTGCTTGCGTCTGTCCATAATTATTATGAGCACACATTAAACACAATAAATTAAACAAAAAACCTCATTAATTACTTTTAAAATTTAATTTAAATATTTAATATTTGAAAATTGTAAGTTTAATCAGATGTACTGTAAATACGTCGGCTTCCAGCTGGAAAAGTAGGATCTATTGTACTTATAAGTACCTATAACTTACACGAAAAAAACAATCATTTTATCAGGGTTACCTCGGAGGCAGTGCACAAAATGTACAGACAATTTAACATAAAAACCGGCTAAGTGCGAGTCGGACTCGCGCACGACAGGTTCCGTACCATTTTCTATACAACATTAGACACTAATATTATGACCTTCTTACCCCCTTAAATATTTATTTTATACTGTATTTAGTAGGTACCTAGTCAGGTCATAAGTTCTGTCACATGTGTAATATGAAATAATTTAGACATGTTTATTATTTATGTAACCATTTTATAGCAAAATGAACTTAATAAAACATAGATTCATATGGTAATAAAGTTTATTCAAAATGACCCCACGATTTTGAATACAAGCGTTCAATCTGCGCGGCCAGTCGTCTATCGCAGCACGAACGAGGTCCATGTCAATATCGGTGGCTCCCTTAATTAAGGATGCCTTGAGTGACTCCAAATCAGGATGAGGCTTTGAGCAGGCCTTTTCCTCCAAGTGTTGCCATATCTTGTAATCTAACGGTCTCAAATCTGGACTAGAGGAGGGCCAGTCTTCGTGCCGGATGAAGTCGATTTTACGCGCCGCCAGCCAGTCTTGTGTGCTTTTCGCTCTATGAGCTAGCTGGCGCAGGATCTTGTTGGAATACGCAGTGACTGTTATTAAACATGGTATGAAAAACAGGTTCCATGAGGTTCTTGAGGACTGTATTTTGATACACAACTGCATTCGTTTTTACGCCTTTCTCACAAAAATGTACCTCAGTTAAGCCCCAAGAGACTCCCAACCAAACCATGAGCGAGGATGGAAAATGACCTCGTCGGACACGCGGAATACGGTTGCTCGCTCTTTCACTGCTGTGTGCGTACACGGTAGTGGATTATGTAACTTTGAATGAAATTATTTCAATCAAAGTTTTGTTGCTAAATTTGGCCATTCACGGCCAGTTACACTAATTAGTCGGTCTGAGGTGCGACCAAAATTTTACGTTTTCAATATCGGTAGTAAAAATCTAGGCTATAGGCATAAGTATTAAAAAAGTAACTTAACGTTATTATTTCTTTCCACAATTGCCCATATTTTACCGGTTCTAAGATTTTACCCATTTTACCCACTAAATTAAAAAAAAACTAAAAGTCCCCTTTGCATGGGGAATTGTCCACGTTCTAGCAGCACTGAATGAAAGTCAGTTTTCAGATTATTTTTATGTTAGTGAGTGGAGTCATTTTTTGAACTGACAGTGAATGGCCAGCTTAACAGAGTAACTGAAGTTGTCAAATGTGACATTTTCAAGCGATTTCAATCCTGAATTGTTAGCAACAGAGTTACGTAATTAGCCCTCTTATCATTTTGTAAGTTGTAGCTCTCTTCCACGGTGAAATTTTTTTCATCCGAAAAAAGAATTTCCCAATGCTTTTTTCCCGTGTACCGCTTCAACAAAGCGCGGCATCTCTTCAGTCTCAGGTCCATTAAAAGAGCGTCCAAACGATGTCCTGTTTTTCTTCGATATGCCCTAAGCCTTCATTTAACACCCTTTTCACCGTGGTCCTGCTTGACCCCATCTGAAGGGCCATCAGTTTCTGCTTACGTATGGGATTTCTTTGAATTCGCGCCTTTACAGCTTTTATCACAGCTGGAGTCCTAACAGAGCGAGAGCGACCACTTCTTGACCTTTCATCTACACTAGTCTTCATTGTATCGTTTTATGGTACGATAAACGAATCTTTTGGTTAATATTTAAATTTTTCAGAAAGTCGAAAATGTGAATTGGCGCGTAACCGCAACGATGCAACGCAATAACTGCGACACGGTCTTCTTTAAGTGTCCACTCCATATTCAAAAATGAGGAAAATTCTGAAAAGTACACATTTTTATTTTCATGAAGAATTCGAATTCAACAAACTTTTTGTGGCCAGCATTCTAAATTCAAAAGTTTTTATTGTGTGACAGAACTTATGACTTGACTATGTATTTGTTATAGCAGCAACATAAATACATCATGTATAAAAAATTCAATCATCTTGCTGTTCATGAGATACAGCCTGGTGACAGACAGACAGCGGAGGCTTAGTAATAGGGCCCGTTGTTACCCTTTGGGTATGGAACCCTATTTTACTTGCTAAAACCCCGCTGTCCATCTGTCTGTCTCTGTATTGACTTTTAGCTCATGATACTACCTAGGTAGAGAGCGATAGAAAGGAATAAGAAGTCAGTTTCCATCAATAAATAATTTATTCAGTTTCTTAACACCAATTACTATAAATAAAAAATATTAAACAAAACAATTGTCCTATTCTGAGTACTTTGGAATGCTATCGCAAAGCAAATTAAATACACAAGCATCATCCATCTCATCACATCATAATGCATAACTTCAATTTTTGTGTTAAAAAAAATCTTTACCTACCTACTGTCCCAGTCCCAAGCTTGTGTTCAAATGCAAAATTTTCCTTTAAAATATTTCCAATGTTGATGTATAAATAGAGAGACCACTTAGTAATATACTAATCAACACTGTTTAGGGATATTTTGAATTTACTCAATTTACTAAGATTTATTAAAATACATACTAGTGGTTCCCTGCGACTTCGCCCGCAAAAGTTGGATTTTCCATATAAACTTTCATCCCCCATTTCACCCCCTTAACGTTTTTATATCACGACAAAATGTAACCTATGTCCTTTCCAGGGTCTCGAACTGTCTCCATACCAAATCTCATCTCAATCGGTTCAGTGATTTAAGCGTCAAGCAAGAGGTAACAGACACAGACAGACACACATTCGCATTTATAATATTAGTATGGATACACATGTATGTTATTTATTTTTAATACATTTTTAGTAAATTGAGTAAATCCAAAATATCCCTAGGCAGGTTGATGTGTGTAAAAGGATAACATTATAATTAATTTTGATAACGTTTTATATACATATTTATTTAATTTTAGTTCTAAAGATATAAATCCATAATAAAATGGTATTTAAATTAGCTTTTAAGTTATTTTCCTTGCCCACGCCACTTTTTACATAATTAGGAATTGATACAATATTATTTCATTACATTATGTAGTTACTATCCTAAATGGAATGTTAGCAATATTATACTGCTTATTGACTATACAGATTATGGGCATGATTTCCGAGCACCCTATGTTTAAGAAGTACATTCTCTCTTTCTCAGCAATACAAATGAAAAGAGACAGACTTACTAATATAAAAACGTCAGACTAAATAGCTGTCAGTTGTTAAGAATTTCATTTGATTACGACGACTAAAGTTAGTTCGAAGAATAAGCAAAAATCGCATAATTTATTTTCACGCTTTTAAATTATTGTAATCTGTGCCTTTTCGTTTGTTTAGTACAGAAATAAATCAAATGAACTTGAAATGAGTCGTAAACCTAACACAGGGCACTTTAGAATCGAGTCCTGTGATAGGTACTGATTTTAGTGAGCTGTCTGAAATAATAACATGTATGTAGTCTATTGCTCTAGAAATGGCGATAACACATTTACTTACTATCTTAGATCAAACGCTTTATTATCAAACACTAGCAGTTCCCCGCGACTTCACCCGCGCCTAAAGTCGGATTTTCCATACAAACTTTCATCCCTCATTTCGCCCCCCTGATGATTTTATATCGCGACAAAAATTAACCTATGCCCCTCCCAGTGTCTCAAACTATTGCTGTACCAAATTTCATTTCAATCGGTCCAGTAGTTTCGGAGCCTATTCAATACAAACTTAATAAAACCTTTCCTCTTCATAATATTAGTGTAGATTCCTAAAACAGAATTAGGCAGAATCAGCTCCTAACAAATAATAATTCTGTACAAACTCCTATATTAGTATCAAACACCTTTTGTAAAAAAACATGTTAGTAATATATGAAAAATCCCCTAATTATCAACAGAAATTATTAGGTAAGCACTTAACATTAATTAGTGATTATGTGACAGCCTTTACAATAGCCTAATAAACTGGTAAAAAAGTATGTTGTGATGAGTAAATACAATGCTAATACTACAAAACAATAGAAGATAATGTTAACAAATATTATTCATTCTAGCAATATACAATTATAAGACATGCCTGTTTCGTTAGGCAGTGTGCATGTAGATAAATAAATTACACATAACTTAAATTAATTTAACCCCTAGTAAATGTCAATATTGTTTGTAAATTGTTACATATAAATAAGCCTTATGTACACTACTCACAATAAAATAGGACTGCGCTACATGCAAGCTTTCAACTTTGCGAAGTAACTTCCAATATATTACAAACATTATAAAATTTACGACAAGTATATTAGCCAGTATACGGTTAAGCCACAGCTCAACATCAAAAGTGGTTTCAAAAACCACTAATTCCAAAGGCTAGATACGCTCACAGTATCTCCCGTTTTCGCTTGTGTTTTTGTAGATGATAAAGCACAAAATGAATGCTGCAACCGTCATGAATAATGTCAGAAACTGCAAGATTTTTAACTTTCTCATATCCCTATGAATAATCTCATAGTTCTGCTGCAAATTATTCAAAGCATTTGTAACTGAATCTTGCTTTTCATCGACTTTACCATCGCTAATATTGCCATTCTTAGCAGCTTCTTTTTCAGGGAAGTGACATTTTAGACGGTACTCATCAACTTTGCTCCCAGTTGAGTTCTGCCATACCTCGCTCAATTCCTTCGCAGATAAATCAGTTTTAGGAATCTGCACTGACATGACTAAGAATCTGTCTTTTGTCACTGTGCGTAAGTGGAAACCAGGTTGTACAACAATCAGTACAGTTTGCGAGGCACCCCTTGGCAACGTTCCAGAGCTGGGTCGAACACGGAACTTTTCTGGTGAAGTTGTTCTTATTTTAAATGATACATCACTTTCATCCATATTAGTGATTGTGAACTGGCCTGATATTTCTTCATTTTCATTCTTGAACACAATAGTATCATTCGGTGATAGTCGTAGCATTTCACCTAGTGAGTGCTGATTGTCCCCTTGTTCGGCGAACGTTACTTTCTTCGGTGTATGCTCTACTGTTGACCTATTTTCAGGTACAAACTCAAAGACATAATTATCTTTGCCGCCCCAGCAAACTAAGGCCTGTTCTGGTGGCACTATGTCTTTGAGAGTATCCTTGTTACAAAACTTCATGATTTCAACAGCTTTTGGTGGCAATAATGACTTAACAATCTTGAAAGCAGCGTTCAACACCCATGGCATTTGAAATACGACAATGTAATTTAGAAATGCAGGATAATACATCTTGAAGAGGCTGATCATGTACTTAATGAGTTCCATGTCCATATTACTAAGTCCACATCCATCCATATCAAAAAATATAGTGATTTGTTTGCCATTTTCCTCCCTTTCTATCCGATCAAGCCAGTAGATCAGTACTTTCTTGATCTCTTCATAGTCCTTTTGACCTTTGATATGCATTTTTAACTTGATAATCAACAATAAACTGCCATCTACATCTCTGCCGTGCGGGAACAGCAAACCTTCTTTCACGTAGTCCATACGAATTGTGTTTTCATTAAGATCATTAGCGTTGACCGTTTTCCGCCAAATGAGAATGTTCCAGAGCATATCGAGGGCCAATTTGAGGTCATTATCGTGATGAATTAGAACCCTATTGAGGTACCTATCGTCTTTCATACGCTCTAAGTCCAAAGGGTGAAACTCACCAGGCGGATTTGGTATTCCTTCCTTAAGTTTAGTTTCTATAGCAGCCCTCAGATCAGCAGGCTTGACCATTTTGGTTGTTGGACGTGACTATTGCATCAATCGAGCGATTAGAATTAGAGTAAATTAGATCAAATTGATAAAATACACATGCAAGACGAGACAAAGTGATTAGGAATTTTTGACATTTGTTTTTTTTTAATATAAGTTTTATTACGGCATACGGCCTTAAACAGGGTGCATACAGTACAGCCAATTCTTTAGTTTTTAGGTTTTCTGATAGAACCCAGATATTTTCTAAGCTCTACAGGGTGTCCCACGGCTTTGCGACACTCATGGAGGGAAAGTATTTTAAATATTGTAGATACACAATTTTGATGAAAGGTGACTTCATATTGGTTTGAACAACAAATTTAATTGCATTCAAAGAGTCTTGAATAATCGCCTGTATTGACGATTCGAGCCAAGCCCATTTTCTGGATGCATTCTGCATACATACGTGGCCCGTGGCCGCCATCCAAGGCTCCAAGCAATCTTTACGCCTACATTGACTTTTTGTTTTTTACAGCAATAACAATTATTGTAGCGCCTTTATTATATAATCTGCTTATACGATTTGTAAAAAAAACCCTGTCCGACCCGTTAAGGTGTTATCAGGTATGGAGTCAAGGTTCTATTTGTGTAATTATTTTCATAAAGTCATCATTCGCTTGCCCTGTTCCCATTATATTTGGGGTCGGCGCAGTATGTTTTTCTCTTCCATACAATCCTATCACTCGTCATTGACTCATCCACTCCTTTCACAATCATATCATGCTTTATACAGTCCATCCATCTCTTTCTAGGTCGGCCTCTTCCCTTCCATCCACTAACATTCATACTCATCACTCTTTATCTTTTTATTTTTTTTATTTATCTTTTTTAATTATTTTCATAAAATATTAGAGAAAATTACCCCATGAAAAAAAAAGATTAAAAGTACTATACTTAAAAAAGGGCGGTGACGGGGCGCGCGGGGGCGCGGCATAGCGCCGGCACTCGCAGGTAGCGCAGTCATGACCTCAGATAACCCCGGCTCTTATTATCAGCCAGATAATAATGTGTCAATCGTAAGAAACAGAGACTTTTTGGTAGCTCTGAAAAGAGCTTTTTTTGTGGTGGTGATTAGTGTTTGGTGGACTCGTGGCCTGCCTGCGTCAAACCTTTTCCGACCCTGCGTTGCCCGTAGTGAACACGCGTTTGTGCAAACGCTGGAACGCACGCTCTGACGGCACTGTGATACCCAGCGGAATAGCAAAACGCACTTCATAGTCTCTGCGAGCTTCACAATAATCACAGTCACTCCTATCCAGACACATGAGCATATTAAAGTATTCTTGATTCGTATACGAAATTTTGCGGATCAACGGAACGGAACGACCACTCGGAAGTAATGTCATCGCGAAACTGACCTGTAATAATATCGGGATAGCGGCCGGCACGTGCCGCGGCGATATCAAAGGCCGCGGCTACGTTTGTTTATTGACCGACAAAGCGAGTAGGCGGCGTCAATGGAGCCGCGCGCCCGCCGGGAGTGTTAACGTATTTTGAAAATTACCCCGTTTTAGGGTAAATAGGTGCTAAACTTGTTAACTTTAAAAATCGCCAAAAAAAAAGTATCAATGAATTACGTAATTTTGATACTTATTTTGGTAACGTTATTAAAGCAACTTTATGACCCTTTCGGCTCGGACAGGGTTTTTGTTACATATTGTATGTAGTAATTTTCGTGTGTAAAGTGCTGTCAATTTATTAATAAATGTATTTTTTTCTTTCTTTCCTTAAATTGATTGATTCAATATTAAGGGTTCCGTATCAAAAGGGTAAAAATGGGACTGTCTGTCTGTCACCAGGCTGTATCTTATGAACCGTATATTATTAACAAGACAGTTGAAATTTTCACAGAAGATGTATTTCTGAGGACGCTACAACAACAAATACTAAAGCCGGCCAAACGAGTCGGACTCGCGCACGAAGGGTTCCGTACCCATACAACATAAGAGACTATTATTATCTTTTTAGGGTTCCGTACCCGAGGGTAAAAACGGGACCCTATTACTAAGCCTCCGCTGTCTGTCTGCCTGTCACCAGGCTGTATCTCATGAACCTGAGATATGTGATAGCTAGACAGTTGAAATTTTCACAAATGATATATTTCTGTTGCCGCTTTAACAACAAATACTAAATGCTCCGATACAACTAACGTGATTTTTTTAGCGTTTTTTGCTCGCTATCAATAACGGCAACAGGTAGAAACTTGAAATATTCACAAAATATAATTATGTTTATACACTTTTAAAAAAATATATATATATTAATATTTAAGGGGGGCTCCCATACAACAAACGTAATTGTTTTGCCATTTTTTGCTCAATATTTATAATGGCAACAGCTAGACGCTTAAAATTTTCACAGAATATTATGTTGAATTTCATTTTGAATATAAATAATTAAATTTAAAAAAAGGGCTCCCATGCAAACGTGTTTTTTTTACCTATACCTACTGTCTAATGCTGTAAGTTAATGGTACGGAACCCTTCGTGCGCGAGTCCGACTCGCACTTGGCCGGTTTTTAGTTTTAAACGGCAAAAAAGACATGTTTTTCAATTTATTTATTATTTATTTCAATTTTGTTTTATTTTATTAATGTAATGATTTATCTGACATTCTTAAATATTTTTAATTTATTTTTTCTCAAAATTTTTGTTATGATTATTATTATAATTGATGTAGGTACACTTATTATGGACTATTAGTCTGAAATAAATTAATTTTATTTTTAATTTATTTGAGATATCCTTTATGTCCAAAAAATTAAGGAGAATCCTATAATTGCGAATAGGTCACAGTGTGGTCTTCTACACACATTGAGAACTCAATGCCTACACATGCCAAAAATTTTTTTAAGTTAAAGTGTTACCAGTTTAGAGATATCGATTTTTTTTCCTTGTCGCATATAATTTTTTCCATTTCTAAAAATGATGACTTTTGTATTCTGTTTTTTATCTCATGGATACCTGAAGCACCTAGTCAGTATATATTTTTTAAAATTGGAATGTGTAAGACCTTAGATAAACACCTTTTCGATAAAAAAACCTAATTCAGACTACTGACTTTGATAGCTCGTGGTGTACGCACGCAGTTATAGGATTATCCTTCATTTTTTGGACACCTGTAAATATTTTTTAAATTTAATAACATATTTGTCGTGGCCACGCAACTACGGTTTGGCGCGCTTCGACAGAGTCGTGGCGATACCGGGTCCGCCGACCCGACTGGACACACTTTCGATCGAGCCGCCGTGGAGAGAAGACATCGCACGGAACTGTCCCACGTTTCGTACAGTGCCTAGATTTTCCTAAAGTACTAAGTTTCAATTCTGTTTGCCTAGTAATTCAAATAAACTATGTTCAAGTGAAATTCATCGTTCTCATTGCACGATCCCTATGTCTGCCTACACGGTGTTGGAAGGCTCGAGCCCAAATTCTGACGCCAGCCCCGACATATTTTTAATGTTTATATACAACTTATTTTTCTATGAATATTTCAAGCGCGCATAAGCCGTTTATTTTCGTTGTATTGTAAGTCGTTTCCCACTAGTCTAGTTGGCTTGGTCGGGTAGCCTTCTAAATGTTTATAAGCAATAGCTCAATTTCAAACAGTTGGACTAAAAGACATATAAGTTAAAACAATTTTTATTTATTACCTTCAACAGAAACAACATCGATTAAAGTAAAATAATCAGTAAAATAAACAATCCACATCTCTTATTCAATATACGAACAACAAAACAGTACATATAAGTAACCCTATGATGTTTCTAAAAGTTTTTTCATCTCACCTGTTCGGAAAGTTGATCTTTCATGTGTAGATAGCCGGGTGGAAAATAGCTTTTCCCTCCTACTATTGAATAAAAGGCCACTATCGAGAGTATCGATAGTTATTGCAATAGTCAGAGCTGTATCAGCTATCGATAGTGATTTTAATATTGAACTTTGATACTATCGATAGTATTGCTATGTGTCGATAGTATTTATATTAACGGAGCTATCGATACTATCATTACTATCGGTAGACTATCGATACTATTGCTTTTACCTCAACTATCGATAGTCTATCGATACTATTGCTTTTGCCTCAACTATCGAGTCTATCGATACACTATTTCTTTCCTCACAGTTGAAATGAAAAATAGTATGTTTAACTCGGGTGAAAGCACCCATTCCACTCTCGAGCTAGAAACTTCTCGAGTGAAATGTTCACTTTCGTCCCTTGTATAAAAATCTTCTATTGAATGTCACTGAAGTAACCTACCTATTTACTTAGCAATCTCCTATAGACTTAAGTTTGGAAACTTGGCTGAGGCTTATTCTGTGGCTTAGGTAGATACTGGAAGAGAACGCATTGTGGGCATTAAGCCCAGTTATTAGTATACATTGCAATAAGTAGGTAAGGTACCACATAAATATGCTCAGCTTAACAACGATTGTCTTTGATTAGGATATCAAAGAAGATTATGTAATAAATAACAGCTTTTTAAACAACTTTGTACTAATTTCATATAATGTGCTAAAGTAACTGGCACAGCACACAGCCACGTAGACCCATCATAGCCTTGACGCGATGTATTCAGGCTGTAACAAAAGACATGCGTTTGTAATAAGACTTGAAGGAAATAAGTACCTACAGGGCTTGATTCCAATTTGCCCTGTCTATTTTAGGTTCAGATCATTTCTTTCTGTGCTAAACAAATGATAGAGAAAGATAGAAACGTCAGATTAAACAGCAGATCAAACAGAGAGAGAGAGAGAGAGAGCAAACTTAAATTTAGTTTTGGGTCTTTACAGGGCTTCTTGGAATCGAGCCCAATAACTAACTATGCTTAGCAGAATTACTATCATTATAATATAATATTTTATTAAAAGGGTAACTATAAAAAATGTTTATTGATTAAAAATCATAGTTACAATCGTAAGCAACTTTTGTTTTGTTCTCTTTGGATCGTGTGATCAGTCTTTCGACTATAAGCAGATGTGATGCAAGTCAGTTCTGGTGCAGAGCAAGCTTCCCATTGGAAGCGGCCCTTCAGCAGTGCCTACTCTATGTCGAGGCTATCGAGATGCAGAATACTGCACCTTTTCAGTCGGCTCACACAGTAGTCTGTTATGAGTCTATTTGCATATCGGTTAGGGTGATTCGCGAGTCGCTTTCTGTAATTAGCTGAGGTGTCTTTGATTTCCTCTTTAATTGTGTAAAAGTTAGTAACTTGATACTCACGGAGACAAACCAATAAGAGTCCTTCTTGAATATCATCCGACTGATAAACCCCATCTCTGACTCCGGAGCTATTGTGTGCAGGTGCAGGTGCTTGACACTGCGGAATGGTGGCCAGTGGTACCCGAGCCTTGCATCCTCTACAGTAAGGTTGTTCTGGTTCAGGAGATCTTTTGCTACTAATAGCATGTGCTGCACTGAAATAGATTTTTTTAACGATTCAGAGATCAGACACAATAGATAATCAATTGTTATGAGACCATCGGCGGTCTTATGATCCTCAAAGGGTTGATTCAGAAATAAAGCTGTATTCTTACCGATTTCTTTACATCCAGAATTTCAAATTGTGCAAAATATGCAAATTGGTAATTTATTACCATAAACCAAAAACTTTATGTACCCATTTTATGTAAAATGAGGACATAAAGTTTTTGGTAATTAGGTAATTAGTTTATGGTAATAAATTACCAATTTGCATATTTTGCTTAATTTGCATTACATAGGTACTAAAATCTTTGTTTAGTTTTACAGTAAAAACTGATGTCTCGTGTTTTAGTATCAAATGTGAACCTCAGGTTTTACATTTTTAGACATACATTTTTAATTAAAAACTGATAAACTGATAACATAGATACATATTAAATGAAAAAGGAACTGTATGTCTTTAGCAGTATAATTCAAATTAGCATGCCAAAGTTACATCAACACGATTGAGCACTTTATTTTCTCAAATTCAATTTCAATATAATTTTCACTTGACAGGGGATTTATAATTTCTAATATCTCACCTAATTCTTTATCCGCAGACGTTAGGTTCTTGCAATCCTCTATATGCCTTTTAGGTATAGTCAAAATATGAAACTTGCTCGCAGGTTTTATGTCTCTAAAAACACACACTTGGTCGTCCTCAAAAAGGATTTCTGTGTTATCGAACTTATTAATTATGTTACAAAATATACAGGCGGACTTTTCAGCTGGAGAACTAGACATTTTGCTGCAAAAATATTAATGTTAGAGCGACTCTGCAAAGTAGGTACCAGCTGAACCGAACGCGTACGATTACGTTCCATTTCACTGTATTTGACAGCTGTCACTTTCACGTAAATATTGCGATCCTAACTTTGAGAATAGAAAAAATGTGAAACTCCTAACTTGAGTAGATATATCAATATCTTTTTCGGAGTCGAAAAAGATATTGATATATCTACTCAATGGATCAAGTAAACATAGTTTTTGAAAAAACAAAACACCCGACTGCAAAAAAAATTATATTTTTGAAATGGACTTTTTACTGGCTTTCATTTGATACCCATATTGCTATGGTAAGGAAAAAAACAATCCCCCCTTTATTTCCATTTGCGGGCGCCATTTTAAAAATGTATATAGCCTATGTCACTCACAATTCTGACGAATTCAACGACACCTCATATGTCAAAAAATGTCCGGCCGTTTGGGCTGTAGCGCGTGCCAAACAATTATACATACATACTCTCGAAAAACATAACCCTCCTTACGCAGTCGGGTAAAAAGAGAAAGCTTTGGTGGTTTATTATTATACACACACATCAACACTATTTAGGGATATACAAAACATTATATTATTATATCGAAAATATTATAATTTTATAATGTAGGTATTAGAATTTATACATATTAATTAGGTAACTACGTAGGTCTGTACCTATTACAGGCTGACTGGTCTTGAACCCGCCATAGCAAATGCATTATAATAAGTATAGCGGAGTATTTCATTTTCTACAGTTTTTTTTTACGTTATGTATTATTATATGCATAGAAGATGCTGACTGCCTCGTTGGTTTTTAGCACGCTGGGTACTATCAACGAGGTCCCGGGTTCGAATTCCGGGTCGGACCAAAAAGTGTTGGGTTTTTCTGTCTTGAAATAACTTAAGGAGTTAGAAAGCACGTTAAGCCGTTGGTCCTGCGCCTGATCTCTCTACGGTTATGTCGGACTGCCCGTCTCACTGAATTATGGGAATGAAGGAACACTGCGCACACAATTGTGCACTATAATATCTCCCGCGCAGTCGGCTAATCACTGTTGAGATTGGCCACTGCACTGTAGTCAAAATTCGTTCCTGAACCAAAGTTTTATAGTTTGGGGATATTATGACAATTTTTATACTTTATATAATTTTTTCCAAAATTTTATCTGTAATCAAAACTTTTGATGAGTGTTAAAAACTCAGATGGGTTTAAAAAAAATACCGAAATATTTTACTTGGCGGTTAAATCAACCGAAAATAATTTTTAAAAATATGGTGTACGGACAATTAATTGTACTCTCAATTACTCTCAACGGTACTAAATATGCAAAATGCAACAAAAATTTTGCTTTGCTAAAAATTGGTAGGATTTTTAGGTCAACCAAAGTAATTTTTATTAAAATTGGTAGTGAACATGCCAACAAAACGAAGGGATGATATTTAGAAAGTATATTTACAAGGAGATATAAAATAGAAGAAATTACGAGCTTAGTGTTCATTCATTACCTTTAAAAAAACCGGAAATAAGGCATCAAAAGCAAAAATTTGGATCAAAGACCCTGCTTGAATTACTCCGTGATTTATAATACATGTCTGATATCTTTTCATATTGCCGATTTTGCGTTGTAACAGTATTTTAGGGGTGTTCAGAACCATTTGTCAGTTTGATTAATCATATTTTACTGTACCTAGTCCGTAAAATCGGTTCTTAATAAAACTAGATAATAAACAATTTTAAACTTTATTCACTTTTTAACAAACACCACAGATGAAACAACACTGCCCACTTTCCCGCCAAACTTAAACTGAGGCGTTGGAATCACTGTTTTTACATTGAAGTGTACCAAAAATTGATTTATTATCTCTTCCTCTGTCCAGTTGCACGATGTTATAATGAATAAACCTGCAAATAAATTCAATCTGTAGAGTACAGAAAACCCTGCAAGGTCTAAAATAGATTCCGTTAATTTTATAAGCTATTTCTTTGCAAGTTTTCACTGAACTAAATATATAGGGTATCCCAAAAATGGCACGCCACACCGACACTGGGAGATAGCTTAGCCATAGTCTGTAGCCATAAGCTTTTTAAATATAATCCTAGTAAGACTCTACAATCCATGTCATGTGATTGTATCAAAACAATTATCAGTTAAATTATTATTACCATTTGTAGTGACCATATCCGCTACTTGATCAATGTACTTTTGTCTGTGTTCTTTTGGGTTGTCCGGGTTTAAGCTGATCGCATCATATGTGCCTTTGTCATGCACTAAACCAAACTGCATACCTAATGTACCGATGCTATCTTTTGTCATGTCAAATAACTGAAAAAAAAATGCTATATTAACTGTATTTTTGTGCTTAAAATGACTTCTGTGAAAGATGGTATTCCAAATTGGTATAATTCTAAGCTATTTATATTTTCTAGCTATTTTAGACGACGAGCTGTAGCCCTCCGACAGACAGACAGAAGAGGCTTCGTAAATAAAGGTTTTATTGGTCACTTCAGGTATGATAGCCTTAAAATTACTGCTGTCTTTGTTAGATCTGGTAAACAATGTAGTTAATGCATGTCACTCATGTCAGACTACCCCACCTTGAATTTCTCTACATGATAAAAGCTGTTAAGTAGTTCACATAGGTAACCTGTTATGCTGCCAATGCCAATGGTACAGCTTGAGTACATTATTTACTGGCTAAAAAATTGTGTCAATGCCAATGACTAATGTGGTGAATATTACTATACTTATAAAAGTACTGTATATCATAGCAATAAAAAAACTATAACTGAAACAGGCTACCTTATAATTAATGAACGGAAACTCTGCTTTGGAAACTTTCTCTGCTAACATTAAAGCTTCGGTGCAATAATCCACACCCAGCAAATTTGTAAATCCTTCACTAGCAAGCTGAGTTAATGTGTATCCATTACCACAACCTGCAATTAGAGAAATATTGCAAGTAAAATATGTTAAATATAAGTATTTAATGACTAGTAAATATGCACAGGCCTGGTTCACTAAACAGATTAGACATAAAGGTATAACTACATAAGCAGTTCCCACTGGTTGGCAAGACATTCACACGCTGGCTGGATGGCACGTTAGTTTGATGACCCTGCATGGTCAGGTGAGATTACGTGATCGTCAGAGAAGCAAATAACAAGGTGAATAAATCGGTAGGCATGACGCTCCTGGTGATCTGAATTACATTGTGTCATGACATTTTAATTTGAATTGCATCCGTGCGAAGTCGGGGCGGGGTGCTAGCAAACTTCAAAGCAAATTGTGTACCTATGTACCTACCTAAATCGATTATCGCTGTATTTTTATCGATACCACAGTTACATATCCATGTGATGACTCTGTCCGCGCTATCTTCGCCAAACCATACATCCCCTGGGTCTCCGTGGTCCTCAAAGTTCGCTATTTCTTTCGTATACGCTTTCTGCCAGTACGCATGAGTACCAAGTTCAGAGGAATCCAATTCTGAGCCTTCCATTTGGTTTATGTTGATGACAGGTTATGAAATACCGATTGACTATATATGAAAACTGTAACTTTGGTGATCTTAGTTAAACACTATTTGTGTTTATCTTGTGAAGTGGTAAAGGATTACGCTAGCTACCCTTTAGGCATACCTTTATAATTTATTTACAAGGCGTATTTGGTTGTTTGTTTGAAATGAATCAATTACACGTCAGTCAATGTAACTTGTTTTGCTTTTTTTTTTCTTTCTTCGTCCCCCTTTTGTTAGAAGGACAGGCAAGGAACCGCAGTCCATACAGCCTGGACTGATTTTAAACAGATCTTCTGTTTTCAGGAAAGCAGTACTTTCGTCAAGTTAAGCGCTTCTTCTATGTAAAAAAATCCTCTGTTTCTCTTCTATTTCTTTTACTTCTTCATGTTTCTTTCATTTTCTTTTCTTCTTAAATTGTTTGTACAGTAGAGATAATAAAATCATAAATGAGCAAGTATCAAAATTTTTGAGCAAATCAATAATGTCGCGCGGGATTTTTTCAGGTTTTTTGAATATTTCAATGAGGTTATCTATGAGGATGATTCTTTGTATATTGTAGGCGGGGCATTCAAATAAAATGTGATTAGGTGTCTGATCCTTATTTAAATTGCAGTCAGTGCATAGGGCCGAGGGTACAATCTTCATTCTGTGTAAATGAGCATTAGTTCTGCAATGTCCCAGTCTTAGACGAATTAGAGTAGATAGAACTTTTTTCCTCTGAAAGATTTTGATATTACGAACCAAGGGACCGTATTAATTTTATTAACAATGTTAGCATACCAAGTACCTTTAAAGATTCTTGCCATTTTTTAGTCCAGTCTTCATAATGCATACTTTTAATTTTTGTTAAAATATCGGTAAAAGGAATGGCAACATTTGGAATTAAACCACAACCGCTGTCAACAATTAATTTCGCTAGTTTATCAGCCTTTTCATTTCCAATAACTCCAACATGAGCTGGTGTCCACATTAAGATTATTGAAATATTCACGGAACTCAGTCTACAGTAAAGCTTCTTAATCTCAAATAAAATGTAATTTGCATTTACTTTTGAAATTGGACTGTCAAGTGCCTATTAGAACACATTAAAACGGGGATTAACGCGACGGATAGTAGGTAAAACATTATATACCTTTAATTTTTGCCTGACGTTTCGACCGGGTTGCACCGATCGTGGTCACAGGCAGACTGGCTGGAGAACTGCGATGTCTTCACTCCGTATGTGGGGTAGATTCATATTCTTCTACCCTCACATTATTAACAAAATTCGTACCGCCGCTGCACACTACGCTAACCGTGTCCCTATTCTGTAATTAGCATTACACATCCTCGTTTTGGGTCGCAGTTGAGTAACCACCGGAATACGGACGCGGCGGCCGGAAGAATATGAATCTACCCCACATACGGAGTGAAGACATCGCAGTTCTCCAGCCAGTCTGCCTGTGACCACGATCGGTGCAACCCGGTCGAAACGTCAGACAAAAATTAAAGGTATATAATGTTTTACCTACTATCCGTCGCGTTAATCCCCGTTTTAATGTGTTCTAATAATGAAACGCGAAAGTTTAAGAGTGATTATGTCAAGTGCCTTCAGAACACTCATGGAATCAGTGATAACAAGCCACTTTTGAGAATCATTTACTTGGTCTTCTATGTATTGTAAAGCAGAAAAAATTGCCAGGGCTTCAGCGGAAAAAATGCTCATCATTTCAGGCAACCTAACTCTATGTCCAATCTTAATATGAGGTATGTAGTGAGCCATGGAAATATGTTTATCGCTTTTGGATCCGTCTGTATAGATGGTCATACAATCGGAATGATTTTGAATGTGTGAGAATACTTGTTCTTTAGTTTTCAAATCAGGATCAATATCTATTTTAATTTTGTGATAATTACTCCAATAACTAGTAAAGTAACAAGCCCAGAGATAGTCATGCCTATGAATGTTGTACTGCTGAGCAAGAAATTCGAGTTCAGAAAAATCATGAAATATGAAAGGGGTATTTGATAAATTAGGGGGATTGAACTGTCTGTAATAAGTAGTCACTTTTTTAATAAAGAATGATTGGTTATAGGAAAGAATTTAAGGAGAAATCTGAATTTTAGGTACTTAAGGGTAGTGGAGAAATACAACATTCCACCTGAAGAGAATTAATGGGAGATGTTCTCATTGCACCAGTAATACACCGTAAATTGTTATTTTGTATAACTTCTAATTTTTGTACTAGTCTAGAATCAGACCCAAAGCATAGAAAACCATATTCAAAATGACTACGAACTAAAGCTTTGTAAAGAGTTAATAATACTTTAGGATCAGACCTATATAAACATTTAATTATACTATAAGCCTGATTAGCTCTGCCAATCAAGTAATCAACATACTTAATCCAAGATAAATTATAAGTAAAAATCATACCCAAGAATTTCACATCAGAAACTGTTGGCAGAATTTCATTGTTGTAGAAAATATTGACATCATGAGGTCTTTTGTCAAAAACAACAACTTTAGATTTATCAGTATTAATGTCCAAATTAAGATAATCAAAATAATTTTTAAGATTGATTAAAGCTTCATTAATTTCAGAAGACACAGTATCAACATTGTTACCAGAATAATAAACAACTAAGTCATCAGCATATTGTAGATAGAGTACATCAGGTCCTAATATGTAGATAAGTTTATGAATGTAAAGTGTATACAGCAACGGACTTAATATTCCGCCCTGACAAACACCCTTATGAGCCCAACGAGGTCCCAGAAGTTGATTATTTACTTTAACATACATTTCCCTACTGTGAATAAAGTTAAAAATCCATTGTATATTTTTTTCAGGAATACCTAAACTTGAGAGAACTTGAGCTAAAATGTGATGGTTGACATTATTAAATGCACCAATAATATCAAAAAATACCGCAATTAAAATATTCCCAGTTTTAAAGGATTTGAAAATATCAAGATGAAGATGAGCTGTACTTTCTTTGGATGATTTACCCTTACGGAAACCAAATTGATTTGAAGGTAAAAGTAAGTTTCTTTCTACAAAAAACTCCAGTCTCTGCTTTATAAGTTGTTCAAACAGCTTTCCCATACAAGATGACAAAGCAATAGGCCTGTATGAATCTGGCTCACCTTTTTTTTTGTTTGGTTTAAGAACTGGTATCAAACAATCTTTTTTCCAATCAGATGGTATAATAGAGTGTAACCACAGAAGATTATAGACTTCTAAAATACATACTTTGGCAAAATCTGAAGTATTCTTTATCATCTTGTATGGGATACCATCCATACCATGAGCAGACTCACGTCTTGAGGTAATGGCAGAAGAGAATTCCTGTAAAGTATATGGCTCTAATAAAAAATCACTCTCACTATCTTCAACTCTACAGTGATCAAGTTTGAGAGGAGATTCTACAGTATCTGGGGTATACTTTTTAAGAAAATCTAAAATCCATGTCACATTGTCATTACCATTCTTATAAATGATTTTTTTATTAAATTTCTTTATTGTTTGCCAGATAAGACTTAAGGGGGTGGTTCTATTAACAGATTCACAAAAAGAGAGCCAACTTAAATATCTTTCAGATTTAAGTATCCTTTTTTTTAGAGCTTATAATTTCTTAAAATTAATATAATTTTCAGTTGAAGGGTTTTGCTTAAACACTAAGTAGGCATTCTTGGAATCCTTAACTGCTTTTGAACAAATGTCATTCCACCAAGGAAGAGGGCATCGTTTCTTTTTATTTGAATTAGGAAGTGTTGGAATTGGTGAATTCTTTTTACGTTTTACGGAGTCGGGAATTGACAAATCTACTGCCTTAACTAAAATCTCAATCAAAACTGTATAGCTTTTTAATGGATCTGATTCATCAATCTGAAAATCAATTAGCAAGTCATCCAAAGCTTTTTTATAATAATCCCAGTCCACATATCGTAAATTTAAGGTGGGCTGATATGAAGTAATTATAATCAAATAAAATTTTTGTGATTACAGGGAAATGATAACTTCCTAAGGAATCATCCCATACAGACCACTCACAGGATGCAGCCAAAGAAGGAGATACTATAGTGAGATCAAGGGCATTTTGCTGCCACCTATCTGAGCCAACAGTAGTCAACTCACCATCATTCAAGAGTACTAAGTTGTTATTATCGATGCATTCAATAATTTCTCGTACTCTAATGTCAATTCTACTACAACCCCACGCAGTGTGGTGGCAATTAAAGTCGCCCGCTATTAGCAAAGGTCCAGGAATACTTTTAATTAGATTATTAAAATTAGCTTTAGAAAAAAGGGGAATGCAATTACTGGGACTGTAAAAGCTAACTATAGATAATTCTTTATTGTCATCATATTGTAACCTTATTGCAATATTTTGTAAAGAATCATCATATATTGTAGGGATTTGCTTATACTGCAGACTATTGTGAATAAAGATAGCTATGCCATTATGATCATTACCAGAATCTAATCTAACAATTTAATAGCCTCTTATATTCAATCTATGTTGAGGTTTAAGCCAAGTTTCAGAAATGATAGCGACATGAATATTATTCTCCTTTAAAAAATAAATGAAATCATGTTGATTACTTAAAATACTCTGAGCGTTCCACTGTACTATGTTTAACTTTTTTCCATATTAAAATCAAAACTTAAAATTTATTTTACTGTTTTTAAAGGGCTCAAGGAGAACATCTTTTATATTTTGTGTGTTTATAGCTGTTTCTTTTAATTTACTTTTAGAAATAATTGTTACAATTGAGCTAAGAATTGCATTTAAAATGTGTTCAGAATTGAGCAAGTTTATAAACTGCTCTGAAGGGGAGGGACTGGGATTGGAATTTTTAATTGTTGGGAAAGATTTGTTATTAAATAGATCAGCATATGATCGATTGACATGTTTATTTTTATTTTCTTCCATCTTCTTTTTCTTTATCGGACATTGAGAGGACACAGAAATATGTTTACCATTGCAGTGTAAACAAACAGCCTCACTTGCAGGGATTGTGCATGTTCTATAATTGTGTGCAGTGTGACATATTGAGCAGCAATCAGTGTTTTTACAAAATTTAGCTATGTGACCATACCTTAGGCACTTCAAACACTGCTTAACAGGAGGGATGTATGGTTTCACCACGAATTTCCAGCTGTTTAGGTCCACACTTTCAGGCAGGTTGGGGCAGGAGAAGGTTGAAACAGTTTTGGTTGGCTGAAAAAATACAGATCCATTATCATTTTGACTTCTCATGAAACGTCTGACACTAATAACTTTATGAGAGCAGGAAATTGCTCTAAATTTCTGGGCATTACTCATATCAATCGGCACATGGTAAATCACGCCAGTGGCTTCCGTGCCTGAAGCTGGGATTGATGCTTTGACTTTGTAGTGTTCTAAGAACTTCTGATTGTTGACAGCAGCATTAGCAAGCGATGGTTGATTGAAAATCACTCCAACTTTAAATCTGTTGATTCTTATTAATTGTTTAACTCCTTTATTATATTTTTTAACTCCATTGGAGAGAGACATTAAGTCTCGATCCCCTATGGGTTTTTCTGAATTTTGGCTTTCTAAAAAAACAATATATTCGAAGTTCCATTCTCAGGATAGAGCCTTAAGTATGAAGGAACTCTATACTCAGCATACTTATCTTGATTATCCTCCTCTAGGCTACAGTCGGATTCTTCTGAGACCTCTGTTAGATGACCCTCGGCCGAATCGTGATCTGCCCCGTCGCTGCCCACTTCGTCCGGCCTTTTTCTTTTCCTGGGGCGTTTTTTCCCCATCCTCGCACCTTTAAAAATACCAAAATAGGTAAATTTAGAAAATTAATTTGATAAAAAGCCTCCTCTCGTTTTCAAGTTCCCGCGCTTTTGCGGACATCAAAAAACTTGTTTTGCTTGTTTGTTTTTATTTCCCCATTCTGGGTAGGCAAAGGATCAAGTCTATACAGCCACGTCTTGTGTATCTTTATTTTATATAATTTTTGTATCCTTTTCATTAGTATTCTTCTTCTTTTACAACTACACTAACATTAATTTTCAACTAACCTAACTCATTGAAATGCGAGGATGTTTCGCATTTCAATGCTCTAAACGAAATTTTGAGCGGGAACATCGAGCCGGAACATATATCAGCGCAGCGCCTTACTTAGTTTCTCACTTTTACGTCATTGGTATATAAGAGACAAAATATAATTATAAGTGGGTGTTTTAAGCACATATCTATGTAGATCGATTAATTAAAGACCTTCAAGTCAAAAGAAATTGCCACTAAATCTAGTCCAGCAATAAGTTTTTAATTACGACGGTAAACTTATATGGGTCAATCTTGAAAGCTAAAAAACCAATGTCCGGGGGCAAAAACTACCCATAACGTTTAAAATTTAATGTACAGCCTGACCAGAAATATATGGGACCTGAATTAAGGGCGCTTCGAATGCGCTTTATATGACAACACTTGGTATAATCATACCAGCGCAGATTGGCAACTGAACATAAAAAACATTTTTTATATGTTTACATCCATGTTAATTTTTAGGCCCGCTGCCTAATGATAACAGATTCTACGATAAAATAACATGACAGAACACTCTCAAATTGAGTATAGGTATTGGTCTTAAAGGACTTGTCCTCTTTTTGTATGGAGGCTGGTTTTTTATTCTAAGATATCACCAACCACTAATAAACCTATATTTATCTTTAAGCTACAAAAATATGAAACACGTAACCATAGAAATCAGAATTTTAAACGCCTCCATTTTTGAGAAAAAATATGTTTTGTAACAGGCATCATCAATTGATCACTTACTTGTATTTTTTGGCTGTATAGCTATGTACCATTGTCTTTCCACTGGTGGATAAATGCTACTAGGTACTACCACAGATTATATAATAGGTACTACTGTCAATTTTGCTGTCAATTTTTTTTCATGCGTTAATTGATATAGGCGAAGGTGCGGTTTCTGTACAGACAAAGAGATAAAATAATTTCAATCTTTCTCTAAATCGGAGGCCTTAAATAATATATTAATTATGCAGAAAGGCTAGTTTTTGTAAACTCTTCAATATAATATTTGGTTTATTCTGGTTAGAAATATTGACGAATAAAAAACCATTAATGGACAAGTCCTTTTGGACTTAAACACTATTATTTTTGCAAAACAACTAATGGGTAACAGAAACATTAATCCATTGTTTAACTAAATGATATTATTTATAATGTTATCATAATTTTATATAATTTATAGAAAATCCTAAAAAACTCTACAAATTATTTTGGTTGTTATATCCAAGTAGGGTTAAAATAAAGAAAATAAAGCTCAAATCAAGTATTTATTGTAATTATTTTTCAAAATCGTTATCAAAAGTTTATCCGTAGCCACCAGTAGCCAATTTTCACTATACGCACTATATGGCGTACCAGAAATTCATGATGACAACTATATTAGTAATTAATTTGAAGAAACCGTGGTGATCACATAGACTTTCTAGTAATATTACAACACATGTTAAAGCACTTTTCTTCTATGAAAACTAATAGTTCTTGGTATTTTTATCACATAAAAATTGCACTTAGTCGAAAATTAGATTACGCGTCCGCTTTGACACAAATCAATATGACAATTTATGACATGTCAGTGACGATTTGAGGTTTCTGTTGCCAGTTAAAGAAATTAGTTCCAGTTGTTTTCCGCAATATGGCGAGATCCCATATATTCCTGGTCAGGCTATAATATATTTTTTTTGTTACTTTAATGTTTAAATTAAATGGGGCACAACAAAAACGGTGTTCATTTTAGCTTAAAACATCTGAAAAAAATCTTCGAAGCCTTGATATTTGATTCCCCTGGGCTGTCCCTTTGTAATTTTTTGAACAAACCATTAAAAATTTACCTATCTATAGTCATAAATTTAAGATTTTTTGTAATTTAAGAGTTAAAGGGTGAGTTGTTTAATGATTTAATAAATACACAAAGTCTGTGCCAATCACTGTTTAAAAAAAAATGTTTGTCCGAGCGCAACGATTGATTCCCTTGGTGCGTCACTAAATGCCACCTGCCTTGCTATTATTCGTTTTACGCAGCATTCTTTGTATAGATTCTTTGTTTTTTTTTGATAGAAACTTTTACGACGCCATTGTTGTGAAATGAAACGTTTGAGTGACAACGAAAAAAAAAATTTGTCTATCTTTTTGACATTTGTCACAGCGCGGTTCTAATCAAATTAATTTCAATTCACATTATTATAATAAGGTTGAAGTGCAGTGCAGTATTTAATAAATATTCAATTAATAAAAATGAAATGAAAATAAACAAGTATAAAATAGTCATACAAATTTTTAAATGAAGACAAAACAATTTGGTATGCTCTATGTGTTCTACATTGGTGGATCAAACCCATCAGCCAGATTGTCCGATGACCTAAAAGACCCTGCCGGGACAACTTGGTCTAGAAGTACTGGCGACAGAGCGTTTGTGGAAAATTTTGGAGAGGCCGAGTATGCCCTGCAGTGGGCAGATACATGCTGAAGAACACATCAAATACTACTCGCTTATTTCGACTTTCTACTTATTGTTATAATTATTTTTATGATGTAATTGTGATTATATGATGACTACTGAAAAAAATGTGTACATATTAATTAGCAAAGTGCTGACAATAAAGTTTTGATTAATTTCAAGACCGGTAGGATGAACTATTGGCTCTTCCTCAACAATCTCCTCCTCCTCCTTCCTCAATAAGGAGTTCTCATCCATAATAAGGCTATCTCTTGAGAGTGCAACAATGTGAAAAATACGCATACTACAATAACTAGAAGGATTTGTAAATTAAATTGTAATTTCCGCTTTGGAGGCAAAGAAAAATCCTTTGTAAGACAACAAAAAGCCTCTCTGTGGGATTCCTAGTGCATATCTGAGCCCTAATTGTGTTCTAGTATTTAAAAGTGGGCTTAAAAAAGGGCGACAAGACATTATTTTGTATCATGATATCACTATCAACTGATTTGAGAGACCTCAAGACCACTCTCAGATTTAGCGGCTACTCAAATCAATATGACAGTCATTTGACAGCTAAATAGCGTTGAGTTGCGTTTCAGTATACCATTTTTCATCTGAGTGGCGTTTAAGCACGACTAATTTTGAGATGGTCTTAAGTTTAACAGATGCTTACATTTTGGTTTTGAGTATGCGAATTCTAAATTTAGGAGCTGCTTTATTGTTTGATCAGCCGTCAAATATTTGAGTAGCATTTCAGTATTCGGCCGTCAGTTCGACACTTTTTATGACCCTTCAGTCAAAAAAGTAAAAATATATAGTCGGGTCTTTTCCCTCTCTCAAAACAAAATTGGTAGTACGTAAGTTAGTATCTACTGTACTTGCCACTTGGATACCTCGGTGATAAATACTAAAATGAACTTTGAAACCCGCTATTATGTTATAACGACATAAAACGAGATAAAACTTACCAAATTCAAAATAAATCACTCGAAAACTCGCCACCACAACAAAACAAACCGAACAGCAAACAAACAAGCGAGCGAATCACGACATTGGCTCTGATCGGATTCATTCACTCAATCAACGCGCCGAACATGACCGATAACAGCGCGGAAACTCCCGAACGCACATTCGGTTTCGGTCGTAGTTTCAGCAAGTTTGCCGCCGAAAACGAAACTAAACCGAAACTCGTGTTTTTACCGAACCTCAACCGAAAACGAAACCGAAACCGAACATTCGGCCGGACACGAATTGTGTACAATCAATGGCACATCAAACTGAACACTGCAGTCCGATTTTAGCTCTCGCACCGCTGATAAAGAGGCGGCAAGAGGTGCAAAGTGTATGTCATTATATAAGATCATATGCTGTTAATACTATACAATTTAATTTAAATAATTTATTGGGTTAGGATTCAATACTACAACCAATTTTTAAATAATTTAACGAATAATTCTAATTCTTATTATATATTATCCTAGCGGCCGCCAGCAAATTCGTCCGCGTCGCTTCTCAGGGTGGAATTTAAAAAATCCTTACTTAGTTCTTCCTTACACTTTAAAAGAAACATGAATGCCAGATTTCACCTTTTTAACCGACTTCAAAAAAGGAGGAGGTTATTGCGTTCAGTAGTTTCGGCTGTGCATTGTCTGTCAGTCAGTCAGTTAGCATCGGAAGAGTTTTATAATGTAGATATTTGATTAAAATTGACTTAAAATAAACGATTATTCTATACAACATGTTTTATTTTTATTCCCCTGGCATCTTATATTGATTCCCCTGGCACCAAAATTTAGAAGTCATATATCTTTTTATCTAAGCATGTGACAGTGATGCCTTTTTGTGAAATATGTTTACAATGATGTGATATTTAGCCTTTTGTTAGTAAAAGTTTAAACTCTTAAGTTTTAAAAAGTGCCAGGGGAATCAACCAAATACGCCCAATTTCAAGATTGACCCATACACGGGTTCATACAATATCTTTTTATCAAAATAACTATTATATGCTTACTTGTTACAGGTCCTTAGCAACATATAAAAGTTGTTTTTTGCTGTCCTGTATTTTTCTAAGAATTTTTGTGTCTGGCCTGGTGAGGTAAATATTTTTTTAAACATTTTTTATTAATGTTTTAAACAAAGCTTATATATATATTTGGAATCTGTAAAAATGCGGCTATTTACCTATATGTTTGCAAGCAGAACACGTTTAAAGTTTATGGCCATTACCAAAAAAATATTGAATATTTTTTTTAATTTTGGCCTGTACGAGTATATCCATTTTTTTGTATAAAAGCTCGGTTTTTGTTTTAAAAATCAATCAGCCATCATTAATTTAGGTAAAAACGATACCAAACTTAGGGCTAGTTATAAATTAGCAGGTTCACCCCCTCCCCCAGCCCCCCAGCAGGGTGTGAGCCACAGACTCCCGGGCATTACTGCTACTACTATAGGTACTAACTAGATGATGGTTCGGACGGAACCCCTCATGCGCGAGTCCGATTCGCACTTAGCCGGTTTTTTTTTAATTTTCTTCCCCTAGTTACGTAGTAACTATGTAATAATCTGTGTCCTAGGGAGATGATTAAGTTAAGAAATAGTAAAAATAATAATAAGTGGTAAACAAGCGCTAAAATACTGTTCAATTTAGATAAAATGCTGCGATAATGGCATCGTGCTTCGCATATGATAATTTGTTGTCAGTGATCATTTATTTTATGGATGATAAATCTGAACGTGACTCACGAAATAAATAATGATAACAAGTCACATACTTAATCACGTTCAGTTTGTTTTATTAACATCTCTGTCTCGTCACTTACAGGTAAAATTACTTTTTATGGGACATTGACAAAATACCAACTCAGGGGCCATAATTAGACACCTAATCTTAAAAATATATTATCTTTTTATATGACAAAACGAAACGCAAAATATCAGATGGTACGATGTTGCCATAGTTATTATTTCTGAAACTAGTAATTTTCACAAGACTTCGTTGAAATAATGGAGTTTCCCGCGACTTCACTCGCGCCAAAAGTAGGAGTTTCCAAACAAACTTTCCAAAAAATTTTAGATAAGCAGGTAGATATAGTTTACGTACTATTTTTTAAGTTTCTCAGTTCGAGGAAACTGGTGACCTATAGTTTCTTTACAATTTTACAAGTTTTAGACGACATATGTCACTTCCATATTATGTCGGTGTTTACTACAATATTTTGATTTGTTTGTGTACCCTATTGATACTACGCCACGCACACTCACACGCATACCTGCCTTATTTTTATTTGTTTAAAACGTACCGTGAGAACCCCGAAGATCTGCTCAGACCTGACTAATTTTCCACCTATCATTGTCGCCCTCCACGTGTAATCCACTGCCTAAACTCTCAAACATTTTGGTAGCAGAGCGTAGTTTTTTATTAGGACCCCTTATTAGTAACGTAATTCGTTTAATTGAGAGTTATTTATTTGCTACTTTCCTTTGTAATTTAAACAAAACGTCTCGTCATATACCTAACCTATTTACAGTAAATTCCTTAATACCATTCGAGTACAACCCCTTTTACATAAGTGTCGATTAAATCGATTAGCGCGTTAATTACCTACCCTTTGAGTGCAAGTGAGGTGCGCGAGCGCTTTGTTTCCCTATTGTTCACGCCATTACTGCGTGACCGCGTGCGAGTTGTTTACGAGTTACGTTTGCTATACTCGGTGCATCTGTGCCGTCCCTTACTATTTGTTCCTTTACGCATCCTATTGGAATCTTTTGTAAGTTTAATTTACCTACCTTGTTTCTTGCGATTTAAAGTAAATAAAATGTCGGATACCGAAACCGGCAACGAGACCGTAAGGGCCGTACTTTACACGGATACAGCTGAATACCGTGAAGCTATAGGTGAACTCCGTTATATTAGTGACTGGGTTGATGATTCCCACCGAGTTCTTAAGACCTTTTCCTCCAATCGTATGCGAGCGCGTCTTTCCGACCTGCCACTTATGTGCGATAAGTTTTCTGCCGCTTGTTCCAAGCTGTTAGGTAATCTCGATCCTGCGATTTATGAACAAGAATATGTGCAAGTTAAGAACAAGATGCGCGTAGTAAGGGACAAAGTAGACGACTTAAAAATTAAGTTAGACGAAATACGACCTAACCAATTTGAGACGTCCCGTACTAGCACCCCCTTCAAGGAGAATAAATCTCTGGCTATTGATAGCCCGGCTAGTAAATTGCCTGACCTACCTATACCTAAGTTTGATGGCCGTGCCGATAGTTGGATCAGTTTTATAGACCAGTTTGATAGCGTGGTGGACAACCAGCCTAGCCTTACCCCGACTTTGAAGCTACACTATTTAGTGGGAGCCTTATCGGATGAACCTCGTCGATTGATACAACACCTCAAGATTGAGGCGGGCAATTACACCGTGGCCCGTGACCTCCTAAAACGTAGGTACCATAACCTTCGTGTTTTAGCGGATACCCACATAGCTCAAATAATGATGCTCCCTTTTATAACGCCTAAACTTTCCGGGTTACGGGTGTCGTTCCTGAACCCGCTGCTTTCGACTTATCGATGCTTAGAGAGATTGGAACTTCCTGTTAAACATTGGTCATACCTATTAGTGCACTTATGCCTTGCTAAACTGCCTTCAGAGTTAAAATCGAGATTTGAACGTCGTTATGGCGATAATCCTAATCACCTCCCTACTTTTGATCATCTTATTACCTTTCTTGAGGATGAATGTAGGCACCACGACAATGTAGGTAGTGCCTTTGTAGTTGACACTACTACCCCCCCTACTGTGAGCTCCCCTCATTTGCCTAAACCTAACGCGCGTTCCCCACCTCCTGCGAGAGCCTTTGTTACTTTTGCGACGACATCTAAATGCCACCTTTGTAATAGTACTTCGCATTACTTACGCGAGTGTCCCGATTTTATTCGCCTTCCTACACGTCAACGTGTTACTTTTGTAAAAGAAGCCCGACTGTGCTATCGATGCTTGGATAAACACTTCATATCCCAATGCACGCGAAATTATCGCTGCCGCACGTGCCGCCGTTCCTGTCATCACACGTCACTGTGTTATGATGACTCCTCTCCTGTGAATTACGATCGCAAGCGCTCATACCGAGACGACGCGGCCTTAGCTTCTAACCAACCGCGGCAATCTCCACAAAGTCACTTAACGGACCGTGTGTCACCCCCACGTACTGAATCGCACCGTTTTCGTACCCCGCCACCTCGTGATTCCCGTAGAGCATCACCTTCCCGTTCGGGCGGGCGATCCCCACCTGCACCCAACGGTAACCGTACTTATAATGCCCCTCTAGGTCAAAGAACCCAGGATGAACGTGCATTTCATAATAAGTACAATGAGGCCCCACAATTCTGACTAGATAGCCTCTTCCATACCCGCTTTTACATCTTTACCTCGCAATTCTCTCGTTCTTTTACCTACGGCCTTGATTCATGTTAAAACCTCGTCTGGATATTATGTGGAAGCGCGTGCCTTATGTGACACTGGTGTTCAGGGCTGCCTTCTTACTACTGAGCTTGTTGTTGACCACATGAACTTACCTATCATTCCTTCTCTAGTTCCTGTTCGTGGAATAGGTAATGTTCAAGCAATTAATTCCCCGGGCATTGTATCCTTTTCATTTAAGCCAGTTAATTCTGCCTTTCCAGAAATCTCCACCAGTGCAATAGTTGTTGATGTGATTGCTGGTACCCTCCCAGAGGTAGACTTACCTAAAAGTGTAATTACCTGTACTAAGCACCTCCCTCTTGCTGACCCTTTATTTTACAAACCTGGTACTATAAGTGTACTTCTTGGAGCTGACGTCATTGGTCGCCTTTTAAGGTCCGAGTTGTTTGTGTCCCCTGATGGCCTTACTGCTATCTCGACGATATGTGGTTATGTCCTGTGTGGTCCTGTTTATGGAGGATTTACTGTTTTGGAACCCCCCATGACTGGAGTCTCGCTGTCCCAAATAGTTGAAAAATTCTGGAAAATCGAAGAGGCCCCCCAATCTCCAGTTGCGAACCCCTTGGATATAGAGTGTGAAACCTTTTTTAAAGCTACTACCACTCGTGAAAGCGATGGTCGATTTATGGTTAGACTCCCTTTTCTTCATGATCGTCCACCTCTCGGTGATTCCAAAACCAATGCCTTACGGCGATTCCATAATCTTGAGAAGCGTTTGCAAGCCAATCCTAATTTTCGAGAGAAATATATTTCCTTTATGCGCGAGTACCTTGACCTAAACCATATGTCCCTTTCTTCATATGACTCGACCCGGAAACATTATTTTATCCCTCATCATGGATTTTTTAAGTCCGGATAGTAAAATCGTGTTGTGTTGGTTAAAAACCACTCCTCACCTCCTTCAGACTTTTGAGGCTAATCGTGTCTCCCAGATTAATAATAGTCCTACATCTAGTGAATGGAGGCACGTCCCAGGCTACATGAACCCTAGTGACTGTGCATCGAGAGGTATGTCAGTCACCCGACTGATCGACCACTCCCTTTGGTTTCACCTTTGTGGTTGACGCAGTCTCCTGACAACTGGCCCGGTATTTCGGAACCTAACCCAAGTAGTGATCTCCCTGGACTACGTTATTTAGTAGTCTCTGCCGATGTTCCTACCCCGGATCCCTCATTCTTATTAGAGCGGTATAGTTCTTTCAACAAGCTAATAAACGTGACTTGTTACCTAAGGCGGTTTTTATTTCCTAAATCTTACTCGTCCTACCTGAGCCCTGAGGAACGGAGAGATTCCCTTTTGTTTTTAGTGAAAATTGTTCAATTCACCTCCTTTTCTGATGAACTTGATCGCTTACGGCGTGGCGATTCTATCACTAACTCCCTGAGAAAATTAAATTTATTTCTGGATAACGGTGACCTAATTCGAGTTGGAGGTCGATTACGAAACTCCGATCTATCCTTTGATGCGCGCCATCCCCTTCTTCTGCCTAAGAATGGTAATTTCGTGAACATCCTTATTTCACATTACCATCGCGAGAATGCTCATGCAGGTGTTAATGCAATTCTTGCCATGTTAAATAGAGAGTTTTGGATCTTGTCGGCACGCAGAGCTATTCAGCATGTGATTTTTAAATGCCTTCCCTGTTATCGTCTCAAGGCGGCTGTATCTCAACCCTTCATGGGTGACCTTTCTAAAGACCGCGTCACGGCTGCTAGACCGTTTGACGGTGTAGGTACCGATTTTTCAGGACCCTTTTTTACCAAAGTCCAGGCCTTTAGGAACAAAAGGTTAGTGAAAAGTTACCTGTGTGTATTTGTCTGCCTTTCCACTAAAACCTTGAGGTTGTGTCGGACCTAACTACTGAAGCCTTCATTGCGGCCTTTTCCCAATTCGTGTCGCGTCGTGGTTTACCTCGCCTAATCCGATCTGATTGCGGTCGAAATTACATCGGCGCCAACAATTACCTGAAAGAGTTAGAGTGTTTCCTGTCTCAAAACCAGGCGGCTATTGGTTCTGAGCTTTCAAAGCGGAACATATCCTGGGTTTTCGATCCTCCTGTTTGCCCTCATTGGGGAGGTCTTTTTGAAGCTGCGGTTAAATCGGCGAAATCGCACCTAAAACGAGTAGTAGGCGATACCCCCCTTACGTTTGAAGAGCTGACCACTGTTTTTTGCTAAAATTGAAGCAGTTTTAAATTCACGCCCATTGTGCCCAGTTTCTCCGGACCCTATTGATGTCGAAGTGTTAACTCCCGGCCATTTCTTAATTGGACAACCCTTAACTGCACTTCCGGAGTACCCTTATAAAGACGTAAAATTACATCGCCTTACACGGTTTCAGCTAATCCAACAAATTACCCAGCACTTTTGGTCTCGCTGGCATTAAGAATACCTTCATCATCATCATCAAATTTAAGAGCTAGGCTCTTGTCGGTGGAGTTTTTCCCATTCCTCTCTGCTTTCCGCCCTTCTCTTAACCTCCTGATACGACCCGACATTTATCTTTTCTTTTATTTGCTGCATGTAGCTTATTTTTGGTCTTCCTCGCTTCCTTTTTCCTTCTATTCTTCCTTCTATTATCGTTTTAATAAAATTGTCGTGTCGAATCAGGTGGCCTAACATTCGTCCCCTCCTACACTCTATTGTTTCCATCAATCTCCTTTTTTCCCTAACCATAGACAAAACTTCTTCATTTGTTTTCTTCTCCGTCCAACTTATACGCTCCATTCTCCTCCAGCACCACATCTCGAAGGCTTCCAGTCTCTCTCTGTCCCTCTTTGTCAATGTCCACGCTTCACATCCATAGAGTGCTATACTCCAAATGTACACTTTAACAAGTTTTTTGCGAACTTTGCTTGATATTCTGGCCTTGAACAGGTGCTTTTTTGCATTATAAGCTTGTCTCGCCATCGCTATCCTTGCTTTTATATCTGGTGTACATCTGGAGTCACTAGTTATCAAGCTACCTAGATATTTGAAGGTTTTATCCTGTTCTATTTTTGTGTTATTTATTGAGATAGGGCTATATTTTTCCTTTTTAGAAGCAATTAGTGTTTTTGTTTTATTTATGTTAATTTTGAGACCAAATTCTTTAAAAATAGTGTCCATTTCTGTAACCAGTTCTTCCAACTCCAATCTGTTTTCTGCAATGGCTGCAATATCGTCGGCAAAACGAATGAATTTAAATACGTCCCCATTAATTTTGACGCTTAGAATACCTTAATACATTACAAATTAGACATAAATGGACCTCTCCTTGTGATCCTCCTAAAGTAGGTGAGCTAGTTCTCATAAAAGATGACAACCTTCCCCCTCTGCAGTGGCGTCGTGGACGCATTATTAATTTATACCCTGGCCAAGACCAAGTTGTTCGTGTGGTAGATGTTAAAACTCCTACCGGTAGCCTAAAGAGATCTTTGACGAAATTAGTTCGTCTTCCTGTCCAGTGAACTTCCTTTCCCTTGGCCTCCTAACCTTCTCGTAAACACTTGACGTGTTTAGGGCGGGCGATATGTTTACTACAATATTTTGATTTGTTTGTGTACCCTATTGATACTACGCCGCGCACACTCACACGCATACCTGCCTTATTTTTATTTGTTTAAAACGTACCGTGAGAACCCCGAAGATCGAGTCGACATCGAGACGTTTCCTATGACACATGTACTAGACTGACCAGAGCGCTTTCGCCGCGTGTGTATCCTGTGAATCTCCTTACAGACATTTCGAGTGATTGTGGTCTGTGAAGTGATACCTGAACCCTGAAAGCTGATGTAACAAGTACCTAGCTATAAGTGCTCAGACCTGACTAATTTTCCACCTATCATTGTCGCCCTCCACGTGTAATCCACTGCCTAAACTCTCAAACAGTCGGTTTGGTGAAATAGGGCCCAGGCCTCTTTCTTTCCATGTACTTGCGGGCGCGTCTTCACCTACATGCCGCGGTACCGTCCTCGGTATAAATTCAGTTAGGTTAACGGCCTGTTTTACGAGCCAAGAAAGATGTACCTACTAATTTATGTGCAGTTAACGGTTGTAAATAATCAAAATCTAAGAAGAAGGTACGCCACAAGAACGTTCGAAACTTAAGAGGAAACGAGGTTCTGTTTTTAAATAGCAGAAATTTCAATTTTACTGCTGGTATTTTTTTTACTGCTGTCAAAAAACTACCATTTCTGTGTTCGACCTATGTTCCACCTCTGGACTAATTATCGCTACTTTTGATATTATCGCTAGCAGTGTCGCTACTATTTCGAACTTTATAAGGAAAATGTGCTCTATCAACTTGTTGAAATGACATAACCACAGCTGATAAAAAAAAAGATCTTCAAACAAGAACATTCTGCGCAGTAGGTTGAATTTCGCATTTGACCACTTTGCAGAATCGTGTGTCCATTTTTTATTCATTAAAAGTTAACTGTACTACGCAACAATTAAAATCATGTGACAGTTTACGCGGCCTAAAATATTCTATTTATGAATTAAAACTGCTGTTGTACAAGTTTTGCTGAGGTATACTCAATAATAAAGGCTGTTCCGAGGACGACCCAATAATCAATATTTTGCCTTCTTCTTTCTAGCTAATAAATTATACAAAACGTTAAATTGTGTCAAATATAACTGTGCATCGGCGTTTTCATTTAAAAACAGAGGTCTCTTTAATGTGTGTGATATTTGAAACATAATAATACTAAGTACTATATTTTTACGTAATAAAAACAAGTTATTATAATCAGTTGACCGCATTCGAGCCAGGGGAAAGTATTTTTCTGGTGAGTAAACTTGTTAATTTTTCTTACGTTTTTATTATTACGTGATTATATCGAAGTTTGTTATCGTAGTACACTCGAATTTTTGAAGTCCAAGTTGCGTTACGTAGATAAGTTAAAACATTTATAAACTATGCGACGCACATGCGCAAAAGTTTAGGGATTTATGATAAATGTTTGTGAAAATACTACTGAAATAATTTTAAACCAAAGCTAGCTGACTTAGATATCCTGAAGGAAAATTTGTGAAAATACTACTGAAATAATTTTAACCAAAACTAGCTGACTTATAAGATATCTTGAAGGAAAATCTGAGATGAGAATATTCTACTCTTTATTACACCTATTTTTTTTAAACATTTTGTTCAGTTTAAAAGTTGAATAACTTCAGTTGAATAGGTACACAAGTATTTGACTGAAGTAATTCACTTTTCATTAAGAAAATAAATAAAAGTAATTATTTAAAACTTTAAAACTTATTTTCAAGTTATACCTTGAGGGGCTGTAAAAATCAAGCTGCTTATGAATGTATAATCTGTATATGTGGGATACACTATGATTAGTGCAGCTGTTCAGTTCATTTATTTAAAGACTTTCATTTTTCTCCACAAAAAAAAAACAATAATAATCATACCAACGGTGGTAATGGTTTTCAATGGGATTCAATTAATGTTAAAAGCATTCCAGTCACCCATAGGTTTATATTAGTGAATTGTAACTTAATCATGCTTTAACCACTTGACAGATTGGGATGTAACTTGGCACACAGATTGTGTAGTAGTCCCTTTTGTTTTGCCATGTATGTCCATCTGTCTGTTCTTGACCTAAGCACCATTGGAATGTTTTTTTTTTCATCTTGTATCAATAAATAAATAAATAAAATAAACTTTTATTTCTCAAACCATAAGTTCTTAACTATTTTCTTCATATTTTAATTGCATTACGGTCAGGTTGTTCTTGGACATAGGCCTCCTTCAGTTGTTTCCATAGGGATCTGTCTCTCAAAAGTCAAAAGACAAAAATAATTTATTCAATTTAGGACAGAAAATGCCACTTATGAACGTCAAAAATATAAAAATCTGAGATTTTGGCCCTTAGGCCCCCAACATGTCTCCTTATCTTTTGGGCCCTACTAGTGCTTTGAGACAAGACACAGACACAGACTCTTGCTAGTCTGCGCCATCGATTAGGCAAATTGTCTTCCTATCTCATTGCTGGTCTTTCTTTTCCTCCCTTGGATACCAGTTTGCAATGTCCCTAGATCATTTTTCCTTTGTGGATTGCGTCACATGTCCAGTCTATTTAGCCTTTTCACTTTTCTAGTTACTTCTGTCTGTCTTACATCAATATCTAGTATCAATGAATAGGTATTTCTTGAAGATCTTATCTGGATTCAGAGATTCATTTGTAAATACAAAGCTTATAAACATGTGCTAACTACTACACCCACAAGGCAGTGAAGGCGGATATCAGGGACAGGAAAAATACACACTTGCATCAGAAATTATGTATGAAATGCTTCAATGTTATCTAATCAATCAGGTTGATTATGATTTTAGTTGATCAATATTTATCTACACTAATACTATAAAGAGGAAAGATTTAATTGTATGTTTGTGTGTATAGGTGACATGACATAGTGGAGACAAACATTTCAACCAAGCAAACATAATTATTGAATAAACAAAACACCCGAATGCAAATATTATTATATTTTTGAAATGGTCTTTTCACTGGCTTTCATTTGATACCCATATTGCTATGGTATGAAAAAAATCCCATTGCCATTATTTAAATGTATATAGCCTATGTCACTATCACAATTTTGACAAATTCAATGACACCACATGAACAGTGTGTCCAGGTTTTGACTGGCAATAATTTATGGGTTTTAGATAATCAAATGTTATCGTATTGACAAAAAACCCCCATGTTTGAGGTCTAAATCCCCCCCCCCCCCCCCGTCTTGAAATGGCAGTCATTTCAATTCTTTTTTTTAAATGCTATTTTTATGGATCTGGAGGTCCTAAGTCATGAAAATGACTGGTAATGCTATGGCCTATCAAGTGAAATAAAGATGAATTCAAAATTATTAACCATCATAGAGGATTTTTTTTAAATAGTCATAGTCATACTTTTATTTGCTTCATGTTGGTACATATATAGATCACATACATTAGGAAAGACCCGTAAACATGGCTCTGTAAGAGCATTGCAAGTTACAAATTATAGTATGTAGGTACCTTGGCTAGGTATTATAAAGTATACATGTAATTGTGATAACCTAATAGCTAATTAACAATCAGTGATAGACTTAAACTAACTGAGATCAGAGATGACATATTTATATATAATAAATCTTGCGGAAAATTTAAAACAGTTAAATAGTTTTTTAAACCTATTACAAAACTAAACCCAAAAATGCATTTTTTCTTTCTTTAAAATGTGGTAAATAAAAGACACAATAAAAAACACCTCATATGTCAAAAACTGTCCAGCCGTTTGGGCTGTAGGGCGTGCCAAACAATTATACATACATACATACTCTCGAAAAACATAACCCTCCTTCCGCAGTCGGGTAATTAGCCGTCTCGTTTATAAATAATAAATAAATTGTTTTAACAAACACACCAATTCCCTAGCCCCAAACTAAGCGTGAGCTTGTGCTATGGCGACTAGGAAACGGATAGACATACTTATATACATTTATAAACATCCATGACTTAGGTACAAATGCTCGTGCTCATCACACAAACATTTGCCCCTTGCGGGATTCGAACCCGCAACCGCCTGGCTGAGAAGTCCGGGGCGCGAACCACTACACCAAGACGGTCATCATTTATTAATGTGTTACATCAGTGTCATCGTTAATATCACTAAGGTGGTTACCATGGCTCCCAGATACGCCACCGACCACAGCGACCGGTGGCTGTCGCGCGCCACGTCCTTCAGTCCCGTGCAAACGAAGGTAGTCGGTGGCTGCCACAAGTTATAACCTCAAACCTCGAGATTCATTAAAAGATTTTTTAAAGAGATAAGGATATTGACGGTAGCCTCTCAATATATTTATGAAAAAATATATATATATATTATAAAAAAAAGTGATACACATTGTTTTAACACTAGAAATAAAAATAAACTTGCTGTTCCACAATTCAGGCTTCAAAAGGTTGGTCAGTCTTTTATGGGGAAATGTATCAATTTCTTTAACAAATTACCGCAACATATTGTAGAATTAACAATTAATAAATTTGAATCATTATTAAGGATACTTTAATGACAAAGGGTTATTATAAGGTAGACGATTATTTGAATGATGTCAACGTGTGGACCAGCTCGCACCAGTAAAATTTTAATTTCTGTATCAAAATATTATTTTTAAAAGAGGCTTTGACAAAAGTGACTGAGTTTCTTGCGCTGCTTCTTCTCAGCACTAGATCAGAATTTGTCCCGAAGCAGTGGTAGGTAAAAAATATATGTTGGGACGTGTATAAGTGCCCCCAGTGGGTCTACATGCATAAATAAATGACTTTTATGACTTTATGACTTTAGTGGTCGGTGGCCGCCACCAGGTTGGTGGTGGTTGATCACTAATTATAAGACGAAAACAACAATCATAAGCGAGACGTAAGCTAACTTCTTCTTTCAATTTATGTCTGACTGATTACGGATCAATCGGTTGAACAAACTAGCCCTTGGCACAGAATAAGTACTAGTACTCCGTACAGAAGTTTGACTTTGCAATGAAATTCAAAGAAATATCTACTCAATGTCGTTAACGATATGGTGTAATTTAGTTCGCCTCAGAGTCAAGCACATTCTCGTTTAGACACCTACAGAAATCCATTGCAAGATAATTTCATTCTTATAACTCAGGAAATTAATCATAATACACTAAACCAATTCAGTGACGTAATATCATGCGACGCGGTAGGGTTGACTGCTACAAGAAGCTACTTACTTACGCCATCTAGCGCACCTTTCTGGCACTTTGTTTATGCTCGTCCAGCCAGCAACGTAATCCTAATCACACATAATAAATGCCGTGCGCCGCCGGTGAATAAAACGCGCGGGCGTCTCGTTGCTCGCTCGCGACACCCAACTTTATTTAGCCCGTTCTAAGGGGTCGCACGCAGGGTAAGGGGGACCTACGCAGGGAGTTACACAGGCCTGCCCTCGGATTTATTGTCGAAAACAGAACCCTAAAAACTGAAAATAGATCACTTTCCCTTAACGCCTCGAGGATCATAAGACCCGCGCTGTGTCTGAAAACATGATACCTCAAGGATTCTACTTTGAATATTTGACACCATGCTATTATAACAATAAAAAAATAATATGATGTAGGTATTTGTCCTTTGAATCCTCTCTCTGATAATCATATCAGCTCACAAATGAAGTAGGTTGTTTTTATTTTAACAATGTTTTTTTCTGCAGACTGTTTTGGCATGAATTGTACTCGCAATCGTTTTGAATTTGAATCCTGCCTTTGAGTAAAATTATTTACTTGAATATGTTTGGTATGTAAAGTACTTTTCCTTCGGGAAACATTGCCAATTCCACCCTGTATGTTCAGTCACAGATTATATAATAGTTACTGTTCAGTGACCAGCACATCAGACTAAACATTTTCAACACAAAATAGCCCCTATTGTCAACTTCATAAGATATCGCTGTGTTTATCTTAATATGCGGTCGGCCTTTTATCCATACTATAATATTATAAATGCGAAAGTGTGTCTGTCTGTCTGTCTGTTACCTCTTGACGCTTTAACCACTGAACCGATTGAGATGAAATTTAGTGTGGAGACAGTTCGAGACCCTGGAAAGGACATAGGCTACATTTCGTCGCGATATAAAAACATTAAGGGGATGAAATGGGGGATTAAAGTATGGAAAATGCAACTTGCGGGCGAAGTCGCGGGAAACCACCAGTGTAGTTATAATTTAGTGCCTATTTTAATTTCCTTACAACCACGCTTCGCCGAGTTGACCGTTAATAAAAACTTTATTGTTTTGAACTCTTGTGATTAATTTTTACATTGAGTGAAAACATCGAGAAATGTTTTCATTCCGCTTGCAGTTAAAACAAAACAGGAAGGCTTTAGGGGCACCACCATCTTTCTGTGTAAAGTTTGCAATAATCTTAAAAACTACTGAGCGGATATTCATGCGGTTTTCATCTACCATTGGGCTCCACGCAGATGGACCACCGACCACGCTGCGGAATCCGTTTGAGAATTGAGATATAAAAAAACAATATTTCAATGTCTATTTTTATGCTTTTAGGCTTAGAATTGCTCTAATAGAGCGTCCTTGGCGCAGTGGCTAGCTGGTTGCCTCTTATGCGGGAGGTACCGGTTCGGTCCCACTTGCCGCCATATACCAATGACTTTTTCTGAGTTATGTAGGTACATTAGTTGTTTCACTAAATGATGCTCTTACGGTGAGGGAAAACATCGTGAGGAGACCTGCACATTCAGGAGACTGCATGTGTAACCATGATCCAAATTGGTCAGGTTCCCCTGGCAACAGGGTCACGGAGGTTAGACGGCAGTCGCTCCACTGTAATAACCTGATCTGCCACATCCTGGATCATGGTCAGCGTACCGTGGGCTCTCGCGTGCGAGTGCACAACCGGGATAACGCTAGGAAGATGATGATGGAATTGCTCTTACTTACGTATACTCTACTGCAAGGGCTGTCGAGGATTGAATGTGGGTAATGGAACGGGTAGGCAAGCTTGAAGCCTGCCTACCTATTCCTATTAGTACCATCCTATATTTTATCAAGATGACCATTGACCATGCTATGAACGGCCCTAGGGCGTGTTGAAAAGATAATGAGTTTGTTCCGGTGCTTCTTCTCAGCACTTGCCAGATTGTCTGTGTCTTGTCTCGACGCACTAGTAGTGCCCAAAAGATAAGGAGACATGTGCGGGCTAAGGGCCAATATTACTGATTTTTAAATTTTGACGTTTATAAGTGGCATTTTCTGTCCTAAATTGAATAAATAGTTTTTGACTTAACTAATCAAATGTCTCCACTATAGCGCTCTTCAGCGCTACTAACTGATGCTAAACCAATGAGTATGGTTGAGCAAGATAGTGCTAATGTGCTTCACTGCGCAAACTTTGTATTTGGGGCGCTGAAGGGCCTTGAGCTAGTGCTGGGCTATCGAACTATCAGTTGATTCTTGATATCGATACATTTATTGATTTATTTACCCACATTGTTCAGAAAACTATAATTTTATTCAATCCTATTAAACCTAATTGCTTTCTCTGGCGTAGGCCCGCATGGCACATGAATAAAAAAACTTACACTTGTATGTACTTAAATTACACACATTATTACATTTATTTTGCCCTACTTTACAAATTGCAGAGCTCAGTATGTAAATGATTTTGCATTGATTTAGTTGAATGAGACTGACTGGTGTGAAAATAAAAAAACGGGAAAAGTGCGAGTCCGATTTGCGCGCTGGAGGTTCCGCACTAACTTGTGAAATTGCATGCACTAAAAGGTTTTTTTTTGTTTTCGGATTATTTCTTTAGTTCTGCTGTAAGACTTTTCTTCTTGTCTTTCATTATAACGACCGTCTTGGTGTATTGGTTCGCGCCACGGACTTCTAAACCAGGCGGTTGCGGGTTCGAATCCCGCAAGGGGCAAATGCTTGTGTGATGAGCACGAGCATTTGTACCTAAGTCATGGATGTTTATAAATGTATATAAGTATGTCTATCCGTTATCCTAGTCACCATAGCACAAGCTCACGCTTAGTTTGGGGCTAGGTAATTGGTGTGTTTGTTGAAACAATTTATTATTATTATTATTCTAGGTCTATGGGAAGTAACCTATAAGCTGTAGGTTTTAATTCCCCAGCAAAATGTAAGAAAATAGGTAAGGCTCAAATCTCTGGATTACGTTGATTTAGAAACTTGATTTTGAATCCGCTTCAAGGGACCGCAGTTATAAGTATTTGATGTGATTTTAATTTCAAACTAATACCTCCACGCGTTGCTGAGAAAAAGAGTGACAGAGACAACAAAGTACTTGTTTGTTTCATTCCACATCACTATTCTCAGTCATGAGGTTCCTAATCATACGACTATGAAGAAGTTGTCGGTTGTATTGTAATGTTTTTTCGATCGCTTCTGTTCGCTTTTTCAGCAAAAGTGCAACTGGATTTGTTGAATAAATTGAATCATTACTTAGCACAAAATCTTTTATTTAAGGGCTCATTCACACGGGATCCGTCATTGACAATTCGTCAAAATACACGATACGTCATGACGGATGTACGTTCACATTGCATACGGAATCGTGTTTTTTCACGATTCGCCAAAATATCCGAATGATGCCACATCAGCGGATCCGTTACAATATATTCACGATTCGTGTATTTTGACGATTCGTGATTTTTAAAGACACGATACTAGATTTAAGACGAATCGTCACGATTCGTGATCCGTGTGAACATAGGCATTCAAAAAGCATTGCCGCCGTCAAAAAAATAACGAATTGTGAAAAAAGACAAATCGTCAAAAATCACGAATCATCCTCGTGTGAACGAGCTCTAACAGAATGTATATCGATATTTCGTTTCGATAGTTTGTAACATCACTATTATTTGTTTTCTCAGTGGGTTGGTGTGGTGCGCGCATGTTTTGCTATCTATCAAGTATTTGTGCTATATGCATGAGCATTCTTGTAAAGGTACTTCTTAATGGCAAAGGTAGCGTTTTGTTAGATTGACCTTAAAATTAATTGGTGTTATTACAAAAAAAAAATAGACCAGGTTTAAAATAGGTCTAAATATTTGCCGACAACAGAAGAATGAATGACACATTCGTGACATAATCTAATAGAGAAGCGCTTTTCTAATTGCCTAGCTAATAGCTTTGTCCTGGCTCAAACCCGGTATTAAGTTTTTGTAACAATGTTGTAAAATTGATGACCTTAGTAAGAATTAAACTGTAGGGACAGAAAGTGTTTCGTAGACCGTACCACATATTCTTGTCAAAAACTGACAAGTGCTAGCCGGGACTCGCGCACTATGGGTTCCGTGCCTACGCATTTTTTTATGATGGAACAAATTACATTTTTTTGGATTTTTTCCTTACTTGTGCTGTAAGACCTTCCGTCTTGCTTTTCACGATTCCAGGGATAGAAAGTACGAAAAAGATTTTGATTCATTCCCCTTCGAAATGTCAGAAAAATAGTCGTAATGATGACGCCGACGCCAAATGTATATTGATTTACACCAAATTAATATTAACATACACTCTTATTCAAATGTTATAGTCATCACTAACTTAAACTTCAAAACAAAACAATAAGTTTTCTCACTTGTCCTGTTTTGCATCGTGACCTTTCGGGCGACGTCGTTGATGCGCTTGTTGGACGAGGGCCTTGGTTGATTGTTGCTGACGCGGCATGAAGGTCCCGCGTTCGATTTTTGGTTAGGTCAGTTATATTTATTTATTCATTTATTGCAATATTGTCTACTGTCCTCTACCCGAAGGTTGTCTAGAAAAAATTGCTTTCAGCAATAAGACCGCCTAAATTGTACCATTCTCTATGAACATTTATGTAAATTGATACTGTGTGTGGTGTGCAATAAAGAGTATCTATCTATCTATTGTACATAGCATAGAACTATTAGTACAAACTCTGTAAGGGTATAGCAATTTTAAAACTAAGTAAAACTTAATTATTATTAACAAAGTAGGCATTATTGACATAGATTAGCTAATACTTGTATAAAGATCTTATATCACACTGTTTGGCGTTTTTTTTCTTAAGGATAGTACATATGTGGGAAGGAAAGTTTGTTTGGAAAATCTTGGAAATCATCTAATTATGTATATTCTATTGTTTATAATTTTATTTTTAGGGTTCCGTACATCAAAATAAAATCCAATAGAGGATCACTATGTTGTCCGTCTGTCAGTCTGTTTGTAAACAAGACCCTTTTTAGGGTTCCGTACCCGAAGGGTAAAAACGGGACCCTATTACTAAGACTCCGCTGTCTGTCCGTCTGTCACCAGGCTGTATCTCATGAACCGTGATAGCTAGACAGTTGAAATTTTTACAGATGATGTATTCCTGTTGCCGCTATAACAACAAATACTGAAAACAGAACATCATGAATATTTAAGGGGTGCTCCCGTTCAAACGTTTTTTTTACCTATACTGTCTAATGTTGTAAGTTAATGGTACGGATCCCTATGTGCGCGAGTCTGACTCGCACTTGGCCTGTTTTTTAGGCTTCCGTAGTCCTGACAAGGAACCCTTATGGTGTTATTACAAAAATATTAGACCAGGTTTAAAATAGGTCTAAATATTAGCCGACAACAGAGGAATGAATGACACATTCGTGACATAACCTAATAGGGAAACGCTCTTCTAATTGGCTAGCTAATAGCTTAGTCCTGGCTTAAACTCGGTATTAAGTTTTTGGAATAACGGGGTTATAGTTTCGTCATGGCTGTCCGAGGTTCTGCTAAGAGACTGTTCCTCCTCCTCCACAATTCGTTCCCTCAGTGCTGAGGGTCATGGCTTCGACGGAAGTGCAGCAGATTTCTTCACCTACTGCGGTCTTCGGCTTGATGGAGAGCCTGGGATATCGGCATCTGTAGTTCTTCGGTCATTGTTAGGGGCTGCGTCCTCTTGGTCGTTTACCATCCACATTGCCAGTTGTTATAAGGTTTTCTAGGTTGTCGGAACTTCGGCGTGCCACATGACCAAAGTTTAGTAGTATTCTGTGGAGACAAAGTGTAGAGAGACTTTTGAAAATAAATAATTAATTTATTTTTTTTTACAAGGGGCTCCCATACGAACGTGTTTTTTTGCCTATCCTGTCTATGTTGTAAGTTAATGGTACGGAACCCTTTGTGCGCGAGTCTGACTCGCACTTGGCCAGTTTTAAATAATTAGGCATTACTTGTTAAAATTGCACCCGTGCGAAGCCAGGTCGCATTAATGTTATATTTCTTTGTACATAAAAGTTTTGCATACATTAGTAATAGCGTACCAGTGTTTAAAATGCGACAATGGCAACGTCTCGCTTGGATTATTATGCTGAATGAGAAATAACTCCACATTACACCGGACTATTACGAATTGTAAACAATAATGTTTAGTATGTGGTTCGAGGCATAAGTGCGAGACCGAAGTGTGTGGTTCGAGGCATAAGTGCGAGAACAGGGCCCTTAGACAAGATGCAATCTTTCTATAGCGAACTTCTTTATCGCCAACAAAATGTATGCAAAAGTCACGTGATATTTCGATGGCTTATGTCAGTTTCATACATTTTGTTAGCGATAAGGAACTTCGCTTTAGACTAGATTGCATGTTGTCTACGGGATCTGGCGACAGCGTACGTTCGCCTAAACCACAGATTACACAGGGAGGCAATTAAAGGATAGGCCTTTAAGCACAGATCAGGTACATCATGCCCTACCCTACTAAATGCCAACAATTTGCCAACCATTTTCGAGATATTAACATTTAGTTTTTCTATGGTTTCTACGAAATGAAATTTTTTATATTCTGTTTTTTATTTTAAACACTTTAATATTCTAGACACCAAAATCTAGTACATTCCGTCAAGCGGGGAGTGCTCCGCATTTCCGCTATTGTATTATTTTGTTCTCACAAGCTATGTTGTGCGAACTACAACTGTAGCAACATCGCGCGTATTGGAATTTGCAACTTCGGACATCCGATGTCATTGATGTAAGTTTGGCAACGTCGCGCGTGCAGTCGTTTAAATTGTGTAAAAGTAAATAACTTTTTATTTAAAAAATCACGGGATTTTTTCTGCTCTTTAAAATTAATCTCGGGTTTTGAGGCATATCCACTTTATTCTTTCGCTGTATGAAATCAGTGTAAGTACATAAATAACTCTACCTAATTCTGACCACTGTTTATTAGGGTATGAATGATGTAACTAACTGCACTTATTATCCTTAAATTATGGGACACAGTGTATAATAGTTACTACGCAGCTACACTGCCCACAGGTGACACGCTTACTGTGTGGCACAGTGGTATAGGTACCGTATACTCCTACCGATTTTCGGCTACGGCGCAGGCCAATCACAGAAGATCAACCAGGTACGCAGGAGATATTATAGTGCACAAGTGTGTGCGCTATACACGTCTCTCTGTACCTTTACTCTTAGAGTGTAGCCTGTATGCTCCGTTAGGTGCCTGCCTGGTAGCTTCCACCCTCCCTCCGGAGCCCGGCGCCAAACAGCTTGCTGTGTTCCGTCGGCGAACTTTCATTCCCCATTTCACCCCGTTAATGTTTTATATCGCGACAAAATTTAGCCCATGTCCTTTCCAGAGTCTCGAACTGTCTCCACACCAAATTTTCATGTGGATAAATAAATAAATATCCAATAATTGCTCGTTAAAGGTATAAGATGTAGTGATTTTTGAAACCACCTCACGTCTTTGTTCGCTCCTCAACCTTCAAACACAGCAAGACAATAGGTACGACTGGACACACGTTAAATGCATAACTAAATAACAACTGTAAAACATTGTGAACTCATTTGACATAACAAAAGTAATGTATCACACGAGGACACAATTCAACTATTTTAGTAGCTAGGCCATATTCTTTGCAAAAACTTTAAGATAAAAAATAAATAAAGGCGGACTTAATGCCAAGTGGCACTAACAGTCATACCTTTGGGCTTAGCAGAAATGAATAATGGGCGGTGCGAAAAAAAGTATTTAAAAATCAAATTATTAAATACTAGCAGTTCCCCGCGACTTCGCCCGCGCCAAAAGTCGAATTTTCGTTACAAACTTTCATCCCCCATTTCACCCCCCTGATGTTTTTACATCGCGACAAAAAGTAGCCTATGTCCATCCCAGGGTCTCAAACTATCTCTGTACCAAATTTCATTTGAATCGGTCTAGTAGTTTCGGAGCTTATTCAATACAAACAAACAATCAATCTAATCTTTCCTCTTTGCAATATTTGTGTAAGTAGAGTTTAGACTAGCAGTTCTCGCGACTTCGCCCGCGTCGAAAGTCGAATTTTCCCTACAAACTTTCATCTCCCATTTAACCCCCCCCAGATGATTTTATATCGCGACAAAAAGTAGCCTATGTCCATCCCAGGGTCTCAAACTATCTCTGTACCAAATTTCATTTGAATCGGTCTAGTAGTTTCGGAGCCTATTCAATAACAATCAAATCTTTCCTCTTTATAATATAAGTATAGATTGGTGGCCGCAACCAAAGGCGAAATAATCAACCTGCGCGTTGTTGAGCCACGCCCATATTTTTCGTTTTGTTTGTGTGATGCACACATTCCTTTAAACATTTGCTTCATTTGGCGGCTAAACATTTAAGGAATTCCCTTGTTTTGTGAATTTTAAGACCGTTAGTTATGTCTGTTTGCACGTGTTTTCAATAGCGCTTCAATTCGGTTAAAATGTATCAGCGATTTCGTCCAAGCAAATGTCAAATTCCCCATACAAACTTTCACCCCTTTTCACCCCGAGGACGATTTCTGGAATAAAATGTATCTTTCTCAAACTGTCTCTTTATCAATTTTTATCGGTTCAGCGGCGTAATGTTGAAGAGATAACAGACGGATAGACACACATTGGCATTTATTATATTGGTAGGATGGTGTTATGGCATTTGAAGGCACCATTAGTTTGGTAAGAATCAAGTAAACTAAATAGTTATTCCCAGGAATCACCCCTTGCATAGTACATTAACGTAAATGATGGCCTTAAATACCGGCCAAGTGCGAGTCGGACTCGCGCACGAAGGGTTCCGTACAAAATTAATTAGACAACATAAAGAATATTAGTGGTTCCCCGCGACTTCGCCCGCAAGAGTTGGATTTTCCATATAAATTTTCATCCCCCATTTTACCCCTTTATGTTTTTATATCGCGACAAAATGTAGCCTATGTCCTTTCCAGGGTCTCGAACTGTCTCCATACCAAATGTCATCTTAATCGGTTCAGTGGTTAAAGCGTCAAGAGGTAACAGACATACAGACAGACACACTTTCGCATTTATAATATTAGTATGGATGACATAGAAAACCTAAAAAAATGTTTAGTTTAAAAAACGGCAACCAAAAAACCCATTCGTTGTATATGAGCCCTACTTATATATTTTATTCTGTTTTTACTCGTAGTTTTCGTGTGAAACGTAAATTAAACTTTTTTACAGAAGCACCGTATTATGTACCAAAGTGATAATGGTACCCAGTTGTATCTGACAATATCGCCTGAAAATAACTATAAATACATGGACGAACGTTTCAATTGCCCCAATTGCTGTAACGAGTGGGTTTCCATTAATTCCCTTGTCAGTAATTCAGCACACAACTGTCACAGACGCAGTAGGAACGGTCCTAGAATCAGTTCCCAAGTGTACAAGTTTTAAGTACACTTGATTATAGCTATTTTGGCGCTGACGGCTGTAGTGAGCGTGTGGTGGTGACAGTCCACGGAACTAATGACAGTTGACATAAACATATGCAAGTTACTCTATTTTAGTTCCCTGTACTCTCGGTGGGGGCGCTTTGATTCGGCACAAAAATTATCTGTCATTTCTTAGAGAAGGATAAGTCCAGCATACTTGTATTATAGGGGTCAGTGGTGGTAACACAACTAAAGCAGAGAGGAGAGGAGATGTGACACAAACAATCAATTGAGTTCCATTATTTACTTAAGATCTCCTATTAATACTTAATAGCGATTGTCAGATTTCCCAAATGAACTTTCATCCTTTATTTCAGCCCTTTAATGTTTTGCCTTTACCCTTGACCGTCTACATGCATGGTACATCTTTCTGTGTAGGTTCTCGAACTATCTCCATCTCTTCACAGTCGTATACCTCATGACTGAGGGTGGTGAACATTATCCATACTTAATATTATAAATGCGAAAGTGTGTTTGTCTGTTACCTCTTGACGCTTAAACCACTGAACCGATTGAGATGAAATTTGGTATGGAGACAGTTCGAGACCCTGGAAAGGACATAGGCTACATTTTGTCGCGATATAAAAACATTAAGGGGGTGAAATGGGGGATGAAAGATTATATGGAAAATCCATCTCTTGCGGGCGAAGTCGCGGGAAACCCCTAGTGTGAAATAAAACACACAATACAACTTCGTTTAATGGTGTGGTTTGCCATTGCCTTCTCCATTTCACGCACTAGCCAATTAGTGTGCAGGTTTCCTCGCGATGTTTGCCTTCATCGTTAGGCAGCGATATCTTTAAAAAGACTGTACTTAAGTTTTTGTACAAACTAAGTGGTACAGACAGGATTGAACTCACGACCTAACGGATAAGAAGTGAACTCTAACTTCAAATAGATATCGAGAATGTCAGGAATCGGCTACTGAAATACGGTTAGATCCCAAATTGAGAAATCTTACTGAACCCAACTGCTATACATTCAGGGGGCCCAATTATACTAATTCCAACACAAATTATGCTAAATTACCTACACATGCCATTATTACCTATTCATGAACCAGTAATGTGATGGAATTGCTGCAGTTTTCGGTCGGAAATTAGTTTTATGGATGAAATCGGCATTTTCCCGTGACTTCATCTGTGCGTTGACAGTTTTCTCATAGAGACTTTGGACTAGATTTCAATGTGTCTAGGATTAAATTTAAGTTCAGTCTCTCTCTTTCTCTGCGACATAAACAAAAAGAGATAGACTGCAATAATTTAGAAACGTCAAATTAAGTGATGTGATTTCTTACGTATTTTTACTAGTTTTGCGTGTTTTCGTCTAACTTCAGTCGTCATCGATGACATCCCGACTAAATTGTCTATGGATTTTCTAATTTCCTTAGAAACTGACAGCTGTTTCAACTTTTTCAAGTTATATTTGCGCGTCAAAAAGTAGCCCATGTCCTCTTTCATGTTCCATCATACTCGAACACGACGACAGTTGTTTTTTTTAAATTAACAGACAGACATTTTACCGCTATCTCATCTGATGGTAAGCGATGATGCGGCCGAAGATGAGTCGTATCTGAGTATGGCCAACAAGACTTCCGCGGGGCGACGAAGCCCATTAAGAATCCAGATCATAATGTTTTGATAACACTTCAGCCGGCAACGAATTCCACTCTGTCCAAGAGGAACGTTGATATGATTCATTATACAAGGTGTTATTGAAATAACGCAAAATCCCTTAGCGGCCGATACTGATGCTCAAATACAACAACTTTTTCTATGGGACCAACATCGAAATCACAAAAAATAATTTTGCTTCCCCATACTAAACCGCAACCAGCTGACATCTGTTTGTTTTTTTTTTGAGATTTCAATGTTGATCCTGTACTCAAAGTTGTTGAATTTGAACAGCAGAGTATGTCTGTAAGAGGTTTTGCGTTATTTCAATAACACCTTGTATTATAGTCCGAAAAGTTCGGGCGCGACCTTCCTTTGGTCGCTCGAGGTGCGGGGGACGAGATACGCGAGATGTCAGCGGAGACGGGTGACGATGCGACGGAATTTTTATGGCAGTTGCGTGTGATTGGTCATTGGCGCTTCCTCGTCCCCCGCACGTCTTGTGGTGGAAAGAGGGCGCGCACGAACTTGTCAAACTATAGTAAATTAAAAAACCGGCTAAGCGCGAGGCGGACCCGCGCACGAAGGGTTCCGTACCATAATCTATAGTACAACAGTAGACTTATGACCTTTATTTAGTTTAAATACAAAAAAAAATATCAATTTTGTATGGGAGCCCCCCTTTAAATATTGTTTTTATTTTAATGTACTTATTTATTATTAAAGTGACTATACATATTAATATTATGTGAAAATTTCAAACGTCTACCTGTTGCCATTATTAACATCGAGCAAAAATGGCAAAAAAAACACGTTTGTTATAGGGGAGCCCCCCTGAAATATTGATTATATTCTGTTTTTTGTATTTGTTGTTATAACGGCAACAGAAATACATCATCTGTGAAAATTTCAACTGTCTAGGCTATTACGGTTCATGAGATACAGCCTGGTGACAGACAGACAGACAGACAGCAGAGGTTTAGTAATAGGGTCCCATTTTTACCCTTTGGGTGCGGAACCCTAAACATTCCTCACTTTCTAGGGTTCCGTATTCAACAAGGAACCCTTGCTGTATTCGTAAATAATAAAGTGTTTCTTTGATTACAGAACCGATGCAAGCCACAAGCCTCACCGCACCAACTCCAAATATTGTCACGGAATGAGTCAGCGCCATCTACCACATGGACAGTGAAACGCCAAGCGCCCGTCGGACGATGCGCGTGACTGCCCGGTGAACGATGCCCCGGCTAAAATATGCCTCTGTGCTCCGGGTTTTCGTCATCCTGGGCCTGTTTTGTCTATGGGTACAGATTATGCTCTCGGCGTCCAATGGCGGAATGTACAGAGAGTCAGGTATGTGTAGTTTTTTTTATTGCGAATTTTCGTGCAAAACGTTTGAGGTCTGAAGTGAACTCGAATCATAGAACAGAAGAGATATGTTATGATCTATCCGGTAATCCTTCGCGAACCTGGGCCCGTCCGTAGACAAGATTACCGATAGGCGATTGTTCGAAAAAAAATAATCGAATAATAATCGACAATCGAATGATAATCTAAACTCGGCCCTTCGATGCATTCGATTGAATTGCCGCGACAGGACAGGCAGCGAAATGATTAATCGACGCGACGAATGACGATTCATTCGTTAGTAGTACGGCCTGCGCACCGCGCGCTCCGGTATTGCTCGCCGCATAATCGTAAGATATGCGGTTGCTTATCGAATACATTCGATTACAGGGACCGATTCGAATAATTCGATTAATTTAGCAATAATCGCCCATCGCTAGACAAGATGCAATTTGTTTTAAAGCTTAGTTCGCTACTCGCTTAAAAAATGAAACTGACATAAGCCATCGTAACATCACGTGACTTTTCCATACATATGTTGACATTTCGTTGGCGTTAGCAAAGTTCGCTGTATAAAGATTGCATGTAGTCTAGGGGCCCTGTGTCGCCAAATTTATTTCGCTGTCCTCATTTGTACCAAACTGCGAGAATACTGTACTATGATTCGACCGCCTGAGTCCTCGCCTGCAACAGGTGCGGGGATAGACGAGAACGGTGACAGTGAGCGGTGCGGGGGGCGGGCGCTTCGATTTAATTGGGTAATTTGAATTTTGAAAAAAGAATGCGAATTTCAACATTCAACTCACTCAATTAGCATTGCCGATAGTAAAACTATCGATAGTTGACCCCGAAAATCATCTACAATATCGATAGGCCTATCGATATTATCGATAGCTCCATTAGGGTCAATACTATCGACACACAGCAATACTATTGATAGTATTGCAGCTCAACATTAAAATCACTATCGATAGTATCGATAGTTGTTGCAATACTCAGAGCCGATACTATCGATTGTTCCTATTTCTGTGTGCAGCCGCGAGTATCGATACTACTGATATTTATTTTATTATTAAACTTCGATAGTATTGCTGTGTGTCGATAGTATTAATACTAGCGGAGCTATCGATACTATTGCTTTTGCCTCAACTATCGCTAGACTCTATCGAGTCGACTACTCAGCGCAACGCTACACTCAATCAAATCCCAAGCGCCCGCCGCCCTCACCGCTCATGCTCCCCGTTCTCCTCTACCCCCGCAGCCCGCAGGCGAGGTCTCAATTATGCGGTCGGGCTAAAGCTAAGCAATTTGTTAAACAAACATTATTTGATAGTTACCAAATACCAACTGGCTGCATTAGACTCAATGGTAAAAAGAGCAATACGAATTATTGGAGACACTGAACTTTGCGAAACTAAGCTGCAAAGCCTCGAACATAGGCGTAAGGTGGCGTGCCTTTCAGTGTTCTACAGGCTACATTTCGGCGAGTGTGCGAAGGAATTGCACGAATTGATTCCACCGGCCCCTTTCTACTACCGGGACATAAGACGCAGGCGGGGGTTCCACCCTTATGTCGTTCACATACCACTAATACGCACCAAACGTTTTAAATCTTCGTTCCTCTTGCGTACGGCTAGAGAGTGGAATTCGTTGCCAGCTGAAGTGTTCTCTAAACACTACGATTTGAATTCCTTTAAGAAAAGAGTGAATAGGCTGCTTCTAGACAGACATGTCCCATCATCGGCCGCATCGTCGCTTACCATCAGGTGAGATTGCGGCGAAATGTCTGCCTATTAAATTAAAAAAAAAAGTTGCGAAGACATAATTAACATACCCAGACTAATACCTTACTGTCTAACTTTCCATTTCCTAACCTTTTCAGATGTATATAAAACTAACTCAGAGCCGACCCCGGAAACCTTTTCTATAACAAAACTAGAAAATGTGTCATACGAAGGTTTTTCTTTATATTTTCTTTTTCTTTTTTATGTTGTCTGTTTATTTTACTTCATGGTATTACGGGTTATGTTCATACTCTCATCTTTTTGTATGTACAGCACATCAAATTATACAAACTTCGACTGCTTAACGGAGTCCTCGCTTTGAGTACTGTGGTGCGGGGGTAGACAAAAACGGGGACCATGAGCGGTGCGGGCGGCGGGCGCTAATAATTAGTTTAAATTTTAAAAACATAATTATTGAAAAAACAAAAAACCCTACTGCAAAAATTGTTATAGTTTTTAAATGGTCCTTTCACTGGCTTTCATTTGATACGTATTTATATGTATTTATATTTAGTCTTTTTTTAAAAATTCATCAGAAGTATTAAAGTCGATACTTCTTCCAAAAATATTTATATTGCTAGCAATACCCCGCGACTTCGCCCGCGCCAAAAGTCAGATTTTCCATACAAACTTTCATCCCCTTGACGATTTTATATCGCGACAAAAAGTAGCCTATGTCCTTCCCAGGGTCTCAAACTATATCTGTACCAAATTACATTTAAATCGGCCCAGTAGTTTCGGAGCTTATTCAATACAAACAAACAATTAAATCTTTCCTCTTTATAATATTAGTGTAGATGGCGCTCTGTCGCGGGTGCTATGCATCACAGATTATGTCTTAATTCCTCGTGAAGAAATCGGCACGACTCTAAAATCTCCCTTAATAGCCGATATTTTGTAATACCTAAGAATTTGTTAACACCACCGTGGATGTGTTCATTAACATACAAATACTAACAATTTTATTAGTTAATTTATATGCGTCCACCGGTTAATAGTAATAGATAACATCTTAAATGTCATTCTTTGCCGTTATTAGTGAATTCACGATTCTGTACTAACAAAGTATTATTTATTTATTCACACTTTGTCTGCTTTAATAATATCTCATTCTTTTTTAAAAGTATGCACTAGGATTATGTGTAGGTGGCATATAACTGTTATATGGCAATATGATAAATTAAGTTTAAAATTTAATTTAAAAGTAAAATGTATTTTTCATGAATATATTTGGGGCGGTTTCACCACTACTTACATGTTATCAGGAAAAGGAATATGTTAAAAATTCTTATTTCATCGCAAGGTTTAGAAACTCCTTTTATAAGCAATATAATGCTTGTGTTAAGAGGATCTTCTCTTCCATCACAAGAAATTACAGATTATTCATAATTATTATTATTTAAAATAATGAAAGACAAATAAGTAAGTCTTAATAAGTAATAATAAGTGCTACCGACACGAATAGCGAAACATGACGTAGAAACCTGGTTAAAAGGCCTAGACTACTCTGAAACTGAAGATATACTTCCCCACTGAACCAACAACACACATTCACTATTCATACACACACACTATACACACACATACACTACACACACACACACACACACACACTGCACACACACATTCGCACGCAGGAACCAATCAGATTATCCACTTATAATATCAAATTTAAATAGCGTCATAGTTTGTATCCCATAATTTGTAACACAAATAAAGGCTGTTGCGATACAAGCTTGCTTAGTGCAGAACCGCTAGTTAAGCATTTCATGTTGTAAAACTGGAGGTAAATAAATTGATTATTATTATTTTTTAAAACACATTTTCTATGTAAAATATTGAAAACTAGCTATCAAGAATAACCGAGAAGTGGTGACACCTGCCATTTGTTGGGGCTTCATATTGGGAATATCTTTGTGTATTTGGAAGTGTTTCTTTTGAAGTAGGTACAATACTAGTAGGGTGTGCTATTGAGATTAGTAGTAATAATAATGTCTTCTTAGCCGAAATTCGACCACGGCGGCCTATCTCAACAGAGATTAGCCAACTGCGCGGGACATATTATAGTGCACAAGTGTGTGCGCAATACACAGGTGCACTCTCTGTTCCTTCACTCTCATAATTCGGTGAGACGGCAGTCCGACATTACCGTAGAGAGATCAGGCGCAGGACCAACGGCTTAACGTGCTTTCCGAGGCACAGGGGTTTTAACACCACCGACTTCCTGACTCCAGAGCTGTGTCTGAGTAATTTCAAGACAGAAAAACTTAAACACTCTCAGCCCGACCCGGGATTCGAACCCGGGACCTCGTGGATAGTACCCAGCGTGCTGACCACTAGACCAACGAGGCAGAGATTAGTAACTGACATTCTACATACACGTTGTTTATACATTGAGCGCCATGGTGGTCACCGGTGACCCCCAAACAATATAATTCTATTGTGTCTAGTTCCGTGGCAGTCAAAGGCTTAATATAAGAAAATTAACACACAGGCGCATTTGACATGAAAGATGTATATAATCGCATCTGTATATTACAGTTGAATTGCGCGGCAAAGCAGCGTTCTATATTTTCTACTGTAGTCGTTCCTGTCCCACATGCCAGCATGACAACGCGTGCGAGAGTGATGACTACACTCGAAAATACAGACATCTGCTTTGTTAGGCTTTGACGTGTGTTGAAACTTGATAAATGTATGCAGAATCGCTTTTATGTCATTGCAATAAGGTCTCAAGTCGGTGTTGTGCTCTTTAGCCACGCCACCATTTGTTTTTTATTATGATATAACCCATTTTTATGTACGGCTAACGGTCATGTCGTATATGTATTGTTTGTGAATGTACGACTTTTAATTTAAAAGAAAAAAATTAAATTAATGTGGCTTTGCTGCAGAAAATTCTCTGTAGCCACGCCACCTGTAATCAATATTTGTAGATACAATTTCAGCAATTTCTCTGAAGTTATATAATGTACGAACGCTGCGTATTATGTACAAATGATAAGAATAAAAAAATGTGCTAATTTTAAGGTTTAATTCTAAACTTACAAATTGTCCCCTATATTATTTTTAGCGACAGGAAAATTAAAACAATACAAATTTCATAAATAGAAGTTATTTATTATAAGCCCGTATAATAAAGGGTTACAAATATTTTACCTTTATAATAATACTAGCAGTTCCCCGGGACTTCGCCCGCGCCAAAAGTCGGATTTTCCATACAAATTTTCATCCCCCATTTCACCCCGCTTATGATTTTATATCGCGACAAAAAGTAGCCTATGTCCTTCCCAGTGTCTCAAACTATCTCTGTGCCAAATTTCATTTGATTCGGTCCAGTAGTTTCGGAGCCTATTCGATGCAAATAAACAAACAAACAAACAAATCTTTCCTCTTTATAATATTGGTATAGATAGGTAAAAATTAAACACAAAATCTCTCTTAAACAAAATTAAACAATACGTAACGTTTTAATATAAATAATACCATTAAATAAATAACATAATATTTAATAATAATGAACTTAGGAAATGAGGTAGTTTTCCTATGTGAACCATAGCAACATGTCAAACAATATCTACTTCATACAATGTCAAGTGACTTTTGTTTTAATTTTCCTGTCGCTAAAAATAATATTAGGGACAATTTGTGAGTTTAGAATATAGCTGAAATTGTATCTACAAATATTGATTACAGATGGCGTGGCTACAGAGAATTTTCTGCAGCAACGCTACATTAATTTTCTTTTTTCTTTTAAACTAAAAGTCGTACATTCACAAACAATACATGTACGACATGACCGTTAGTCGTACATAAAAATGGGTTATATATATCATAACTAAAAAACAAATCGTCTGCGTGCTGGTAAAACAACATAAGTGCATAAGACATAGTACTGAGATAATGAGGTTTATAAAATCAAATCGAATTTTGAGTGTTAAATAATTTACTTGTAGCGGAATGTTTCATATCAAATGATATATTAACTTCTATGTTACATTAAAACAGCATAACTTGCTGATGGTTTCCAAAAAAACTGTTCTAAATTAGTCAATTTAGGCATGGGCATGCACTTAACTTGTTTTACCTGTAATTTAAAAAATGGAATTACTTGCGATAGAATTACTTACTAATTCGCTCTATCGACTGGTAAAACAAAATAATCACTTATTTTGTTTTACCAGTCGATAGAGCGAAAAAAACTGCATATAACTGCATTGTTAACTCGTTTTTGGTAAAAAGTGCATTTATCATGTTTTACCAGTAAGCCAACGAAATGGTGGCGTGGCTAAAGAGCACAACACTCAAGTCGACTCTAGTGACTCTTTGACGGCGTCATTAAGTCAGGTGATTGAAATTATTATACATCCTGATCCAAAACTTGGTGTTGCCTTCCAGAAGAGCTGATGAATGCGAACGAGACGTCGGAGCAGGTCCTGGCGCTGGTGCCGCCCGAGCTGCACAAGTACCTGCAGGTGCACCCGAAGAACAATAGTGGTATGTGTCAATAGCGGAACGATATTTAAGGGTAGTTTTTACCCGACTCTGGAAGGAGGGTTATGTTTTTCGAGAGTATGTATGTATAATTGTTTGGCACGCCCTACAGCCAAAACGCCGTCAGCCGTCTCGTCAGTAAATTTGAGTAATCTGCAATGTAATATAGAGGTAGGTATATGCTCTAAATGCACTAAGCCTCCATTTCTAGGATGGGTCCCGACTGCTACAATTTTTAATATGGGTACCAATTTAACCCGGGTATGACCACTTTCTTGTTTTAGGGTTTTTAAATTTCTCAGTACACAGAAACGCAGTCGGGTTTTTTAGTGTTTTAAATATTCTTTAACACTTACAGTGCTTTTTTTTTCTTATTTAAACTTATATAAATAAGAAATAACACTGTTTTAGTGTTAAAAAATATTTTAAAAACTATTGAATAGCGAAAGCGTCATCATTCAAGTTGAATTTATTCTGTAAATAATAACTACTTGGCCCACCCACTACTGTTGCAATACAGCTCGGGTAGATGTCGCTGATTGTTTGTGTTTTAACGATACATTCGCTCCGCTTTGAAAACGCTCGCAACCCGTCAGTGTGATAAGGCCCTAAGGCTCCTCGCAGATAGACTACCGACCACAGCCACCGGTGGCTAGCGGCAAGCTGTTTACATTAAATAAAAATAAATAAATAAATTGTTTCAACAAATACACCAATTATCTAACCCCAAACTAAGCGGGAGCTTGTGCGATGGTGACTAGGATAACGGAAAGATATACATAAATACGTTTATACATTCATGCATGACTTAGGTACAAATGCCCGTGCTCTTTACACAAACAGTTGCCCCTTACGGGATTCGAACCCGCAACCTCTGGTTTTGTAGTCCGGAGCGCGGACCACTACACCAAGACGGTCGTCGACGTTGATTTTATTACGTTTCTTCAGGGTAGGTATATCCATACTAATATTATAAATGCGAAAGTGTGTCTGTCTGTCTGTCTGTTACCTCTTGACGCTTAAACCAATGCACCGTTTGAGATTAAATTTGGTATGGAGACAGTTGAGTTGAGTCGAGACCCTGGAAAGGACGTAGGCGATATTTTATCGCGATATAAAAATATTAAGAGGGTGAAATGGGGGATGAAAGTTTATATGGAAAATCCAACTCTTGCGGGCGAAGTGGCGGGGAACCACTAGTACCTAAATAAAAGAAAGGCCACGATATTAACTCTGCAAATGCTAGCTCTATAAATGTTAATTTTTTCCGTCTGAATGTCAAGGTCAAATACGCCAAATGCGTCATTTTCGGCAGCGCTATTGACGCGAAAACACCTCGTTAAAATCGATTGCTTGTTTATCGAGTTAGAGCATTGCACTAGCTTTTCCCCGCGACTTTGCCCGCGCGAATAGCGAATTTTATATATAGGGTGTCCCGTTTATGAAGGATAATCCTTTGCGTACAGATTAGTTACATCATGCGCTAGTATATGCAAAAAAAAATCAAGCAAAAGTGTTGCCATTTTTGAGATTTTGGTTTTCAGTTTTTATTATTTTTTGGAGCCTTACTAACAAAGTAAAGAGTTAATATTAATTTTGGTTTTTGAACTATTTAATAGTCTTAAAATAGGAACAGAATTTTTAAAAGTCATTAATTGTATAAGTAACCATATAACAATTATTTATATCTCAAGAATGGTAAGGGCTCTTTCAATTTATGCGTTTCTTGACGGCCGGCTAAGGTGCGGAAGTGGTGCGTTTATCGTTCCGCATACGGACGGTCGTTTGTTTTCATACAAAACTCGCGGTGCGGCAACAGTGCGGCGTCGGTACTGAGAACCGAGTAGAGAACCGAGTTTTCGGTACTGACGCCGCACTGTTGCCGCACGCACATGCACATGCACTGCATGATGTAACTAACCTGTAACTAAAGGATTATCCTTCATTAACGGGACACCCTGTATAAAATCCCATTTCATTTCCCATTTGACCCCCTTAAAGGTTTTATTTCGCTACCATAAGCAGTCTATGTCCTTTCTAGGGTTGTAAACTATCTGTGCATAAAATTTCGTCTAAATCGGTTCAGCGGTTCAGTTCAAAAATAGGTTCCCGGTTAGGTCAACATAGGGTAGAGGTGTCATCAACCTATTCGGGGGAAAGGTTGTTAGGGGGGTTAGGGGGAGGGGGGTAACTGTTGTCTTAGTTTGAGGACCAGTATAACTCCCTAAGGCCCACTAGCGCACGTCAGGATTAGCTGATCTGGATTTGTTCAAGACCTATTATCTAATAATTATTTTTTTTATAACTTAAGCAATTATTTTGCAAGTTTTTACGAAATCAAATTGAATTTCGCTCTCAAAAATTAATCTGAACTACGGAGGACGTTAGTCAGACGACAAAATTTTGTAAGTGCTTGCTAGTTGTTAAGAGCACTCGCCCGGACAGCGAAGGGACGTGGGTTCGAGTCCCACCGGATGACACAGTCGATTAATTTTGGTGAGCGAAATTCAATTTGATTTCCTATTATCTAAGTTGAAAGCTCACTTACGCCAGTCCGGTTTAGCTTATCCGTACTGGCGCAAGTGGACCTTCCGAATTAGCTAATCCAGACTTGTGCAAGTGGGCGTTTAACTCAGATAATAGGCCTTGAAAAGGTCAGGAATAGCTAATACGTGTAGCACAAGTAGGCCTAAGAGGGTTTCAGTTAGTTCGTTGACACGTACTTATTTTACACTAGTGGTTCCCCGCGACTTCGCCCGCAAGAGTTGTTTTTTCCATATAAACTTTCATCCCCCATTTAACACTCTTAATGTTTTATATCGCGACAAAATGTAGCCTATGTCCTTTCCAGGGTATCGAACTGTCTCCACACCATATTTCATCTCAATCAGTTCAGTGGTTTGAGCGCCAAGAGATAACAGACAGACAGACACACTTTCGCATTTATAATATTATATTTTACATGCATTCAGATTGTGGAACAAGCAAACATAATTATTGAAAAATAAAACACCCGACTGCAATAATTATTATATTTTTGAAATGGTCTTTTTACCCGACTGCGGCAGGAGGGTTATGTTTTTCGAGAGTATGTGTGTGTGTAGAATTCTTTGGCACGCCCTACAGCCAAAACGGCTCGATAGTTTTTGACATATGAGGTATCGTTGAATTTATCAAAATTGTGAGGGTGACATAGGCTACATATATTTAAAAAATGGCGCCCGCAAATGGAAATAAAAGGGGAGGGGGATTTATTTTTTCCGTACCATAGCAATATGGGTATCATATAAAAGCTAGTGAAAAGACCATTTCAAAAATGTAATCCTTTTTGCAGTCGGGTATTTTGTTTTATTTTAAATTAGCCGTTATTACTGCCTTTCATTTGATGCTCATATTGATAAGGAAAAAAACAATCCCCCTCCCCCCTTTATTTCCATTTGTGGGCGCCATTTTTAAAATGTATATAGCCTATGTCACTCTCACAATTTTGACGAATTCAACGACACCTCATATGTCAAAAACTGTCCAGCCGTTTGAGCTGTAAGACGTGCCAAACGATTATACATACATACTCTCGAAAATCATAACCCTCCTTCCGCAGTCGGCTAATAAGTCTGCGATCGGCCAGAGTAAATTAAGCACGTAATGACAAACCGTTTAATTTCGATCGTCAACGCAAACGTACAATAGCAGGAAATCAGGCGAACACTTCTCAGATTTTATCAACGCGTTAACTGATTCAACATGCTTTAATGATAACCTGGGGGATATCCGCCGCGTATCTCTTGATTGTGCGCCGCTGTGAATCAAGTCGCGTTATCAGTAAAGATTGCGCAAGGCCAAAACCTTTGAATGTATGATGTACAATTAACTGATTTCATACTGTACGGTCGAAATCACGTTAACCTGCCCGAAAAGTGACTATTACAAACCAATTTTAATCTCAATTTAATCTTAACCCTGATTTGTTAAAACAATACATAAATCGCACTCGGATTGCGAGATTTTGACAGTAGTGTAGACCAAATTTTAACTTCGAGAATCAGAATTAAGAGTCTGTTACAATACTGGATGACTTTTTTTACCGTCAGGAAAATAATTGTGTGAGATAGGTAAATGATATAGGTGACGATGGCGTCATCAGTTAAAAAAAACCCAACCACTTCATTCGTTTTGACCAACCTAAAATACTTGCAAAAGAACGGCGTTTTATTCCTCGAATGCTACGTGAAGCCATTGAAATTAAAAAACCTCCAAATTTCAATAGAGAAGATGGTTGGAAAGTTCCACCGGCATGGGATCCTATTCTAGCAAAAACCTAAGCAACACCTAGCACTGCAAGATCTCAAGACACGGTTAGCTCTTTCTGCGTAAATAGGAACGTAAATTAATATTATTGAGTGACGGTAGTTAAATTTTTTTTAAAACTTTGTAATGACAAATAATACCTTAGTCTCCCTGTGACCACGATCGCTGTAAAGTGTTCGAAACGTCAGGTTTAAAATAAAATCGCGAAGTAATCCGTAAAATTGTGTTTTAATGAGTTCAACAATTCGCGTAATTGCAAGAAACAAATATTTTACTATGAGCTTAACCCAAAATGAGATTTTAATATGACCTTCACCGAAAATAAGATTTTAATATGACCTTCACCGAAAATAAGATTTTATTATGACCTTTACTCAAAATAAGATTTTAATATGACCTCCACCCAAAATAAGATTTTAATATGACTTTCACCCAAAATAAGATTTTAATATGACCTTCACCCAAAATGAGATTTTATTATGAACTTTACCAAAAATGAGGTTTTATTATGATTTTTCCCAAAATGAGATTTTATTATGACCTTTACCAAAATTGAAATTTTATAGGTCAACATGAGAATTTATTGTGACCCTTACCTAAATTGAGATTTTAATATTGTGACCTTTACCCAACACAGGATTTTATTGTGAACTTTAGACAAAATGAGATTTTATTATGACTTTTACCCAAAATGAGATTTTATTATGACCTTTACCCAACATGAGATGTTAATATTGTGACCTTCACCCAAAACGGGATTTTATCGTGGACTTCAGCCAAAATGCGATTTTAATCTGACCTCAGCCAAAATGAGATTTTATTATGACCTTTACCCAAAATGAAATTTTCTTTTGACCTTTACCTAAAATGAAATTTTCTTTTGACCTTCACCCAAAATGAATTTCGACCCACGCAAGATGTTGACCTTCACTCAAATCGTTCCAGCAAACTCGACGGACCGGTCCGGCCCTAAGAACATCTCGGACATCCGGCGCGCCATCGAGAGGTACAACGATGCGCAGTACATCTACAATGAGGACATCTTCGGACCCGTGCAGAACGATACGCTCATCATCGCTATACAGGTGAGTGCTTGACATTTTGCCAGGCTGGTTCAATAGGGATGTGTCATTGAGTCAACTTATAAGTTGTAGCTAGAGTGTTTTGTAGCTGTAGAATAGAAAACCTCTGAAATTTGGCGTTCACCACCCCGGTGAACCTCAGGATCTAACTCCAAGTGGTCCACCGTGGCGTCTGAACGATCCTATCAGCGGTGGTAGGCTCCGTTAGGTGCTGCCTGGTAGCTACCCGGCGCCAAGAAGCTTGCTGTGTGCCGTCGGCGAGTGGGAGTGCCAGCCGAAGACTAGGTAGAGCGGCAGAATGCTGCCGCTCTACCTAGTCAACCGGGCATCAGTTTTGAATAAAGACGCGACGATTCGGAACGCTTTTATAAGCGAATTTAGTTTTTTGGCGAACAGGAAAATGTTACAATGACACGAAATATTTCAATATCAAAGTGAAGTTTAAATAATGACTAATCAAGCGGAACCAGATAACGGACGTCAGAAGGTTATGTAGGTTATTATTTGAATGCAAATTGCAAATAAAAAATCGTCTGTGAGTAGAACAAATATTGGTAAATATTTAAGGCATATGAGACGACGACGAAACATCAGTTTACAAGCAAATTTGTGCTTTAAAGATAGCCCAATTTTGCTTGTAAACTGATGTTTCGTCGTCGCCTCATATGCCTTATTTATTTCGTTCACGTCTCGCACGTATCCCGTTTGGATAGTTATTGGTTGGAGTATTTTAAACTAATAATAAAAAATTGTTTCAACAAACACACTAATTTACCTACACCTAGCCCCAAACTAAGCGTGAGCTTTTTCTATGGCGACTAGGATAACGGATAGACATACTTCCCAGACTTCTAAACCAGGCGGTTGCGGGTTCGAATCCCGCAAGGGGCAAATGTTTGTGTGATGAGCACGAGCATTTGTACCTGAGTCTTGGATGTTTATATGTATTTAAGTATTTTTATCCGTTATCTTAGTCACCATAGCACAAGCTCACGCTTAGTTTGGGGTTAGGTATTGGTGTGTTTGTTGAAACAATTTATTTATTTATAAATTTGTTTTATAATTATCCATGTCTATGACTTAGGTAGAAATGTTCGTGCTCATCACACAAACATTTGCCCCTTGCTGGACTCGAAACGACAACCTCTGGTTTTGTAGTCCGGAGCGCGGACGACTACATCAAGACGGTCGTCTTGCAATTTGAATATAACATAACACAGAATTAAAAAAGACTCTATTACAACTAACTATAAGATTGAGACTGTATTTTAGAAAATTCGAAAGTGCAGTTCACCTGCTACGTTTATGTCAGAAACTTGGGCACGGGCATCTTCCGTCTCGCCAAAATTAAGTCTTTCCCTTTCAGTCCTGTCAGGCTGATCCTCTTCGGGACTAGTCTCGTCTCTTTCGGCACGGTGACCTTCTTTTCTTTCTTCATCTTCTTCTTAACTTTCGGCTTCTTCGGCGGCAACTCTGGGCGGTGCTCCATCCAGATCATTTGCGCCGATTCGGGTATGCCAGTTTGGAATCTGAACTTACGGGGGATCTGGAAATGGTTTTTATAATGAGGGAGTCAGTAATACCACAGAATAAGTACTAGTACTTCGTACAGAAGTATGACTTAAGAGTTATTGTATTCAAAGAAATGTCTACTCAATGTCGTCAACTATATGGCGTAATTTAGTTCGCCTCAGAGTCAAGCACATTTTCGTGTAGACACCTAGAGAATCCATTGCAAGATAATTTCATACTTATTGCTCTGGAATATGATTCATAATACACTAAAACCTATTCAGTGACGTAATATCACGCGACGCGATAGGGTTGACTGCTACGAGAAGCTTCTAACGCCATCTAGCGCCTCTTTCTAGTACTTTATTAATTCTCGTCCAGCCAGCAACGTAGCCGCGCGGCCGCCGGTGAATAAAACGCGCGAGCGTGTCGCTGGCCGGTAGCGACACGGTCCTTTTGGTTTGGACATCACAGAAACAGAAGCACCGTGCGGCTAGCATTGACTGTTACGTAATTGTTACCCGACTGCGAAAGGAGGATTTTTCGAGAGTATGTATGTATATATGATTGTTTGGCACGCCCTACAGCCCAAACGGCTGGACAGTTTTTGACATTTGAGGTGTCGTTGAATTCGTCAAATTTGTGGAAATGACATAGGCTATATACATTTTTAAAATTGCGCCTGCCAATGGAGACAAAGGGGGGAGAGGGATTGATCCAATATGGAGGGCAAGAAAAAGATCAAATGAAAGCCAGTAAAAAGACCATTTCAAAAATATAAAATTCTTGCTGTCGGGTGTTTTATTTTTTCAATAACTATGTTTGCTTGTTATATAAAGAAAGGCAAGTCATAAGGGCAGGCAAACCCCTTCCCCAAAATACCACCCGTCCCCGCTGACATCTAGAATGCCTTGCCTCTAGCGACCGCAGGAGGGACGCGAACCTTCATCGGCCTATAGGTATTCTGTGGTATGCCTCGGTATGGTATGTGAGTGCCTCGTTGGTCTAGTGGTCAGCACGCTGGGTACTATCCACGAGGTCCCGGGTTCGAATCCCGGGTCGGGCCGAAAAGTGATGGGTTTTTCTGTCTCGAAATAACTCAGACTCAGCTTCGGAAGCCAGGAAATTAGTGATGTTAACACCCCCGTGCCTCGGAAAGCCCGTTTAGCCGTTGGTCCTGCGCCTGATCTCTCTACGGTCATGTCGGACTGCCGTCTCACCGAATTATGAGAGTGAAGGAACAGAGAGTGCACCTGTGTATTGCGCACACACTTGTGCACTATAATAATGAGAGTGAAGGAACAGAGAGTGCACCTGTGTATTGCGCACACACTTGTGCACTATAATAATGAGAGTGAAGGAACATAGAGTGCACCTGTGTATTGCGCACACACTTGTGCACTATAATAATGAGAGTGAAGGAACAGAGTGCACCTGTGTATTGCGCACACACTTGTGCACTATAATAATGAGAGTGAAGGAACAGAGAGTGCACCTGTGTATTGCGCACACACTTGTGCACTATAATATTATAGTTATCTCCCGCGCAACTGCGCGACTGCTGCGCGATAGATTAGCCAACTGGCTAATCTATATTAAGATTGGCCACTGTAGTCGAAATCCAGCACGGAGGACATTATTCTGTGGTATGCCGACCTGATACTCCTTGCAGACTTCTTTCTCCTCCTTATAGTGTGGAATGTGCACGTCGGACTTGCGTTTCTTGGCTCTGGCGAACATAACTTTAGGGAAGTCTGGTTTGTGGTACCTACGAAAGTCAACGGACACTTTAGGGTTCCGTAGTCCGACAAGGAACCCTTATAAGATCGTTCAGTCCGTCCGTTCCGTCCGTCCTAGTCTGTCACAGCAGAATATCTTCTACGTTTATGGACTGATTTGCATGTAACTTGGTTCGAGGATACTTCACATATAGATCTCATTTAAAAAAAAAACCGGCCAAGTGCGAGTCGGGCTCGCGCACGAAGGGTTCCGTATTCCCTAGGGTGGCTACAATCACTTCAAAACGCTTTTACATTTAGGCGACTTTGGCGTATACAGTCGCGCTGTCGAAGCTTTTTAAAAGTGTCTCCAAAATGTTTATTATTGTCCTATAATAAAACAACACTAGCTCAGCGCCTTGATTGAATGCAGAGAGCGCATGCGAATGTCGCGCAGCTATACCGCGCCGATGTTGCGCTCCGTTTATAGTATGAAATTATCAGCGAAGTCGTCTAAATTATTTTTAATGGATAATCATGCCCTAATTAATGAATTATGAAGTAGGTATGTAGGTGACAATAACACTTATTAATCAATAAAAGACAATAATTAATCTCTAACTGCCGCACTCAGAGACATCAATTAAAACTTAATTTATGATTAAATCTCGTACTGTCACTTTCGTTGTCAAGGATATAGAAAAGGACGTCATGAGACTTAATGAAAGATTAACTTTAATTGACGTCTTTGAGTACGGCGGTAAAAGAGGCTTTAACTTTGCCATTAAATAACTATTGTTGTTACATACAATTGGCGCCATCTCTCGGATAACTGTTATACTGCTATAAACACTAACTACTGCGCTTCGCGCAATGCATATCGAACACAAATTGAACGTTTCGAGCTATAGTACATGAAAAACGTACAATATATAGCGTAAAACAACAAAAAGAAGTACGTGCGTTTTTCTTTCACAATTGTTTAACGCACATTAAGTGTGGTAATTTCGTCACGGTTCTTATGTATGTCTTGGCGCAGTGCGAAAGACGTTACTAAGAATGCTAAATTTTAGAAGACGAGCGTTCGAATCTTAATGGGTGTTTTTTTTGTATTTATTCAATTTCATAGCTTTTTTTCTTTTTTAAACAAGAATTGGTATGAGCTTCAAAAGTAGTGTAACAGATTATAAATCCTACACACACAGACTAAAATTGCAAAAAGACTCAAAACTAAGGCCAATTTCGGATAAATTTGACTTGCAATTAATATAGGTATTCGATGTGGAAATCAAATTTTTGTAGGTACATTTATTAAACAACTTTTTAGCAGCTTTTTTTTTTAAAAATTTATGCACATTTTCAAATTTATAGTTTACTAGCAGTTCCCCGCGACTTCGCCCGCGCTAAAAGTCGGATTTTCCATACAAATTTTCATCCCCCATTTCACCCCCCTGATGATTTTATATCGCGACAAAAAGTAGCCTATGTCCTTCCCAGTGTCTCAAACTATCTCTGTGCCAAATTTCATTTGATTCGGTCCAGTAGTTTCGGAGCCTATTCGATGCAAACAAACAAACAAACAAATCTTTCCTCTTTATAATATTTGTATAGATAGTACTAGTTTTGTTAATCAATATTTATATTTGCAAAGCAATAATTTATTTCGAGTAAAAATAGTATAATTGAAATTTGATAGATGTTTTATGTCTTTGCTGTGCATTTAAATATACCTCGAAAAAAAAAGCGTACATTTCGAAAACATCAGTATCATAACCCTGGGATCGATCCCAGATTCTTACGATCATACCCAAGATGTTAAGCACTGGGCCAAACGTGCTTATGGTTATCTAACGAAAAGTAATAAAAAGTTCGTATTCCAAGAAATAACTCATTTTAGCGCGAACTTAAAAAACAACAATGCCAAATGACGCCATCTAGTAACGAATGTCAGAACTAACTTATTTTAATATTCGTTTATTTGCATACACCGTGCGCCCAGTTGCACGAGAATTTTATAAAATTATTGGTAAAATGATAAAATGTTTCTGTAAAACCATATCAATATTTAATAGGCATTAAGATGTTTCGTGGTCTATTTTTAAATCTACCTAAACATAATTATAGAACAGTATAATAAGCATAGCGCTAGCGCTCCATCTACTTATTTTTTTTGGACCAGCATTTTGTCCTCGCGATGACGATCGAAAAAGCTCTTTTTGTATTTGATTTAACAACAATTAACGATTTTCGGACTTTTTCTTTAACTTATGCTGTAAGACCTTCCTTCTTGCCAAATTTCATGGTTCTAGGTCTATGGGAAGTACCCTATAGGTTTTGATTCCCCTGAGAAATGGGGAAAAATGATAGAAAATTGGACAAAATTGGCCGTATCTTTTTTCAGCGTTAACTTAAAAGCTTGATTTTTTCACATCATTAAGGGACCATAGACATAAGAATTTGATGTTAATTTTAACTTTATACCTCCACGCGTTCCTGAGTAAAAGGGTCTTGACAGACAGACGGACAGACGGACAACAAAGTGATCCTATCCTCCTTTTTTCCTTTTGAGGTGCGGAACCCTAAAAATACGAAAAATTAAAATTACCGCAAATGGAAATAAAGGGGAGAGGGGGGATTGATTTTTTCCTCAGCATAGCAATATTGGTATCAAATGAAAGCCAGTAAAAAGACCATTTTAAAAAAATATAGTATTTTTTGCAGTCGGGTGTTTTGTATTTTCAAAAATTATGTTTTTCAATTATTATGTTTGCTTGTTAATAGTAACGAAAGAGGTTCATGGAATATTCCATGCCTGGATTATTTTATTTGCTTAAAAATAGAGAAGTTATTAATACCAGACTAAATCCCAATGGTCCATGTATACGGGCGCGGGCATGATGATCTTCATCCACCGAAGAATATCGCATCTGAAAACAATAAAAAAAATCGTAAACCCCTTTTGTATTTATATTCAACGGAAGTATTATTGCTGATGCTACTTTATTCATTTAAATTCAGAGACACCTTGCAAATATTTATTAATTAACGGAAGAATCAGGTTCACACTTAAATTACAGGGTTGTCTCGGCGGTATCCTAAAAAAATATTTTCAAATATATATTTTTTTTACAAAAAAAAAGTCAATTTTTTTTTTAAATATTTTTTTTCCACTTTATCATCGTAATTAGTATACATTCACCTACAAAATTACTGCTTTCTAGTACTAACGGTCTCTTAGCAAAACCTCGGACGGACAGACGGACATGACCAAACTATAAGGGTTCCTTGCCAGGACTACGCAACCCTAAAAACCTTTAAGTTTCACCGCACCTGGTCCAATTCTGTCTGATTCCCCAAGTGGGTCCGGTCCGGGATTTGAACCATGTGCAGTGCGTGAGGGGCTTGCGCGGCGGCAATCCGATGCTCCTCGCGAACCTCACGAAATCTGTGCTGAACAGTTCCCTCACTCGCTTCGTTATTCTCTGTGCAGAAACATGATCAACACGGGGTTAATAAAAGTCAGACAGTTGTTTTTATCCGCATGCATACGGAACGGCACGGAATGTTTGGATATTCGTTAATTTTAAAGAAAATGTACACAGAACATATTAATATCCTCCAATCCAAATTACCACTATAATAACGTCATTTTAGATGGGAAAAGGGATCAGGAGAAGGGATGTCAGAAAGCTATATGGAAAAAGAAGAAGATGTAGATACTTTAGAACTGGGACCTCTGATATTGAAAGAAGAATTCGAAATATCTTTGAAATGTATTCAAAACGGGAAAACAGCAGGAGTTGATAATATTTATATTAAGATGGTTAAATATGCAGCTTGCAATCAGTTGAAAGAGGATTTTTTTAATTTTATTCAAGAAATGTATAAAAACAGGCAAAATACCTCAAGATTTAAATTTAAGCAAGACTGTAACACTACCGAAAAAAGCAAACACACTCAAATGCGAAGAACATAGAACACTAAGTATTATTTCACAGGCAAGTTAAATTTTAATAAAAATAATTCAGAACAGAATAAGACCGTTAACAGAGTGCTTTTTGGGACCGGATCAATATGGGTTTCGGCAAGAGAAGGGAACCAGAGAAGCGATACTAGCTTTGAGATTAGTAATAGACAGGAGACTGGATTTTGACATGGACACACATATAGCTTTTATCGACTTAGAAAAGGCGTTCGATAAGGTCAATTGGAAAATAATGATGGAAGTACTCAAAGCTGGATTGGATTATAGAGACAGAAGGATTATTTATGAATTATATAAAAACCAAGAAACGGTAATAGAAGTAGGAGAGGAAAACGGAAAGGCAAAAATAAGACAGGGAGTTAGGCAGGGATGTCCACTTTCACCGCTAATTTTTAATTTATTCATAGAATGTGCGATACGCAGAATAACGGAATCAAAAAAAGGGGGCGTCAAAATTAATGGGGACGTATTTAAATTAATTCGTTTTGCCGACGATACGAGGGTCAAACTAAAAGTTCTTAGAACTGGCCACTTATAAACAATATAATAAAAAAAAAAATCTAAAATTTGAAAATAGAACTCTTTGCCAATATTACTGAGTATATATTTAATTCATTTGTCATTTGTTTTACGACTTGGCGGCAAATTGAAAATTGTCTGTGTCACGTCAAAATGAATTTAACACGAGAAAATTTTCGTGCAATGATTTTTTATGACTTTCGATGTCATTTAAGTCAACCAGAAAGTTATGATAGACTACGATTGGCCTTTCACGATGAAGCCCCATCTCGTGCGACTGTTTACAACTGGTTTAATGAGTTTAAACGTGGTCGCACTAATCTCACTGATGATGTACGTGAGGGACGGCCTTCTACGGCGACGACTGAAAATAACATCTGTGTTGTGCGGCGTATGATAGAGACTGACAAAAGAGTGACCTATCAGCAGATTCGGACAAGCTTAGGCATCGGTATGAGTCAAGTGCACAAAATCCTCCACGAACATTTAGCGGTCAGGAAGCTTTGCGCCCAGTGGATACCTCATAATTTGACTAAGGCTCAAAAACTCCATCGTGTGGATTGGTGCCGTAAAATGATTGAAAGATTTAACGGAGGTGACTCAAATGCTGTGTTCGACATACTAACAGGTGACGAAAGCTGGATTTACTGTTATGATCCTGAAACCAAAAGACAATCTGCTCAGTGGGTGTTTCCTTTCGAGGAGTTGCCAACTAAAGTGAAGAGAGATCGAAGTGCGGGAAAAAAAATGGTGGCCTCGTTCTTTGGAAGGATAGGTCATTTCGCAACAATTGTGTTAGAGGATCAAAAAACAGTTTCTGCAGAATGGTACACTACCAATTGTTTGCCACTTGTCTTGGAAAAAGTTCGAGAGAAACGACCTCGCAGTAGGATCCTCCTTCACCACGACAACGCCTCGTCGCACACCGCCAAGCGAACGATCGACTATTTGGCGACATCAAACGTTGAATTACTGGGTCACCCGCCGTATAGCCCCGACCTCGCGCCTTGTGATTTTTATTTATTTCCAAAAATTAAAGAAAAACTTAAAGGAAAGCGGTTTATGAATGCTGAAGAAGCGGTGGCTGCGTATCGCGATGCCATTGAAGAGACCCCTAAGGACGAGTGGGCAAAGTGCTTTTCCCAGTGGTTCCATCGCATGCAGCGGTGTATTGACGTCAATGGACAATATTTTGAAAAGATATAATAAAACTAATAACTGGCTAATGTAATCAGTTTTTGATTTTCTAAGAACTTTCAGTTTGACCCTCGTATTGCAGCCATTGCAGAAAACAGATTGGAGTTGGAAGAACTGGTTACAGAAATGGACACTATTTTTAAAGAATTTGGTCTCAAAATTAACATAAATAAAACAAAAACACTAATTGCTTCTAAAAAGGAAAAATATAGCCCTATCTCAATAAATAACTTAAAAATAGAACAGGTTAAAACCTTCAAATATCTAGGTAACTTGATAACTAGTGACTCCAGATGTACACCAGATATAAAAGCAAGGATAGCGATGGCGAGACAAGCTTATAATGCAAAAAAGCACCTGCTCAAGGCCAGAATATCAAGCAAAGTTCGCAAAAAACTTGTTAAAGTGGACATTTGCAGTATAGCACTCTGTGGATGTGAAGCGTGGACATTGACAAAGAGGGACAGAGAGAGACTGGGAGCCTTCGAGATGTGGTGCTGGAGGAGAATGGAGCGTATAAGTTGGACGGAGAAGAAAACAAATGAAGAAGTTTTGTCTATGGTTAGGGAAAAAAGGAGATTGATGGAAACAATAGAGTGTAGGAGGGGACGAATGTTAGGCCACCTGATTCGACACGACAATTTTATTAAAACGATAATAGAAGGAAGAATAGAAGGAAAAAGGAAGCGAGGAAGACCAAGAATAAGCTACATGCAGCAAATAAAAGAAAAGATAAATGTCGGGTCGTATCAAGAGGTTAAGAGAAGGGCGGAAAGCAGAGAGGAATGGAAAAAACTCCACCGACAAGAGCCTAGCTCTTAAATTTGATGATGATGAGATGGGAAAAATAACATAAAATTTTTTTGCTTTAAATTTCCGCTAAGACACGCTAGCGCAGGCACCTAAACCACACCAACCGCAACCGCGTTGAGTACCAGTTCAGGCAAATACAGAATGCACCGTCCTCCCTCCCTCAATGCGCATGCCCTACTAGAGAGTAGAGTCGCTGGCGACTCATTTCCTCCTGAGGATGCAGCGAGGAGTGGCGAAACGCGTCGAGGTTTTTTGCACGTTGGTGTTGGTAACTAACAACCGCATTAGCTGTAGTGCATGCGTATTGAGGGAGGGAGGTCGGTGCATTCTGCATTTGCCTGAACTCAACGCGGTTGCGGTTGGTGTGGTTTAGGTGCCTGCGCTAGCGTGTCTTAACGGAAATTTAAAGCAAAATAATTGTATTTTATTTTTCCTATCTAATAATGGATTTCCGCAAAGTAACGCCTGATTCTAATAATTATAAATGTCATTTAAACCTAATTTCGACTACAGTGGCCACTCCCGACTGCGCGGGAGATATTATAGTGCACAAGTGTGTGCGCAATACACACTCTGTTCTTTCACTCTCATAATTCGGTTAGACGGTAGTCCTACATGACTGAGAGAGATCAGGCGCAGGACCAACGACTTAACGTGCTTTCCGGGGCACGGGGGTGATAACACCACCAACTTCCTGACTCCGGAGTTGTGTCTGAGTTATTTCAAGACAGAAAAACCCAACAATTTCTGCCGACCCGGGATTCGAACCCGGGACCTCGTGGATAGTACCTAGCGTGCTGAACACTAGACCGACGAGGCAGTAAATTAAAACTAGGGTGCGTGCAATACACAGGAGCAATATTTCAACAAGACCCGGCATTCGAACCCGGGACCTTGTAGATAGAAGTCAGCGTGCCGACCAATAAACCAATGACCCAGGGTTCCAAGCAGTCGTAGAAACTTATCAGAAATGCTAAACAGGCCCTAAGTATTTACTGTGAGTACCTTGATGTGGTTGAAGTCATGTATGTTGATCTGGGTGAGGTGCGATGGGTCTTCTAACATCAGCAGGCGTAGACCATTTATGTAGTTGTCAAGAATGCATTCCTGAAAATAAATTAAACCGTTTGTCTTGGGCACAGTGCTGATGGCACGCTAGGGGGCTTTGAGTAGGGTGACCTAACTTCTTTGTCTTCTTAAATCACCATTCAGACTGCACTCATGCTCTCAAACATTCTAAACAAGAGCGCTGGCTAATTTCATATTCAAATTTACATCTTTCTCTATGCTCTCACTCACACAGTCTACCTTCTCTTTCTTACACCTTGCGTTCCGTTTCATGCCCATATCCTACATAAATTTGTAGGGAGCATCAAGAAGAGCAACCCGGGAAAGGGCCTCGACGCAAGATCCGGGTGCGTCTCCCACGATTTGGTCTACCACCTCCCATGGCCATACCAACCTCGCGGTAATAAAAGCCGAATCCCGAGAGATGCGCGCGGAATTTGCGTCTGCTAGGCAGTGTGCACTCCGCCGCGCGCAATGCTTGACTCTCTACAAGATTTTTTCTCTTCTTTCTCTATTCCTTGTCCCTTGTGTCAATCTCCCCCTTCTTGGGGCATGACTCACTCGGCGACATTTCTCAGATCATCATACAGAGGACACAACCATAGAACGTGGAGTCTGTCCTCTTCTTCCGCGCCACACTCGCACATACTCCCCTCTCGAAGCACTCAGCCTTTTGTTGCGGTGAGCATCTGTGAGCATACGCGATTCGGTATTTCGGTATGTATGCCGGAAGGCGAGAAAGACTATGAGGTGGGGACGGGATTACCCTGTACTGAGGTAGCCCCACCACCTCCTCCATCCAGTCGGCCACTTGTTCCTCGCTCCACGTGAAGGCGTCTGGGAACTTGAGGCCGTCCACCACCAGCGCTGCTAGCTCGTAGAGCGTTGGCGGCGACCTCAAACACGGTATGAGTTTCCTGAAATAGAGGTTACAGAACTTATTTTCAATAGATGAGACCCATAATAGTGGGCTACTGTCATATAATAATAATGACCTAGCCGAATTCAGACCGCGGCGAACCTCACACAAAATTAGCCAACAGCACGTGAGTTTATTTATTTATTTATTTGGGATAACAAAGAGCAACCACAATATATCTTAAACTTTAGATTTATTTATTTAAAATTGGTACACAAACAGATTACCGTCAATTAAACAGTTACTAAATACAGACAGTAATATTGAAGACAGAAATCCAAAATTAGCGTACACAACATGCCTAGTATGTTAATATATATAAAATAACGCTACACTAAAATAATTCTTAACTTAACTATTTATAAATATTAGGTAAATAACATTTATAAGTAGAGTCGAGGACACTTATGTTAATTTAAAAATATCAGTTACGACTCGCTTATACGGGTAAAAACTGCTATTAAACAAATCAACGTCTCTACCACTGCGAACCACCTCGTTGTATGAACGGCACATCCTTACTATAGGATTGAAAAAGGAAGTGTTGTTCCTATACACCTGTAATGCGAATATGTTTGGGTTACCAGATCTAAACAAAGTGTTGAAATTGAGTGATTACAATAAGTCTGGGGCATCGATAGTTGAGTGAACTATTTTGTGAAGACAAAGTAGGTAGTTAGATGTGTTAGTGACACAGTTTTGCTCATTGTTAAGCCCACACCATTATCCTCGGGTTAGTTTATGTGTACTCATTTACTCACTACATACGATATCTATTTAATGATACATTTTGCCTTTGTAACTAATGGTTATAAATGAAAATAAATAAGAGTTATTATTGATGCACAAGCGCCCTCTGTTCCTTCACACTCAAAGTTCGAGACGGCATTCAACATGAACTGAGAGAAATCAGGCGCAGGACCAACGGCTTAACACTGGCTTATACGTTTGGATAGAGTAGCAAGTGTGTTTAATTTGTAAAACTCATCTATGTTACTTCATGATTAATCATTAAGCGCTCCCAATCTAACAACATGTTACAAGATCAAAATAAATACAATATCTTATATTATTATAATTATTATTATTATAGTGTCTTTTTCTTTTTTTTATTCTTTACCCATTTCCCTTTATTCTGTTAGTTTTCACCGCCGACCCAATTTAATCTTGGACTGTCCTCTATCCGAAGGTTGTCTGGAAGAAATTGCTTTCAGCAATAAGACCGCCTAAATTGTACCATTCTCTATGAACATTTATGTAAATTGATACTGTGTGTGGTGTGCAATAAAGAGTATCTATCTATCTATCTAATATCGAAAGAATGCGATGTGATTGTATAGGCACCTTAGAACACACGAAAATATACCTCTTTGTGAATGGTATTGTGCCTTTATTGAACGACGACCGTCTTGGTGTAATGGTTCGCACCCCGGACTACAAAACCAGCGGTTGCGGGTTCGAATCCCGCAAGGGGCAAATATGTTTATAACTGTATATAAGTATGTTTATCCGTTATCCTAATCGCCATAGCACAAGCTCACGCTTAGTTTGGGACTAGGTAATTGGTGTAATTGTTGGAACAATTTATTTATTTACTAGCGGTTCCCCGCGACTTTGACAAAATGTAGTCTATGTCCTCTCCAGGGTCTCCAACTGTCTCCATACCAAATTTTATCTCAATCGGTTCAGTGGTTTAAGCGTCAAGAGCTAACAGACAAACAGACACACTTTCGCATTTATAATATTAGTATGGATTGAATGCAGTTTTTTGTTCTTCTGACATACATAATACACCTTAAAGTAAGGAAAAAGAGACTAACTTGGGTTTCTCATAAGGATCCTCCTTGGGGTAGCAAGTACACTCGGCACAGGTGCTTCTATCAGCAGAAGGATAGACGATGAGTCGCCCGGGAACCACGACAGATGGCGCTCGGCGCGGGATCACTATCTTTTTTGGTCTCCTTCTGGGGGGAGGCGCTTCTGACTTCTTTTTGGTCTGTTTGAATATGTTATGTTTAATGAGCTGATAAAAAAACCGGCCAAGTGCGAGTCGGACTCGCGCATGATAGTATTTGTCGTTATAGCGGCAACCTGTGAAAATTTCAATTGTCTAGCTGATACGGTTCATGAGATACAGCCTGGTGACAGACAGACAGCGAAGGCTTAGTTATAGGGTCCCGTTTTTACCCTTTGGGTACGGAACCCTAAAAGTAATTAGTTTATAAAGAATACAGTGACTATTTTAAAATGTAGTTCAATATCACTGTCCATGTGTCCACAAATGAAGAGATTTAAAAATAGGTACCTTTGGCGTTTTCTATTTGAAAATATTTATGAACGCCGGGTTCCTAGCTAGTATACGTGCGACGCCGGGGCAGGTCGCTAGTATTTTATATCCATATTCATATTAATTTATTTGCATACTAAGTGTTACATAAATGTTTACAGCAATGTAATTTGTAGTATTGGCTGTAGCTTACTACATGACATATTATATCACGACAAAATGTACCCTATGTCCTTTCCAGGGTCTCGAACTGTCTCCATACCAAATTTCATCTCAATCGGTTCAGTGGTTTAAGCGTCCAGAGCTAACAGACAGACACACTTTCGCATTTATAATATTAGTATGGAGTATGGATTTTATCACAGTCGGATGAATTACATAATTTGTTAACAAATATCACAAACCACAACGATTTCTTCCTCTTCATCCATTTATAATTGTTTCTCTTTAATATAACACCTTCAATAATAACTGAATTCAAAAAACCTTTATTTAAATTTTACTACAAAAATCGTGTTTATTAACGTAATGTCAAAATTGTGAATCCTGCCAATTGTCAATTTATTTTACCGTTTGCTGTTGTCAAAGGTTTTCTCACTGCTCATATAATATTTTTAGGTTTTCCTTTCTCAAAAAAGTTTTTGTCACTGATCGCTATTAGGTTGCTTTCACACTAGCGTTTGTCCAGAGTAGGCTTTCGATGAACTTATGCGCAGCGCAGACGCTGCGACAACGTGACGCGTGCGTCTTTAGCTACTTAAGCTTTAGCTACTTACTTTGGTATCGAGAGCATCATCATCTTCCTATCGTTATCCCGGTTGTGCACTCGCATGAGAGTGGCCAGGGTCCGCTGACCATTATCCAGGATGTAGCAGATCAGGTAATAACAGTGGAGCGACTGCCATCTGACCTCCGTGACCCTGTTAACAGAGGAACCTGACCAGGTTTGGATCATGGTTACACATTCAGTCGCCTGAACCACAGAATAAGTACTAGTTCTTCGTACAGAAGTATGACTTAGCAATTGTATTCAAAGAAATGTCTACTCAATGTCGTCAACAATATGGCGTAATTTAACTAAATTACGCCATATTATTGGCGAACTCGCCTCAGAGTCAAGCACATTTTCGTGTAGACACCTACAAAAATCATTACAAGATAATTTCATACTTATTGCTCTGGAATATGATTTATAATACACTAAACCTATTCAGTGACGTAATATCACGCGACGCGTTAGGGTTGACTGCTACGAGAAGCTTCTAACGCCATCTAGCGCCTCTTTCTTGTACTTTATTCATTCTCGTCCAGCCAGCAACGTAGCCGCGCGGCCGCCGGTGAATAAAACGCGCGTGCGTGTCGCTGGCCGGTAGCGACACGCAACTTGTTTTAGCCCCTATGTAAGAGTCGCCGCGCGTAGGTACGTTTTTGCTACCTACGCGGGGAGATACACAGGCCTGCCTGAACGTGCAGTATTCCTCACGATGTTTTCACTCACCGTAATGCAATCAGATCAATGTATGTCCAGTATTTAAATTTATTTATGATTTCTTTTGGTATATTAATGAGTCCGTATCTGCCTCCACGCCAGGTCCACACGCGGTTGACATACCTCCGCCACCTGATAGTCTCGCTAGCGCAAGCGCGCGACATCGACCGCGCTCTGCTGATATTCTCCCACGACCACTACGACGAGGAAATCAACAGCCTCGTGCGGAGCATAGACTTCACCAAGGTGAGAGCAAGAGAGAGAGAGAGAGCGATAACTAGACACTTAGAGAAACAATAATTATCTAATTAAGGCAACACTATAAACTAAGTTGTTATTTACCCGACTGCGGAAGGAGGATGTTTTTCGAGAGTATGTATGTAAGTTTAATTGTTTGAAATTATTATTTACTCGGTTGAAAGCACCCATTCCTCTCTCGAGCTATTGGCGCTCGAACGAAGTGAGAGCGCCAGAAACTTCTCGAGTGGAATGGTCACTTTCGTCCCTTGTATAAAAATCTACTAATATAGTCGTACAAGTATGTGCGCGACCTTCCTGCGGTCACCAGAGGTGCGGGGGGCGAGGCGCGCTAGACGTCACCGGGGACGGGTGATATTGCGGGAAAGAGAATGTTAATTCAGAATGCAAAGTGGTTTTAAGGGTACTTATTTTATATTTTTTCTGAAAGTTTAGCCTGTTTTAAGAACTGAATTGAATAAAATTGTTTTAAAGTTTTGCCTAATTTATTAGGGTTTGGCTGTATAAGTACAGATGTCTTTGCAATGACAAATAACTTGTACGTACTCATTCGTGACAGCCGGAGATTGACATTCCGGAGATTTGACAGCTCATATACACACACCGGAAACACACTCATGCGTAGTTCAGTCACAGATTATACAAGTTTAGTGGCGGATGTGACGGCATTCGGTGGTTTTCGCTTGTTTAGAGGTCTGTATGAATGTAAAAGAATTGTTTGTATTTTGGTAAAATTAAACCCCATCTTTTATATCTGAGTAAATTAAACAGCGCAATAGTGTTTAAGACGTTAAAATCTCCAAATGGTTTTGGAATTAACATAGGTTATATTTACCCGACTGCGGAAGGTTAAATCGCGAAGTAATTAGACATGTGCAAAATCTTTCACTGAAGTGAAATGAGTGATATAGTTCAGTGGGAGCTAAAGATATGTATCACTCATCTAGTTCAATTAGTTCATTTAGTTCAGCAGATCTACTATCAAAATCTTACTTACTACTTCATTCAGTTTTAATGTATCGTGTACTACAGAAAATTCTAATGACTAGAAAGTAACATTTATAATATTTAGGCAGTCTAGAATTACGAATTAAAAACATTTTCATTAATTTCGAAAATATTGTTACACGCATGAACAAAGGATGTAAAGTGTTATTTATGTACGTACATTACGTATTAAAACGCATTAATCAAATACAGGAAATTTTACATAGAAAACTGCAGTGCAGTAGCAGAATACTGCAGTCTCGCTCTTGCATTATTAACAAATATATCCGTACGTTTTACTCTCATATCACTGAGTTACTGAACTAAATGAACTGCTTTGGACTGTAGTGAGTGAGTGATACACATGAACTAGATAGGTGAAGTAGTTCAATTGTATCATTCATTCAGGAACTACACATGTCTAGAAGTAATCCGTAAATTTGTGTTTTAATGAGTTCAACAATTCGCGTAAACGTAATACTACAGCCCAAACGGCTAGACAGTTTTTTAACCTATGAGATGTCGTTGAATTTGTCAAAATTTTGAAAGAGACATAATAATAATGTCCTCCTAGCCGAATTTCGACTACGGCGGCCTATATCTCAACAGAGATTAGCCAAATGCGCGGGGCATATTATAGTGCACAAGTGTGTGCGCAATACACAGGTGCACTTTCTATTCCTTCACTCTCATAATTCGGTAAGACGGCAGTCCGACATGACCGTAGAGAGATCAGGCGCAGGACCAACAGCTTAACGTGCTTTCCGAGGCACGGGATTGTTAACACCACCAACTTCCTGACTCCGGAGCTGTGTCTGAGTTATTTCAAGACAGAAAAATCCAACACTCTCGGCCCGACCCGGGATTCAAACCCCGAACCTCTTGGATAGTACCTAGCGTGCTAACCACTAGACCAACGAGAGAGACATAGGCTATATACATTTAAAAAATGGCGCCCGCAAATGGAAATAAAGGGTTCCCCCTTTCAGGGGGGATTGATTTTTTCATCTCACCTGTTCGGAAAGTTGAACTTTCATATGTAGATAGCCGGGTGGGAAATAGCTTTTCCCTCCTACTTTATACTCCTACTATTGGATAAAAGGCCACTATCGAGAGTATCGATAGTTATTGCAATAGTCAGAGCTGTATCAGCTATCGATAGTGATTTTAATATTGAACTTTGACACTATCGATAGTATCGATAGTCTATCAATACTATCATTACTATCGGTAGACTATCGATATTTTATCGATATTTTTGCCTATGCCTCAACTATAGATAGTCTTTCGATACTATCGATATTTTATCGAATATTTATAATAATAGTATCTTCTTAATAGTGCAGGCAGAGATAGTATCCGATAGGTGTACATATCCCAATTCATCATCGTATCTGAAAGGGGCCTCTTCGTGTTGGATCTATATCCCCACGTACGCCTTCCAAAAGGACCGGCTTCGTGCCGTGATTTCCCGCAGGAGAGATACAAAACCATAGAACCAGTTCCCATCTTCTCCGCAATAGTCCTTGCACCTATCGGGTGCTGTCTTTGGCTGTGTCTTCTCAATAGTGCAGGCAGATATAGTATCCACTAGGTGTACATATCCCAACTCATTATCGTATCTCAAAGGGGCCTCTTCGTGTTGGATCTATATCCCGACGTACGCCTTCCAAAAGGACCGGCCTTGTGCCGTGATTTCCCGAAGGAGAGATACAAATAATAATAACAATAACGTACGCCTTCCAAAAGGACCGGCCTCGTGCCGTGATTTCCCGCAGGAGCGATACTAATAATAATAATAATAAATTTATTTATTTGCACCAAATCAGTTTTACACCAAATGTATGAAACTGTGGCTGCCAAACTAGTATAAACTGTGTTATGGAAGCCAGTGTCTTGCCAAAATGTTTGATAAATTGATTAGTACAACATAAATTACCTAACAAAATATTACAGTGATCTACGAGTTATCATGATTCGGTAACATATCGGCTCGATAATTGAATTTTAAAAGAAGTTTACCTAGTTAAAATAATAATAAGCAAGTAACAAAGCATTGCATTAACCATGACATTAATTAATGTGCTCGTGTGAGTGTTGATGTGTGTGTGTGAGAGAGAGAGAGAGAGAGAGAGAGATTATGTATGTTTGCGTGTGTGTGTGTGTATATGAGTATATGTGTGTGACATTGCAATTAGCAGAATGGCTGACCATTTCTTTTGTTTGCAGGTGATGCAGATTTTCTACCCGTACTCCATTCAGACGCACCCATACGAGTTCCCCGGAACAGACCCTCGGGACTGCCCAAGGGACGCCAAGTTCGAGCAGTGAGTAATAATAATAATGTGCTCCTAGCCGGATTTCGACTACAGTGGCCAATCTCAACAGAGATATTATAGTGCACAAGTGTGTTCGCAATACAATGCTAGCACATGAAATTTCGCGTGCTAATTAAATTAATAAAAATTTGCAATAATTTCCATTACTAAAAAAACCGGGCAAGTGCGAGGCGGACTCGCGCATTGAGGCAGGCCTGTGTATCTCCCCGCGTTGGTAGCAAAAACGTACCTACGCGCGGCGACCCCTTGGTAAGGGACTAAACAAGTTGTGTGTCGCTAGCCGGCAGCGACACGCTCCCGCGTTTTATTCACCGGCGGAGCGCGACACTAGGTTGCTGGTTGGACGGGCGTGAATAAAGTCCTAGAAAGATGCGCTAGATGGCGTAAGTAGCTTCTTGTGGCAGTCAACCCTATCGCGTTGCGTGATAGTACGTCACTGAATAGGTTTAGTGTATTATGAATCATATTCCAGAGTTATAAGAATGAAATTATATTGCAATGTATTTCTGTAGGTGTCTACACGAAAATGTGCTTGAATCTGAGGCGAACTAAATTACGCCATGTTGTTGACGACATTGAGTAGACATTTCTTTGAATACAATTGCTAAGTCATACTTAATCTGTACGAAGTACTAGTACTTATTCTGTGACTGAGGGTTCCATACAAACAAAGGTGTTTTTCTACGATGTGATCACAAATTCGCGTTTTTCGCACTTTTTCCTTTACTTGTACTGTTAGACCTTTCTTCTTGCCAAATTTCATGGTTCTATGTCCATGGGCAGTACCCCATAGGTTTTGATTCCTCTGAAAAATGTTCGAAAATAGGGCAAAAGTGGCCGTATCTTTTGATTGCGTTGACTTAAAAGCTTAATTTCTGTACAGCTTCAAGGGAGCATAGACTTAAGTATTTGATGTTAATTTCAACTTTATACCACCACGCGTTCCTGAGAAAAAGGTTCTTGTCAGACAGACGGACAACAAAGAGTTCTTATTTTCCTTTAGTGGTACGGAACGTCGTTTTAATTAATCATAATAATAACTTACTTGCAGGGCAGTAAAGCTGAAATGCCTTAACGCGCTACACCCGGACTTGCACGGGCACTACCGCGAGGCGAAGTACACGCAGACCAAGCACCACTGGTGGTGGAAGGCCAACAGGATCTTTAACCAGCTGCAGTGCACGCAGGGACACACCGGTGAGTTAGACATTACGGACTATCCAGGCCTCCTGCGGCTTGGTGGTAAGGCACTCTGTAGAAATATTTTATGCTTTTTTCGACGCAGAATATGGTCGCTAATTTTGCACCGGTGAGCATGAGCACCGTGGCCGAGTGCATAAGACGTAGGATTGATAGTACTATGTGTCTGGAGTTCCAAATCTCGCTAGATGACGATTTTTTTACATTTGTTTGGTTTTAGTGTTCAGTACCCAAAGGGTAAAAACGGGACCCTATTAAATTCAAATTCATTTATTTATTTGGCACGGATAATGTTTGGATTCTTAGGTTATAGTAGGTACATTAAAGATCAAAGGTGTGCCAAAAAGGTCCCTGCTCAGCATAAATCGTGACAGCACAAAGCATGTCACGATACTGATTTTCAGCAGAAACCTTTTCGGGCACTGTGTACACACATACCAAGAATTAATTGAAACAAAATAAAATAATAGGTAACAAAACAAATTCAATAATTATTAAACAAATCAAATTAAAAACATTTCATATTAAATTAAATAATAACATAATGTAAACAATTTAATTAAAGATTTTAAATAATAATAAAGACTTAAATTTACCATTAACATTTAATTAGGGAACAAATAAACTCGTCCACCGAGAAGGCGAGAGCATTAGGAAAATTAAATTTAAAAATAAAAAATAATATTTAAAAAAAAACAATATTAATCATAATACTCACTGGGGGAAGTAAGATTGTAACTACATATTATATATTACTATGCCTTTGCTGTTTGTCTGTCTGTCACCAAGCTGTATCTCATGAACCGTTATAGGTAGATAGTTTTCACATATGATGCAATTCTATTGCCGCTATAACAACAAATACTAAAAACATATTAAAATAGTGCCACCGGATGACACAGTCAATTAATTTTTGTAAGTGAAATTTGATTTAATTTCGTAAAAACTTGCAAAATAATTGCTTAAGTTATAAAAATATAAAAGGTTAAGCTGATATCATCTTAACTGATGGTTAAATATTTGTAAAAATATTTCCATAGGACACATGCGGGTACATTTCCCAAGTATTGATGAAATCGAACGCCGGCTCACTGGCGTAGCAAGCACTTGCAAAAATTCGTCGACTGACTAACGTCCTCCGTAGCTTAGTTGGTAAGAGCACTCGCCCGGATAGCGAAGGGACGTGGGTTCGAGTCCCACCGGATGACACAGTCGATTAATTTTTGTAAGTGAAATTTGATTTAATTTCGTAAAAACTTGCAAAATAATTGCTTAAGTTATAAAAATATAAAAAATATTAAAATAAATATTTAAGGGGGACTCCCATACAACAAACTTTTTTTTTGGCGTTTTTGCCTGATAATAATAATGGTGACAGGCAGACGCTTGAAATATTTATAGAATATTAAGTTGTATATATTTACTTTAAATATTTAAAGGGGGGGGCTCCTATATAAATGTTATTTTTCATAATATAGTGTCTGTTTAATGTTGTGTAGTACGGAACCCTTTGAGCGCGAGTCCGACTCGCACTTGGTCGGTTTTTGTATTCATATAGCTTATCTTTAGTTTTTTAAATAATACTTACGAATTATAAAGTTTTTTTACTAAATGGTAGTGACAGCAAATCCTTACTAATATTATACATGCGAAAGTGTGTCTGTCTGTCGGTTACCTCTTGACGCTTAAACCACTGAACCGATTGAGATGAAATTTGGTGTGGAGAAAGACCCCGGAAAGGACATAGGCTACATTTTGTCGCGATGTAAAAACATAAAGGGGGTGAAATGGGGAATGAAAGTTTATATAGAAAATCCAACTCTTGCGAGCGAAGTCGCGGGGCACCACTAGTACTTAATAGAGCAAAGTTCGGTCGCCCAGGTACTGATAATAATACCATCCCCAGGGCTGGTCCTCTTTCTCGAAGAAGACCACTACGTGGCGGAGGACTTCATCCACATGCTGCAGCTGCTCCGCGCCACGGCCGACAAGAACTGTCCCCAGTGCGAGATCCTCTCGCTCGGGACCTACCTCAAGACGTACCAGTACCACGTCAACAGCGATAAGGTATTTTTTAACTTAAACCAAATTTTATAGTTACTTTCTTTATAGCGAAAAAGATCTATGGAAACATCCGTGTGGCAGTACTATAGTCCGTGCCATTCAACGGTGCATAAAAAGTCATTGACCCGTCATCCCTGTAGACCGTCACCCGTGTACCACTGCACGCCAGTATGCGAAGCGCGGCGACCCTAACTATAAGCCGTAGCGATACGAATCTGTCTAACAAATGAACCTCGGTACGGGTCGACCTTGAACCCAAAAATCAAAAGTCATATAATCGCTTGTTAGAAAGACAAATGATACGTGTCACAAGGTTTTAGCTGTCAAGGTGAACGACCTTTTATGCACGTTTATCTGGCACGTACTATAATGAGCGATTTTCTTAGCATCAAAAATCCACTAGATGGCGTTGAACAATGTTGTAGACAAGCCAGGTAGATATTTATTTAGGAAAAATGATGATTGTAGCGTTGATCATGTTATAAAGTTTATGTTTAGCGTGTTTCAAATTCAGGTCATTTTTTAACAATTTTTGTTATCACCAAGACGTTTTTTCATTTTCAACTACATTTTGAAACTCGCTAATTTTTGACGTAAGTACTTCCATGTACACGTAAATATTATTATTAATAAAGTAAATTCACAGTTAGGTCTACCAACCAAAGTATTTAAAAAAACGTATTTAAATTGATTATAATTAATTTATATCTATTCGAGCGAATTCGAATCATCATATCGATTCGAATGTTTGCTGGGTGATTCAAATTGATTATTTAAATAAAACGCATTTAAGTAGATTATAATTAATTTATATCTATTTGAGCGAATTCGAATCATGATATCAATTCAATTTTTTGCTGAGTGATTCGAATTCATTCGAATATAAATTTTTGATTCGAGTCCCATCACTTACTTTGGTAAGTAAGCACTGCACAGTCGCTTTCCATGTGCTACGTTCAGTAAGAGGGTTATGAGACTACGCGATATTCAGACAGTCTGACTAAGACAGCCTTAGCCCCATCTCGCTCTTTCATCCTGTGAACGAGCAAGATGGGGCAGATAGACATATAGGCTAACTCTTATTACACTACGCTGAGTATTAAGTAAGTCTTATTTATATAATATATGAATATTCAGTGTGGCGACATCACATACGTCTGCATCAAACCAGCATCAGCGTCGGACTGTAGGAGTGTTCCGATCTACTACGGCCCAACGCTGATGCTGGTTTGATGCAGACGTATGTGATGTCGCCACATAACTGTGAAAGGGTGCTTCGTAGTAAGTATGTGGCGAAGATAGGTAAGTTAAAGAGGTCCAAAACAGTAATGAATGAATTTATTAAGAAATGACCTACTTATATACAAAACTAGGGCATTTGCTAAAACGAGACAGGCTATCTTGCTATTACACACAACATGAAAACAAATAATTAAAACTTACGTTACCTACATACGAATTAATTTAGAAAGAGTACGATCACGTAATATATCTATCTCACTCGACATGATGATACAAGAAATTGTCGGTAGACGAATATAAACACTTAACCGATTACCTACTAAAAGGCAAAAATGTAAACGGCCGTAGTAGATCGGAACACTCCTACAGTCCGACGCTGATGCTGGTTTGATGCAGACGTATGTGATGTCGCCACATTAAGTAAGTCCGTCTGAATATCGCGTGGTCAAATAACGCTAAGTGTTGTCCCACACAATGATATTGGTCACACTCACATTTGTGACTATTTGTCGTACTCAGAGACGTCAATTGAATGCAGTCCTTTTCTATTTCATTGGCAAAGAAACTGACAGAACGAGACTCAATTACAGAATTTCAATGACGTCTCTTGGTGCGGCAGTATGTCATAATATATATTTATTACCTAATGACACACAAAAAAATATAATGGATAAAATCTTAAATAAGTTTTAATGTTCCAAAAGTAAATCTGTCTGTTTGTTACATATTGGTTGGTTTTGATGTATTTTAGTCACTGTCTACATATCTATTTAATTAAAAATCTATGTTTGTCCTCTATGCGTACCGAAATCATTAATTTGAGTTTGATTAAACTTAAGTGGGGCGTCTGTGAGGGTTACTGGACCAAAAAATATATTGCAAAGCATGAGTCGGGCTTAGTTAGTTATGAAATATTGTACAAAAAATGACATGTACAATGTAACAGACGGATAAGAATTACTTTCCGATTATATAAATAAATCAATTGTTTTTCGAAAATCACATCAATTTTACCTAGTCCCAAATTAAATTAATTATTTTATTATGGTCTTTACGTATATACAATGCTGTAGACATATTTATGTATTGCTTTTATGTATGTGAAAAACAGAGAAAGAAACAGTTGACTCTCAACTACATACAGCAAGTGAAGGCAGCGAACGAAGAGCGAAGAAAACGGATGCAAGAAACGCAAACGTGGAACTTCCAAGTCTACCCTAACCTCTATTCCAATACGCAAAAGGTCCATATTTGTTTAGCAGCATGATTGTAGTCCAAGAGCTAGAGTCCATACACTTTTGTTGAATGGTATTTTAAATGCTTGGTTTTTATTTGAGTAAAATATTGGAAATGCATGAAGTTTTATACAATAAGTTTTCTGTTTGATGGTTGGGATTATTCTATTGTGTTATTTCACAGACATTTTAAGCTAATTTAAACTTAGTATCTGTGTGAAGGCCACTCACATTTTTGTTGGTTTTATTGACTTAACTAATCATTTGATTGCGGCATGTTGTTTGATCAATATTATATCTTGTTACCCATTATCAGTTTACAATATTACCATTACCATCGATTTCATAGAAAATAGTACTGTATTTAAAATGAGTTAATATGTACTAGCTAAACTAAAGTGACTTACAAAAAATAGTTTGATCATTGATTTAAACATTCAGTTACTAGATTTTGTTTCAGATTAAAACTTATATCCTCTGCGAAGACCCTATTGCGGCCCCAATGAGTGCGACCTGAACTTATGTTTTTTAGGCCATATAAAAGTCATCTGAATAGTCTATTGTGACAGGCCTTTTGATTATAGCTAGTCAGCTAAAGACTACGTTTGCCCGTAGAATCCAGGAATAGATTTTTCGGGGAGTAAGTTTTTTATCTCATCCGAGTGCATTACATACTGCCCTAGATGGATACTTCTTTAGCTCATAAGCGGTCCGCATGAGCAGAGTATGTGCATAGTCGTTTCTTCTGTCGAGTGGCAAGATCGGCACAGTACGTCCTCGGTCAACCTTATGTTTGCCATGTGTTTGTTCAATTTGCAGTGTCTGAAAAACGATCCTTTATGAATTTGTCACTTTTACCGTTTTTCCGAGGTATACATTTTATGCGGAGAGTTTCAACGCGCGCATACCGTCCTGACCTTAATATATAAGGAAAAATGTATGGATTCAGCTCTAGGTCTATCAGCGCAAGCGTTGGAGTTGGTTGTACAAAGCTAAAATTGTTTGACCTAACCCATATATCGCTTTTGGAGGTTGAGCTAATAAAATCTATTGAGATTACTGCGGTACTCAGTGACGTCAATTGAAGCTAATCCTTCAATTAGTCTCATGCCGTCCTTTTCTATTTCATTGACAAAGAAAGTGACAGAACGAGACTTAATTATACAGGGTGTCCCGTTAATGAAGGATAATCCTTTAGTTACAGATTAGTTACACCATGCTCTATTACATGCCAAAAATTTTTTCAAGTAAAAGTGTTACCATTTTCAAGATATTAATATTTAATTGTTGTATGGCTACTTTTACAATAAATGACTTTTTTAAAGTCTGTTTCTATTTTAATACTCTTGAATATTCCAAACACCAAAATAAATATTAACTTTTTACTTAAAATGTTAGTAAGGCTCCCAAAAAAATATTTATTTATTTAAACTTTATTGCACCAAAAAAAGAATACAATTAGCGGACTTAATGCCTTAAGGCATTCTCTGCCAGTCAACCGTGTGAGAATGCATAAAGATAATCAGTAAAAAATAATAAAAACTCAAAACTAAAATCTCAAAAATGGCAACACTTTTACTTGAAAAAATTTTGGCATATAATAGAGCATGATGTGACTAATCTGTACCTAAAGGATTATCTTTCATTATCGGGACTCCCTGTAGATTACATTTAATTGACGTCTCGTCGTCGTCGTGTGCGGCAGTTAAACTCGCAACTAAACCGATTTCAAAAAATCTTGCACCATTTGAATGCTACATTATCAATTTATGTCATGGGCAATGGCAATATATTTTACTTTTTGAATTGCATCTATGCGAAGCTTGTGCGGGTCGCTAGTTTATTATTTAATAGTTTTTAGTCACGCATTTACGTATTCAAAAGAGACCTCGAATTTCGCACGGGTAGATAGACTGCACGGTAGCTCAGTTGGTAAGAGCGTTGGCCCGGTTTCCAAAGGTCGTGGGTTCTACCTACCCGTGTGCGAATGTTTGTTTCTTAATTAAATATGTAGTTATAAGTTCCAAACGCAAAGCAAGCTTACTTGGCTCGTAATTTATAAGCCTAACTAATTTATTTATTTATTTATTTAACTAGAACTATATGGGATCTCGTCGCCATGTTGCGGGAAACAAGTGGAACATGTTTATTAGTGGCAACAGTAACTTCATATTAACGATGAAAAATTAAGCATGAGTGTAAAGAAACCGGCCAAGTGCAAGTCGGACTCGCGCACGAAGGGTTCCGTACCTATACAAAATTAATAGAGTCTAATTTTGTATAGGTACGAAACCCTTCGTATTATGACTTTTTTGTTTTAAAACGTTAAAAAAACACGTTTGTATGGGAGCCCCACTAAATACCTGTATATTTTCAATTTAATAATTTATTTTTAATGTTTATATATAACTTAATATTTTGTGTTGCCGTTTATTAATATCGGGAAAAAACGATTAAAAAATCACGTCTGTTGTATGGGAGCCCCCTTAAATATTATGTTTATTCTGTTTTTAGTATTTGTTGTTATAGCGACAACAGAAATACATCATCTGTGAAAATTTTAACTGTCTAGTTATTACGGTTCATGAGATACAGCCTGGTGACAGACAGACAGACCGCGGAGGCTTTGTAGTAGGGTCCCGATTTACCCTTCGGGTACGGAACCTTAAAAAAATTTTTGCTTGCCAATCTACGCTGGTATGATTACACTGAGTGTTGTCTCATAAAAAAATATTCAAGGCCCTAATTCAGTTCCCATACATTTCTGGTTAGTCTATAGTTTTAGAATCCATCGTATGTTGTACATAGACTGCACATCAACCAATCACAAAACGTCAACTATTCTAAATCGAAATTAAACTTTATTGTGTTAAATATTAAGATAACAATAGGTTGACATATTTTGTAATTTTGGGGTAGTTTGACTAGACTACATTTTTTTCAGTTTCGCTTGTTTATAGACTGAAGATTTATATTTCGATGCTGTAAAATTATATGCTTGGCTTTGGAATGAAAATTGTATTATGTACACACGGCCGCACGTGAGTTCTTGAGCCGCCTCTATTTCTTTCGCAATAAAAGCTGTTTTCGTAGTTCAACTATCTAGCTTAGCTTGCTGCCGACTGTACATTTTCCAAAATGCGCAGTATATTACTGGTGATACTTATGTCCAACACATATTATTTTTTTGGATCGAACTAACAGTGAAACTGTGGTTTTATTACCATTGATAGAGCATTTAAAAAGATGTAGATGAGTCGGTAGCTTGTGGAAATTGATTGCCTCAAATTGTGCAATTTGCACAATTTTGCATTCAAATATGACATTTGACACATAAAAGAACGTGTGATCTGAGCATCAAATTCGAATCGCCGCGCAGTACGAGATAACAGGTCTACCTCTTTTTAAAAAAAACACTGTCAGTGGGTTTTACTGCTGATTTCGTTACGTCCGTGCCATTTAACGGTGCATAAAAAGTCATTGACCCGTCACCCCTGCAGACCGTCACCCCTGTACCACTGCACGCCAGTATGCGAGGCGCGGCGACCCTAACTATAAGCCGTAGCGATACGAATCTGTCTTACAAATGAACCTTGGTACGGGTCGACCGTGAACCCAAAAATCAAAAGTCGTAATAATCGCTAGTTAGAAAGACAAATGATACGTGTCACAAGGTTTAAGCTGTCAAGGTGAACGACCTTTTATGCACGTTTATCTGGCACATAGACAGTATTTGATTGCTTCCACATTAAAATTATGTACAATTTTGACGTAAATTCAAATACGTAGTTTATAGTGTACAGCGCAAGTTTTATTCATGTTTTTAGATGCATTGAAGATAATAATCTAAACAACTATTCAAATGTGTATTACTACTATATAATGTCGGACGTGCGGCCGTATGTACAGCAGAAGTTTGGTACATGGGCACAGGTTAAAACAATCATTTGGACTGACAGTTCTCAAAAATATTTTCATATTCCAATGACGTCATAAAATTTTAGTCTCCTCCCCCAAATGGGAATATTTTTAAGAACTCGCTCACAATTATTGTTATAAGTCAGCCTATTAGATCCCACTGCTGGGAAAAGGCCTCACCTCAACTATGAGGAGGAACGAGCCATACTTCACCACGCGGGCTCAGTGCGGATTGGTGGAGGGGTGTATGTAAGGCAAGTGACAAACCTTACTGTCAGAAGTTATCAAGCCGCCCTAGGGCCTCTGACTAGGCTTAACGACTAATACCACAGATATTAGCCGGGACCAACTGCTTAACGTGCCTTCCGAAGCACGGAGATGCTTGTCATGGTCGTCACTTAAATGGTCGGAATGGTCACCCATCCAATCACGACCGCGCCGTGGTTGCTTAACTTTTGGTATCACTACCAAAGCGCTGCCGCCACTGCGCCACAAGCACCTCAATTATTGTTATATTTATTCTAAAGTACCCGTGTACTAAAGAACATCAACTGCGGTTTTTTATCATTACATACACCGTCCACTAGACGCCTCGCTTCGGTGATTTGGCGTGGCGTTTGGGAAGACTTGATATATGTGTCCGGGCTTCGACTAGCGATTATTTAAGGGCGTTTAATATATCCAATTTTAGAAACAAAATCCTAATGTTTTTTTTAAATACATTATTGGGTTTAGTTTTGTAATAGGTTACGTAATTACATTTTTATTTTATTTTTTATTCTTATTTTTTCTCTATGACAGTTAATAATTTTGAATTGATCTTTATGTCACTTGATAGGCGATAGCGTTATCTTTCAAATGAATCATTTTCGTAACTTTTAGGACCTCCAGATCCATAGAAATAGTTTTTTATTTTATTAAAATGGCCGCCATTTCAAGAGGGGGGGAGATAGAACCCAACATGGGGGTTTTTTGTCGATAACATTTGATGAATTAATAGCCCATAAATTATCGCTAGTCCAAACCCGGACACACTGTATATCGCTACCTTGGGGTAGAATGGTCGTAAAAGTCTTACAAGGTTTATGGCTTTTACGACCTTTCTACCCCAAGGTAGCGATATGCATCTGATAACTGAACTCGACTTATCACGTGTACAGACGCTTTATTTTTGAATCACTCGTATGACATTCTGTTGGCGAATGCGACTTATTTTTCACTTAATACATGCATTTTAGCGTTTATTTTATTGCTCGCCTTTTGTGACGAGTGGGTAGGGGCACTCGTTGCGGTTTCGAGCGGTCGAGTGCAGTCGATAGAGTGTTTTAAAGATGCAGAGTTTAAAATGACGAACGAAAATCAGTGGACATCTGCACGCAAGTGATTCAAAAGTAGAGATTGGGACACAGGTGTACGAAAAATACTTGCCTTTGCTGATTATTCAGTAGTCAGATAAGAAATATTCGTCAAAAATACAGCACGACTGATTTTAAATGTCATCACCCTATATTGGAAGCAATTTTAAATTCAGCGAATAAGTTTTTTTTTTTATCTGACAGTTGAAAAATCTCATGGCATTCCAATGTATATATTGTACTCAAAATGCCGGCTTACGCGTAGTAAGCACTTGCATGAATTCGTCGGGTAACTAATGTCCTTGGTAGCTCAGTTGCGAGAGCATTCGCCCGGATAGGGAATGGTCGTGGGTTCGAGTCACACCTTAAGAATGTAGATAAATTTTTGCGTGCATCGCTTTCGTTAAAACTTGCGAAGAAATTGCTTGAAATATAAAATAACTCTTACAAGAATTTGTCGACTGACTAACGTCCTCCGTAGCTCAGTTGGTAAGAGCACTCGCCCGGATAGCGTAGGGACGTGAGTTCGAACCCCACCGGATGACACAGTCGATTAATTTTTGTGAGCGAAATTTGATTTAATTTAGCACAAAATATATATATTTCAGGTGGAGATAACGCCATGGCATTCCAGTATGCATAACATGGGTTTCGGGTTCAACAGAACAGTGTGGAATAACATTATGGAGTTGGAGCAACAGTTCTGTGCATACGACGACTATAATTGGGACTATTCGTTGCTGCATCTGTCGCAGAATAGGCCTGGGAGGGAGAAATTTAAGGTGTACTTATGTAAGGGCCCGCGGGTATTTCATATTGGCGAGTGGTGAGTTGATTACCATTATTGATTGCATTTATTCTTAGGTTTTAGTCTACACGCCCTTATTACAAAAAAACTTAGTACCCGGTTTAAATTAGGACTAGTATTAGGCGACTAATCAAAAACCCGTTTCTTAGTCAGAACATCGATATCTTAAATGCTAGTCCGAATGTCTTTAAGAGAAGTCTTAAACGTGTTTTCGAAGATTAGCCAAATGTTTTCTGTTTCAAAGTTTTTTTTTTTAAATTTCATTTCACGTCATCTACAACATAAGTTTGTAATTTGTAATGCACTAAATATATTTTTGCACTTGAAAAAATGACTACCAGAGGCCGAGAGGGTGGCCGAGAGGTTAGGCAATCGCCCGGTATGCGAGGAACGCGGGTTCGATTCCCGCCTCTGGTAGTCATTTTTTCAAGTGCAAAAATATATTTAGATTGCATAGTGAATGCTTATCACTTAAAAACAATAATTCATCGTATTTGCAAGCTTCATCTTTCGATTGTTAAATACTTGTAATAGTATTTCTTTCGAGTGTTGAGGGTGTAATCCCAATAACATTGATGAAAGCAACGCGGCATTACAGCGTTAAGAAGCACTTGAAAATTTCGACAGGCTCTGCCAACGCCAGGGTGGCCGAGAGGTTAGGCAATCGCCCGGTAGGCGAGGAACGCGGGTTCGATTCCCGCCTCTGGTAGTCATTTTTTCAAGTGCAAAAATATATTTAGATTGCATAGTAAATGCTTATCACTTAAAAACAATAATTCATTGTAATGCACTGTGAACCCTGATTTTATTTCTCTGTAATTGAATACGCACCAATATTATTATGTGTAATTATAAGATATATTATAAACACGCTCGGAACACTTGGATTGCAATCTAGAATTATTAGAATTTTAAAATTGTCTGAATGCTTCTTTATATGATTGTACTCTGTATATGTGTTTTCTTGAATAAAAAAATAAATTAGGTAACGACTTGGCCCGCGCCAAAAGTCGGATTTTCCATACAAACTTTCATCCCCCATTTCACCCCCCGAAGATTTTATATCGCGACAAAAGCCTATGTCCTTTCCAGGGTCTCAAACTATCTCTGTACCAAATTTCATCTGAATCGGTCCAGAAGTTTCGGAGCCTATTTAATACAAGGAAACAAATCTTTCCTATTATATTGTGTGTATTTTTAATGTCTGCTAATATTCAGTTCTCTTTTTGGACTTTTATGCATGCCAAATTGCAGGTTTATAATAGTTTCTTAGCTCTCTGCGCTAGGTTGCGTCCAGACAGACAGACATGAAACTTTAACCCCCTTATTACAAAAAAATAGTACCAGCCAAATATAAGCTGACCAATCAGAAAAGCGTTTCTCTATGAGGCAATGTCACGAATGTGTCATTCAGCAAAATTACAACTTTCTAGAACTAACGGCCTCTAAGCAAAACCTCGGACAGACAGACGGACGTGACGAACTGTAAGGGTTCCTTGTCAGGACTACGGAACCCTAATAAACGAGTTTCATTAAAATTTAATTATTGGTCTCTTCCAGCGGCTTCCATCACAAGAAGTCGAACTGCAACGCGTCCACAGTGATAAGCAAAGTGCAGAAGCTGGTCGCGAACGCGAAACCTTACATGTATCCGTCGCGCGTGACCGCCACCGCCACCGCGGGCGGCGCCAAGCACAACAAGCGGCTCACCAAGGGGAACGGCGGCTGGGGCGACCTCAGGTGCGCAACCACACACACACGCACACACACACACACACACACACACACACACACACACACACACACACACACACACACACACACACACACACACACACACACACACACACACACACAGATAAAAAAGACACACTTGAATTTACGCATACACAAACAACCACTGTCCCATATATGCACGACAACACTAACACACTCACGGACACACACACAGACACAACACGCGCGCACACACAGATAAAAAAGACACAATCGAATTTACGCATACACAAACAACCACTCTCCCATATGCACGACAACACTAACACACTCACGGACACACACACACACACACACGCGCGCGCACACACAGATAAAAAAGACACAATCGAATTTACGCATACACAAACAACCACTCTCCCATATATGCACGACAACACTAACACACACACGCACACACAGATAAAAAAGACACGCTCGAATTTACGCATACATAAACAACCACTCTCCCATATTTGCACGACAACACTAACACACTCACGGACACACACATACATACAATGCATACATAGATAACAAAGACACTCTTGCTCGAAAGCAACCAGCTCTCTTACTTATATTAACGACTACACAAACAACCACTCTCCCATATATGCACAACAACACTAACACACTTACGAACACACACGCACACACACACACACAGATAACAAAGAGACTCTTACTCGAAAGCAATCAGCTCTACTTATATTACGCATACACAAACTACCACGATTATTAGGAAACAAAAATATAGACGTGCACCCACTGCATCTGTCTGACAAGAGCTTGTCTGTATGAGTATGATGTTGAGGTACGAAATCCGTATAATAATCTGTGATCATGGTTTGTAGGTTGTAAAAATTTTGTAAAACATCCATATTAAAAATTTTAAAAAGCAATCTACAAATAAAAAAACCTTGTACCTAAGAACGCAACCCTGACTTAATTATTATTACTGACGCGCCGCACCGGGCCGCGCGCAACTGCAGAGGAATAATGACGTAATGTTCGATGCATAAGGTACATTTTCGTGCGCAGTGGAGTGCTACAAGAAATTGTAGGCTATTATAAAAGTAGGTATGGACGATTTGGAATGGAGTGATTTATCTGTTACGTAGTAACTATTATATAATCTGTGCTAGTATGCGAATTAGAAATTTAATTAGCACAATTTGAGTATTTTTATATGGAACAAACATACATATACTTACAGGTAAAAACTACAGTACTTCTCAGACATACATTAAGCCTTGAAAGGTATTTTTTTGTATATGTAGATATCGTGTATTTTCCAAAATTGACAATGTTTTTTTTTTCTTACAGAGACCAGGAGCTGTGCACAAACATGACTAAAGTGGGACGGCAGGCGAGGAAGTTTGTGTATTTCGCATAATTATCGCATAATACCTAATTATTAGTGACGTTTGTTAGTGAGGCATCACTAGCCTCGACACTTTTAGTACGGACATTTTAAGTATAAAACTCGAGGGTCGCCATTTTGTCCGCATAATGAGGATACAGATTTCGTTGATCTTACTATGATTAGTTAGAGCTCATTCACACGAGGACGATTCGTGATTTTTGACGTATCGTCTTTTTTCACAATTCGTTCCTTTTTTGACGGCAACAATGCTTTTCGAATGCCCATGTTCACACGGATCACGAATCGTGAAAAATGACGATACGTCTTAAATTTAGTATCGTGTTTTTACAAATCACGAATCGTCAAAATACACGGATTTTTAACCAAATTTAATTAGGATATTTTGACGAATCGTGAAAAAACACGATTCCGTATGCAATTTGAACGTCTATCCGTCATGACGTATCTTGTATTTTGACGAATCGTCAATGACCGATCCCGTGTGAATGAGCTCTTAGATTAATGAAATCTGTAGATATTGAAGTTGACAGCCGCGAACGTTACAAAATTTTCCATATTTTTGTTTTGGGAAGAGGGTTTATATGACAGTCGCGTGCGATTGGCGCTTCACTGCCATGCGCGCCATGTAAGGGCTTTTTACCCGACTGCAGAAGGAGGGTTATGTTTTTCGAGAGTATGTATGTTGTTTGGCACGCCTTACAGCCCAAACGGCTAGACAGTTTTTGACATATGAGGTGTCGTTGAATTTGTCAAAATTGTGGTAGTGACAGGCTGTACTCGTATACATTCAAGATGGCGCCCGTAAATGGAAATAAAGGGGGGAAGGGGTGATTAATTTTTTCTTTACCATAGCAATATGGGTATCAAATGAGAGCCAGTGAAAAGACCATTTCAAATATACATTTAAAAAAAATGCGTTTCTGGTCAAAAAAATATATTATTTCATTGTAACGCTTAAAGTTCACGAGTCATATGTGACACATTAAACCAATCTTCGCGAGTTCACATGTGACTCATGTCATGAAACCAAACTAAGAGTGTCGACGTTGGTGCCCAAGTGAAATGAGTGATAATCGAGTGATTTTTGAAGACTACATTTTAAAGACTACAAAAGTATTCGGCCATATTGTATAGTATTATTAAGTATTGCGTTCGTCATGGAATACCTTTGAGGCTTGTCATTATTTTTGAAAGTCATTTATAAATCTAGTGACACAAATAAAACTGCCCAAGGGCTTCAATTAAGTCTTATTAAATGAATAAGAGGCGGCCTGAATATTTTTTGATATAGACAAACTTTCGTTTAAAAAATATTTTTAGCCAGCCCAGTGGCCTATGTTTGAATCGAGAATAGAAAACAAGATAAGGTAGTTAGGGAGGCGATTAAAAGCAGCATTTCAACTTGACAGTCCTTAACATGACACATTCTTGGCACATTTATACAGGTTGTCCCTGAAGTATGGATAAAATCTAGGAGGCGTATTAGTGGGAGTAATTCTTAAACTTTTTGGGTGACTTTTTTTTCATAATATTGCTTAATGTCCTCCTAGCCGATTTCGACTACGGCGGCCTATCTCAACAGAGATTAGCCAACTGCGCAGGACATATTATAGTGCACAAGTGTGTGCGCAATACACAGGTGCACTCTCTGTTCCTTCACTCTCATAATTCGGTGAGACGGCAGTCCGACATGACCGTAGAGAGATCAGGCGCAGGACCAACGGCTTAACGTGCTTTCCGAGGCACGGGGGTGTTAACACCACCAACTTCCTGACTCCGGAGCTGTGTCTGAGTAATTTCAAGACAGAAAAACTCAAACACTCGGCCCGACCCGGGATTCGAACCCGGGACCTTGTGGATAGTACCCAGCGTGCTGACCACTAGACCAACGAGGCAGTCAAAAAAATATTGCTTATTAAAGCTGAAACAAATGAAATACACAAAAAATATAACAGATATTTTTTTACCAGAATGATGCAGAAAAGTTGGCCTTGCTTGGGTTATTCTCATATTCAAGCAGCAAATAAGTTGACTTCGAGAGAAGAAAAGTGGTCAGTACGCTGGGTACTATCCACAAGGTCCCGGGTTCGAATCCCGGGTCGGGCCAAGATTGTTGGGATTTTTTTGTCTTGAAATAACTCAGACACAGCTCCGGAGTCAGGAAGTTGGTGGTGTTAACACCCCCGTGCCCCGGAAAGCACGTTAAGCCGTTGGTCCTGCGCCTGATCTCTCTACGGTCATGTCGGACTGCCGTCTCACCGAATTATGAGAGCGAAGGAACAGAGAGTGCACCTGTGTATTGCGCACACACTTGTGCACTATAATATCTCCCGCGCAGTCGGCTAATCTCTATTGAGATAGGCCGCTGTAGTCGAAATTCGGTTAGGAGGACATTATTAGAATGAAATGAAATGAAATTCGTTTATTTGCTTTAAATGTGACACACACATATATACTTAAAGGACTGTTAAAATGAAAAGCTGCGTTTGTAGCCTTTAGAAATTTATAATGCACGGTTGTATAGAAATAAAATAATCATTGTGGTATTTTACACTGTGTAAACATGCCATATAAGAGACGTGAAAACGAATTGATTTATGTAGTTGTTAGTCGCAAACGCATAATAAGTGTGAAATGGGCCAAATTACCAGTTACAAAAATTCATGCCATAACTCTCTTATGAATATGATGTGAGAGAGACGGCTATACGTATTAACTGTCAAATAATCCGTGTCAGAACAAGTTTAAAGTACCTAATAATAATGTCAAACATATTAGTCAAATGTACAATATTGTGTAATTCGTTTGTATATATTTTTTGTAAAGAATTAGTTAATAGCAAATGAAAAGGTTTCGTTCTTCATTAAAATAAATCTGTAAATTGCCGCTTGAATTTTCTAAAAATATTAATACAGGGTCTGTTCCAAGGTTGATCAAGGTCAACAGATGATGGGTTCCAGTGTCTGGACTAGAACCTTAAGTTTGAGAGTTGTTACATGCATCGAAGGATATGAGCAATGATTTTGCTTTAAGCAATAAAAATAATTTTTAACAATTTTGTATTGATGTTGCCTTTGGACGGCGTTTTTTTGTTTTAATATGTTATTATTGTGATTTTTGGCCGGTGTATGTACTTACCTTGAAGTATTCATATGTTGTGTTACGATGTCTATAGTACGTGCCAGATAAACGTGCATAAAAGGTCGTTCCCTTGACAGCTTTAACCTTGTGACACGTATCATTTGTCTTTCTAACCAGCGATTATTACGACTTTTGATTTTTGGGTTCACGGTCGACCCGTACCGAGGTTCATTTGTAAGACAGATTCGTATCGCTACGGCTTATAGTTAGGGTCGCCGCGCCTCGCATACTGGCGTGCAGTGGTACAGGGGTGACGGGTCAATGACTTTTTATGCACCGTTAAATGGCACGGACTATGTGCAAAATTAACTTATTATTTTGTATTCAAAACTGCGGGATGTTAGTTTGAACAGTAAAGCGTAGCAAGCGTTTTTTGACTCCATATCACAGAATAATACGTTCTCCATATCAAAGAAGTCCAGAAGGATTACTCCTCAATTTTTTTACTTAAATTGCGACTTTTGTTACGAGACAATAAAGTGCAAATTTAAATCGCAGCATGCCAATAGCGATATCGATATAAACAACTAGATTTAATATATATATATATTATATTTTTAACACTGACTCGTAATTTTTGTTTGTTTCTTATTTTAATTTTTGTTTCTTATTTAAACCTAGATATTTGCCTCTCTGTCTGTCGCGTTAACTTATTTCATGCGACAGCGTAGGGTCGACCGAATGCCGAATGTTCGTCTGAGTCGTGGATCTTACATAGCGATGTAAGTCGTGTTGTGACATCCTCAACGATCAAACGTCGACCGGTCGAACTGCGTATGCACTTAAAGCTTCATACCTTAACTAGTAGTTCCCCGCGACTTCGCCCGGGCCAAAAGTCGGATTTTCCATACAAACTTTCCCCCATTTCACCCCCCTGATGGTTTTATATCACCACAAAAAGTAGCCTATGTCCTTCCCAGGGTCTCAAACTATATCTGTACCGAATTCATTTGAATCGGTTCAATAGTTTTGGAGCCTGTAATACAAACAAACGAAGCATCAAATCTTTCCTCTTTATAAAATTACTAGTGGTTCCCCGCAACTTCGCCCGCAAGAGTTGGATTTTCCATATAAACTTTCATCCCCCATTTTACCCCCTTAATGTTTTTATATCGCGACAAAATGTAGCCTATGTCCTTTCCAGGGTCACGAACTGTCTCCATACAAAATTTCATCTCAATCGGTTCAGTGGTTTAAGTGTTAAGAGGTAACAGACAGACACACTTTCGCATTTAGATATATAGATAGATAACTCTTTATAGCACACCATAACAGAAAATACAGTAAGTACAGCGATTTACACAGAAAAATGTACAATGTAGGCGGTCTTATCGCTATAAGCGATCTCTTCCAGAAAACCTTTATAATATTAGTATGGATTAGTGTAGACCGAAATTGTGGAGTGAACCTGGCATGTCCATAGTAAAAGTTGTTCCACCCCCTTCAATCTTGAAACTGTAATTGTTCAAACTAACGCCCTGTAAAATTTCCTCCGAGTTAATGGCCAGTGAAGTATTTTACTTTTATTTTTACAAGTATTAATTATGATTGATAAGTTAACGTTGAAATTACTAGGTAGACCCCATAAGTATGATGAGCTTATTTAGTTGTAACGGGCTCGTCTATGAGAGCATAGCAAGGGGCATGGTATGTATCAGAATTCACCTGGGTGCAAAGCAAAATAATTAGAAGAGGCCTTTCCCATTTTTTTTACAAAAACGTAGCTTTTTTTATTATTATTACTTATTGACACAATACTTTAAAAATGTCACTAATTCTAAGTAATAATAAGTCACTACTGCAAAGACATGCCAATTCATAAAAAAGTGCACCAAAGTAGATTGTAACTGGTGCACTTTTTCTAAAAGACAATGTTTTTGCTGTAAGATGAAGATTAGAATTATAAATTTTCTATGGCATCTGATTTTTAATTCATTGTTTATGTAAAAAATACCTAAGTATTTCCACAAAACCGGTATTCTGTAAAAAAATATAGTTATAGAACTTGATACCTTAGCACCTAAGGTGAAATGCATGGTAACTATTGCACTCCATACAGCACAAATACTAATTTCTAAAAAAGTACTTTCGTTTGTGTTTTGTTATGAAACTAATAGTAATTTTGTGTTTTCTTACATCAATCATTCCATCGATGGATGAACACAAAATGTAGTTTCTTATCTGTGAATGATTGTTGGCCATATTGAAACAAAATAAATACCTACAAAATACATATTAGTTCTTACTATTGTTTTATTTCATACAAGTGGCTGCCCGCGACTTCGTTTGCTTGGACTTGATGATACAAAGTAATACAAATTGACTCATAATCCTATCGCCGCCCAGTAATCGTCGTCTCTCATTTTCACTCTGTCGTATGGTGAAGGGAGGTCACCCCGTATCACTAAATGTATATACCCTAAGGCGGTTTCCACACTGCCTTGCACCGCGCGGGAATACAAGAGAAATACGCGCCAGCGCCACGGCTGCGACGTGCGGGGCAGTTTCAGGCCGGTGTATCTCCCCGCGTAGGTAGCAAAAACGTACCTACGCGCGGCGACCCTTTGTAAGGGGCTAAAACAAGTTGCGTGTCGCTACCGGCCAGCAACACGCTCGCGCGTTTTATTCACCGGCGGCCGCGCGGCTACGTTGCTGGCTGAACGAGCATGAATAAAGTCCTAGAAAGAGGCGCTAGATAGCGTTAGTAGCTTCTTGTGGCAGTCAACCCTATCGCGTCGCGTTATTACGACACTGAATAGGTTTAGCGTATTACTAATCATATTCCAGAGTTATAAGAATGAAATTATCTTGCAACGTATTTCTGAAGGTGTCTACACGAAAATGTGCCCGAGTCTAAGGCGAACGAAATTACAACATATCGTTGACAACATTGAGTAGACATTTCTTTGAATTTCATTGCAAAGTCAAACTTCTGTACGGAGTACTAGTACTTATTCTTGTGGCAGTGTAAAGACCGCCTAACCCTAAACGGTAGGTGACTGATAGAAAATAATACTCAACTAACGTTACTATAACGCTATAACTAAGCTCAAAACTGGAGAATGGCTGAACAGGTTCGGCTACTTTTTTTTTCAATTATGAATTCGTTCAAGACCGAGAAAGGATAATGTAGATTTAAAAAAATAGGAGAAAACTAGCAAAAACCGTGAATCTGACTGATACCTAAACGGTACGAACGGCTGAACCATTTAAAAACCTAGTAAGGGACATGTTTTCAGATTTTGGTTTTTATCATGAAGCTACATAATATTAAGGTACCTACCGAATACAAAGACAGAAATTGCGATATAACAACTAGAAGCCTAAAAGGCATGGGGCTCCAAACCTAGTAACTACACCACAAACCCAATTTGACCATTTTAAAAAACCAGTAAGTAACAAAAACCATTTCGAAATCTAGTAAGTGCATGAACGTATATACTAGGTTTTGTAATGGTCAATGTGCCTTACTGGGAAATGAAAATACATGTCCACCCACCTCCCGACCAACATATTTTTGTTACGCAAATCTAATTTTGTTTTCTTCATTAGAATAGTTATTTACGGGATTGCTACCATGTACCTTTTTATTTTCGAGTTTCCGATATTTTGGCGCTGTTGCAAGCGCCATGATCACGGAATAACTGAAGATCTTGCGGGTGGGATGTTATGGGCAAACATATCGGTCTACCCTCCTTCTAAGTCTTTTATTGCGTTCACCTCCGGTACCACTGTTTGCAAACTCACTATTTTCTCGCGTCTGTTCTCGACACACAACATTAACAGTATCCGACCGCGAAACTACACTTGTTTTTTTTGGTTTTTGCACATTCGAATCACTGGATTCCAGACACTTGACAATTTAAACCCGTCCTCGCGATTGAAATTTTTGTATTTGGTGATTTCAATTGCTTCTCTGACCAATCTTGGTATGTAATGGCGTTCTGTTGAAATGATCTGAGGGTTATGAAACTCAATCCAATGATTTGGACCTGATTCCAACAAATGTTCCGCGATCGCCGATTTTTGTATGTCATTGTTCTTGACCGCCTTAATGTGTTCCTTCATTCGGCACGCTATGGTACGTTTAGTTTGGCCGATATATGAACTACCACAGCTGCAGTCAACCTTGTAGACACCAGGTTTATCTAATGGGAAACAGTCTTTAGGCGAACGTAGACATTGTGTCACTTTTCTTAATGGAGTGAAGACAGTATTTAGTGAATATTTATTAAGTACATTTGAGATCTTATCTGTCACTCCTTTTAAATATGGCAAGTATACCGGCTGTCTGTCTACTGTATCTTTCTAGCATAGGCTATTTAAAAATGGCGAATGGAAACAAAGGGGTGAGGGGGTTGACTTTTTCCATGCCATAGCAATATATGGGTATCAAATGAAAGCCAGTGAAAAGACCGTTTCAAACCTATAAAAATTTTTTGCATTCGGATGTCTTGTTTTTTCAATAATTACTTATGTTTGACTGTTAATTTCAGCAAAGGCCAAAGTTATTCGAGAGGATGCATATTGCACCTGTGTGTGGTGCAAAGCCGGGGCGCGTTACAATAATACACAAAGCTATAGTTAACTATTTTAATTGAAAAAAGATAAGCTACACAAAATGACAAATAAGCAATAGCTAAATTACTATGATTTACAAAGGTACCCTTAAAACCCGAGTAATTATTTATACTATAGTACGTTTTTACCTTAACCTATTGATTATATGGGGTAGATAATAATGTAGGTAGGTAAATAATTATATGCTTTCTTAAAATACATATGCTGTTGAAGAAAATTACATAGTACCTAGGTACTTAAAAGAAGTCATTATTAAGAGCGAACGGTCCATAGTCGTCATATCCTGGATCTGAGTCCGATTCATCGTACTCCGAGTCCGATTCATCGTACTGCGAGTCCGATTCATCGTACTCTGAGTCAGATTCATATTCCCACTTCCGTGAGTTTCGGATTGCGTGTTCCCACTCCTGCGCAACGAGCTCATATAATTCAAGAGCTGTTTTGGCGTCCTCGACACAGTTGTGCCGCCCGTTCAATCTCATATTTTTATTTAGAAATTGTCTAGCCAAAAACACTAGTCCTGGTGTTTTTCCTTTGTTAGCCTGTACAAAAATAATAACAGAATTAAAATAGCCATACGTAATGTTTGCATAAGCTGAAAATTCAAATTACAAGCGCATTTTTACAGAATTTAAATACTTAGATTTGCTTTTTTCAGGAATTTCGTAAAAATATGCTCACAACAATAGAGCTTAGTGAGAGTTGAAATGAAAAAAAAAAGAAAAATGTTAATTGGCTTTAACAAATAGTACATAACATTAATAGTGATCAGTGTCTCCTTTTAAAAGCTAAAATGAAGCCTGTGCCAGGAGACACTGCTCTTCCTTAAATAGATAGTAGGTAGCATGTAGGTCAAATAACAATCACATTAGTATAAGTTTTAGATTGTGTGCGTGCGACTGTATGTTCGTGTGTGTGTGTGTGTGTAGTTGTAAAAAAATTTTTCTTCATTTAAACGATCTTTCCGTTAATTATGTACTATTTGTGTTTAAGCTGTTTACTTAGTATCTACGAAAAATAACGGGCACTCGGAAAACTTTATTTTGTAAACTCGCATTTACCAAGCTACTAAGGTAATTACGAATATTGTAATGAATAAATACAAATATATATTTTTATAAACTTGCCAGGTCTGATTATGAAAATCATGACCCGACTTAGCTTACGTGTGGACTCCATTGCCTTTTGGACTAGATAGAGAAGTGTTATCTAGAATCAGCCGTGGTATACAACAAATAGGTCAGCTATACCTAGCTCTTCACAAGACCGATGTTGCAAAGTAGGAAGGTACCTTTAAGACGAGTGGCCTACCCACCTTGCGGTGCCTGCCCACCCACTTTATACTGAGGGATTTTTCTAGTGTCAAAAATCAGTCTTTTAAAATCAGCTAGATGACGTTGAACAACATAAGTCAGGAAGATTTATATTTAAGAAAAATGCTGGTTTTAGCTGATTTATATTTAGCATGTTTTAGATTCACGCATATTGACAGGTATTTTTTTAACAAGTTATTGATCATCAAGACGTTTTTTCCGTTTAATTTTATTTTTAACTGCAATTTGAAACTTGGCGTAAGTAGGGTAACATACCCTATTGCTGACACCCCTCCAACTTATTGGCACTCTAAACTATTCTCTAAAAAATAAGAAAACTACCTACTATCCCATAATCTGTGTTCTGTCGAAAAAAACTTTGGTCTATGGTCTTTATTAAATTGGCAACACTAAACGTCAGCTAATTCAAACAGCTGTCAAACTTTAAAACTTCATTCAAGTCGCAACAAGTTTTCTGTTACATTGGTTGTTTCTTATGATTTTGTTAAGGTAAGTGGCTATCTGTTTCCTTTGTTTAAATGGTAATTATTGTGATTATTTATAATTTTTAATATGTTCATAACTCCGTATGAACAAATCTACGTATTTTTGGTGGCATTTTGCAGTTAAGTCTGCTAGTTTCTATTTCATTGGTATGCCAATAATGGGTGAGTTAATCAAACCAGATTCTAATTTATTGGCACAATGCCGATAATTTGGATTTTGTTATCAAATATTTGATTGCATTTTGTGTCTTATTTTCATAAATGTACAACATATTTTCCTCATCCATTCATATAAATCATTGTTTTTTATAAGATTTCCAAATGTTAGCCCCATGCCAATAGTGAGAAATCTAATTATTGACAGTAATGCCAATAATTGGTTTTAGGTATTGAAGATGAAGCCAAGGAAACCTACTAAGAAACCAGCTAAAAGACATGCCGAAGGAGGAGTGCAACGACGAAAAAGGTATACAGAAGAAAGCGTTCAAAATGCCTTACAGGCAATACGAAGTGGTATGAGTAAGAAACTTGCTTCGAAAACATACAAGGTGCCAAGATCAACGTTGCAGTTTAGGACAAAGTTCCCTGGTAAGAAACTTCGTCCTGGTCCATCCACTGCCTTATCAATGTCTGAAGAGCTAAGTCTGAAAAACTGGTTGATAGACTGTAGCAAAAAAGGCTTTCCAAAGAGGAAAGATGATCTTATTGCCAGTGTTGCTGATTTTTTCAAGAAAAGCGGTAGGCAAAATCCATTCAAAAATGGGATTCCGGGCGAAAAATGGTACAAGCTTTTTTTGGCTCGTCATCCAGACATCTCAATCAGGACTCCAGAGGCAGTAACTTCCTCAAGCGCAACAGTCGCCGAAGCTGATATTAAAAATTGGTTTGAGGACATAGAGAAATATCTCCTTGACAATAATTTAACGGAGGTCATGAACGATCCAAAGCGAATTTACAACGGCGATGAGACCAATTTCCTTTTGTGTCCAAAAAGTGGGGTAGTATTAGCGGCAAAAGGAGATAAAAACGTATATGAGATTGATAATGCGCCTGCGAAAACATCTCTTACTGTGCTCTTTACATTCGGTGCTGATGGGAGAGTTACTCCACCACTTGTAATTTTTCCATTGAAACGTTTGCCAAGTGACTTGCGCTCTAAAATACCTCCCGATTGGGGAATAGGACTCTCAGATAATGGATGGATGAAGAGTGAAATCTTTAAATCCTACATTGAAAATGTACTTCATCCACATTTAATAGCAAATGGCATAGAGTTTCCTATTATATTTTATGTTGATGGACACAAAACTCATTTAAAGTACGAAGTCAGTGACATCTGCTCCAAGTTGAATATTATTCTTATAGCTTTATACCCAAATTGTACGAGAATTTTGCAACCAGCAGATGTTTCGGCATTTAAACCTCTTAAATTGGGTTGGCAAAAAACTGTTCTTGAATGGCGTCGAAATCATCCGTCGCAAGCCCTGACAAAACAAGAATTCGTGCCACTGTTAAAGAAAACTATTGATGAGAGCATTAGCTCTTCAACAATAATAAATGGGTTTAGAGCCACAGGACTATATCCTTTTGACAAAGATGCCGTGGATTACACAAAATGTTTAGGTAAAAAAAAGGTTCAAAACATGCAATTTGAAGGTGGAATAAATGATGTAACTGAACCTGAAATGACAATGAAAATGACTTTTAAAGATTTTAAGGCAATTATAAATAAACAAACATTACGAATGCTCGAAGAGGGACATAATAAAGACGTTGATGCAGATTTAAAGAAGGTCTACGAATTTCTTTCAGGGAATCAAAATTTACAGAAAAAATCTAAAGACCCTGTAATTGATGATACACAGCAAGATCTAACAAATACAAATTTTGATAATTTTGATATAGAAAATATGAGTGTGATGATGGCTGATGATTTTGTCAATGAAATTGTTATACCGCAACATCCTGTTCAAGACACCGATACCCAAGATTTTGAGCCCCATGTCTTAGAAATCACTCATACCGCACAGATTCATAGTAATCATATTAAAGAAAGCTTCGATGTATACCAAGCTGAACTTCATAAATATGACCAAAAAGAGATTTTGCCTCAACCATCTGCTAATTACGATAAAATAGAAGTGATTTCTATTGTGGAAAATCCTCAATTTTCGTGTCCTCAAAGTGAACATTTAAAACCAATTAATCTCAATGATGTTCTTGTTTTACCCAAAACACCTTAACGTAAAGGAGTCAGGAACACAAAGAAAACATCATTTGTACTTACGTCGGCAGCATGGCAAGAGCTAGAAATAAATAAAAAAAGAGAAAAGGAAGAAAAAGAGGAAGGGGTAAGAAAAAGAAAAGAAGAAAGAGAGCGAAAGAAGATAGAAAAATCTCCAATAAAACCAAAATAAAGAAAGCAATAAAGAAAAATATTGATGATTCTAACACTGTTATGACACAACCTAGTAGTTCCAAAAATATTGTACTAAATAAAGATAGAAATGATGGGCAAGAAAGTCAAAGTGTTCTTGATTATAAGACTGATACAGATAGTGAACTAGTAGATTACGAACCGAAAGATATAAAACAAAAAAGAACTAGGAGTAAGGTTTATAGAACCACGGAAGAACTAGAAAATATTCTATCCGAAATAATACCTAAATGAAAATACAATCGTTTCATTAATTACCTGATTATTAACTGATTATACCTAAGAGTTACCGAGATGGTTTTGTTCCTAATTTTGTATTTTAATTATTATTAAGAGTAAAGTTTAGTTTGTTTTGTCGCTAATGGTTTTATTTTGTTGAACTGATCACCCTTTAGCTTTGAAGGTTATTAACCTAGGGGGATACACCTTTCTTTAATTAACATAAATACCTAGTTACCTGTTTCAGAATTTTACAGAATCTAGGCTTTTCACTGTGCTCTGAAATACCTACTACCTTAATGCCTATAATAAGATTAAATGATTCCTGATATTGCCACTGGTATGCCAGTAATTGGTTGAATATGTGCCAACAATATGTTGAAAGGTGACGATAAATGGGCTACAGGTCTATTTTGAAAAAACAGTGTGCAACTGCCTAATAGTACAACAAATGCAGGAAAAAATATAATCTTTATGATCCTCACAATATATAGATTAATCTGAATGCATAACAAACAGTTTTTGATGAAAATATTTACACTTTCTGAGAGGTTTTTTGGGTCGTATTGCTTAAAGTGCAAATAATTGGGTGGTTTACCCTACTTTTACTACGAAATCCATACTAATATTATAAATGCGAAAGTGTGTCTGTCTGTCTATCTGTTACCTCTTGACGCTTAAACCACTAAACCGATTGAGATGAAATGTGGTATGGAGACAGTTCGAGACCCTGGAAAGGGCATAGGCTACATTTTGTCGCGATATAAATACATTAAGGGGGTGAAATGGGGGATGCAAGTTTATATGGAAAATCCAACTCTTGCGGGCGAAGTCGCGGGGAACCACTAGTATTACAATATTTTGTTTTAAGTTCAATGATTTCGATTAAATATTTATATAACTTAGATGAACAGCGTCATCTATCAACGTAAAATAAAACTAAAATTTTCAGCTGTCAGAAAACCCCTCATTCTCAAGACGTGATATTAAATCTTAACGGCTTATCTAGATAATGAAATCTCTACCTAATCTACTCCGCTCCTTAGTTTTGACAGCTAGCAATTGAGCGGCGGGGTGAGCTTCTTTATTTGCCTTTATATCCCGGGATTGGAAAACCTCAAACCGTATCCTATTATTATTTCAGCGATCAACATTATGTATCAGGTCAGTGATTTCCAAATGGTGGTCTGCGAAACCTAAGGGACTCTAGGGTTCCGTCAGAGAGTTAAAAAAAGTCTAATGTCTTGTAGTTCTTAGAAAATGTCTACAAAAGTAATGTTACATTGACATTTCTTTTCAAGTCAAGTATTTAGATATATTTTATTATTACCTACTGTTGACTTATTGTAAAAAAAACTAAGAGTTAAATCCTGGTAAAATAACCCAATCGTAACCCATTCATGGTTAATCGATAACAAAAAAAACAAACAAAAATAGACCTGCTCACTTTTTGGCTGTACGACTGACCTATTGACCTCTGAAATAGTTTAGGATACCGGTTGATTCGCTCATTGAGTGCATTCCAAGGACAGATTAAGTCAATTCTGCGAGTGAATGTAAGTTTAAAGATAAAAGATCGGCCCATAGGAATGCACCCTGTGACTCTTGGTGGCTAGCGGCATGAGCGATTGGTTCATCGGGAGAGCTCTTTTGGTCACAACGATACCCCGGGCGAGTCATCTTCAATCAGGAATAATCTGTAGTGAAAAATAAACAAAAACAAACATCGTTTGTCAAAAAAATATTGTGTGTGTGTGTGTGTGTGTGTGTGTAGTTGTAAAAACTTTTTTCTTCATTTAAACGATCTTTCCGTTAATGATGTACTATTTGTGTTTACGCTGTTTACTTAGTATCTACGAAAAATAACGGGCACTCGGAAAACTTCATTTTGAAAACTCGCATTTACCAAGCTACTAAGGTAATTACGAATATTGTAATGAATAAATACAAATATATATTTTTATAAACTTGCCAGGTCTGATTATGAAAATCATGACCCGACTTAGCTTACGTGTGGACTCCATTGCCTTTTGGACTAGATAGAGAAGTATTATCTAGAACCAGCCGTGGTATACACCAAATAGGTCAGCTATACCTAGCTCTTCACAAGACCGATGTTGCAAAGCAGGAAGGTACCTTTAAGACGAGTGGCCTACCCACCTTGCGGTGCCTGCCCACCCACTTTATACTGAGGGATTTTTCTAGTGTCAAAAATCAGTTTTTTAAAATCAGCTAGATGACGTTGAACAACATAAGTCAGGAAGATTTTTATTTAAGAAAAATGCTGGTTTTAGGTGATTTATATTTAGCATGTTTTAGATTCACGCATATTGACAGGTATTTTTTTAACAATTTATTGATCATCAAGACGTTTTTTCCGTTTAATTTTATTTTCAACTGCAATTTGAAACTTGGCGTAAGTACTTTCACTACGAAATCCATACTAATATTATAAATGCGAAAGTGTCTGTCTGTCTATCTGTTACCTCTTGACGCTTAAACCACTAAACCGATTGAGATGAAATGTGGTATGGAGACAGTTCGAGACCCTGGAAAGGGCATAGGCTACATTTTGTCGCGATATAAATACATTAAGGGGGTGAAATGGGGGATGCAAGTTTATATGGAAAATCCAACTCTTGCGGGCGAAGTCGCGGGGAACCACTAGTATTACAATATTTTGTTTTAAGTTCAATGATTTCGATTAAATATTTATATAACTTAGATGAACAGCGTCATCTATCAACGTAAAATAAAACTAAAATTTTCAGCTGTCAGAAAACCCCTCATTCTCAAGACGTGATATTAAATCTTAACGGCTTATCTAGATAATGAAATCTCTACCTAATCTACTCCGCTCCTTAGTTTTGACAGCTAGCAATTGAGCGGCGGGGTGAGCTTCTTTATTTGCCTTTATATCCCGGGATTGGAAAACCTCAAACCGTATCCTATTATTATTTCAGCGATCAACATTATGTATCAGGTCAGTGATTTCCAAATGGTGGTCTGCGAAACCTAAGGGACTCTAGGGTTCCGTCAGAGAGTTAAAAAAAGTCTAATGTCTTGTAGTTCTTAGAAAATGTCTACAAAAGTAATGTTACATTGACATTTCTTTTCAAGTCAAGTATTTAGATATATTTTATTATTTTACCTACTGTTGACTTATTGTAAAGAAAACTAAGAGTTAAATCCTGGTAAAATAACCCAATCGTAACCCATTCAGGGTTAATCGATAACAAAAAAAACAAACAAAAATAGACCTGCTCACTTTTTGGCTGTACGACTGACCTATTGACCTCTGAAATAGTTTAAGATACCGGTTGATTCGCTCATTGAGTGCATTCCAAGGACAGATTAAGTCAATTCTGCGAGTGAATGTAAGTTTAAAGATAAAAGATCGGCCCATAGGAATGCACCCTGTGACTCTTGGTGGCTAGCGGCATGAGCGATTGGTTCATCGGGAGAGCTCTTTTGGTCACAACGATACCCCGGGCGAGTCATCTTCAATCAGGAATAATCTGTAGTGAAAAATAAACATGTTAGTGATAAGATAAACCTAAAGCAAAACAAATTTTGTAATAATAATGTCCTCCTAGCGGAATTTCGACCACGGCGGCCTATCTCAACAGAGATTAGCCAACTGCGCGGGACATGGTGCACAAGTGTGTGCGCAATACACAGGTGCACTCTCTGTTCCTTCACTCTCATAATTCGGTGAGACGGCAGTCCGACATGACCGTAGAGAGATCAGGCGCAGGACCAACGGCTTAACGTGCTTTCCGGGGCACGGGGGTGTTAACACCACCAACTTCCTAACTCCGGAGCTGTGTCTGAGTAATTTCAAGACAGACAAACTCAAACACTCTCGGCCCGACCCAGGATTCCAACCCGGGACCTCGTGGATAGTACCCAGCGTGCTGACCACTAGACCAACGAGGCCAGTCTTGATTTTGTAATAAAAGTAATACAATAGTTTTTTTTTTTTTTAATGGTTTCAACAAACACACCAATTACCTAGCCCCAAACTAAGTGTGAGCTTGTGCTATGGTGACTTTCTTATTCACCAAGGGGGTAAAGTGATGTCTTACGTCACGGGCGTCATCTTAAATCTCGAGCGTAACGATGGATTCGAGAGTTAACGTTAAAGTTAAAGTTTAGTGTTTACTCCCGAGCATAGCGAGGGAGTTATAAGTAGAATCCTGAGTGAAGCGAGGGATTTAAGCTCGCCAAAGACGAAGACATCTTTATCCCCGAGGAGAATACTCTGCTTTTCACACTTCTTACGAGGCAATAAAAAAATGTACTACAAAAAACTTATTTTATCTATAAGTATATATCCTTTGACTATTCTGGCAGTAAATTATTATTATTAACAATATCAGCAGCTTTACATCTAATGGACTCCGGTGTCATAAACTTCGTCACTCAACAGTCTTACGAAAATATTGTTTGTAATTTCTTAAAATACATAGGTTTTTTTTCTTTATTTATTACTTTTTTTAGAAGCGCGCGCTTTTTTTTTCATTCCATTCGTGCTAAAATTCTTGGCTGCTAGGTTCAAATTTCAAATATGTTCTCTTTGGTGCGGGACGGGCTAGTGTGATCATGCCTACGAACTCTTATTCGAAATTCAAATCACTTTGCCTCCCTAGGGGCGTAATGAAATTTCATACAACATTACGTCCCTAGGGATGCAATTACTCACTTTGAGTCAGGTTTACTTGATGTGTAATTGAACATTGCCGAGTAGGTAGTGTGAAAATATATATAACCATCCATGACTTAGGTACAAATGCTCGTGCTCATCACACCAACATTTGCCCCTTGCGGGATTCGAACCCGCAACCGCCTAGTTTAGAAGTCCGGTGCGCGAACTACTACACCAAGACGGTCGTCAATAGTATTATGTATATAACTTATAAATAAAAATTAAGATAAACTATTTAATACAATACAAAAAAAAAACAAACATTATAAAAAGGATCCTAGTGGTAAGAGATTTCCAAGAGGCTGGTTGACATATCGGTAGTGACCCAAGAGCTGGCAGCTACCTTGCTCAGCGTATAAGCATCGCTATTCAGCGCGGTAATGCTGCCAGCATCCTGGTCACCTTACCACAAGGACCCTTTTTATAATTTTTGTTTTTCTTTTGTATTAAATAGTAAAATTAGCCTAATATAGATCCCACTGCTGGGCAAAGGCGTCCCCTCAACTATGAGGAGGTACGAGCCATACTCCACCACGCGGGCTCAGTTGGTGGATTGGTGTGTCTGTAAGGCAAGTGACCAACCTAGGCTTAACGACTAATATCAACAGATATTAGCCGGGACCAACTGCTTAACGTGCCTTCCGAAGCACGGAGATGCTTGTCTTGAAAATCACTTAAATCGCCGGAATGGCCACCCATCCAATCACCACTGCGCCGTGGGTTGCTTAACTTTGGTATCACTACCGCCACTGCGCCACAAGCATCTCAAGCGCCATTGTATTAAATAATTTATCTTATTTTTTATTGATAAGTTGTATACATTTTACTATTATAGTTTAGTTACTAGTGTATTATAAAAGTAAATTAAACACAAAAACACATCGACCGTCTTCAGATGGGACTTGAACCCACGGCCCTTCGATATGCGGGCGAATGCTCTCCGTCTGAGCTACCAAGGACGTTAATTACTCGACGGACTGACTGAGTTTTTTTCCGGCGTTTCTTCTTAGTACCTATTTTCAGATTTATTTTGTGGTGTTTGTCAAAAAAATAGTTTGTCTCGAAGCGCTAGTGTGGCCCAAAAAATACAGACCCCGGCCATTATCGTGCATTGGTAAACAAATTTTGTATACTCATAGAACTTTACTGAAAACAAATAATTCCCTATGTGGTACTTTTTAAAAGTCAATTAAAGTATTACTTAAAGGCATTAATAAATCAATGCTTAAAGGAATAATAAATATGAATGAAATTAGTGATCGTAAAATACTCACGTTTTTATAGCGCCAATATGTTGACGTATCACGGATTTCATATTTAGGCGCGATGCCCAATCCCCTCAGATCATGGTGGATCGAATGACCCACTAAAATGCAATTATCACCCAAAAACTCCAACACCTCCCTCTTGACATCAATGAATCTTCGGCCACGAGTATTCATGATATTTTTGGTTATGCCACTATATTTGGTCCTATAATCGGTCACCCCCCATCGCTTAATATAAGCGTTGTAAATTCGTCCCCTAGCCTTATCCACCAGGCAAACCTGGGCTACTGCACTCTTCTTACCACCCGGCCCAACTCCCACCGATTCTGTGTCAATTGCTATGACGCGCATTGTGAATTTCTCTGAAACAAACTATTAAATATGTAAACAAAATACCCAATAGTATGAGCACAAACGAGTAGGTACCTTATATACCTAGAATTAGCGATGAGCGATTATTCGAAAAAAAAATATCGAATGAATCGAGAATCGACCATTCGAACTATCGAATGTCGATTTAGTAATTCGGAAAAAAAAAATCGAATAATAATCGACAATCGAATGATAATCTATACTCGGCACTTCGATGCATTCGATTGAATTGTCGCGACTGTGCGCACAGGACAGGCAGCGAACGAATGATTAATCGTATTTGAAGCCTAAATCCGGTCAAAAGTGTATTTTCCAAACTTTGCCAAATGGCACAAACAATGCACGTTTCATAAAGTACAATAACCGGTCCATCCAGGGCGCGCCTCCAAACCCGTTTTCTACCTGCGCTCTCACCACAGAATCAGTCGGAACTCAGCCATTGTGTAAAACGCATGACTTTTTTCTCGGCGCTCTGGATAACTTTGCAAATTTTTTGGTGCTTATATGTGTGTGTGTGGTGAAAATTAGTTATTGAATATGGAAGCTGAAGGTATGTACTTTATATTTTAATAAATTACAGTAAATTATTTCTTAAATTTCAGCATTTAATCTTATATTGCCATTCCATAACGTGCTATTTTTCCTAAAATTTTATAACATTAGTGTTTTTGTTTATGTGTCGGGCTTTGTCGTGCAACATTTTTATTATGATAATAAAGCGTTAACCTTCTCCTCACCAAAACAGAAATAAAATTGTCCCCCAACGTCCCTCCTTTTTTTAAAATATTATATAAGTTTGTAGGTGTAATTAAAGAAAATAATACAATGTATGTACATTTGTTCTCAGGTACTCCGCAAATGGTGAAAACTATGACTAGGCGGGAACTTTATGATATCCTAAAGGAATTTAAACGAAAAAGAATCGATGAGAAACTTAACTTGTTAGAAGATAGGCTTGCCGAGCTGACTTTTTGCGCGACAAAAAATAGAAATGTGTTGTCTCGTTGTTTGAGGCATTTCAAGACAAGTTTTAAGCAGAAATGGACGGCAGCTAGTTACACAGATGAACGATTTTTGAAAAATAATGAGGAATGGCTTAAAACATCACTAGAGCTTCCTTTGTGGTCGTCACACGAGAACGGTCGCCCAGTTAAACATTTTCACGAGTTGAGTGAAAGGAGCAAGCGGCGGAAAACTGAAGAATTACGGGCTCACGTGCCAGTTGAGGAGTTGACTTTCGCTGCGTGTGTTAGTCAGGGCACTTCAGGGAAAAATGATACTTCGATGATGATCAAAGAAATAACTTCAACGCCGACAAGAGCCAAGAAGATCAGAAGATTAATTTCGTCTAAAAAGACCACGTGAAGATGAAATATACCCCACGGGAAGCGTTATCATTATTTGTTGAAGGTAATTTCACAAGAAGCCAGTGGAATTTATTACAAGGTGGACGCAAAGATATCTACCCTTGTTACTCTTTGCTGCAAAAGGCGAAAAAAGAGTGCTACCCAGATGATGACAAAATAACTGTTACAGAGACCAGTTTTAATGTTGAACTTCAAGCTTTGCTCGATCATACGTCTTTGCGCCTCATTCAATATTTAAAAGAAGTTATAGATACGTTAACTGACAATGAAAAGCAGCACTTACTCTTGATATCAAAATGGGGATGTGATGGATCTCACCAAACTCCATTTAAGCAAAAATTTGAAAGTGTCACAGATGATGATTCAAATATATTTGTGAGCTCGATTGTTCCGGTGAGGTTGGTTGTTTCTATTGATGGTCAAACAATAAAAACCATTTGGCAGAACCCTACTCCTTCTTCGGTGAGATTTTGCAGACCGAGCTCGATTTGTACATGAAACGAAAGATGTCACTAAGGAAGAAATAAACTACATCGAAAATCAAGCCAAAGATCTGATAAAAACTAAAGAAAGTGAAACATCAGTGCAAATCACTCACAATATTTTGCTGACAATGGTAGACGGAAAGGTCTGCAACTCTGCAACGGACACTGCATCAACTATGCGATGTTATATATGCGGTCAAACATCAAAAGACTTTAATAAATTAAAAAAAAATGCCATAAAAAAAGAAGCTCTAAGGTTCGGGCTCTCAGTACTCCATGCCAGAATACGCTTTTTTGAGTTATTGTTGCATTTACGAGGGTCAAACTGAAAGTTCTTAGAACTGGCCACTTATAAACAATATAATAAAAAAAATATTCTAAAATTTGAAAATAGAACTCTTTGCCAATATTACTGAGTATATATTTCATTCATTTGTCATTTGTTTTACGACTTGGCGGCAAATTGAAAATTGTCTGTGTCACGTCAAAATGAATTTAACACGAGAAAATTTTCGTGCAATGATTTTTTATGACTTTCGATGTCATTTAAGTCAACAAGAAAGTTATGATAGACTACGATTGGCCTTTCACGATGAAGCCCCATCTCGTGCGACTGTTTACAACTGGTTTAATGAGTTTAAACGTGGTCGCACTAATCTCACTGATGATGTACGTGAGGGACGGCCTTCTACGGCGACGACTGAAAATAACATCTGTGTTGTGCGGCGTATGATAGAGACTGACAAAAGAGTGACCTATCAGCAGATTCGGACAAGCTTAGGCATCGGTATGAGTCAAGTGCACAAAATCCTCCACGAACATTTAGCGGTCAGGAAGCTTTGCGCCCAGTGGATACCTCATAATTTGACTAAGGCTCAAAAACTCCATCGTGTGGATTGGTGCCGTAAAATGATTGAAAGATTTAACGGAGGTGACTCAAATGCTGTGTTCGACATACTAACAGGTGACGAAAGCTGGATTTACTGTTATGATCCTGAAACCAAAAGACAATCTGCTCAGTGGGTGTTTCCTTTCGAGGAGTTGCCAACTAAAGTGAAGAGAGATCGAAGTGCGGGAAAAAAAATGGTGGCCTCGTTCTTTGGAAGGATAGGTCATTTCGCAACAATTGTGTTAGAGGATCAAAAAACAGTTTCTGCAGAATGGTACACTACCAATTGTTTGCCACTTGTCTTGGAAAAAGTTCGAGAGAAACGACCTCGCAGTAGGATCCTCCTTCACCACGACAACGCCTCGTCGCACACCGCCAAGCGAACGATCGACTATTTGGCGACATCAAACGTTGAATTACTGGGTCACCCGCCGTATAGCCCCGACCTCGCGCCTTGTGATTTTTATTTATTTCCAAAAATTAAAGAAAAACTTAAAGGAAAGCGGTTTATGAATGCTGAAGAAGCGGTGGCTGCGTATCGCGATGCCATTGAAGAGACCCCTAAGGACGAGTGGGCAAAGTGCTTTTCCCAGTGGTTCCATCGCATGCAGCGGTGTATTGACGTCAATGGACAATATTTTGAAAAGATATAATAAAACTAATAACTGGCTAATGTAATCAGTTTTTGATTTTCTAAGAACTTTCAGTTTGACCCTCGTAGCATATAAAGAACCCATCAAAAAGTGGCAAGCCCGTACACCAGAAGATAAAAAAATTGTTAAAGAAACAAAAGAGAAAATACAGAAATGTTTTAGAGCTGAAATGGGTCTGCTTGTTGATGTTCCCAAAGCTGGCTATGGAAATAGTAATGATGGAAATACGTCTAGGAGATTTTTTCAAAACGCAGAATGCTCTTCTCGCATCACCGGCATCAACAGGGAATTAATTACCAGGTTTAAAGTGATTCTTGAGGTAATATCAAGTGGTTATAACATTGATTACCAAAAATTCGATGATTATGCTCAAGACACTGCCAAACTATATGTGCAATTGTACAGTCCACAAAATTCTAATACATGGAGCGCAGGTGATGGAAGAGGCAATTCTTCCAATAGGACAATTGTCTGAGGAGGCCGCTGAAGCTCGAAATAAGCATTTGCGCAAATATCGGGTGGACTATGCACGGAAATTTTCGAGAACTAAATGTAACAGAGACGTTTTAAATAGATTACTTCTGACATCCGATCCTCTCATCAGCTGTAGTCGGCCAAAGAATAAGAAGAAAATCTTGCCATTTTCCAACGAAGCAAAGACGATTTTAATTGCAGCAACAACGAACTTAAACAAGTCTGATGACAATACTGTCGAAGATGGTGATATAGGGGAAGATTCTGATGTCATCAGCGAATAAGATTGCATATGATTTTTAACAAAATTCAATTTGTTTGAAACCATTGAAAAAAAATGTACTTATATGTTTTTCTTATGTTTATTTAATATTAAATCGATAATTTGATCAAAAATTGTTTTTCATAACGTTTTGAGATAATATAGGCCCCTAAATAATTTTGACCGGATTTTTGCCTCAAATAACCCTCAGTGCGACGCGACAAATGACAATTCATTCGTTAGTAGTACGGCCTGCGCACCGCACGCTCCGGTATTGCTCGCCGCATAATCGAAGGATTATCGAATACATTCGATTACATAGACCATTCGAATAATTCGATTAATTTAGTAATATACGCCCATCGCTACTACCTAGAATCATATAGACGGGTTTGTTCAAACACTTATAACTCAAAATAAAACGTACCTAGGTCTTAGTTTCGACATCACCTATTCTAATAGCTGAGTTTACCTGGGCGACCAAGTGCGAGTCGGACTCGCGCGCGAACGGTTCCGTACCATTAACTTAAAACATTAGACAGTATAGGCAAAAAAAGTATTTTTATTTTATTTATAATTTCAAAAGTATTCATCACAGGATACCCGAAACAATTTTAAATAAGGGTTTCCGCGGCTGTTTCTTTACGTGAGTGATTTGAAGTTTATAGGTCCAAGACTTTAGAAATTACAGGGGGGGACACCGTGTAAACGACTTTGGCGGGCTATATCTCGCAAATGGTAAAGCGACGCTTAAAATATTAACAGAATATTAATATGTATATACTCTTGAAAAAAATTATAATAATATTTAAGGGGAGCTCCCATACAACAAACATGTTGTTTTTTGCCATTTTTTGCTGCTCGATATTTACAATGGCAACAGGTGGCTTAAAATATTTACATAATATTACCTATATTGTATTTCATTTTGAAAATAAATAATTAAATTAAAATTAGAAAAATATATTTAAGGGGCGCTCCCATACAAACGTGTTTTTTTTACCTATAATACTGTCTAATGTTGTAAGTCGGGAATCCAATTTGCGGGATTGAAAAAATATATATATTTAAGAAAAATGGGCTCAGGCGACTATCTTATTATTTAGAAGACACCTCAGCACAGCTCATTAATAAGTGATTTAACAACTTTCCTATAGAACTCGTGACTTTTATATAGAATTTGTATGGAAAATAATTATGATTCAGTTCAGTATTATTGACTCAGACAGAACTAAATAAGTTTTGAATTTCTATTTTGTGTCGCATTAATCCTGTATCGGAACGGAACGTAATCAATGTCAGTTCAGTTCAATTCAAATACTCTATGACTAGGGATTCCCCTACGGTGCACGGGGATTTAACTTCGCGCGCGGTCAAGTGTTAATTTATAATATGAGTAACACCTTTGCTTCATATTGATAATAATAATAAAAAAATAATTGTCTTTGTTTCTTTCATTTAACTACACAAAACAAAAAGAAATATAAACAAAAGCAATCCCGCAAATCCCGCGGGATCCGCGGGATTGATGACCTTGATCCCGTTGCGGGATTGCGATTTTTATGTGGGATTGGATTCCCTTGTTGTAAGTTAATGGTACGAAACCCTTCGTGCGCCAGTCCGACTCGCACTTGGCCGGTTTTTTAATTACCGTTGGTAATACCGTTGTATTCGTCGTCGTAAGTCGGTTGACAGTAGTTAAGCCAACTAACCGAATAAGTAGTACATATGTACGTAGGTAGATACCTATATGACTGGCAAATCACTGTCCAAACGATGATAAGAACTTATCTAGCTCGCCAAAATTGAACTCGCTGTAAGGTAGATACGAAAGTGTAAATCAATCACCCTTTAATTATAACAACAGATCAATATTTTGGCGAAGTGGATCGATCGGCCACAAATAATATTAAGTAGATAGATACATTACATAACTAGGCCGAGTAGGCTGTGAAGTGTGAACTATACCAATATAGCTTACTTACATAGGTATCATTATGTTATGCGCAGATAGCTAGGTATAGGTAGGGTAAAGATACCGGTTATCGGCCAGTTAAGCGACTTGTTGACTTCAGAGTTGATTTCTATCATATTACTGTGCCTCAATGCTTTTTAAAAATAAGTCATTTGACCCTTCAATAGTCTAGTTTCATAAAACCTAACGTTTACGTAACGCGTAGGAGTGATACATCATTTTAAAATATATGATTTTCGTAAAAATAGCGAAAATACCGGTTATCGGCCTCGTTAACCAGTTATTGTCCACCAGTTTACTGGTTATCGGCCACCTGATTCAAGGTAGAAAAACGAGTCTTATTTGATAGCTCATAAGGTTTATAATAGTATAGCAGTTAATCAATTAATACTTTAAAAGGGGTGGTATAGTTTTACTCTCTTCTGCGACTTAAAACACAATTAGGTAACAGATTAAAATCTCGAGTCAAACAAATAGCTATTTTTGTCGTTGGACGAAAGTTTAGTGGCCGATAACCAGTAAAAACAAAACCTATTTCCGGCCGTCTAAAATAATTATAACTTCATGCTATGTTTGAATTTAATTTTTATACGATTCTGTTGTGGGATGTTCATTGATTAAATATCGCCTAAAACAATCATATAATAAAAACACCGTAAAATTCGAACTATTTTAAACGACCGGAAATAGGTTTAGTTTTTACTGGTTATCGGCCGCTAAACTTTCGGTATTTTGGAAGGTCATATCTCAGAATCTATGAGGTATACTGGCGGCCGGAATCTAGTAGTCAATTCACAAAATTCTAGCTGTTTACTAATATAATGAAATCAATGTTGGTGAATTTAAGGTTTTCGCAATGCAGGCAAACAGAAATGACGTGATTAAACCGGTTTGTGACCACCCGGCCGGAAAGCGGTTTTTGACATAAATCGAAACCTATTGTCCGACCACAAAAAATATTACAGATTATGAAATGTTTGGTGAGTTTGGGCATTGGAATATTAAATTTTAGCATGTATTTAACACACAAACCATAAACAGTCACCGATAAAATAATAGTAACACTTAAAAACTTAACTTTAAAAATTCATCCACCTGCAATTTTTTTTGTTAAATCTGCCACGCATCCACACACCAAATTTTGAAATGACGACCGAGGGCTTAACACGCAAATGACGAGGTCATGCTTAAGGATTATGAAGCGTAAAGTTTGTCCGGGTTGAACGCCGCAAAATTAGATAGGAGCTGTCTATTAACCTACCTATTAATCAAAATAATTTGCAAAGTGGCCGAAAAGGGGTATGTTTACCCTATCTGCGTATAACTTAGTGCGCAGTATATTTCGTGAGACAAGGTAGGTAGCCATATTGAAATAACTAGGTCCTGGGTCTGTGTAAATTGTAAATATTCTTAACAAACAAATAGGTAAACCAAATCTAATTCTAGGTGTATCTATTTAAATAGGATTTACTTACCAAGATTCGGATTGCACAATTAATGCAAAATCAACAACATGTACTGTGCAACCAACAAGTGTGCACTTCTGCAGCCTAATGGCTAATCGATCGAGGATCCAGAGGACACAACAAACAATGAACAAAATGAAATGAAAGTCGATGATCGAGCTAACACTACAAACAGTACAGACAGCTAGCGGATGACGCCCTCAAGAGCAGAAATTATAAAGAGTTTTGTGGATGTGGAATGTGGTTTGACTTTTATGACGAACAAGGAAGGAATAATTAATTTATAGACAGAGAGAGGAGCACAAGCATATTCGTTCATACCATTCACTCATTCATGTTGTGTTGTCCATCTAATCTTTAAGTGACATTCACACACACAGAACAGATAACAGCAATCTGTTGTGTGTGTGTTGTGAATGTCACTTAAAGATCAGTTGGATTGGATCTTGTTCGTCCTGGATATAATTCCGAAAATAGCATGCCAAGGACATGTGCGATCTACGTGTACCGGAGTACTAGTACTTATTCTGTGGTAGTACGTATGTAGATACACGCGACTGATAGGGGTTCATCATTTCAGCCTATTGTAGTCCACTGCTGGACATAGGCCTCTCCAAGACGGCGCCAACATTCACGGTCCTCCGCTTCTCGCATCCAGCCACCACCGGCCACCTTCCTCAGGTCGTCGGTCCACCTAGCAGCGGGGCGTCCAACACTACGTTTCCCGAGACGTGGTCTCCATTCGAGAACCTTCCTCCAACTCCAACGCCCGTCGGTTCTGCGACAGACATGACCAGCCCACTGCCACTTCAGCTTACTGCACCTCTGAACGATATCTATGACTTTCGTCTTTTGGCGGATGATCTCGTTCCGGATTCTATCCATTAGCGAGATCCCCAGCATAGACCGTTACATAGCTCGCTGAGCGACATGCAGTCGGTGGGCCAGTTTGACTGTCAAGTTCCACGTCTCGGCCCCGTAGGTCAATGATGACAGGTAGGACGCACTGGTTATATACCTTGCTCTTCCGGTAGAGGCGACGAGAAGATGTGACGCAACTTCCCAAATGCTGCGCAACCTAGCTGCACCCTTCTCGTCGAAGTTGTCTTTACCCAGTTGCAACACTTATGGGATAGGGGTTATTAAGTGCTTAAGTGGTAGGAAGGTAGCATCCTAACTAGGAAGGTATCGTCCTACCATCGACTTTTTCTTTTCATCCATGCGTCCTACTTAAATATTTAGTTTACTCTGTTTTTAGTATTTGTTGTGATAGTAATAGGGTTTTACACGGAACGGTACGGAACCCTAAAAAGTATTTATAAAATACGCACGACTACTGAGGTAGTGGCCTAGTGGCACACGTATCTAGTTGTTTGATTTGGTTTATTGTTTAGAATGAAACCTAAGAATGAAACAGGAAAAATGGAATATTACAAAGCCACAGTCATGTTCGCTTTTTCGGCGCAGGGCTGGGGGCTTTTTTTGAGAAGTCGATGTTGGCCCATCCATTATTTAAAGTTATTGTAATAAAGCAACAGAATCGCCTTCTGAAAGGAATAAAATTAGACCCTTAAGAAATGGCTAAACTTTCTATCTCTAGCCACTAGCCAAATTCAATAAAGAATGAATTTACTGAATACAGATATTAATGTTTTTTGTGAAGAGATCCTCCGCCTGCTACGAAGGCCCTTAAGTGGCGGATCCTTTTATAAAGGGTAGCATTAAGAACTCTACTGAAGTTAGCACATGGTCTACACATTCCAAATTTATATACAGGGTGATTGGTACTGAACCCGCCATAGCAAAAGCACATATAGAGGAGGTCATTGGCTAATTATTGAACACTACTTTCCCGAACTAAAGTTTCGTGGTTTGGGAGATATGTCAATTCTTATACTTTATTGATTTTTTCCCAAAATTTTACTTTCAAATACGTTATACTTTTATAAAATTTATTAAAAAAAAACTACTAATAAAATTACATACTGAGTGCATTATACAATAACAGAAATCGCAATAAGTGTGGCACAGCATGTGGCCAGTTATTATTTATTCATACGAATCTTTACAAAAAGTGATTAAGAGCACTAACACAGCATAGCACTTCTTTCATTGATATTATTTAAAAAAAAAAATAACCATATGGTTATTTAAATTTTGCCATGTCATTCTTTTTCCTCTTCTTCTTAGGAAACGCATCAGGGTTCTCTAGTCTTAGCATGGCCTTTGCAATAGCCATTTCAAAGTCTTTTGGTTTCGGTTGATAATATTTGCTCTTTGTGTTAGCTAAAATTTTCTCCACCGGCGTGTCACCCAGTAAATGCGCCAACGGATTAACCGTCACTAATTTTGTGCCATCCGGTAGCTGTATGTCTTTTTTAGGAACATCCACCTGTTTCTTTGTATTTGGCTCTTGCAGGTGAATTTTCTCCACCGGAGTATCATCCTGTAGCAGTATATCTTTTTGAGAAATGTCCACCTGATTCTTGGCTTTTGGGTCTTGCAGGTTCAACACATCTGCTACCTTAACAATTTTGTAAAATGGTGCCTCTGCTTGGAGGAGGGCTATACGCACTTTGTTGATTTCTGCTGGCAATGTTGGTAAGACAATCTTGTGAGGTACATACAGAGTTTTTGGAGATGGTTCTTGTGTTTCTTCCAACATAACTTCCTCTGCAACTTCTGGTATGGGCTCACTTTTATCATAGTCGCTTTGATCATCATTGTTAACATCTTGGAATTCAGTACTAGATTCTGTAAATACTTGCTTTATTGTCACCTTGTGTCTTTCACTTACTTTTTCACGAAATGGGACTGGCATGCTGAGATTGGTAGCTGAAAAATTAACTGGAGTTAAGTCACATTTTGTCATTTTTATCAATGGCTCTTTTCGAGGGCCCTTGAAATGTTTAATTGTGACAATGTTATTAATTTCTACAGGTATTTCAGCTTTTGGCGCATCTTCCGGTGTGAAGCTCTCAATAAAGTTCTTCACAGACTGATTCTTATTTACCACTTTCACAGTAACTTTTACTTTGTCAGTTGACGGTACAACACTCTTTATTGTTTGCTGAAATCTTTCAGCAGTACTCATTTCAGTATTTTCTCCTTTTTTGCGCTTCTCAAGCAAATTCTTAAGAGTTTGTGTTAGCTGAGAAGTCAAATGCTCTTCAGAGCAGTGTTTGTTCAATTCATCTTTGCTGTTAAATGTTTTCAAGCATTTAACACATTTCAAAGTAGCATTTGTGTAGTGACTGCTGTAGTGGTTGTGATAATTCTGAAAGGTATAACAATATTTCTTACAAATGTTGCAAATGAATCTTTTTTTATTATTTTTAAGGTCATGATGTTCCTTCTTTCTGTTCCACGTAGCATGATGGAGTTTAGCTCGTCGCATCTTTACACGTTTCTGAAGTTCCAGCAGCGGTTCATCATCTGAAGAATCAAGTACAACAAAGTCGTCATCCCTTTTGGCTCTGTTTCGCTTCCTAGTCTTCTTTTTCGTTTTTGTTGTCTCAGATTCAGCTTCAGTTTGGTTGCCTTCTGTCTCTGTTGCACTCATGAAATCAGAATTTATATTCACCTCATCATTTTTCTCTTTCTCACCTGCTTCTTTCTCTAGATGAAACCTGACTTGTTTTTCCATAGTATTTTGATTGGCCCAATTTTTGTCATCAATTTGAACTGCATTAGACTCTGTCTGAATTTTATTCACTGTTTCCAGACTGACTTGGTCATCATTGTTTTCAACTTCATTTACATTTTCTTCTTTACTTTTAAGTGATTTCTTAGGCTCTTCAGTCTGCATTCGTTTGGTTGTTTTTTTATCAGTGAAAAAAACATGGAAATTCTCATCAAAGTCAATATAGCCAATGCTTTTATGATCCAATTTAATGTGTATTGTAAACTTTTTCCTGAATTTGAACTTTTTATCACATATTTTGCATGTGTATGGCTCCAAATCTTTGTGTGTGGAGCTGAAATGACCAAAGAGCTTTTTTGGGTGTTTGAAAACAGCATCACAGTCAATGCATTTATATTTGTACAGATGCATGTCTGAATGAGATCTTTCCATGTGTTTTAACAATGAAATCTTTCCGGCAAACTCTTTGTGGCAGTATTTGCATGTTTCCAGCACAACAGTCAAAGGGTGTACCTCACTCTGGTGCTTTACTAAGTCAGTCATCGTACTATAAATGATATTGCAAGTTCTACACTTGATTGGTCTACATTTTTTGGTGTGATGTGACCATAATTTTGATTCAAACATTTTGCAGCACTCCATGCATTGTTTGTACTTAGGCAGGCTATTGTGGAAGCATTCTTTGTGGCTTTGATAGTGCTTGATGAGATTTTTTCTCGTTGTATACACAGAAGAGCAGCTATCACATGCTAGTGAATGACAGTTGTTTGTTTTTAAATGTTCAATATATTCTTGTGCATTGGATGTGGTAAGTTCACACCTGACACAGGTGTAAGTGTTGATGTCTTCGTTTAGGGAGTGAAGGAATTTCAATGCTTTAATGTTGAGTAGGGTTGACAATAGAGGTAAGCATTCATCCAGCAGCACCCCTTCCGTGGCATTAGGGTGTTCCCTACGTTCATGCAGCTCTAACTCAAAAACATTACTGAACAGTTTCTTGCACTGCGAACAGGAGAACTGCGACTTCGGAACGTAAGTGTAATGTCTACTTTCATGTTTTCTGAACTGGTCGTGATCTTGAAAGACCCGGTTGCAATACTTACAACAGCTTAGACTTGCCAAATGTGCATCTCTTAGATGCAAGGCGTAGTTTAGCAAATCCGAAAGCTGTGATGCACAAAAATGGCAATGTATTAGCGTAGGCAGAGTTTGTTCACCGTGGACCTGGGTAATATGCACCGACAAGTCGTCAGGATCAAGGAATTCGGCATAGCATAGTGCACAAGTTGTTTCAGAGTCCGTAACGTCCAGAAGCTCAACATCCGACATGGTTGATGGTGAACGGAACAAAAAAGCACTGTAATATTGAGATTCAATAACAGAAACACATTTTATGACAACATTTTTACTTGAGTCTAGTAGCCACAGATGAAATGGCAAATCTAGCAACAAAACAATTTCTGCAGTAGTGCAGCTGACTGACAGGACAGACAGGTTTAAGAGAAAGAACGAGTAGGATACTTGACAATTGATTGATTGAGTGAGTAAGTCATCATAGAGTTTGACAGCCATCGACAAAATCAATTATTTTCACGTTTCAACACAGAGGGACTAGTACTGAGTTTTTTCATGTTCTCACCTTCATCCGTGTAAAAAAAAAAATTGTATGGACATTTATTCAGCGCCTCTAGCGGCACGTTTGCGAACCTTTTTTTCCTATACATATAAATTTCCGACACTCAGTCGATCGTGAGCGCGTGTTACTGACAAATAAAAACTCGCTTTTTTGGTGACATTGACGTTTAAATATAAGAATGACAACTTGATGTTGCCAGCTAAATATTAATTTTACCCACGAATTTGCAGAAGTAGGTAAATTGTTATTTCTTTATCTGTTTAATTTGTCAACATTATCCTAATGTTAGATTCGTAGTCCTCATGACCTATAACCACAGATTCTATATCTCTCGCCTAACACCTGTAGACAAGTAAAAAGTGTGTGAAAACTGAGTGAGTGGCTGAAAACCAGCGCTGCCTGGGATCACATGGGATCACATTTCTCGTCAGCACAAGCTGGGCCTGGGAGTCCTGGGACACCTCCATATGCTTTTCAGATTCTTGTTAATAGAATTTTACATATTTAAAAATGTTGTACTGTTACTATGATGATAAAAGCAATAAATTCATTCTTCATTTTATTTCATTAATAGTAGCATCATTAATAGCAAGTAACTTTTATTTTTTGATTTTTTTGTAAATTCTGATAACTATAGCTACAAAAACCTTGGTAGGTTTCTTATCCATTGATAATAATAACCATCAAGAGTCTTTTGTATAAGACATCACTAGACTAGTAATCGCATTAATCCAGATGCATATCCAACTACGGTTTTCCTTACGGCAAATCACCGACCGAAGCGTAGCTACAATAGCACAGGATAAGTTTGATTGGCTACGCACCAGACCTAGAGAACTGAGAGCTTAGTGCGAGTTTTTTTATGCTCTCACTTTCGTCGTGATGACGGAAATTTGTATAGAATTATATACAGCGCCTCTAGAGGCACGTTAGCGAAACCTGTTCTTAGGGTTCCGTAGTCAAATGGCAAAAAACTAGATAGATTCGTCATGTCTGTCTGTCCGTACGTCCGTATGTCACAGCCTCTTTATTCTGAAACTATTAGCATTACACAGTTGAAACTTGGTAGGTAGATGTATCATGTTAACCGCTTTACGAAAAATAATGATATTTAAGGGGGGCTCTCATGCATGGAACTAAAACCAATTTTTTTTAAACCTATGCGTGTTAAGTTGTCTATGGATAGGTCTTTTTTACCAAATTTCTACAAAAAAAATCATTTTCTCTAAAAGTCTAACGTTTGAAAAATAGACGCTTACAAAGTGGTCAAATGGGTTCCCCCCCCATCTAACTTTTGAACGAAGGAAGTGTAAATTTTGAAAAAATACATGATGTAGATCGTAACAAATTCTTTCAACGAAAATTGGTTTGAACGAGATCGAAATAGTAGTTTATGAGATATAGCACATTTTCAACAACCGCAAACATAACTTTGTTTTTCATACAAACACTATGAAAAGCAAAGTGTAAAAAAATATTGTGGTATTTTGGCTAAGTGGATCCTAATTCAGTTAAAGTTGGCACGGAACCCTTAGGCGAGTCCGACTCGCACTTGGCCGGTTTTTTTCTGTAGAACTTTCCGTCACCGCGTCGATCGTAAGCGCGTATCGCTATGAAATTAAAACAAGCACTAAGCCCTCTAAAGTTTATCATTCGCCGACCCAATGCCCAGTGTTTTTTATTATTTTACAGAAACTTAGGGGATTACAGTTTAGATACAATATTTGCGCGGGCGAAGTTCCGGCGACCCGTTTTAAGCATGAAAATTTTAAGTGAGTGAATAGGTTAGTAACTATCATTTGAGTCTTTTCATTTACCGAATATGTAGATTGATGTACCTACATACTACACACTTGTATAAACAAAGAATTGACGATGTTGCTTTTCTGACAAGGATAATAACGTCTAGAATTCTAGATACCAAACTAAAGCTGCTGTTCGTGTGTTAATAATAATTTAATTTACATTACTATCCTAATATTCAGAGAATAATATGAAGTTGTATATTCACTTTAAAAATAATTAATTACTAAAATGAAAACATTTAAAAATCTTCAAGGGGACTCCCATACAATAAATGTAATAATTTAGCCGTTTTAAAAACTAAAAGAAGATTAATGATATTATAGTGTCTTAATGTAGATAATGGTACAGTATCCTTCGTGCGCAAGCCCGACTCGCACTTGGCCAGGTTTTTACCATAAATATATGTATTTTAATATATTAATTTAAATGCAAGTAATAGCCGTATAATAAACGGGAAGCAAACCTCTGTAAAATCGCACGAAATCCAACTCGTCAATTCCATTGAAATAATTTGTAGCTAGCATTTATATTCGTGTGGCAGAAATTGAGTCATCGTGTCGGTTACGAATTCCACACACATACAGTTGTTGTTTACGAAAAAAGGTGACCTTATTTAATGCGAATTGTTTTACTACTTTACCTAAACCGTTATTTACATGGCTATTGTACGTGTTTCGGGTAATTTATTTTATTGAGACGGAATAATCGTATATAAAGAAAAAACCAGCTAAACGCGAATTGAACTCGCGAACTAAGAATTCCGTAACATGCTTAAACCTTTTGTATGGGAGCCCGCTTCAATATTGTTTTTTAGGGTTCCGTACCCAAAGGGTTAAAACGGGACCCTATTACTAAGACTCCGCTGTCTGTCTGTCTTTCACCAGGCTGTATCTTATGAACCGTAATAGCTAGATGGTTGAAATTTTCATAGATGATGTATTTCTGTTGCCGCTATATCAACAAATACTTAAAACCGGCCAAGTGCGAGTCGGACTCACGCGAAGGGTTGCGTACTATTATCTATAGGACAACAGAAGACTTATGATCTTATTTAGTTTATAATACGAAAAAAAAATATTTTGTATGGGGGCCCCGTCAAATATACATATATTTCAAATTTATTTCTAAAGTGAATATACAAATTAATATTCTGTGAACATTTCAAGCGTCGACCTGTTGCCATTATAAATATCGAGCAAAAATCGGCAAAAATATCACGTTTGTTGTATGGGAGCCCCCTTTTAAAAAAACAACATACATGATTTTTTGGCGGCTTTTGCTCTAATAACGGCAATAGGTTTTAAATATTAACAAAATTTGAAGTCATATTTGAACTTTAAAAATATTTTTTTTTTATTAAATAAATAAGGGGGCATCACAAACTTGTTTTTTTTCGTTTAAAAAAACGTTTGCAGCGCACGAAGGGTTTGTTACCATTATCTAAACAACATTAGACACTATGATAAACTTACAAAAATATTACTTTTGTATGGGAGTGTTTTATTTTAATTTCATTATTTATTTTATAAAGTAAATTTACAACTTTATATTCTGTAAATATTTCAAGCGTAAAAGTTAGTAAAAGCAGAATTAAAGTTTTTACGGAACCCTCTGGGAACGATTCTAACTCTCCGGTATTTGAGTTTACAGTCGTGAGTGAATATTTGCAAGTCACGCTACGGACGGGTGAAAGTTTCTTTGGTTCCTGTTTTTGTTTTTAACTTACGAAATCTTGGACAGTGTTTCAGCAAACCTAAATTCGACGAAATATTCAAAAGAACATTATTCTGGTAGTTTTATTTTTAGCTTGCAACACCGCACTAGCCGAATGATGAAACGTCAACCGTACGTACGTACCATGACCGACCACCATTGCTGTGTAACATGTCACCGTTCCGTCACTATATGCCCGTACGATCTTAAATCCAAGGCGGTGTTTACTGCCATGCACAAAATCAAGATTTTCAGGTAATTATTACTGTAAACTACATTATTACACTAAATTTAAGTACAAAAAACAAGACATGAGCAGTTTGTCTCGCATACTGCAGAATCATTATAACCTAACTTTCAATGGAATTTTACATAAATAAAATGTGTTTTCGCCGCTAATAGCTTTTATGCATATTTGAGTGTTTATAATAGTTTATTCGCGTTTGATGTGGTGTACATGTTTTTTTTAGTTAGTAAGATGCGGAGCCGCAGTGTTAAAGTGGTAGTAGTTCTACCTACATTATTCAAAAGTAGATAAATCGACTTTATCTTTCGCAATCCTATATGATTTATGTTAAATCATTTAACACAACAATAGGTTTTAACTACGATTTAAAAAGGTTTATCCTGATATGTGTTGTGTTTTTCTGTGAATATTTATTTTGCCTTTTTCATTACTACATTATTCTAAGTGTCTTGTCTATAATTATGAGCTCAGTTGACATGATACCTAACTTTGACATTGTGTGTGATGTGATAAAATGATGAATCAGTGTTTCGTTGCCCTGCCATTTATCAATAGTGCTGATGTTTTTTATAAAAAATAAAATATCTTTATTTCAGGCACCGGAGATCATTCCATTTCAGCTAAATTTAAAATTAAGTAAATAAAAAATGAACCCAAACCAAAGCTCAGCACAATAGCTCACTGAAAACCCGTGGCAAAATCTATTAAGCCATTTTACATAATTTTACCAAGCAGAAAAAATGCTGACAATAATTGATTTGACTCATAATATTTTGCTTTGGAATCTTTCCAGTATGTTGCTGTTACAAGCGGTCCCCCACAGCTGTATTCCATAGTTCCAATTTATTAAACCTTTTCATTTTAATAGGTTCAGATAGGTTTGGGTATTGCTTTGTATACCATCATTTTACTGAAGTTTTTTAGGTTTAATTCGTGTCCAATTAGTCAACTGAGTACGAAGCTTTCTGTCTGGAGAGCGTCGGTGGCGCAGTGGCTAACGGGTTGCCTGCAGGAGGAGCCGGGTTCAATCCCACGTGCCGCCATGTACCAATGACTTTTTCCGAGTTATGTACATTAATTGTTTAACTAATCGATGATCTTACGGTGAGGGAAAACATAGTGAGGAAAGCTGCACATTTAGGCAACTGAATGTCTAACCATAATCCAAAACTGGTCAGGTTCCCCTTAATACGGTCATGGAGGTCAGATGGCAGTCACTCCACTAAAGTACCTGATCTGCCAAATCCTGGATCATGGTCAGCGGACCCTGGGCCCTCGCGTGCGAGAGCACAAACAGGACTGCACAACAAACCCCATAAGACCCGCGGGTGGGTTCATAACAATTACTTTTCTATTGTGTCTGGAAACATGATACATTAAGATTGAAACATAAACATGTCATATGTTTTAAATACCCTAAAAAGTTTTTTTTTGCAGAATGCCTTTTATTAGTATAGGTGTTTTAATACTGACACCGAATTTTCCTTAACCTGCCAGTTATAAATAGTGTAAAAACACTTTTATTTAAATGTATGTATGACACATAATAATGAACCACAAGCTGCGGCCATGCTTGCTTTTATGTTTAATGCATCATTGATTTTTGATGAATTATTCACTTATGGTTTCACAAACTTACCACTCCTGTAAGAATATACATATACTAGTAGATCTCGGCGACTTCGCCCGCGCCAAAAGTCGGATTTTCCGTACAAACTCATCCCCCATTTCACACCCCTAATGATTTTATATCGCGCCAAAAGTAGCCTATGTTCTTCCCAGGGCCTCAATCTGTCAATGTACAAACAAAGAATTAAATCTTTCCTCTTTATAATATTAGTCTAAGTAAACTCCCCCCCCCCCCCCCCGTCTTCACTCCCTGAATACATCCATAAATCGATAAAATGTAGTATTTAGTCAGAAATTAATTCAACATCTAAGGGGGTTAAAAGGGGCGTGGATCTTTTGAGAAATGCGACTTTACATGTATGCAATAATAAATGTTTCCAAAGGACTCGCAACCTGTTATATAACATTTTTATGCGAATACTATAATTATGTGCACAACTTAAGCTTTGTTTCATCTCAAGATGATAAGTACATCCAGAGAGAGATCCAGGTGAAACTCTTCCTTCACCGTACGACATAGTCCAAATAAGAGCTCATGATTTCTGGGCGGCAATGGAGAGGTATTATAATATTAAGTATTATGAGTCATTTTGTATCATCGAGTTTACGTAGACGATGTTGTGGGCAAGCCGGCACTTTGCGCTAAGCAGGTAGACATCACTTCTGACATCCAAAGCCCTACTTACAATCTTACTGCTATAGGTATATGTATTAAACATTTTTTCTCTCTCTTTTCAGATCTTGAAATGCGGTGATATTCTTCAATCAAATCAAGTCCAGTTTTTTTATTCAACAAAATTGACAAATCTCTTTATAGGGATCCAAATTTTATGTTCGCGCACAAACAATATCTTGCGTTTCGGACGTCGTACGGGCCACAAAAACTACACTGCTTTTCAACCTATAATTTTATACGCTATATAGCTCAATCGGGCTAAGGCACCACAGACTTAAACCATATCTTGGCGCGCCAAGACAGGTCTTTATAGAACGTAAGAATCGTTGTACAGATATAATTTTTATACATTTTTACTGACGGCCGCAATGGCGGAGGAGAAAGTAGATAGCTTATCTACTGGGTTGCAAGAGCTGACTCTGCTGTCGTTCCGAACTGTCGACGACGTCAAGCGGCTCGCGAGACATTTCAGGAATGTCGTCAACCATCCCCTGACGCAGCAGAACAAGAGTGTTCTAAACTATCTGAAGAATATGGACGAGACGCACCGTAAAGTGTTCCTTCAGAAACGGGAGCTCGTCGAAGTGGAGTATATATTCACGACTGAGAAGAAGAGTAGCTTGCAGCGGCAGCGGTTCAACAGTCTACCGGTGAGCGAAGTACCCGAGTTGCTCAAGGCGGAGCTGATGACCGCCGAGAACGCGAAGCAAGTGCACATCTGCATTGACTGCAACGTCGAAATCGAGTTGAACGATGAAGAACCCTTGATGGAGTCGCTTCAAAAGCACTTCAACTTGGAAGTCCATCTGCCTAAGCTGAAACGGGAGAGCGTCGACGTAGCGGAGCCTATTATCCTCCCCAACATGTCCAGACGGCTCTCTGCAATGGAGTGCGGTGAAACACCCGCCCAAAACTTGGACCAAATCATGCAGATGGTGAAACCGATGGAGAAACTCGATCGCACGTTCTCAGCGAAGCTCGAAGCGGCGCTTATAAGGAACTTGCCCGATAACTCGGAGGCGAGCATCGACGCTGCTGTCAAATTTTACCAATCTGCCTACGATAAACTGTGCCGGGAGGTGACCACCATCGACTTCTCCACCCAAACCAGTGCTGTAGCACCAATCATTATGAGCATCAAGGACAACGTGTACCAAAACTTCGCTTCCGACGCCAACAAAAATATAGAGAACGATGAAAATGAGCATGGCACAGAAAAACCTGCTAAGAACCAAGTGAAGAAATACCGCTACTACGGTCCGATCGAGAATTTCATCCTCAAACTGCTCGGGAACCACAAGCTGTTGTCTCTGGTCGACGACCGCACCGGCAAGCTCGCTTTCTTCTGCATGGCGTGCGAATACTACACGCTGCGTTTTCGCTACGACAGCGTTCTGAACCACGTCTTCAGTGAAACACACATTCACAACTTGTCTTGCATATTGCAAGCCGATAAGCACATTCCATTTGCAACGGACGATCGGTCGATGGAGAAAATTAAAGAGCTGAACCGCAAATTCCTCTACGGCCACGATATAACGGAGGACGCGAACGGGCTCAAGTGCGGCCTGTGTAAGACTCCGATCGAGTCAGTCGAAGCGTCCACGATGCATATTCTAGACGAGAACCACTTGGCTCGTCTCTCAGACAAGTTATACAGGCGTATGAAGATCAACAACCCCGACGGGGGCATCCCGGACGAATGGGGTCCGAAGGATTTGGACTGGACCAAGTTCCTAGGCAGCACTGGCAAGCCTCAGAACAGCCGTGATCACGTCGTGATTGAGAATTTCATAAAACCGTCGGGGAAGATCGCTAACTATTGCACTTGTTGCGACATGACGTTGAAAGGGCCGAGACAAGTGCTGTTCAACCATATTCGGCAGAAGAAGCATTTGAGGAACGCTGCGCCGCACAAACTCGCCTTACTGTACAGAAACTTCTGCCGACCATCGGAGTACTTCGCTAGCTTCGGCAATTTCTACGTGTGCATGTTGTGCCCTAAATACGTAGCGGTGCCATCGTTCGCGGCGATCGTTGAGCATTTTGAGAGTCCATTGCACATTGAGACCATAGCCAAGGCGGTGCGCTCGGCGCTGTACCCAGAAAACGTTGACAAAGATCTTCTGCTACTAAACAACATCACTATTGGCGAAGAAATTAAGTGCAACTACTGTGATGTGGCATTCCAGAGTGTGTCTGACGCGGTCAACCATATCTTGGTCAACATTGAACACCAAAACTCAGTCGCTGAGGCTAAATTGGCTTCGAATAAAGGCGATATTATCAGTGTATACATGCACGGGAACTACATTCTTTACAGCGAGGGCAGTTCGTTTAATTGCGTGGCTTGTAAAGAGGTATTCAACTCGATCCGATCCCTGCTGGCCCATTTGGTGTATGCTGACCATTTTGTCGAAAAACCTTCGTCCGAATGCGTCTTCCGATTTTATCTAGAATTGAAGCATAACATTAATATGTTGGGAAGGAATAAGTATGTGTATTACGACTTTGGGAAATTGCGCTGCGGAGTGTGCGAGGCCGATGTGTTAGAGGGAGAGAACGCGAAGAAGCACGTTGTCTCGCTCCGTCACAGAGAGTCCATGGGGGCCAGCTATGTTAATGTTAATTTGGACGCGTCTGTTGAATGAGGTGAGTGCTTTTACTCCGCTATTTGGGTGTGCTTGGTTAATATACAAGTTGTTTGAGTACTGGTCTCGGATTCTTGAAGAAGTGATACATGAGTTCAATTGAAAACACTCTTCAATAGAACTCTTAACACCAGATTTATTACACCTCCGTAGCTGAGTGGCTAGGTCCCGGGTTCGATCCCCGGTCATGTCAATATAGAAAATATTATCTTCTATATTGTCTCGAGTCTGGGTGTTGTGGTTTCACCGTTTTTTCAGATTTCCATCAAATGCTTTAGCTACTTGGATGTGAACTGTGGTGTTGTCCAATGTTGTTCAATATTAGAACGAAAACCTTAAAGTGTCCCCGAGAAATGATGTTTTACTATGTTCTCTTTTAAATTAAGTTTTTTTATTGACAGTGTACGACACTCTGTTGGTTGGTAAAAAAGATGGCTTTTTATATGCCACAATCCACAAAGTTTATGCATTTTTGACTTTTAGGCGGAACTAAGTTCGCTGGGTCCGCTAGTTATTTATAAAAAAGAATTTAAAAGTAGTAAATATATTATTGAACTTGAAATAATGACTACCAGAGACGGGAATCAAACCCGCGTTCCTCGCATACCGGGCGATTGCCTAACCTGTCGGCCAACCTGGCGTTGACAGAGCCTGTCGAAATTTTCAAGTGCTTCTTAACGCTGTAATGCCGCGTTGCTTTCATCAATGTTATTAGGATAACACCCTCAACACTCGCAAGAAGTACTATTGCAAGTATTTAACAATCGAAAGATGAAGCTTGCAAATACGATAAATTATTGTTTTTAAGTGATAAGCACTCACTTTGCAATCTAAATATATTATTCCACTTGAAAAAATTAATGCGAGGATCGCGGGTTCGATTCCCGTCTCTGGTGGTTATTTTTTCAAGTGCAATAATATATTTAGATTGCAAAGTGAATGCTTATCACTTAAAAACAATAATTTATTCAAAGTAGTAATCCTTAACGGTATTACAATTTAGCTTTCAGTTCTACTCTTATTGCCTCTGAACCTTTAGCCTAAGTACCTGTATTTTTTTATAATTGTTTTGCTTACACTGATGGTTAAAACAACTCCCTTCTGGCTGCTTCATTACAGAAATATTGCCGATTGATTCTTAATAACCTACCTCCATCTCTTTTAAATTTTAGGTGACTGATTTTTTATTTCCTAAAGAAACTAAAAGCCAGTTACCTAAAATTTAAGAGATGTCCCACTAAACATAGATAAAAACATTACAAATCACTAAAATTATTTGGATAAGTTATAGTCTGTCCCTGTTATTTTGATTAGAAAGCTATCTGGTTTAGGTTGAAGTTATATTTTTTGTTTGTTTCAGAATATGTCGTGTGTCTCGTGAAAGGGGTCCAGAAAAGCAATATCAAGCATTACATTTTATCATTTACTAATTTATTTACTCGTCATTTATATAACGCATCGTCAAAAGACTGTTATCGCCTAGCTTCAGTTATGTATCAGCACTCTGCAATACGATGTCCGTAGCTTCGACTATAGCCGTCCCTCTCGCTCATCGCAGTATGACAGAACGTGCGAGCGCGATGGATAGACGAAAATATGGAGTGAGCCCAAAAGAGCCTTCAAATGTGTCCACTATGGATTAAGAGTGACGAAAATTTAAGTGCAATTTAGTCAGCGCCTCTAGCGGCAAGTTAGCAAAACCGGATTATCTTTAATATAAATCACAGAATAAGTACTGGTACTACGTACAGAAGTTTGACTTTGCAATGCAATTCAAAGAAATATCTACTCAATGTTGTCAACGATACGGTGTAATTTAGTTCGCCTCAGAGTCAAGCACATTTTCGTTTAGACACATACAGAAATACATTGCAAGATAATTGCATTCTTATGACTCTGGAATATAATTCATAATACACTAAACCTATTCAATGACGTACTATCACGCGACGCGACAGGGTTGACTGTTACAAAAAGCTACTAGCGCATCTTTCTAGCACTTTATTCATGCTCGTCCATCCAGCAACGTAGTGCCGCGCGCCGCCGGTGAATAAAATTTCGCTGCTCGCTCGCGACACCCAGCACGGTATCAAAACACTGGTCTCTCTCTATAAATTAGAAATCTTCACACAATGAACGCTCTTAGGGGGCTATTCTAGTCTAAAGCTAAAATACAACTCATCCTTAAACAACTCTAACATTTTTGAGAGTATGTATATCACAATCACTTACAAGAAGTATTTAAGCTCTGGAATTAAGTAATTGAAACTGTAAAATTTTTAGGATTATTTGTTACTGACGGAAAATTCTGGTATTCATAAAAGAAATTGTAATGTTATTCACATTGACAGTTGTTTTTTTTCTTTTTACTGTCTGAAACAAAATAATTATATGAATTTGAAGCCTGAAATGGCAGTCTTTTTCGATGCGTGTTATCTGAGAGCTTTGAATAACATCTCCCTTCCTGAGGATTAATAGACGTGCGTGGTGCATGCCTCTGTCAACGGAAGTCCCCTTCCCCGCTGACTTCTAGCACATGTTTCTCTCCGCAGGAAGGTTGCGCTCAAACTTGTTTCACCATAGTGGGCGAAACTCTAGGCTCTGGCGAATCATAGTACTTAGATCAGTGGTCCTCAACATTTTATGCAATACCTTATTTTATATCTATAGTATTATTGCACTTAGCTCGCATAGCCGTATTTATAGTGTCATGATTCGTAATTTTAATTAATGTTTCAAGTTCATTGTTTATTGTTAACTGTCTATTCGATGCGGTTATGCAAGCTGGGTTAACTATATTTTGTTCAACCTACATCATTTTGTCTAGTCTTAATTTTGAATTTTGTTTACAAGTATATTTTCTATGACGAACTTAGATTTAACCAGAAAGGGTAGATACGATACGCTCATTATAAAGATATGAGAGATTTTCTGACAGATCAAATTTTTAGCTTTATTTTATGTTGATAGATGTCGCTATTCATCTAAGTTATATAAATATTACATCGAAATCATTAAGAATAAAATCAACACAAACAATTTTCATATTATGTGTACAGACATGTAGTTGAAGTACTTACGTTCTAAATTTGTTTACCCTTTTTGATTTATTCTAAGCTGTGGCATTTTGAGGAGACGCTTTAATGATGATAAAGACAGTTCGATCCTTTTCGCGTGACGGTTGGCAAACTGTCAATGCCAAGTTTGACATTTAAAATTAGTTTTAAAGTTGACATTATAAGTCGAGTGCTTGGCGGAACAGTATACCTCAAAGCGGTAGACTTATTCGTTCGCTTGCCATAACAAAGAAGAAGAAGTCGAGTGCTTTAACATTAAATTGATACAAACTAACTTCTATCATCAACAAGCGTCTTCTCTCTCTCACTCTATACCTAAGCTATGCGTCAAATTGTCAGTCTTTGTGCAATGGTTGCCGACCACTGGTCTTCTTCCAGTATATGGGCAAGTTGGTAAAACTAGAAACAGTGCTATAAACAGCGTTATTATATCAGAAATCAGAAAGTTTATTTGCCAATACATACATGATATCAAGGTCTTAACCTTTCGGCTGCCAAACCTTACCTTGACAAAAATCTCTGTAGCCAAAATCTACAAGGGTGAATCCGATCTGTGACATGGCAGTCGAAAGGTTAAATAATATAACAATATACCTATACTGTTGAGTTTGTCCTTGCATGTGTTACGTACGAGTCATTCGATCCCTACCAATCGCTTTGAGTAATCGCAGAATCGATTATACTATCCGATCCGTTGATATCGATAGGCTGATCGATTTTATCATCGGCCATCGAAGAGGCGAGCTCTATTCTAGACGTAGTTCGTTTTTTCGGATCTAGCCATAGCGCTACGGTCAGTGAGAGACGAGGACGCATAGTGACGAAATACGGACATTATATTACAGAGAAGACCATATGCAAGCCTACCGCTCAACTTGATAGCTAATAACTTATGAACTGTAAATTTTTTATGTTTTCGAAAGCTATCATTTTTTTCCTGACGTTAAAACAACAGTTTCTAAAGAAATTGTACTTGCAGTGCTACTTATCTTTTTTTACTTCTTATTGATATGATATTGTATTATGTATGTGTCAGTTCAGCTTAGATTGTTTGCCTGCGATAGGAACTTACTTCAAGAAGAGCAATTGGTAAGGGAAAGATCATGAGTGCCTACAGAATAATTTTGTTTCTTGAATGCTGGCTGTATTATGGTGCATACCTTTTGTTATACAATGAATCGAGAGTCCCCAGTAGCGGTGAATCGTTTACAATGAAATTTTAATAAATGAATTAATTTTTTATTAATACTTTGTATTATTTATCAGCCCACCGGCCTCGCACGGACTAAGTGGAGAATGTGTATCGAACGAATGTTATCTATAATTAAATATTACTTATTATTATGTTACTTATAATTAAACTTGAGAAGGTCGAATTCTGTACATTTATTTAAAACCTCCGAGGACTTATGCCCACTTTTACGAAACTCGATAAATACACTTAGCGCTAACCATATTTAAAAACATCATTATGTCTTTGTCAGTCATTCGACATTGGCAGAAACGGGTGATATTTTGCACATAATTACCGTTAAACGTATTTAACGAGTTTCGTAAAAGTGGGCCTTAGTTTCGGTTAGTAGAGTACCTACAAAATATAGTGTTTGACATTTTTGTTTGTATGTTAGTATGTTTGCATGGGTTTTGAACGTTATAGACTCGAAATCTGCAGAACTAATGTTGACCTACCTACCACAGTTTAAATTCCTGGTGATAATCTAGGGTATGTTTTATCTCTATAGTAATAGAATATCCAGAGATTTACACGAAATAGATAACGGTACATATTTTTTCATCTCACCTGTTCGGAAAGTTGAACTTTCATGTGTAGATAGCCGGGTGGGAAATAGCTTTTCCCTCCTACTTTATACTCCTACTATTGAATAAAGGGCCACTATCGATAGTGATTTTAATATTGAACTTTGATACTGTCGATAGTATTGTTATGTGTCGAAAGTATTTATATTAACAGAGCTATCGATACTTTCATTACTATCGGTAGACTATCGATATTTTATCGATACTATTGCTTTTGCTCAATTATCAATAGTCTATCGATACTATTGGTTTTATCTCAACTATCGAGTCTATCGAAACACTATTTCTTTCCTCAGTCGAAATGAAAAATAGTATGTTTAACTCGGTTGAAAGCACCCATTCCACCCTCGAGCTATTCGAGTGAAATGTTCACTTTCGTCCCTTGTATAACAATTTACTACTACAATCTAACTGTTTTAGACTCGAAATCTAATGAACTTAGCGATGCACCTAACACAGTTTTAATATAGTCGACAATAAAATATAGGGTATATACTTTTAGTGATACAGGGTGACCTCCCTTCAACCATACAACAGAGTACATGCATGAGAGACCACGGTTACAGAACGGCGGTAGGAGTATGAGTCAATTTGTATCATCGAGTCCGCGCTGACGAAGTCGCGGGCAACCACTAGTATCTTATAATTAAAAGCCACGCTCTTGTCCGTAAAGTTTTTTCTATTCCTCTATTCCATGCCATCTTCTTGACCTACCGGTACGAAACGACACTTAGCTTTTATTTGGTCCATGTATGACCTTCTTGAATTAGTGCTTAATAGGGTTCCTATTTCAGTACTGGATTTTTGGTGGCTAATAGCGTTGCCGCTATCGATAGTTGACCTCGAAAATCAACAATATCGATAGGCCAATCGATACTATCGATAGCTCCATTACGGTGAATACTATCGACACAGAGTAATACTATTGCTTTTGCCTCAACTATCGATAGTCTAGCGGAAAACTATCGATGGGGGACTATCGAGCAGCAGCGCTAGTAGCTAAGAAGAATAAGTAAACAAACAGCGTTAATACAATGCAAATTTTATTCTGCTTAAGGTCACAGCAAGTACCTACATAAATTCATGATACGTGCACAAAGATTTAATTTTCATGTATACAAAGAATCTAAGCTTCAAGAGATGTAATCTCGGCGGGAAGTTCGGAAATCGGGATCAGTTTTGGTGGTCCGTCGCTGTCACACGTACAGAAGCAGTTCTTCTTATTCGGTCCGTTGGGTAGAATCAGAACCTTCAAATTCATGCTCGACTCCAAAGCGTGAACAATATCTGAAAAAAAAAAAAAACGTACGGAAGACTGGCAGTGTAAGAGGCCTTTGCCCACAGAAGAAATATGACGGGATGAAAAAAATACAAAAGTGGGTTGATTGTTTTTTACCCAACTACGAAAGGAGGGTTATATTTTTTGAGAGTATGTATAATTGTTTGGCATGCCCTACAGCCCAAACGGCTAGACCTTTCTGGGCCGGGGCCTTTCTGGAACCTGGCTTATGCTGAGTGAGATCCTCGTCTCTCCTTTGGATTTTGACGTTAGCGACACACCGCGGCACGCGCTGCAGGGTTGACATATGCGCTTTTTTTGTTGTGTAGCTTGTATTATCTATTATGTTATTTTTTTCGTAAGCGTATGTGTGTGATGTCCCTAGTTAATAACTCATTTTCTTTCTTTCAAAACTACCCATTCTGATTCACTTACCACGTCGTCCTTGGTGTACCGCGATCTTGCCTCCTGGCTGCCTTGGGTGATCTGGTAGTCTTGGCCGATCTGGGTGCCTTGGCCCGATTGGGTGACCTGATGAATCAAAATAGTCACTTTAAATCCATACTAATCTACACAAATATTACAAAGGGAAAAGATTTAATGTTTTGTTTGTATTGACTAGGCTCCGAAACTACTGGATCAATTTAAATGAAAGGATCTTGTTAAAACCCGTACCATATTGCGTCATAAGTACGTGAACACTGACGATCATGTTTTATTTTTGTGAATCATTTGCTAATTTTTAGCCGTCTTTTTTAACCACAATAAGAAAATATCAAAAAAAGGATTAAAAGGATTACCCATTACCTACTTCCGCAAAAAGTGGCATATCCATAAACAAAAGTTCATTTCCTAAAACTGTATCGTTTCGAATACAGCTGTCAATTATTTCCGTAAAAGGCTGAAGTTATTATACAAATATTGTTTGTAAGCTAAGCAACAACAACAGTATAAACTGTAGGAAATAATTTCAATGCCTAAAAAACTAATTCTGAATAATTTTATCTCAATTTTACCTTTTTAATAAATAAAGTCTTACATGTCTGTATTTTATGTAATCATATTAAGAGCTGTGGATTTTGTAATACAAATAAAATAAAAATAAATCTGGCTGTATACCTTATGGACCATTGCCTTATTTTGGCTGGGAATACACTACTACTAATGTGCCACACAAATGACAGTTAATTTTGTGTGCCTATTTGAAACGCCATCTCCAAGTGTCTCGGCGCGATACAAGTACTAACTTTGACTTATACTAGATAGTTACAACAACCTATAACAGTAGGTTCAAATTTGAACAGGCATTTTTTTTGTGATATTTTCAAAATGTGGTTAAACGTTAATAAAATGTTTTTGGTAGTGAAAAGCTGATTAAAAACTAGACTCTTGGGAGTAAATTTGTTTGGACGCAAGCTGGTACGGATCCCCACAGTAAATTTAACATTGTCCTTTCCAAAATTGTATTATACCACTTTGCGTAATTGGTATACACATACCAACAAAATAACAGCTTTCCAGTACTAACGGTCTCTAAGCAACACCTCGGACAGACAGACAGACGGACATGACGAAACTATATGGGTTCCTTGTCAGGACTACGAGACCCTAAAAAGGGAGTACCGTAGGGAAGAGATGCCGTGCGGGTAAGTATGACATTAAACAGTGTATACTAACCTGGTCGGTTCGGTTCTCCTGGCTGCCCTGGTGTTCCTGGCTGGCCTGGCTGGCCTGGTTGTCCTGGCTGAGCTGGTCCTCCTGGCTGGCCTGGTTGTCCTGGCTGAGCTGGTACTCCTGGCTGGCCTGGTTGTCCTGGCTGAGCTGGTATTCCTGGTTGTCCTGGCTGAGCTGGGTTTCCCGGCTGGCCTGGTTGTCCTGGTTGAGCTGGTCCTCCTGGCTGCCCTGGTTGTCCTGGCTGAGCTGGTACTCCTGGCTGTCCTGGTATTCCTGGCTGTCCTGGCTGAGCTGGTATTCCTGGCTGGCCTGGTTGTCCTGGCTGAGCTGGTACTCCTGGCTGGCCTGGTTGTCCTGGCTGAGCTGGTATTCCTGGTTGTCCTGGCTGAGCTGGTAATCCTGGCTGGCCTGGTTGTCCTGGTTGAGCCGGTCCTCCTGGCTGCCCTGGTTGTCCTGGCTGAGCTGGTACTCCTAGCTGTCCTGGTTGACCTGGCTGAGCTGGTGTGCCTGGCTGGCCTGGTTGTCCTGGCTGAGCTGGTACTCCTGGCTGGCCTGGTTGTCCTGGTTGAGCTGGTCCTCCTGGCTGGCCTGGTTGTCCTGGCTGAGCTTGTGTGCCTGGTTGGCCTGGTTGTCCTGGCTGAGCTGGTACTCCTGGCTGGCCTGGTTGTCCTGGCTGAGCTGGTATTCCTGGTTGTCCTGGCTGGCCTGGTTGTCCTGGTTGAGCCGGTCCTCCTGGCTGCCCTGGTTGTCCTGGCTGAGCTGGTACTCCTGGCTGTCCTGGTTGTCCTGGCTGAGCTGGCGTTCCTGGCTGGCCTGGCTGAGCTGGTGTTCCTGGCTGAGCTGGTGTTCCTGGCTGGCCTGGTTGTCCTGGCTGAGCTGGTCCTCCTGGCTGGCCTGGCTGCCTTGGGATGCCAGGGTGACCTGGTAGTCTTGGGTGATCTGGGTGTCTTGGGCGATCAGGGTGTCTTGGTCCGATTGGGTGACCTGACAAATCAAAGTTTTCACTTAAAATCCATACTAATTTCAACCTACACAAAACAAAGTCAGGTTACTTGCACCATTTTCACTCTGAACTCCTCCCCAAATTACGAAAAAGACATTACTCTCGTTCTGTCGCAGTCGGGTAAATACCTAAAAAGAGAGGTGGGATTTGCTCACGCTCTCGCGAATGCGATCCATAATCTGTAGTGCCAACGCATCACAGATTATGTATACCTATCTCAATCCCGTGTGCGTGAGCAAAGTATTTAAGCTCTAAGAATAAAAGAGAGGGTTCGAAATTTTACCTCTAGCAAACACCCATGTTTACCAAACTTTAGGAGGATTTTCTATTGAACCAAATTATTTTTTTTGAGATCCATACCTAACTTAACAATGTCTTAGACGTTCCCTAGACGATCCATTATATTGCGCAATATTGTAAATTGTGCAATATAATGGATCGTCTAGGGCTAATATTGAAGATTGCGCAATGATTGAACGAAAGTTTGAGCGAGTTTAATTTTTATTGCACCATATTTTTCGATTGCATCGTACAGGGTCAATATTGCGCAATATTTTTTAGTCTGTGTTTCGTCGGGGCAAGGAAAACACGCGCGTGCTCGCTTCCCAAAGATGGCCGAAAAAGACAGTACGAAAGTGAAGGAAAGGGAGTTTATCGTGGAATGCATACAATTGTATAGAGAATTGCCGTCTTTGTGGAATGTCAAGAGCAAAGAATATCATAACCGTAATAAAAAAAAATTGTGCGGACATGTTTATTTATTTATTTAAGAAAACCAACAGCTTATAATAAGATATACAAGTTGCTTGGATCAAACTATTCTCCGACTGAACACGAAAACATTGCACAATTTGCGAAGTTCTTTAAATTGGGCAATATAATTGAACGTTTGGATTCAAAACGCAATTCAATCTTATTGTATAATTAAATATATTGTACAATGTTATTGTAGGTCTAGGGCCAGCCTTACTGCCGCACTCAGAGATTATAACAGGCCACTCAGAAAGTATTGCGAAAAAAAGTTTTTATTTAAGGGACTGGCCGGTTAGAATCTTTTTCGAAAATATGATTATTTATAAGTAGAAATAGGTATGTTCCATTTTCAATTTTTTTTTAACCTTGGGTGATGAAGGACGAAGCGGTCGCCCGTCGGCTATTACGGACGAAAACGTGCTAGCCTTGAAAAATTTAATCCAAGATAATAGGCGAATTACATATCAGGAGATTCAGCACACATTGAAGAATGGATCGGGAAGCGTTCATGAGATTCTGCGCGAGCATCTTCGCGTGAGAAGGATAGTATCACGCTGGATGCCGCACTACCTCACCGACGCTCAGAAGCAGGCCCGGGTGGAATGGTGCCGTGATATGCTGAACAAGTTTGAAGCAGGCTCGTCACGGCGTGTTTACGACATCGTAACAGGTGATGAGTCCTGGATTTATCAAAACGATCCAGAACCCAAGCGTATGTCGACAGTTTGGGTGTTTCAAAATGAACCAACGCCTACCAAATTGAAGCGATCTCGGAGCAGGAGGAAGATTTTAATCGCCAGCTTTTTTAATTTGACTGGCCACTTAGTGTCGATTCCCTAACGAGATCAAAGAAGCATCAACGCCGAATGGTATACTACCAAATGTTTATCAGAAGTTTTCTCTGTTATGAGCAACAAGCGACCAAACACTGGGCTCCGTGGACTACTGCTTCACTACGACAATGCGCTTGCACACACCGTGCTCAAAACTAGGGACTTCCTAGAAAGCACGTCAGTCAAACTCCTGGGTCACCCTCCTCACAGCCCTGATCTAGCACCGTGCGACTTTTTTTTATTTCCAAAAATAAAAAATCAGCTCAAAGGGACAAAATTTTTGTCGCCGGAAGATGCGCTGGCTGCGTTCGAGCAGGCTGTAAACGAGGTGTCTGTGGCGGACTAGAAAAGGTGTTTTGAAAACTGGTTCAGACGCATGAATCTTTGTATAGAGGCTGGTGGAGAGCATTTCGAAAAGATTTAATAGAAATATATGTAATGATGTACCTAATGTACCTGTAAATAGAACTATATTTTTTAGTGTCGCACAACTTTCTGAGTGTCCAACGTACATTTACAAAATTAGAGCTTTCAAAAAACCCTGGGACAGTCAGACAGACGGACTAGAGGAAACTATTAGGGTTCCTTGTCAGGACTACGGAACCCTAGAAATATATATTTTTAACGCGCTCCTTCCTGACAGAGCTTCTTATACATTTGCAAGGCATCAAGCATATCTTGCCAGAGTGTGATAGTAGTAGCAGCAGCATGTCAAAACACACACGTGGCCTCTAGCGGGTCATGACCTAAGCTTAGTAGGCGCCTTTTAATAAGGACATCACAGGCGCACGTCTGCACAGTCCGACTGGTGTTTCCTAAATTATAATTTTTTTTTTGTTGGTATTCGTGCCTTTATGTAATTATTTTCTATGTGGTGTCCTTTTATTTTCTTTCTTTCTTTCACTAACTACGAACTCAGTTATCAATACGTAGGTAAATTTGCGGTGCGGGTAATGACATTAAACATTAGAAACTGACCTGGTCGGTTCGGTTTTCCTGGTTGGCCTGCTTGTCCTGGTGTTCCTGGCTGGCCTGGTTGTCCTGGCTGAGCTGGTACTCCTGGCTGGCCTGGTTGTCCTGGCTGAGCTGGTATTCCTGGCTGGCCTGGTTGTCCTGGCTGAGCTGGTATTCCTGGTTGTCCTGGCTGAGCTGGTACTCCTGGTATTCCTGGCTGGCCTGGTTGTCCTGGCTGAGCTGGTATTCCTGGTTGTCCTGGCTGAGCTGGTACTCCTGGCTGGCCTTGTTGTCCTGGCTGAGCTGGTATTCCTGGTTGTCCTGGCTGAGCTGGCACTCCTGGCTGGCCTGGTTGTCCTGGCTGAGCTGGTATTCCTGGCTGGCCTGGTTGTCCTGGCTGAGCTGGTATTCCTGGTTGTCCTGGCTGAGCTGGTACTCCTGGTATTCCTGGTTGTCCTGGCTGAGCTGGTATTCCTGGTTGTCCTGGCTGAGCTGGAATTCCTGGTTGTCCAGGCTGAGCTGGTGTTCCTGGCTGGCCTGGCTGAGCTGGTACTCCTGGCTGGCCTGGTTGTCCTGGCTGAGCTGGTACTCCTGGCTGGCCTGGTTGTCCTGGCTGAGCTGGTACTCCTGGTATTCCTGGTTGTCCTGGCTGAGCTGGTACTCCTGGTTGTCCTGGCTGAGCTGGTACTCCTGGTATTCCTGGTTGTCCTGGCTGAGCTGGTATTCCTGGTTGTCCTGGTTGAGCTGGTATTCCTGGTTGTCCTGGCTGAGCTGGTGTTCCTGGCTGGCCTGGTTGTCCTGGCTGAGCTGGTATTCCAGGTTGTCCTGGCTGAGCTGGTATTCCTGGTTGTCCTGGCTGAGCTGGTGTGCCTGGCTGGCCTGGTTGTCCTGGCTGAGCTGGTACTCCTGGTATTCCTGGCTGACCTGGTTGTCCTGGCTGAGCTGGTATTCCTGGTTGTCCTGGCTGAGCTGGTACTCCTGGTATTCCTGGTTGTCCTGGCTGTGCTGGTACTCCTGGTTGTCCTGGCTGAGCTGGTGTTCCTGGCTGTCCTGGTTGTCCTGGCTGAGCTGGTCCTCCTGGCTGGCCTGGTTGTCCTGGCTGAGCTGGTATTCCTGGTTGTCCTGGCTGAGCTGGTGTGCCTGGCTGGCCTGGTTGTCCTGGCTGAGCTGGTACTCCTGGTATTCCTGGCTGACCTGGTTGTCCTGGCTGAGCTGGTATTCCTGGTTGTCCTGGCTGAGCTGGTACTCCTGGTATTCCTGGTTGTCCTGGCTGTGCTGGTACTCCTGGTTGTCCTGGCTGAGCTGGTGTTCCTGGCTGTCCTGGTTGTCCTGGCTGAGCTGGTCCTCCTGGCTGGCCTGGTTGTCCTGGCTGAGCTGGTATTCCTGGCTGGCCTGGTTGTCCTGGCTGAGCTGGTATTCCTGGCTGGCCTGGTTGTCCTGGCTGAGCTGGTATTCCTGGTTGTCCTGGCTGAGCTGGTACTCCTGGTATTCCTGGTTGTCCTGGCTGAGCTGGTACTCCTGGTTGTCCTGGCTGAGCTGGTGTTCCTGGCTGAGCTGGCACTCCTGGCTGGCCTGGTTGTCCTGGCTGAGCTGGTATTCCTGGCTGGCCTGGTTGTCCTGGCTGAGCTGGTATTCCTGGTTGTCCTGGCTGAGCTGGTACTCCTGGTATTCCTGGTTGTCCTGGCTGAGCTGGTACTCCTGGTTGTCCTGGCTGAGCTGGTGTTCCTGGCTGTCCTGGTTGTCCTGGCTGAGCTGGTCCTCCTGGCTGGCCTGGTTGTCCTGGCTGAGCTGGCACTCCTGGCTGGCCTGGTTGTCCTGGCTGAGCTGGTATTCCTGGCTGGCCTGGTTGTCCTGGCTGAGCTGGTATTCCTGGTTGTCCTGGCTGAGCTGGTACTCCTGGTATTCCTGGTTGTCCTGGCTGAGCTGGTACTCCTGGTTGTCCTGGCTGAGCTGGTGTTCCTGGCTGTCCTGGTTGTCCTGGCTGAGCTGGTCCTCCTGGCTGGCCTGGTTGTCCTGGCTGAGCTGGCACTCCTGGCTGGCCTGGTTGTCCTGGCTGAGCTGGTATTCCTGGTTGTCCTGGCTGAGCTGGTACTCCTGGTATTCCTGGTTGTCCTGGCTGAGCTGGTACTCCTGGTTGTCCTGGCTGAGCTGGTGTTCCTGGCTGGCCTGGTTGTCCTGGCTGAGCTGGTATTCCTGGTTGTCCTGGCTGAGCTGGTACTCCTGGTTGTCCTGGCTGAGCTGGTGTTCCTGGCTGGCCTGGTTGTCCTGGCTGAGCTGGCACTCCTGGCTGGCCTGGTTGTCCTGGCTGAGCTGGTATTCCTGGCTGGCCTGGTTGTCCTGGCTGAGCTGGTATTCCTGGTTGTCCTGGCTGAGCTGGTATTCCTGGTTGTCCTGGCTGAGCTGGTGTGCCTGGCTGGCCTGGTTGTCCTGGCTGAGCTGGTACTCCTGGTATTCCTGGCTGGCCTGGTTGTCCTGGCTGAGCTGGTATTCCTGGTTGTCCTGGCTGAGCTGGTACTCCTGGTATTCCTGGTTGTCCTGGCTGAGCTGGTATTCCTGGTTGTCCTGGCTGAGCTGGTGTGCCTGGCTGCCCTGGTTGTCCTGGCTGAGCTGGTACTCCTGGTATTCCTGGCTGGCCTGGTTGTCCTGGCTGAGCTGGTATTCCTGGTTGTCCTGGCTGAGCTGGTACTCCTGGTTGTCCTGGCTGAGCTGGTGTTCCAGGCTGGCCTGGTTGTCCTGGCTGAGCTGGCACTCCTGGCTGGCCTGGTTGTCCTGGCTGAGCTGGTATTCCTGGCTGGCCTGGTTGTCCTGGCTGAGCTGGTACTCCTGGTTGTCCTGGCTGAGCTGGTACTCCTGGTATTCCTGGTTGTCCTGGCTGAGCTGGTACTCCTGGTTGTCCTGGCTGAGCTGGTGTTCCTGGCTGTCCTGGTTGTCCTGGCTGAGCTGGTCCTCCTGGCTGGCCTGGTTGTCCTGGCTGAGCTGGTATTCCTGGCTGGCCTGGTTGTCCTGGCTGAGCTGGTATTCCTGGTTGTCCTGGCTGAGCTGGTGTGCCTGGCTGGCCTGGTTGTCCTGGCTGAGCTGGTACTCCTGGTATTCCTGGCTGGCCTGGTTGTCCTGGCTGAGCTGGTATTCCTGGTTGTCCTGGCTGAGCTGGTACTCCTGGTTGTCCTGGCTGAGCTGGTGTTCCTGGCTGGCCTGGTTGTCCTGGCTGAGCTGGTATTCCTGGCTGGCCTGGTTGTCCTGGCTGAGCTGGTACTCCTGGCTGGCCTGGTTGTCCTGGCTGAGCTGGTATTCCTGGTTGTCCTGGCTGAGCTGGTACTCCTGGCTGGCCTGGTTGTCCTGGCTGAGCTGGTATTCCTGGTTGTCCTGGCTGAGCTGGCACTCCTGGCTGGCCTGGTTGTCCTGGCTGAGCTGGTATTCCTGGCTGGCCTGGTTGTCCTGGCTGAGCTGGTATTCCTGGTTGTCCTGGCTGAGCTGGTGTTCCTGGCTGGCCTGGTTGTCCTGGCTGAGCTGGTATTCCTGGCTGGCCTGGTTGTCCTGGCTGAGCAGGTATTCCTGGCTGGCCTGGCTGAGCTGGCACTCCTGGCTGGCCTGGTTGTCCTGGCTGAGCTGGTATTCCTGGTTGTCCTGGCTGAGCTGGCACTCCTGGCTGGCCTGGTTGTCCTGGATAAGCTGGTCCACCTGGTTGTCCTGGTTGGCCTAGAATGATATTAGTATATTATGAAACAGATGAGTAAAGTTGCTCATTATACACAAGGCTATGGGTTGCAGCCCGAGCCGTAGGCGAGAGCGCAAATCAGCCGAGTGTCTAATGAACAAGATGCTCACGAGTTCCATTTCAACACACTTGCGAGAAAACAACAAACATGTATTACATAAATCGTTTAATTTTTAAAACAATTGGTTAATGTACAATTTTCAAAACGATGTTGGGTTTGTTGGTTTTGAATTTGAATTTGAGTTTGAATATTGTTGGTTTTCACTAGGTATTTACCAAAATGACCACCAGAGGCGGGAATCGAAACCGCGTTTCTCACATACCGGGCGATTGCCTAACCTCTCGGCCACCCTGGCGTTGGCAGAGCTTAATAATTAATTAATATCGTGCTCCAATTTAAGAAATCATGTTTGCTGTGTCCCTGCAGTGCGTCATTTGTATTTTAATTTAATATTATCTTACAAACCACTTGTGACTTGCAATAAAGAATCTGAATCTGAAATGCAGAATGCAGCACAATATGCAAACCAGAGGCCTAATCTATACTCGGCCCGGCGAACCTTGATCCCTTTGACATTGACAGTTATTCCTACGACACAACATTGTAGTGGCGTCACCGTTACATTAGAATTGAATTGGAGGCTTCTAAAAATGCCATTTATTAAGTTAAGGTAGATATATGCCATTACAATGATATTCCGTCGGAATTATAACAATTCTTAACATTTACAAGAAATTATCTCAATCAGACTTTACGTTTACGTCCTGCAAAAGTTACTTCGTTCAGAAGATATCGACTAGTGCGGAAAAATATCGATAAACAAATGTCGATAATGGAAACGAGTGTACATGTTTTATAATCATTTAAGTTATAGGTGCTGAGTGTTAAAAAGTTGCATGAAATTGTTTTTTTTTCACTCAAATTTATAAAATATTTCTGGGGACACCAGGTTTTGTTTTATTTAAGATTAGATTTCATTAGTATCAGTTTTCATGTGTGGCATAATTAAGTGCTAAATTATGAGTATCATTACTTTTTCATACTTAAGTATTAGTACATTCTCTAATGAATAGAACGGAGCGCGGCATACATGCACTCACGATTGTATACCCAAGAGAATTAAAAAATAACTGTAGGAAAAAACCAAATAAAACAAAAGCTGATCAGCGATCATTTAATTATATATTTTAATCTGAATCTGATAATGACATTAGGGTTTGTGTCACGAACTCGGAATCTAAACTACAGCTGCTGTCGCCTACGTTTATCAAAAACCGCTCATCTACAATGCTGTCGTATCGCACGTCTCGATCCCAATCATCAAAACAAAGTTTTAAAGCATTATATTGGCAGTGGTAGGGCGGTAGCCAAATCACTGCGTGACCTTTGGATTTTAGCCATTTCATCCAAAAAATATGTCCGCTTTGTTTGCTGTTTCTGTAGGTTCAACAGTCTGACCAATTCTTTTTTGAACATTTGAATGTTAGCTGCCACACCATAGCGTTGCAACCACTCTAGGATTTACCCTTTATTATTGTTGCTGGTAGAGCTTTATTCACTTGGACGGAATGGTATGGGGCGTTATCCATCAAAATATAGTGGGGCTCATTTAAATTATCCATCATCTCTTCGTGATCATCGGTCGTTTTAACTGAATTGACGGCCCACAAGCAATTAGGCGCAAAACCTTTGGCTGTACCAGCGTGGCAGACAATCAAACGCTGACCCTTGCCTTCTGGCGCTTTGGTACAGGATTTTGCTGTGTCGTCTGTCCATATTTTTTTTTCTATTTTTAGTTAAAAGTTATTGTAAGGTGCAACATGGGTAGACCTACTAAACGCGCTGTTCAAATGCGACAGCGTCATTTGGAAGAAAGTAGTAACGAGAAGGACGTAACAACATGTCAACATTAAAGTTCTAGTACGAAAACACTATACGTGCCTTCAAAATTTGAGGGTTTCCCTCGATTACGCCAAGATCCCATCATCAGATCTCGACTGGGCCAAAATGGGACCAACTAGAAGGTATAGCCTCTAGGTAAAAATATTTTTTTCAAATCGGTCCACAACTGACTGAGATATGCGGTAACATAGCCACAAAAAATAAATAAAAAAACATACAGTCGAATTGATAACCTCCTCCTTTTTTGAAGTCGGTTAATAAAAAAACATACAGTCGAATTGATAACCTCCTCCTTTTTTGAAGTCGTTTAAAAAAGTTAAGTTTCATCGTCACGACCCATCACTAACATGAACTGTCATAGGGATCAAGGTTCGCCGGGCCGGGTATAGTGAAATCCAACAACCTAATAGGTGTCGTTTTAAAAATTGTACATTCACGAATTGTTTTTAAAATTAAACGATTTATACAATACTAGCAGATCCCCGTGACTTCGCCCGCGCCAAAAGACGGATTTTCCATACAAATTTTCATCCCCCATTTCACCCCCCTGATGATTTTATACCGCGACAAAAAGTAGTCTATGTCCTTCCCAGTATCTCTGTGCCAAATTTCATTTGATTCGGTCCAGTAGTTTCGGAGCCTATTCGATGCAAATAAACAAACAAACAAACAAATCTTTCCTCTTTATAATATTAGTATAGACTTGTTTGTTTTTTCCCGGAAGTGTGTTGAAAAAGTTCGTATGAAACTCGTGAGCAATAGACACTCGGCCGATTTAAGCTCTCGCCTACAGCTCGGGCTGCAACCCACAGCCTCGTGTATAATGAGCAACTATATGAACTAACTAATACCATTGAAATTGTGTTGTTAAACAAGAATATTTATATAATTTCTCGGGAATTCTTGACATGAGGTCGGGGCTGTGTCTGTCTTGCGTGACAATTGTAGTTTTTTCGACGAACAAACAAAAGATACAGCTGTGACAGCGATTAAGCCTGGTTCTCATACAGAAGAAATAATAGAGAATTGATAAATATTTTAACTGAAATCAGTAACTTTGCATTTGTAAAAATATATTTACCTATAGAATAAGTAAAATATATAATAAATGAAATAACCTAAAAAAATATAAACATTTTGTGACAATAGACACGCCTTCCACGTTTGGTGAAATAGGGCCCTCCTTTACAAATCTTTTCAGTGAATTTATTTACCAATTTAGTGTAATTTGTGATCTATTGTACGGTAAATAAGATAATCAATAAAAATAATTCCTTAGTTAGTTAGGGTTCCGTACCCGAAGTGTAAAAACGGGACCCTATTACTAAGCCGCCGTTGTCTGTCTGTCACCAGGCTGTATCTCATTAACCGTAATAGGTAGACAGTTGAAATTTTCACAGATGGTGTATTTCTGTTCCCGCTATAACAACAAATACTAAAAACAGAATAAAATAAATATTTAAGGGGGGCGGGCTCCCATACAAAAACATGAATTTTTCGACATTTTTTGCTTGATATTTATAATGGCAACAAGTAGAGGCTTAAAATATTCACAGAATAATATGTTGTATATCACTTTAAAAATTAAATTAAAATTAACAAAATATTTATTTATATAATAATATTTAAACGTGTTTTTTTCCTATACTGTCTAATATTGTAAGTTAATGGTACGGAACCTTTCGTGCGCAAGTCCGCAAGTATTCAAGTTACGTCATCGAATGGCTGCGCAGCTAACAGTGTTGTAATTTTGTGCGTGATAGTTTATCCTATAAGTCGTAATATTTTTGCCTATTCATAGTGAGCTATTGAACACTCAGTACTTTACGTGAATCAGCTTCGATATGTGATATTACTGTTTCAAATATCCAGAAAAATAGTGATTTCTTAATCAAATTACGTTGTTGAGGTTATAATTGCAAGCCGTATACCTGACCTAGGGCAACTCGTTATCTGTTCGCTGTGACGTCGCGTATTGCATTCCTTTGAAAAAACTTGTTTGTTAACCGAAGTGCATCAATAATTAAGACGAAAAATGGATAAAAACTGTGTTGAATGCCGTGTTTCACTCCGGAACAAGGAAGTCATGTCCTGTCATGACTGTAAGCAGTACTATGACCTGCAATGTGATGGTATCTCCCCAAAGCGATTCAAAACTCTTAACCAAGATAAAAAACGCAATTGGAAGTGCCCAGAATGCATGTGTAAACCACCCAAAACGGATAATAAGAACACACCTATAAGGCCATCATCCGAACTAGCTAGGAATTTATCTCGTGAAAAGCTAAATGAAGACCAGCTGGCAACCTCGACAAGTAGCAGTAATGTGACGTTGCGGAAGAAGTCGGAACCTGGGCCCCCTGAATCTGGCTATGTATCTGCGGATGACGTGCGTTTGCTTTGGACCAGCGAACTAAAGGACGAATCTGTTATCGATTTGGCAATGAAGGGAGTTTTGGAACAACTGCGGGCAATTAATACCAGATTCTCAGACTTTCAGGAGGCATTGGCCTTTGTAAGTAATCAGTATGAGGACCTAAAAAAGGAAATGCTTAATCTGAAAAAACTTTTTAGCACTACTACTTCCGAAGTTAAGTCCGTAGTAAGTGAAAAAAAGACGCTCAAGGAGGACCTCACAGCCTGCACCGCTCGAATTGAGTTTCTCGAAGAGGAAAATTCGAAACAACAACAATGGGTCAGGTTGCAAAATGTCGAGATATTGGGAATTCCAGAACAAAAAGATGAAACGCCTGCGGACCTTGTGAATAAATTGTGTGAACACATAGGAGTTAATGTGACTGCTGATGACATAGAATTTGCCCACCGCGTCCAGCCTCGCCGGGCTGTCAGCGCAGGCCGGGCCCGCCCGCTAGTCGTCCGCCTGAGGCAGCGGGCTGTGAAGGACCGCCTGCTTGCAGCGGCACGCAAGCATCGTAATCTGACAGCCTTGGGTTTTGGAGGCGATTCTCACAGAGTATTTATTAATGAGCATTTGACCAAGGACAATAAAGCCTTGCTATCGTCCTGTAAGCCGAAATGTAAGGAAGTTGGATATAAATACGTATGGACAAAAAACTGTCGTATTTTTGTTCGAAAAAACGATACTTCGCCCCCAGTACCCATAATCTCCAAGGTGGATTTAGTAAAGGTAGCTTAGTGTATGGCATAAGTGTCTTATTTATGTTTCATTTAGTTCTTTACCTACATATAGATTCCTTACTGATAAAGTGTTCCCAGTATAAAATACATATAGTACTTAACTTTTACTGTTTTCAATGTACTTTTCACTATGTTTTTTATACTCGTGTACTATCTGGTTATGATAAATCACCTATGCGCAGCGCAAATAGCCATTGATAGTGGCATTTCATGTCCTCACAACTTAAAAACAGCAAACAATGATAATTCTGTACACTCCCCTGGCATGTTCAGATCAGGTTATTTGTACCTGTTGTATTAAATGTTTAAAAATTTAATGTTCAGTGGAAGAATATTATTAATAATTCTTGTATCGTAATAAAGTACACTTATTCAAAATTATACATAGTTTTATTTTTAACCTTATGTTACGATGAAAGATGTTATATCATTAACTACAAATACTTAATTATACTTTTTACCTCGTATAACACAACTGGTCATGGTTTTCGTGTGCATGTTTTATATAAAGGTGCAAATTTATCTATAAACTTTGTAGATGGTGGCGTGCAATTCATGGAACTAACTATAACATTTTGTGACTCACGTCAAGGAAATTCTATAAAAGCATTTTTATTATTATTTTCTGTTACATGTGAAATTCAACAGGTTCATATAAATAGCGTTTTTAATAATGGCTAACTCAACAAATAGTAATAATAGTAATACTCAGTTGCAGGTCTTTTATCAGAATGTGCGAGGTCTTAGAACAAAGACAAACACGTTTTACAGTAGTACACTAGCATCTCAATATGATATTATGCTGATAACAGAATCATGGCTTTGTGACGGCTTCCTTGATACCGAATTGAGCTCTGCCAAATACGATGTTTTCCGTCGCGACCGAGGAGCTCTTGGTGGAGGTGTTATGATCTTATGTGCATCCCGTCTGTGCGCCTATGCCCGAACAGAGTGGCAATGCTCCGATACTAAATATATAAAATACAAGAAGGACATTGAAGACATCCAAATGAAATTTATTAAACACCTGAATTTCCGCAGTATTCGATGTAGCAGTGACTATGGCCTAAATTGTAAACACCATCGTCTTCTGTTTTTGGAGAATAGTAGGTCAGTTCTTGATATGTTAATGTTGTTTGGGATTTGTAATGGCAACGTTGATTGTATTGATTTGTCTACTCTTGTGCTGAGGTTCCGTGTGCCTAAAAGACGAACAAGGCACACCAGTCTCTTTTCAGAACCACTGGGTCGCACGAACTATTCTCAAAACTCTGTGGTATGCCGTTTACTCAGAACTTATAATAAACAGTTTAGTTCTATTATATATTTCACCTGAGTAAATCGGCATACAGAAGATCTGTTATAGAAATGTTAGGGGCATAGAACGATAACATTTTGGGTTGGTACTTTACATTGCATTTCTACGCTTTATATTGTTAATATATTATGCTTTGTTGTGGGTGCATGCATTGCGACAGTGTGTGCCCGGCTTGATCTTTATATGTAAGGGGTTTAATAAGTAAAATATAATTATGTTTTTCACTTTTGGCGTTTTGCTATTTGCTTATTTTTCTGAGGATATTTCTCTTGCTAAATTTATCTTTTTTTTTTGTTTGTTTGAAACTGTAGTTGTAGTTAATAAGTGTTTGTATGAGCACGTTTAGTTTTTTTATTTTTATTTTATGATATCAGTGCTTTTGTTTGTATTGACTGTAAGTCTTATTGTATCTATCTGTTCCTTTCACAACCGTTCGATGTTAATAATTTAAATGAGCCATTTGTAAAATGACAATCCTTTTTTGGCTGTAAGTAATATTAATAATTATTGCTTGTGTACTGAATCTTAAGAGCTGTGGATTGATGTAAAATAATAAAATAAATAAAATAAAATAAATAAGTCCGACTCGCATTTGGCCAGTTTTTGAAGTGATAACTTCTTTAGCGGCGTTGTGCACTTTTTTTGGAATGGGTAAAAAATGTTAAACTCGCGTCAGGACGCGTGATCTGATCGAAAATTCGTAAGACGGATGGAGAGTAGACAGCTGGCGCGGCGTAGGAGAGGGTGTATCCTCCTCTCTTTCTACGGCGTGGCGAATATGTATGCCTGCGCCTGCTGTTTCGTTTAGGCGGCGCAGGGCGCTTGCGCGAATGTTCGTGTGTGTTTATGTTACAGCGTGCTCCGCGCATCCATGGATGGTGACAGCTGATGGCTCGACCGTCTGTGTAGTGGCCATACTGCTGTGTCTTCGTAAAATTCGTGTATATAAAGTGTTTAAAATATGGAAATTGAACAAAGTGCATATATTCAAGTTTTCACTTCTGCCGGCACTCCCAGAGTGCAACCCGTCGTTTTTTTTTAATTAACTAATATACGTTAGTTGTACGAGAGCTCCCTTTCAATATATGTTTTTAAATTTTATTGAATTCTTTATTTTTAATAGAATATACAATTTAATATTCTGCGAATATTTTAAGCGCCTACTTGTTGCCATTATTAATATCGAGCAAAAATGACAAAAAAAATACGTTTTGTATGGGAGGCCCCCTTCAATTTTTTTATTTTATTTTAATTGGGATACTGTCTAGCTATCACAGTTCATGAGCCTGGTGACAGACAGACAGACAGCCAGCGAAGTCTTAGTAATAAAAGCCCGGTTTTATTTTTTGGGTATGGAACCCTAAAAATCAAGCCATCAAATGAGTACATACTTGTAAACGTACTACCCTCAAATCTAAGTTAGGCCGAAAACTAATCAAACAGCCTAGACACACTTAGGGCCGGCGCTTACTGCCGGCATGGCACGGCGTGTAATGGCGAAGGATTTTATTACTAATGGATTATTTCGAATCTTATTTCAATGAGTGTAGAATTCATGTTACTTTAATGCCGCGGCGCGTCGCGTCGTTCGCAGCATTCCGCGGCACGTCACGTCATTTCGCGGCATCGTGGTATCGAAATAAAGTAACATGAATTCTACACTCATTAAAATAAAATTCGAAATAACCTGATTAGTAATAAAACAAGTAAAGTAAGTTTTGCGATTTAAGATGTGCGTTGCTATGTTAGTCAGTGTATTAGTCATTATTCATTATCATATATAGGAGAAAATATATTTCTCACCTGGTATTCCTGGTTGTCCTGGCTGAGCTGGTCCTCCTGGCTGGCCTGGTTGTCCTGGCTGAGCTGGTCGACCTGGCTGGCCAGGTTGTCCTGGCTGAGCTGGTCCTCCTGGCTGGCCTGGTTGTCCTGGCTGAGCTGGTACTCCTGGCTGGCCTGGTTGTCCTGGTTGAGCTGGTACTCCTGGCTGGCCTGGTTGTCCTGGCTGAGCTGGTACTCCTGGCTGGCCTGGTTGGCCTGGCTGAGCTGGTACTCCTGGCTGGCCTGGTTGTCCTGGCTGAGCTGGAATTCCAGGTTGTCCTGGCTGAGCTGGTCCTCCTGGCTGGCCTGGTTGTCCTGGCTGAGCTGGTACTCCTGGCTGGCCTGGTTGTCCTGGTTGAGCTGGTACTCCTGGCTGGCCTGGTTGTCCTGGCTGAGCTGGTACTCCTGGCTGGCCTGGTTGTCCTGGCTGAGCTGGTACTCCTGGCTGGCCTGGTTGTCCTGGCTGAGCTGGAATTCCTGGTTGTCCTGGCTGAGCTGGTATTCCTGGCTGGCCTGGTTGTCCTGGCTGAGCTGGTACTCCTGGCTGGCCTGGTTGTCCTGGCTGAGCTGGAGTTCCTGGTTGTCCTGGCTTAGCTGGTGTTCCTGGCTGGCCTGGTTGTCCTGGCTGAGCTGGTCCTCCTGGCTGGCCTGGTTGTCCTGGCTTAGCTGGTGTTCCTGGCTGGCCTGGTTGTCCTGGCTTAGCTGGTGTTCCTGGCTGGCCAGGTTGTCCTGGCTGAGCTGGTGTTCCTGGTTGTCCTGGCTTAGCTGGTGTTCCTGGCTGGCCTGGTTGTCCTGGCTGAGCTGGTGTTCCTGGATGACCTGGTTGTCCTGGCTTAGCTGGTGTTCCTGGGTGACCTGGTTGTCCTGGCTTAGCTGGTGTTCCTGGGTGACCAGGTTGTCCTGGCTTAGCTGGTGTTCCTGGATGACCTGGTTGTCCTGGCTTAGCTGGTGTTCCTGGGTGACCTGGTTGTCCTGGCTTAGCTGGTGTTCCTGGCTGGCCTGGTTGTCCTGGTTGAGCTGGTCCTCCTGGGTGACCTGGTTGTCCTGGCTTAGCTGGTGTTCCTGGGTGACCTGGTTGTCCTGGCTTAGCTGGTGTTCCTGGATGACCTGGTTGTCCTGGCTTAGCTGGCGTTCCTGGGTGACCTGGTTGTCCTGGCTTAGCTGGTGTTCCTGGATGACCTGGTTGTCCTGGCTTAGCTGGTGTTCCTGGGTGACCTGGTTGTCCTGGCTTAGCTGGTGTTCCTGGGTGACCAGGTTGTCCTGGCTTAGCTGGTGTTCCTGGATGACCTGGTTGTCCTGGCTTAGCTGGTGTTCCTGGGTGACCTGGTTGTCCTGGCTTAGCTGGTGTTCCTGGGTGACCTGGTTGTCCTGGCTTAGCTGGTGTTCCTGGGTGACCTGGTTGTCCTGGCTTAGCTGGTGTTCCTGGATGACCTGGTTGTCCTGGCTTAGCTGGTGTTCCTGGGTGACCAGGTTGTCCTGGCTTAGCTGGTGTTCCTGGCTGGCCTGGTTGTCCTGGCTTAGCTGGTGTTCCTGGGTGACCTGGTTGTCCTGGCTTAGCTGGTGTTCCTGGGTGACCTGGTTGTCCTGGCTTAGCTGGTGTTCCTGGGTGACCTGGTTGTCCTGGCTTAGCTGGTGTTCCTGGATGACCTGGTTGTCCTGGCTTAGCTGGTGTTCCTGGATGACCTGGTTGTCCTGGCTTAGCTGGTGTTACTGGGTGACCTGGTTGTCCTGGCTTAACTGGTGTTCCTGGGTGACCAGGTTGTCCTGGCTTAGCTGGTGTTCCTGGCTGGCCTGGTTGTCCTGGCTTAGCTGGTACTCCTGGGTGACCTGGTTGTCCTGGCTTAGCTGGTGTTCCTGGGTGACCTGGTTGTCCAGGCTTAGCTGGTGTTCCTGGGTGACCTGGTTGTCCTGGCTTAGCTGGTGTTCCTGGGTGACCCGGTTGTCCTGGCTTAGCTGGTGTTCCTGGGTGACCTGGTTGTCCTGGCTTAGCTGGTCCTCCTGGCTGGCCTGGTTGTCCTGGCTGAGCTGGTGTTCCTGGTTGTCCTGGCTTAGCTGGTGTTCCTGGGTGACCTGGTTGTCCTGGCTGAGCTGGTCCTCCTGGCTGGCCTGGCTGTCCTGGCTTAGCTGGTGTTCCTGGATGACCTGGTTGTCCTGGCTTAGCTGGTGTTCCTGGGTGACCAGGTTGTCCTGGCTTAGCTGGTGTTCCTGGCTGGCCTGGTTGTCCTGGCTGAGCTGGTCCTCCTGGCTGGCCTGGTTGTCCTGGCTTAGCTGGTACTCCTGGCTGGCCTGGTTGTCCTGGCTGAGCTGGTGCTCCTGGTTGTCCTGGCTTAGCTGGTGTTCCTGGGTGACCTGGTTGTCCTGGCTTAGCTGGTGTTCCTGGGAGACCTGGTTGTCCTGGCTTAGCTGGTGTTCCTGGGAGACCTGGTTGTCCTGGCTTAGCTGGTGTTCCTAGGTGACCTGGTTGTCCTGGCTTAGCTGGTGTTCCTGGGTGACCTGGTTGTCCTAGCTTTGCTGGTGTTCCTGGGTGACCTGGTTGTCCTGGCTTTGCTGGTGTTCCTGGGTGACCTGGTTGTCCTGGCTTAGCTGGTGTTCCCGGGTGACCTGGTTGTCCTGGCTTAGCTGGTGTTCCTGGGTGACCTGGTTTTCCTGGTTGAGCTGAAATACAATTATTTTATGAAACACGATAATTAAAAATGTGGTACCTACTTTAATAGTGACGTATGATTTGTCATTGGATTCAGCCTGCAATAAATTCATCAAAATCAAATCAAGTAACGGTACTCGTTACTCGGCAAAAGTACTTTTCTGCGCATCTCTAATTATTATCTACTAACACATTATGAGGGCAGGGCATAAGGAAGGGGCTATAAATTACTCATGGTTTTTTTAGGTTTTTCTGCGAGATGACGGTCTCGCAGAAGGTGAAAAATTCCTGCCATGCCGCTTCGCTCTCTAATATTTGATATTTGAGTGAAGGGTTTCTTCAAAAGGTTGCCAAAAAAAAGTTGATGAATTTATGTGCCTGTATTTTCTGTATCAAAGCGATAAGAAAGGCATTTCTCCTCCAATGATGCTGTAATGGAACTAAAGTTTCCGTAGGGCCATTAAGCTTGTCAGAAAGTTGAGGCTCTTTGATGCTATGAGGCTTTATATGTCGCGTTCACGAATCTACCACAATCGTGTGACCCAGACAAAATATTTTCTAACTCTTTCTGTTTAAATGATATCATTATTGTTTATATAATTAATTAATCTTGACTTATTTACAAATTTTTTGACATATAGTATGTGTACATAACACAACAAACAATAAAGATATTAGTGGTTGAACTGAGCGCGATGTCGTGCGGACGCGCGGAGAACACCGGTTTTGCTCCCGTTTTTGGCGGTTGAGTATTATTTAAAAAATAACTGTAAGCCCTATTTTATGTTTTAAACTATGTTCGTGTAGATGAATAAACAGAAAATCATTTAAAATTAATTTCGAAGCTGTTTATTCAATGGGTTGGGAATTAAGAACGTGTGACCACCAAAAACCGGCCCTCGGAGAATCACTCATTTGAGAGTATTCAGTTTATTACTATCATATTATTTATTTACATGTATTGTTATTTTTAATAATGTTTAGCGTAAATGTCCGTGGCCTCTATCGACGAGGGTCTACTGAAAACCAGCGTCGGGGCCCCTAGCGGGTCACGACTTAAGCTGAGTGGGACCCTTTTAATATGGACATCGCAGGCGGACTGGTTTACCTCTATAAATTGTAATTTTACTGTTTTTTTTTTGTTTTATACCTGCTATATATAGCTCTTAACAGACTAACGATAGGAACTTGGCATAATAGTAACCGTCAGTCAGAGTACTAAGAGCTGTTCAACGACATATCTAACATTGCTCAGAGGTGGTTACCAAAAGTAGGTGTTAGTTCTTATTCTGAGATTTTAATAACGTATTGCTCTACACAGACTTACTATTCAAAAAGTAGAGGAAGCACATAATAAGCTAAAACAAAAATTGTTACCTGGTGTTCCGGGCTGGCCTGGTTGTCCTGGCTGAGCTGGACCTCCGGGCTTGCCTGGTTGTCCTGGCTGAGCTGGTACTCCTGACTGGCCTGGCTGAGCTGGTACTCCTGGCTGGCCTGGTTGTCCTGGCTGAGCTGGTACTCCTGGCTGGCCTGGTTGTCCTGGCTGAGCTGGTGTTCCTGGTTGTCCTGGCTTAGCTGGTGTTCCTGGCTGGCCTGGTTGTCCTGGCTGAGCTGGAATTCCTGGTTGTCCTGGCTGAGCTGGTATTCCTGGCTGGCCTGGTTGTCCTGGCTGCGCTGGTACTCCTGGCTGGCCTGGTTGTCCTGGCTGAGCTGGTACTCCTGGCTGGCCTGGTTGGCCTGGCTGAGCTGGTATTCCTGGTTGTCCTGGCTGAGCTGGAATTCCTGGTTGTCCTGGCTGAGCTGGTATTCCTGGCTGGCCTGGTTGTCCTGGCTGAGCTGGTACTCCTGGCTGGCCTGGTTGTCCTGGCTGAGCTGGTACTCCTGGCTGGCCTGGTTGTCCTGGCTTAGCTGGAGTTCCTGGGTGACCAGGTTGTCCTGGCTTAGCTGGCGTTCTTGGGTGACCAGGTTGTCCTGGCTTAGCTGGTGTTCCTGGGTGACCTGGTTGTCCTGGCTTTGCTGGTGTTCCTGGGTGACCTGGTTGTCCTGGCTTAGCTGGTGTTCCTGGGTGACCTGGTTGTCCTGGCTTAGCTGGTGTTCCTGGGTGACCTGGTTTTCCTGGTTGAGCTGAAATACAATTGTTTTATTTTTATGAAACACGATAATTAAAAATAAACAAACACAGGGATGGCGCAAGAGTTTCTGATAAAATGTGGTACCTACTTTAATAGTGAATGTTTGAGAGTTTAGGCAGTGGATTACACGTGGAGGACGACAATGATAGGTGGAAAATTAGTCAGGTCTGAGCACTTATAGCTAGGTACTTGCCACATCAGCTTTCAGGGTTCAGGTATCACTTCACAGGCCACAATTCCTAGAAATGTCTGTAAGGAGCTTCACAGGATACACACGCGGCGAAGCACTCTGGTCTGTCTAGTACATGTGTCATAGGGAACGTCTCGATGTCGACTCGATCTTCGGGGTTCTCTCGGTACGTTTTAAACAAATAAAAATAAGGCAGGTATGCGTGTGAGTGTAAGCGGCGTAGTATCAATAGGGTACATAAACAAATCAAAATATTGTAGTACACAGTTACGTATGGTTTGTCATTGGATTCAGCCTGCAATAAATTCATCAAAATCAAATCAAGTAACGGTACTCGTTACTCGGCAAAAGTGCTTTTCGGCGCATCTCTAATTATTATCTACTAACACATTATTAGGGCAGGGCATAAGGAAGGGGCTTTAAATTACTTAATTACATGGTTTTTTAGGGTTTTCTGCAAGATAACGGTCTCGCAGAAGGTGGAAAATTCCTGCCATGCCGCTCCGCTCTCAAATATTTTAGATTTGAGAGTATTTAGTTTATTACTATCATATTATTTATTTACATGTATTGTTATTTTTAATGTTTGGCGTAAATGTCCGTGACCTCACTCTGCTAGGGTCTACTGAAAACCAGGGTCGGGGCCCCTAGCGGGTCACGACTTAAGCTGAGTGGGACCCTTTTAATATGGACATCGCAGGCGCACAACTGCACAGTCCGACTGGTATACCTCTATAAATTGTAATTTTACTGAGTTTTATTTGTTTTATACCTGCTATATATAGCTCTTAACAGACTAACGATAGGAACTTAGCATAATAGTAACCGTTAGTCAGGGTACTAAGAGCTGTTCAACGACATATCTAACATTGCTCAGAGGTGGTTACCAAAAGTAGGTGTTAGTTCTTATTCTGAGATTTTAATAACGTATTGCTCTGCACAGACTTACTATTCAAAAAGTAGAGTAAGCACATAATAAGCTAAAACAAAAATTGTTACCTGGTGTTCCGGGCTGGCCTGGTTGTCCTGGCTGAGCTGGACCTCCGGGCTGGCCTGGTTGTCCTGGCTGAGCTGGTACTCCTGGCTGGCCTGGTTGTCCTGGCTGAGCTGGTACTCCTGGCTGGCCTGGTTGTCCTGGCTGAGCTGGAATTCCTGGTTGTCCTGGCTGAGCTGGTATTCCTGGCTGGCCTGGTTGTCCTGGCTGCGCTGGTACTCCTGGCTGGCCTGGTTGTCCTGGCTGAGCTGGAATTCCTGGTTGTCCTGGCTGAGCTGGTACTCCTGGCTGGCCTGGTTGGCCTGGCTGAGCTGGTACTCCTGGCTGGCCTGGTTGTCCTGGCTGAGCTGGTGTTCCTGGCTGGCCTGGTTGTCCTGGCTGAGCTGGTATTCCTGGTTGTCCTGGCTGAGCTGGTATTCCTGGTTGTCCTGGCTGAGCCGGACCTCCAGGCTGACCTGGTTGGCCTGGCTGAGCTGGTACTCCTGGCTGGCCTGGTTGGCCTGGCTGAGCTGGTATTCCTGGTTGTCCTGGCTGAGCTGGAATTCCTGGTTGTCCTGGCTGAGCTGGTATTCCTGGCTGGCCTGGTTGTCCTGGCTGAGCTGGTACTCCTGGCTGGCCTGGTTGTCCTGGCTGAGCTGGTGTTCCTGGTTGTCCTGGCTTAGCTGGCGTTCCTGGGTGACCTGGTTGTCCTGGCTTAGCTGGCGTTCCTGGGTGACCTGGTTGTCCTGGCTTAGCTGGTGTTCCTGGGTGACCAGGTTGTCCTGGCTTAGCTGGCGTTCCTGGGTGACCAGGTTGTCCTGGCTTAGCTGGTGTTCCTGGGTGACCTGGTTGTCCTGGCTTAGCTGGTGTTCCTGGGTGACCTGGTTGTCCTGGCTTAGCTGGTGTTCCTGGGTGACCTGGTTTTCCTGGTTGAGCTGAAATACAATTGTTTTATTTTTATGAAACACGATAATTAAAAATAAACAAACACAGGGATGGCGCAAGAGTTTCTGATGAAATGTGGTACCTACTTTAATAGTGACGTATGGTTTGTCATTGGATTCAGCCTTCAATAAATTCATCAAAATCAAATCAAGTAACGGTACTCGTTACTCGGCAAAAGTGCTTTTCGGCGCATCTCTAGTTATTATCTACTAACACATTATTAGGGCAGGGCATAAGGAAGGGGCTTTAAATTACTCATGGTTTATTAGGTTTTTCTGCGAGATGACGGTCTCGCAGAAGGTGAAAATGCCTGCCATGCCGCTCCGCTCTCTAATATTTGAGATTTGTGACTGCCCCAATGGACAAGTAATTTTCAACATCCTCTTTTCAGACGTCATGCTCAGTCTAGGTACTCTTGATAGAAAACTAGCTGATAACTAGAAAATAAATAAAGCATTTATCTTTCTTACTTTCAAAACCTCCTTCCAAATACCACTGACACACCAAATGACCATGACAGACCAAATACGTAACACACATTGATTTTGGAAGTGAGTACCAAAAGTATGTAGGTGTTATTCCTTATTCTATAAGTTTGTACCGTATAGCTATGACCGGACTGACGATTGAAACTTGGTGCCATATTCTAACATTTATTAAAGTTACTAAAAGCTATCTAAGGACGTATGACACATTGCTATCGTTGGTGGGTACCAAAGGTAAGTGATAGTTCTTATTCTGAGACTTTAATACCGTATAGCTCTAAACAGACTAACGATAGGAACTTGGCATAATAGTAACCGATAGTCAGGGTACTAAGAGCTGTTCAACGACATATCTAACATTGCTCAGAGGTGGTTACCAAAAGTAGGTGTTAGTTCTTATGCTGAGATTTTAATAACGTATTGCTGACTTGCAGACTTACTATTCAAGAAGTATAGTAAGCACATAATAAGCTAAAACAAAAATTGTTACCTGGTGTTCCGGGCTGGCCTGGTTGTCCTGGCTGAGCCGGACCTCCGGGCTGGCCTGGTGTTCCTGGCTGACCTGGTTGTCCTGGCTGAGCTGGTATTCCTGGTTGTCCTGGCTGAGCTGGTACTCCTGGCTGGCCTGGTTGTCCTGGCTGAGCTGGTACTCCTGGCTGGCCTGGTTGTCCTGGATGAGCTGGTACTCCTGGCTGGCCTGGTTGTCCTGGCTGAGCTGGTACTCCTGGCTGGCCTGGTTGTCCTGGCTGAGCTGGTGTTCCTGGCTGACCTGGTTGTCCTGGCTGAGCAGGTATTCCTGGTTGTCCCGGCTGAGCTGGTGTTCCTGGCTGGCCTGGTTGTCCTGGCTGAGCTGGTATTCCTGGTTGTCCTGGCTGAGCTGGTGTTCCTGGCTGGCCTGGTTGTCCTGGCTGAGCTGGTATTCCTGGTTGTCCTGGCTGAGCTGGTACTCCTGGCTGGCCTGGTTGTCCTGGCTGAGCTGGTACTCCTGGCTGGCCTGGTTGTACTGGCTGAGCTGGTACACCTGGCTGGCCCGGTTGTCCTGGCTGAGCTGGTACTCCTGGCTGACCTGGTTGTCCTGGCTGACCTGGTCCTCCTGGCTGGCCTGGTTGTCCTGGCTTAGCTGGTGTTCCTTGCTGCCCTGGTTGTCCTGGCTTAGCTGGCGTTCCTGGGTGACCTGGTTGTCCTGGCTTAGCTGGTGTTCCTGGGTGACCTGGTTGTCCTGGCTTAGCTGGTGTTCCTGGGTGACCTGGTTGTCCTGGCTTAGCTGGTGTTCCTGGGTGACCTGGTTGTCCTGGCTTTGCTGGTGTTCCTGGGTGACCTGGTTGTCCTGGCTTAGCTGGTGTACCTGGGTGACCTGGTTGTCCTGGCTTAGCTGGTGTTCCTGGGTGACCTGGTTGTCCTGGCTTAGCTGGTGTTCCTGGGTGATCTGGTTTTCCTGGTTGAGCTGAAATACATTTTTTTTATGAAACACGATAAATAAAAATGAACAAACACAGGGATGGCGCAATAGCTTCTGATAAAATGTGGTACCTACTTTAATAGTGACGTATGATTTGTTATTGGATTCAGCCTGCAATAAATACATCAAAATCAAATCAAGTAACGGTACTCGTTACTCGGCAAAAGTGCTTTTCGGCGCATCTCTAATTATTATCTACTAACACATTCCTGCCATGCCGCTCCGCTCTCTAATATTTGAGATTTGTGACTGCCCCAATGGACAAGTCATTCCCAACGTCCTCTTTTCAGACATCACTCTCAGTCTAGGTACTCTTGATAGAAAACCTCCTTCCAAATACCACTGACATACCAAATGACCATGACAGACCAAATACGTAACACACATTGATTTTGGAAGTGGGTACCAAAAGTATGTAGATAGATAGATACTCTTTATTGCACACCACACACAGTACCAATTTACTTAAATGTTCATAGAGAATGGTACAATTTAGGCGGTCTTATTGCTGAAAGCCAGACAACCTTCGGGTAGAGGACAGTCCAAAATTAAATAAGGTCGGCGGTGAAAACTATTAGAACAAAGGATTTCCCTTTATAAGTAAGGGTAAAGAATAAAGAAAAAGACTAGTGTCTTTACGCATACACATACATAAATTACTAATACTATTAAATGTTAATAATACTCACAAATTTACATAAACATACAATAATAATTATGCATACAAATTATAATGATACTTTAGGTTTTTTCCTATTAATAAAATACCTGACTACTAGTGTGTAAATAGTTTAGTTTTAAGTTTTTTTTTTTAATGTATGTGTATATATTTGTATTTCAATATGTATTTTGGTTACCTACTATATACAAACATAAGATATACATACTATATGTATACTAAACATAACTTAAGTTATAAGGTGTGTGCGACTTGACCAACATTTAAAGGAGAAGGTAAGAATTGAAAAAAAACTAGAGGCGTGAGAGGAAGTAAGTTTTTAATTTGCGTTTAAAGATGGGAAGAGATTCAGACTGCCTGATAGACAGTGGCAGAGAGTTCCATAAGCGGATGGATTGGACAGTAAATGTTCGGGTGTAGGAACGGGAAGCGTGAGGGGGAGATATGAGGCGGAGTTTTTTGGAAGACCGCATATCATGACCCAGGGGCGGCTGCATAAATTGAAAACGCTCTTTTAAATACGGAGGAGACTTAGGGTTAATAAGTACGGAATATAAAAGGGATAGAATATGTAAATCACGGCGAAGACGGATAGGTAACCATTTCAGCTGAGCGCGGTACTCTGAGATGTGGTCATACTTTCGCAATCCAAAGATGATACGAATGCAGAAATTCTGAAAGCGTTCAAGCTTACTAAGGAGATTCTCATTAAGATCTAAGTAGCAGCAATCCGCATAATCTAAAATGGGCAGGAGTAAGGCCTGAACAAGCGCAATCTTAGTGGGTATCGGAAGAAAATTACGTAGTCGGTTCAATGACGCAGCAGCATCAAACATTTTCCTGCTCACTTCAGCAACTTGAGTAGTCCATGCAAGTGTACCGTCAATATGAATGCCCAGGTTTTTTACAGTTTCACTGAATGGTATTTGGGCGCCGTCAAATGTTATGGGGGGGCAAAGAACTTAAGTTAATTCTAGAAATCTGCCATGTGCTTCCCACAACTATAACCTGCATTTTTGCCGGGTTGACCTTGAGCCCAAATGATCTACTCCATTCCAGAATTCGATTTAGGTCAGTGTTAATCACCTCCACAACGCTATTAAGAGCATCAAAACTCCCCCGGGCATATATTTGGAGATCGTCTGCATACAGGTGGAAAGAAGAAGATAACTTGAGAGCCGCCCCTACCGCTTGTAACTGTGATGTGATACAAAGGACTTGTGAGCTGAAATACCTGGGCTTATTACTAGATGAACATCTTAACTTTTCTGGACACATCAATCTTATTGCAAACAAAGTCAGGAAAGTCACTGGCATAATGCGAATACTGAGAAGATGTGCGGACTTGGATGTCATGAAAACTGTGTATTATGCCGTCTGCCACTCAATAGTCACATATTGCATGAGAGTTTGGGGAGGGGCTGCTAAGACTTTTCTGCTAGAGCTTGAAAGGGCACAACGTGCTATTTTTAAAGTAATGCTGGGAAAACCAATATTGTACCCTACTAATGCCGTGTACGATGATATAGGGATGCTTCGCGTTAGGCAGTTGTATATCTTAACTGCTTCCCTGGACATACACAAATCTGCTCCTAACCTGGATAATTTTGATAGTATCGTTCGTCGTCGTGTCTACAGATTACCTGTGCCCGCTGTCAGGACAAGTTTTGCGAAGCGGTTTCCTAGATACTGCCAGGTTGCAACGTATAATAACCTGGCAGCTATTTGCGATTTAAAAAACTGCTCTGCAACTGAAGTTAGGAAACGGGTAGTACGGTTACTCTGTTCACTTGACTACAAGCAAACTGAAGCGTTAATCTGTAATAGTTAATCCCATTCGATCTCTCTCTCTCTCTCTCTCTCACACACACACACATACACACACACACTCACACACACACACACACAGAGACACACACACACATATTTATCTAGAATAATAGAATGTGCCACACACCTTAGCCAAGTAATTGTAACTGGTCTCTCAAGATACAGGCAGAGCCTAGTTTGGGAGCCTCTGGCAATTGCGTGAGATATATAGCACTTTCATGTTGTATTTAATTGATTATTATTGATGTAATTCTGGTTATCAATAAAGATGTTTTTATTTTTTTTATTATTATTAGAGTATAGCTCTAAACAGACTAACGATAGGAACTTGGCATAATAGTAACCGTTAGTCAGGGTACTAAGAGCTGTTCAACGACATATCTAACATTGCTCAGAGGTGGTTACCAAAAGTAGGTGTTAGTTCTTATTCTGAGATTTTAATAACGTATTGCTGACTTGCAGACTTACTATTCAAGAAGTAGAGTAAGCACATAATAAGCTAAAACAAAAATTGTTACCTGGTGTTCCGGGCTGGCCTGGTTGTCCTGGCTGAGCCGGACCTCCGGGCTGGCCTGGTTGTCCTGGCTGAGCTGGTACTCCTGGCTGGCCTGGTTGTCCTGGCTGAGCTGGTATTCCTGGCTGGCCTGGTTGTCCTGGCTGAGCTGGTACTCCTGGCTGGCCTGGCTGTCCTGGCTGAGCTGGAATTCCTGGCTGAGCTGGAATTCCTGGTTGTCCTGGCTGAGCTGGAATTCCTGGTTGTCCTGGCTGAGCTGGTACTCCTGGCTGGCCTGGTTGGCCTGGCTGAGCTGGTACTCCTGGCTGGCCTGGTTGTCCTGGCTGAGCTGGTGTTCCTGGCTGGCCTGGTATTCCTGGTTGTCCTGGCTGAGCTGGTATTCCTGGTTGTCCTGGCTGAGCTGGTACTCCTGGCTGGCCTGGTTGTCCTGGCTGAGCTGGTATTCCTGGTTGGCCTGGCTGAGCTGGGATTCCTGGTTGTCCTGGCTGAGCTGGTATCCCTGGTTGTCCTGGCTGAGCTGGTACCCCTGGCTGGCCTGGTTGGCCTGGCTGAGCTGGGATTCCTGGTTGTCCTGGCTGGGCTGGTATTCCTGGCTGGCCTGGCTGAGCTGGTGTTCCTGGCTGGCCTGGTTGTCCTGGCTGAGCTGGTATTCCTGGTTGTCCTGGCTGAGCTGGTACTCCTGGCTGGCCTGGTTGTCCTGGCTGAGCTGGTACTCCTGGCTGGCCTGGTTGTCCTGGCTGAGCTGGTATACCTGGTTGGCCTGGCTGAGCTGGGATTCCTGGTTGTCCTGGCTGAGCTGGTATCCCTGGTTGTCCTGGCTGAGCTGGTACCCCTGGCTGGCCTGGTTGGCCTGGCTGAGCTGGGTTTCCTGGTTGTCCTGGTTGGGCTGGTATTCCTGGCTGGCCTGGCTGAGCTGGTGTTCCTGGCTGGCCTGGTTGTCCTGGCTGAGCTGGTATTCCTGGTTGTCCTGGCTGAGCTGGTGTTCCTGGCTGGCCTGGTTGTCCTGGCTGAGCTGGTATTCCTGGTTGTCCTGGCTGAGCTGGTACTCCTGGCTGGCCTGGTTGTCCTGGCTGAGCTGGTACTCCTGGCTGGCCTGGTTGTCCTGGCTGAGCTGGTACTCCTGGCTGGCCTGGTTGTCCTGGCTGAGCTGGTACTCCTGGCTGGCCTGGTTGTCCTGGCTGAGCTGGTACTCCTGGCTGGCCTGGTTGTCCAGGCTGAGCTGGTACTCCTGGCTGGCCTGGTTGTCCTGGCTGAGCTGGTATTCCTGGTTGTCCTGGCTGAGCCGGACCTCCGGGCTGGCCTGGTTGTCCTGGCTGAGCTGGTACTCCTGGCTGGCCTGGTTGTCCTGGCTGAGCTGGTACTCCTGGCTGGCCTGGCTGTCCTGGCTGAGCTGGAATTCCTGGTTGTCCTGGCTGAGCTGGTACTCCTGGCTGGCCTGGTTGGCCTGGCTGAGCCGGACCTCCGGGCTGGCCTGGTTGTCCTGGCTGAGCTGGTACTCCTGGCTGGCCTGGTTGTCCTGGCTGAGCTGGAACTCCTGGCTGGCCTGGCTGTCCTGGCTGAGCTGGAATTCCTGGTTGTCCTGGCTGAGCTGGAATTCCTGGTTGTCCTGGCTGAGCTGGTATTCCTGGCTGGCCTGGTTGGCCTGGCTGAGCTGGTACTCCTGGCTGGCCTGGTTGTCCTGGCTGAGCTGGTGTTCCTGGCTGGCCTGGTATTCCAGGTTGTCCTGGCTGAGCTGGTATTCCTGGTTGTCCTGGCTGAGCTGGTACTCCTGGCTGGCCTGGTTGTCCTGGCTGAGCTGGTACTCCTGGCTGGCCTGGCTGAGCTGGGATTCCTGGTTGTCCTGGCTGAGCTGGTATCCCTGGTTGTCCTGGCTGAGCTGGTACCCCTGGCTGGCCTGGTTGGCCTGGCTGAGCTGGTACTCCTGGCTGGCCTGGTTGTCCTGGCTGAGCTGGTGTTCCTGGCTGGCCTGGTATTCCAGGTTGTCCTGGCTGAGCTGGTATTCCTGGTTGTCCTGGCTGAGCTGGTACTCCTGGCTGGCCTGGTTGTCCTGGCTGAGCTGGTACTCCTGGCTGGCCTGGCTGAGCTGGGATTCCTGGTTGTCCTGGCTGAGCTGGTATCCCTGGTTGTCCTGGCTGAGCTGGTACCCCTGGCTGGCCTGGTTGTCCTGGCTGAGCTGGTACTCCTGGCTGGCCTGGCTGTCCTGGCTGAGCTGGAATTCCTGGTTGTCCTGGCTGAGCTGGAATTCCTGGTTGTCCTGGCTGAGCTGGTATTCCTGGCTGGCCTGGTTGGCCTGGCTGAGCTGGTACTCCTGGCTGGCCTGGTTGTCCTGGCTGAGCTGGTGTTCCTGGCTGGCCTGGTATTCCAGGTTGTCCTGGCTGAGCTGGTATTCCTGGTTGTCCTGGCTGAGCTGGTACTCCTGGCTGGCCTGGTTGTCCTGGCTGAGCTGGTACTCCTGGCTGGCCTGGCTGAGCTGGGATTCCTGGTTGTCCTGGCTGAGCTGGTATCCCTGGTTGTCCTGGCTGAGCTGGTACCCCTGGCTGGCCTGGTTGGCCTGGCTGAGCTGGGATTCCTGGTTGTCCTGGCTGGGCTGGTATTCCTGGCTGGCCTGGCTGAGCTGGTGTTCCTGGTTGGCCTGGTTGTCCTGGCTGAGCTGGTATTCCTGGTTGTCCTGGCTGAGCCGGACCTCCGGGCTGGCCTGGTTGTCCTGGCTGAGCTGGAATTCCTGGCTGGCCTGGTTGTCCTGGCTGAGCTGGTACTCCTGGCTGGCCTGGCTGTCCTGGCTGAGCTGGAATTCCTGGTTGTCCTGGCTGAGCTGGAATTCCTGGTTGTCCTGGCTGAGCTGGTACTCCTGGCTGGCCTGGTTGTCCTGGCTGAGCTGGTACTCCTGGCTGGCCTGGCTGTCCTGGCTGAGCTGGAATTCCTGGTTGTCCTGGCTGAGCTGGAATTCCTGGTTGTCCTGGCTGAGCTGGTACTCCTGGCTGGCCTGGTTGTCCTGGCTGAGCTGGTACTCCTGGCTGGCCTGGCTGTCCTGGCTGAGCTGGAATTCCTGGTTGTCCTGGCTGAGCTGGTACTCCTGGCTGGCCTGGTTGTCCTGGCTGAGCTGGTACTCCTGGCTGGCCTGGCTGTCCTGGCTGAGCTGGAATTCCTGGTTGTCCTGGCTGAGCTGGAATTCCTGGTTGTCCTGGCTGAGCTGGTACTCCTGGCTGGCCTGGTTGTCCTGGCTGAGCTGGTACTCCTGGCTGGCCTGGTTGTCCTGGCTGAGCTGGTACTCCTGGCTGGCCTGGCTGTCCTGGCTGAGCTGGAATTCCTGGTTGTCCTGGCTGAGCTGGAATTCCTGGTTGTCCTGGCTGAGCTGGTACTCCTGGCTGGCCTGGTTGTCCTGGCTGAGCTGGTACTCCTGGCTGGCCTGGCTGTCCTGGCTGAGCTGGAATTCCTGGTTGTCCTGGCTGAGCTGGAATTCCTGGTTGTCCTGGCTGAGCTGGTACTCCTGGCTGGCCTGGTTGTCCTGGCTGAGCTGGTACTCCTGGCTGGCCTGGTTGTCCTGGCTGGCCTGGTTGTCCTGGCTGAGCTGGTACTCCTGGCTGGCCTGGTTGTCCTGGCTGAGCTGGTACTCCTGGCTGGCCTGGTTGTCCTGGCTGAGCTGGTACTCCTGGCTGGCCTGGTTGTCCTGGCTGAGCTGGTACTCCTGGCTGGCCTGGTTGTCCTGGCTGAGCTGGTGTTCCTGGCTGGCCTGGTATTCCTGGTTGTCCTGGCTGAGCTGGTACTCCTGGCTGGCCTGGTTGTCCTGGCTGCGCTGGTCCTCCTGGCTGGCCTGGTTGTCCTGGCTTAGCTGGTGTTCCTGGGTGACCTGGTTGTCCTGGCTTAGCTGGTGTTCCTGGGTGACCTGGTTGTCCTGGCTTAGCTGGTGTTCCTGGTTGACCTGGTTGTCCTGGCTTAGCTGGTGTTCCTGGGTGACCTGGTTGTCCTGGCTTAGCTGGTGTTCCTGGGTGACCTGGTTGTCCTGGCTTAGCTGGTGTTCCTGGGTGACCTGGTTGTCCTGGCTTTGCTGGTGTTCCTGGGTGACCTGGTTGTCCTGGCTTAGCTGGTGTTCCTGGATGACCTGGTTGTCCTGGCTGAGCTGGTGTTCCTGGTTGGCCTGGTTGTCCTGGCTGAGCTGGTATTCCTGGCTGGCCTGGTTGTCCTGGCTGAGCTGGTACTCCTGGCTGGCCTGGCTGTCCTGGCTGAGCTGGAATTCCTGGTTGTCCTGGCTGAGCTGGTACTCCTGGCTGGCCTGGTTGTCCTGGCTGAGCTGGTACTCCTGGCTGGCCTGGCTGTCCTGGCTGAGCTGGAATTCCTGGTTGTCCTGGCTGAGCTGGAATTCCTGGTTGTCCTGGCTGAGCTGGTGTTCCTGGGTGACCTGGTTGTCCTGGCTTAGCTGGTGTTCCTGGGTGACCTGGTTGTCCTGGCTTAGCTGGTGTTCCTGGTTGACCTGGTTGTCCTGGCTTAGCTGGTGTTCCTGGGTGACCTGGTTGTCCTGGCTTAGCTGGTGTTCCTGGGTGACCTGGTTGTCCTGGCTTAGCTGGTGTTCCTGGGTGACCTGGTTGTCCTGGCTTTGCTGGTGTTCCTGGGTGACCTGGTTGTCCTGGCTTAGCTGGTGTTCCTGGATGACCTGGTTGTCCTGGCTGAGCTGGTGTTCCTGGTTGGCCTGGTTGTCCTGGCTGAGCTGGTACTCCTGGCTGGCCTGGTTGTCCTGGCTGAGCTGGTACTCCTGGCTGGCCTGGCTGTCCTGGCTGAGCTGGAATTCCTGGTTGTCCTGGCTGAGCTGGTACTCCTGGCTGGCCTGGTTGTCCTGGCTGAGCTGGTACTCCTGGCTGGCCTGGCTGAGCTGGTACTCCTGGCTGGCCTGGTTGTCCTGGCTGAGCTGGTACTCCTGGCTGGCCTGGTTGTCCTGGCTGAGCTGGTACTCCTGGCTGGCCTGGCTGTCCTGGCTGAGCTGGAATTCCTGGTTGTCCTGGCTGAGCTGGAATTCCTGGTTGTCCTGGCTGAGCTGGTACTCCTGGCTGGCCTGGTTGTCCTGGCTGAGCTGGTACTCCTGGCTGGCCTGGCTGTCCTGGCTGAGCTGGAATTCCTGGTTGTCCTGGCTGAGCTGGAATTCCTGGTTGTCCTGGCTGAGCTGGTACTCCTGGCTGGCCTGGTTGTCCTGGCTGAGCTGGTACTCCTGGCTGGCCTGGTTGTCCTGGCTGGCCTGGTTGTCCTGGCTGAGCTGGTACTCCTGGCTGGCCTGGTTGTCCTGGCTGAGCTGGTACTCCTGGCTGGCCTGGTTGTCCTGGCTGAGCTGGTACTCCTGGCTGGCCTGGTTGTCCTGGCTGAGCTGGTACTCCTGGCTGGCCTGGTTGTCCTGGCTGAGCTGGTGTTCCTGGCTGGCCTGGTATTCCTGGTTGTCCTGGCTGAGCTGGTACTCCTGGCTGGCCTGGTTGTCCTGGCTGCGCTGGTCCTCCTGGCTGGCCTGGTTGTCCTGGCTTAGCTGGTGTTCCTGGGTGACCTGGTTGTCCTGGCTTAGCTGGTGTTCCTGGGTGACCTGGTTGTCCTGGCTTAGCTGGTGTTCCTGGTTGACCTGGTTGTCCTGGCTTAGCTGGTGTTCCTGGGTGACCTGGTTGTCCTGGCTTAGCTGGTGTTCCTGGGTGACCTGGTTGTCCTGGCTTAGCTGGTGTTCCTGGGTGACCTGGTTGTCCTGGCTTTGCTGGTGTTCCTGGGTGACCTGGTTGTCCTGGCTTAGCTGGTGTTCCTGGATGACCTGGTTGTCCTGGCTGAGCTGGTGTTCCTGGTTGGCCTGGTTGTCCTGGCTGAGCTGGTATTCCTGGTTGTCCTGGCTGAGCCGGACCTCCGGGCTGGCCTGGTTGTCCTGGCTGAGCTGGTACTCCTGGCTGGCCTGGTTGTCCTGGCTGAGCTGGTACTCCTGGCTGGCCTGGTTGTCCTGGCTGAGCTGGTACTCCTGGCTGGCCTGGTTGTCCTGGCTGAGCTGGTATTCCTGGTTGTCCTGGCTGAGCCGGACCTCCGGGCTGGCCTGGTTGTCCTGGCTGAGCTGGTACTCCTGGCTGGCCTGGTTGTCCTGGCTGAGCTGGTACTCCTGGCTGGCCTGGTTGTCCTGGCTGAGCTGGTACTCCTGGCTGGCCTGGTTGTCCTGGCTGAGCTGGTACTCCTGGCTGGCCTGGTTGTCCTGGCTGCGCTGGTCCTCCTGGCTGGCCTGGTTGTCCTGGCTTAGCTGGTGTTCCTGGGTGACCTGGTTGTCCTGGCTTTGCTGGTGTTCCTGGGTGACCTGGTTGTCCTGGCTTAGCTGGTGTTCCTGGGTGCTGGGTGCAATATTTGAAAATTATTTATCGAAAACATTTGCAACTTCTGAGTTTGATTTTACTAGCCTACTCCCATCGTGCAATGAATTTGTACGATCTTTTGATTTACTTTTACATGTTTTTCTGTTTATGATGTTCCATGTAGCCTTTGCTTTATTTTTGGAACCTGCTACTATCCCGGAGATGGTTTGATTTAGCCTGGGCACAAACTTTTTCTAAATATTCCTGAATAATTTCTAACATATTCTATGAAATGAAAAATTTTATCTTTAAATCTATCCATCTTATTTGCAGTAACTGGCCTATAAATTATATCCACTATACTCGAGACAGGGGTGTATTCAAATTCAATGAAACCCTTTGTCCTCTGTGATCAGACCTAAGACAAGGTAAAATAGATTTATCGTTTACTTTGATATTACAATAAAAAACGGTAATTTAAAAAACTTAAAAACCCGACTGCGTATCTGTGTTATTGGAAATTAAAAAACCCTAAAACAAGAAAGAGGTCATACCCGGGTTAAATTGGTACCCATATTAAAAATCTTAGCAGTCGGGACCCATTCTTGAAATGGACCTACCTCTACCTTGTTTTATAACCATGCCCGTTACGTTGTTTGTTTTCGTGTGTTATGTGATGTCCATTTATTAATAAATGTATTTTCTTTCTTTCTTTCTATATTACATTACAGATTACTCCAATCTACTGACAAGACGGCTGACTTTCTAACATGGGTCCCGACTGCTACAATTTTTAATATAGGTACCAATTTAACCCGGGTATGACCTCTTTCTTGTTTTAGGGTTTTTTTAATTTCCAATAACACAGAAACGCAGTCGGGTTTTTTAGTTTTTTAAATTACCGTTTTTTATTTTATTATTTTTAGTTTTATTATTCAAAACAAAACACCTGACTGCAAAAAATATTAGAAAGAAATAAAGAAAGAAAATACATTTATTAATGAATGGACATCACATAACACACGAAAACAAACAACGTAACGGGCACTGTTATAAAACGAGAAACAATTTGTCTTATCTGACGTTGGTAAAATCGACACTTGAAAAGATTCAGAAAATTAACTGCATTTTGTGATTTTTTTTAAATGTCGACATTAAAACAGAGTAACTTGCATATGTTTATGTCAACTCTCATTAGTTCCGTGGACGGTCACCACACGCTCACTACAGCCGTCAGCGCCAAAATGGCGATAGTCAAATGGCTTCATTTTTAAGTTGATGTAGCCCAGCTCACTTGTATTATCAGGCCTGTGTATCTTCCCGCGTAGGTAGCAAAAACGTACCTACGCGCGGCGACCCCTACGTAAGGGCCTAAACAAGTTGTGTGTCGCTAGCCGGCAGCGACACGCTCCCGCGTTTTATTCACCGGCGGTGCGCGACACTAGGTTGCTGGTTGGACGAGCGTGAATAAAGTCCTAGGAAGATGCGCTAGATGGCGTAAGTAGCTTCTTGTGGCAGTCAACTCTATCGCGTTGCGTGATAGTTCGTCACTGAATAGGTTTAGTGTATTCTGAATCATATTCCAGAGTTATAAGAATGAAATTATCTTGCAATGTATTTCTGTAGGTGTCTACACGAAAATGTGCTTGAGTCTGAGGCGAACTGAATTACACCATATCGTTGACAACATTGAGTAGTATTTCTTTTGAATTTCATTGCAAAGTCATACTGCTGTACGGAGTACTAGTGCTTATTCTGTGGTATTATAGAGTCAGTGTGCGAGGTGCAAGGAGGGTCGCGCAACAACTTTTCGGACTACTTAGTATTATTGTTACTCTATACTATGTGATTTACCTGTGTATTTGTCGGTTTCGTACCGGTCACCTTTGGCTTGTTCTGCTTGATGTGCTCGATGGCGGCCAATATGTCTGCGGATCGAAACACGTATTACTGCGTTTGATTTTCACACACACACAGAAATCAGAATTTTCGGTAAAATGATTGATGTACAATATAAATAACTAAATATTGGACAATATCACACATTGCTTTGACCCCAACAAAGAGGCTTAAGCACTTGTGTTATGGAATTTGGAAACAACAGTGGTACCACAAAACCCAGACCCGAGACAATATAGAAAATGTGAATTTCTATAATGACCCAACCGGGGATCGAACCCTGGACCTTAGAGATGGCGGCACCTTGAAAACCGGTGTGCAAGGCACTCGGCTACGGAGGTAGTCAAAAAGTGGTGTTTTCACAAATACCCCTTCTGCACTTACACACCCATTTCATTGCCATATTAGTTACTAGCAGTTCCCCGCGACTTCGCCCGTGCCGGATTTTCCATGCAAACTTTTATCCCCCATTTCACCCCCCTGATGATTTATATCGCGACAAAAATTGCCTATGTCCTTCCCAGGGTCTCAAACTATCTCTGTACCAAATTTCATTTGAATCGGCCCAGTAGTTTTGGAGCCTATTCAATACGAACAAACAATAAAATCTTTCCTCCTTATAATATTAGTTTAGGTGTAGTAAATAAGTTTAAACTTACTTGATTGTCCAGTCACTTCAGTCAATTTCTGCAGGGAAGAGACGAAATCTGCAATAAAAGTTGTTAAAATTAGTATCTTAGAAACAAAAAAATACTAATAAGAAACTTATAACAGTTCTAAGTATGATGGATTCTAATACTAGTTACAAAATCCTTCACTCCGTTATTTTGTGAACGACATAATAATCCTATGTATACCCTAGCATATTTTCCTATTGATACAAAATAATAATAACAAGTAAACATAATTTTCAAAAAAACAAAAAACCCGACTGCAAAAATGTTAATATTTTTGAAATTGACTTTTTACTGGCTTTCATTTGATACCCATATTGCTACGGTAAGGAAAAATTCAATCCCCTCCCCCCTTTAATTCCATTTGCGGGCGCCATTTTAAAAATTTATATAGCCTATGTCACTCTCACAATTTGGCAAATTCAACGACACCTCATATGACAAAAAATGTCCAGCCGTTTGGGCTGTAGGGCGTGCCAAACAATGTTACATACATACATACTCTCGGAAAACATAACCCTCCTTTCGCAGTCGGGTAAAAATCCGAACAAATATCGACCATTTTGGGAATCACCGTTATAAACCAATCATGCTGTGTTTATCAAGAAACGAGATACCGGCCGGTTGTGTTTTAAATTCATATAATTTGATTACATACCTGTAGAGCCTGTATATCTTTCAATAATCGTGATGACTTCTTCAAAGCCTGAAAAAAAAATTGTGTTACTTATGCCGAAAAAAAAAATTGAAAGAAAAAAAATACATTCATCAATAAAGTTTTTGGTTGGATTCTATTTCGCCAATCTCTTTTAAATTCCCAAAGCCTGTTAAATAATCCTTTAGTTTAACATTAAGTTTGTCTTCTGCCTTTCAATTAAGAAAGAAAGAGACACATAGCTTTTACTTGGAGCCTTAGAGATGGCGAAAGTGAGAATCAACTCCAATTAATCTCATAAAATGAAATTTACTCACGGAATCGTTTGCTGATTGTTATTATGACCTCGAAGAATTTGACGATATCTGCAAAAATATATGGAGGTTATAAAAAATCATAACACTCGTTTTTTGGGCAACAACATTCGTAATTTGAAAAAAGTATATTTTTTTGTGAAAAGGACTAATAAAAAATTTCCAAAATATATACATACCAATGCGAATAACCCTGTAGATGATTTCCAAAGAGTCCATGAAATCTGAAAAATAAAATAAAATTAGTCTATGTTTCATGTAACCAACGAAATATGCCTGTGAATGGAGATTTGGACTTGAAATTAAAACAGAGAGCTTAATACAAAACACTAAGTAAGTAACTGCCGCACTCAGTCACTTTCGTTGTCAATGAAATAGAAAAGGACGGCATGAGACTTAAAGAAGGATTAATTGACGTCACTGAGTACGGCAGTAAGACATTTCCATAAAACAGCGTAAGTTCATAATATAAGCTAATAAACCTCTGGCAATCTTAGGGTAGAAACAATAATTGTCATCCATACTAATATTATAAATGCGGAAGTGTGTCTGTCTGTCTATCTGTTACCTCTTGACACTTAAACCACTGAACCGATTGAGATGAAATTTGGTATGGAGACAGTTGGTGACCCTGGAAAGGATCTATCATAGGCTACATTTTGTTGCGATATAAAAACATTAAGGGGGTGAAATGGGGGATAAAAGTTTATATGGAAAATCCAACTCTTGCGGGCGAAGTCGTGGGGAACCACTAATTAAATAAAAAATATTGTTTCGTAGCTAGAGTCGCTTTTTATTTTAATTATTTATTTTGTGGTGGGTCCTCCCACCTGTACTATTATTTTCTATGGTTTACTTAATCGGATACATGCGGGTATATTCCCCAAGTATTGATGAAATCGAACGCCGGCTCACTGGCGTAGCAAGCACTTACAAAAATTCGTCGACTGACTAACATCCTCCGTAGCTCAGTTGCTAAGAGCATTCGCCCGTATAGCGAAGGGACGTGGGTCCGAGTCGATTTTTGTGAGCGAAATTTAATTTAACTTCGTAACAACTTGCAAAAGAATTGCTTAAATTATAAAAATAAATATATGGCTTACTCTTTGAGTTCGTGATCTTCGTGAACTTCTCGGCGGCCGCACTGAAGTTGCTCGAGTTGGTTACGCGTATGATTGTCTCCATGAACACGATGCTCTCCACGCTGGTGAACTTTGACACTTGGCTGTAGAAGTCGAATATGTCTGGAAGAAAGATTGAAATAAACTGTATCTGGAAGAAATTATAGGAAAAAAAGGTAGAAGTCTAATATATTTGGCAGAAAGATAGGAAGAAAAGGTAAAAGTCTAATATGTTTGGAAGAAAGATAGGAAGAAAAGGTAAAAGTCTAATATATTTGGCAGAAAGATAGGAAGAAAAGGTAAAAGTCTAATATGTTTGGAAGAAAGATAGGAAGAAAAGGTAAAAGTCTAATATATTTGGAAGAAAGATAGGAAGAAAAGGTAAAAGTCTAATATATTTGGAAGAAAGATAGGAAGAAAAGGTAAAAGTCTAATATATTTGGAAGAATGATAGGAAGAAAAGGTAAAAGTCTTATATATTTGGAAGAAAGATAGGAAGAAAAGGTAAAAGTCTAATATATCTAGAAGAAAGATAGAAAAATAAAAATGTACACAACGTTTAATGAGTACATTCAAGTTTTTTGCAAAGCCTCTTAAAATCTCGAAATACGCATTATTGCATAGCTACTACCTATATGTGCTTATAGCTTCTTACCTGTGCACCCGGTGACCCTCTTCACACTCTCCCAAGCTTGCTGCACAGCTGAAGAAGAAAAAATACATTTCAGTATTTATATGTACGTAGTTAGTTATTGGTTAGTTTATTGTTTATATTTTTCATGAATCCATGATGATTTATTCACTGTAACGTGTGTGAGTGTGTGTGTGTGTGTTTGTGTGGGGCTGTGTGTTGTATCTATGGCGGTTTTTGTGCACGTGTGTGTGTGTGTATGAGTGTGTGTAAAGGATAATGATGTTGCACTTACATTTGGTTCCAGTGTAGGAGATGAATTTCTTGAAGTAATCTATGATGTCTTCGTGGCCCGACTTGATTCTGATCTGTTCCAAGACGTCCAGCATGGTTGAGTCTGTAACGAAAATAATTTTAAGTTATTTTTATTTTATTTATTGTAGGGACACAAACGGTAATGTACAAAAGTGGTTTACAGGCAAAATATTCTATAGGTACTATAGTACACACCAACAACATGTTCCACAGATGTATAAGAAGCGTAAGGCTACTGCCACAGTTATTAAAATAGTCCATTAGTAGGTGTAATAGAATAATAATAGGATTAGTAAATTATTCAATTGAATTACATCCTACCCTAACACAATAAATCTTTTTTCGTGACTAAGTGTTGGTAACATATATTAACAAAGCATAATGTTATACAAAACCCTGATTTGGCTACGTACCTATCTTAAATTACCTAACTAGGTAGGGTAAAACCGGGATGGATGACACACTTTTTGAAAATATGATATATCTCGCTGTACAATTATTTCATTCACAATCGCATTCCACAATCGGGTAAAAACAGTCTTACCCTTATTATTGGAGAGTCCCTTAATGACCGTGCTGCAGTCTTGTATGTTCTTTGTCTGGGTGATGTCGAGAAGAGAATTCAGGAAGAAGATGGGGTCCCTTCTCTTGCTGACTTTGTTCACCCTCGTGATCACTGCAACGATGTCTGAAATAGGCGGGAAAATCTGTTAGCACTTGTAAGGTGGTCTACTCTGTCCTCTTAATAATTTTTGACAACCGTCTTGGTGTAGTGGCCCCGGAATACAAAACCAAAGATTGCGAGTTCAAATCCCGCAAGGGGTTATATTGTGTGATGAGCACGAGCATTGTGCCCTAATACTTGTAAATTGGCTACGCTACGCTTTTGATCATATGGTCTTCAATCATTTTTAGGGTGCCCGTACCAAAAAGGTAAAAAGGGTCCCGCCTTTTACTAAGACTTCGCTGTCTGTCTTTCTGTCACCAGACTGTATCTCATGAACCGTAATAGCTAGACAGTTGATATTTTCACAGATGATGTATTTCTGTTGCCGGTATTACAACAAACCTAAAACTAAAATTAATATTTGAGGAGGGCTCCCATACAACAAACGTGTTTTTTTGACGTTTTTTGCTGGACATTAATAATGCCAACTGGTAGACGCTTGAAACACTCACAGAATATTAAATTATATAATTTACTTCAATTATAAATACTTACTTATTATTAAATAAATATATTATACATAGGGGGCCATACAAAAACCTAGATTTTTTTCCTAGCTAAAAGAAAGGTTATAAAATAGTATCAAATGTTGTACGAGTATAGATACTCGTAATGGTACGGAACCCTTCGTGCGCGAGTCTGAGTCGCACTTGGCCGGTTTTTTAAGTAAATTGCTATGGACTCACTGTCAATCCTGAAGAGTTGCTGGAACAGCTGCTGAACCTGTTCGAGGTTGACGCGCCCTGTGATCTTGTACAGCGACTCGACGATGAGCCGAAGACCTGGGAACAGACATAGACAATATACATTCGTGTAAAAAATTGTTTCTAGGTATTTAATGCCTTTGGGTTATGAAGAGACGGAGTTTTTACTAAAACATATTGAAAAAAAAAACACACACACACACACTCACACACATACACACACACACACACGCACGCAAATACATACATGCACACGCGCACAGCACTCGCACATGTTTGGTACGTTTTCCATTCTAACCGCCGTACGTCAATTGAATGGAATCCTTCATTAAGTCTCTTGCGGTGGTTTTTGAACAACTGCCTAATTATAGTGTAACATTACAAAACAAACATTTTAATCAACGATTGTAGACAATTAACGTGCCCCACGGTTTTATTTTAGTCTAGTCTATGCATATGTTTATAATTCCCACGACTGTATCTATTTTATTATTTTTTGGTTTTTAGTACATTTATCTTAAACATTGCAATGTATGTTTAACATAAAACCGTTTAACTTAAAAAGGTATTTTACTTATTTTTATTTTCTAGTTTTTAGTTTTTATTTCGCATTCTGTTTAATTCATTTAGTGCTTCATTATTGCAAGGTTTCTTGCCCGTTAGTTTATTGCAGTCCAACTCCTCTATACGTAGTCCCTGCAAAGATCGTTTGGTAGCGGCGGCCATCTTAGATTTCAATTTTGCATAGTAAATTGTATTCTACTTGTTGAGACCTTTCATTTGATACCCATGTTGATGGGATTGATAAAACCTAAGTTATCCGCCATTTTGTAGAGGCCGCCATCTTGGATTTTAATTTTATATAGTACATTGTATTATACTGGTTGAGCACTTTCATTTGATACCCATATTGATGGGATCGATAAAACCTACGTTATCCGCCATTTTGTAGCGGCCGCCATCTTGTATTTCAATTTTTTATAGTATATTGTATTTTGCTTGTTGAGCCCTTTCATTTGATACCCATATTGATGGGATTGATAAAACCTACGTTATGGACCATGGTATAAGAAAGAGAGAAAGAGTTCTAAAGTACTAGAACGCCGGATGGCGTTAGAAGCTTCTCGTAGCAGTCAACCCTATCGCGTCGCGTGATATTACGTCACTGACTAGGTTTAGTGTATTATGAATCATATTCCAGAGCAATAAGTATGAAATTATCTTGCAATGGATTTTTGTAGGTGTCTACACGAAAATGTGTTTGACTCTGAGGCGAACTAAATTACGCCATATTGTTGACGACATTGAGTAGACATTTCTTTGAATACAATTGCTAAGTCATACTTCTGTACGAAGTACTAGTATTCTGTGCTTTCAGCCGTGTAGCTGCAAGTACCTAAATTCGGACTACTTACTGGTTCTACTGGTCTCTTGCGTCAGCTCTTCTAATGCGTATTTCAATTCTGTAAAAAAATATAAATCATATAAAGTAATTTAAAGCCATCATTGATATACTCCGATAAGATCGTGCGCGACCTTTTAATTAAGAAAATTGACAAATTTCAACCTCAACTTTCAGACGCTCGCCAAAAATCTACGCAAATTAACACTAATACTAAAACATAGTCCTACTCTTTGATCAGAACAAAATATTATCATTTGTCAAATTTTGAACGAGGATTTCCTCTTTCAAAATTTAACAGCATTTCCTAGTCCTCTATTTAGAGGACTAGGAAATTCTGTAAATTTTAAATGTTAAATGCTGTTTTGGTTAAATGCAACAAGCGACTTATCAGTCTGAGCTCATTTGACCCTTTCATGCTTGGGCGGCCGTCAGAGATTGCATCGAGACAGCAACATTTTATTCAACTTCAGATGTCACGTGACCGCGTTTCCTGGGGATACTACCTACTAGCCTTTTATGGCAAGTTGGTGAAAATAGTCAAGGTTTTAAGTGCATTTGACACTTACGCTTCTCTCCTGTAACCTTCTTCATCACGACGATGGCTTCAGAGAAACTATTGCACTTCATAATCTGGATGAATGCCTTGATTGCGTCGCCGATATCTAAAAAAAAAGATTTTAAGATTACACTCTTTCAGCGGAGACCCCTATTATGTAGGTCATAGGGTCTACTTCGTAAGACATGTTAACCCTGTGACGAAAAAAATAATTCCCCGTAGGTGGTACCATAAGGTATTAAGTAACAAGAAGGCACAAAATTACATCTTTATAAATTGTAAGTATATTAAGTGATAAGGAACAAACTGTCATCTTCAAAAATTGGATATTAATAGTAAAAACATTTGAAAAAATTTGGATAGTTAAAAAAAACTCTTTTTAAAGTTCCAAATAATTAAAAGATAAGTATATATTTGTTTCTTACGTTTACGCGAATTGTTGAACTCATTAAAACACAATTTTACGGATTACTTCGCGATTTATTTACATTTTATTTTAAACCTGACGTTTCGAACACTTTACAGCGATCGTGGTCACAGGGAGACTAAGGTATTATTTGTCATTACAAAGTTTTGAAAAATTTTAACTACCGCCACTCAATAATATTAATTTACATTCCTATTTACGCAGAAAGAGCTAACCGTGTCTTGAGATCTTGCAGTGCTAGGTGTTGCTTTGGTTTTTGCTAGAATAGGATCCCTGGCTGGATGGCTTCACCGAAGCCATTGAAATTAGAAAACATCCAAATTTCAATAGAGAAGATGATTGGAAAGTTCCACCGGCATGGGATCCTATTCTAGCAAAAACCAAAGCAACACCTAGCACAGCAAGATCTCAAGACACGGTTAGCTCTTTCTGCGTAAATAGGAACGTAAATTAATATTATTGAGTGGCGGTAGTTAAAATTTTTCAAAACATTGTAATGACAAATAATACCTTAGTCTCCCTGTGACCACGATCGCTGTAAAGTGTTCGAAACGTCAGGTTTAAAATAAAATGTAAATAAATCGCGAAGTAATCCGTAAAATTGTGTTTTAATAAGATAAGTATATATTTTATGTTTACGACCTAATAAAAACATATCAAAGACTGAAAGGAGTTATCTACTTAATTAAGCTACCTGTCATTTCTTATTTCTAAACCAGTGTCGTGACAAGCTATCCATCTCTGTCACGATTCAAACTGAGCCTTTTTGGCACACCGTGTAATCAATCATCGTCATTATTGTTATTTTTATTATTTTATTTTTTTCCCCTTAATTTCAAATTAAATTACTTGTGCCAAATAAAGAAACTCTTGTTATTATTCTTATTCTAATTATAGTAGGTATAGTTGTTCCTTTTAAGAAACAATATAAGTAGGAACAGTAGTAGTAAGGGGTTAAACGTTATAACAAACCATATTTTTTTAATAATATAGTACTTGCCTCCCGTTCTGGTTGTCGACATGAGCGTTTCGAGTGTACTTTTTATGTCTGAAAATAAAAAATAAAAGAAATAAATCAACTTGTCAGTAGTGGGGGAAAATGCTTAATTGTATGTACGAGTATGTGGCAAGAATTACGGTGTTCATTGAAAATTATTCATATAAAGATAAATAAATAAATAAATGGTTTCAACAAACACACCAATTACCTAGCCCCAAACTAAGCGTGAGCTTGTGCTATGGTGACTAGGATAACGGACAGACATACTTAAATACATATAAACATCCATGACTTAGGTACAAATGCTCGTGCTCATCACACACACATTTGCCCCTTGCGGGATTCGAACCCGCAACCGCCTGATTTAGTAGTCCGGTGCGCTAAAGATAGGTATGGTGTAAGAACCTAAAGATAATAAGATGGTAAATAAAAGTTTAATAAAGTACCTAGATGACTACTTGATGGTTAGCTTGTGATACGACCATCAACAAGCAAACATAATTAATGAAGAAACAAACCGACCCGACTGGAAAAATAATATTTTTGAAATGATCTTTTTACTGGCTTTCATTTGATACCCATATTGCTATGGTAAAGAAAAAACGAATCCCTCTTCCCCCCTTTATTTCCGTTTGCGGGCGCCATTTTTAAAATGTAGTTATATAGCTTATTATGTCACTCTCACAATTTTGACAAATTCAACGATATCATAAATGCCCAAAACTGTCCAGCCGTTTGGGCTGTAGGGCTGCCAAATAATTACAAATACATACTCTCTAAAAACATAACCCTCCTTCCGCAGTCGGGTAAAAATATAATACTTACATTTTGCAGTCGGGTATTTTGTTTTCTAAATAAGTTGGCATTACTTGTTGTGTCTAAGTACACACATAGTTACAAAGAGAAAATATTTTCTCTTGAGTTATGTTTTTAGAGAGTATGTATTTGTAATTATTTGGCAGCCCTACAGCCCAAACGGCTGGAACTATGTGCGTGTGTGCGTGTGTGTGTACCAAATTACAAATGTTTCTTTCGTTCTTACCGACTTCATCCAACAAGTTGTCAAATACTTTTGGGAAGTCCTTGGAACCCACTCCTCCTGTCAGCTTGTTCACTTGCACTCGGAGACCCTCGATTCCTCCTGAGAATAAAAAAGTTTTTTTTTAAAAGTGCACTTTTTACTTCGACTGTGGACTCGATTCCAATGTGCCCTGTCTAAGATTAAAATAAAGTTTAGTATCTATCTCTCTTTCACTGCTCGACAAACGAAAAGAGACCCATTATAATAATTTAGAAACGTCAAATTAAATGTCTTTTTCTTTTATTTTTACAATTTTTTGCGTGTTTTCGCCTAACTTTAGTTGTCATCGAATGACATCCCTACTAAATTGTCTAAGTGACAGCTGCTTAGTGTGACGTTTATAAATTATTATAGTCTGTCTTTTTTAGTTTGTTTGAAAGAGAAAGAGAGATGTTGAAGACAGGGCACATTGGCTCAGGGAACATTGGAAATCCATACTCTTGTTAAATTTTGCTAAATTCAGCATAGAAAGAGATGGCATGGATTAAAAATTAGTTTTAGAGTGTTTTTGAGAATTAGGTCAATTTTCGATTTACTAATAGTGCGAAGCGACAAGCGCAACTCTTAACATACCTTGGTGATGTTGGATGTGCTTGAAGAAGTCTGCGATCTGGTAAATATCTGTAATACAATGCAGATTATTTGGTATGTTAGTACAACACATCAGACTAACACTTATGAATTGTATTATTTTAATTGAAAAAAATGACCACCAGAGGCGGGAATCGAACCCGCGTTCCTCGCATACCGGGCGATAGCCTAACCTCACGGCCACCCTGGCGAGGTTACCACCATTTTAAGCATTCACCTTGCAATTTAGATTGCAAAGTGACTGCTTATCACTTAAAAACAATAACTAATAAATTGTCTATAGCATATAATTATATCTGTAAGTATCTGTACGGTTTTACATTCAAATTTCGGCTACGGCAGCGACAGCCAATCTCAACAGAAATAAGTCAACTGCGCATGAGATATTATATTGCACAAGTGTGTGCGTAATGTCCTCTCAGCCGAATTTCGATTACAGTCAATCTCAACAGAGATTAGCCAACTGCGCGGGAGATATTATAGTGCACAAGTGTGTGCGCAATACACAGGTGCACTCTCTGCTCCTTCGCTCTCATAATTCGGTGAGACGGCAGTCCGACATGACCGTAGAGAGATCAGGCGCAGGAACAACGGCTTAACGTGCGCGACGAGGCACGGGGGTGTTGACACCACCAACTTAATAATTTCGAGCTGTTTCCGAGTTATTTCAAGTCAAGACAAGAACCCAGACCCAATTTCCAATACGTGGATAAAGTTGTTGGTTTTGCAATAATGTTGTGTTTTGTCGTAAATAAAATAAAATAAAAATAAATTTTCGGCCCGGGATTTGAACCTCTTGTACAAAAGCTTTTGAACGAATAGTAAAACCAAGACATATAAGAGGCATTTTTGGTACCAAAATATTAGTTTTAAGCACTAAGTCGCACTAAGTTGTTATATATTTTTTTTGGTGCTAAATATATACTTCTTCTTTTTTTCTTTCTTACTTACCTTTTTCGCCAGAGATGAGCTGTAAGATTTCGTATACAGCATCAAAGTCCGCATGATTAGTCAATTTCTTGAGCACGTCGAATGCGGCGAACACATCTGAAAAGACCATATTGTTCGTTTCGTTTGCATAAAAATTTAATTTTCGTAAAAATTAAAACACGTGACATTAAGGCGTGAAGAAAAGATAACGGAGTTACCTATACTTTCCAATTTTTGATATTGGTAGAAAAGGTATATCGAAAAGCTAAATTGATTTTTATTTTTTTAGTGGAATTCGTTGCTTATTATCAGGCGAGTATGCGGGCAAATGTCTGATAATAATAAAAAAAAACTTACCATCTTCGTTGGTCAATATCTTGAGGATCGTTACGAAGTTCTTGACATCTGCAATGAAAATTAAGAATTTTAGTAACTAGGTAGGTATCAGCGCGCATATAAAGTCGTCGCAGTTTTATGAAGTGTGTCGCCCTACTTTCTACCGAACCCGCACAGGCCAGATGCGAACTTTGGCGCAAAAAAGCCTCTCTGCCTACTCCTTTAGTCCCGCTTGCCGAGAATCTCCCTCCTGGACATGATTTACCATGGCCGATCTGGAAGTCCTTAAACAGGCTTCGGACGCAGGTTGGCCGAAGTAAGGAGAACATGGTCAGGTTGGGTTTTTCGGTAAGCTCCGATGTGGACTGTGTCTGTGGTGCAGTGCAAACTATGGGACACTTAACATCGTGCCCGGCGTGCCCCAACACCTGCACGCCAGCGGATTTAATGGACGGCAGTCGATCCGCAATTCAAGTGGCTGAATTATGGGCTGCTACGATGTAATTTTCTCGTGTCCCACTGACTCGCTAAGAAGAAGAAGAAGCGCGCATATGTCGGATTTTGTAATGCCACATTATAAACTTTAATTTCATCAGTCATTTCACCCTCTTGAAGGTTTCACATCGAGACTAAAAGTAGCCTATGTCCTTCATAGGGTCTTAAACTATCTCCACACCAAATTTCATCTCAGTTCAGAGTTTTGATTGTGAAGGGGTACATAATGTAAGTAATGTATGCAGGTACGCGGCGACGCCTTACGCTTAGTCAGACACTCATGGCCTTATCACAAAAAAAATAGACTAGGTTTAAAATATTAGCGGATAACAAAGGAATGAATAACACATTCGTGACATAACCTAATAAAGCGCTTTCCTAATTGGCTTGCTAAAAGCTTAGTCCTGGCTTAAACCTGGTACTAAGTTTTTGTAATAACGGGGTTAACTTCTTCACTTTTCTAGCTACAAGACTTGTATCTTTTCTAAAACATTATGAGTCTTGTAATACAAGTGTGTAACCATATTAACTCTAAGTATCTATGGTTACACACTCGCATTGTGATGAAAACGTGTGGACCAGCTCGCATCAGTACAATTTCTGTATGTAAACATTATCTTTAAAAAAGGCTTTGACAATAGTGACTCAAAAGTGACTGAGTTTCTTGCGCTGCTTTTTCTCAGCACTAGCCCACAATTTGACCCGAAGCAGTGGTAGGGCTTACAAAATATATGCTGGGACGTGTATAAGTGCCCCCTGAGAGCCTACATATAAATAAATGACTTTTATGACTTTCATTACAAGACTTGAACCACTGACCTCTATAATACAAGTACGCTGGACTGCATACTGTCAACCTAACAATGAAGCCATTTGAATATTGCCGTATAGTGAGCGTGTGGTGTCCACGGAACTAATGAGAGTTGACATAAACATATGCAAGTTACTCTATTTTAGTTCCCTGGACACTCGGTGGGGGCGCTTTGATTCGGCACAAAAATTATCTGTAATTTCTTAGAAAATGTTTAGTCCAGCGTACCTACTTGTATTATAGAGGTCAGTGACTTGAACCCTTCCTGAACCACGGCCCAGGTGACCTAGACCTACAGTCTGTATAAAGGTGCAACTTACTTGCGGATCCTTCCAGCTGCTCCAGAAGGCTGATGACGAACTCCCAGGTCCTGGAGCCACGCATCTTCACTAGGAATTCGTAGACTTCCTGGCGATCTGTTGAAGGTAACAAGCATTCAAAACAATCCTATGTATGGTATGTGATTAGTACTGCCTTTAATTGGTTTAGCTTATCGAGACTCGGTTGCACCATCTCACGTGAATTTATTGTTAGGCATTTCCGAACGCAATACCTTTGCTGTGCGCGCTCATTCGCGCCAAATGTTTGACATTATTGACATGTATCTTCCCTCTCAATCGCACGATTCTCTCTGTACGCGGCGACATATTTCTTTTGAATAAATCGTACATTGATAAGAAGACTGTCACTTTACGAAAATATATGTTTTTAATTAAATGCATTCAAACTAGCAAAGTAATGTTAACGAAACTTAAAACGCTCTTCCTGGAAAAAGTTCAATTTTACTTAGTGCTTAGTGACCGACTTCTTATCAATGTACGAAATGTGATTTATTAATTAAAATGTGTCTTAACTGAGCTCCCGTACATTATAATTACTGGTTAATTCCACCACAGATAATAAATAATAAATTGTGTCAACAAACACACCAATTACCTAGCCCCAAACTAAGATTGAGCTTGTGCTATGGTGACTAGGATAACGGATAGACATACTTATATACATTTATAAACATCCATGACTTAGGTACAAATGCTCGTGCTCATCACACAAACATTTGCCCCTTGGGGGATTCGAACCCGCAACCGCCTGGTTTAGAAGTCCGTGGCGCGAACCACTACACCAAGACGGTCGTCAACAGATCAGATCAACCAGATATGTACAGGAGATATTATAGTGCACAAGTGTGTGCGCAATACACAGGTGCACTCTCTGTCCTTCCTCATTCCGGTGAGGCGGTAACCCGACATCACTTTAATAGGTAGGTACATAATAAATAATAATGTCCTCCTAGCCGAATTTCGACCACGGCGGCCTATCTCAACAGAGATTAGCCAACTGCGCGGGACATATTATAGTGCACAAGTGTGTGCGCAATACACAGGTGCACTCTCTGTTCCTTCACTCTCATAAATCGGTGAGACGGCAGTCCGACATGACCGTAGAGAGATCAGGCGCAGGAACAACGGCTTAACGTGCGCACCGAGGCACGGGGGTGTTGACACCACCAACTTCCTGACTCCGGAGCTGTGTCTGAGTAATTTGAAGACAGAAAAAACCAAACACTCTCGGCCCGACCCGGGATTCGAACCCGGGATCTCGTGGATAGTACCCAGCGTGCTGACCACTAGACCAACGATGCAGTCAATAATAGGTACATAATTATTTATTAACCACTAGCAGTTCCCCGCGACTTCGCCCCCGCCAAAAGTCGGATTTTCCATACAAACTTTCATCCCCTATTTCACCCCCCTGATGATTTTATATCGCGACTAAATAGCTTATGTCCTTCTCAGGGTTTCAAACTATCTCAATATAAAATTTCATCAGAATTGGTCCAGCCGTACTTGAGTTATAAGTGTTGTAACTAACACATCTTTCTTATATATATAGATTCGTATACAAAAATACTTACTGTTGAGGCGAGCAGTTGTCTGTATGTAGTTCAGGGCTTGCTCGTCATCTGAAAGCGTTAAAAAATATAAGAATCATCAGACTGTAAGTCCTTTTTAGGGTTCCGTAGACAACAAGGATCTCATAGGGGTTATAAAGTTACACCATGTCCGTCTGCCTGTCCACGCAGCCATGTAGTATAGTAGAGCATGATGACTTATCTATTGTAAAGGAATTTCAATTTAAATATTGGACAACATCACATACATACATGTATCAATATGTAAGTATATCATCTATTTTATTTATGTATGTATGTTTATTGCTATGTTCATTTTTCTTCATTGCTATGCTTATTTTGCATTGGTTTTTGCGGTTTCATCTTTTTCCCAATTTACGATATCTTGCACCGCCTGTATTTCCTGTTTTAACCTACCAGGTTGACTGTTAGAGAATGCTTTTAGCGTTAAGTCCGCCATTTGTACAATAAACTGTGTGCAAAAAGTTTAAATAAAAATAAATACATTGCTAAGATCCCAAAGTAAGTAGTTAAATCACATCTGTTATGGAAATCTGAAACAACGGTGGTACTACAACACCCAGACCCGAGACAATATAGAAAATATTAATTTCTACATTGACCCGACCGGGGATCGAAACCGGGACCTCAAGGGATGGAGACGCCTTGAAAACCGGTGTGTGAGCCACTCGGCCACGAATTATCATCGTTACTAGTCGCCCTGTATATGTACTTACTGATATATTTTTTCTATTTATTACTCGTATCGTATAAAAATCTTATAAAACAATTATTTATTGACTTAGTAAAGCGAAACCACTAAGGTTAATAATTATACTAAGCATTAAGTTTACGCAAATAAATAAATAAATTGTTTCAACAAACACACCAATTACCTAGCCCCAAACTAAGCGTGAGCTTGTGCTATGGTGACTAGGATAACGGATAGAAATACTTAAATACATATAAACATCCATGACTTAGGTACAAATGCTCGTGCTCATCACACAAACATTTGCCCCTTGCGGGATTCGAACCCGCAACCGCCTGGTTTAGAAGTCCGGTGCACGAACGACTAGGTACACCAAGACGGTCGTCAAACAATACTTAATATAAAGAAACAATAAACTATAGATTCTAGATACAAGAATTGACAAGAATTACATTTTTTAGTGAATCGAGAAAATGCATTTAAGTTTATATTTTATATTTTTTACGGTTAAGTTATCTCGTAATTCCGTAGGTAAATTATTTATGAGTCGAGGAACTAATTAAAACTTCCAAATAATTCCAATTCGAATTAAACACATCCAAATAGCATGTTCAGGACGTAATAGGATGTTTGCGCAAATGGTTCTCTCAGTCAAAATGGCCTTCTTACACAGTTGTGCAAAGAACTGTCAAATTAAGGCAATTAAGCATTGTTTGATCAGGTATACAAATTAATTTACGTTCTTTGAAAACGAATACTTAGAATTTAATTTTATAAAGGACATACCTGGTACCGTGATACCGTGGTATGCAGATATACCTATAGCAATATTGTTACCGTATGGTCACTCAACAAATGTATGTATGTAGATCTGTATGGAAAGGTGATATTTTTTGGTCTGTTTTCGAGTTTCAAAAGAAAAATGTTGCAGGTGATTTCATCTTTCACCTCTTGAAGGCTCCGACATCGGTGACGGGACTTACTGTATAATTTTAATTATACAATAATTTATTTAAGTCACTTTATTATTACCTGGTGTTCTTAAAATTTACTATGCATTATTTTTCAAATCTTCTAGACAACCCTTGGGTATGTAAATTTTGATTATCTTACCATTGTATCCTGTCAGCTTGTACAGAACGTCCTTATGATCTTTCTTTCCAAAGATGGACAGCAGAATTTCAGAGAGGATTTTCACGCCTTTTTCTGCAAGATAAAATATTCAGGATCAACAACATTGATGATAACATAATTTATAAACAACTCAAATACAGGGTGATAGCAAAATTTTCAGGGTTGCACAAATTAATTTATTGGCACTTGGCATAACAACTACAACTCGAAAAAACAAATGAAGATCGGATTGCCGCTTGCCGTTTTCCCGCCTATTTTTTTTTTCTTTGGCCGGCTAGCCATTCAGCCAGTATTTTTTATTTACATAATTGAAAAAAATTGTAAATATTTTGGCCAAATCTGTGTTATTATAAAGAAATAGTTGAAACTAAATTATAATAAAGTCATTTTAAAATATTTATTCTTTAATTAATCTTATGTTATTTTAATTTAACATCGCGCTGTAATTGAGTGGCTGTAAAAAAGTTGAAACATGGTTCAATAGATAAATATAAAAAAATATGATACTACAACTAGTTTTTTTAAATTATTTAACAGCTGTCAGTTTAATACGATTCTCCTTAGGGCTGAAAAGTATTACTTTCAACCCGCTTCTCAGGCAACTTCAGACCTACTTTCCGAGTATGAGTAATGAAAAAGTATGAATACAACAACTTGATAAAGGAAGTGCCTACAAGGTCCCGCTTCCATGGCAGCAGAACATATGCCACCACGACACTGATTTGAAGCGGGAACCTTGCATACAATTAAATTGCATAGTGAATGCTTAAATATCTTTTAAAATTAATTGATGGATTCGAACCCGGGACCTCGTTGATAGTACCCAGCGTGCTGACCACTAGACCAACGAAGCAGTCAAAAATTGTTTAAATCTCAACGTTGATTTCATCAACTCCAACAAAGCACTTAAGAATTCAGACACATATTGCCAACGTCTGGGCGACCGAGCGGAGCCCCAGGCGGTCATTTACCCAAAGAAATCTTTCAAAAACAACTTACGTAAGCCTTTAGTGATCTTCTGCTTGTCAATATGACCATTGTTTTCATGGTGCTCATTCTTGGTCTGAACCCTGTTCCTATTCTCGCTGTGCTCCCTCGAATTCTCGGATACAACATGACTGTTCACCGTTTCTTTCTTGGATTGGGAACTGAACTGTTTGCGTTCGGAATGGGATTCCTCATGCTGATTCGAGCTGCTTCGTTTCTCGACCACGTTCACATTCGGAAGAGTCAAGGAGAGGGTAGCTTGTTTCTTTGGTTGTCCAGGGTGGTTCGGCTGAACAGGGTGTTCCGGCTGTGCAGGATGCTGCGTCCTCCCGTGATCTTGGCCATCTGAGTAAAATAAAACAGATTCAATCCTGTGTTTTTTATCCCCTACACCGCAACAATTAGTAACGCTCACTGGCAAACACTTACAAATATTCGTCGACTGATCGTCCTCCGTAGCTCAGTTGGTAAGAGCATTCGCCCGGATAGCAAAGGGACGTGGTTTCGAGTCCCCACGGATGACACAGTCAATGATTTTTGTAAGCGAAATCAAATTTAATTTCGTAAAAAGTTGCAAAATAATTGGTTAAGTTATAAAAATAAAAATAAATTAGAAACCCATCAAAACTAGCATTAACAGTTATGTAGTTAAAACATGATTACTACAGGTCACAGGTGACCACGATCGGTGCAACCCGGTCGAAACGTCACACGAGTTAAAGGTAAAGGTAAATGCAGTGTTGCCAACAAAGTTTTTGTAACACTACTAACTGGATCTCTTAAAACCACCAGATTTACTTATTTTGTATTAAAAAACCTTTTGCAACCCACTAGATGGAGCTCACGAAACCACTAGATTCATTTTATTTTTATTTTAATTTTGACGTTCATAAGTGGCATTTTCTGTCCCAAATTAAAATGAAAAGATTGAAAATTGACTCACCAAAAAAAATGTGAAAATTACCAGTTTTAGTGGGAAATCCACTAAGTTGGCAGCACTGGGTAGGTAAATGATGTTTTAGGTATTACATCTATCGGTAGTGGTACTGGTAACCCCCTATTTAATAAGTTTTAATAATGCAACGCGACAGTTTTAGAGTGACGATAGAGAAACTGGTTAGTCTAATTCCTATCTCCGAGGGCAGTTTTCCATTAAAGCGAATGTGCGTGCGGATTTCCGCACAGATGACCCTTCTGCTCTGAAGCCTTACTCCGGTTAATGATGCCTGTAGCTTCGATTTCAGCTGTCCCTGTCACTCACGCTAGAATGACAACGCGAACGAACGAGATGATTACAGACACGTCCGTATTTTCGAGTCTAGCCATCCCGCTTGTTAGCGTTGTCATTCTGTCGTGAGTGAAATTGACGGCTAGAACATCATCTAGCGCTTCTCATCAACATTTATAATGCGCACAGCTAAGTTGTCTAACTCACTACCCGCTTTAGTGTTTCCAACGAATTACAACCCAAAGACCTTCAAACTCAGAGTGAACAGGCTTCTTCTGGGTGAGCTCGCTCCATCATCGACTCTGTCTGCGCCGCGTCTGGCTTAGTCTAGAGTCAAGACCCATTTCGAATTTTAAAAAAAATGGGCTCTGACTTCGAGTTTGAAGCTCTGCATATGTCTCTTTATGGATAACGACCCTAAATCTTACCTTTCTTGCTTGTGTATTCTCGCTGTATGTTAACTTTGTGTGGTTTACCTAGGGACAAATGAGAAACTTTTAGGTTCCGCGCAAATGGGCCACCGACCACAGCCACCAGTGGCAAGCGACAAGCTGTTTACATTGTTTTAGTACGTTTTGTATGGAGTCGCCACACGTGAAGCGAGTGGCGGCCTCTCACGACTCAGTGTTCGCGACACACCTCGTCATGGGTGGCGGCCACTCGCCATTGTGACAAAACATCTGGCATATGAGTGTCAAATGTAGCGGCCACCAAGCACCTTCGCTTACGCTGGACCAAAGGACGTGGCGCCCAAGCCACCGGTGGCGGTGGCCGGTGGCCCATCTGCGCGGAGCCTTAGGTTTCAGATATCCTACTCTGAAAGATGTCGGCATCTGGCTACAGTGTTAAATTTAACCTATTAATAGTTTAAATAACAGGTTTAATTTGACAGCTCAGTTGTCCCAGAATGTAACAACCGTCTTTAGGTGGGACTCGAACCCACAACCTTTCGCTTACGGGGAATGCTTTTCCAACTGATGTACCTAAGCCTGTCTATAGAATCTATACCAACAGATAAGTCGTACCAATCTTTCAAGAATTTGCGCAAATAAATTTTACCTACACCCTATATTTTTAGGTACTTACGATTTGGTTCAGGCTCTGCTAACGCCAACGTGACCTGGGAAATAAATGAACAATTAGAAAAATTTTTAGAAATATATCAACTACTAGCAATTCCCCGCGACTCCGCCCGCGCCAAAAGTTGAAGTTTCCATACAAACTCATCCTCTATTTCAACCCCCCTGATGATTTTATATCGCGACAAAAAGTAGCCTATGTCCTTCCCAGGGTCTCAAACTATCTTTGTACTAAATTTAATTGGAATCGGTTTAGTTTACAGAGCCTTTTCAATACAAACAAACAATATATAGTATAGATAGATTTAACTATATCCCCCTTACTAATAAACGGCTAATTTCGAATTAATGACAAAGAGGTGGCGTGACGTGGTGCATACAAACATTTCAAAATAGCCAACTCTAGTAGAACCATTTGCATTAATTGCAAGGCTCAAGAACGGCTGGACTGATTTTCATGAAAATCATTGATTTGTTAGATTGATGTGATCGCTCAAGAACATGACAACTATAAAAGCATCGCAATAGTAGTTTGAAGCTTATAAGGGAAATTTTGCTAAGGTGCTGAATGCACGGATCCCAGCGACTACTCGCTTGTACACCTAATATAATATAACAATAGTTAATCCGTTATTGCACTTACACGGGCAACTATTGCTCAATTCCTGTCAACACTCTTCAACTATGACGTCAGTCCACATCAAGCAATTGCTTGGTGGGCGATAGCAATAGCAACATGTAGCAATCTGCTGCTGAGATACGGCCACACCACACCATACCATGAAATATGGAGCAACTTTAATAAACTAGGCAATACTGCCGGCTTGAACCTCATTCGAAAATGAGACGTAGTTATACGCATGAACAAGATAGAAAGAAAACTGATCAAAAATTTCCAAACCGATTGGGTTGACGGCATAATTCATATTCGCCACATTGAATTTGGCTAAAATTTATAGTGATTCGTTCGAATTGCTCCACCTGTTGCTCCAGATTGATCTACTGACGTTGCCGAGCAATCAATGCAAAGAAATTGCTCGAGTAAGAGACCCTGGTGGGTATAGGTACCTATATTGCATCAGGGGGCTTATTGTCTAAGAAACATGATAAAGCACGGCTTCGGAGGGATGATTCAATAAATAAATAAAAAATATTGGACATCACATACATTGCTCAGATCCCAAAGTTGTAAATACAGCGGTGGTACCACAACACCCAGACCCGAGACAATATAGAAAATATGAATTTCTATATTGACCCAACCAGGGATCTAACCCGGGACCTTAGAGATGGAGACGACTTGAAAACTGGTGTGCAAGCCACTCGGCTACGCAGCTCGTCAAGAAGATTAAAGTTATTTTACGCGGCATTGCAGCGTTAAGAAGCATTTGAAAATTTCGACAGGCACTGCCAACGCCAGGGTGGCCGAGAGGTTAGGCAATCGCGAGGAACGCGGGTTCGATTCCCGGCTCTGGTGGTCATTTTTTCAAGTGCAATAATATATTTAAAGTAATTTTTGTTTGTTTTTTTTTCGGTACATATAAGAAGGTATACTTACGGTTAGCAGGCCCACCAGTATCGCCTCGAGTTTCATCTAAAGAAAGCGCACTAACTATTAGTGGTCAGACTAAATATCTGTATTCCACTACCAAATTTCGTCTTGATTAAGCGATTTATAGTATTGTATCGGCAAATACGGAACACCTGTTTAAGCATCTTGTTCAAATTTAGCGTAATAAATATTAAACCGTAACTAATTATGTGTTTTTGATTGGCCTGCGAATTAAGAAGTGACGCCAGTTGGTCTTGGTAAACAAATTTTCGGAAAACGTGAACATCTAAATCAATTTCAGAGTCTTTTCAGGTCCTAATAAATTATTTAGTCACGGACGTCACCATTAACTAACACCTTTTGTCGACCGCCTTGGTGTAGTCGTTCGCGCACCGGACTTCTAAACCAGGCGGTTGCGGGTTCGAATCCCACAAGGGGCAAATGTTTGTGTGATGAGCACGAGCATTTGTACCTAAGTCATGGATGTTTATATGTATTTAAGAATTTCTATCCGTTATCCTAGTCACCATAGCACAAGCTCACGCTTAGTTTGGGGCTAGGTAATTGGTGTTTTTGTTGAAACTATTTATTTATTTAATTTTTATTATAAACCGTGGTCATATAACATTTAACCTATCGGGTACACGTTGTAAAGTTGACCGCCGCTGACACTTCTGTACTGATATTAGGAGAGTATATTATGAATAGTAATAGAAACCCGTAGAATAAGTCATTTTAAAAGACCTACTCATACCCCACACGATGGAGTAGACGACGAAATAAAGACCTTAGAGCACACGACGACGATTCGTGATTTTTGACGATTCGACTTTTTTAAAATTCGTTCTTTTTTTTTGACGGCGGCAATGCTTTTTGAATGCCCACGTTCACACGGATCACGAATCGTGAAAAAAGACGAATCGTCAAAAATCACGAATCGACCATATTTTGACCAATCATGAAAAAACACGATTCCGTATGCAATGTGAACGTCCATCCGTCATGACGTATCCTGTATTTTGACGAATCGCCAATGACGGATCCCGTGTGAATGAGCCTTTAGTAAAGGACCGCAGCTGACACTTCTGTATACTGATATTAGGAGAGTATATTATGAATAGTATTAGAAACCCCTAAGTAATTTAAAAGACCTACTCATACCCTACATGATGAGAAGACGAAATAAAGACCTTAAAAAATATTTTCCAAAATTTTATTCTACCACTTTGACGGCGTAATTGGTATACATACACCTACAAAATTACAGCTTTCTAGTACTAAGAGGCTCGTAGCAAAACCTTGGACAGTCAGTCAACTACGGAACCCTAAAAACAGACGGATAAGCACTTACATTTAGATAACATTAACATCAAGTTGTTGGTTAAACGCTTAGAACAACCATACTAGTAGATATTGCAACAATCCGACAGACATGGGACTTTTATTTATTTACATAAACTTACAAAAGGAAATAATAGGAATAACAATAGGAAATTCTTTTACAAGTCTCCCTTTGACATAATTTGGGAGACTTCAAACTTCAAATTGAATTTTGTGTATACTGTGTCGCGAGTGGCCGCCACTCGCTTCACGTGTGCGGCGGCGACTCCATTAAAAACGTATTAAAATTTTAATTATTGAAAAATCAAAAAACCCGACTGCAAAAATTATAATATTTTTGAAATGGTCTTTTTACGGGCTTTTATTTGATACCCATATTGCTATGGTAAGGAAAAATGCAACCCCCTCCCCCCTTTATTTCCATTTACGGGCGCCATTTTCAAATGTATATAGCCTATGTCACTTTCACAATTTTGACAAATTCAACGTCACCTCATATGTCAAAAACTGTCCAGCCGTTTGGGCTGTAAGGCGTGCCAAACAATTATATACATACATACTCTCGAAAAACATAACCCTCCTTCCGCAGTCGGGTAACAATGTAAACAGCTTGTCGCTAGCCAGCCACCGATGGCTGTGGTCGGAGGCCCATCTACGCGGAGCCTAAGAAAAGCCGGGTTTTTTACAGCTTCAAGGGACAGCAAACATCCGCATTATGTCCCGTGGTGTCTTTTTGGGGTACGGACCCTAAACCCGTTTAATTTTTGGCTGAAGAAACGTTACGAAATGACATACAAATTGCAGTTTAAAAATACATCTCATAATATGCGAGAATTTCATAATAATTGTCTTCAATGTAAATAATGGTTTCCAACTAGATTACACGATTACCCCTGTCTTCAATGGTACAATAGTCATGATTACACAAAAGCACAGCATATGAATTCGTTAAACCACGTCAGAGTTAGCACTCGCACCACGATTGTTTCACGTGGCCTGTGACGTTAGTTTTGATGATTTATTGAAATCGTGATAATCCTTATTAATATTATAAATGCGAAAGTGTGTCTGTCTGTCTGTTACTCGTACCTCTAGACGCTTAAACCACTGAACCGATTGAGATGAATGGAGACAGTTCGAGACCCTGGACAGGACATAGGCTACATTTTGTTACATTAAGGGGGTAAAATGGGGGATTAAAGTTTATAAGGAAAATCCAACTCTTGCGGGCGCAGTCGCGGGCAACCACTAGTATATTCAAATTTTACAAACATTGGAAAATGCGTAACAGTTAGGCAAATGTAGGGATCCATAGCAAATGTTATACAGTTGCATAGCAATATAACTGAATCCATATCTTTGTATTTTATCTATAGGTCATAAAAGACGTGTGACTATCTTTTATGACCTATAGATAAAATACAAAGATATGGATTCAGTTATATTGCTATGCAACTGTATAACTGACTTTCGTCACAGAATAAGTACTAGTACTTCGTACAGAAGTACAATGCAATGAAATTCAAAGAAATATCTACTCAATGTTGTGAACAATATGGTGTAATTCAGTTCGCCTCAGACTCAAATACATTTTCGTGTAGACACCTACAAAAATACATTGCAAGATAATTTCATTCTTTTAACTCTGGAATATGATTCATAATACACTAAACCTATTCAGTGACGTATTATCACGCAACGCGATAGGGTTGACTGCCACAAGAAGCATCTTACGCCTATCTAGCGCATCTTTCTAGGACTTTATTCATGCTCGTCCAGCCAGCAACCTAGTGCCGCGCACCGCCGGTAAATAAAACGCGCGACCGTGTCGCTGCCGGCTAGCGACACCCAACTTGTTTAGCTCCTTAACAAGGGGTCGCCGCGCGTAGGTACGTTTTTGCTACCTACGCGGGGAGATACACAGGCCTGCCTGTGTCTGACTGTCTGTACGTATATTCGTAGCGCCTAGGGTTTGTAGTTTAATTTTTTTGAGCTTGAAGTTGAATTTTGAGTTTGCATATGTACTTTTTGTCGCGATATAAAATAATCAGGGGGTTGAAATGGGGGATTAAAGTTATGTGGAACATCCGAATTTTGGCACGGGTGAATCGCAGGTAACTCCTATCATAAATAAGTATATCTTCCCTAAAAAAGCTAGGATCGCGCCCGAAATATTCACCCTGTATGTTATTGCCAAAACACGCCCGATCTTGTCTAACTTCGTGCAGCTGAACAAATATGTACGAACATTACTGGTAAGCATTTGTTTAGGGGTTCTGTAAGGTAGCAAGCGAGACAAAAGGACTTGGCCAATTTATCTGATAGAAGAAACGATTGTGCGCTACCACAGATTTAATATAATTGATGGAATTATGCGTTACTTTGCAGATAAACTTAAATGACTTGGTTTTTATATTTCCGCTAAGAGACGCGAGCGCAGGAACCATACCAACCGTTACTGTTGAATATTAGTTCAGGCAAATGCAGAATGCACCGCCCGCCCTCCCTCAATACGCATGCATACAGATAATGATAATAAATGTTCTCCTAGCCGAATTTCGACTACGGCGGCCTATCTCAAGAGAGATTAGCCAACTGCGCGGGACATATTATGGTGCACAAGTGTGTGCGCAATACACAGGTGCACTCTCTATTCCTTCACTCTCATAATTCGGTGAGACGGCAGTCCGACATGACCGTAGAGAGATCAGGCGCAGGACCAACGGCTTAACGTGCTTTACGAGGCACGGGGGTGTTAACACCACCAACTTCCTGACTCCGGAGCTGTGTCTCAGTAATTTCAAGACAGAAAAACCCAAACACTCTCGGCCCGACCCGGGATTCGAACCCGGGACCTCGTGGATAGTACCCAGCGTGCTAACCACTAGACCAACGAGGTAGTCAATTGTCCTAAAAAAAAGTCTCCTGAGGATGCCGCGCGAAGTGGCGAAACGCGTCGTGGTTTTTGCACGTTGGGAATGGTAACTAACAACTGCATGCGTATTGAGGGAGGGCGGGCGGTGCATTCTGCATTTGCCTGAACTAATTCTCAGCGCGGTTACGGTTGTTGTGGTTTGGTGCCTGCGCCAGCGTCTCTTAGCGGAACTCTAAAGCAAAGTTATTTTAATTTATCTACCACAGATCGAGCTTATATATTGTAGTTGTAGATACTGAAAACTGAGAGCACCGGGATATTTAAAGTCTGTGTCTGTTTATAGGTTTTCCACACCATTTGGGAGAATTTAAAGCCAACAATAAATTCTTTTTTATTAATTATCATCTAATGATGTCTGTTGGTAAACTGTCATTTTATTAAATTCAGGGTGCTTCTAGTCGCGCGGATTTGTTAAAGCAAGTGGGGTTGAGATACATAATCTGTGATGCGTATAGAGCTTAAGCACTTATTACACCACTAGTGGTTCCCCGCGACTTCGACCGCAAGAGTTGGATTTTCCATATAAGCTTTCATCCCCCATTTCACCCCCTTAATGTTTTTATATCGTGACAAAATGTAGCTTATGTCCTGTCCAGGGTCTCGAACTGTCTTCATACCAAATTTCATCTCAATCGATTCAGTGGTTTAAGCGTCAAGAGGTAACAGACAGACACCCACACTTTCGCATTTATAATATTGGTATGGATAATATTATTTGTGTAGAATTCTACTAAGGAAATAGGAAGATGTAATCGCAGTTCACTACTACTTAGATTCCTACCTTCCTAGTTTCCTAACTAGGAAGGTGCCTAGGGCCGCACTCTGTAAGACGAAATCCGTAGTTACGGCTGTAGCCGTCCCTGTCGCATGCCAGCATGTCAGTGCGAGCGAGCGCGACGGCTAGTCGCGAAAATACGGACCATGCGTTATCAGAGTAGAGCACCTGCCTATCCATCCTACCTTCCTAGTTAGGGTTCTAAGTGGGATGGGATCAAGGATGGTCACTACAAATAGGATGGTCTAATAAATGCTTTAGCCAATCTCTCTTAAGACTGGCCGCTGTAGTCGAAATTCGGCTAGGACATATTTTACTGTTTGACGCGTTCGTCGCACGATCGCTTGGTAGGCAAACTCCTTAAACAAGCAATCATATTTATTGAAAATACAAAACACGCGACTGCAAAAATTATTATATTTTTGAAACAGTCTTTTTACTGGCTTTCATTTGATATCCATATTGCTGATTGGTTTTTTCCTTACCATAAGGAAAAAAACAATCCCCCCTCCCCCCTTTATTCATATATTATATAGCGTATGTAACTATCACAATTTTGACAAATTCAATGACACTTCATGTCAAAAACTGTCCAGCCGTTTAGGCTGTAGGGCGTGCCAAACAATTATACATATATACATACTCTTGAAAAACGTAACCCTCCTTCAGTCAGTCGGGTGAATAGGTAGAACACAAAAAATAGAGAAACAAATGAAATGCATTTAAAACTTTAAAATAAGTAATTTATTATTTGTTTAATAAATGCTTTGGTACATTATCTATACATAGTCTAGGGGTTACAATAGAGAACAACTTGTTGAATACACATTCCTTTCTAAAGAGTCGCTTGGATGCCTTTTGAAGAACATATGACAAACAGAAAACTGTGTCTTTACAAGAGCATTACATTTCATTAACGACAGTTGCCATCATAATATACATATCAACAGTAATGATGATGTCCTCCAAGCCGATTTCGACTACGGCGGCCTATCTCAACAAAGATTTGCCAACTGCGCAGGACATATTATAGTGTACAAGTGTGTGCGCAATACACAGGTGCACTCTCTGTTCCTTCACTCTCATAATTCGGTGAGACGGCAGTCCGACCTGACCGTAGAGAGATCAGGCGCAGGACCAACGGCTTAACGTGCTTTCCGAGGCACGGGGGTGTTAACACCACGAACTTCCTAACTCCGGAGCTGTGTCTGAGTAATTTCAAGACAGAAAAACCCAAACACTCTCGGCCCGACCCGGGACTCGAACCCGGGACCTCGTGGATAGTACCCAGCGTGCTGACTACTAGACCAACGAGGCAGTATATCAACAGTACCGATAGTATGAAACAGGAAAATGCCATCGACAGTATCTGTGCTAATAATATAGTATAATGAGTTATTGTTTTTAAGTGATAAGCATTCACTATGCAATCTAAATATATTTTTGCACTTGAAAAAATGACTACCAGAGGCGGGAAACGAACCCGCGTTCCTCGCATACCAGGTGATTGCCTCTCGGCCACCCTGGCGTTGGTAGAGCCTGTCGAAAATCTATGGTAGTCATTTTTTCAAGTGCAAAAATATATCTGTGCTAATACCAATGAAACTATTGCGTCTTCATACTATCGATATTATTAACTAAATAGTATCGATACTATTAAAGTCATTAAAAGCCATGATAATAGTATTAGAAAGTTTGAGATATCGGATAGTACAAATACTGTCGATATAACTATTATTTTTCATACAAAGATACTCCATTATTGTTCACCATAAAAGAAATGATAAAGCAAATTCAATTTACACTGAAATGTGTATAGAGCTTTAGCGGGCCTTCTTCTTCATAGTAACTCGCTTCACATGTGCAGCAAGACCATAAGTATTAAAAATAATAATTTCATAATTTTTTTATTTATTTATTTCAACACATACAAATTATAACAGAAACTTTCTTGCGTTAACAACCGCAGTAGTCAAAAGACTGTGTCGCAGCTGCTAAAATAATGTAAACAACTTGTCGCTAGCGACCAGTGGCAGCATTTACGCGAAGCCTTATCAAAATCGAACTTCCTTTCAATAAGTTTTTTTAACTGTGAAGTAATTGCACAATGAATTTGTTTTCCATTTGTCATACTTTCTTCGAGCCTAAAACTCATTTAATTTTTATGAAAAAATACGTAAAGTAAATGACTGAGATACGACTGACATAAATTATGTATACTTAAAGCGTTTAATCTAACAGATACATTATAAGAGGACAGTTTTAAGTGACAGGTGTAAATGTATTTTTTTACAAGTAGTATAGAATGTAATTTTTTCCAGGATTGTTTTTTTTTACAAAAAAACACATTTAAACCTGCCAAATACTACAACACCTTTGGTCTAATATCAGAAAATATGATATGATACTAAATTAGTAAACTTCTACATTGAATTGACAAAATAAATGAGATTTCACTTTTGCATTGCATTCAATTATTAAAAAAATGTTTCTCAAAACATTGTTTCATCGAAAACGGACCAGCCGTTTTTCATAAAAGGAATCAAAAGTTTTGACACATTTACGCATAGCTTTCACAATTTGTGAAACAACCTTGGGTCACTTATTTTTTTTATAAGATTTAGCATATGAGGCCCGATTTCACCATGAACAGTTTACGAGTTTAAACAGTTAATTAAATTGCGATCTTAAAATATGGTGAAATCGGCATCTGGCATTGTAACCTTGCCTTAGTGGTTAATTCAGAGCACATAAGTGCCTTCATTCGACCTTCCAATAAACATACTCTTAAATTGCTTTGAAAGGTACTAACTAATTCATTAAAAATATTGACTTTAAACCTATTAAAATATATTGGAAAATCGTCATACACAATAGGTACACGTTGTTCCATTTGTTACATTAGGTGTTAAATAAAACCTTGAAGACTGCTTGTGGCCACAGCAATAATCTTAAGCGGTGATCGAGCTGTATAAAAAAGCAATGGTATATACATTCCGTTCTTAAATAAGCAAATCATGAAACAGGCAGCCATGGGACATTTTCAAGTCCCCCTTGACCTAAGGGGATTAAACTTACAATGATTGTACTCATTTGTGGATATTTACATTCAAATATTTCGGTATAGTGACACTTACGAGTACCATGTTACATTTTTGTTCCTCTATCCATACATCACTCTCATTGTGCGCCTCGGTATCGAAAAAAAAATGGCGGCGGATGTCGACATGCCAGCTTCCATACAAAAAGTTTCAAACCTCTTTGGACGAGTTCTAAGCCAATGAGGGATTTTCCTAGTGTCAAAAATCAGTACTTAAAATCCGCTAGATGGCGCTGAACGACCTAAGTCAGGTAGATTTTTATTTATGAAAACGGCTGGTTTTAGTGTTTATTATAATGTTTATGTTTAGCGTGTTTTAGATTCACGCATATTGACTGGTATTTTTTTAACAATTTAGTAATCATCAAGATGATAATTATTGTTTTTTAAGTGATAAGCATTCACTATGCAATCTAAATATATTATTGCACTTGAAAAAAACGACCACCAGAGGCGGGAATCGAACCCGCGTTCCTCGCATACCGGGCGATCATCAAGATGATGTTTTTCACTTTGATTTTATTTTTAACTGCAATGTGAAACTTGGTAATTTTGACTTAAGTACTTTCACTACACGTAATATTAAAATATTTTGTTTTTTGTTTTAAGATTAATGATTTCGATACCATATTTATATAACTTAGATGAACAGCACCATCAAAATAAAATAAATCTAAAATTTTGAACTGTTAAAAATCCCTCATAATGAGTATACATACATTGACGCTAAAATTGAAAAAAAGGAATAAAAAAAATAATCGTATATGATTCAACTTTGATAATACATTCGAGTGTTCTATGGTATTTCGATTAAACTAAGTTAATAGGCTTCAAGTTGATTCAAGTGTGTTTATATTGCCCGCAATATTTTATACTTACGGATACATACTGTGCGTTTTGAGCCACGTACTAATTTAGCAATTGTCATACTAAATATATTATTGCGCTTGAAAAAATGACCGCCAGAGGCGGGAATCGAACCCGCGTTCCTCGCATGCCGGGCGATTGCCTAACCTCTCGGCCACCCTGGCGTTGGCAGAGCCTGTCGAAATTTTCAAGTGCTTCTTAACGCTGTAATGCCGCGTTGCTTTCATCAATGTTATTGGGATTACACCCTCAACACTCGAAAGAAATACTATTGCAAGTATTTAACAATCGAAAGATGAAGCTTGCAAATACGATAAATTATTGTTTTTAAGTGATAAGCATTCACTTTGCAATCTAAATATATTATTGCACTTGAAAAAATGACCGCCAAAGGCGGGAATCGAACCCGCGGCATTACAGCGTTAAAAAGCACTTGAAAATTTCGACAGGCTCTGCCAACGCCAGGGTGGCCGAGAGGTTAGGCAATCGCCCGGCATGCGAGGAACGCGGGTTCGATTCCCGCCTCTGGCGGTCATTTTTTCAAGTGCAATAATATATTTAGATTGCAAAGTGAATGCTTATCACTTAAAAACAATAATTTATCGTAATTGTCATACTGTAATATATTTCTTACAACAATAATATCAGAATATTTTTAACTTCTATTGATGGCAACAGCTTATTCTCAATGGGCTCAATTCCAATGCGCCCTGTCTAAGATTAAATTTAGGTACAGTCTCTCTCTTTCACTATCAAACAAACGAAAAGAGACAGACTACAATAATTTAGAAACGTCAAATTAAGTGATGCGATTTCTAACGTATTTATACAAGTTTTTGCGTGTTTTCGTCTAACTTTAGTCGTCATCAAATGACATCCCTACTAAATTGTCTATGGGTTCTCTAATTTCCTTAGCAACAGGCAGCTGTTTAGTCTGACGTTTCTAAATTAATATAATCTGTCTCTTTTCGTTTGTTTGGGAGAGAAAGAGAGAGACTGATCCTAAATTTAATCTTAGACAGGGCGCATTGGAATTGAGCTCATTGCCTTTTCCCAATTTTGCCTCCGCGGGAATTTGTAGCAACCATTTTCTTTACATCCATAGTTGCAGCGCATTCTTTTGTTACAAAATTAATTAAATAACAACAATACGAAAACTTCAAGGCTAGTAATTTATTTGGTTCAAACACACAGCGCCCTCTACGTAGAACTAATTTGACAGAGTGCTTTCAGATTGATATTTGACGTTTTTGTTATAAGTTTGTGCGTTGCTGCATATAAATATATAGATAGCTTAGTTGCACACACTGATATCTATAATACAAATACGCTGGACTAAACATTCTCTAAGAATTGACAGATATTTTTTTTACCGAATCAAAGCGCCCCCAACGAGTGTCCAGGGAACTAGAGTAACTTGCATATGTTTATGTCAACTCTCATTAGTTCCGTGGACGGTCACCACACGCTCACTACAGCCGTCAGCGCCAAAATGGCGAAATGGCTTCATTTTTAGGTTGACAGTATTTAGTCCAGCGTACTTGTATTATAGAGGTCAGTGGTTGCACACCATAAAAGAAACAACAAAGTAATTTACACTAAACGATTAAACAATACAAATTAGGCGGTTATATTGCTGAGAGCGATCTCGCTAACGTGCATTCGGAAAAAATAGAGATATTATTTTATTAAAAAAATCGGTGGTTTATAGAGAGCATATGATTAAAGGACTTGTCCTCTTGTTGTATGGAGGCTGGTTTTTTATTCTAAGATATCACCAACCACTAATAAAGCTATATTTATCTTTAAGCTACAAAAATATGAAACACGTAACCATAGAAATCAGAATTTTAAACGCCTCCATTTTTGAGAAAAAATATGTTTTGTAACAGGCATCATCCATTGATCACTTACTTGTATTTCCTGGCTGTATGGCTATGTACCATTGCCTTTCCACTGGTGGATAAATACTACTAGGTACTACCACAGATTATATAATAGGTACTACTGTCAATGGAATGTCAATTTTGCTGTCAATTTTTTTTTCATGCGTTAATTCATATAGGCGAAGGTGCGGTTTCTGTACAGACAAAGAGAAAAATTGATTTCAATTTTTCTCTCAATCGGAGGCCTTAAAAAATATATTAATTATGCAGAAAGGCTAGTTTTTGTGAACTCTTTAATATAATATTTAGTTTATTCTGGTTAGAAATATTGACGAATACAAAACCATTAATGGACAAGTCCTTTGTTCAGAAAATAACTTTACTAAATATCAATTAATTTTAAAAAAAAAAGTGCTTTGAACTACAGTGTACAAGGCAAAAAATAATTTAGCTATAGACAGTGAGAGTTAGTTTCGATTTTGTGAAGCATTGACACCCGTCTTGGTGTAGTGGTCCACGCTCCGGACTACAAAACCAGAGGTTGCGGGTTCGAATCCCGCAAGGGGCAAATTAATTTAATTATTAACATTCTATGAATATTTTAAGCGTCTACTTGTTACCGTTTTTAATAAGGATCAAAAAACGCTAATAAAAACGTTTGATTTTATTCTGTTTTTTTGTATTTGATGTTATAGCGGCAACAGATATACATCATCTGTGAAAATTTCAACTATCTAGCTTTTATGGTTCATGATATACAGCCTGGTGACAGACAGACAGCGGAGGCTTAGTAATAGGGTCCCGGTTTTTCCCTTTGGGTACGGAACCCTAAAAACATTACCCTCTTTCTGACGCAGTCGGATAAAAACAACTCGTCATTTTCACTTTATAGAGAACACGTTTTACAAAAAGAGCTAGAACCAAACCTAAGCCAAACTTCTTAGTTCAAGTTAAATTATATTTGGCCATGACACTTGTTTAGTATATTTCATAATTACCCATTACACATTATAGACGGACAGAATAATAATCAAATATTTACTAGAAAAAATAATAAAAATACCGATAAATTATTATATAAATTAAGCTAATATGACGAATGTGTCAAAAACTACTTTTAGAAAATGCTAAAGAACCACCTAATTGCTAAAGAACCACCTAAAGAACCACTGGTTTTCTTGAGATTTGTTCATAAAGTCAGATTTAAAAAAAATATATATATTTTTGGCTCAATATTGACTTATTTTGTTGTTAAAACACAACAATTGATAATTGTTTTTCTTTAATTCTCTAAAGCGAGATATGAAAATTGCATTAGAATCTTAAAAATTATAATGTTTATAATTATTTTTATAACTTAAGCAATCATTTTGCAAGTTTTTACGAAATTCAATTAAATTTCGCTCACAAAAATTAATCGACTGTGTCATCCGGTGGGACTCGAACCCACGTCCCTTCGCTATCCGGGCGAGTGCTCTTACCAAATGAGCGACGGAGGACGTTAGGACCGGATGACACAGTCGATTAATTTTTGGAAATTTAATTAAATTTTATAATGTTTGCTTACGTTAGATCATTTTTTATTAACTAACCACAACAGTGAAGTTACTTATGAAAAGCCTACAGCTTTATATAAAGAGTGTCCAGTACATGAAATAGAATTATTTACCTACAGATGAGTATCATCATGCTTACTTAAAATTTTTAATTAAGCTTACAAAAGGATAAAAAAAAACACAATAATGATACTTTCTTGTGAAAAATAATTATGCAGTAAGAAATAATGTGACAAAATATATTTAATTAAACCTGTTTGTTGGAATAAAACACTTTTATTATGTGACATTTTAGTCTGACTTTTTGATCACATTATTTTCAAACACATTCATATTTCATACATATAGGTACAAGTTATACATTTACAGTGATCTATAGAATATTTATTCATCTAACAAAAATAATGAACTATACGTAATATTATACATACAGACATACTTAATGACGAATATTGCAATCCCTATATTTAATTACGAATCTAATATTATCGAATACAAATATTATTCCGGTAACCGGTAAATATCGTTATATTTACCGGTCAACGGAAATAACGAATACCGTTATTTATCGGCAGTCTAAGAGATCTACACTCCCCTTTACGATTCAAAAGTTACTAGTTTAAGATTAAAATAACATTTTCATACGAACGCGTATAAGAAAAGACCACGTCCTATCAGAAGGAGATTAAAGTGCTCAAACACTTAGTTCTTTTAATCAGTAAAATCTTAAAAAAAAACATACAAATCGTAACAGCTGATCGTTACTTAGTGTAAAGGTTTATTAAGATTTGAATAATGATCCCGTACAAAAAAAATGTGTTTGCGCACTAGAATTAACCCCTAAGTAGAAGATGCGTTCTTGTGACACGTTAGAAAAAACAATAACACTAGAAACGCGTATTTCATGTAATTTTTGGTACGAATGGATTGGATAAAATGTTAAAGTATAATGATACATCATACAAAAAAAAACAAATGAAGGTTGTTATAATAGTACTTATAATAATAGTAGTAAGTAGCAGCACAGAAATGATTAAAGTTGTCTAGAATCCCCTTTTCCTCTTGTGTGGCTTTCTAGGCTTTTCTATCTATTGTGTATATATTTTTATTCCAAACAGGATTATGCTTTCATAAAGCTTCAGGACTAACAAAATGGATAACATTACTGCGATATTTCCAGCCAAAATCACATCAGTGATCAGTGCTGTGACTGACTTAACAGAAGTCACTGACCAATCGTACATGTTTGGCGATGTAGGAGGCTGGACACATAAGAAAAAATTCTGCTGTGTTGTGACTTACATAACAGCAGTCACTGACCAATCACAAACATATCTATTGTAGATATGATAAGTCGTACTTAATCAGCGTATGAGAAATAAGTATCTGAGTGTTTCAAGACACCACTTAAAATTATGAAAAGATCCATGCCGTCTTTTTTGGAAAAAGTTACCTGTAAGTTTGTTTAAATAATAACGTATATTTTAACTAAATACCGGTTTATACCGTTAACCGTTATTTCAAATCAGTACTTATTTGCCGCATACCGTTATTTTACCGGTACTTCTACAATCCGTACCGGTATTCTCTCACAATATACCGGCAACTCTTTGGTTTAAGTAAAGCAAATACGCGTTACCTTCTTAATCCTTCTCAATTATTGTTTCCTTCTATTCTCTTCTCTTATCTTCTTTAGTTGGTTGAAGTTTCTTTTCTGGCGGTAAACGACACGATTGATCTGATGCCTTTTACCGAAGTCTGTAACAATGCGTTTTTAGTTATTAACTAGTAAATAATACGAAGTTAACAATATACACGATGTTAGTTTACATCCTTGCCATATTTACAGAGGTAACTATATTACGGACACTGAACTCAAATCATAAAAAAAATTGTGACCTAAAATTATGATTTTTAATCTTGATTATTTAATTTTATCGACAATCTGTTACGCACACCATTAACGATCGTAGCGCATGCACATCACTGTTGGCTGTTCATCGGCACAAAAGTGCTGCGGCGATTGCGCTCTCTTTCTAACATCATAAACGCCGCCCCTTCTTCTTCTTTTTTTTCCCTTCTTTTATCTCTGTGAATATGGCAAGGATGCAAAGTAACACCGTGTGTACAGTGCGACTTTTTAGTCACCATCCAAAATATTTCTAGGCATTAGGTATCGTATCGTATGTATCGTATGTGGTGCTTGTGGCGCAGTGGCCTCAGCGCTTTGATAGCGATACCAAAGTTAAGCAACCCACGGCGCGGTCGTGATTGGATGGGTGATCATTCCGACCATTTAAGTTACGTCCATGACAAGCATCTCCGTGCTTCGGAAGGCACGTTAAGCAGTTGGTCCCGGCTAATATCTGTTGGTATTAGTCGTTAAGCCTAGTTAGAGGCCCTCCACCGATCCGTCTCAGTACGGATGACCGCGTGGTGAAGTATGGCTCGTACCTCCTCATAGTTGAGGTGAGGCCTTTTCCCAGCAGTGGGATCTAATAGGCTGACTTTAGGTATCGTATAATTATTTGTTTAACTTAAGAAATTATTTTGCAAGTTTTAACGAAATCAGATTGAAACGCCGGCTCACTGGCGAAGCAAGCAGTTACAAAAATTCGTCGACTGACTAACGTCCTCCGTAGCTCAGTTGGTAAGAGCATTCGCCCGGATGGCGAAGGGACGTGGGTTCGAGTCCCAACGGATGACACAGTCGATTAATTTTTGTGAGCGAAATTCAATTTGATTAGGTATCGTGTATAGAAAAAATAAATAGTTAGGTCAAGGTGTCACCATAAAACATTTTTCTCATATTCAATTTCCATGTTTGCGTGAATGTCAACAATAATGGTTCTTTAGTATGTCTAAATGAGGAGCTTGTGGCGCAGTGGCGGTAGTGATATCAAAGTTAAGCTACCCACGGCGCGGTCGTGATTGGATGGGTGACCATTCCGACCATTTAAGTGACGTCCATGAAAAGCATCTCCGTGCTTCGGAAGGCACGTTAAGCAGTTGGTCCCGGCTAATATCTGTTGGTATTAGTCGTTAAGCCTAGTCAGAGGCCCTAAGGCGGCTTGATAACATCTGACAGACAGTAAGGTTTGTCACTTGCCTTACAGACACCCCTCACCAATCCGCACTGAGCCCGCGTGGTGGAGTACGGCTCGTACCTCCTCATTGCTGAGGTGAGGCCTTTGCCCAGCAGTGGGATCTATGTAGGCTAACTTTACTATACTTAAATAAACATTACCTTTTTCTTGGATCCGTTAAGGTATTCCTTGTACATCTCGGAGCGAAGGTATCTCGAGTAGCTGTCAGACTTCATGAGATGGTACACGTGTGCCTAGAAGACGATTTTTAGTTACAATCAAATAAATTATATACACCATAAAGTAAAAACAATATTTTTTATACAGTACAAATTAGGCGGTCTTATCGCTAAGAGCGATCTCTTCCAGACAACCTTTGGGTATAGGAAATACTTAAATCACAGGAAGGGGGTAATTTGTTTAAAAAAAATATAAACAACTTGTTAATCTGTAAATATTTTAAGCATATAACTGTTTTTATTACTAATATTGAGCAAAATAATCATGTTTGTTTGTTGTATGGGTATTATACACCTTAAATATTTATTTTATTCTGATTTTACTATTGCCGAGGCGACAACATCTCCTGAGGATGCCGCGTGGAGTGGCGAAACGCGTCGAGGTTTTTTGCACGTTGGTGTTGGTAACTAACAACTGCATTAGCTGTAGTGCATGCGTATTGAGGGAGGGAGGTCGGTGCATTTTGCTATTGTTGTTATAGCGGAAACAGGAATACATCATCTGTGAAATTTTTTACTGTCTAGCTATAACGGTTCATAAGATACAGACAGATAAGCAGACAGAAAAGTTTAGTAATAGGGTCCCGTTTCTACCCTTGGGTACGCAACCCAAAAAAAACATGATAATGGTATGGGTTTAGTATTTATTTTATTCTGATTTTAGTATTTGTTGTTATAGCGGCAACAGAAATGCATCATCTGGGAAAATTTTAACTGTCTAGCTATCACGGTTCATGAGATACAAATCGACTGAGAGACAGACAGCGGAGGCTTAGTCATAGGGTCCCGTTTTTACCCTTTGGGTACGGAACGCTACAAAATAAGTGTCTAAGGCATTATGAGTTGAATCTTACCTGTGCTTGGTCAAAGCAATATCTGTCCGCAGTCCCAGATTCGACCTTGGTCCGAGTCAACTCCCTAAAAACAAGGAAATAATAATAATAAAATAATAAATAAGTAATTGAAACTTTATAAACTATTCGAGCGACTAATTGATTCGTTTCCTAGGTACTACATACAGTGTGTCCGGGTTAGGACTAGCGATAATTTATTGGCTATTAGTTCATCAAATGTTATCCATAAAAAATCTCCCATGTCAGGCCTGTGTAACTCCCCGCGTAGGTAGCAAAAACGTACCTACGCGCGGCGAGACCTTGGTAAGGGACTAAACAAGTTGGGTGTCGCTAGCCGGCAGCGACACGCTCCCGCGTTATATTCACCGGCGGTGCGCGACACTAGTTTGCTGGTTGGACGAGCGTGAATAAAGTCCTAGAACAGTCAACCCTATCGCGTCGCATGATCGTACGTCACTGAATAGGTTTAGTGTTTTATGATTCATATTCCAGAGTTATAAGAATGAAATTATCTTGATATGTATTTCTGTTGGTGTCTACACGAAAATGTGCTTGAGACTGAGGCGAACTGAATTATACCATATCGCTGACAACATTGAGTAGATATTTCTTTGAATTTCATTGCAAAGCCAAACTTCTGTACGTAGTACTAGTACTTATTCTGTGCCCATCTTAGGTTCTAACTTTCCCCCTCTTGAAATGGCAGAAATTAATTATTTAAAAAAAAACTATTTTTATAGATCTAAAGGTTCTAAAAGTTATGAAAATGATTAATTTGAAAGGTAACGCTATCGCCTATCAAGTGAAATAAAGATCAATTCAAAATTATTAACCGTCTTGGAGGACATTTTTTTTAGAAATCTTGCTATAAATTGAGAACATAAAAATTTTCAATTATCTTTTGAAACAAAATATTTTTTTGGGTAAATTTTGTTTTTTTCATTAGGATTATGTCTCTAAAATCTGATAAATAAATTATCGCTAGCCGAAACCCGGACACCCTGTATGAAGAAGAGTATTACCTGCTGGCTGCATCGATGTTGACCGGCGAAGGAGCATCCGACGCGAGGAATTCCTTCCATATCTCGCGCGCTCGGGTCGCCACGCGTCTTATAGGCAATGCCTTCAACTCCTGCACCGCCAGCCAGAACCTGGAAAAACATAGAGTTTATATCTGTGAGCTTATACGCGTAAAACAGTGAAAATCTTACACTGGATGTAATCTTTGTGTGCACAGGATTAGATGGGAACAATAAAATACAATTATTTTGCTTTATATTTCCGCTAAGAGACGCTACCGCAGGCACCAAAACCACACCAACCGCAAATGCATTCTGCATTTGCCTGAACGCGGTTGTGGTAGGTGTGGTTGTTTTTTATTGTTGTTTATTTTTCCCATCTAATAATGGATTTCCGCAAAGTAACGCCTGATTCTATTAATTGCACAGGATTATTCTGCAACTATTACAATGTCAAAAAATATATAATAAAATAAAGTACCTACTTTTAAGTTTTTTTTTGAACCTCAGTGTAATTTTTTTTTATAAGTTTAAATATGTAACCAAAAATTCGCACACGGGCAGGATTTGAACCCACGACCTTGGGCTAACCGGGCCACCGCTCTTACTCACTGAGCTACCGTGCAGTCCATACACTCGTGCGAAAATCGTGGTCTCTTTTTAATACGTCACTGCGTGACTTCAGCGCCATCTATCCAAGCTGTATTGCAACATACTGCCTGTGTGCGAATATTATGTTTCATATTTAAACTTATAAAAATAAAGTACGTTGTCTAATGAGTAAAATGAAATTAGTAACTTGGCAAAACTAAAACGAGAATATCAAACATTACGACATTTAACACTCCTATACATTTAGTACGAGATTAGTAGAAAGGTTTTAGTTGCCTTATTTTAAGTAGCCTATTGGGCTCGATCCCAATGTGCTCTGTGTAAAATTAAATTTAAGTTCAGTCTCGTTCTTTCTCCGCCAAAGAAACGAAAAGAGACAGACTACAATAATTTAAAAACGTCTGACTAAACAGCTATCAGTTGAAGAATACATAGACAATTAAGAAGGGATGTCATTCGAAGACGACTAAAGTTAAACGAAAACACGAAAAAACTTGTAAAATACGTAAGAACTCGCATTACTCGATTTGAAGTTTCTAAATGATCGTAGTCTGCCTCTTTTCGTTTGTTGGGCAAAGAAAGAGATAGAAAACTTAAATTTCATCATAGACGGTACCGTTACCATGAGTTTACGGCGGTTTTACTCGCTAGCGACGACGTAAAAAAAGTGTATGGAAAATTGCACAGCGCCTCTAACGGTTACTTGGAGCGCCTCTAGAGGTTACTTGGAGAACTAAAATTTTCCATACACTTTTTTTACGTCGTCGCTAGCGAGTAAAACCACCGTAAACTCATGGTAACGGTACAAGTCACATTGGAATCGTGTCCAATAACTGTTAAAAGGCCGTTAAAAATTCCAAAGGTGCGTCTGAGTTTATGCAGGTATAAACACATCGGTGGTTAAGGCTCCGCACAGATGGGCCACCGATCACAGCTACCGGTGGCTACATTAGAAACGGTAGTATAGCTTCTGTTAAGTTTGAAGATTTGAGACAAGTGATAATAAAGTTAAATCTTCATTATTAAAAACAAGAAATTCAGAAAAATAAAACGTGTGGGTTTGTTTTCTTCGAAGTGTCTGGGAGGTATTTATAGATTTAAGTACCTAAGTAAGTAGCTGTATTGTTTATGGAAAAACAAGGATTTTTTTGCTTTTAGTTTTTGTTCAAATCACCTCTTAGTATTTTTTTTAATTACTCATCACATCTCTCTACTAAGATCCAGCTTTAGTGCCAGGGAGGGGTAAATAATTATGTTTTCAGTTCATTTTTTTACGGGAATCGTGTTATTAAGTTATAGCTTGTTTTAACCAGTCTAGTACGTATTATTTCCGCGTGACTCACTTGAGGTTCTCCCCGCTGAACTCCTTGGAGAGGAACTTGGCGAAGTGGTCCCGGCCGGCCGGGTCCTGCAGCAGTTCACGCAAGCCGAACGCCCAGCGCCGCACGCGACGGAGCGGCAACGGGTCCTTGCTGAACGCACATCAAAGTCAACCGTTTATTCAAGGAGCTGCTTAAGTAGGCTCTTATTGAAAGAAAGAAATGAATGAATGAATGGACATTACGTAACAGATAATAATCAAATCAAGTCATTTATTGTTCATAGTGACATTACATTTTAAGTTGGTACATTATAATAAAGGTAGGTACGAGGGTCAAACTGAAAGTTCTTAGAAAATCAAAAACTGATTACATTAGCCAGTTATTAGTTTTATTATATCTTTTCAAAATATTGTCCATTGACGTCAATACACCGCTGCATGCGATGGAACCACTGGGAAAAGCACTTTGCCCACTCGTCCTTAGGGGTCTCTTCAATGGCATCGCGATACGCAGCCACCGCTTCTTCAGCATTCATAAACCGCTTTCCTTTAAGTTTTTCTTTAATTTTTGGAAATAAATAAAAATCACAAGGCGCGAGGTCGGGGCTATACGGCGGGTGACCCAGTAATTCAACGTTTGATGTCGCCAAATAGTCGATCGTTCGCTTGGCGGTGTGCGACGAGGCGTTGTCGTGGTGAAGGAGGATCCTACTGCGAGGTCGTTTCTCTCGAACTTTTTCCAAGACAAGTGGCAAACAATTGGTTGTGTACCATTCTGCAGAAACTGTTTTTTGATCCTCTAACACAATTGTTGCGAAATGACCTATCCTTCCAAAGAACGAGGCCACCATTTTTTTTCCCGCACTTCGATCTCTCTTCACTTTAGTTGGCAACTCCTCGAAAGGAAACACCCACTGAGCAGATTGTCTTTTGGTTTCAGGATCATAACAGTAAATCCAGCTTTCGTCACCTGTTAGTATGTCGAACACAGCATTTGAGTCACCTCCGTTAAATCTTTCAATCATTTTACGGCACCAATCCACACGATGGAGTTTTTGAGCCTTAGTCAAATTATGAGGTATCCACCGGGCGCAAAGCTTCCTGACCGCTAAATGTTCGTGGAGGATTTTGTGCACTTGACTCATACCGATGCCTAAGCTTGTCCGAATCTGCTGATAGGTCACTCTTTTGTCAGTCTCTATCATACGCCGCACAACACAGATGTTATTTTCAGTCGTCGCCGTAGAAAGCCGTCCCTCACGTACATCATCAGTGAGATTAGTGCGACCACGTTTAAACTCATTAAACCAGTTGTAAACAGTCGCACGAGATGGGGCTTCATCGTGAAAGGCCAATCGTAGTCTATCATAACTTTCTTGTTGACTTAAATGACATCGAAAGTCATAAAAAATCATTGCACGAAAATTTTCTCGTGTTAAATTCATTTTGACGTGACACAGACAATTTTCAATTTGCCGCCAAGTCGTAAAACAAATGACAAATGAATGAAATATATACTCAGTAATATTGGCAAAGAGTTCTATTTTCAAATTTTAGAATATTTTTTTTATTATATTGTTTATAAGTGGCCAGTTCTAAGAACTTTCAGTTTGACCCTCGTATACACGTGACGCCCTGCAAGGGCATGACAACAATGAGCGCTAGTCACTTAGAATTACTAACATATGAAACTTAAATTAAACCATCAAATTATAAATTACAATTAAAAACGAAATAAAACCAGCCAAGCGCGAGTTAGACTCGCGCATCGAGGGTTCCGTACCTACACAACATTAGACACTATATTATGATCTTTTTTTTAGTTATAAAACGGTAAAAAATCTTAATAATTATTTTAATTTCATTATTACTTTTAAAGTTTATACACATATTAATATTATATGAACATTTCAAGCGTCTACCCGTTGCCATTATTAATATCGAGCAAAAAAGGACGGCAAAAAAATCACGTTTGTTGTGTGGGAGCCCCCCTTAAATATTTATTATATTCAGTTTTTAGTATTTGTGTTATAGCGGCAACAAAAATACATCATCTGTGAAAATGTTAACTGTCTAGCTACCACGGTTAACGAGATACAGCCTGGCGACAGACCGATATACAGACAGCGGAGGCGTAGTAATAGGATCCCGTTTTTATCCTTTGGATACGGAACCCTAAGTAGGTCCAACCCTTTCTCACTTCCCGTGTTAGTACCAAAAGCGTACCTACGCGCGCGCTTTAATCACCGGCGGCGCGCGGCACTACGTTGCTGGCTGGACGAACATAAGTGAAGTGCTCTTGTGATGAGCTAGATGGCGATAGTAGCTTCTTGTTAGCTGTCAACCCTATTGCGTCGCGTGTTCTGACATCCTAAAATAGGTTTAGTGTATTATGGATCGTTATCCAGAGATATAAGAATGAAATGCGCTTGCAATGTATTTTTGTAAACGTCTCAACGAAAAAGGTGCTCGACTTAGCGGCGAGTTAAATTACATCATATTTTCTGAGACGTTGAGTAGACGTTTCTTTGAATAGAATTGCAGAGTGATACTGCAGTATTTTTTCTGTGCTATTACTACGTGCACAAGTTTGACTTTGTAATGAAATTCAAAGAAATATCTACTCAATGTCATCAACGATATGGTGTAATTTAATTCACCTCAGATTCAAGCACATTTTCGTTTAGACACCTACAGAAATCCATTGCAAGATAATTTCATTTTTTGACTCTGGAATATGATTCATAATACACTAAACCTATTCAGTGATGTACTATCACGCAACGCGATAGGGTTGACTGCCACAAGAAGCTTCTTACGCCTATCTAGCGCATCTTTCTAGGACTTTATTCATGCTCGTCCAGCCAGCAACGTAGTGCCGCGCGCTGCCGGTGAATAAAATGCGCGCGCGTGTCGCTGCTCCCTCGCGACACCCAACATGATTAGCCCACCACGGTGGGTCGTCGCGCGAAGTTACGTTTTTGCTACCTACGCGGGGAGTTACACAGGCCTGGCAGTGTCTAGTAGGCTCTAATTGATCCGCTAGATAACGCTGGAGTAACGTAAACGGGCGGTGGACACGGTAAGGTAGTGTGGTCGTAGCATTAGTATTAGTGCAACTACCTCGTTGGTCTAGTGGTCAGCACGCTGGGTACTATCCACGACGTCCCGGGTTCGAATCCCGGGTCGGGCAGAAATTTGTTTCTGATATTTGTTTGTTTTTGGGCTTTTCTTTTTTGAAATACCACAGAAACAGCTTGAAGTCAGAAAGTTGGTGGTATTAACACCCCCGTGCCTCGGAAAGCACGTTAAGCCGTTGGTCCTGCGCCTGATCTCTCTACGGTCATGGCGGATGACGACTCACCGAATTATGAGAGTGAAAGAACGTGTTTTTCTTTTACATATTATATTTATATGTTTCTAAAATGATTTCTGGTTGAATAAAGAGTATCTATCTATCTGTGTATAGTGCACACACTTATGCACTATAATATCTCCCGCACAGTAAGCTTATCTCTGTGGAGGTGCGAGAGAGTGATGGAGTGCTAGCTAGTATACGTACCACTGTTTCTCTTGCTCCCACAGTTCCGTGGTGTCACTGACCCAAGGGTTGGGCCACTCTGGAGGGGTAAGAAACGCGTCGTACTCTGCGTACTGCTCGCAGTAGGATATGAACCTAGGAATAATGACAATAATAAACAAATATACAGTGAGTTCGAGTTTGGACCAACTATAATTTAGGGGCATTTAATTTATCAAATGTATTCATGTAGAAGTGTTACTAACCCAAAAACTTACCATAAAAATGCCATTTAAAAAAAAATAGGATTATGTCTCTTAAATTTGATAAATAATTTTTTTAAATTATCGCTAGGCGAAACCCGGACACCTGTATATCTATAGCTAAAAGCCAGTGTTGTGACAAACTATCCATCTGCTGTCGATTCAAACTGAGCGGGGACCTTGTTGGCACACCATGTAATAATTTTTTTATAATCCTAACTTTGAATTATGTTATGTTTATGGGCCAAATAAAGAACTTCTTATATCTTATCCTGCATATTTCTCCTTGAGTGTGGTGTCACTAATCGTATATGTAAAATTATACATCCTAACTTGTATTCTTAAACGCCATAAATCACTAACTTATGATCCTAAAATTCTAACCAAGAGAAGACAAACACAAAGTAATTGCAACTATCCTAGTTAGTTCAGCGTAGGCTGCTAAACTATTTGCAACTCAATCCCAATATCTGTATAATTCAATTAACAATATCATCAACATTTACCATCTTAATTATAACGAATGTAATAAAACTCTCACAAATTGGCTAAAATCACTCAGTTATACTGATACTGAAAATTTAATAAAGCATATTTTATAAAACAGTATTTAACTAAGTACCACATGTTTTTAAAGTTATTAACACTTCTAGTCGTTCCCCGCGACTTCGCGCGCAAGAGTTGGATTTTCCATATAAACTTTCATCCTCCATTTCACCCCCTTAATATTTTTATATCGCGACTAAATGTAGCCTATGTCCTTTCCAGGGTCTCGAACTGTCTCCATATTAAATTTCATCTCAATCGGTTCAGTGGTTTAAGCGTTAAGAGGTAACAGACAGACAGACACACTTTCACATTTATAATATTAGTATGGATTTGCTTACGGCATAAATTAATGAGCTGTAAAAATATACACACACAAACACATATAAGCACGCGCACTCACACACACACACACACACACACACACACACACACACACACACACACACACACACACACACACACACACACACACACACACACACACACACACACAGACACACACACAAACACATTCACGTACACATGCAGCGCGCGTATGCGCAAGCAACGTAATGCATGCGATTAACTTTGTATTTCTTATTAATATTTTTCATTTTATTTGTAACATTGCGTACCTACCTTTACTTGAAGCTAAGACGATTTGGGAGGGCGGTAGCTTTCTACTACAGGTATTATTATACTTAAAAGGAATGTTACCATGTATTGTTGTAACCCTGGTCGATAACGAAATAAAACATTTTCATTTTCATTTTTCATGTGTGCAGGGATAGAGACCTATCTTTCTTTTCTTGTGTATGTGTCTGCGTGTACTAGTGGCATACATACATCTCGGCAACCTTGCTGACGCGAACATTCCTACGTTCGATTCGCGCCTTGAGCACTGCTAGCTGCCTGCGCGCCACTTCTATTTGCTGCTCGATGCTGCCTTTCTGTTTAACTTCCGGTTCCGGTGCGGTCGAGCCAGCTTCCGGTTGTGATGGCTCGCCTGTGGGTAGTTGAAGATGTTCAGTACGCTCTGTTTAGGTATAAAGTAGTAATGTCCTCCTAGCCGATTTCGACTACGGCGGCCTATCTCAACAGAGATTAGCCAACTGCGCAGGACATATTATAGTGCACAAGTGTGTGCGCAGTACACAGGTGCACTCTCTGTTCCTTCACTCTCATAATGCGGTGAGACGGCAGTCCGACATGACCGTAGAGAGATCAGGCGCAGGACCAACGGCTTAACGTGCTTTCCGAGGCACGGGGGTGTTAACACCACCAACTTCCTGACTCCGGAGCTGTGTCTGAGTAATTTCAAGACAGAAAAACCCAAACACTCTCGGCCCGACCCGGGATTCGAACCCGGGACCTCGTGGATAGTACCCAGCGTGCTGACCACTAGACCAACGAGGCAGTAACGAGGATAAAGTAGTAGTAGATAAGTAAATAGGAGATTCACACCCGTATTATAGGATGTCTATTTGAATTTCCTCCACTCAAATCAACCTTGCTTACAACAAGCAAACATTATTATTGAAAAAAACGGTATTTTAAAAAACTAAAAAACCCGACTGCGTTTCTGTGTAATTGGAAATTAAAAAACCCTAAAACAAGAAAGAGGTCATACCCGGGTTAAATTGGTACCCATATTAAAAATTGTAGCAGTCGGGACCCATTCTAGAAATGGAGGCTTAGTGAATTTAGAGCACATACTTACCCTCTACATTACATTGCAGATTACTTCAATCTACTGACGAGACGCTGACTTTGTAACATGGGTCCCGACTGCTACAATTTTTAATATGGGTACCAATTTAACCCGGGTATGACCTCTTTTTTGTTTTAGGGTTTTTTTAATTTCCAATTACACAGAAACGCAGTCGGGTTTTTTAGTTTTTTAAATTATCGTTTTTATTTTATTATTTTTAGTTTTATTATTAGACTGCAAAAATTATTATATTTTTGAAATGGTCTCTTTACTGGCTTTCATTTCATACCCATATTGCTATGCTAAGAAAAAAATCAATCCCCTCTCCCCCTTTATTTCCATTTGCGGGCGCCATTTTTGAAATTTATATAGCCTATGTCACTCTCACAATTTTGACAAATTCAACGACACCTCATATGTCAAAAACTGTCGAGCCGTTTGGGCTGTAGGGCGTGCCAAACAATTATACATACATACATACTCTCGAAAAACATAACCCTCCTTCCGCAGTCGGGTAAAAATAAACAAAACACTCGACTGCAAAAAATATTATATTTTTATAATGGCCTTTTAACTGGCTTTGATTTGATACCCATATGTACGTGCCAGATAAACGTGCATAAAAGTTCGTTCACCTCGACAGCTAAAACCTTGTGACACGTATCATTTGTCTTTTTAACTATCGATTATTGACATTTAATTTTTGGGTTCAAGGTCGACCCGTACCGAGGTTCATTTGTTAGACAGATTCGTATCGCTAAAGCTTATAGTTAGGGTCGCCGCGCTTCGCATACTGGCGTGCAGTGGTACACGAGTGACGGTCTGCAGGGGTGACGGGTCAATGACTTTTTATGCACCGCACGGACTATAGCTGTGGTCAGAATAGTAGATTGTTATACAAGGGCCGAAAGTGACCATCCTACTCGAGAAGTTTCAATAGCTCGAGAGTGGAATGGGTGCTTTCACCCGTAAACATACTATTTTTCATTTCGACTGTAAGGAAATCGAGGGTATCGATAGACTATCGATAGTTGAGGAAATAGCAATAGTATCGATTAAATATCAATAGACTATCGACAGTTTAGGAAAAAGCAATAGTATTGATAAAATATTGATAGTATCGATAGACTATCGATAGTTGAGGAAAAAGCAATAGTATTGATAAAATATCGATAGTATTGATAGACTATCGATACTTGAGGCAAAGGCAATAGTATGGATAAAATATCGATAGTATCGATAGTTGAGGAAAAAGCAATAGTATCGATAAAATATCGATAGTAGACTATCTAGTTGAGGCAAAAGCAAAAGTATCGAATAAATATCAAGAGACTATCAATAGTTGAGGAAAAAACAATAGTATCGATAGACTATCGATAGTCTAGGCAAAAGCAATAGTATCGATAGTCTACCGATAGTAATGATAGTATCGATATCTCCATTAATATAAATACTAACGACACATAGCTATCGATAATATCAAAGTTCAATACTAAAATCACTATCGATAGCTGATACAGCTCTGACTATTGCAATAACTATCGATACTCTCGATAATGGCCTTTTATTCAATAGTAGGAGTGGAGTATAAAGTAAAAGAGAAAAGCTATTCCCCACCCGGCTATCTACACATGAAAATTCAACTTTCCGAACAGGTGAGATGAAAAAAATCAATCCCCCCTCCCCCTTTTATTCCCATTTGAGGGCGCCATTTTTTAATGTATATTTACAGCCATTGATTTATTATATATAAGGATGCACTACACCATACAAAATCAAAGCCAAAATGTACAAAATTGATTTTGAGGCAAAATATTCTATAGGTACTATAGTACACACACACCAACAACATGTTCCACAGATTTATAAGAAGCATAAGGCTACTGCCACAGGTATTAATTTAGTTAATTAATGAGTGTAATAGTATAATAATCGGATTACTAAATTATTCTATTAAAAATGTATCTTGCTTAAAAATGTATGCTTTGAAAATTACATTATTATTTCTCTGCAGCTGTTTTTATTGTTAGCACGGTTTAAAAGACAAAAGTTCCAGCAGAAATTACTATTTATAAAACACTTTTTTTCGTCTTTATTTTAGCTACAGTTATTTATTATAGTGTGGTTTTATGAAAATACTTTGATTTACTGCTAAGGTAGCTAGAAGGTTCTCTTCTAAACAGTTGGCTAACTTAATTTAAAAATGAGGTGAATAAGGTAAACTAGTTAAGTTCAGTCGGAAGTACGTCAAGGCATACATTTGAACTACAAAAACAGCGTTTATCATGTAAGGAGTAGAAGCGGTATCAAGGTCAACACGTGTAGTCTGACTTGCGGTGTGTAAGTACACTCGGCTCACGTCAGACTACCCCACTTTCACTTTAAGACCACCCCTATTAACTACGTAATAAAACCTGTTTTATAGCTCACATGTAACCTGACGTACTGCTGGCTGTACTAAAATTAAAAACCGTTTCTTTAGTCTAGGTACTCGTTATACCTAACTTCTACATTGGATTTTACCGATTGCTAAGATATATGACAGTTAAACAACAAGCAAGTGAAATACAACATAAAAACATAGGCTGGGTGCCCCGAATACTAGCCTAATTGCAGCCTTTTTGCATCTACATCCCTTTACGTGTAGTGTAATACCTACATATCAGATTCAGAAAAATATACGAACACACAACGCTATATTTTCCCTTCTCATAAAACTCATCGTCCTGGCTTATTGCGATAAATTTGCTTCATTTTCTTTACAAACATAATTTTGTGGAAACCTAAAAACTCAAGTATTTTGTTTAACAAAAAAAATTCACTGGCGACTCCATCCTTAAAATTGACTTTGTTCCGATGACGTCACGTATTTTGTTTCATTTTAGCTTTGGGTGTGAAAGTGATAGAAGATTGGCAATGTTTTACGTAAATAAATTAGAAAATAAAATATTAAAGCAGGTTTCAAGTATTATTTCGGTTTCAAACCTTATCAATAATATTTACCTACCGATGAAACGTCATTCCATATTTTTTACGATTCATTGAGCTGTGATTTTTGCAATTTTTGACGACACACTTAGGCATGTTCATTGTTTGACGGACCACGCGTCATTAGATACTTAATCGGCTTAAAATGGCGATCCGGCCGATTAGAGAATGTGCCATAGCTGTCAGTGTGATGAGATATCCCTATATATATTAAATCATCATCATCATGTTTATAGCTCACAATTTTGACAAATTCAACGACACTTCATTATGTCAAAAACTGTCCAGCCGTTTAGGCTGTAGGACGTACCAAACAATTGACAACATTTTATTTTTATTAACGTGCCAAAATTCGAAAACCATTTCGAGATTTGGCGATGCTTAATACGTTAAAAATATTTCAATTTATATTTTTTACGTTATAATTTAAGAGATATTTGAAAACAACTGAAAGGTACTATGATACTGGCATTATAAGGGTACATGCCTTTGCCTGGTTGTCTGGCCTTACGTAAAAAAAAACCATAAATTGAAGCAAGCTGTCATTATGACATTGACATTTGACACTGACACTATTATGAGTGAGTGAGAGGAGAGATAATGGTAGTGTTGTTCTATAGAAGTATCAGTTCGATAGAAAGTCCATTTAGCTATCGATAGTTTCAGAACAGTAATTTTAGGAATGCTTAAAATACATGCACTATCTGATTTGGTGACAAAATCATAGAAATTCCTTCAATTATATTATTAATGATTTTGGTTTTGATGTCATGGCTTTAGCATCTATAAAAAAATAAGTAAGGAAAATGGCAACATAAGCTTTTGTTAACAAGATTGTGTTTGTATAAAAATACTCACTAAGATAATTCGTCTACTTCTTTACTTAAAATTGTGTATTTTGAAATACGTGCTTGATATCGAAATCGATATCTTACTGCTACCAAATACAACTCTATAGACGTCAGTATTTTTTTTAAATTTTTAAAAAATGGCAAAAGCGTAAAGTCGCACATCCTTACGCTTGTACGCTCTTTTGGAATGGAGTTTTTAAATAATATAATTCAAGGGGAAATAATGAAAAGATATAAAAAAGAAAAATACGAGTGTCTTCTTTTTTAATATACTGTGGAAAAAATAAAAAAATGCATGTAAAGTTTTTGAAATGTTGTCAATTATACATACATACTCTCGAAAATCATAATCCTCCTTCCGCAGTTGGGTAAAAAAGAGGTGCTTACCATTTTCCTTCACAGTGTTTTCAGAGTTCTTCTTCTGTATCTGTTCTTCACTTTCTTGAGCGTTTGTTATTGTCACGATCGGGTTGTTCTGAAACGTAAATAAATATATACGTACTATTACGTTATTTCGGGCATAAAAGTACAACAATAGAAGATTTAGTTGCAAAAAAGAAATTTAAAAAAAATCTTCACCTTTTTTATAAATTTTTTTTTGTTGTTGAGGTCGAAAATTCTCAAAAATTCAGAAAAAAAATCATAACTTGAAAACTACGAAAAATCGCGGAACAAACATAGGGAAGATTTGAGTACCCCAAGAAGTACTCTGTCTCTGGACTTGCGCTTTACCGTACCTCTTGGGACACCTGTATATTCCATAGCAGTTCCCCGCGACTTCGCCCTCGGCTAAAGTTGAATTTTTCATAGAAACTTTTATCTCCCAGTTCACCATGACTTAGGTGCAAACGCTCGTGCTTGTCTGACAAATATTTGCCCCTTGCGGGATTCGAACTAACCACTGGTTTAATAGTCCGGAGCGCGAACCACTACACCAAGACGGTCGTCAAAAGAACGATACAATCCGTTTTTTTTTTGCGTGTCAACATTGACATTTGACTTTAAAACTAATACTGGTGAAAAAAAATTTTACTAATAGCTCTAAAAAGCTGCATATATTAAACGATAGACTACCATTATTAGGGTGTAATTTTTGTGTCTATCTTATTTTAAATGAGTAATTTCGTTAAAAAGGATTGTCAAGATTGTTTACAATGTTGGACAAGCAATGAAAAACTGACTTTAGGTGAATATAGTGAAATGTGACGATATAGTTTACTATTCCCATACAAAATCCATGGAAGAGCGTTTTGGCAGTTCATTAAAAGCACGTCAACGACTAGTGGTGTCGAATCCATACTAATATTATAAATGCGAAAGTGGGTCTGTCTGTCTGTCTGTCTGTTACTTCTTGACGCTTAAACCACTGAACCGATTGAGATGAAATTTGGTTTTGAGACAGTTCGAGACCCTGGAAAGGACATAGGCTACATTTTGTCGCGATATAAAAACATTAAGGGGGTGAAATGGGGGATGAAAGTTTATATGGAAAATCCAACTCTTGCGGGCGAATCGCGGGGATCCACTAGTAGCCAATACATCAAAGACGACGAACCTTCAGATTGTGTTGCAAAACCAACTCCTGGGCTTGCCGGAGTCGCTTGGCCTTGATCGCGTTGATGCGCGAGAGCTTGCGCGGGTCCAGCTCGGTAGTGTTCACGCAGCCTGGCTGCAAATACGAAATGATACAAATCAGATTTATTCTCAATGCCCTAAAGACTAGTACCCGTTCAGTTCAAGTTGACTGTACTTCCCCTCCCACTCCCCATACCGCGCCTCAACGCAGACCCGCTCAGTACGGTACGGTTAGCTTAAGCAGCGTTGCCATACATAAAATTTATTCGACTTTTAAAATCCGTATAGATACGGATAAATTAGTATTTAATCCATACATCGAGGACATATCCTACTAGAGGCGAAGCAAAAACTATTTTACTCCAAACTTTATCTGCTCTGACAACCGCAATAGAAGGTGTCAGTTCTGTCAAAACCGTATGTCAAAAACTAATTGATCTGTGTGGTATGTCAACGTGAATACTTGAATTGTTACGAAAAAATGAGATTTGAGAAATAATTAACATAATGTCGTATTGTTCTATACTGTGTTGTAAGAAAAAAAGCAAAACATCGAATTTTAAAACGGATGTGATGTCATTTCATCGGTAAGTAATAGTAATTATGCAATTTTAAAAAGTTCATAAAATTTTCCTACGGCTCAAGATAAATCGGTCAAGCGTACTGACGTTTAAGTCTCATCTTGCTCCCACTAAGTGGTTAGCACATAATGTCATCTCATTCTATTCGTTAACACTCGTTACTAGTGTTGCGCTGAATTGGTTATACGACTTATCGACATTTATGTGCACAGTTTACATTACACAATATTTATTTTAGTAATTTGGCAGCACGGAGGTATAGTGATATAATCGATAACATAAATATTTACACTCGCGCACTAGAATCAATACCTATGCAAAAATGACATTAACCTACCTATACCGAGGAAGGTTGTGTTAGAATTATTGATTTTCTTGCAAATAACAAAACGCTGACGCTTGACATGACGTTTGATAGTTTTCTTGGTTTAATGGATTATGAACAATGAGATGCATAGTGAAAGCAAAGAGTATGGATGTTTGCGTTAGTAAATATATATGTGTATCGATTCTATTACTGTAAGGTGTGTGACGATAATAAAGGTGATGAATGGATGTAATGAGAAGCGAATGAGCAATTGGAGCCTTCAAATAGATAGAAAATCTTTATGGCAAACCATACCAATAAAAGAAATAAGGCAATTTACACAGAAAGATGTATAATGTAGGTGGATTTATTATTAAAACAATCCCTTCCAGACAAAATACCTACCGTATTTACCTACATTCTCATTCACTGAAAAACCTGAAGTGACTAAGTGACTATGAAGTAAATAATGGTGAAAATTTCGTGTGCGAGTTCGCACTCAGCCTGTTTTTTCAAAAAAAAACCTTGTCCGGGCTTTAAAACTTTGAAAGTGATGCCTCTGTTCTTAGGTAAAGAGGTAGATACATATCGGAAAACATGATTTTAAGAAACTTGTTTCCTGTCGTATATAAAGTATGAGCCTTATTCTTAATTTATAGAAATTAGAAAACAATAAACGCATTTTAATAAAAATACTTCCTGTATTTAGATTTCAATGTAATTTCTCTGTGCTTGGCTTTTAAATTCATGTTTTTATAATTTAAGCAATTTATTTGCAAGTTATTATGGAAGTTAATTTGTTTTACAAACAAAAGTTTATTTTTTATTATATACTAGCTGACCCGACAGACTTTGTCCTGTTATTTAGTTTTTTTTTAATCCTCTTTGACGATATCTGTCAATTCTATGTCGAACGCACTGACCTCTATAGAACAAGCACGCTGGACTAAACATTCTCTAAGAAATAACACATAATTTTGTGCCAAATCAAAGCGTCCCCACCGAGTGTACAGGAAACTAAGATAGAGTAACTACCATATGTTTATGTCAAATTAGTTCCGTGGATGGTCACCAGCGTGTGTTGCCGCCGTCAGCGCCAAAATTGCGATAGTTAAATGGCTTCATTGTTAGGTTGACAGTATGCAGTCCAGCGTATTTGTATTATAGAGGTCAGTGGTCGAACGTCATAAGGTTACATTCAAAATGTTTTAACGTCCAAAGCGCTAAGGTTTGATTAGAAATAGGTGGTTAAGTATTCCTGAATTTAATAATTTTCCACGCAATTTTCTTATTTTTTTCTTTCATAAGAACCTTCTTCTGACAATAACAAACAACAAAAATCGGTCCAGCCGTTCACGTGTGATGGCGTGACCAAGGAAAATAGGGATAGATTGATAACAATTTTGATGATTCATACTTTAAATGATTAATTTGATGACTAACTTAAATTTCTTAGGAACAAGAATAAGATATTGTATTTAGGATATTGCACATTAGTGAAAAGTTTAACCTTAGGTGTAATAAAATATTGTTCCCATTAAATTAAACAATAACATCGACTATCGATACTAATTTCTTATTGACCATCACTAATACGGTGTTTGACATTCAGTCGGTTCATTCGGAATCTTTCGGATTTGGCGGAATTTTTCTGGAACAAAATTAATGCCATTTCCCCCTCTAGTGGGATATGTCCTAGATGAATCCATATTATACAATATTATAAATGCGAAACTGTGTCTGTCTGTCTGCCTGTTACCTCTTGACGCTTATACCACTAAACCGATTGAGATGAAATTTGGTATGGAGACAGTTGGAGACCCTGGAAAGGACATAGGCTACATTTTGTCACGATATAAAAATATTAAGGGGGTGAAATGGGGGATGAAAGTTTATATGGAAAATCCAACTCTTGCGGGCGAAGTCGCGGGGAACCACTAGTACTGTTTAAAATCGATTTTATGTTAAATTTGTCAAAACACATTACAGATTTATAGGCCCTACAGCCCGTTGACTTTGCTAACCGTACTGCTGGCGTGGCGCGGTATGGGTAAGCGGGGCGGGAGGTAGCGGTCAACTTCAACTGAACGGCTAGTATGGACTTTCTATCGGCCAAAGAAGATGTTTCAGTTTTCTATGGAACTTTGGCCATCTCTTGTACATTATACCAAAAAATAGGAAAAAGGCTATGAAACCTTACCTACATATTTATCTTTACCTTTTTTTACGTTGTTTTCTTGCACAAAGAAGATTGATGTTCATTTTACGGCAATAATATCTCATAATGACGGAACTGCACAAATGAATGACAGATGACAGCTACTTTTTCACGCTTGGAACCAAACGTTTTGGCCGCTGATAGTTCAGAAAACATATTTCTTTTTTAGTAAACTAAATATTGATAACATAGTTTTCTAATGATTATAGTAAAACAGAAAAACTAAGTTGATTTTTGAATCATTACACTGCATTTTGATTTCTGAACGTTCTCAAATATGGCGATAAAAATTGCCATCATTATTGAATGTGTAACAATGAAAAATCTTTTTGTACATTAAGAAACGGCAAGATATTTTTTTTATATATTTTTTAGGGAGATAAAGTGATTTTTCTTATTTTTTGGTTTCCTGTACAAGATATGGCCAAAATTGTTACAACTTTATTTATTTGTTTTTTAAAAATTTCATTTATTTGCTATAAATAGGGTATGGTGATAAGTTTGTCACAAGATGGTAGACAGTAATTAATAGTTGCTTAGAACCTATTTAGCCATAATGTTTATGGCATGCAAACTTTTTAAACATAAATAGTATTATCATTAAATTTATACATTACAATGTCAGCTACAAAACAATTCATTATTGAATTAGATGTCAAATTTGAATGAGAGCACGGTCGGTGGACTTTTTGAGAAGAAGTCAGCATACCTTTACCGAAGTGAATATTGCAAACAAAAATTCAAAAAATGTCATTGGGTGGGACTCGATCCCATAACCACAGAAGTTGCTTAGATTATAAAATAAATATATTAATGCAAGTTTTTTAAAATTTCGCATACAAAAACTGTTCCCGCGTATATTTTCCATGAATTGATGCATTCTATCGCCGTGTCACTGACGCAGAAAGCACTTACAAAAAAATATTTGAATGACTAACGTCCACTATAGCTCTCTTGGGAAAGCATTCGCCCGGAAAGCGTGGGGTCGTGGGTTCTCGAACCTATCCATGATTTTTTGTGAGCGATTTAATATTACAGAAATAAATATAAGCCAGCATGCTGACCAATACAACACGAAGCAGGCATACCATAGGTCGGTGCACGTCCCAGAATGCTCTCTCTTGGCTGTCGAGAACCTTTCGCTCCAATTTGTCACGTTTCTTGTCAACCTGCAAACAAAAACATCTATTAGGCAAAGTGATAGTACTTATGTACTGTATTTAGTGGTCAGCACGTTGGGTACTATCCACGAGGTCCCGGGTTCGAATCTCGAATCGGGCCAAGAGTGTTGGATAAAGAAAGAAAGAAGCATTTATTAATTTGGGACATCACAAACAAACATCGTACAGAATTACAAAAAAATACAGAATTACAAAGATAACAAAAAAAAACAATACAAAAAAATCAGTAACAGTCAACGCTAGCTATAAATATACATAAATAACTCAGCCACAGCTCCGGAGTCAGGAAGTTGGTGGTGTGAACACCCCCGTGCCTCGGAATGCACGTTAAGCCGTTGGTCCTGCGCCTGATCTCTCTACGGTCACGTCGGACTGCCGTCTCACTGAATTATGAGAATGAAGGAACCGAAAGAGAGCACCTGTGTATTGCGCAAACACTTGTGCACTATAATATCTCTCGCTCAGTTGGCTAATCTGTGTTAAGATAGGCCGCTGTAGTCGAAACTCGGCTAGGAGGACATTACAGGTATTTTAGACAGAATAATGTTAGTGAGTGAGTGACTTCGACCCCAGCCTGTACCACTGAGTTTATATAAAAACTTAAGTACAATCTTTTTCAAAAGATCGGTGCCTGACAGTAAAGAAAAACGAAGGGTTTGAGTCCCACCGGATGACAGTCGATTAATTTTTGCGAGCGAAGTTTAAGTTATAAAAATAATGAGAAGGAAAACATCATAAGAAGACCTGCACACTAGTTGGCTAGTGTGTGAAATGGAGAAGGCTATGGCAAACCACTCTAAAATTGCCAAGCAGTTGTTGTGTGTTTCATTCCACATAATGATCATGACCCTCGGTCATAAGGAATATGAATATGAAGAAGAATGTTATGAAGTTTCAACCTTTTGTATAAATATGTAGAGGTGTTTCGCAAGACAGTCGTAAGACCCCCACTGTTTCTGCAAAGGGTGTGTCGTAGGCATGGAAGATTTCATGAATAGCAGATGAAAAATCATATGAAATGAATTTCATTATTCACACCTGCTATTTCTTGTCTTATAGACTGCTACAAATCACACTCTGCGAAATCATAGATCATGCTCATTTCATTTCATTCATTGATGACTGCTTGTAGCAGAGCGAGTCGCGAGCGACCGAGTAGGAATGATTTGCCCTAGGTGCGTGTTAGATAAAGACAAACACTTGTTATGCGATCATAGGACGATCGATACTGGGTGGGCATTTTAAGAACTTAAAACTTATGAACATAAAGTTTAGATTCGTTTGCCATGATTTTTCATGACAACCTAAATATGACATTTCATATTAGTAGCAAATTAGCAACCGTTCACAATAATTCATATTTCATTATAAGTAGCAAATAGCAAAAAGTGTTACATTATGACACTGCGAAAAAAAATCATTGCCAATGAAATTTCACATGTGATTTCATATGAAAAAAATAACATGATTTCATGTAATGAAAATGAATTAAAAGTAGCAATCATTTCCATGACTAGTGTGTCGCAAGGAACAGTCATAGGGCCCCTGTTATTTCGACAAAGGGTGTACCCTAAGGCTCAGTTATAAGACCACCGCTGTTTCTGCTAAGGGTGTGTCGCAAGGAACACTCACAGGGCCCCTGTTATTTCTACAAAGGTTGTAACCTAAGGCTCAGTTATAAGACCACCGCTGTTTCTGCTAAGTGTGTTGCAAGGAACAGTCATAGATCCCCTGTTATTTCCACAAAGGGTGTACACTAAGGCTCAGTTATAAGACCACCGCTGTTTCTGCTAAGGGTGTGTCGCAAGGAACAGTAATAGGGCCGCTGTTATTTCCACAAAGGGTTGTAGCCTAAGGCAAAGTTATAAGACCACCGCTGTTTCTGCTAAGGATGTGTCGCAAGGAACAGTCATAGGGCCCCTGTTATTTCCACAAAGGGTGTACCCTAAGGCTCAGTTATAAGACCACCGCTGTTTCTGCTAAGGGTGTGTCACAAGGAACAGTCACAGGGCCCCTGTTATTTCTACAAAGGTTGTAACCTAAGGCTCAGTTATAAGACCACCGCTGTTTCTGCTAAGTGTGTTGCAAGGAACAGTCATAGATCCCCTGTTATTTCCACAATGGGTGTACCCTAAGGCTCAGTTATAAGACCACCGCTGTTTCTGCTAAGGGTGTGTCACAAGGAACAGTCACAGGGCCCCTGTTATTTCTACAAAGGTTGTAACCTAAGGCTCAGTTATAAGACCACCGCTGTTTCTGCTAAGTGTGTTGCAAGGAACAGTCATAGATCCCCTGTTATTTCCACAATGGGTGTACACTAAGGCTCAGTTATAAGACCACCGCTGTTTCTGCTAAGTGTGTTGCAAGGAACAGTCATAGAACCCCTGTTATTTCCACAATGGGTGTACCCTAAGGCTCAGTTATAAGACCACCGCTGTTTCTGCTAAGGGTGAGTCGCAAGGAACAGTCACAGGGCCCCTGTTACTTTCACAAAGGGTGTACCCTAAGGCTCAGTTATAAGACCACCGGGATTTTTCATAAGGCTCCAGCTATTTGAGAGAAAGACAATACATTTATTAATATCTCTACCAAGGGTGTACCGCAAGGATCTGTCATGATGAGATGTGGGGTGATGAGACCCCTGTTATATTTAGTGACCCCTTCTTTTTAAATAAAGTACTTCCGCTAGGTACCATCATAAGACCTGCGTCCAAAAACCAGAATTGTATCACAACGTTCCATATTATCTGCCTCGTCCTTTCCACTAAATCAAACTTACCTTGCTCTGCGCCTCGGCCTGCATGAAGATAAACTCCCACTTGCGGCTGAACATCTTCTGAAGCCGCGCGAGCGACTCCGCCTCGTAGTCCGCTAGCTCTAGGCGAGCTTTGTTCTGCATGGTACGCTTGCATAGATATACCGCTGGAAGGAGACCAAACGGTTAAGTAAAGTTAGCCTATAAAGATCCCACTGCTGGGCAAAGGCCTCACCTCAACTATGAGGAGATACGAGCCATACTCCACCACGCGGGCTCAGTGCGAATTGGTGGAGGGGTGTCTGTAAGGCAAGGTTAAACCTTCCGAAGCACGGAGATGCTTGTCATTAGGCATGAAAGATTTCATGAATTTCATGAATTTTGCTAGTAGCCACTGACCTCTATAATACAAGTACGCTGGACTAATCAACGAATCAACGCCCCCACACCGAGTGTCCAGGGAACTTAAATAGAGTAACTTGCGTAAGTTTATGTCACCTTTCATTAGTTCCGTGGACGGTCACCACACGCTCACTACAGCCGTCAGCGCCAAAATGGCGATAATCAAATGGCTTAATTTTTAGGTTGACACTTGACAGTATGCAGTCCATCGTACTTGTATTCAGAGGTCAGCTGTGCTAGTAGCACATATAATACTCCACATACCGTAATCAGTATTTTCCGGTTCCCATTGGTTAGACGGCCAGAAGTATGGTGTTTGGAATCTGAAACACATTATTTTATTTTATTGTATCATTATTTTAATAATTATTTTTATAACTTAAGCAATTTGTTGCAAGTTTTTACGAAATAAATTTATTTTCACTCACAAACGTTAAGAAGCACTGAAAAAACCGGTCAAGTGCGAGTCGGACTCGCGCACGAAGGGTTCCGTACTATTATCTATAATAAACAGTAGACTTATTTACTTTATTTAGTTTTAAATACGAAAAAAAAACAATTTTGTATGGAAGCCCCAATTATTTTTGTTTTTAAGAATTTATAATAAAAGTAAATATATAATTTAATATTCTGTGAGTGTTTCAAGCGTCTACCGGTTGCTATTATTAATATCGAGCAAAAAACGACGAAAAATCACGTTTGTTGTATGGGAGCCCTCTCAAATATTTCTTCTATTCCGGTTTTAGTATTTGTTGTTATAGTTGCAACAGAAATAGTTCAGCTGTGAATTTCAATTGTCTAGCTATCACGGTTCATGACATACAGCCTGGTGACAGACAGATAGACATACAGACAGACAGAAAGGACTGACGGACGGACGGACAGACAGAGAGACAGACAGACAGTCATACAGACAGACAGACAGAACGGACGGACGGACTGACAGACAAGACAGATAGACAGACAGTCATACAGACAGACAGACAAATTGCAGGCGACACTGACCTGTAATAAGTGTTGTCGTTCTTGACAGTCAAGTTGTGATCGTCGATGGGGAACAGGTAACCGTGTGCGGCGAGCAGGTGGGCCAAGTGGAGCGCCTCCCACGTGTCCTCTAGACGCAGCTCGCGGGCCAGCCAGGAGACCAGGTCCGCGCCGGTGAACACCTGCAAACATGTTTGATATTGATTACTATTTTTATAAATCACGTAATGTGATTTTCAGACAGCTCAAATTTTATTAGAATAGTTACTTACGGGATTGCTACCGTGTACATGAGTTATTCCACGATCATGGCGCTTGCTACAGCGCCGAAATATCGAGAACTTGAATATAAAAAGGAACATCGTAGCAATCCCGTGAATAACTTTTCTAATGACAGTGACCACAAAAGTTTAAAACAGTTTAAAGTTCAAAATTCTAGTTTTATTAAAATGTTTGATCTACTCGTAAGTTATAAATATTTCCTAGTAATCATTGAGCCTAAAACAAAAACAAAATATTGTAATATTAAGTGAAAAGACATACTCGTATTGTAGTGAAAGTACTTACGTCAAAAATTAGTGACTTACTATAAGCAGTTTAAAATAAAAATAATGCAAAAAAAGTCTAGGTGCCACCACTACACCAACAAAGGCTACCACATATTTACATACCGAGGGGATTTTGGACATAAAGCTCTTGACAGTCCGGACAGGCACGCCCGTGTTTTCGTCCTGCATCTTCTCTATTATGGCCTCCATCTGAAACAACAAATAATATACTTTGAGCACCTTTTTGACACTAGCAGCCGTAGCTTCCATGGACTTCTTCCATGAGCCTGGAGCCCATACTTCAAGAAGGACATATAAGTACTAGAAAAGGTGCAGGGACGATTTTCCAAGGTCCTCAAAATTATTAAATTAAATTATTGAAGAATAAAACTTATGAGGAAAGAGTAGAAAAATTTAAGCTAACAACTTTAAGAGAATGCAGGGAGAATGCAAAGAATTATTCCAACTCTTTGAAAATAAACACTAAATGGTTTAAAAATGGTTGCCCCAACCATCTTAAAATAGTGAAGACTGCTTCTGCCGCCAACCCCCACAAGCACTTCTTCAGCAATAGAGTAAACAAGGCCTGGAACAAATTTCCAGCAGAAGTGGTAGCAGCGAATACTACAAACATTCAGGGCCCGTAGCCAAGTGGCAATTTATTCACAAGCGAAGTTCGTTATCGCTTACAAAATGTATGAAACTGACATAAGCCATCGAAACATCACGTGACTTTTGCGTGCATATTTTGACATTTCGTTGGCGATAGCGAAGTTCGCTCCAAAAAGATTGCCATTTGGCTACGGGCCCAGGAAAGAAAGGCTCAACTATGATAGCGAGATGCAGACTGTATCAGTTGTTTCAACTGCCCGTTTTCCTAAAATAATAATAACAATGACTGTTCATGGATACGCCAAAACTGGTTTAAATCTTTAATTATGGATTGGTTACTTATTGATTTCGGGTGACAATAAAACTGTAGAAAGAAAAACCCACAGACACAGACAGACATTCATTGATACAAAAAACAATTATATAACAATATTTTGTTGCCACAATACTATACTACATAGACATGTATCTTATGTTAACTAAAAATCTGCTTATTTTCTTGTATGAGATAGTTGCAAAATATTAATTCAGTGATTCCCCCATAAAGGTATAAACATAGGGTGGGAATTATAAAGTATGGTGTCCCGTCAATGTATAGAATTTTTTTTGGCACTGTCATTTCATAAGAGGTATCAAAATTTCAAAATTGATTACTTAAGAAACTTCAAACGGTGGTAGAACTTTAAATAATCCGTGCAATTTCAGTTTTATTTCCCTTTTTATAATCTATGTGTAATTTAGAAAAAAAATTGACATTACTTGCGATATGATAGCTCTAAAAACAATTTCTCATAAAATTATGGGACACCCTATGAGACCGGGTTGTCTGTTGCCACCTACCTTCTTGTAGATGAGATAGTTAGGTGACTCCTCCGGTGATGGTATTGTGGACATGAGAGCCTGAACATTGGGAGGCAGGTTTGAGAGAGCTCCATCTTTCATCTCTTTCAGTTTGTCCTTATCTTTCTCTTCTTTGACATACTTGGAGTTATCCCTAGAAACAAAGTTTTTTTAAATAAATGTAGGTCTTTCATGTGGGTTAGAATAATCAGCGTTTTGTTAATTCAAACTCATGTATTTGCTTAATTAGGACTGTCTATGGTAAGAAACTAAGTGTGTGATACTGCAATTGGTAGAAGAGTTTATTGCACGGGATAAAAGTAGCAGCAATACAATTTACACAGAAAGATTTACAAATTATTACAAGGATACAGATAGATATACTTAAAACATTCACAGCTACAAACAATTTGCTTATCATACAAACATTTGCCTTTGAGGGAATTGAACCTGCAACCTCTTTGTATCCAGAACGCAGATAATTACACCAAAACAGAGGCTAAATAGTTTTTAATTTTCTTTTTGTGGTGAGTAAACGTAAGTCTGCCAACTTGGCTAAACGGTCAACTCTGTCTGTCTGTCACTGTTGGTTGACTGCCTCGTTGGTCTAGTGGTCAGCACATTGGGTATTATCCACAAGGTGCTGGGTTCGAGTCCCGGGTTAGGCTGGAAGTGTTAGCTTTGTAAGGTTTCGGTGTTAGGCCTCAGAAAGCACGTTAAGCAGTTGGTCCTGATCTCTCTACGGTCATGTTGGACTGCCGTCTCACCGAATTATGAGAGCGAAAGAACAGAGAGTGCACCTATGTGTTGCGCACACACTTGCGCACAATAATATCTCCCGCGCAGTCGGCTAGTCTCTGTTGAGATTGGCCACTGTAGTCGAAATTCGGTTAGGAGGGCATTACACTGTAAAATACCAACCTTGATGGTCCCTGCTGACAGGCTTTTTGAGCCGCCTTTTCTGACGAGTTCATCGTAACCATTGTAACACGGCAACTTTTCACAGAGGTTCACGACAATCAGAACACTACTATGATCTCAAAAAAAAACAATCCATGAAACTTTTTACGACACCACTAAAACCTGGCGAGCCACATGGGCTTTAAAATCACCACTAATAACCCGTTGGACATCAGAGTCACCACGAAACATAAATATTTACATCCAAAATAGATCATTGATAGGCAATACACATAGCCGATCTACTTAGACAATTCGCACTCAAAATTACAGTTATTAAGCCACTGCAAACAAAATCACTACCGACAGGATATTTAATTTTAGTTTATAACACTTTTTCGAAGTAAACCAATGTTTTTATCATAACATTTTACAGATTTATCTGAAGAAGTTTTGTCGCGTAAATTCGTGGATTAAAGGGTGTATTTTGCTTGAATGTAAGCACTACAATCACATACAGGCAACGGATTGCGTTAAACAATATTTTCTATCATGTTTTATTCATAACAACACAGCAAATTCGCCCCATTTTGCAGTTTTTTCGATTTTTTGTATTCGAAGCTTAGATTCTACTAAATGTCAAATCTTCGTTCGCCATTAGACTTTTTTTGAGTCTGTATCTAGAAAGAGAGGGATTATCCAGCATTTCAAAGTTAGAGCGAGATACAACATAAATCTTATTATACTACCACCCAAGAGAAATGTCACGTTATCTATGTAATCTGTAGGATATATGCGACCTTTCTAATTCTGCCGTATTAGATAATAAAGAGGGCGCATGTGTTGTGAAGTTTATTGAACGCCTGTAAGCTATTTTTAGATCCAATACATAGTAAAAAAAACCGAACCTTTTTATTAAATCTAAAGTTATAAAACAATTGAATTAAATATAATAATAATAAATGGTAAAAACTGTTTTTAAGAACGTTAAAATAAGCAAATTTATCCTGCATAGTTCATTATATGATAAATAGATGGCATTACTAGTTTAAGCTTAAAATTATTAACCTTTGGGAAGGTAACTTCGAAACCATAATAAACCGGCCAAGTGCGAGTCGGACTCGCGGACGAAGGGCTCCGTACATAATTACCTATCTTATCTTAGTCACTTTAAATAAATTATTTTAAGGAATTTGTATTTGGTACAAAATTATCCAACACCCAAGTTCAACGACTGTAAGTGCTAAATATTTCATAACTTTAATAAAGTTATCTTACCTTTTTCAAATGCACTTTTTACAGCTTTTACAGAGGGGAACCCTTATGAATCAAAAAAATGCATTTTAAAGTTTAATATTTCGTAAATGGAGCAATAAATCGCAAAATTGTTTTAGAAACCCCTAAGTACGATACCCCACAAAATGGGATAGGATGACGAAAAAAATCATCCCCACTTCAGATGTTGGGGAGCTAAATTGGTATAGGTACATACACCTACAAAATTACAGCTTTGGTTTAGGTTTAATAGTCTCTTAGCAAAACCTCGGACGACGGACCGACAGACAGACAGACAGACGGATATGACGAAACTAGAAGGATTCCTTGGCAGGATTACGGAACCCTTAAAAGGAAGGAACCCATACAATGAACTGTTATAATAATTTTGTCGTCAAATTAATAAAGGTTACAAAAAACGGGCAACTACGGAACCCTACACTTATTGGTTGTGGTGGCCCGTCATGCACTTGGCCAATTTACAAAACAAGCGAAAGCGCGTAATCAAAAGGTTTTTATGGGACTTTTTAAGGAAAAACATAAGGATTTACGCCTAGGAACTCGTACCTACTTACTACCTAGATACAAAAGTGCCTTTACCTTTTATCCTAATTTGGCCACAAAGGGTCAAAGGGCCTTATCTACTATCTTATTTATAAGTTAGGGCATTATTGGTACTTCGTGTTTAAAAAAAAATTGAAAAATAAGAATGATGTTTCTTCTTGACCTTCTTTGTAAAAAAATATAATGTCCTGAATAGATAGAATGTGTTCCTTTGTGCTGTTCAGTTTAAAAAGTTGTAAGGTCGCTTACTTTCAAATTCGAGGCTAACCGCTTCTGACTATACTGCATACCACAAGACAACTCTTCCTATAAAATCATAGGTGAAGTTCTACAGTCAATTAATCTATACTAATATTATAAAGAGGAAAGATTTGTTAATTTATTTGTTTGTATTGAATAGGCTTTGAAACCACTGAACCGATTCAAATGAACTTTGGTACAGAAATATATTGAGACCCTGAGAATGACATAGGCTACTTTTTTGTCATGATATAAATCATCAGGGGGGTGAAATGGGTGATGAAACTTTGTATGAAAAATCCGACTAATTATAATATAAGTAGTTTTCTTACAGACAGAGTGCGAGAAGTCGTTTTCGTTAGGTAGTTCTACTCCTCTATGTGGAATATGTAGGTATGCCTCAGACAAAGCATTCTAAGTATTCTACTCTGCAGTGAAGTTCGAAATCGTTTAATTACAAAATGTAAGTAGCTGACATAAGTCGATAATCATCATATTGTCATTTGCATACTTATATGTATTTTTCTATTTGCTTGGCGAAAGTGAAGTTCGCTGTAGAATAGACTGCATCTTGTCCTGGCCACCTTATCAGAGCGAATCGAAAGCGCAATTGTATTGTTTGGTCGTATTTCACTCGTAAATACTTCGTTATCACTTTGTCGTGAGTTTATCACAGGTAAAGTACTTAGTGCTATAAAAATACTATTTAACTGCGTAATTATTACCTACATATAAGTAACTAGTAATTATTTGCCTCAAAGGATCATTTTAAGGGTAGATAATCTTAAATAATATAAATATTGGACAACATCATATACTTGCTCTGATCCCAAAGCATTTGTGTTATGGAAATCAGAAACAACAGTGGTAACAGAACACCCAAACTAAACACCTGTTTTCCGTGTATAAATTAATTACAGCTACTATATGAAGTAATTAGTACTGGTCAAAATATAGCTCCTTGCGTCACGCCTTACACATAAAGGACGAAAACAAACCAACACTTGAGCGAAATATCTTTTAATCCTCTTTAAGCGATTATTGTCTGTGTTTACTGATAAAGCTGGTACCGAATGAATAATTTATCTTTCATATTGCAATTACTTCAAGGATCTTGATAAACTATTACCTACTCACTACTAATAAGAAAGTACTTAATCTGGTTTCAGAGGGTTCTTGAAAAGACCGTCAACAAGAAATATTTACAACTTGAAAAGTCCTTAACATAATTCATAGATACTTACTAGGTATATTATAATGCGAAATCGTGTCTGCATTTTCACAGTCGGTAGTTCTGGTTTGCTATCGCCAACGAAATGTCAAATATGCAAAAGTCATGTGATGTTTCGATGGCTTTTGTCAGATTTGTACATTTTGTTAGCGATAACGAACTTCGTTTAAGAATAAATCGCCACTTGGCTACGGGCGCTGTACCTTTTACTTACCGCTGAACCGGTTTGAAGATAGTTTGAGTTGAGACCCTGAAAAGGATATTGCCTAATTTTGTCGCGATATAAATTTATTATTATTATTATATCAAAACAATAAGGTGGTGAAATTGGGGATGGAAGTTTTTTATGAGAAATCTGACATAAAAGCGCAGGCGATGTTGCGGGAAATACTGAACGGATTTTTATGCGGTGTTAATTTTTAACGAAGTACGTACCTTAATTTTTCCTTAGTCTGGTTTAGCTGGTTGGCTTTAGTTTTATTGGTTTTGTCTAAATGTCAATTTTTATAATATCCACAAATTAGAAAGATGTAAGTACTTAATATATTTGACGACCGTCTTGGTATAGTGGTTCGCGCCCCTGACTTCTAAACACGACGGTTGCGGGTTTGAATCCCGCAAGGGGCAAATGTTTGTGTGATGAGCCCAAGCATTTGTACCTAAGTCATGAATATTTATAAAATGTATATAATAAGTATGTCTATCTGTTATCCTAGTCATTATAGCACGTAAGCGCACGCTTAGTTTGGGGCTAGGTACCTCATTTGTGTATTTGTTAAAACAAATTATTTCTTTATTTATCTATCATCGTTACATGCTTCGTTTTATCATGGACGAATATACACACGTACTGCATCCCATAGCGCCATCTGCGAAACGTTTTCACATACTTAGTCTGGGGGAACGGTAGTGCCTGCGCCAAGTCGAGCAAAAAAGCGGCACGGCCGTACCATCCCTTACTTGAAGCAGTTCAAGCTATTTTGGAACCTCTATAACTTCGTTGTGGATGTAACTAGAAGCCTGAATTTTAAGTTACCTAGCAGGCATTGTGTAAACTCGGTGTATTCCGAACATCATTTGAACTGAACCAGTAGTTTAAGAATTATCTAGTCAGTTTCTTAAGTTTGTCACTCACTGACTGACTGGCCGATCATCAAAACTCTAAGGCACTTCTAGCAGGCATAAAATACAATTAGTGTTAACAGTCTAAATCAAGGTAAAACTAAAATATTTGGATGTCTAGATACACCAAACCTACCAAGTACTAAACAATCTAATTTAATATAATATGGATACGAGAACATTGTGTTTTATTGTGATGGCAAAGTCAAACTATATACAGAAGGACCTTAAGGGACTAAATAAATTAACCGACTTGGTATTACTTACATACATGGATCCCACACCTTTTTGCGGTTCAAGAATTGAGTTTAGCAAGACTGGTTTTTTTTTACAAGTTATGTTTTTGATGGCATAAAATATCTACCCTCGTGTTTAATGTAGTACAGAATCCTTTAGAAAAGTTAGATAATTAACAGCATATTATTACGCTATCTAAGTATTGCACACTTCCTTTTCCGTTCTCGATAATTACTTGCAGATACTTTGAATGATAAATTAATTACATATCCTACAATTACTTATTTTTTCGTTTAAAATATTTGGGGTTGATTTTCCAATAGTTGATATGGAATATTCTACACTAATATTATAAAGAGGACAGTTTTATTGTTTGTTTGTATTGAATAGGCTCCGAAACTCCTGAACCGATTTAAATAAAATTTGGCACAAAGATAGTTTGAGACTCTGGCGAGGAATTAGGCTACCTTTTGTCTCGATATAAAATTATCAGGGGGGTGAAATGGAGGATGAAAGTTTGTATGGGAAATCCGACTTTCCTAGTCTTCAAATAAAATACGAGGGTCAAACTGAAAGTTCTTAGAACTGGCCACTTATAAACAATATAATAAAAAAAATATTCTAAAATTTGAAAATAGAACTCTTTGCCAATATTACTGAGTATATATTTCATTCATTTGTCATTTGTTTTACGACTTGGCGGCAAATTGAAAATTGTCTGTGTCACGTCAAAATGAATTTAACACGAGAAAATTTTCGTGCAATGATTTTTTATGACTTTCGATGTCATTTAAGTCAACAAGAAAGTTATGATAGACTACGATTGGCCTTTCACGATGAAGCCCCATCTCGTGCGACTGTTTACAACTGGTTTAATGAGTTTAAACGTGGTCGCACTAATCTCACTGATGATGTACGTGAGGGACGGCCTTCTACGGCGACGACTGAAAATAACATCTGTGTTGTGCGGCGTATGATAGAGACTGACAAAAGAGTGACCTATCAGCAGATTCGGACAAGCTTAGGCATCGGTATGAGTCAAGTGCACAAAATCCTCCACGAACATTTAGCGGTCAGGAAGCTTTGCGCCCGGTGGATACCTCATAATTTGACTAAGGCTCAAAAACTCCATCGTGTGGATTGGTGCCGTAAAATGATTGAAAGATTTAACGGAGGTGACTCAAATGCTGTGTTCGACATACTAACAGGTGACGAAAGCTAGATTTACTGTTATGATCCTGAAACCAAAAGACAATCTGCTCAGTGGGTGTTTCCTTTCGAGGAGTTGCCAACTAAAGTGAAGAGAGATCGAAGTGCGGGAAAAAAAATGGTGGCCTCGTTCTTTGGAAGGATAGGTCATTTCGCAACAATTGTGTTAGAGGATCAAAAAACAGTTTCTGCAGAATGGTACACTACCAATTGTTTGCCACTTGTCTTGGAAAAAGTTCGAGAGAAACGACCTCGCAGTAGGATCCTCCTTTACCACGACAACGCCTCGTCGCACACCGCCAAGCGAACGATCGACTATTTGGCGACATCAAACGTTGAATTACTGGGTCACCCGCCGTATAGCCCCGACCTCGCGCCTTGTGATTTTTATTTATTTCCAAAAATTAAAGAAAAACTTAAAGGAAAGCGGTTTATGAATGCTGAAGAAGCGGTGGCTGCGTATCGCGATGCCATTGAAGAGACCCCTAAGGACGAGTGGGCAAAGTGCTTTTCCCAGTGGTTCCATCGCATGCAGCGGTGTATTGACGTCAATGGACAATATTTTGAAAAGATATAATAAAACTGATAACTGGCTAATGTAATCAGTTTTTGATTTTCTAAGAACTTTCAGTTTGACCCTCGTACCTACAATAGGCTGATTTTATAATGTCATCACCACCTTACCTGTGACACTTCTATATGAATGACATTTTAAAAAGGTCGCTAGGTAATATAGATAGTTTTTAAGTAGGTATTCGCCTATCTATTACCATACCTACCTACTTACCTTATACATACTGACTTTTTATCCAACACTTCGCAAGTCAGCCCTTAGATAATTAACCTTCCTACTACGGCGGCCTATAACAGAGATTAGCAAACTGCGCAGGACATATTAAAGTGCACAAGTGTGTGCGCAATACACAGTCGCACTCTCTGTTCCTTTACTCTAATAATTCGGTGAGACGGCAATCCGACATGACCGTAGAGAGATCAGGCGCAGGACAATTCCGAGACACCAACTTCCTGACCCCGGAGCTGTCTGAGTAATTTCAAGACAGAAAAACCCAAAGACTCTCGGCCCGACCCGGGATTCGAACCCGGGACCTCGTGGATAGTACCCAGCGTAACGTGCTGACCACTAGACCAACGAGCCCTTAGATAAATAGTCAGGAAAACATTTCTACGAGTGACAAGAAGGCTGGTTGTTACCTCGGCCAACGTTTGAGTTTGGCCATTCAGAGGGGTAACGCTGCCAGCCTTCTTGGCACCAGCAACTTGGTGGAGGGGTTATACTATAATTATATATTTATTTTTTATTGTTTATAAATATATTGTTTTAATACTTGAGAATGGATTAAATAGATAAATACCTACATTTAAGTAAGTAATACATTTTACGAGTTAGTTCCTTAGTCGAAATAAGTCTAATACGTTAGTTACTTAACTAAATTGTCTATTCTATACTAAATTGTCGCGTTTGTCACTATTATTTAGGTAATTTCGTAAAATCCCAGCTGTATCATTTTTCGCCAAACTGGTTGATAATGATAATAAATAAATAATAATTGATAACCTAATCGATGATTAGGTAACATCAGTGGAGCACCGGTTTTATCAGATTTTTTCGTTCAAGGTCTTTTTAATGTCATTATGAATGTCAGATTTCGATTTATAAACACTTTTGTGATTAAATCTATGTGGTTGGGTCTGGTTTTAACTTTATTGTTCGAAAATAATTAGCTGTTTTACAATATCAGGAGGACGCATGCTCTTTTTATGCCTGCCTATAATTGTTCGCTGGTTCTAATGGTTGGCACCTAGAGGAGGCCGCCGCCAGTCTTGTTTTTAGGGAGTAGGCAGGCAGGCCCCAAGCCTGGAGTCTCACATCACCTCAGACTTCTACCATAACGTATATCTATAGTAACGTTTAAGGTATCTATATAATATATATTGCTTCCCCGCAAGAAAAGAGTCATAATAATACAAAAATAGCTAATTCGAGAAAATGTTAATTTAAAAGTGTTTTTGTTCATTCAATCGTCAATAATTTAAAACTATAATAGACAGATTACTGAGACTTTATGTGTAAATAGCATATAGCATACCTATACTGTGCTATAGGGTATTTTTGTAACCTATTTTAAACTAGTGGTTCCCCGCGACTTCGCCCGCAAGAGTTGAATTTTCTATATAAATTTTCATCCCCCATTTCACCCCCTTAATGTTTTTTTATCGCGACAAAATGTAGCCTATGTCCTTTCCAGGGTCTCAATACCAAATTTCATCTCAAACGATTCAGTGGTTTAAGCGTCAAGAGGTAACAGACAGACAGACAGACACACTTTCGTATTTATAATATTAGTATGGATGTTATTAGGAATAGGTTTATTGAAATAGTAATAAAGTTCAGATTTTTAGGTCGTGAACTGTTACTGAGTAGTGACCAAACTTTAAATACCTATACTAATTGGCCAAGTGTGGCCAACACCAAGTAGTGCAGGATTCCGTAGAAGTTGTCCCGTTTCTTGCCTAAAGATAAAATTACAAAATAGGTAGGTACCATTAAACGATACAATACACAACACGATGAGGTCAACAAAAAAAATTATTTTATTCTAATGTATTTATACCTACGTGTGACTGATGTAGGCACTGACCTCTATAACACAAGTACGCTGGACTGCATACTGTCAACCTGAAAATGAAGAATGAACTGTCAACCTGTAGTGAATGTGTGGTGACTGTCCACGGAACTAATGTGAGTTGACATAAACTAGCAAGTTACTCTATTTTAGTTCCCTGGACACTCAGTGGGGGCGCTTTGATTAAAATTATCTGTATTTCTTAGAGAATGTTTAGTCCAGCGTACTTGTATTATATGTAGAGGTCAGTGGATGTAGGTATCTAATAAATAGTGACTGAGTTTGTTCCGGTGCTTCTTGTCAGCACTTGCCTGATTGTCTGTGCTGTGTCTTGTCTCGAAGCACTCGTAGGGCCTAAAAGATAAGGAGACATGTTCGGGCCCCTAAAGGCCAATATTACTGATTTTTACATTTTCGTTCATAAGTGGCATTTTCTGACCCACAGGTGTGGTCTGTGTTCTGACCTAAATTGAATAAATTATTTTTGACTTCGACTTAACTACTTACATATTAAGGGTCTCTGCGCTAGGCTGCGGACAGACAGACAGATATATGAACATGGCAAAACTTAAGTGAATATAAATCCTTGAAACTTGAAAGCACGGAACCTAAATAAACACTTTCGCGCTCTTTTAAATGTCAACTAAAGGAATGGCGGCGTCTGCCGCGCAAATGTCAAGGCCACGTTACATTACCGCAATATTCGCTTTGATTGAACGAATAAATAAGTAGCTTCATCAATTTAAATAAGCTTGCAAATTGGTTTCTATTTCTACTCGTAGAGAATACTTAAAGTTCATATCTTACTTCGTTTGTGCTTAAAGTGTGTGGATAAAGGTTACTGAATGTGCCACCGTATTTAATTGTTTTGTGATGGCAGGCCTGCTGTGTATCTTCCCGCGTCGGTAGCAAAAACGTACCTGCGCGTGGCGACCCCTACGTAAGGGCCTAAACAAGTTGGGTGTCGCTAGCCGGCAGCGACACGCTCGCGCGTTTTATTCACCGGCGGTGCGCGACATTAGGTTGCTGGTTGGACGAGCGTGAATAAAGTCCTAGAAAGATGCGCTAGATGGCGTAAGTAGCTTCTTGTGGCAGTCAACCCTTTCGCGTTGCGTGATAGTACGTCACTGAATAGGTTTAGTGTATTATGAATCATATTCCAGTGTTATAAGAATGAAATTATCTTGCAATGTATTTTTGTAGGTGTCTATGTCTACACGAAAATGTGCTTGAGTCTGAGGCGAACTGAATTACACCATATCGTTGACAACATTGAGTAGATATTCTTTGAATTTCATTGCAAAGTCATACTTCTGTACGAAGTACTAGTACTTATTCTGTGGTGATGGTTGATGGCACTCCCACCCTACTGTACCAAAAAATTGCACTTTTAAGTTTTATATTTTGTAAGTAGATAAATAAATCGAAAAAAAAAAGTTTAGAAACCCCTAAGTCATTTTAAAAAGACCTGCTTAACTTACCTCACATGATGACGACGAAAAAATCATCCCAACTTATTGGTACTTATAGAAGAGCTCCCAAAAAAATATTTTCCGAAATTTTATTCTACCACTTCGTCGGCTTAGTTAGTATTCAAACACATACAATACTACAGCTTTCTAGTACCATCTAGTACTAACAGTCTCTTAGAGAAGCCTCGGACAGACGGACGGACATGACCAAACTATAAGGGTTCCTGGTCAGGACTACGGAACCCTAAAAAAGAAGATATGTGTCTGAAACACACAAACCTAGTCCGAAATTATAGCGATTTCGATGTTGCTACCGTCCTATTAGCATCCTACCTACTAATAAGCCGAATTTCGGCTACAGCGGCCTGTCTAAACGAGATAAGCCAACTGCGCGGGAGATATTATAGTGCACAAGTGTGGGCGCAAGACACAGGTGCACTCTCTGTTCCTTCACTCTCATAATTCCGTGAGACGGCCAGTCCAACATGACCGTAGAGAGATCAGGCGCAGGACCAACGGCTTAACGTGCCTTCCAAGGCACGGGGTGTTATCACCACCAACTTCCTGACTCCAGAGCTGTGTCTGAGTTATTTCAAGACAGAAAAACCCAAACACTCTCCGCCTGACTCGGGATTCGAACCCCGAACCTCGTGGATAGTACCCAGCGTGGCCACTAGACCAACGAGGCAGTCAACTACCTACTAATAATAGCGACGCGAAAGTTGTTTCAACAGCTGGCTAAGATATTGTTCTTTCAAGGCTATTTATCATATACACGGAGAAATAATAAGTACATAACTAGGTACCTAAATATACACCAGAACAACAAACCAATGTTGTTTTTTTGGTGCAAGCGTTTTGTCGGCTGTATGCAGTTAGTATGTTTATTAGAGTTCCGTACGAAAGGGTAAAAACCGGCAAAGTGCGAGACGGGCTCGCGCACATAGGGTTCCATACCATTATATCTATAAAAGACCTACTCAACGAATTCAACGATACCCCACACGATGGTGTAGACGATAAAAAAAACAATCCCCACTTCACTTGTAGGGGAGTTACCCAAAAAAAAATTTCTATAATATTCTACCAATTTGTCGGCGTAGTTGGAATACATCTCAGATTAATAAATATCATGAATGAATAATATTCATTGATATGATATGAGATGAATACATACACCTACAAAATTACAGCTTTATAGTACTAATAGTCTCTTCGCAAAACCTCATACAGACAGACATTCAGACACCCGTACCCCTATTATTACTCTGCTGTGTCCGTCCGGTCCCAAAAAAACCGGCCAAGTGCGAATCGGACTCGCGCACAAAGTTTTCCGTACCATCTATAGATCTATACATATAATAAAAAAAGTATTAGAAGGTCGAATTTTTACCCTTTGGGTAGGTACGGAACCCTAAATACGAGGTCTGTCCGACTTTCTGTCTGTCTGTCACCACTCACATGAACCGTGACAGCTATACAATTGAAATTTTCACAGATGATGTATTTCTATTGCCGCCCGCTATAACAACAAAATACTAAAACAGAATATAATCAATATATTTAAGTGGGGCTCCAATCATATAACAAACGTGTTTTTTGCTATTTTTAGGTTTCCGTTTATAAATAAAGATAGCACCAGTATTTTGAAAACACACTTTAATTAGAATTCAATAAAATACACATCTTAATTGCAGGTACTTTTAAGTTTATTCTGTACAATTAAATCAGATGAGTACATTTGCTTTACAAAACTATAAACACTAGGTTTTAGAAAAATAATCAATAATTATACTACTGTGAGGGTACTTCGTAAGGAATATGATGTAGACTGAGAATAACACCTCTTGGACACAGTCTTAACCGTTTGGAACTTCAGAACAGAATGAAGGGCTGGCTTGTTTCATTTCGAATGAAGTCTCGGTGCTGCCCTCTAGTTGTCGTAATCGGTTGTCGGCAGTTGGTCAGCTAATTACAGCGCAGCGCGCGCGACTATCAAGTAGCGGATGATGCTTCGGTGCTGCCCTCTTTGCACGGCGACAACATCCGGCCGTCCTGCATACGTGCCCGTCCTCGGGCAACGTACTGGTCAAATGTGGAAGCTGAAGACAAAAGTTTGAATGTTAGTTTATTAAGATTTTACCATTCCAGAATAGTTTTACTTTAGTCATAAAATATCACTCCGTTCCTGTGTTCGTATAGCATGTTAAATGGCTTGAACCAAATGACTCATCATCTAGTCTTGTATCACCATGGCCCATAGACGGTTTTCACTATGGATTTCCGTTTACAGGATACATACTTTACAAACACAGGAAATCTGAAATACTATTCCATACAAATTGAAACCAATGAATACCACTTTGATCCAATAGTTTATGTAATAGTGTTGCATAATAGCTTGAAATATCAGACACACACCATGTCATCTAGTCTTGTATTACTATTATTCTCCCCCAGGCGGCTTTCACTACGGATTCCCGCCAAAGAGTACAACACCTCACAAACATTGGTCAAAGCTGACACATTAGACCCAACAACTCAAATACTGTAACGTTTGCATATGTTTATTACAATTTAAGAAAAATAAAAATAAAATGAAAATCTTACATGTGTTTTAAAATGTACCTCAGACAACATCCGGTACTACCTCTCCTTCAGGATCTTCGATTATGTGTATCCAGCGCTTCATATTCTCGGCACAGGTAACGCCATCATAACGCCTGGTACTCCGCTCAGCTCCCCTCATATCTGACACTCTATAGCGATCACGCCCAAGAACTTCAGTTACTTGGAAAGGTCCTTTAAACAGAGGCATTAGTTTTGTACTCTGACCATCATTTGAACAGCTTGGTATCTTAATCACAACCAAGTCCCCAACGTTATAATTAGGTGCCACTTTACGTCTAGAGTCAAAAGCGGCTTTCTGTAACGTGGCAGATTTTTGTATGTTTTGATCTACCTTATCACGCAATGCCGTCACGTCAACTGAATGCTCCATATCATCAGCGATTCTGTCATGCATCATCCGAATTCTATACCCAAAAAATACTTCGCTAGGTACCGCTGTGGTAGTTTTGTTTATTGTACTATTAATACCCTGTTGTATATTGGTTATATGATCATCCCATTTTTTGTTATAACTATCTGCACTAAGACTACGCAATGAATCCAGGATGGTCCGATTATAGCGTTCGACCTGACCATTTGAACGAGGTACAGCTGTTGCAATAATGTGACGTCTAATATTCATATCATTACAATAAGTAGTAAATAGTTTTGATGTAAAAGCGCTTCCTGCATCACAAATTAGCCTTTTTGGATTGCCAAATATTTTGAAAATTTTATTTAATTCGTTAATGACTATTTTACCTTTTGTGTTTTTGACTGGGGCAATAAATACAAATTTGGTAAACGAATCGACTATGACCAAAAGATAAGCATTGTTTTTTGTAGTTTTTATAAATGGTCCCAAGTGGTCTCGATGCAAAGCGTGGAATGGTCTCGCGTATTTTGGGATTGGGTGCAATAGTCCCGATTTCTTTCCGCTTACAGCTTTGTAGTAAATACAATTTAGACAGTTTCCAATATACTTAGCTACCGTTCTCTTGAGTTTTGGGAACCAATATTGTGATCTAATCCTTTCTACCGTCTTATCAACCGCGAAGTGGCCAACTTCATCGTGGTTTGCTCTTATAATTTGCCATATGCACTGCTTAGGTACAAGCCAACGCCTTCCGAATTGCGTTCTCCGATAAACCTTATTGCCTAACAAATCATACTCGTTAAATATTTTTTTATTAGAATCGGCTTTACCTGACAACAGTATAATATCGCGAATACAACAAATTTTGGGGTCTTGTAACTGCACTGATAAAAGCCAATCACTTTCCGTGATAGCCATGGTGGATAATATAGAATGTTCCTTGTGCACAGGATTACGGCTTAAGGCGTCCACGTGTTTCATTTGCGTACCCGCCCTATGGACAATATCGAAGGAAAATTCCTGAGTTTGTAAGACCCACCGACTAATACGTGGTATAATTTCCTTTTTGTTTAAAGTATGGCGAACTATCAGTGACGATTTTAAATTGATTTCCAATTAAATAGTGGCGAAATTTCTGTAGTCCTACTACAATCGCTAACAGTTCCAATTCGAATGAGTGGTAATTTTTCTCTTCATTTGTCGTCTGTCTACTATAAAAATGAATAGGTTTTTCTCCTTCAGGTATAGCTTGGACTAATATACACCCTATTACAGAATTATACAGAATTATAGGTAAATTAGGGTCAAAAATATTTAACACCGCATTTTCAATAAGATTTTTCTTAAGATCTTCTACTGCTTGTGTCTGTTGAGAACCCCATTGCCAGGAAACATTCTTTTTTAATAAATTCGTTAGAGGTTTGCATATAAGAGCGCAGTTTTTAATGAACTTTCTGAAATAATTAATTAGTCCGAGGAATTGTCTCAATTGATGCACCGTTTTTGAGATTGGATAATCTTTAACTGCTTTTAGCTTTCGAGAACTTGGTTGAAAACCAGCCCCTGAAATATCATAGCCCATAAATGTGACTTCTTTTTGAAAAAAAAGAACACTTCTCTAAATTAATAGTCAAACCATTTTTTTGAAAAATGTCAAGGATAGTTTCTAAGCACGCTATGTTTTCTTCATATGTTTCCGTGGCAATCAACAAATCATCCATATAACATAATTATGATCCTACCAAAACGTAAATTTCCCAAAACCATATCCATAAGTCGCTGAAAGACAGACGGTCCATTACTTAGTCCGAATGGCATTCTAACAAATTCAAAATGCCCGTCGGGTGTAATAAACGCTGTTTTAGGTATTGAATCAGATTTGACCCCAATTTGGTGATACCCACTTTTTAAATCAAGCGAAGTAAAATATTTACATCCCCGTAACCTATCAATGAGATCCTCAATCAGTGGCATAGGATATTTCTCTTTTACTGTGATTTTATTCAACAAATATATTATTGCACTTGAAAAAAACGACCACCAGAGGCGGGAATCGAACCCGCGTTCCTCGCATACCGGGCGATTGCAACAAAAAAAAACAATAATTATCTTATTTGCAAGCTTCATCTTTCGATTGTTAAATACTTGCAATAGTATTTCTTTCGAGTGTTGAGGGTACAATCCCAATAACATTGATGAAAGCAACGCGGCATTACAGCGTTAAGAAGCACTTGAAAATTTCGACAGGCTCTGCCAACGCCAGGGTGGCCGAGAGGTTAGGCAATCGCCCGGTATGCGAGGAACGCGGGTTCGATTCCCGCCTCTGGTGGTCGTTTTTTTTTTTCAAGTGCAATAATATATTTAGATTGCATAGTGAATGCTTATCACTTAAAAAAAAAACAATAATTATCTTATTTGCAAGCTTCATCTTTCGATTGTTAAATACTTGCAATAGTATTTCTTTCGAGTGTTGAGGGTACAATCCCAATAACATTGATGAAAGCAACGCGGCATTACAGCGTTAAGAAGCACTTGAAAATTTCGACAGGCTCTGCCAACGCCAGGGTGGCCGAGAGGTTAGGCAATCGCCCGGTATGCGAGGAACGCGGGTTCGATTCCCGCCTCTGGTGGTCGTTTTTTTTCAAGTGCAATAATATATTTAGATTGCATAGTGAATGCTTATCACTTAAAAAAAAAAAAAGCAATAATTTTATTCAACATCCTATAGTCTACGCACAGCCGTTTTTCGCCTGACGCTTTATCTACAAGGAGGGCTGGACTAGCATAAGCAGAATTACTGTTTTGTATGATACCGTTTTTCAATAAATCATCTGTAATATTTCGCATGACCGAACGCTCCGATTCTGACATCCTATATGGTCTTTGGTAGACTGGCTTATTTTACGTTAGTTCCAGCTCTAATTCAACCCAGTTCGTTTTACCTAAAGACGACAAATCTTGCGAAATGCATTGAGGGTATTCGGCAAACATTTTATTTAACACTGATTCGTGCTCTTGCGATTTGTCGTTATATTTGCAACTGTTAACATTGAAAACTTTCATGGTTTCAGACCGCTGGAAAGTCAATGAATCACCTACACGTATATACATAATACTCCTATCCTCTGTAAAGTTTCTTCCTATCAGTATGTCACAACCAAATAACTCATCAATCGCATAGAGAGTTATGATCAACTCAACGGTGTCTACTTCCAACGATATGGCCACCGCCTTAGAAACACTGACGTTAGAACCATTCGTAAAACCCACTAAATTAATTGAGGAATTTAAAGAAAACGTTTGTAAGCCATATTGTTTTACCAACTGGCTGGTGATTAGCGAGCAATCACTTCCCATATCAAAAAATGCATTACTTGGAATATCATTGATCATTACTTCTTTGTGAAATTTTTGTTTAGAATTTGATTCCGCAACCATTTTAACTTCTAATTTAGTGTCAATTTTAGGTTTTAACTTCATTCGGCATATGGCTTCCACGTGTCCACGTTGTCCTGGCAAAGAACCCTTATAGTTTCGTCATGTAATAATAATAAATTGTTAGTTGTTTTGTTATATTGTTATTAAAATGTGCAACCTTAAATAAATATTTATAATAAGTCAATTGTTTCAACAAACACACCAATTACCTAGCCCCAAACTAAGCGCGAGCTTGTGCTATGGTGACTAGGATAACGGATAGACATACTTATATACATTTATATCCATGACTTAGGTACAAATGCTCGTGCTCATCACACAAACATTTGCCCCTTGCGGGATTCGAACCCGCAACCGCCTGGTTTAGAAGTCCGGGGCGCGAACCACTACACCAAGACGGCCGTCCATCTGTTCGAGGTTTTGAGAAGGAACCATTAGTACTGTAAAGCCGTAATTTTGTAGGTGTATGTATGAAATTTACGCTGTATTCTTACACAATGGGGTGTGATCTTCACATCATTATGTTGACAACGGTGCTACAAATACGCCGACAAAGTGGTAAAATCAAATTTTGGAAATACATACCTAATCTCCAAAAACATAACCTTCCTTCCGCAGTCAGGTAAAAAGGTTTTTTTTAAATGTTTACTTTACACTTTAAGTTATATATAGTGTCTAATATTGTAAGATAATGGTACGAAACCCTTCGCAACAAAACCACCCTATTACAATTTGTTTATGATTCTTTAGTGTTAGGATGTGCTGCCTAGCTGCCTCCTACTACGTCGAAAGATGTTAAATGAATAAAACATTAATGCAACTTATCTAAACAAGTTAGGTTAACTTGGGTTCAACGATTCCCTGAGCAGAATCATCAAACATCTATCTATATTCACTAATAAGGGCGCGTTCATACGCGCGAATCGCATTCGTGTCCAATTTTTAAAATCAACTGAATAGACCTTAAATTGTTGAAATAAGGTTGTTTTTTTTGTAAAGACGACATTCGAATGGCTCCTACGCCGGTTTCATGGTGTGTCGTCTCTGAGGTCCCAGGTTCGATCACCGGTCGGAGGGCCTGTGTCGTGCTACTACCGTTGTTTCTGATTTCCATAACACCATGCTTTAGCAACTTACTTTGCTTGCAAGCATTTTTGTAAGAGATGGATGTTGTTGTAGGTGCCAACAACATCTTAGCCCAAACTTGAGGTTCACTTAGTTATTTATTCAAAATTAGTTAACTAAGTCAAGTTATCTACACTATATTATAAAGAGAAAAGATTTGATTGTTTGTTAGTATTGAATAGGCTCCGAAACTACTGGACCGATTCTAATGAAATTTGGTACAGAGATTGTTTGAAACCCTGGGAAGGACATAGGCTACTTTTGTCGCGAAATAAAATCATTAGGGTGTAATGGAAGATGAAAGTTTGTATGGAAAATTTGACTTTTGGCGCGGGCGAAGTCGCGGGGAACTGCTAGTTATTAGTAAAGTAATTGTATCTATATTATATCTCATCTGTGATTGTGCCTACCTGCTTATTAATAATGCTAATTCTTCATCGTGTTGCGTTATTCCATTGTGCGCTCACCCTAACACGGGGCCAGGCCAGGCCATATATTAGAATTTCAAACCTGAGTCATGTTGTGTTGTATTTGTATGTTGTGTTAATTCACATCTAGAACCTTTCCCGTGGCATTTCGGAGATTATGTACACTGAAAAATAAAATTTCGCTAGATAGGTATCTACAGTAATGTAAATAGGTATGTATGATACCGACCTAAATAAATGTTTTAAAAATTTAGACGTCGGTGGTGCTAGCTGTTACTTTGTGTATTCTATGGAACAAGTAAGAATATTATTGAATAGAATGAATACACAGGGTGTCCAGTAAATGGAGCAAATCCAACTACTGATACGTTACATTATTTCTAAATAAGGTAAGAGCGCCTAATAAGGGCATAGTTTTTGGAAATCGTTATAAATCCATTTTGGGAAGTGCGATAGTTTGTAAGACAATATGATCATATTAAATGTTTATTTAAAAATGCGACATATGGTACAAAATCGAGGCATTAATATCCATTTCCTTCCAAAATAGGGATTTTTAAAAGCTAGTCTGCGGTCCTTATTGGGCACTAGGGTTCCAAATAAAGTCCATTATTGAACTACGAGTTTAAAGAGTTTGTTTACTAGAAAAATCACATCTTTTAAAAGTAACGGCTTTAAAATACTATTAAGTTCGTGGTCTCGGACGATGTAACAAAAAAACCTTGTAAATTTGTGTCGTGGCCCTAATAAAGTCTAATGAAATGTATATATGCTATAATTCATCTATTTTATAGTAATAAATAAAAAAAGAAAGTATATAAATGCAGTGTTTTACTATTTCTTGTAAAGTAAATCACAAAATGTTACTAATCAGTATTTTTTTCATTTTTAGCTCTTGGACCTTATGTGGTATAATACTTATTTTTGAAGAATCTGGTCCTTATTAAGTATATGAAAGCAAAAAAAGAGCAACCATTACAGCTTAAGTAAAGGAGATCAGTATGCACGTATATTCCAAGTGTGTTTTATTTGCTTAACCTAATTATACGTAATATATTTCTTTTTATTCAATAAACAACATAACGAAATACTAAGTTAACCTGTGGGAGAAAGTTTTAACAAAGAATGTATTGCCTAATAATGAGATAGTATACGATAATAGTTACTACAAATCAATTAAGGAAAACTAAGTCAACATTCATTGCGAATATTACACACAATCAGGACAAAAAATATATAACTAAAATATAAGTCTTTGCTGGGATCTACTTTTTCTTAGTGATACCAGAAGTTGCAAGTTCTTACTTATCGTTATCATTATTTTTTCGTTTAAACGCATGTAAATTTAAACAACGGCATTATTTCACCTTATAATTCGTTGATCTTATTACTTCGTAGCTGTAATAAGGACCGGCGCTTATTTGAAGACAACATAGTGGACCTTATTAGGCACTTAGATATGTTCTGAGAAAATCAAACAAAAACGATATAAAAAAGCAATAATTTTGGTAACTCACCCAATCAGTCCACACTCAGAAAGTATTATAACACTGCTATTGCCGAATTATTACAAAACGTGCGGGATGTATCACTTAACAAAGCAAAAATGAATATTCCGATTTTCTAAATTGCGTCACGTCGACCGTCCTTGAGAAAGACACGGAGCCACTGACAAAATGTCCGGCGCGAAAGCTATGAATGTTGTTGCACGTTTGTGATTGGTCACTGGGGAAGGGCCGCGCGATATCCGTTTTGGTTTAAGTATTAAGTGCGGGAAGTTTGAAGTGGTGACCCTTATTTGGGGTCGGCTCTTATTAGGCGCACCTACCTTATATGCCAATATGGGTTATGCAGTATACTGAATCGACATACGCCCGTGACCTAAGAATAAGACACCTACTGCACTCCCTTGGTAAATAATCTAACTACTAAAGTTTATTTAATTCTAAAGTAACAATACTAAAATAATAAGGTAGAGTGGAGTAGGCAACAGTGGGCGCAGAAAGTGAAAGGTAAGGTCAAATTTTTAGAACTAATGTAATACCTAAGTTTGTGTTGAAACTTGCACCTGTGTATTGCGCACACACTTGTGCACTATAATATGTCCTGCGTAGTTGGCTTATCTCTGTTGAGATAGGCCGCCGTGGTCGAAATTCGGCTAGGAGGACATCATCATTAGCATCCTACCTACTTATACTCGTAATGTCCTCCTAGCCGAATTTCGGCTACAGCGGCCTGTCTCAACGAGATAAGCCAACTGCGCGGGAGATATTACTCTCTCTCTGTTCCTTCACTCTCATAATTCCGTGAGACTGCCAGTCCGACATGACCGTAGAGAGATCAGGCGCAGGACCAACGGTTGGAAGGGGGTGTTATCTCCACCAACTTCCTGACTCCGGAGCTGTGTCTGAGTTATTTCAAGACAGAAAAACCCAAACACTCTCGGCCCGACTCGGGAGTCGAACCCGGGACCTCGTGGATAGTAACCAGCGTTCTGACCACTAGACCAACGAGGCAGTCAACTACCTACTAATAATAGCGACGCGAAAGTTGTTTCAACAGCTGGCTAAGATATTGTTCTTTGAAGGCTATTTATCATATACACGGAGAAATAATACATATCTAGGTACCTAAATATACACCAGCAGCACAACAAACCAATGTTGTTTTTTTTGTGCAAGCGTTTTGTCGGCTGTATGCAGTTGGTATGTTTATTAGAGTTCCGTACGAAAGGGTAAAAACCGGCCAAGTGCAAGTCGGACTCGAGCACGAAGGGTTCCGTACCATTAACTTACAACATTAGACAGTATAGGCAAAAACAACTTTTTAAGTTTATACTGTTGTTTTGGAAAAAGTATATATTTTTATTTTATTTATAATTTCAAAAGTATTCATCACAGGATACCCGAAACAATTTTAAATAAGAGTTTCCGCGCCTGTTTCTTTACGTGAGTGATTTGAAGTTTATAGGTCCAAGACTTTAGAAATTACAGGGGGGGGGGGGGACGACACCGTGTAGACGACTTCGGCGGGCTATATCTCGCAAATGGTAAAGCTGATAAAAAAGTGTTGTATGAAAACCCTAACCTTATTTTCATAGTCCTTTTCAACGATACCCCAAGATACACAAGGGGGTGCACTCAAAAAAATAATTCACCCCCCCTTTTACATGTATGGGGAGGTACCCTTAAAAAGGGGTAATTTTAATTTTTTTGTATTTTAAAATATGAGATCTATATGTGAAGTATCCTCGAACCAAGTTACATGCAAATCAGTCCATAAACGTAGAAAATATTCTGCTGTGACAGACTAGGACGGACGGACTGAACGATCTTATAAGAGTTTCTTGTCGGACTACGGAACCCTAAAAAGGTTTTTTTTAATGTTTACCCCACACTTTAAATAGTTATATATAGTGTCTAATGTTGTATAGATAATGGTACGGCACCGTTTAACCCTAACAAAAGCACCCATATACATTTTTTTTATGATTCTTTAGTTAGGATGTGCTGCCCAGCTGCCTCCTACTACGTCGAAAGATGTTAAATGAATAAAACATTAATGCATCTTATCTAAACAAGTTGGGTTAACTTGGGTTCAACGATTCCCTGAGCAGAATCATCAAACATCTATCTATATTCACTTATAAGGGCGCGTTCATACGCGCGAATCGCATTCGTGTCCAATTTTTAAAATCAACTGAATAGACCTTAAATTGTTGAAATAAGGTTGTTTTTTTTGTAAAGACGACATTCGAATGGCTCCTACGCCGGTTTCATGGTGTGTCGCCATCTCTGAGGTCCCAGGTTCGATCACCGGTCGGAGGGCCTGTGTCGTGCTACTACCGTTGTTTCTGATTTCCATAACACCGATGCTTTAGCAACTTACTTTGCTTGCAAGCATTTTTGTAAGAGATGGATGTTGTTGTAGGTGCCAACAACATCTTAGCCCAAACTTGAGGTTCACTTAGTTATTTATTCAAAATTAGTTAACTAAGTCAAGTTATCTACACTAATATTATAAAGAGAAAAGATCTGATTGTTTGTTTGTATTGAATAGGCTCCGAAACTACTGGACCGATTCTAATAAAATTTGGTACAGAGATTGTTTGAAACCCTGGGAAGGACTTAGGCTATTTTTGTCGCGAAATAAAACCATTAAGGGACGTAATGGAAGATGAAAGTTTATATGGAAAATTTGACTTTTGGCGCGGGCGAAGTCGCGGAGAACTGCTAGTTATTAGTAAAGTAATTGTATCTATATTATATCTCATCTGTGATTGTGCCTACCTGCTTATTAATAATGCTAATTCTTCATCGTGTTGCGTTATTCCATTGTGCGCTCACCCTAACACGGGGCCAGGCCAGGCCATATATTAGAATTTCAAACCTGAGTCATGTTGTCTTGTATTTGTATGTTGTGTTAATTCACATCTAGAACCTTTTCCGTGGCATTTCGGAGATTATGTACACTGAGAAGTCATATTTTGCTAAATAGGTATGTACAGTAGGAAAATATGTATGCTACCGACCTGCCTGACTAAAAGTTTTAGACGTCTGTGGTGCTAGCTGTTACTTTGTGTATTCTGTGGAACAAGTAAGAATATTATGAATAGAATGAATACACAGGGTGTCCAGTAAATGGAGCAAATCCAACTACTGATACGTTACATTATTCATAAATGTATGTCAACATAGGTTATACATACAGTATACTGAATCAACATACGCCCGTGACCTAAGAATAAGACACCTACTGCACTCCCTTGATAAATATTCTAACTACTAAAGTTTATTAAACCTTGATTTAATATCATAATTAACTATATATACAACTTATTAATAAAAATTAAGAAAAATTACTTAATACAACACTAAAACATAAATTATAAAAAGGGTCCTTGTGGTAAGGTTCCTAGGATGCTGGCAGCATTACCGCGCTGGATAGCGATGCTTATACGCTGAGCAAGGTAGCTGCCAGCTCTTAGGTCACCACTGATGTCAACTAGCCTCTTGGAAATCTCTTTGAAAAAAAAGATAGCGTTGGGACCCCACGAACCCAGTGTTTCGACTCCAAACGGTACAAAGTGGTACCGGGAGGCGATCTGCCTGTACTTGTTCTTTTTAAAGTTTTCGGCACTTGTCGCAGCCAAACCAGCATCACGGTTTGTCCCGGGCAGATGAGAGGCTGCAAGTGTGTCGACACAGGTAGCGTCCCACACAAGAGCCCGACCCATCCGCCAAGGAACAAGTGACATCCCGTCCGTCCCGTGTTTATTTCATTCTAAAGTAACAATACTAAGGTAGAGTGGAGTAGGCAACAGTGGGCGCAAAAAGTGAAAGGTAAGGTCAAATTTTTAGAACTAATGTAATACCTAAGTTTGTGTTGAAACTTGAATAATGCGTTTGTACATTGGGCAGCACTTCAGATTATACATTTGTATTGCAAAATAACCCCTATTACTACAGCTTAAGATACCGCAGTGTTTATTGATGTACGTGCATGGGGTATAGGTAGGTTCTTAATTATTTAGATTTAATAACTCAATTAATTTCAAATTATGTTTCGGTTTTGAAATTATAATTAATTATTGCACTAATTAGAAATTCTTAATGTAAAAAAACATGTTTTTCTTGATAATAAGTTAAGTAGTTTTACCTAACGTTAAGATATCTTTAGGTATTTATTTATTTAAAAAAATGTCTCTATTCTGCTTATTCGTTCCTCGATTCAAATCACACGCACCCAATTTTATACTAACAATAATGCAATTTGGTGTCATAACAACTTTTCGTAAGTGGCGCTGGTACCTGTCCAACCAGTTTGCAGTGGCGTAACAATTCATAGTAAACTAAGATCCGAGCGAAGGCAACCTTACCCTACCTGGATGACGGACGGGTAGTAGACCTATTGGTACGATCGATTTCCCATATGAACTTTATACCTACCCCTTAGATCAGTTTATATCGCAACAAAAAATAGCTTGCCCTTCCTAGGGTCTCAAACTATCCATTCTAATATTATAAATGCGAAAGTGTGTCTGTCTGTTTGTTACTTCTTGACGCTTAAACCACTGGACCGATTGAGATGAAATTTGGTATGGAGACAGTTCGAGACCGTAGAAAGGACATAGGCTACATTTTGTCGCGATATAAAAACATTTAAGGGGTGAAATGGGGGATGAAAGTTTATATGGAAAATCCAACTCTTGCGGGCGAAGTCGCGGGGAACCACTAGTCTCTTATAAAAAAAAATCTAAAAGAACTGTTTGGTTCAGCGTTTTCACAATTGTAAAGACGTAGCAGACAGACAGACACACATTCGCATTTATAATTAGGTAGTATGATTGATAAAAACCGCGCGTATGCGAGTCGAACTCGCGCACTAAGGGTTCAGTGCGCCAAATACAACCTTTGTATCCTGTTAACTGCTTTACGATTCTCATACAAAAATAAAAAAATATGATATATCTCATACAAAAACAAACTAAAACAAAAACAATTTTTTTTAGTCAAACCTATGCGTGTGGGGTGTCTATGGATAGGTCTTTTAAAATGACATGGAGGATCCTACAACCATTTTCTCTAAAAGTCTAACGTTTGAGAGATAGACGCTTCCAAAATGGTAAAATAGGCGTCCTCCCCCTTATAACTTTTGAACTAAGCAAGTGTAAATTTTGAAAAAAATACATGATGTAGATCGTAACCAATTCTTTCAACGAAAATTGGTTTGAACGAGGTCGATTTTTGTGATATAGCACATTTTGAACAACCGCAAACATAGCTTTGTTCTTCATACAAATACTATGAAAAACAAAGTTATTTTGGCTAAGTGGATTCTAATTCAGTTAAAGTTGGCACGGAACCCTTAGTGCGCGAATCCGACTCGCACTTGGCCGGTTTTTTAGTTGTGTGGTATTATTATTTGTGCTTTCTGCGTACGGGTCTCGGACTATAAATCTTGATGAAGCCTCGACCGAAAACAAAAGTGAATTTAAAATTGTAAACCCCGGTTTTCGAATACAGTAGCTTTTTTGAAGGTCATAAGAAGACTTTGACTGTCACTGTGGTACCTATCTAAACTAATCCCACTATCCCACTAATATTAAATGCGAAAGTTTGTGAGTATGTGAGTGTGTGAGTGTGTTTGTTACTTCTTCACGCAAAAACTACTGAACGGATATGGATGAAATTTGGCACTGAGATAGATTATAGTCTGGAATAACATATAGGCTACATTTTATCCCGAAAAAAATACACAGTTCCTGTAGAATACAGAAATAGTAGTTTACGCGGGCAAAATCCTTTAAGAATAGAGTGAATAGGCTACTTCTAGACAGACATGTTCCATCATCGGCCGCATCGTCGCTTACCATCAGGTGAGATTGCGGCCAAATGTCTGCCTATTAAATTTAAAAAAAAAAGTCGCGGGCAACAGCTAGTTTATTATAAAGAGGAAAGATTTTGTTTGTTTGTATTGAATTGGCTCCGAAACTACTGGACCGATTCAAATGAAATTTGGTACAGAGATAGTTCGAGACCCAGGGAAGGACATAGACCCTTTATGTCGCGGTATAAAATCATCAGCGGGGTGAAATGGGGGATGAAAATTTGTATGGAAAATCCTGTATGGAAAATACTTTTGGCGCGGGCGAAGTCGCGGGGAACTGCTAGTTAAATATATAGGGCTTTGAAACTTTTTGTATTGAAGCTGGCATATCGACCCCCGTCGCCATTATGATTTTGGTTTGGTCTACGACTACAATTAAGCACTTATTACACCATCCTATTTAATTTATTCTATTTATTTTCAATTTATTATCTGTTATTTTTTGGAGTCGGTGCCAACCAAGCTAGATATTCTATCTACTCTAAGCAGCGAAGAGATGGAAATAGGTTTCTTGTATAATTTCGTATAACAGTTAGGTAATTTAAATATTATTTTGTACTTTTTAGTTAAAATTTGTTTATAAAATTTTAAGTTTTAATTAGCACTGTAGTCAGTTTTGAAGTCGTTTTTTTTTTAAAGAAATTTATTTTTCTATTTTTAGTTGAAATTTAGTGTACGGTGGTGCATCATTTGGATCATTTGGAAGAAAGTAGTAACGAGAAGGAAGACCGTTTAAAGAAGAACATGGAAAGATTTGCCAATAGCATTTTAAATTTAGTTTTTTGTATACCGTATCATCGGATTCCCTATACAAATGATTTTGGAGATAAAAACTGTTCTATGTCCTTTCTCGGTACTCAAACTATCAAATCCATCGTTTCAGCGGTAAGAGGTCATTGATTTCTTGCAGTAATTATATACTTCTTGAAGTAAGTATATATATTTTTATTGTTGGGGGCGGGGAAGAGAGGAGGGAGCTGCGCCTTTGACTTTGTTTTGTTAGCATCCTATACAGTACCTGACAAAACATCTGGTGTTTTTAGTGTTGCCGCTCGATAGTCCACTATCGATATTCTATCAATAGACTATCAATAGTTGGGCAAAAGCAATAGTATCTATTGCCCTATCGATACTATCGATAGTGTCGATAGTATCGATAGCCCCGTGAGTGTCAATACTATTGACAAGCGTCAATACTATCGATAGTATCGCTACTATCGAAGCTTTATATCGAATGCACTATCGATAGTATCGATACTATTGCTACTGGGTATTGCAATAACAATCGATATTATCGATAGTTTGGCCCTATCGATAGTGACCTTTCCATCAATAGTATTGCTATATACAATACGAGCACTTGTCTAGTGGATGACAAAACATTCAATATCAATAATATGTTAATTATCTGTTGACGCTTTGTAAAACCCTTTTTCTTTTCTAGTTCGTAATCCAATAAGTTTCGTGGTAAAACAGTTGCGTATAATTTGTTTTTAGTGATTTAAGTTGGCAAATATAATTTACAAGGTCTATTACATTTTACCGTTAAAGTCACATCAAATGGTTACAACAAGATAACAGCCTCAAAATATTTACTAGCTACCTCGATCAATATTCATACGCGATACTATTGAATCATAGCCTACTATCGATAGCGCAGACATATCGATTCTATCGATAGTATCAATTGTTATTATAATAGTCATGGCTGATACTATCGATAGTAATTTTGATATTGATCTTCAATACTATCGATAGTATTGCAGTATATTAATACTATTTTACCAAACTTAGCAATCGATAGTATCGATATTATCGATAGTATCGATAGGCCTATCGATATTACAAATGATTTCCGAGGTCAACTATCGATAGTCAAACTATCGATGGTTTGGCAACACTAGGTGTTTTAATTACTAAACTCCTTATTTTTAAGGAGTTCCACCATCAGCTCAGCTCCACATAATGACTATCAGACGTAACAACATGTCAACATTAAGATACTAGTACGAAAACACTATACGTGCCTTCAAAATTTGAGGGTTTCCCTCGATTACACCAAGATCCCATCATCAGATCTCGACTGGGCCAAAATGGGACCAACTAGAATGTATAGCCTCTAGGTAAACATATTATTTTTTCAAATCGGTCCACAACTGACTGAGATATGCGGTAACATAGCCACAAAAAAAAACATACAGTCGAATTGATAACCTCCTCCTTTTTTGAAGTCGGTTAAAAATAAAAGAAATTGTACTAAAATACTTTCAATTTATTGTATAAGGAACGTAAATATAAATCTCATTTTATGACTAAAAGTATTTAAGTACATTTTATATTATTTTTTATTTTACACAATTGCATTTCATAGGTACTTCTTAGATCGCGCGAACATGATCTAATATTGTTTACAATTATTAGCTTTTTTACAGAAATTACGATTTTTAGGCTTCCTAACTGCTATGAGAGAGTTTAGATATTTTTTTAACTCTCTGTAACTGCTTCTTAGTGTTGTCATCTACTTATGTAACACTAAAGATTTTATATGACAAATAATATACTGAATAAGTTCATAGCTTCACCCGCATACAAAATTTAGCTATAAGAAGTTGTTGTACATTTATACATAGGTAGCAAAAGAGGATTTAAATCAAGTACTTAGGACATACTATTGTGAACATAATATTTAAACAACATTACATACTAATGTATAACATCACAGTTTATCATTTTCAACTGACCAACTATTTTATAAATTCTCAGATTGCAACACCTATAGTTGTATATTTTTTTAAAGAATTTGACATTTTTGTAATTAATTGTTCATGTGACTTGTATAATTATTTTTACAATTTACGTAATATTTGCAATCAAAGGTTTTTTTTTTAAGTCTATTTTAGTATTAGGGTCTTATCCTTGAATTTATTTGACTAGGAATTTCGAAACCAAACTGTGTTTGTATGACATGCATTTCTAAAAACTTACACTAAAAATATAATATGATATTAGTGCTTTACGATTGTGATGTTCTATGCTTTCAAAAAAGTTTTGTAAAGCCTTCATTTTAAATGAAAGTTAACGATCAATAGGCAATAAAAGTAAATAATATTACACACTTACATAGAATTTATCTTTTTACAAAATTATTTTAATCATAAAGTAAACTTAATGATATGAAAATTTTTTCGTGGCAAGCTATTTTCTGCCGTAAATAAGATCTGCGGCACTATCCAAAAGGAGTGCCTTTATTATCGGATTAAGGCGTCTTTGTCGCTCACGCTGGGACGTGAGTTTCAGTGACAAGGACGACAAGAGGAGACATAATACCCGACCAAGCCAACCAACTGTCAAACGAATTTCGACGACGAATACAACAAAACTACCGGTGGAAATTAAAAAGCAATGGTGTTAGAATGAACTTACGCAATTCATCTAAATTGTAATAATATTGCTTTTTAACTATCTTTGGTAAATTTTTACGAAATTAAATCAAATTTCACTTACAAAAATCAATCGACTGTGTCATCCGGTGGGACTTGAACCCACGTCCCTTCGCTATCGGGGCGAGTGCTCTTACCAACTAAGCTACAGAGGACGTTAGTCAGTCGACGAATTTTTGCAAGTGCTTGCTACGCTAGTGAGCCGGCGTTCGATTTCATCAATACTTGGAAAATGTACCCGCATGTATCCAATGGAAATATTTTTACAAATATTTAACCATCAGTTAGGATTAGCGATGGGCAAGGGAAAGAAAAAAATGGGATGGAAAAGAAAAATACGGGAAAGTATGGGAAAAAACGGAAAGATTGGGAAATATTCCAATTCGGCGGGAAAATACTCAAAAGTGGACTTAAATTAATAAAATGCGAGAATTTAGCTACTGTAAAAATGGTTTTATGCCTGTAGCACACCCTTACATAAAACCATATCAGCGGGACCACGCTAGTTTTGCCTGTTTGTCAGTTTTATTGAACCAAACGTAAACTGCATGTTCTAATGCTTAGATTTATAGATCTGATTTTTTTTTCTTTGAGATTTGACGATCCTTTAGTATACTTCCTATTACTGTGCCCAAGATGTCGCAAATGGGTGCAGAAATGTAGATGTTTAAGAAATATTGGAAAAATTTCGACGTAAAGAAACAGGGTAATAGTAAAATCTCTACATTAGAAACGACAGTTTGGCTTCTGTTAAGTTTAAATATTTGAGACAAGTGATAATAAAGTTAAATCTTCGTTATTAAAAACAAGAAATTTTCTTCGAGGTGTCTAGGTAAACATACTTAAAGTCCCAAGTGTGGTAAGTAAGCTGTAAACAGAATAGTAAAAGAAAGGCGCCTCTTTTGTTTATATTTTTTTTGCTTGTTAACTCGAAAACTGCTTATTTTATTTGAAGACACATTTATTTAGTTTTTTTTCTTTAGGTCCAAAAGTAAACAAGATATTACAAAGTATCTGATTTGATAACAAGTTCAAAAACCTTATTCCAACTGGGGACAAATCTCGCGATACAATTTTTTTGATAAAGAAAACACTTCCAAAGTGGTAAGCTATCTTACCACTAAAATGTTTAAAAAAAACTAAATTGGTAAATTTAGTATAGTTTTTAAATACATACATCAAAAAAAGTTTACGATTTCTTTTTCTTTTAGGATTCTTTATTTAAAAATATACAATTTGAATACAAAACAATAAAACAGTTCAATTGTTTTTCCATATAAAAAGGCTTCAAATCTGATTTAGTAAATTTTAACGGATTTTAAATATTTATTCCCAAAAAGTTGTGATTGAAAAAATGCCAAGAGGATTATCAGAAGTTTTACGTGAATAGTAACTTTAAGGGAAGAAGGATACAGCACGAGAGATATAGCACGCAAACTTGATATATCCCAATCCTGTGTCGTGACCATGTTGCAGAGGTACCACGGGATGGGTAATTTAGCTGACCTACCCCGCAGTGGTCACCCATCTGTTTTGACTGCTGCCCAAAAGCGCTTTATTAGTTTGCTGGAAGCCCGTGACCCAACAATCAACGCTACTAAAATAAAAGCAGAAGTTCGGGCCGCCCCAGGGCTTGAAGTTAGCACTAAGACCATTTGGAATTGCTTGCACCAGGCTGGATTACGAGCACGGAGGTCTTGGCGAGCGCCTCTGAATCCCCGGCAACGTCAGCGATAGAGATTGGAGTGGGCTAGGCTTCGGCAGAATAAAGAAGATGAAGAAGAAAACATTTGGCAAAACTGTCTCTTCGTTGACGAATCGCGAATCAGGAGTCATCCAGATAACCAATGTGTCCGTGTCTGGAGAAGACCAGGAGACCGTAAAAGGCAAAGAACTGCCACAGGAGCAGTTCAGCAAGAAGGGAAATCGGTGTCCTTTTGAGGGTTGTATTATGATTGGAGCTAGAACACCTTTGATCCCGTATCGAGGCTTCATGACAGCAGACATGTATAAAGCAGTTGCTATTGATGGAATTGTCAGACCATTCCGAGTAAACCATGGGCACCAATTTGTACTGGTCGATGATAATGCGCCCGCACATCGAGCTCAACGAGTCAATGCTGCTCTCCGAGAATACATCAAGAGGTTAGACTGGCCTGCCGGCTCGCCTGACTGAAACCCAATAGAGCACGCGTGGGATGCTCTTAAGCGAGCTGTTTGGAACCATCAGCCACGTCCCCAGACAGTGCCAGACCTCAGGGAAGCCGCTATTCAAGAAGAAAGAGCTGAAAAGAAGAAATGCTGGATAACTTGATCCTCAGCATGCCCAGGAGGATCTCCGTATGTGTCCGAGCCAGGGGAGGAGTTATATTATATTGAATAATTTTTTTTTAGGCACCATAGCACAAGCTCACGCTTAGTTTGGGGCTAGGTAATTGGTGTGTTTGTTGAAACATTTTATTTTTTATTTAAATTGTCGTTAAGTTTGGTTAAACAGTATTTTTTCTTTATATCAAATTTCTTTCACAATTACATTATGGTTAATTAATCAATTTTTGTTATTAAAAGAAATTTAATTTTTTTTTCTTAATACCAAAGGGTTTTTCTATTTAAAGAAAACACACAACAAATATTTTTTCTTGGTAAAGTTAAATTTTGAGAATTATATCAGTTTATGCTAGTGATCTCAAACTTTTTTTGATGTGTGTATAGCACATTTCATTCAAATATAAATTAAATCATTTCTAATGTAGAGATTTTACTATGACCCGGTTTGCTTATGTCGAGATTTCTCCAATCCTTCTCAAACGTCTACATTTCTTCACCAATTCGCGACATCGTGGAGACAGTAGTAGAAAGTATACTACAGGATCGTCGAATCTCAAAGAAAGAGAGACTCAGATAAACCTAAGAATTAGAACATGCCGTTTACGTTTGGTGTAATAAAACTGACAAACAGGCAAAACTAGCGCTAGCTAGTTAGGTCCCGCTGTTATGGTTTTATGTGAAGGTGTGCTACAGGCGTAAAACCATTGTCCAAATAGCAAAATTCTCGCATTTTATTACTTTAAGTGCACTTTTGAGTATTTTCCCGCCGAATTGGAAATATTCCGCATACTTTCCCCGAATTTGGGAATAAACCCAACAGTTGGAAATATTCCGGGGAGTAAACCCAACGCTAGTTAGGATGAAATCAGCTTAACTTACTATATTTTTATAACTTATTGGGTTCGAGTCCCACCGGATGACACAGTCGATTGATTTTTGTAAGTGAAATTTGATTTAATTTCGTAAAAATTTGCAAAATAATTGCTTAAGTTATAAAAATATAATATCTTTGGTAATTTCGTTGTATTATTCGTCGTTTAATAGTTGTCTAGTTGGCTTGGTCGAGTAGTTAATATTGACATAGACATATCGTCGACGCGAGTAGGCCTCCTTTACGTTTAATTCTTTTTAAACATTGATTTATAAATATGATTTTTAGTAAATCACGATTTGGCAAGCGATAAAACTCTCTGGTCACGTAAACAATGTCATTTAGAAATAATAAAGGTATTTAACAAATGTTTATGTAAATATTCCTACTAATAAGTTTTAATTAGGTAACTAAAATAAACATAAAATATTGGAATCTTTGATTGAATACATTGAAATATTGGAGTCGATAATACAAAAAATGTGCATATTGTTTTGTAGTTAAATTAATACTTCCAATAAAATCATTATTTCATTGCTATAAAATATAAGTTTTTCATTAAAATTATTGTTATTGCACCATCACAATAGAGTATCACAAAATTTTGACTCACTCAATGATTGCCATTCACTCCATTAGTAGCCGGTTCTAAATTACTCTTCAGATGGAATGGTGAAACGGTAAACACTTCTCCGCTAACATAATTTTCAAGATTTTCGCCACCGTATGAGAGGAGTGGTGAAATCTCAATGTCAACATCATCAGAGATATCTCCACCAGCTTGTCTAATGTATTTTCTGTGAAGACGGAGAAGGTCTTCCCGGGCAGTCGATGGGCAGTCTTTTTTTGCAGAATCTGCATTCTTCAAAGCAGAAAATTCAACATCTCTTGCAACTTCTAAGCAAATAAAGTTTTCAGCAAACTCAAACACATCAAAAATAAACTTCTCCATTTTGATACCGTTTGGTTCTGACGGTTTTTGACGAATTCCATTAATATCTACATATGGGATCTTTTTCTTAGCTACGTGCAACTTGAGTTTCGATTCAAAGTCACATATTTTTGATAGGAATTCTGAGGAAAAGTAATGATTGCAGATGTTACCAGCTGAGTATGTAAGCCTTCCATCTGGGTTTCTGAGGTTGGCAGCTTCGACAGTCAGTTCTGAGTATTCCACGACTTTGTAGTGACCATTCACGCGGCAGACCACACCAACTGCCTCACTAGGTGAAGACTTTAGCACAACTTTAGCCGCACAGTCTGCGTTTTTGCTTTGACAGTAGCCAATGAATACTGGATCTGCAACTTTGATCAAGATATTGTCCACAGAATGAGCGTGCAAGTGTTTGACCCCACGTTCAGAAATGTCCTGAAGGATTCCCTGTGTCTTAAGAGCTCTGTACAAGCCTCCATTACCATCTGGCGCTGATGAAAGCTTATGCTTTTCATCTAGCAGTATTTTGCCTTCGAAATCGAAGCATGGTAGCCTTCCTTGCTCAAAGAACACAATGTCATCCTCGTTTAAACCAAAATATCCGTGGTCCCTAAAGAACTCAGCTGTAGGAGCCATAGTATGTTCTGAAGTCATGATATACCAAGTGATTTTACCTTCCTTGCCGTATTTCTCAGCAGCCATATGTTGCACTCTTAGGATTCTTTCAGCCTGAATTTGGAATAGAGTCTTCTTAGAGGGTAAGCCGACATTGTACATGCCTTTCGGGTGTCCGAAACCCAGCCTGGTCGCCTGACCTCCTGCAAGCAGCAAAACTCCAACTCTGCCTTCAGATATCTCCCGGAAACCGATGTTTTCATATTCCTGGACCTTTTCGTTGGATAACCCGGGCACTGACTCGTAATGTGTCTGCGGTATCGGCTTCAAATCATCGTCAGTCTTCTCCAAAATAACTTTAGTAATTTCGTTGGCGCGACGGAAAGTTTCATTCACTTCCGCTAGATCGAGCTTGAGGATTTCTTTTGTAAGTTCCTCGCGCTCAGTGTCGGTCAAGTCCGGCCAAAACTTGATAAGCTGCTCTTGACCGTGGGCAGACAAAGTTTCTTTCAATTTTTCGTACGACATATCGATATGGTATCAGCGTATCAGGTGCGGCCCGGGCGATTAGAAAGCGCCAACTAGTTCATGATTCGCGCCGCGAGCCGAGTCGTTCTCCCTTCCACGATATTATGAAAGGGAAACATAACACGTCGGCGTTGCTTGACATTATCACGGCATTCTTGTATTTACATTTTACATTCCGGACACTGCCATTGATGACGTTATGACGTATGCCGTGCCGTGGTTAGAAATGCAGCGTACATTGCAGTGTCCCAACTGACACATTTGATTAATTGTTTTAACAGACCAGCAATGTAAAGCAATCTGCATTATCAATTTCAAATGTCAGTCAGATGATAATGAACATAGTTACACAATATTAAGTTCAGAAACAGTTTTATACTAATAGATATTATTTATTATCATTCGTTGTTTATTATATTTTAATTTTCTTATGTGTGGTATTCGTTCGTCACAGATTTACGTATTAGTCACACACAGACAGAAACAGTCATTTTTCTCAATCAATACAAAGATAGATACCTCATTAATTTTACAAAAAGGAACTTCAAAAACGTCGGTTTCCGTTTCTAAACGACGACCTCTTCGTTTATGGTTGTAGTGATGTACCTTACTGTGGGTGGAAACATATTAATTGATCGTTGGTTCATTCAATTGCCCATAAATTTTAATGTTCACTCAGGTGTTTACTTGTGTTAATAAGTATTGTGTCGAAGTTAAGCAAGTGATTAATTTTAGTTCAGGTCATTCAAACGAAAATGTGAAAACTTGCCAAGCCGCATAAATTATGCGGCTTGGCAAGTTTTCACATTGCTCTTGTATTGGCTACTCAATTATGCGGCATAATTGAGTAGCCAATACAAGAGCTATGGTATAAGGGGGGCCTTGTAAGAACTTGGTTTCGTGCTAAATCTCACTTTTCTATCAGCGAAACCGTTAAGTTCTTAGTATTTATTCAAATTTATGTTTTGGATAGGACATCATTACTTTTTGTCACCGCTAATTGGAACTTCTAGAATTAGACCCTTATATAAGAACACATTAAAACGGGGATTAACGCGACGGAAAGTAGGTAAACGGCGGACACCTGGAAGTAAACAAACATTTTGATGAGTGAGTCAGTCAGTGGTAAAAATAGTGATTTTCAGACATCAATATCTCGTTAATGGTAAGAGGTATTTTATTGAAATTCAGGATTTAGAAATAAAATAATTGTCCTAAAGACTCGCGAAAGTGCAAATATGTAGGTCTAATAGATTTTAAGTTATAGGGGTGTCAAAAGTGGCTGAAAATGGTTCATGTAAATAACACATGGCCGGTGTCTTCACCATTGTTGCTCCGCGTACTTGGCGGACACTCTGCCGTGTGTCTAGATTAATAAAAATAAAAACATTCGCTGTTCCAAAAGTTATACCAGTTTACCAACCACCAGGCCCATAGCATAGATAATATAATAGTTACTACGTATGTAACCGATAAATCACTCCATACAGATTCTGATTCAGATTCAGATTCTTTATCGCAAGTCACAAGTGGTTCGTAAGATGGTACATGTATAATATTAAAATAAAAACACATAATAACCTTTATAATAGCCTACCGCAGTGAGCCTACCGTCAATGATTTATTATCTATTATTATTTATTTATTATCCCACCTACCGTTTTCTGGTAATATGCACTTGAGTTTTAGGACCTCAGTGAGTACACCATCAATTCTCGGACTCTTACCACATTTAAGCTGAAGTACGGCCCCACGAAGATCCCACACGGTGGGTAAATAATCGAGCTCAGTCATAATAGGTAGGTTCGAAATTGAATCCGCGGCTACAGGACTGATCTCTGGTCGAGAATAAAGCCCAGTGTAGTGTTCTACCCATCAATTAAGTTGACTACTGCTGTCAGTGATAACAGTGCCGTCGATCTCTTTGAGAGGGGCAGTCTTTTTTGCACTGAACCAAGAGCCACCTTTATCCCTCCATATACCCCGCGGAAATTTCTTAAGGCCGTGCAATCTTGAATGCTTCTACACAGTTCTATCCAGTAAGCATTAGCGAGCTGGCGACAAGTTCACTGTAGGGATGACTTTGCTGTGCAGAGTTTAGTGCGTGTGGCGTCACAGGGACCAAGGCGGTACCCTAGCGCAGCTTGGCGTTTGGTGTAAAAAATGGAAGTTGGACTATATTTTCGGTAAACCAATCCGGTGATTTCACCTTAAAGTTGCCTTCGGTGACGCGCAAAAGGGTGTCCATCTACACACTCAACTAGATGGGAAATTGTTTAATGTCGCCCTTCTTAAGTCTCGCCGTAATCGCGAGGACTTATTTGTTGACAGCTTGCTGTTTGCCGACGATGCAGCCTTTGTTGCAAAAACTCCCCAAGAGCTCCAGGTCCTACTGGACAAACTTCACTACGCTTGTGCCTTGTTCTCCATGTCCATAAATGCAAAGAAGATCGTCATCCTAGCGCAGGGTTATACCTACCAGCCGACCATCTTGCTGGAAAGTGCAACCTTGGAGGAAGACGACAAGTTTTGTTACCTGGGATCGACCGTGTCGAGCAATCTCTCCCTTGACAGTGAGATCAATATTCGCATCGGCAAGGCGGCCACGGTGTTCGAAATTCGTTCGAACATTCAAACTACGTACAAGAGTATGGAATAATAAACATTTAACGGTTAGGACAAAGGTGATCGTATACCAAACTTGCGTCTTGAGCATACTCTTGTACGGAGCCGAAACCTGGACGTCGTATGCGAAACAGGAACGTTGACTTAACACCTTTGACTGGACTGCATACTGTCAACCTAAAAAGAAGCCATTTCATGTAGTGGCTGTAGTGAGCGTGTGGTGACCATTAATGAGAGTCAACATAAACATTTATGCAAATTACTCTATTATAGAATCGAACGATGGCGTGTACCACCCAGCACCGCCGAGTATGCCCTCTTCTCTTCTACATAGTCGCGTTCGGCGTTTGCCAGCAGTCGTTCGTCTGGGTTCGCTGAGTATGTGGAGGAGCCATAAACAGTGTGTTATACGAAATGCCTTCGACATACACACAGCCACATGTTTTTTGAGTTCAAATAAGTAACGTTACGTTCTGCCGCCTGAACATACAAAGAAAAGGCAAAAGATTTACTGATGAAACGATTGAAAGTTCAATTGACAATATTTTCTCTATGGCTACCATGTTTTTTTAATTAAAATGTCAAATGGCGTTGTCAGGGTAGTACTTTATTTACTTCTAGATAGCGTAGATTTTTTGCTATTTTTACTACGAAGTGTTGGTTACGTCGTGGTGTTTTTACTGAAACAATTATTAAACTTTCTTTTTGATGTAAACATGACAGAATCTTCAAAAAAACGTAAACGTAACAATAGTGTTCAAAACGATAACCCAACGGTTGCTGCCAGGAGCTTAATAGGCGCGAATTGGCAAAAATTCCTATCAAGTAACTTAATAATGGACAAAAAGACAGAAAAACCAGCTGAGGCAAACAAAAAAGATCACTACACAGGCGTTTTCCGTCGTTCTAAGAAGAAAAAAGCTATTTCAAACACAGTCGAAAATAACCTCAAAAGTCTTGACTTGAATAACAAAATAAATAACAGTGCCGATGTTATAGCTGATACAAGTGATAAAAAATTTGATAACGCTGTAAAAAAAAATAATATTAAACGGAATACCTTAACTAAGTTTATTGCTATGGATTGTGAGATGGTTGGTGTAGGCTATGACGGCAATGATCACATGTTAGCTAGAGTGTCTTTAGTAAACAAATTCGGTGACTGCATATATGATAAGTTTGTCAAAGCCCGGGAAGAGGTTATCGATTACAGAACGGAAGTTAGCGGAATCCGTAAAGAAGATATGCTCAATGGAGAAGACTTCACAACGGTGCAAAAAGAAGTGGCAGAAATCATTAAAGGCCGGATTTTAGTGGGACATTCCCTAAAAAATGATTTAAGTGTTCTATTCTTATCACATCCGAAGCGAAACATTAGAGACACATCAAGATACAAACCATTTAGAAAAGTAAGTGTGAAATTATATTAATAATTATATATAACCCTGTTGTTAATCAGTAAACATAATAAATTCTTTACTTCTGATAGTATGTATTAAATTGTTTTAACAAACATCAATTACTACTGGTAAGAAGCATAAATATCGCTAAAAACATCCATGACTCTAGTACAAATGCTTGTGCTTTAGACATACATTTGCCACATGCAGCATTGGAACCCGGAACATCTGTTTTGTAGTCCAGGGTGCAAGTTACTTTATCAAGACTGTGTGTAATACACTAACCATATCTGTAGTACATATATCTTACTTTTATTTGTAGTTGTAGTAGTATATTCTAGTGTTATTTATCTTAGTCTCATAGTATTATCATCATTCTACATCTTGAGTATTTTATAAATAATCATAATAAAACTTGTGTTGCTGCTACATAGTTTTACTTTAAAAAATATATTTATAAAGATTTTTTCAGTAGCAGTCCGTCCCGTGACAATGGCCTCCTTCACAGCTTTCCATTTGTTTCTGTTTCAAGCTGATAATATCCAGATCGGTCCAGCTGTTTTCTTGATGTTGTTGTCCCATCTCGTTGTTGGTCTGTCTCTACTTTTATTGTTCCCTCTGGGGTACCATTCTATGACCTCCCTTGTCCATTTAGGTATTTTCTGAGAAAAAAATAATTAGTACTAGTGATTTTATTAACAATTTAAATAACTTATACAACAATAAAACTTCATTTTCAGGTGACTAAAGGCAGCACCCCATCGCTCAAACGATTAGCTAAAGAAATCCTAGGCATTGAAATACAACACGGGGAACACAGTTCGGTAGAAGACGCCCGTGCTGCGATGCAGCTGTATTGCACTGTTGCCAAGAAATGGGAAGCAAGTATGAGCGAAAAGAGAGGATACAGCAAGAAGTTTGTTGAAGATTAATGACAAATTATTTTAGTTTATTTTACTGCTGTACAGAGACCTTAATTAAAGTTGATCCACAGAATAAATAATAGTATAAACAAGTACAGAAGGATCCCTCTGCTAAGTTATTTAAGTAGGGACCCTTGGTACCACACAAGAAACTGCAAATTGAGATCGCAGCACCTATATAAGCAACATCATATTTGCCTCTCATTTTTTCATGTAACCTCATCTCACCTGACAGCGTAGGGTCGACAGACGCGACGCCAATCGCGCGCGTGAGTCGTAGATCTTGATTGATCTTACTTAAGACGTAATGCGGCCGGCTTGTGACATCCATTACGAACAAACGCCGACCGCGCATGTACTTGTAGCTTTAAAGCTAAATTGCGGAGTGAACCAGGCCTGGTTAATCCTTCATTAAGTCTCATGCAGACAAAGAACGTGACAGAATGAGATTAAATTTAATTGAAGACTCAGTGCCGCAGTTCCTGTGATAAACTGTCATTGATGCTGTCAGACCATACACTTGGTATATGAGGGTTTAAAGCCTTCTAAACAACCTCAAGTATTTTTTTTTTTCATAAAGCATTATTATTGAATCCTTTGTAGTAATGATATCTAAATGTAGTCTCAACACAGGCAACAATGCGAAACTCGTTGCTCTGTTTCATTCAACATTAGATATTTTCGAGGCGTTTGCAACCATTGTTGCTTTTGAATCTGAATCCATACTAATATTATAAATACGAAAGTGTGTCTGTCGGTCTGTTACCTCTTGACGCTTAAACCACTGAACCGATTGAGATGAAATTTGGTGTGAAGACAGTTTGAGACTCTGGAAAGGACATAGGCAACATTTTGTCGCGATATAAAAACATTAAGGGGTGAAATGGGGGATGAAAGTTTATATGGAAAATCCAACTGTTGCGGGCGAAGTCGCGGGGAACCACTAGACACTAGTTTACTATACATTTTAAAGGATTCATTGATAACTTAAGAGATACACTCAGTTGGTGTGGAGCAATTTCCATGCTCTACCAGAAACTTCAACTCCCTATAAAATATTATGAAAAAGTGAAAATAATGATTTGGAGTACGAGGACATATTGCAAGGCCAACTTAAAAAAAAAATCTTGTGGTCAAAAAATTAAAAAATGTTTAAATATGTACAATAGTCAAAGTATGTACACGAATATCATTTAGCTGTATTTATCAGCAATGGTGACAGTGATTTGATCACAACCTAATGTTCATTCCATAGTGAAAAAAATTACTGCAGTTCATTGACAGAGTATTGCATTAATTACCCTCCTACCGCAGTTGGGTAAAAATAAATATGTAACTAGTATAAAATATACCTATTTTTCTATTGTTTGTCCAAATAATTGGATGCTAAATCTTTGATATGTTTGTTAAGAATTTGGTGAAATATTTAGGTAAGTCTTGCTTGAGTAACAGAAAGAAACCAGCCAAGTGCGAGTCGGACTCCCGCACGAAGGGTTCCGTACCATTATTTATACCATTATAACATTTTTTTTAGTTAGCAATAATACCGCTTGTTGTATGGAAGTCCCGCTTAAATTTTATTTTAAGTTTAATTTTTAAAGTAAATATACAACCTAATATTCAGTGTGTTTCAACCCGTTGCCGTTATTACACAGATGGACGTCTGATAGACAGCGGAGGTTTAGTAAAAGGGTCCCGTTTTTGCCCTTTGCCTTTGGGTACGGAACCCTAAAAATCCTGTGTACTTACAGTAGATGCCTACTAAGCACCAGAGCCACCTTAAAAATATTTTAGTTTCTTACGAAAATGTTCATTAGGTAAAATGATATTTGTATTGTTATCAAGAATCACACACATTTCTTGTGTTTTAGTCAATAAAGCATTTTTATGTTGTCTCATATTTTTTTTAACCCCACGGGTCCTTAGCATGAAATTCGGTCCCATCCGGAAGAAATCATGAAAGTTGGCACGATTGTTGTAGCTTCGTATGCGTACTTCATTTCCGATATGGAAATACGCTGGGAAATGACAGGGGTGGTGCTTTGTCTACAACAATGATGTACACCTTGCTTGGCCACTTTAGGCGCAATGAAAAAAATTCAGGCGGTTGAAACGATTTAAAATAAAAATTAAACTTAAAGCGGAAACAGAAATACATCATTGTGAAAATTTCAAGTGTCTGGGTACCTACCACGGCTCTTGTGATTCTTTCTGGTGACAGACAGACAAATGGACAGTGGAGTGGATGGTAGGCATGGAAGATTTCATGAATAGCAGATGAAAAATCATATGAAATGAATTTCATTGTTCACACCTGCTATTTTTTTTCATATAGACTGCTACAAATCGCACTCTGCGAAATCATAGATCATGCTCATTTCATTTCATTCATTGATGGCGGCTTGGAGCAGAGCGAGTAGGAATGATTTGCCCTAGGTGCGTGTTAGAAAAAGACAACTACACTAGTCATGCGATCACAGGTGACGATCGATACTGGGTGGGCATTTCAAGAACTTTCAACTTATGAACATAAAGTTTAGATTCGTTTGCCATGATTTTTCATGACAACCTTAATATGAAATTTCATTTTAGTAGCAAATTAGCAACCGTTCACAATAATTCATATTTCATTATAAGTAGCAAATAGCAAAAAGTGTTACATTATGACACTGCGAAAAAAAATCATTGCCAATGAAATTTCACATGTGATTTCATATGAAAAAAATCATCATTTCATGAAATGAAAATGAATTAAAAGTAGCAATCATTTCCATGCCTAGTGGATGGTAATAGGGTCCTGTTTTTTTTTTTTGGTATGTGTAACCCTAAAACTCTCACTAAGCCCTCAGTCTTTTTTTGTCACTTTTTCATTTATATCAGTCACTGCACGCGCTCACGATCGACCGAGTGTCGGAATTTCTATAGAAAAAAAAAACAGGTTTTGCAAATGTGCCGCTAGGGGCGCTGACTAAATTTCCATAAAATTTTCGCGCCACGCACGAACTAATGTGAGCGCGTGAAAAAAAACATCCTCGCGTTTAGTTTTTTTTTAAGGTTAGGCACTTATTGCACTACTCGAATTCAGACAAACTTACTAAGACTCGGCGTAGTGCGTAGTCTTAAGGGTTTATTAGACTCGATATTCAAACTGTCTTACTAAGACTCAGCATAGTGCAATAAGAGTTAGCCTGTAAGTCTGTATGCAGAATTTCGCTTTTTTACAGGATATAAGAGCGAGATAAGACTGACCATGACGCATCGCTCGGAAAGGGTTTCATACACTTCCATAGTTCCCTGATAGGCCCGCTTTAGTAAAAGACTGTCTGATAGTCGCATACTGTAATAAGCGCATATAAAGTTATTTTCTATCCAGTGTAAACAGAATAAAATCTAACGAAATTACCGAAGAACCCCAAAAATACTGAAAAAATACCACCTACGCCACAGATTATTTATATTAGTTGTAAACCTACTCCTATGCTCGGAAAGCACGTCAAGCCGTTGGTTGGGTCATGTCGGACTGCCGTTTCACCGAATTATGAGAGTGAATGAAGGCGCAAAGATAGCACCTGCACTTAGGTACAATTGCAGGTATCATACAAAACGGCGGCCGCCATATTCATGACCTATCTTTAGATAATTTACCGATCTTTGTTTCTATTAAAATACAAATCTGGGCAAGTCCCCCCTGAACGTCAATGTTCGCTAGGTTCACATTGGACCTAGTTATGAATAATAACATCCAACCGACATAAAACCAAAAATGCGAGAAATTCGATCGCAAAGATTTTCATTACTTTCAATATATTTTTTCATTATAGAGAAAACAAACAATCTAAATGTAGTGTAGTGGCACAGAAAAAGTACTAGTACTCCGTACAGAAGTATGACTTTGCAATAAAATTCAAAGAAATATCTACTCAATGTTGTCAACGATATGGTGTAATTCAGTTCGCCTCAGACTCAAGCACATTTTCGTGTAGACACCTACAAAAATACATTGCAAGATAATTTCATTCTTATAACTCTGGAATATGATTTATAATACACTAAACCTATTCAGTGACGTACTATCACGCAACGCGATAGCGTTGACTGCCACAAGAAGCTACTTACGCCATCTAGCGCATCTTTCTAGGACTTATTCACGCTCGTCCAACCATCAACCTAGTGTCGCGCACCGCCGGTGAATAAAACGCGGGAGAGTGTCGCTGCCGGCTAGCGACACCCAACTTGTTTAGGCCCTTACCTAGGGGTCGCCGCGCGTAGGTACGTTTTTGCTACCTACGCGGGAAGATACACAGGCCTGGTAGTGTAGTAGTAGTAAAGCATGTGCCCCTATGTTGTTCAGAATAGAAGCACGAACGAATTCATTATCATTCGTCCATGTTTGGAGTAACTTGTTTGTGCGTTAGTCGTATTATACGAAAATATAAATAAACGCTAATAATAAGTTCAGATGGATGTTTTTGTTAGTAAGAAAATATTAATTAATAATCTGTTTATCTAAATTATACTATCCAATACACTTAAAGGGATTTAATAATTTTTGTTTTAACATGATACAATATCACACTTGAATTGTTTTTTGCTTAACGATTTCAAGTAGCTTGGATTCTCCTTAAATTAATATTCATCTATAACATTGTTATGTATAAAGCAAACAATTATTATTATTATTAGAACTGAAGTACTAGTGCGTTGGTTGTCTTTGAGAAAAGTGAAACCTACCAATAAGTCTGGGAAAAGACATAAACCTAATTTGCAATAAATGTGGGTTGGATGTAATAGGTCCAATTATAACTTTGAATCCAAATATATTAATAGTATTTTCTCACAGGGCTGCAGGGGTATGAAATGTTACCACCCCATCGAGAGTACAAGTTTCTTGATCTTTGGAGAGCTTGAAACCCTTGCTGCACTTTAGGACTGTAGTCCTACGCTCGGGAGTACTAAGCTTCTTTTTGAATCCTTCGTTGCTCAATTTAGGTATTATGACGCCAGACGTTCTTGAGGTAAGATAAGACACCACCTAACTCCATTCTTCTTAACGAGTCGATGGAACACGAGAAAATTACATCGTAGCAGCCCATAATTCAGCCACTTGAATTGCGGATCGACTGCCGTCCATTAAATCCGCTGGCGTGCAGGTGTTGGGGCACGCCGGGCACGATGTTAAGTGTGCCATAGTTTGCACTGCACCACAAACACAGTCCACATCGGAGCTTACCGAAAACACCTGACCATGTTCTCCTTACTTCGGCCAACCTGAGTCCGAAGCCTGTTTAAGGACTTCCAGATCAATAACTCTATTGATGAATAATCTGGTATTACTTGCGTTAGATGTACGTTTTTGATGTATACATTTGAAATCAATCAATACAGTAGTTTCGCAGCAAATTGGCTTTAACAGACGAACGGACTGACAACGGGGTGAGTTCAGTTTTTATGTTTCCATAAGGAACCCTTTTAATTTTCGCCAAGTTCGTCTGTATTCCTTAACGATAGGTATCCTTACCTTGTTAATTACTTAAAGATAAATAAAAGTAATAACAGGGACTTTTTAGCCATTGAGTAGACAGAATATGGAGAGCATGGACGGCCTTCCCCTCTAGCCAAAAATGTTGACCATATAGTTTGAGTGCTTATGTAAAGCTACTTGGTCGTGACCGTTTAACAGAATCTATCGCGACTTGTCGCAACAAACATCTCCGTGTAGAGGATTGAAAATGGTAAATTGTGCCGTTTTCTCACCCAAAAACCGCTCATCATTAGTAAATTTTCGGTTTCATGGCGTGACTTACCATTTTTGAGTACAAATACTTTTATTTACTACAGTATTTCGAAAATCATCGTTCTTTACTTTGAGGTTATTTCGACAAGTTAGCGATACATACGTTAAGTTTTTTCTTCATAGTTGGGAGGCTAGTAGCTTCATAGTGTGGGGACAACAGCGGTAACTAACTTAGTTAGTAATTAGTTAGTTAGCTTATCGCCACAATTATAAATAATAAAGTGTATGTTATCTAAATATTTAAACATACCAAAGACATGTAGAATGATAAAAGTAAGTTTTTTTATACAGTGTGTCCCTGGATAAAGTGCAATCCCGAAAGGGGATGAAACTAGACCATGAATCATTGACTAGAAAAATATTAAAAAATATTGTAGGATTTATTGGTATTTTAAGATTTTCATGTTTCATTAAGGACTCTATGTACAAAAGTATTGATTTCTTCCAAAATAATGGGTCTATTTCTTTGAAAAAAAAAAACAGTATGCCTAATACCTGGCGATGACCATGAAATAATAAATAGTCCGCAAAAAAGTAACTATCTTGGGTAAAAAAATGTATTTTTATGAAAAAAATGATTTTTTTAGACGTTTATTTTAAAAAACTTCAAATTACTAAAAAAATGTGCCCTATAACTATGTAATTTTATAGCTTACTTTTATTCTTTACCATTTTAGGTTCCAATGCAACAAACAATGGAAAAAAACGGTCTCTACCTGCACAGCAACACGATTAGGCTCCACTTTAAAAGTTCGTAGATAGCGTGTTTTTTTAGTTAGAACATTGGTTTTTTTTAGAATCGATTATAGCACCAATCGAGTTGTGGTTGAATAGGAAACTATTTGAAATTGAAAACCGTTACATCCTTACCATCGACGCCATAGAGTTCGGGTCAAGCTCGTGATATTGTTAAACGGATCGCCATTGTAGGTCGATCCCGACTCGATTCTGATTTCAATTCCACTAACTCGGGAGTAGGTACCATCTGGTAGGTACCCTGGCCACAGAATAAGTACTAGTACCACGACAAATCTTTATGTTGTGCTAGAACAGAAGTTTGACTTTGCCATGAAATTCAAAGAAATGCCTACTCAATAAAATTCTGATGTAATGTAGATAAAAAACAGCCAGCCTTACCTTTCTGAACGGCGGGTACAAGGCCACATCTCTTATGTTTTTCTCCGGATGGTCCAATTCCAAAATTTTAAGGTCCGCATCGGCTACGGAGTGGCCGATCAGGAGACACCCAGAAATAAGGTCCTTGACCTTACGCTGCACCTAATTATGAAAAAAAAAAAAAAGTTAGCTATGCTGGTTTGGCAGAGCCAGGTGGTGGGATTTTGGCGCACATTTTACTATACCCGTACATTTTTAACATACAGAGTAAAATAAATCAAAATTCTATATTGCTGACAGACGTCTTAAAACAGCCATGTTTTATTTAGTTTTTTTCTTCATTTTAGTGTTGTAACCTTTTTACTCGTTATGGGGTTACAGATTTATTGATTCACTGGTCGGTATTGAACAAATAACATTTTCAGTGTGCAATTTTGAGTTCGAAGACTTAATTTTATTTGTAGTTCTTAGAATGTTATTCGAAAACATACTTATGTTATATTTACTATAACATAAAATATTTTGTAATGATTAACAATGTTTTGAATCGATCGTAAATCGATTTGATGTCTGAATCGTTAATTCTACCTAGCGATTCGTAACACTCGACCCTATTATGTCAACTGTCAAAATGAACCTATTAAATTATTCAAACTACATATATTATAATATAATGCCAGAACGTGAAAAGTACTAAACAGTAGAATATTTTTATTAATAGCAACGGTTTTTTCAGTCGGGAAACGAGCCGAAAAAATTGGGCTTCGTTTCTTAATTTTCTAAATTCGTTTTCCGTCGTCATTTTTGTGTTTGTGTGGTGGAATAATCTTAATAATGTGCTGCAGAGGAGAACTAATGAAGTAATAGTGAGAAACAAAGTAAGGTGCTCGTAATCAGATTCGATTTCCCGCTCAAAATTTCCGGGAGAGCATTGAAACGTGAACCATCCTCGCATTTCAATGAGTTATGATAAGTTAGTTTGTAATTAAGTGTTAGTGTAGTTGTGTAAGTAATGTAATAACAAGAAAACTGAAGAAAAAAAATACTGAAGACGTGGCTGTATGGACTTGGACCTTTGCCTGCCCAGAATGGGTAAATTGAACAAAAAAATGTTTATGGCAACAACAAACAGGGGATTCCCGCTCCCGCACCTCTATCTTCGTGATTAAAACAGTTCATTGCAATTTGAGCTTTATCTCAACTGTCTCAAGCAAGTAACTCGGACGATAATCTAGTGCTAACGGATTACGGGCGGAACATTCTGGATAAAAAAAATCGTATAAGTACAACTGATCGCGCCATTTTTCTCACATCATTTTTCTACGCGGATCCATACACTCGTTGGCCACACGCTTCGCGATTTGATTTGAGTTCTCAATATTCAATACAAGATCAAGATGAGAAAACTTGCAATTGATTGTGAGATGGTTGGCAGCGGCAGCAGGCACCTTCTAGCGAGGGTTGCTTTGGTGGATGAGAACTTGTCAACCGTGTACGAATCGTACGTCGCACCCTCGCAAACGGTGACGGATTACAGGACGCCGATAAGTGGCATCACAGCTGGTGACATGCGAAACGCCCCAGGCTTTTCACAGGTAAGAAACAATATACTCGTACCTACTAATTAAGAATACCAAAACTTACTAGTCTAGAGCAAGAGTATCAGGCACTTGCCCTTTTAATATTTTTTATTATATTTCTCTTTTATGAGATAAGAGCTCGTTGATTTCAGATCATTAGGAGGCACTGCCTGTGGCGCAGTGGCTAGCGGGTTGCCTGTCACGCGGGAGTGCCGGTTCGACCCCACATGCCGCCATGTACCAATTACTTTTTCTGGGTTATGTACATTAGTAGCTTCACTAACCGATACTCTTACGGTGTGGGAAAACATCGTGAGAAAACCTGCACATTTAGGCGGCTGTATGTGTAAGCAAGCATGATCCAAACTGGTCAGGTTTCCCTGTAAACAGGGTCACGGAGGTCAAATGGCAGTCGCTCCACTTTAATTACCTGGTTTACCACATCCTGAATCATGGTCAGCGGACCCTGGGCCCTCGCGTGCGAGTGCACAACCGGGAAAACGCTAGAAGGATGAGTACTGCACTGCCTGTGCGCTGTTCTTTCTTTCTTCCTTCGTCTAGGTATAAACTAAACGCTTCGGTAGATTCCACCACCTGGCTCTTACAAACCAGCATAGCTAATTATATTTTTATTTTCATAATTAGGTGCAGCGTAAGGTCAAGGACCTTATTTCTGGGTGTCTCCTGATCGGCCACTCCGTAGCCGACGTGGACCTTAAAATGTTGGAATTGGACCATCCGGAAAAAAACATAAGAGATGTGGCCTTGTACCCGCCGTTCAGAAAGGTAAGGCGTGCTGTTATTTATCTACATTACATCAGAATATAATATCCCTCACTAAGGATGGATACCTACCCTTACATCATACAAGCCTAGCCTCAAACCTATGATAAGTATTATAGGTATTGTATTATGATGAGTATTCGACTCTGTCTGTGCCACGTCTGGCTTAGTCTAGAGTCAAGAGCAAACCCATTTCTAATAAAAAAAAAATATATAAGAAAACCAGCGAACCGCCCTGCGCGTCGGATTCGCGCAAGCACGAAGGATTCCCCTTAAAAATTTATCTTATGTAATTTTAGTATTTGTTCATAGCAGTAACTACATGGTCTGTGACAATTTAAACTGTCTAGCTATCACAATTCATGAGGTCAAACGGACAGTGGAGTCCTCGTAATAGGAGTTATATAATATTACCCTTTGAGTACGAAACCCTTAAAGGCCAGAAACAATCTGACAGCTTCTATCTAATCCCGGACCTAGCGAATAAATGGGGCGGAAGTTAGGATTACGAAATATCTATAACTAGCAGTTTCCCGCGACTTCGCCCGCGCCAAAAGTCGGATTTCCCATACAAATTTTCATCCTCCATTTCACCCCCCTGATGATTTTATATCGCGACAAAAAGTAGCCTATGTCCTTCCCAGTGTCTCAAACTATCTCTGTGCCAAATTTCATTTGATTCGGTCCAGTAGTTTCGGAGCCTATTCGATGCAAATAAACAAACAAACAAACAAATCTTTCCTCTTTATAATATTAGTATAGATAATACTAGTAATTTCCAGAGCGTCTTCGCCCCCGCGCCAATGTCAAAAACTGAAATTATTTATATATTATTCTAGTCATTGTCATCTGTCGCAATATTTGTATGGCTTCCGCCTGATCTCTCTACGGTCATGTCGGACTGCCGTCTTATGAGAGTGAAGGAACAGAGAGTGCACCTGTGTATAGCGCACACACTTGTGCACTTTAATATCTCCCGCGCAGTAGGCTAATCTCTGTTGAGATTGGCCACTGTAGTCGAAATTCGGCTAGGAGGACATTATAAGGGTTCAAGTCTAGCCAGTCAAGTGCAGCCAATGGTATTCGACACAGTCTAATTTCTATTTATCTTTTCAGTACAACAACGGCAATAAACCTGCCTTGAAGGACTTGGCGGAGAAGGTGCTGGGCGAGCGGATCCAGACCGGCTACCACAACCCCGTGGAAGACGCGAGGGCTTCCATGAAGCTTTACAAGCGCGTCGCGCATGAGTGGCAGTAGTCACTGGTTAAGGAGCTTAATAGACTACGCGGAATTCAGACAGTCTCACTAAGACTCAGCGCAGTGTAATAAGAGTAAGCCTGTAAGTCTGTCTGCCCAATCTCGCTCTTTCACAGGTTGGAAGAGCGATATGGGAGGTAGACTGTCTCAGTAAGACTGTCTGAATACCGTGTAGTCTAATAACTGCCTAAGTTCACTTCGAACGTTTTTCATTAAATTTGTCTTTTTTCTTTAATGTTTAAGCAGTGAACCTGTGAGTTTTTGAAAAGCTTTTTATAATAATGTTGATTAAAGTACGCAGAAATTATTATGTAAGTAGTACCTAATGAGTTAGGTATCATGTACCCACTTTGATTAAGTACTTAAGTAAGATAATTAAAGTACAAGGCAATAAAAGAGTTATTGAATGAAATGTTGTTTACTTGTTTCATTGATTTATTTTATTATATACTAGTGGTTCCCCGCGACTTCGCCCGCAAGAGTTGGATTTTTCATATAAACTTTCATCCCCCATTTCACCCCCTCAATGTTTTTATTTCGCGACAAAATGTAGCCTATGTCCTTTCCAGGGTCTCGAACTGTCTCCATACCAAATTTCATTTCAATCGGTTTAGTGGTTTAAGCGTCAAGAGGTAACAGACACACACTTTCGCATTTATAATATTAGTATGGATTAAATCAATGGCTTGTTCCCATCCTTTTATGAAAAATTCACCCTAGAGCCCTAGAGATACAGGGTGACTGGTACTGAACCCGTCATAGTAAATGCACATATTATAGAGGAGGTCATTGGCTAATTACTTTCCCGAATTAATTTGTAGTGGTTGTATTTGACCGCGAAGTAATTTTTTTGTTTACAGGGTGTACCTCTAAAATCACAGGGATTCCATACATACGTTTAAGGGATGTGTGCGTAAAATTTCTAGCAATGTGCTTATATGTATAAAAAACTAGAGTTATTTTTTACAAAACCGGCCTAGTGCGAGTCGGACTCGCGCACGAAGGGTTCCGTACGTATCTGTAGTAAAACAGTAGACTACAGTACGACCTTTAACAGTAACAGTAGACTTATGACCTTTATTTAGTTTTAAAATCCAAATAAAAATTGGGTATGGGAGCCCCCCTTAAATGTTTTTTATTTATGTTAATTTAACTATTTAATTTTAAAGTGAATGTGCATATTAATATCCTGTCAACATTTCTTAGTATTTGTTGTTATAGCGGCAACAGAAATATTTACATCAACTGTAAAAATTCAACTGTCTAGCTATCACGGTTCATGAGATACAGCCTGGTGACAGACAGATAGACAGCGGAGGCTTAATAATATAGTCCTGTTTTTACCCTTACCAATCGGGTACGGAACACTAAATAGTAAGTGAGCCGCCAGCCTGACTTCAGAATTCAGAATGACGGGTGTATTTTTAATCTAAGCAAAAGACTGATGATGTGTATGAAAACAGCGTGGCAATGTTCTAGCAATGTGCTCGAACGTGCCAAAAGCAGAAACAGATGCGACAAAAGGTTTTTAAAAGTAATTTATAAGTGTACATCCGGTCATCTGAGCCAGAGTCCTAGAGAGATCTTGCATATCTAGGCTGATAACGAATCGTAGGTGACGGCAATATACCAAGGTTTCATCGTTTGTGACGCAATAGTTTCTTTGAAAATTGAAAAAAACCTGGCTCAGACAGCCAGAAATTCACATTTTTGGACACTCTGGATCTCAACTTCCAGAGGGTTTCAGAACCCCGTTTTTTATAAAAAGTTTAGTGACGCAATATGTGACGGCATCTAAAATTCTATCCATTTTGGTGCAACAGTTTTCGAGATATCTTGACAAACGTATGGTCAGACAGCCTGATATCCGGTCGTCTGAACCAACTTGTTTTTCTCAATATTTCACGAAATAACACATTTTGGACTAATCTTTAAGGATTATACTAATGTGACGCGTTATGTGACGGCTCTTAACCAGATTTGAACCACCAAAACCCACGCGTTTAGGAGCTATTTTAAAAAGATTGATGGTTGGAATGTATGGAAAATAACTGAAATGCTTATAACTTCGGCCGGATGCTGGCCGTCTGAGCCAGCCAGTTATACTACTTCCAGGTGTTCTACGCAGCTTGAATATCATTTTATCCTTAGTGACGGCGATGGTGAATATGAATTTCGTTATGTGCCGGCAAACAAAAGTTAGCATTTCATTTATTTTCCATACATTGATTCATTAGGGTAACTACACTTCGCTCTTTTTATAGTAATACAAATACCAATATAGTGAAAAATGCCTCTGTTTTACAAAAGCTGATTGCTTTCTTATTTAAATACGTAAAGATAAAATGTATTAATTATTACTTTTTGGGTTTAGTGTGACTGTTTGGAAATAACCGCCAATTCCAGTTAGGTACTAGACTAGAGTTTAATGTTACTCAGATTAATTTTTCAACTCGTCCTACATGCCTCCGACCCATTTGGGACAAGATGCGGAAAATTTATATCTTTATTCGACAAGTCGTCCCTCATTTCATTTTGGATGGAACATTGAGTAATTCATAAAATCGTACCGCATGCAAAATTGCCTACTTAAATATAAAGTTCTTTATTTGTGGTTTGAAGGAAAAGGATTCCAACCAAAATTACTAGTTATTTAACACTTACTTAGATAAGGTAGCTAGTAGGTTCTTACCTACCACACAGTTGTCTAACTAAATTACAAAATAAGTTTAATAAAATAACCTAGTTAAGTACAGTCGGAAGCACGTTAAGGTTTACCCAGATGTTGCTACCGATCGTTATAACGATCATGTATGTATTTAAAAATGACAGGTAGTTTTATTATATAGCTTTAGTTTAGAATTTATTTTCAATGATATTGTTAAACATAAAATATTTAACTTTTGAACATTGGAAACTGAACAGTTACCAAATCCGGTAAGGCATCCCCAAGACATCCGCTGAAAACCAGCTTCGTGGTATGCTCCCGAACTGCCACGAATTATGCTGAGCGGATGCCTTTTCGGTGGATCATCTTGTTGCTTTTTTATTTATTATTTGTTATGTAAGGGTTTTATTTTGATTGCCGAATAAACTATTTTTCTTTCTTTCTTTCTTTCAAATCAATATATAATTTATAGAAACATTTCAAATTATTTTGGTAGTAAAGTCAAGTCAAAGTCAAAAAAAATTATGTAATTTAAGACAGAAAATGCCACTTATGAACGCCAAAAATTAAAAAATCAGTAATATTAGTTAGTATATTAGTAAAAGTAATAATACCCGATTATTAAAGGCTTAAAGTTTTGTTTCTTTTTGGCACTTAATAACTTATTGTTCTCAGTACTTCCCTTTTTAGTAATATCTGGGTAAAGGTATACATTTAAACTTCAAAACCAGCTTTTATAACGTAGGGAATAGAAACGGTCTCAAGGTCAACAGGGGTAGTCTGACTTGCGGTGTGTAAGTAAGTACACCACATGACACATCAGACTACCCTACTTTGACCTTAAGACTGCCTCGGTGTCATATGTAATAAAAGCAGTTTACATGGATAACCTGACGTGCTTCCGATTGTACAGAAACTAAAAACCGTTTTCAGCCTAAGTTGTCATAACAAGGTACTGCATTTACCGATTTACCGATAGTTACACGCCAAGAAAGTGAAATACAACCAAGCCTGTCTTACTCCCCGCATAGGTAGCAAAATTGTACCTGTGCGCGGTGACCCACCGTGGTGAGCTAATTAAGTTGGAACTCGCTAGTAAGTTCACACACGCGCGCGTTTTATTCACCGGCGGCGCGAGGCAATACGTTGCTGGCTGGGTGAGCATAAATAAAGTGCTAGCAAGGTGCGCTAGATGGCGATAGTAGCTTCTTGTAGCAGTCAACCCTAGCGCGCCGCATGATATGACGTCTCCAAATATGTTAAGTGTATTGTGAATCGTTGTCCAGAATATAAGAATTAAATTCGCTTGCAATGGATTTTGGTAGGTTTCTAACGAAAAGGTGCTTGACTCTGAGGCTTACACCATAGTGTTTAAGTCATTGAGTAGACATTTCTGTGAATATTATTGCGAATATGTAATGTGACTATGAACAATAAATGATTTGATTTAATTGATTAAGTCATGCTTCTGTACATAGTACTAGTATTTATTCTGTGATACAACATAAAAGCTCTTTCATAAAAACTATTTTCAACTAGGTATTTTGTCACTTGAAGCAAATGTCGAAGTTAAAACAAACCACTATTCTTCATTAACTGTAGTGAGAAAAAAAGGAGATTTCTTTACTTACTTCTTAGCTTTTGATCTACTGCACATGTATACGAATACGGGACATTTTTCTTGGCTCGGAAAACACGTTCGCGCGCGCTCGCTTTGCTGCCGGCAACCTACTGAATTTCTGTTGTGGCCGTTACAGTGGCGCGTAGGTGAATAGCGCGCTCAAGTACATGGAGTGAAAGAGGTCTGCCTTGTGACCGTCTTTATTCCATACGTAATAAAAGCTGATTTCCTTGTGTGTGCTATACAAAAAAAAACTGAGGACGAGTTGCGGAAAATGTAGGATTTTATCATTTCCTGCATCTCGTCAAGTCAGCCGTAGGCATGGTGGACGAGTTTATGAATTACTCAATTTTCCCTCCAAAACGAAATGAGACGACTTGTCGAATAAAGATATGAATTTTCTGCATCTTGTTCTAAATGGATCGGAGGCATGCAGGACGAGTTGAAATATTAATCTGAGTAAGATTATACTTAGTCTAGTACCTAACTGAAATTAGCGGTTATTTCCAAACAGTCAACTAAACCCAAAAAGTCATATTTAAAACATTTTCCTTTATCGGCGAACTAGTAACTAGTTCGCAAGTAAGTACGTATTTAAATAAGAAGGCAATCAGCTTTTGTGAAACAGAGGCATTTTTCACTATATTGATATTTGTATTCCTATAAAAAGAGCGAATTGTGGTTACCCTAATGAATCAATGTATGGATATTTGAAATGCTTATAACTTTTGTTTGCTGGCACATAGAGCCGTCACATAACGAAATTCATATTCACCATTACCGTCACTAAGGATAAAATGATATTCCAGCTACGTAGACACCTGGAAGTAGTAGAACTGGCTGAAGACACCTGGAAGTAGTAGAACATCAATCTTTTTAGAATAGCTCCTAAACGCGTGGGTTTTGGTGGTTCAAATCTGGTTGAGAGCCGTCACATAACGCGTCACATTAGTATAACCCATAAAGATTTGTCCAAAATGTGTTATTTTGGACAAATCAATATTGAAATACAAATAAATATTGAGAAAAACAAGTTGGTTCGGACGACCGGATATCAGGCTGTCTGACCACACGTTTGTTAAGATATCTCGAAAACTAGTGCACCAAAATGGATGAAACTACTTTAGATGCCGTTACATATTGCGTCACTAAACTTTTTATAAAAAACGGGGTTCTGAAACCCTTTGGAAGTTGAGATCCAGAGTGTCCAAAAAGGTGAATTTCTGGCTGTCTGAGCCAGTTTTTTTTCAATTTTCAAAGAAACTATTGCGTCACAAACGATGAAACCTTGGTATATTGCCGTCACCTACGATTCGTTATCAGCCTAGATATGCAAGATCTCTCTAGGATTCTGGCTCAGACGGCCGGATGTACACATTTATAAAACAAAAATGTTGTTTGAACGCCTGCTTATTATATAACGGCAAATTCGACGAACGGGCCACACATAACATGTAGGTGCATCAGTCGGTAAACTTGAATAAATACAAAAAAACCGGCCAAGTGCGAGTCGGCCTCGCGCACGAAGGGTTCCGTATTAGCCACCCTCGTCCGAGTAGGAACATTTTCGGTTTAAATGTTGTAGTAAAAAACTGACAGACCAGATGCGCGATTTCTTTCCAATACATTGTGCATACCACAAATACCTACACGTGTTATAATTGAAATTAATTATCATTATTTTTAAAAGATTTTATTCAATTTACATAATTACAGTATACTCTACGTAAATCAGTAGAAAAAAAACACCTTTCTGTACAATCCAAAAACTTCATGTCTTATCATCAGTTATCACTTGAGTGATTCTACGAAAAGCATTCTCCGCGTCACCTTCGTGGCGATTTTTAGTTTAAGTTTTTTTGACAAGAAAATAATACTACACTAAAGAAGGCCTAAAATTATAATGAATCCTGTTGGAATCAAACAAATCGGTTTGTTATTCTCTACGATATTTAATTTTGAAATTTCGGTACCCACGAAAGTTATTTCTGATTCCACGAAAGTTACGAAACGTATTTATTATAGCGAAGTTCTATTTAATTACATAAAAATATTTTAAATAAAACCTAAATAACTAAAATTATATCGGCTTTAAATAAAATTAATAATTTTTTTGTAGTAAAAAGCATGAAAAGCATAAATAAAAAAATCTCTTAACCTTTTATATAGTAAAAGGTTCCGATTTGACGATGAAGTAGAAATAAATGTTTTGTTAGCAGATAACTATAGCTAAAGTTAATATAAACATAAAACAACTTTAAACATAAAATAAATTTCATGTATCAGCAGGCAAATGACTGATAATATAATATCTGCTAGCTGCTATTTCACTGTGAGCCAGATCAGTTTGTCTTTTGTTCATTTGGTCGGCTGTTCATGTTACATGACTTTGTCAATGATTTTTCACCATGTAGCCAGCAGTCATCTTTATTGTCTAGAAAAGTATTTATTTTTATTTAGCGTGTTTTTCATTTCTTCGTTACACATGCCCAATCTATCTCAGATAGCTTTGAACCATCTTTTTCGCACCAGGAGCCACTTTGAAAAAGACTGGTTCACTCGTAACGTCATTTAACGAGTCAGATCACTTTTGCTGCTCACTGCAGCACCTCCATCTTAATTATTCTTCTATTATCTGATAGGTTATCAGATGTTACCTCTTAATTTAATATGAGATACAAAAAGCCATTGTATTTACACTGAGATAGCGATTCTTGTTTCAACTTATGCGCTGACCGCTAACTAGTCATTATGGTCTTTACATTAATTCAAAACAATTAATTGTTTAGGTATTTAATTTTGCTGCAGATTTTCCTAACAACAACAATAGAGACAAATAAACACATTTAGGAGAGGCCATTGCCCAGCTATCAGACAGTAACGGCATAAAATGTATAATATTTTAAAAACAACTAGTAGATAGAAAGTAAAGGTTCTCTAGTCCAGTACGAAAAAATAAGGTTTATTTTTGTTAGCTTATGTACTAAATGCACACATGCATATCAATGACATAATTAACATAATCAGATGCAGGACGTCCACAGATAAACATAGGCCTACCCCAAAGACTTCCAACGTGAATGGTTACATGCGGCCTGCATTCATGCGACTTTTGCAGGGTTGTCTGTCAATCTTGCTGGTGGACACCCTACGCTACGCTCTTGACCAAATGAAATCCAATCAAGAAACTTTTTGCACTGCGCCCTGCCCACTGCCACTTGAGCTTAGTGATCTACAGGATAGCCCTGTAGATCACTCAGACATAGGTCTGTTACCTAAGTTCTTCTACGTTTCTCTTCGAATTTAAATTGAATTTCGCTCACAAAAATTAATCGACTGTGTCCCACCGGGTGATTAATTTTTGTTAGCGAAATTCAATTTGAATTCGTAAAAACTTGCAAAATTATTGCTTAAGTTGAGAAACGTGGAGCGTGGAGAAACACCCAACATAGCTCGTTGTGTGTCCTTAAACTTTTTTTATTATGCCCTTAGAAAGAGACCGTGTTTCGGATTGGTTGTAGACGTTCGTTTTTAAGCACTGAAGTATTTGGGTCAAAATGATGCTCTTGCGTAGTTTTTCGAACTCTGTCCAGCCAAGGTGAACCTACCTAATTAAATCACTTGTCCCAGGTAAACGTACTCCTGTCGTCTAAAACAGTAGATCATCGTAGTAGAGTTGTCGTTTCCAATAGATACAGGAGAGAGTGCCACTTGAACACGGAAATTCGCCTGGCCCAAGTTAATTTTAAGGCTCACTTGTTGGGAGACAAGCATAGTGCCAAGACCCTCCAGCTTCTTTTCCCCAAGTGTGTGTGTGATGCTATAAATCAAAGGTGTGTGATGTATTGTTTATGCCAAATCCTTTTTATTCCTCACGTGCACACTTTAATCAAGGACAGTGTTTTATCAAGTTATTCGTATATGAATTCTATTAAGAACTTTCCTTATTGACGTCGATAAATTAATAAGCCAACCATTTATTTAGTTAGTAGAACATCAGGGTTCAATCGAATAGGCATATCATGGTTGATATGCCTAAAATAGATAAATACAAGAAAAACTCATGCTTCTACCTACACAAACTATCATTTGCTAATACCTTTGGGAGTAAACGATAGCATGATCATTTAAAAACATCTACAGACCGATAGAAAAGTAAATTAAGATTGCATAAAGAGACCTTCGTAACCTCACGTGGAGTGAAAGATAACCTTCGTGGTCTAATGTCCACGAAAACCATGTCACGAAAGTTACGAAAATTTTACATTTTCAAAAATTTACTAGTTGTTTCTTGACAAATATAAAAATTAAATAGCGGGCGAAGAAATTGAAAAGGGGTTTTATACTGAATATTCAACACTTACGTCTAAATCATTCTATTATCTTTAAAATTTTACCATAAAGGGTTTCTTCAAAAGGTTGCCAAAAAAAATTTGATGAATTTATGTGCCTGTATTTTCTGTATCAAAGGGAGAAGAAAGGCGTTTGTCCTCCAATGTTGCTGTAATGGAACTAAAGTTTCCGTAGGGCCATTAAGTTTGTCAGAAAATTGAGGCTCTTTGAAGCTATGAGGCAATATATGTCGCGGTTACGAATCTACCACAATCGTGTGACCGAGACAAAATATTTTCTAACTCTTTCTGTTTAAACGATATCATCACTGTTTTTATAATTCATTAATCTTGACTTATGTACATTTTTTTTGATATATAGTATGTGTACATAACACAACAAACAATAAAGATATTAGTGGTTGAACTGAGCGCGAGGTCGTGCGGACGCGCGGAGAACACCGGTTTTGCTCCCGTTTTTGGTGGTTAAGTATTATTTACAAAATAACTGTAAGCTCTAATTTATATTTAAAACTATGACCATGTAGATGAATAAACAGAGAATCATTTAAAGCTGATTCCGAAGCTGTTTATTGAATGGGTTGGGAATTAAGAACGTGTGACCGCCAAAAACCGGCCCTCGGAGAATCACTCACTTGACTGTTGTTTATTGTGCCCGTTTCCTAGTAAAGATCATTTTTTCAAGTGCAATAATATATTTAGATTGCATAGTGAATGCTTATCACTTAAAACAATAATTTATCGTATTTGCAAGCTTCATCTTTCGATTGTTAAATACTTGCAATAGTATTTCTTTCGAGTGTTGAGGGTGTAATCCCAATAACATTGATGAAAGCAACGCGGCATTACAGCGTTAAGAAGCACTTGAAAATTTCGACAGGCTCTGCCAACGCCAGGGTGGCCGAGCGGTTAGGCAATCGCCCGGTATGCGAGGAACGCGGGTTCGATTCCCGCCTCTGGCGGTCATTTTTTCAAGTGCAATAATATATTTTTTAAAGATCGCTTTGTTTATGAGAAATATAACAGACGGCTACTGTTTTATTTCATACAACTTGATATCATTTATACTGTTATGCCTACTTACAAAGTATGGAATACAAAGTAAGCAAGCCAAGCAGAATAATTTAGAACGAGTTAGTACCTACCTACATACCGGCACGTAACCGCACGTAACCAGGAAGGATGTAGGATTTAAAACGATAATTCCTTTGTTTGCAGTTTTGCACCCACAAAGGGCACAGTAAAAGCTTGAATTTTAAAATTGGTATAGCTGTACAAAGATATAACGTAAATCGCGAAAATTAGGCTTCCACCTTAGACGCCACTTATTACATTTATCCATGCTAATACTTATTATACCTAGATGCGAAAGTAAGTCTATCCGGCTGAACCGATTTAATATTAACCGATATAAATCGAAATTGGTATAGAGATAGTTTGAGACACTGGAAAGGACATATTACAATTTTTCGTATAAAATATAAAGGGGGTGAAATGGGGGATGTATGTTTATAAGAAAAATCAGACTTTAGTGCAGGCGAAGTCGCAAAGAACCGCTAGTCTATCTCGAGAGGCTATCATAACTAATATCATTGACGACCGTTTTGGTGTAGTGGTTCCGCTCCGAACTCCAAAACCAGCGGTTGCGGGTTCGAATCCCGCAAGGAGCAAATATTTGAAATGAAATGAAATTTATTTGCGTAAGAAAATGGTTACATTTTAGATGGAATTACAGGTTTAGTTGAGTTCATCTTTTTCACACTATATATAAATAGCATGCAAATAGTTTATGGTAGGTTTGGCGAAGGTAGGCCAGTAGAGGTGAGTAGGTAGTAAGACTCCTTAGAAGGTTGAGTACTGAATATATTTACATAGAAAATAACTTAAATTTATATAAAAACAATAACAATAGCGACCAATAGAAATATCGTCACCGGAAATATGAATTGCTGTAAAGGACAAACCACCAATTTTCAGGAGAGCCAAAAAACGATCTCTTTTTTTTTAAATGTGTTATATTTTTGAGTTTGTAATGCTATTGTATTGACAACTACAGCAAAGTTTCTTTACATTTAAAGCTCTTTTACATAAGTTTACAAAAAATGTTCTAATCTTTATAGTTTTAAAAATAGACTGTCCCTTACGTTATTTTTATTGTTTTAAATGTCACTTACACTAACTTTTTTTGAAAATGAAAAAATGAGATTTAATGTAAGTCCTTAGAAAAGGACTTGTCCTCTTTTTGTATGAAGGCTGGTTTTTTATTCTAAGATATCACCAACCACTAATAAACCTATATGTATCTTTAAGCTACAACAATATGGAACACGTAACCATAGAAATCAGAATTTTAAACGCCTCCATTTTTGAGAAAAAATATGTTTTGTAACAGGCATCATCCATTGATCACTTACTTGTATTTCCTGGCTGTATGGCTATGTACCATTGCCTTTCCACTGGTGGATAAATGGATAAATACTACTAGGTACTACCACAGATTATATAATAGGTACTACTGTCAACGGAATGTCAATTTGGCTGTCAATTTTTTTTCATGCGTTTATTGATATAGGCGAAGGTGCGGTTTCTGTACAGACAAAGAGAAAAAATAATTAAATTTTTTCTCTAAATCGGAGGCCTTAAAAAATATATTAATTATGCAGAAAGGCTAGTTTTTGTGAACTCTTTAATATAATATTTAATTTATTCTGGTTAGAAATATTGACGAATACAAAACCATTAATGGACAACTCCTTTACTTGTGTTAATGTAAGGAACACTAAATTTGGTATTAGAGTTACGCTATTCGAAGTGTTTAAAGGATAATGACACTTAAATTTATGAAGTTAAAGTTTAATTGGCTGCTTTCAACAAAAATTTAAGAAATTGTTCTAGTAACTACGATCTATCGACTGATTTTCTCTTTAAACCATAATGAATAAAATAACTGTGTAAAAATCATATTTATTTTTTCAAAATTAAAAAAACATTAATTATGGCTTAACAAAAATAGCTATTACACAACAAAAAGTATTTACTCCGTACGTAATTTAAATATAAAAAAACATAAAATACCTGTGTTCTGATATTTATTTATTAATATTATTTATAATGGGTCTCAGAGATGATGTAGGTAGTAAGCACACATTAAACCTAAGCATTTTTCTAGAAATATTATTAAAAATAATAATGGTAAGACAGCCTCGTAAAGCATAACAAAATGCATGCATAATAAAATGGATAAATCCTCGTTTTTATCCATTTTTATTGGATATTTACTCGAAATGTAATAACTAATTAGGTCTGGGGTTTACTTTACCAAGTGCGACAGGTGCGATACCTGTCATTTAAGTTTTTAACCGATTTCAAAAAGGAAGAAAGTTCTATGTTCCACCGTATGCCTTTTTATTTTTTCGTTTTTTTATCTACGTTCACAGAGCTCTTCGTTTGTTTTAGATTGATTTTTAGAATTGTTTTTTTTTATTGAAAGTTATATACTTTTGAGGTTGTCCCACTGTCACCAAGTCAGGAGCTGATGCTGAAACCCAGAGAAAATAAATGTTCGCGCTTGCTCCACTCGTGTTTTTTATACATTATAGTGAACTGAGACTGCCTGTTGATGTAGGCTTCAGCATCCTGCCTTATATCCAAGAGGTTCCAGGTTCAAACAACGTTTCGAGTCGATTTCTGGGTGTTTCTGCCTTAAAAAAACGCAGAAAGAGCTCGAAGTCAAGAAATTGGTGATACATCTCATCGAACTATGAAAGTAAAGGAACAGATAACTGCACTTATGAATCGTCCACTATAATATTTCCAGCGCAGTTGGCTAATCTCTGTTGATTGGCTACCGTAGTTGAAATTCGGCTATATATCATAATATAATTACTATTTTTAGTGTACTGACAGGTTTAAAAGGTAGTTCCTTTGTCAAAATTGTCATAAGTTAATGTTATCACAATTTGTCTTGAGACAGAAATGTGTCATCGTCAAAGGCAGAGGTTTTAAGAAAGATCGAAAAGTTCTGTGAGGACAGCTCAGTGTTGTACACTTCAGTTGCCAAAGCTGTTGAGAGCTCGGCCAGCGATCCAAGAAACACACAAGACAGCGCAAAGAAAAAAATAGACAGACAGACAGACATGACGAAACTATAGGTAAGGGTTCCTTGTCAGGACTACATACATACATACATACTCTCGATTAACATAACCCCTTCTTCGGCAGTTGGGTAAAAATTGATCGACTGTCTTCTTAGCCTTATTTCATCTAACTGACACATACGAGTATATCGGCAAAAAATATTTTCTTTACATATTTTAAACTTTCCTAGTATTTATGTGACAATAATTGTCAGTATCATTAATATGAATGAAGGACAATATTGTGTTGTGAAATTCAGTGCATTCTTGACATGAGGTCGGAGCTGTCTTGCGTGACAATAATTGTAGTGTTTCCTTGAAATCAATAAAACACATTAGAAAGAATTATTTTAATCAAGTCAAATTAACAAATAAAACTCAAACATAGCCACAGGTTAAAATACCATTTATAGTGAAGTCACTGAGCCATGTCATGACCGTGCTAGGACCGTATAAAAATACACATTTGTAAGACATACATGTTTGAAGTTCCACTCTTCGCCACTAGATGGCGCTGGTTGAAGTTGACTCGCGGCAACGCTTTGTTTTTCCCGTACGTCCATACGTACAAAAGGAGACGAAGCTTGAAGTTACGATCCTTCATAGCCTGGAACTTTTTCTGACCTATACGTAGTTTGAACCATTTATATATTAAATGTTCTGAACTTTAACGTTCCACGCTAAGGTCGAAAATCTAATGTGTACTTTTTATACTATTCTAGCACTAGACCTTAAAGGTCTAGACTAAATAAAAGCCAAACAATCTCTTATATTCTAGCCCCAAACAGGCCTGTGTATCTCCCCGCGGAGGTAGCAAAAACGTACCTACGCGCGGCGCACCTACGTAGGTGCTAAAACAAGTTGCGTGTCGCTACCGGTCAGTGACACGCTCGCGCGTTTTATTCACCGGCGGCCGCGCGGCTACGTTGCTGGCTGGACGAGAATGAATAAAGTACTAGAAAGAGGCGCTAGATGGCGTTAGAAGCTTCTCGTAGCAGTCAACCCCATCGCGTCGCGTGATATTACGTCACTGAATAGGTTTAGTGTATTATGAATCATATTCCAGAGCAATAAGTATGAAATTATCTTGCAATGGATTTTTGTAGGTGTCTACACGAAAATGTGCTTGACTCTGAGGCGAACTAAATTACGCCATATTGTTGACGACATTGAGTAGACATTTCTTTGAATACAATTGCTAAGTCATACTTCTGTACGAAGTACTAATATTCTGTGCCCCAAACTAAGTGTAAGCTTATTGTATGGTGAGTATGATATTAAAAATTATTAATTCTTTTATTAGAGGTATAATGTTCTAAGTGTTTAAACAATTGGCATACAAGTGGGTAAGTTTTGTATCAAACTAGACCTGTCATAGTCTTTACCCTTTGTAGGCCATACCGATAAATAAAGACAGAATTAATCACTTATACAGACACAAAAATATAGCTCAAAATTATTATGCTACCGGTATTTAGATACATAATCACCTGATATGGCGGCAGATGAAAAATATAAGTAGCTATACCCATAAAACCAATTAAAAAAGGTAGATGTGTCTTAGCGCGCGCAAATTGCTTGTCTCAAATTAAGCAATTTGCTAATTTTCAAATTTCGGACACAAAGGCATTTGACACGTAAAAGAAATCGCTGCGCATTAGGAGATGACATGACATGTCTACCTCTTTTTTCAGTGCACTGTCATTGGCTATAACTGAGAGAAACGTAAAAAGTTGTCGGCGCCAGCATACGTATGCATAATGTTCACCAATAATCTTAAAAGTAGCTTAACACTAATATACGAATAGATTTAAGGCTTAAGTAAAATCAAAGTAATTTAAACTCTAGTTTCAAAGAGGTAAAATCGATTTTAGTTCAACAAGGAGTAGAAGGAAATCTCTTAGTACCAACTAGGATAAATCTTAAGAATAATATTGCCATTAGTGTTCCGCAAGGTTAGATAAGTAGGCGATGGAACTAATCCTAGAAGTAACTTTAAAATGCAAAATAGATACATAAGTGTAAAATAGGTAATGAACATCATTGTAGGTTGTGCACTACACGTATTATTTCATGACATAGGTATTATTAGCAGGCCTGTGTAACTCCCCGCGTAGGTAGCAAAAACTAAACTAACCCACCATAGTGGGCTAATCAAGTTGGGTCACGCTAGCGAGCAGCGACACGCGTGCTTTGTTCTTCCTTCGTTCATTACTTCTTCATAGTCGTACCTCACGACTGAGTCACCAAGGGGTCACAAGTTACACACAGGCCTGCCGCCTGTGTGTAACTTGTGACCCCTTGGTAACGGGCTAAACAAGTTGGGTGTCGCGAGCGAACAGCGACACGCTCGCGCGGTATATTCACCGGGGCGTTGCGCAGCACTAGGTGGCTGGTTGGACGAGCATCAATAAAGTCCTAGAAAGATGCGCTAGATGGCGTAAGTAGCTTCTTGCGGTAGTCAACCCTATCGCGTTGCGTGATAGTACGTCACTGAATAGGTTTAGTGTATTATGAATCATATTCCTCAGACATAAGAATGAAATTATCTTGCAATGTATTTCTGTAGGTGTCTACACGAAAATGTGCTTGAGTCTTAGGCAAACTGAATTACACCATTTTGTTGATAACATTGAGTAGATATTTCTTTGAGTTTCATTGCAAAGTCAAACTACTGTACGGAGTACTAGTACTTATTCTGTGACTGAGGGTCGTGTTCATATGTTTAATGAAACACACAACGACTTGGCAATATTTAATGGAGTGGTTTGCCATTTCAAACCCTTATCAACTTAGTATGCATATTCCTCACGATGTTTGCCTTCACCGTTAGACAGCGATATCTTTGAAAAAGACTGTACTTAAGTTTTTATATAAACTCAGTGGTACAGGCGGAGATCAAACTCACGCCTCTCGGATGAGAAGTGAAGTTTTTCCGCGCATACCAATTGTCGTCAAAACTTGAATGTCATAAATTACTTATCATCTGCTGTTAACCAGGACCTAATGAAAAACTAACTGTCACTTAAAGTGTCAGAAATACGGTTCCGGTTGACTTAGGATCGTGAATTTTGCAAAAAACAAGATCTCATACACTGACCTCTATAATACAAGTACTCTGGATGAAACATTCTCTAAGAAATGACAGATAATTTTTGTGCCCAATTAAAATAATAGATTAACTTGCATATGTTTATGTCTTACTCACATTAGTTCCGTGGACGGTCACCACACGCTCACTACAGCCGTCAGTGCCAAAATGGCGATAATCAAATGGCTTCGTTTTTAGGTTGACAGTATGCAGTCCAGCGTACTTGTATTATAGAAGTCAGTGATCTAATAGCATAAAAGTACACACCCTGTACGGAGAGCGCGACCCCGACTCGCAGTTGCCCGGTTTTTTTTTTGAAACCGACTAACAGTGCAGTCAAAATACAATATTTAAAATAACCTATCATTTCTCACTGCTTTCGTACAATATATTTGTCTGTTTACTTATTTTACACCCCGTGTTTTCAAATATATAACATAATTATATTTAGGACTTGTATCTAACTTGCATTTTAAAGTTAATTTGCTTATAAATATCAACAATGGTCATTTTAAAGCTAGAGACGTGCATATTGAAATAATATTTTTTCGATATTATTTTACAGAACATGTCATTATTATTAATATAATATTTTGATATTAAACACTTATGGTTAGTTTTCTGTGCAATTTTTTTTGAAGAAAATATCATGAGATCGCCACAGGACTCACAAGTCGACAGCAGTTTATCATTTTTAAATAATTTACTTTAATATTAAAATTTTAAAGCATTTCTTCCAGGTTTTGGTAATATTTATGTTTTATTATTGTTGTTGATATTTATTCTTGTATGGCAATAATTTAAAATATTTTATTAATGAGGTCTGTTGAGATATGTCTAGTTACAATATTATTGCGAAAATATTTTATAGTGCTTCTATTAAATATAACTTGGAATAGGTGTTTTAATATTGGCCAGAAGATTGTTACAGCTAATATATTTGACCTATGCGATACATATATTTATTTTATTGTTATTGGAAAGAGAAAACTTGCTATTACGAATAATAAGGATTAAAGCTTAAATATTGAAGCTATTTTAACAATAATTCGTAAGCTTAAAGTCATAACCTTGTCGATGAAGACTTCAAAGTTATGTCGACAAAATATTGTTTTATTACAAGGTTCTAGCGTATCTAGGGTAGTTAGTAATTGAATGACATACAAGTTCAATAAAATTAAGTCTAGAATCTAGATAATAATACTTTTGGACAGCAATGGTCCACAAGTTTATTATTTTTTTTTTAAATACATAAGTAACTTCATAGTTCATTCTTCAAATTAGTAATATCCTAAATTTTTGGAATGCTTAAAACTTATTTTTTTAAATCTAGAAATGTTCTTAAATATTAAGGTGTGGAATTATTTTTAATGCAAAGTAAAGATTAGACAATAGATTACAATCAAGTACTCGTCACGTAACTTACATGTGCTTAGCTTATTAATAAAGAACAATATTAATTTATTTATATTGCTATCATAAGTATTTCGTAACTCGCAACGCCCCGAGAGTCATTAGTGACTTAAATAATCAAAAGTTATTATGTTGTAAATTATAAATTAAAAATTGTATTTATTGATGATATTATGATAGTAGACATCTTTCGACTTGAGTGACATAGTATAAATATTGTATCGTTATTTGACCATTTTTGGCGGTGGAATGAGGTTAATTGAAATTATTCAATGAGGCATCTTTTACAGCCATTTATATCAGCCTTATTCCTTAATAACTACTAAAAGAGAGAGAGAGATTATCATATAATTATAGAATTTATCTTATATTAATCATGTCGATTTTGTTTAAGACAGAGAACAAAGAAATTTATTGGATTGCCACAGAGATTAACGAATCGAAACTATACATTATGTGTGTCAATAATTCAATGATTTCGGACTTGGTTATTGACCGAATAAAACGTAAAATAAAATACTTAACTGTACTAAAGCCGAGAAAATACTTAGTGACCAACTTTGTCGAAGTTATTACAATCATTTATTTATTATTCTTTAAAGCACATTATAATTGTCACATAATTACAGTTCAAAAATCACGCAAGTACGGTGCAAGGCGAGAAATAATAATCCTTGTTGGGTTGGACATAAAGCACATTTTCGTTCACCGCGGCGTCGGTTGTTGTGGCGAGGATGAGCGGCGAGCGCGTCGCTTGGCTTTCCGCTGTTCCTCCGTGAGCTGAAAACAAAAAGAATACATATTATTTTCTTAAACAAACATTTTGAATTTAATATGCCATCGAAAATATACAGGTGGCAGTCACATAATTACAAGACACTGGAAGCATATTGAAATAACTAAGCTTTCCTCTGTATATTTTTTACCAGACTGCCATTGTAACTTGCTACACAATAATAAAAATTATATTTATAGTTTTGCTGTTATTGTGTAATGTTAAAACGAAATATTTAAGACAAAACTTTACCTTTTATTTGGTGAAACTTAATTTTTATCAGTTTAAATAAAAAATAAGATAAGTAAGATCTACCCATATATTTAAAGATACTTCATTTGTTTACAAGGAATAAAAAATATAACTATTTCTTTAAATTACATTTTTATAAAATATTAACAATATCAATATTTGGTTGCATGTCATTTTGCAGCAAGCACAACAGCACGACATCTCTTGGCACAGAATACTAGTACTTCGTACAGAAGTATGACTTAGCAATTGTATACAAAGAAATGTCAACAATATGGCGTAATTTAGTTCGCCTCAGAGTCAAGCACATTTTCGTGTAGACACCTACAAAAATCCATTGCAAGATAATTTTATACTTATTGCTCTGGAATATGATTCATAATACACTAAACCTATTCAGTGACGTAATATCACGCGACGCGATAGGGTTGACTGCTACGAGAAGCTTCTAACGCCATCTAGCGCCTCTTTCTAGTACTTTATTCATTCTCGTCCAGCCAGCAACGTAGCCGCGCGGCCGCCGGTGAATAAAACGCGCGAGCGTGCCGCTGGCCGGTAGCGACACGCAACTTATTTTAGCCCCTAAGTAGGGGCGCCGCGCGTAGGTACGTTTTTGCTACTTACGCGGGGAGATACACAGGCCTGCTCTTGGCCATGGAAGTGATCAACTTTGTACAAGCTTGTACCGGAATTTATACCAAATAATTCCACCTGTAAGTATTCCATATACTTACAGCCAAAGAAGCGCGCGCAGGCACGGGCGGCGGCTGCGAAGCTCGGCGCTCCTTCGTAACTGTTTTAGTCAACACAGGCGCCGTCACTGTGACCGCATGAGCTACTGCAGTGGATACCGGTGGCGCGTGGGAAGTTTGGGGACTTGCGACAGTGCTATCAGATACTCTTGGGGAGATTTGGCCTGCTGCTTGAGTGCTAGTCACGGGTGAGGGGCTGACAGGGGTAGCTGTGGAAGTTAGCGGTGAAGAAGGGGGGAAGTGGGAAGGGGCGGAGGGGGAGTCGTTGTCCGCCGCTGTGGAGCAAGACGCGCGCGCCGAGTCCGACCTGTAACACCGAAAATGAAATGAAATTTAAAACACGATTAATAGCCAATGTTAAACATTATTACACATTTCACAGTTTAATATACCGCTTATTTTTCTTCTAGCACACACTTTCACTCCCCTTTTAAGTTTAAAAGTGTCCCCAAATGCCATTTCATACCCTACTTGCAGTCTAGCCTTAGAGTCTACCTGATCTAATGCTAATTACATGTTGCTACCACTCTATCACAAGCAACCCTGAACCTGGACGTGTGCGACGACTTTAAACTCTATTCCTTTATCTTACAATACCTAATAGACTCACGTGCGGCGGAGTTCCGGAACATAAAATAATAATAATTCAGGGTGTCAAAAGAAGTAATTGCGGAGTCACTCAATTACAAAACTCCTGTGTGCCAATCGCAACTGCAAGCGACTCTGAACCCAATCCCCTAATCTTACAATACACAGTGAACTCACGTGTGTCGGCGCGGCGCGGGCCCGGATCACAACCCAGTGTCAAGATTGTCAAAGGAAGTAAGCAGTGCGGGGTCGCTCAGTTACAAGACTGTATTGTTTACTATTGCAAGAGTAAAGGTGATACTAAGCAGCGCGGAGTCGCTCTGTTACAAGAGTCACGTGTATCTGTCACTATTGCAAGCTACTCTGAACCCTATCCCCTAAATTATGAGTACACGACGGACTCACGTGTGTCGGCGCGGCGCGGGCCCGGATCACAGCACGGTGTCGAGGGTGTCGAAGGAGGTGAGGAGGGCGGGGTCGCGCGCGCACCACCGCGCCAGCTCGTCCATGGTCACCACGCCGTCCGCGTTCGTGTCCATCAGCTGGAACGGTAAACATCGTTTAGTGTTAGGGTCATATTACACATATCAAGTCAGAAAGGGATCGTCACCGTATGCCTTTCGCCTCGCTGTCAAAAAGGCGTCAACCTAACGAAAGCACGTAACCAAAGCGGATCAGCAGCTCCGGTACGTCGACTCGGCTACGGCTAGACTCCGCGCTTACGGCTCGCCGACCGCTCTGGTTGACAAGGTGTTCAGTGACAAGTGATCAGTGACAAGGTGATCAGTTTGAATCCGAACATGAAGTGTAAGCGCGTGGTTACGTCCCAGTTCACATTATGCGAGATGGCTATCATAGCCATAGCTCTGGATGAAGAGGAACAAGAAAATATAAAGAAACGAAGAAAGGGTGGACGAAGAGACGTAAGCTCGGGTACGGAGAGACGTAAGCGCACAGACGACGAGCCGTAAGCGCGGGACCGCTAGTTGACCGACCCGCAAAACGGTTCGTGAGTTGGTCCCGAGGCGAGGTGATTACGTTACGATTTCGATTAGTGTTCGTTTCAGTACGGAGTTTCATAGGGTCACAGCGCACTTATCAACTCGAGCCGTTCAGTATTCTTTGTATGAAATAAGTTTTTTGTAGTACAATCTCTTTTTATTGCGTCGTAGAAAGTGAGAAAAGTAAAGTATATTCTTTGGGGATAAAGATGTCTTCGCCTTGGGCGAGCTTAAATCTCTCGCTCCACTCAGGATGCTACTTTTAACTCCCTCGCTATGTTCGGGAGTAAAAACTAAACTCGAATCCTAATCGCTACGCTCGAGATTCAAGATGACGCCCGTGACGTAAGACATCACTTTACCCCCTTGATGAATAATCTACTATTGATAACTAGGCATTACATCCTAAGCACCTAACTGCCTAAAGCTGAATACTCACAATATGGAAAATCCTATCAACTCGGTCCTCAGCGGCCTATACCGTTACCATGAGTTTACGGCGGTTTTACTCGCTAGCGACGACATAAAAAAAGTGTATGGAAAATCGCACAGCGCCTCTAGCGGTTACTTAGAGAACAAAAATTTTCCATACACTTTTTTTACGTCGTCGCTAGCAAGTAAAACCAAAGTAAACTCATGGTAACGGTACTGGTGGCGACTTCGTGCGCGAGTCCTACTCGCACTTGGCCGGTTTTTAGATGATTAGGCATTACTTGTTACGCAGTAAGGAGACTGCACACTACTTCAAGACTGCGTCGTTGGTCTAGTGGTCAGCACGCTGGGTACTATCCACGAGGTCCCGGGTTCGAATCCCGGGTCGGGCCGAAAATGTTGGGTTTTTCTGTCTTAAAATAACTCGGAGTTTGGAAGTTGGTGGTGGCGCCTGACTGCCGTCCGTCATGACTCTACGGTCATGACGGACTGCCGTCTCACCGAATTATGAGAGTGAAGGAATAGAGAGTGCACCTGTGTATTGTGCACTGTAATAACTCCTGCGCAGTCGGCTAATCTCTGTTGAGATTGGCTACAGTAGTCGTTTGGCTAGAGGAAATTATTATTATTACTTCAAGACGAGTTCTCACATGGAAGATCCTGAGCGTTGGTGGCGCAGTGGCTAGCGGGTTGCCTCTCATGCTGGAGGTGACCGTTCGATCCCACATGCCGCCATGTACCAATTACTTTTTCTGAGTTGTTTAACTAACCGATGCTCTTACGACGAGGGAAAAAAATCGTGAGGAAACCTGCACATTCAGGCAATTAAATGTGTAACCATGATCCAAAACTGGTTAGGTTCCCCGTAACAGGGTCACGAAGGTCAGATGGCAGTCGCTCTATTCTAATTGCCTGATCTGCCAAAACCTGGATCATGGTCAGCGGAACCTGGAACCTCGCGTGCGGGTGCACAACCAGGGTAACGCCAGGCCTGTGTAACTCCCCGCGTAAGTAGCAAAAACGTACCGTCGCGCGGCGACCCACAGTGGTGGGCTAATCCAGTTGGGTGTCGCCAGCGAGCAGCGACACGCGCGTGCGTTTTAATTATTGAAGGCGCGCGGCACTACGTTGCTGGCTAAACATTTATGAAAAAAGTGCTAGAAAGGTGCGCTAGATGGCGTTAGAAGCTTCTTGTAGCAGTCAACCATATCGCGTCGCATGATAGTACGTCACTGAATAGGTTTAGTGTATTAGGAATCATATAGAGAGTAATCGTACCAGAGTTATAAGAATGACATTATTTTGCAATGGATACCTGTAGGTGTCTAAACGAAAATGTGCTTAACTCTGAGCCAAACTAAATTACACCATATCGTTTACATTAAGAAGAAATTTCTTTGAACCTCATTGCAAAGTCTTACTTCCATACGGAGTACTAGTACTTATTCTGTGGGATTAATTGGTAAGCACCTAGTTGCCAGCAAGGAGACTGCAGACTAGGAACATCAAGAAGAGTAATCACGTGGAAGATCCTATCAACATGACCCTCAGCGGCCTGGTGGTGGACCGGAACCCTTCGTGCGCGAATCCGACTCGCACTTGGCCGGTTTTTAGATAATTAGGCATTACTTGCTAAGCTGCCAGTAATGGATTGCACACTAGCATAGAATAAATACTAGTACTTCGTGCAGAAGTATTATTCTGCAATGGTATTCAAAGAAACATCTACTGAATGTCCTATAAAATATGGTGTATTTAACTCGTCTCTGAGTGGAGCACGTTTTCGTTTAGTCGCTTTCCGAAATACATTGCAAAAGAACTTCATTCTTATAACTCTGCATGACGATTCATAATACACTAAACCTATTCAAGGACGTCAGAACATGCGGCCCAATAAGGTTGACAGCTAACAAGAAGCTACTAACGCCATCTAGTGCACCTTCCTAGCTCTTTATTCATGCTCGTCCAGCCAGCAACGTAGCGCCGCGCGCCGCTGGTGAATAAAGCGCGCGCGTGTGTCTCCGCTTGCTCGCAAGTCCCTACTAGATTATAGTGTCGCGGCAGTACGCGTTACAGAGGCCTGACACTACGTACAAGACGAGTACTCACATGAAAGATCCTATCGACATGTTCCTCGGCGGCGTGGCGGTGGGCGGGCGGTCGCGCCGCGCTGCCCAGCAGCTCGTAGACGGCCTGCACCACCGCCAGCATCTCCGCGCGGCTGATCCGCCCGTCGCCATCCACGTCGTATAGAGCGAACACCCAGGATAGCTTCTCCTGGACCGAGCCGCGAGCGACGCGAGAGAGAATCTCGAGAAATTCCTGGGAAGGTGGTTTTATGGTAAATAAATATAAATTGTTTCAACAAACACACCAATTACCTAGCCCCAAACTAAGCGTGAGCGTGCTATGGTGACTAGGATAACTGATAGACATACTTTATACATTTATAAACAACCATGACTTAGGTACAAAAGCTCGTGCTCATCACACAAACATTTGCCCATTGCGGGATTCGAACCCGCAACAGCCTTGTTTAGAAGTCCGGGAAGCGAACACACCAAGACGGTCGTTTTATGATTGATAGTGGCTACTTGTAATGTACAGTCGGTTAAGCACTTCAGGTTACATTTAGGAATAGCAACTTGTAATCTGTAAAGTACAGGGGTAGCATATCAGGTAACCCATTTGAAAGAAAACAGCTTTTATTGTGAAGGGAATAGAGGCGGTTTCAAGTGAAGTAGTAGCAGACAGACAGACAGCGGAGGCTTAGTAGTAGGGTCCCGTTTTTACCCATCTTACCCTTTGGGTTCAGTTCCTTTAAAAGTTAAGACTACCTTAGTTACTTAAAGCAAAACACAAAAACATTGTTTCTCGATCTATAAATTGAACTTGGAAAATATTATCCATTTCAGCCCATTAAAACACAATTTTACGGATTACTTCGCGATTTATTTACATTTTATTTTAAACCTGACGTTTCGAACACTTTACAGCGATCGTGGTCACAGGGAGACATTTCAGTATTTAAAATAATATCTGTGAAACTCAATTTATAAGTGAATTGCTTGGAACTGAACAAATTATACCGGAAACATGAAACAGCAAAGATATTCTGAAAACAACTTTGATTTGCGCCACCGTACCGTATTGAGACAAAGAAAAATATGTTTTTCTACCGGCGCGGAGATCCATCTTTACGTAAAAGAGGGACTAGCATGTATTTGCAAATAATAATTGTACATACTACTCGACCAAGCCAACTAAACAACTGTCAAATGATTTACGATGACGAATACAACGAAATTACCAACGAAAACGTAATTAAACAGCAATATTTCTACAATTTAGACAAATTGTCAAAGTTTATTTTAACACCATTGCTTTTTAATTTCTATCGCTATATTCGTTGTATTCGTCGTCGAAATTCGTTTGACAGTTGTCTAGTTGGCTTGGTCAGGTAGGATTGTAGAACTAAATCAGTATTTTTACAACGATAGTAATGTTACTGTCAAAATTAGCATCGTAACAGTTATTAGGTATTTGATTACTATTTTTTATTACTCTTTTTAAACTTTTCTGAGCTATTTTCATTTTAGAATACTCGTAAAAGAAATTTATTAGCAAGTTCACGTACGAAAATAAATATTTCGCACAAAAATTCATCGATTGTCTCAGGTGGGATTCGAACTCACGACCCATCGCTATCCGGGCGTATGCTCTGCCAACTGATCTACTAAGGACATTAGTTACTTGACGTATTTCATAAGTGCGTTTATTTGTTATAAATGACTCGTTAACCTATTAGGCCTTATCAAATGCAAGATTTGTTAGAATATTCCCAAAATATTTGAGTAAAATAATGTCATTTACTATCTATCGTTAATGTGTAGGTACAACCTTGCAGTATTATTTATTCTGTGGTACAACGTAAATACTAATAATATGTTTCTTACGTTTACGCGAATTGTTGAACTCATTAAAACACAATTTTACGGATTACTTAGCGATTTATTTACATTTTATTTAAAACCTGACGTTTCGAACACTTTACAGCGTTCGTGGTCACAGAGAGACTAAGGTATTATTTGTGATTACAAAGTTTTGAAAAATGAAACTACCGTCACGGATTAATATAAGTTTACGTTCCTATTTATGCAGAAAGAGCTAACCGTGTCTTGAGATCTTGCAGTTGCTTTGGTTTTAACCCCCGACGCAAAAACGACGGGTGTCCTCCGACGCGACAACATTAGTATTAAAAATTGCAGTAGGGTCAAAATTTCAGTTTTATTTTTCGCTTTTTATAGGGTTTCCATTTAAACCAACTGTATTCTATCTAGAATGTATAAAACCTTGTTTTAGAATTTTTATGTGTATCTATTATTTTGTGTCAGGGGTTTTTAATTGCTAAAATAGGATCCTTATACTAATAATATTAAAATTTATTTATTTAGAAGATGATAATAGCCCAAAAATAGTAAACAACGTTTCATTTAATGATGGAGCAATAAAGATAAAAAAGATAAATCCATTTTGTATTGTGTTCCGTTACACAAAACAAAATAATGTCTTCATTCCTCTCAAATTGCTATCTCTTTCGCTCGCAATATAAAATGAATTTGTCTCGTTCTTGCTAATACGGTGTAATAAGGGATAATGGAAATATCATTTCGATCATTCATGTCGAGTGTAACTGGTACAGTCAGCTCGAAATAAAACTAATACTTACCAAGTAATAGACTTACATACGAGTAGTTAATTTCAAGGGATTATTGTGACGAGAAATTGAAATCTTTATTGAGATCAGTCCTAAATCAGGACGAAAAATTGTTTTTTCTTAATCACATAATTTCTTAAAGTATCCCGACACTAAAGAAGGACAAAATGCTATAAAGTCTCCCAAAAAACATTATGATTATAAAAAAATGGGTATGATTTAAGCTGTCACCGATTAAAGTCGTTTTCTGTTTCCTTAATAAGAAAAAGAGTTTGCCCCCAAAATAATAGATTTGTCACCAAAATCTAGTCACCAAACAATATAAAATCAGTTCCACAAAAAATCACCTAAAATCATGGAGATATAGGGTCTAGTATCAAATTAATATTTTTGAATGTATTTTAATAGGTTTGTCCTAATAAGTATTGAAGCAAATTAATTTAAAGTGATCACCAATAAATCATATTTCTGTCGCTATAAAATTCCAAAAATTTAAAAAAAAATATCATCATCATCATTGTTTCAACTAAAACAGTCTACCTACTACTTTACTGGACATATGCCTCCCCCTAGGATCTTAATTCCCACAGGTAAAAGCAGTACTTATTTAGATAAAATTTCTAGTAGTCTACGAGGGTCAAACTGAAAGTTCTTAGAACTGGCCACTTATAAACAATATAATAAAAAAAATATTCTAAAATTTGAAAATAGAACTCTTTGCCAATATTACTGAGTATATATTTCATTCATTTGTCATTTGTTTTACGACTTGGCGGCAAATTGAAAATTGTCTGTGTCACGTCAAAATGAATTTAACACGAGAAAATTTTCGTGCAATGATTTTTTATGACTTTCGATGTCATTTAAGTCAACAAGAAAGTTATGATAGACTACGATTGGCCTTTCACGATGAAGCCCCATCTCGTGCGACTGTTTACAACTGGTTTAATGAGTTTAAACGTGGTCGCACTAATCTCACTGATGATGTACGTGAGGGACGGCCTTCTACGGCGACGACTGAAAATAACATCTGTGTTGTGCGGCGTATGATAGAGACTGACAAAAGAGTGACCTATCAGCAGATTCGGACAAGCTTAGGCATCGGTATGAGTCAAGTGCACAAAATCCTCCACGAACATTTAGCGGTCAGGAAGCTTTGCGCCCGGTGGATACCTCATAATTTGACTAAGGCTCAAAAACTCCATCGTGTGGATTGGTGCCGTAAAATGATTGAAAGATTTAACGGAGGTGACTCAAATGCTGTGTTCGACATACTAACAGGTGACGAAAGCTGGATTTACTGTTATGATCCTGAAACCAAAAGACAATCTGCTCAGTGGGTGTTTCCTTTCGAGGAGTTGCCAACTAAAGTGAAGAGAGATCGAAGTGCGGGAAAAAAAATGGTGGCCTCGTTCTTTGGAAGGATAGGTCATTTCGCAACAATTGTGTTAGAGGATCAAAAAACAGTTTCTGCAGAATGGTACACTACCAATTGTTTGCCACTTGTCTTGGAAAAAGTTCGAGAGAAACGACCTCGCAGTAGGATCCTCCTTCACCACGACAACGCCTCGTCGCACACCGCCAAGCGAACGATCGACTATTTGGCGACATCAAACGTTGAATTACTGGGTCACCCGCCGTATAGCCCCGACCTCGCGCCTTGTGATTTTTATTTATTTCCAAAAATTAAAGAAAAACTTAAAGGAAAGCGGTTTATGAATGCTGAAGAAGCGGTGGCTGCGTATCGCGATGCCATTGAAGAGACCCCTAAGGACGAGTGGGCAAAGTGCTTTTCCCAGTGGTTCCATCGCATGCAGCGGTGTATTGACGTCAATGGACAATATTTTGAAAAGATATAATAAAACTAATAACTGGCTAATGTAATCAGTTTTTGATTTTCTAAGAACTTTCAGTTTGACCCTCGTAATAAATAAAACACATAGTTTACGTGAAATAATCGTTTGGACTTTGCAGGGCGCCCCCTTTTCCTTTTCTGGCTGATAAGCACATTTTTGGCTTCTAGTGGGGGGTTAGCCAGCTTTAAGCGTATTGCTAATCCGACAATTACTTACAAGTCTTACGACCTATCGCTGAGTTAGGTATATTTGGGCAATTTTAAAAGCGCGCCAATTTGGCCGCCTATTTGATTTTTTTTTCATTCAAATTGACAATTGTTGTATTAAATAGATAACGAACAATATTATTTTGATAACTCAATGAAATTAAATGTTACCAATGTATTGGTGGCAGAATAACAAATTAAAGGGAATCGCAGTCTGGGATCGAAAATCAATGTATTTGGTGACAGATCTTTTATTTAAAACATATATTAACATTAATTTGATAATTAATACCTGGGAACACATTTTTTTTATCTGAGAACAAAAATATTTCGTGGCAATAGATCTAATTATTTAGGGATACAACTTGATGACAAATATAAATTTTGGCGACAGAAAATATAGTACCCAAAAAAAATATGAAATTACAAAATGTAACATTGCCGTGAATAAAGTTACATGGGATTTCCGTGACAAAACAAAGGGTATTTCAGCAATATTTTACCAACCCTAAAAACTATTTTTTTATTTAATTAATGCTAGGCTGACTGTGCCCCTTGGCGCGCCTCCAAAGACGCCATTTAATGGAGGATGTTAATTCATCGAGTTGTCTTCGTAAGCTCTTCTGTTGTTCGTTTTAGCAGGATATAAACAAATAAATGACCGTTGTGTTTGCGTGAAAGTTAGTAGCTTGGGTTCCGTATAATAATGATGTACGGAACCTGTACACTTACATACAGTGATACTATATATCTAACTTTTGTCTGCCTCGTTGGTCTAGTGGCTAGTATCCACGAGGCCCCGGGTTCGGATACCGGGACGGGCCGAAAGTGTTGGGGTTTTCTGTCTTGAAATACGAGTAACTCGGATACAGCAGTCAGGAAGTTGGTGGTGTTAACATACGCTTACCTCGGAAAGCACGTTAAGCCGTTGGTCCTGCGCCTGATCTCTCTACGGTCATGTCGGACTGCCGTCTCACCGAATTTTGAGAGTTAAGGAACAGAAAGTGCACCTGTGTATAGCGCACACACTTATGCACTATAATATCTCATGCGCAGTTGGCTAATCTCTGTTGAGACTGGCCGCTGTAGCCGAAATTCGGCTAGGAGGACATTAGGTATATGACAAATAGGCAAGTGTTATAGGTAATCAAATTATGTCTTAAAGCAAATATTAAAAGCATTTTATTAACGGAGTAAATGCGTAGTGTAATTTATATTGGAAAATAATGTTAATTTAATGAATCGTGTTATGGTCCTACTATATTTTAAATAATAATAATATAATGCTTATATATTATGTTTTGAAAGTATGTACATGTCCTATTTTATATATTTGACCTTGTGATTTTGTTGTGTATTTTCATTATTCATATGTAATCTTCACACAATTTTTAGGGTTCCGTACCCAAAGGGTAATAACGAGACCCTATTGCTAAGCCTCCGCTGTCTGTCTGTCTGTCACCAGGCTGTATCTCATGGACCGTAATAGCTAGACAGTTGAAATTTCACACTTTTCAAGCAATTTCATTGTCACAGATGATGTATTTCTGTTGCCGCTATAACAACAAATACTAAAAACAGAGTAAAAATAATATTTGAAGGGGGCTCCCATACAACAAACGTAATTTTTTTGGCGGTTTTTGCTCTACATTAATAACGGCAACAGGTATACGCTAGAACTTTTCACAAAATATCAATATGAATATAAACTGTAAAAATAAATAACTTTATTTAAATAATAACCATATTTAAGGGGGGCTTCCATACAACAAACGTGTTTTTTAAATCGTTTTTTGTTCGATATTAATAAACGCTAACACGCAGACGCTTAAATATATTCACAGAACATTAAGTTATACTCGTATATAAACATTAAAAATAAATTATTGAATTAAAAGTAAATAAATATTTAAGGGAGGCTCCCATACAAACGTGATATTTTTACCGTTTGAAAACTAAAAAAGGTCGTAATATAGTGTTTAATGTTATATAGGTACGGAACGCATCGTGCGCGAGTCCGACTCGCACTTGGCCGATTTTTAACTTGTATGTAGATACAAATAATATTGACCTTGACATGTAAAACAAGGAAATAAATCTTACTTGGGTTTCAATGGGTTAACATATAAACTCAGTGCGCTAAAAGCACTGACCTCTATAATACTAGTACGCTGGACTGCATACTGTCAACCAAAAAATGAAGACATTTGAGTATCGCCATTTTGGCGCTGACGGCTGCAGTGAGCGTGTGGTGACCGTCCACGGAACTAATAAGAGTTGACATAAGCATATGGAAGTTACTCTATTTTAGTTCCCTGGACACTCGGTGGGGGCGCTTTGATTCGGCACAAAAAATATCTGTCATTTCTTAGAGAATGTTTAGTCCAGCGTATTTGTATTATAGAGGTCAGTGGCTAATAGTAAGTCGATCTTCTTCTATGTCGACACTTACCTCGAAATTCACTTTACCGCTCTGTTTGTGTTTGATAGTGTTGAACACGAAATGTGCATACTGCGACGCGTCTGCAACATAATGATACAACATATTATAATATTTACTTTCTTGCTTGGGCGGCTACCAGAAATAGCATCGAGACAGCAACATTTCAAATACCTATTCTTCAAATACCACGTGGCCACGTTTCCTATTAAGTGGTAGCTCTCTTTATAAAGGGTAGCTTTAAGAGGTGTACTGAAGTTAGCACATGGTCTACCTACACATTCCAAATTTATGTGTAGTGTCCTTCAAACTTCAAACTTAGATTGGCCAAAACAATTAATTCATTTTTGGGAAATTGTATTAAATTTTTTAACAATCGAACACACAATGTTGTCGAACTACCTATTAATAGGTTTAAGTCGCATGTCAAAACTACTATTATAAAATTCAAGACTATCTTGATGACGAGAATGTATGGACAGTCCAGCCTGCACCAAACTGATGTAGGTACCTTTTTACGGTAACTTTTTTGCACTTTTTTATGGCAGCTAGTGGTGACTAAGTTTGTTCCGGTGCTTCTTTTCAGCACCTGCCTAATTGTCTGTGTCTTATCTCGAAGCACTAGTAGGGCCCAAAAGATAAGGAGACATATTCGGGCCCCCTAAGGGCCAATATTATTGATTTTAAAATTTTTGACGTTCATAAGTGGCATTTTTTGTCCTAAATTGAATAAATTATTTTTGACTTTGAAAATTTCGACTAAAAACGGCATAAAGCAAAAACATAATTCGTAAAGTTAAGTACGATGACTTTTTGTTTGGAAAACGGCGAGTTTCAAAGTTTATATTACGTTTTTCTGCTAACTTACTTGAGATGTTGGCCTAAAACCCTCTAATAGATGGACCTTATAGTTAATTAGTGAATGTATATTTTATTATAGTCTATATTTTCCACATTATTTACGTAAAACCGTTTTGTAATATACGACGTTTCATTATGAGCCTAGCTGGCTTCAAGCAGGCTAAGCGATATTGAACCGTGTTACTGCTGTGGGTAGAGTATATAGATAAATGAGTGGTCTGCTCCCCGCTCGGGGGTAAATGTCAATATCATTTTTTAGGGAGCCGGCGCCTAAGTGGTTCAAGTATTTAATTTATTCATATTTACTCACCGCCCAACGGAAAGAACTGTGAGAATATATTCTTGAACGCCTCCTCGTCCACCATGCCCGAGGGACACTCCTGGAACATAAACATCCAATTATGGAGATCGGAACTAAACGTATCTGATCCATACTTAATAGTATGTCGTAGCCGGTCATGAAAACGGTCATTGGGCTCGATTCCAAAGTGTCCTGTCTAAGATTAAATCTAAGTTCAGTCTCTCTCTTTCTTTGTCAAACAAACGAAAAGAGACAGACTTTATTAATTTAGAAACGTCCGATTAAACAGCTGTTGGTTGCTAAGGAAATAAGAGAATTTATATTATAGACAACAAGTGGATCCCCGCGACTTCGCCCGCAAGAGTTGGATTTTCCATATAAACTTTCATCCCCCATTTCACCCCCTTAATGTTTTTATATCACGATAAAATGTAGCCTCTCTCCTTTCCAGGGTCTCGAACTGTCTCCATAGCAAATTTCATCTCAATCGGTTCAGTAGTTTAAGCGTCAAGAGCTAACAGACAGACAGACACACTTTCGCATTTATAATATTAGTATGGATATAGTAGGGATGTCATTCGATGACGACTAAAGTTAGACGAAAACACGCAAAAACTTGTAAAAATACGTATGAAGTCGCATCACTTAATTTGATGTTTAAATTATTGTAGTCTGTCCCTTTTCGTTTGTTTAGCAGAGAAAGAGAGACTGAACTTAAATTTAATCTTAGACACTTAGCACATTGGAATCGAGTCCAAAACGACTAAACGGATCTCAAGCGCGCTCCCTAGCGGCGTAGGCCGCGCAACTACGTTTTGGCACAAAATACCGAGAAATAATAAATACTTAACCTGATCTCGCTTTTGCACCCCCTTTCATATACCTTTTTCTTTTTCTGGTACCTCCACACTATCGCTTCTCCTCTCTTAAATTACCTAACTTTTATCCTATTATCTCTCTGGCACCTTCTCTCTCTTTCACCCCCTCTTTTTTTCGCGTTTCTTTATGATATCCACCCCTCTCTCGCATATCCTATCTTTTATCCTATTCCTTCTCTGGCACTCCCTCACTATCGCACCGTCTTTCTTCCGCGCTTCCTCTCTTTCATCCTATGCCTTTATTGCAACCACTATCTCTCACCTCCTCTCTTCCCTACCATTCTTTTTCAGGCACCCTCTCTCTCACTCACCCCTACTTCTCTCTGGCACCCCCCCTCTCTGTCAACCTCAACCCCCTCTCACATCCCATCAATCTCGCGACACCCTCTCCATGGCATTCCCTCTTTCTGTCGTACCTCCTACGTCTCGCATCCAATTTTCTCTCTGGCAGACCCTCTCCATATCATACCTGTCTCCCTCCCCATCCCTCTACCCCCTTTCTTTCTCACTCCCCTCCCTCTTTCCTATAACTGCTTACCTGCTTGAACCCCCGGTACATGAGCTTGATCTCGTGCTCGGTGAAGCGCGTGTGCCGCGCAAGCGCGCCCAGCGGCTCAGGCCGGTGCCGCATCACGCTCGCCGCATATATCGACTCCTCACTCTCTTCCTCTGGAACAAGAGAGATGCTAAATAACTTTCGGAAAAATTGCACCCTAATTAAACATTTTATTAGGAGGCAAAAGAGCTGGCTCGTTTCTCGCTTAGAGGATAAGCGTTGCTATCCGACGTGGAAACGCAGCCAGCATTCTCGCCTCCTTGCCTCAAGGACACGGTTTTGTTTTTGAATAAGTCATTTATTTTCAAGTTTAAGGTTAGTTTACTAGTGTATTTAGTTTAATTGTTTGTGTATATTCATTGAATAATTAATAATACATTTTAGTAAATACATTGTTTCAACAAATATGGTAAGGATTTCGTATGTTTGATTAACGCTGGTTCTCTTCGTGTATGTATCGTTTATATTTCTTCGCTTATAATTAACGTGTTTTATTATATTTTTTCGGTTATTAATTGAACAAAATATTTACAAACCTGTTATCGAATCGAGTGAAAATATTTGACAAAAGAAAAGCAAAAATGATGTTTTATCATAACAAAAATAAATTGCGCGTGACGAATAAGTTTGCGCGTAGATGGGCAGTATTTGGCGTCAACAAAACACACCAATTACTTAGCCCCAAACGAAGCGTGAGTTTGTGCTATGGTAACTAGGATAACGGAAGACATATTCATATAGATACGTTTATTTTAAACATCCATGACTTAGGTACAAATGCTCGTGCTCATCACACAAACATTTGCCCCTTGCGCGTTTTGAACCCGCAGCCTCTGGTATTGCAGTTTAGAGCGCGAACCACTACGCCAAGACGGTCGTCAAATGTTCTTGTTTGTTTGATAAGATTATTTAAAGTTATTGAATTAAGATTGCGCCAAGCACCCTCTCTAATATTTTGCAATAATTTTGTTTAAAAAAAAGTTTGCCTATATAGATCCCACTGCTGGGAAAAGGCCTCACCTCAATTATGAGGAGGTACGAACCATACTCCACCACGCGGGCTCAGTGCGGATTGGTGAAGGGGTGTCTGTAAGGTAAGTGACAAACCTTACTGTACGATGTTATCAAGCCGCCCTAGGGCCTCTGACTAGGCTTAACGACTAATACGACATGATATTAGCCGGGATTAACTACTTAACGTGCCTTCCGAAGCACGTGAACGTCACTTAAATGGTCGAAATGGTCACCCATATAATAACGACCGCGCCGTGTGTTGCTTACCTTTTGGTAACACTACCAAAGCGCTGCCGCCACTGCGCCACAAGGACCTCATAATTATGTTTGCTTGTTTTAAATTATTTAGGCAGACATTTGACCGCAATCTTACCTGATGGTAAGCGACGATGCGGCCGAGTATAGGTCATGTCTGACTAGTAACAGCCTATTCACTCTTTTCTTAAAGCATCATAATTCTTATGAAACACTTCAGCCGGCAAAAAATTCCACTCTCTAGCTGAATGCAAGAGCAACGAAGAAAACGTTCATCGACGTAAGCATACTCGTAGTAAAAGTAACGTAAGTAAATGTTCATCAAATTATGTATTGTGGAGAGCGGAGATATTTTAACACAAGTTTTTATTTACCTACTCAAAAAAATCTTAATCGCAACATAGAAGTGAAAAATCTGGTTTTGAAAGCATTTGTATTTACACACATTAACACAGGCCTGTGTATCTCCCCGCGTAGGTAGCAAAAACGTACCGACACGCAGCACTGCAATGGGCTAATCAACTTGGTTGTCGCGAGCACACGTGCGCTCGTTTTATTCACCGGCCGGCGCGCGGCACTACGTTGCTGGCTGGTCGAGCATTATTAAAGTGCTAGAAAGGCGCGCTTGATGGCGTTAACAGCTTCTTGTAGCAGTCAAGCCTATCGCGTCGCATGAAAGTACGCCACTGAATAGGTATAGTGTATTATTAACATATTCCAGAGACATGAGAACAAATTTATCTTGCAATGGATTTCTGTAGGTGTCTCAACGAAAATGTGCTTGACTCTAAGGCGAATTACATTACACCATATACATAGTTGACAACATTGAGTAGATATTACTTTGAATTTCATTGCAAAGTCAAACTTCTGTACGGAGTGCTAAGTTATTTTGTGACTAAGATCAGGAAAGCATATGCTATCTGTTTAGTAATAAAGATAGGACGAGGATAGTGGTACGTCTTATGTCAACGACATAATTAACATTTTTATGTAATGACTCAACTGAAAATCGAATCTATGGCACAACACATCACCAACTCAAGGTCACTTTCCCCGGAAGTTATAAATAACTCGGGAGTTGAACGTAGTAACTAATAATGAAGTGTTGCCAGCTACAATGGGGACTTCGGCCATTAATCACTTCGGCCTCTCAATTACTCGCCCTCACTAAGGGTTCTCTAAGAGCCGTCACTCAGTGGTTTCAGAGCGTGAACATTTTTTCTCCTGAAAGCTTTTCATGGTCAGTGAATCCATATTTATTATTTTTAAACGACTCCAAAAAGGTTCTATGTTATGTCTCGTAGTTTCGTCATGTCCGTATGTCTGTCAGAGGTTTTGCTAAGAGACCTTAAGTACTAGAAAGTTGTAATTTTGAAGGTGTGTTACCATTAAGCCGTCAAAGCGGTAGAATAAAATTTTGGAAAATATTTTTTAGGGTAACTCCCATTAAAACACAATTTTCAAACCTGACGTTTCGAACACTTTTTTCGTGGTCATAGGGAGACACGAACGCTGTAAAGTGTTCGAAGCGTCTGGTTTTAAATAAAATGTAAATAAATCGCGACGTAATCCGTAAACTTTTTAATGCGTTCAACAATTCGCGTAAACGTAAGAAACAAATATAGGGTGTTTACTACAATATTTTGATTTGTTTGTGTACCCTATTGATACTATGCCGCGCACACTCACACGCATACCTGCCTTATTTTTATTTGTTTAAAACGTACCGTGAGAACCCCGGAGCCCCAGTCGACATCGAGACGTTCCCTATGACACATGTACTAGACTGACCAGAGTGCTTTCGCCATGTATCCTTTGAAGCTCCTTACAGACATTTCGAGTGATTGTGGCCTGTGAAGTGATACCTGAAACCTGAAAGCTGATGTGGCAAGTACCTAGCTATAAGTGCTCAGACCCGACTGATTTTCCACCTATCATTGTCGCCCTCCACGTGTAATCCACTGCCTAAACTCTCAAACATAGGGTAACTCCCCTACATGGTAAGTAGGGATGATTCTGTTTTCCCTTGTTTACCCCATCGTGTGGGGTATCGTTGAGTAGGTTTATTAAAATGACTTTAGTGTTTCTAATACTACTTTTCGATTTAATGCTCCGTTTACGAAATATTAAACTTTAAAGTGGAATTTTTTGGTCCAGTCCTCCCCCCTCATCTAAAAGCTTTACCTGCTAGCTTGAAAAATCTGAAAAAAAAAATCATGATGATAGTGCATTATATAAACTTCGAAGGAAAACTATAGCGGTTAAGATATCTTTATTAGTATGGTAGTAATATCTGTTCAATTTGGGTGTTGGATAATTTTGCGTGCCTAAAAGCAGTCAAATACCCAGCATCTGCGTGCTAGCTTATTGACAGAGTGGAATTTCTCATAAAAGTCACCGGATTACCCACTCCATTGACACCCTTTCATCAGGCTATAGGTCGCGTAGGGCTGTCGACGACGAGAAAAAAATATTGAAATGATTTTGGAGAAAAATATTTATTATGCACAAGAAAGGGTCATTAATTTTATGTGCTTTAGTTGAAGCAAGGTGCCAGTAATAATAATGTCCTCTTAGCCGAATTTCGGTTACAGCGGCCTGTCCACTGACCACTAAACCAACGAGGCAGTCGATTATTAAAAGGGGGTGAGCTCAAGGTTTGTGGTAAATCTGTCATTTTCGTAGAAAAATTCGCGGGAATACGCTTGTACAGAAAGACTAAAAGGGCTATACAAGCAAGCATGCATTTCAAACAAAACACTTTGATATAAATGAAAGCCTCTCGGAATATGAAAGGCGTGTTTCCAAAGAATATGACTGACAGCATGACATCAAAAAGCAAGCGTGTGGTATTAGACCATGGCGCTACGCTAGACATCTTAAGTTAGTTGGAAGTCATTAAAAACCGGCCAAGTGCGAGTCGGACTCGCGCACGAAGGGTTCCGTACTTATACAACATTCAGTGGCGTGCTTTCTATATAGGCAATTAAGCAGTGCCTACCTCACTAAAGTTTGCCAATTGCTATTTAAATAATAGTGAAAAACTTCAACGTCAAATAACTTATATGCAATCTTAGCTAAACCGCTCAGTTAGGTACACCATTGTATAAGCAGTAGGCATTCTCGCGGCTGCCTATCAGATTCACTTAAACTCACGCAATTTTAGCCCTTATCGACATAGCCGTATATTTAGATAAAAAGCCGACCAAATTAAAAATGACACACTTTTCATAAACGTAAAGCTAAAACGTGACATTTGCGACTTACTGGGGTAAAGTAGGCAGGCCTACCACCATGGCGGGGTATCACTTCGGAGTGCAATCAAATCATGTCTAATTATGAACAACTATAACATCTAAACATACAGAAGTATGTATTGACACTGATAAATAATAATTTTATTTATCATAAACATTTAATCGTTCCATAACTAGAAACAAACTAATCAGCAAGTTTTTTTACTAAAAAGTATTGCATCCATAGTTTTTATACGAAGTCAATACGCCGGCCATTTTTTCTTATTTAGTTTGCTTGCTTGTAATTGCTTTCGCGAGTGTTTAAGTAGTTTTATTGTTTACACGATTTCTTTTGCTGTTTTGAGTGATTTTAAATGATTTCCAGGTTCAAATTTGTGTGTTTGCATTCGAAACAATGGAAAAACTGCAGTGTATAGGGTGTATTGAAAGTTCGATTTGCTTACAAAAATTACGCGCCAATCCGTCGAATCAAATTTATTTTGTAGATAAGGCTAAGATGTATATTTGGCAAAAGACATACCTACGTGCCGATCTTATTTATAAAAATGGTTGAAACATCTCGACATTTTCTTTTAATTAGGTAATTTTACTCATTGTTTTGAAAGTAAACGACATTAAAGTTTTGTTTTTGTGCTTTGTGAAAGTTAGTGCGTGGTGGAAGTAAATGCAAAAATAACAACGGCTTTTCTAAAAGCCACTATGGGTATCATTTAAATGACACTTCTTATAAATTTACTCATTTTCTTGATACTTGTGGTGGTAAAATAAATCTGCGCTTAACTAGAACACCCATTTCATCATTAATCTAATTAAGATTAAAAACTAGGTAAGTAATTGCTATTGAAATTATTTGGTAGCGTTAAAAAATATAGATACCTACTCTACTGAGGACACGATTCACCTGTTTTTTTAATTATTGTGACGATTTTTTATCTAATTTTATTATTGATTTCGTAAGGATCTATACTGACTTGAAATTTGTATGTGCTTACCTCGTTACAAAACTAATGCACGCTACTGACAACATTAGACACTATACCAGCTATCAAGGTTCATTCGATAAACCTGGTGACAGACAGACAGTGGAGACATAGTTATAGGGTCCCGTTTTTACCCATTGGTTACGGAACCAAAGCACTCCACTTAAGACGCTCTATATTGTACTAAGTGCTACCTTAAACTTCATATTTCTTTTCCACAAAGCAGTCATTTCGACTCAAAGTTAATAACAACTTCAGACCTTCAAAATAACTTTGTAATAAAATCAATTACCGACACAATATTTCAAATCAAATGGTCGACTTGATTCGGGAAAAATACACCCGAGTTATTTGTCACAATGATTAACGAGTCCATTAGGGGGTCGTGTTTAAGGGACCCCCCCCCCCTCTTCCCCACGTGGTCTGTAAGTGACAGGCAGTACCAGGCCGATTTATGGAAAAGTATTAAGGGTCACTTGAACGTTTATATTAAGGACAGGATTAGTAACTTACCGGGAAAGACCAGCTTCATTATTTCTCCATACAAACGTAGGCCCCTGTTTTCTCCCTGAATAATGGCTACAGGCAAAACTTTTTTGTACCATAAAATCTACATTTACCACAGCTATTTTTCGCTTTTTCTCATATTCGAATTAACAAAAGAAATATGAGCCTTCACAACAAATAAAATTGCCAAATTTCAACCTCAACTTTCAGTCGCTCGCCAAAATAATCTACACTATTAACACTTAAACTAAAACATAGGAGAAAAGTGCCACCTTTTGATAAATTATTTCAGAAGAAAATTTTATCATCTTATCTGTCAAATTTTGAACGAGAAAATAGGGTACTACGAAATGCTGTTTTGGTCAAATTTAGGAAGGATTTATCGGTCTGAGCTTACTTGTCCAAGTAGGTAAGCTTGCATGGGCGGCTACCAGAGATCGCATCGAGACAGCAACATTTTATTTAAATACCTATTCTACATATGCCACGTGACCATGTTTCCTCTTAAGATTGTTTCGTTGGCGTATTGGTGGGCATGGTAGCTTCTATCCAATAGGTCACGGGTTCTAATCCCAGATCAGACCGCAATTCGATTTCTGGGTTTTGAGTGTGGGGAAACGGTTTTTTGGCCAAGCCATTATTAACAAGCCGGCCAAGTGCGAGTCGTACTCGCGCTCGATGGGTTCCTTACCATTACCTCTATAACATTGAACACTATATTATAACGTTTTTTTGTTAAAAACACGGCAAAAATATCACGTTTGTATGGGAGCCCCACTTAAATATTTTTTTTTCTGTTTTTTGTATATTGTTATAGCGGCAATAGAAATACATTATTTGTGATAACTGTCTAGCTATCACGGTTTAAGAGATGTACATATTTAAACCTATATAAGTACGAGTATTCTATCCGTTATCCTAGTCGCCATAGCACAAGCTCACGCTTTGTTTAAAGTCAGCCTATTAGATCCCACTGCTGGGGAAAGGCCTCACCTCAACTATGAGGAGGTACGAGCCATACTCCACCACGCGGGCTCAGTGCGGATTGGTGGAAGGGTTGTATGTATGCAAGGCAAGTGACAAACCTTATTGTCAGAAGTTATCAAGCCGCCCTACGGCCTCTGACTAGGCTTAACGACTAATACCACAGACAGATATTAGCCGGGACCAACTGCTTAACGTGCCTTCCGAAGCACGGAGATGCTTGTCATGGACGTCACTTAAATGGTCGGAATGGTCACCCATCCAATCACGACCGCGCCGTTGGTTGCTTGACTTTTGGTATCAAGCACCTCACGCTTAGTTTGGGTCTATTGGTGGTATGTTTGTTGTAATAATTTATTATTTATTTATCTTTGAAAATAAGGTACTTAGGTCTTGTACAAAGCCGACGCTCTTAAGGTGAGGTAATATCTTAAAATAACAATTCTTAATGTTCATGCATGTTCGTAGCGCAATATTTAAATGTGCTGCGACTTGCGGCTAGTATAAAGGCTGTAAGCGGGACGTATGAATAACGCAGGCTTCGCCGAGTGGCTGGGTACTGGTAAATCCCACTTTGAACGTCAATAATTAATATCAATCAATTATGGCCCATGTGGGGCCAGAACATGTCTCCTTATCTTTTGGGCCCTACTAGCGCTTCTTAATATTTCCAGCAATCACTTGATATTCGTATAAAAAATATATTTCTTTTTTGAGATCTCATCTGTTATCCTAGTCGCCATAGCATAAGCTCAGGCTTAGTTAGAGGCTAAGTAATTTGTGTTCGTTGTTAAAAAACAACGAGGATGACTTATATGAACTTAGGCCAGGAGACAGTCTCCCTTGGCTTTTTATGCGACTGTGTCAGAAGGAGGGTAATGTTTTCTTTTAAAAAGTACCGATCTGCCTCGACTTTAATTTAAAAAATAATGAAATAAATAAAAATACAGTAAATTCTAGCCTTTGTCACTTAGGAATAATGTCGATTTCTACTGGTGAAAAAAATATTAGATTTAACGATTACTAACATTACGTATTTTTTAGGGTTCCGTACCTCAAAAGGAAAACAGGAACCCTTAAGAATCACTATGCCTATTTGTTAGTCCATCTGTCAAGACCCTTTTACTCAGGAACGCGTGAAGGTATCAAGTTGAAATTAACATCAAATACATAATTTTCTTAAAAACAAAACACCCGACTGTAACTTTGATATCCATATTGCTATGGTAAGGAATAAATCAATACCCCCTCCCCCCTTTATTTCCATTTGCGGGCGCTATTTTTAAAATTTATATAGCCTATGTCACTCTCACAATTTTGACAAATTCAACAACATCTCATATGTCAAAAACTGTCCAGCCGTTCGGGCTGTAGGGCGTGCCAAACAATTATACATACATACATACTCTCGAAAAACATAACCCTCCTTCCGCAGTCGGGTAAATACACAAGTCTGCGGACCCACAAAGTTGTGAAAAAATCAAGCTAACAAGTTAACATAATCCAAAGGTCTCTTCTCAGGGGAATCAAAACCCATAGGGTACTTCCCATAGACCTTCAATCATAAAAGGCAAGAAGGTAGGGCCTACAGCACAAATATAAGAAAAAATGTGATAATATCGTAAAAAACCTTTAGTTGTACGGAACCTTAATTCCGAAAACCGCAAATCAGTATTTAGATAGATAGATAACTCTTTATTGCATACCATTACAGAAAAATACAGTAAGTGCAACGATTTATACAGAAAAATGTACAATGTACCGGTCTTATCGCTATAAGCGATCTCTGCCAGACAACCTTTAGGTAAAGGAACATATTTACATCGTAGAAAAAACCTTAGTACGGAACCTTCAGCGTGCAAATCTAACTCGCAATTGCCCGGTTATTCTTAAAGACAAAATATTATGTTATTAGTATTACAGGTAAGGTTCAGTAAAGTACCTATATTTACTTGTCTATACTAATATTATAAATCTATACTAATATTATAAAGAGGAAAGATTTGATTGTTTGTTTGTATTGAATACGCTACGAAACTACTAGACCGATTGAAATGAAATTTGGTACCGAGATAGTTCGAGACCCTGGGAAGGACAGGACACAGGACAGGCTACTTTTTGTCACGATATAAAATCATCAGGGGGTGTAATGGGGGAAGAAAGTTTGTATGGAAAATCCGACTTTTGGCGCGGGCGAAGTCGCGGGGTACTGCTAGTTTTCTTATAAAACGATTTTCTGTCCGTGTGTGACATAAGGCAAGCAGTAATACCTCCGGAAACGGCGTATGAATAAAATATGGCGGCGATGGATCTCCACGAGATGGCGTCAATACGGGTTTCTAATGAAGCAGTTTAGTTCTGGTCGTGTAAAAAATAAAGAGCGAAGTATTCTGACACGAACAAAACATAAATAAATCGTTTTTAACAATAACTGACAATTTGTTATCAAGGTAAATAGATAATTTTGTTAAGCGGCTTGCCTGCTCCTAGAAGTGCCAATGAGACAATCCAAATCATGGAAAATCATAATTTTATCTAATCATATTTTTGGGTCCTTCCGAGGAATACATCGTGGTATGTTCGTTCCATACACGTTAAATCTACCGTTTTCTCACCCTGTATATTTTTTTGTATAAACAGCAGCAGTGGCTAGAGGAATACCTAAATGAAATTTATCATATAGCATAAAGTTCGCATATAACTCGAGGTATTTCCAAGGATATTCAGCTTGCTTTAAGTGAAGAGAAATGCTAGGAAACCTGCTTTAACCTTATCTTTGAACGAGCAGTTCTTGTATTATTTATTTACATAAAATTATATATATTTGTGATTTTGTAAACGGCTCTAACGATTTCGCTGAAAATTAGTAAAGGTCCAGTAGTTTCGGAGTCTATTCAACATGTACAAACAGTCAAATATTTCCTTTTTAACCCCCGACGCAAAAACGATATTAGTATTAAAAATTGCATACTTACGTTGGGTCAAAATTTCAGTTTTATATTTTGCTTTTTATAGGGTTTCCATTTAAACCAATTATTTGTATCTAGCTATAATTCCATAGTTATAAAACCTAGTTTTAGGATTTTTATGTGCATCTTTTATTTTGTGTCGGGGGTTTTAAAATTTTTAATTTATTTTTACTAGTTTAGATTTACTCGTTTCTCATCTTAAAATTGCAAAACGTCTATTTCTTCGAGCAAGCATTGTTTTTTTCAGAACAATGCTTTATTATTGTTATCGGTGTGACAAACCGCGTCTGTACAAAGCGGGGCTTAGTCTGTCCCGCGCGTAATGCCGCAAGTAGCTTCCATTACGATATAGAACAACGGACAGAATGCAGTTCTTTTACATATAAACTAATATTATAAAGAGAAAAAAATTGTTTGTTTGTATTGAATAGGGTCCCAAACTACTGGACCGATTCAAATGAAAGGTACAGAGATATTTGTAGACCCTGGGAAGGACTATTTTTTTGTTGCGATATAAAATCATCAGGGGGTGAAATAGGGGATGAAAGTTTGTGTGAAAATTTTTTTTTGGAAAACATTTGGCACAGGTGAAGTCGCGTGGTCGTTACCTAGTCGCTTGTAATGAAATAATGTGAAAGATACATTTTCATTAATTTACGACATCACAAAATCAGTACGAAGACATTACATCGTGTAGGCCAGGGGACAGCGTGTAAAGTAATTTTACTCATAAGATAAAATACGTTACTTCTTATGTTCTAAAGTAATTGGATAAACTTTCATTGCTTTACCAACTGAATTACGGCGATCATGGTTTAGTGTTTTTAGATTTATTTAGAAAATATAATCTTATTTTTTTTTAACATGATTCTCTGTAAAATTATAATTTTACACATTTCTACACTTTTTTGCCAGATTAAAAAAAAAGTACTCAGCACTTTAACCGTTCTAAATAATAATAATTTATTCACTTTTTTGTACAGGACAACTTTACATTATCAGTGTTAGGAGTCTCCTTTTAGGCACGAATTCGCCTGTGCCAGGAGACACCGCTCTTACATAGCCATTTCTATATTACTTGAATTAGCTTAAACTTAAGTTAAAAGGTGTTAATAAGGTAAAGATAATTCCTGTTCGTAAAGGATATTTTGGGCTATAAAAACCATTTAGATGTAATCTCCAGTTGGGATAAATATCTCTTGTTTTCCTGCACATCATGTTTTCTAATCTTACTCAAAAGCACAAGCGTGGTTTTGTATTCACAACCAAAATTCCACAACACATTTGTCAAAGATCAGGGCCCTTAGACAAGATGCCATCTTTCTATAGCGTACTTCGCTATCGCCAGCAAAATGTATGCAAAAGTCACGTGATAATTTGAAGGCTTTTGTCAGTTTCATATATTTTTTTAGCGATAACGAACTTGGCTTTAGAATTGTCTACAGGCTCAGACAGCTCTAATCCGGGGCGAGTTGGCGGCGCGCCTTCATCCAGTGACCGTGCTGGGCAACCAAGCATTTGGGCAAACCAAGCCCTTCACACTCGTCTGCCTGAATTATTAGTATAAAAGTTTTATTGTATCTTCAAAATTTTATTTGAAATCTAACGATTTTGGACCTGTCTTAGTAACATGAGTTTTCTGTACGCTTAATTTGTTTCCACCCTCTTTGTTTTCATTTGCGGGCGCCATTTTAAAAATGTATCCTATGTCACTTGTACTACATTTCTGACTAATTCAACGACCTCTCATATGTCAAAAACTGAACAGCTGTTTGGAATATAGGGCGTGCCAAACAATTATACATATATACAGACTCTCGAAAATCCTAACCGCTTTTGGCGCAGTCGGGTAAAAACTTACCACTTTTTTCTTTTATCTTTTAGTATAATCTCTGTGTTTAACTTATGTTTGACTGTAGAATGCTTTTGGCATTAATCCCGCTATTTTTACACCTTGTTCATTTGTGCAGAAAATATAAACAAACTAGTGGTTCCCCGCGACTTTGCCCGCAAGAGTTGGATTTTCCATATAAACTTTCACCCCCCATTTCACCCTCTTAATATTTTTATATCGCGACAAAATTTAGCCTATGTCCTTTCCAGGGTCGCGAACTGTCTCCATACCAAATTTTATCTCAATCGGCTAAGCGTCAAGAGGTAACAGACAGACACACTTTCGCATTTATAATATTGGTATGGATAAACTTTTCGCAACTTCGAATGCGCTAATGTCAAATTTTAAACTCCTTTCTCCTTTGCACCCCCTTGAAGAATGATTTCTGGGGTAGAAACTATGCTATCCTTTGTCCTTTCTCGCTACTCAAACTATTTCTTTTAAAATTTATGGAATTTGGTTCAGCACTTTCGCATTTGTTTTATTAGTATGGATGTATAACCTATGCTAGCGAATGCACCTCAAAAGCCTATAAAATGATTGAAAACTCTTAAATAACATTAGCAATGGTCGGATCTGGCGAGGGCAGCTTGGCCGCCTGCCACCGGGGTCGCTTGGCATGCCTTGCATCGAATTAGCGGAATGAATGTCAACTCGATTCGCAGTCCAATTGTGGAGTAACTTAGCGACACTACTTAATTGGTGTATAACGTGTTGATTGTGTGGAAGTTTAGACCACAACATTTATTTCCTTAAGCAAAAACAAAGCCCATTAAAATTAGCCTCATTTTGAGGCAGTAAGGTAAGGAACAACACAATGCAAAATATAACAGGTAAAATTGTATTTAGTGGTATTGCACATAGCCAAATGAAATCCACGACTAGTATTTGAAAAAAAACTTGCTTTTCCGAATAAGTTATGTTAAGTTTATGAAAATGGGAATGGAGTCAAACAAGAATGTTTCCTCTCGGGCTAAGATAAAGATTAAGAATTAGCCCATTACCTATAAAAAAAGATTATTAATAATAGATCCATAGATATTTATTGCATACCACTGAATAAACAACAAAGCTATTTACAAAGATAAATGTACAAAGTAGGTGGTTTTATTGCTGAGAGCGATCTCTTCCAGAAAATCTTTGGGTAAAGATAATTCTCAGTCACGGGAAAGGAAGAGTCGATTTATTTATCTTTATTTAGCAAACGAACAGCTGTCTTGTTTTTGAATTTGGTGCAAAAAAATGGGTGCCACTAACTAAAAGTTTGTACAATTGGAGGCGGAAATGATGTAGGGAATACCTATACTAAATAATAATATAGTTAGGTAATACCGAAAAAAAAAGGGATACATAATAGACAGGTAAGATAGCTGTTGCCCGCGACTTCGTACGCGTGGACTCGATGATACAAAATATTTTATACTCCCGTCGCCATCCAGCTATTATGATCTCTTAGTCTACCATGTCGTAAGGACAAGAGAGGAACTAAAAATCAAGGTCCATAAGCACTCTTTTTTAGATAGGAACATCCATCCATTACCTGGCCATCCTCCTCTGGTAAGAAAATTTCGCATGGCAGTGACACTAACTCCAAAACTAAATTTTGAAGTACATATCTTTCTTAGTAAAAGTGTAAAGAAAAGGTTTTTTTACCTCTTAGTTTACTTTATTGAAGGCAGTTTTATTTGTTTGTAAAAAAAATATAGGTAACTTTAGTTTTAGTGTTCAGAAAAATGTCAGACTTAAACCTCCCTACCGCAATAGATGAATGCGGTTTAGCATTTATTTATTATGTAGCCTAGCCTACTCAAAGGTCGGTTTGTAAGTTACTACTCTCGTAAAGTTATTATTGTTATTAGGAGTCTGTCGTGTCCCACTGCAGGGCAAAGGCTCACTACCCTTTCCTTAGTGATAAGTAGCATAAAAAATAGTGCCAATTGACTTTGATCTTTTGATTAATAATACAGTAGTTCAACAAAATTTCGACAGTCTGTGGAGAAAGTAGCGTTACGGTCAGCACCATGAAATTATGACTCCTGAATGTAAACGCTTAAATACCCAACTTAATGCTGTAGCATATATGGTATACATGCCTATAAAATCTGAAGGATTCTCTCGATTTCTCCAGGTTTCCGTCACCAGATCGTAACTTGGAGACAATAGGATTACCTTGGAAATTTGAAAATCAGTCTTAAGTAATTTAGCATATCAATTGCTTCAGACCTTCAATTTATGTACGTCAATAGAAAGTGCTCATCACGCTGAACAATGTTCCTTAAGGCGCTCTATTCATATCTCTTATAGTTAAGCTGAGCTGCTAGGGTTCCATGTCAGTTGCTCCAGACCTTCAATTTGTGTACAACAATTGAAAATGCTCATCACGCTAACTAACTTTTCTTAAGGCGCTGCTTCCATATCTCTCTTAGTTTAAGTGTACTGCTAAGGTTCCACGTCAGGTACTCCGGTCTTCAAATAAGTTATAGCCTAGTATTTGCCCAGACTTAATAGCTACACAATAAAAAAAGTTTCATTCAAATCCGTTCAGTAGTTCCAGAGATTAGCGTGTACAAACAGACAAACAGATAAACGGACAAACAGACAAAAAAAAAAAATTGTAGATTCCTGTTCTGTTACTATTTTAACATCACCCTTAATTAGTTTTTGGTAAAAATACTCAATGTACAGACGCATCGGTTTTACAGTTTTGTATAGATACGAGGGTCAAACTGAAAGTTCTTAGAAAATCAAAAACTGATTACATTAGCCAGTTATTAGTTTTATTATATCTTTTCAAAATATTGTCCATTGACGTCAATACACCGCTGCATGCGATGGAACCACTGGGAAAAGCACTTTGCCCACTCGTCCTTAGGGGTCTCTTCAATGGCATCGCGATACGCAGCCACCGCTTCTTCAGCATTCATAAACCGCTTTCCTTTAAGTTTTTCTTTAATTTTTGGAAATAAATAAAAATCACAAGGCGCGAGGTCGGGGCTATACGGCGGGTGACCCAGTAATTCAACGTTTGATGTCGCCAAATAGTCGATCGTTCGCTTGGCGGTGTGCGACGAGGCGTTGTCGTGGTGAAGGAGGATCCTACTGCGAGGTCGTTTCTCTCGAACTTTTTCCAAGACAAGTGGCAAACAATTGGTAGTGTACCATTCTGCAGAAACTGTTTTTTGATCCTCTAACACAATTGTTGCGAAATGACCTATCCTTCCAAAGAACGAGGCCACCATTTTTTTTCCCGCACTTCGATCTCTCTTCACTTTAGTTGGCAACTCCTCGAAAGGAAACACCCACTGAGCAGATTGTCTTTTGGTTTCAGGATCATAACAGTAAATCCAGCTTTCGTCACCTGTTAGTATGTCGAACACAGCATTTGAGTCACCTCCGTTAAATCTTTCAATCATTTTACGGCACCAATCCACACGATGGAGTTTTTGAGCCTTAGTCAAATTATGAGGTATCCACCGGGCGCAAAGCTTCCTGACCGCTAAATGTTCGTGGAGGATTTTGTGCACTTGACTCATACCGATGCCTAAGCTTGTCCGAATCTGCTGATAGGTCACTCTTTTGTCAGTCTCTATCATACGCCGCACAACACAGATGTTATTTTCAGTCGTCGCCGTAGAAGGCCGTCCCTCACGTACATCATCAGTGAGATTAGTGCGACCACGTTTAAACTCATTAAACCAGTTGTAAACAGTCGCACGAGATGGGGCTTCATCGTGAAAGGCCAACCGTAGTCTATCATAACTTTCTTGTTGACTTAAATGACATCGAAAGTCATAAAAAATCATTGCACGAAAATTTTCTCGTGTTAAATTCATTTTGACGTGACACAGACAATTTTCAATTTGCCGCCAAGTCGTAAAACAAATGACAAATGAATGAAATATATACTCAGTAATATTGGCAAAGAGTTCTATTTTCAAATTTTAGAATATTTTTTTTATTATATTGTTTATAAGTGGCCAGTTCTAAGAACTTTCAGTTTGACCCTCGTAATAAAATAAACACTAGATCAATAGTTGGCATCCTATCTCCCGGACTATACGCTTGGGCCACTAATGCAGGGCCCGTCAGGGCGATATTACACCATGTTTACTGATATGGGCTGTCTGTTTGTTTTGATCATAAATCTGGTTTCTTTAGTTTGTATTAAAAGGGGCGTTTTAAGGTAAAACTAAAAGAACAAAGCAAAAAGTTACGCTTAGGGTGTTTCACCAACTCTGAGTAAGTTCTGAGTTTATACAGGGTGTTTGGTTCAAGGCCGGCCAAATTGTTATGGCCGATAGATCAAGTTAAAGCCCTGCAATTTTTTTAATCAGCGAGTTTATACAGGGTGTTTGGTTCAAGGCCGGCCAAATTGTTATGGCCGATAGATCAAGTTAAAGCCCTGCAATTTTTTTAATCAGCTTTATAATTTTTTTTGCTTTTTACCCCGAATTCATCATTAAAATTTTAATTTAAAAAAAGTATTAGGTGTAGACAGCAAAGGATATGTCCCATCCCAGGCGCATACATGTACGTGGTACCAAAAAATCGGTAAAATATTGCCATTTCCATTAAAAATACAATTAAAAAATTTTGTTCGTAGTTTAGTGGCTTAAAAATAAAACCAAACACTTATTTTTTCACTTTACTTTGTAAACGTATGCCAACTGTATTTTTTTCTTTACTGGGATTTACGGCTCTGTGCCCCAGCCTTTTTAGGTCGTTTGTAACCTAAAATACCTGAAAAAAAAACTGTCAGTGTCAAGTCAACTGTACTAAGCATTGCGTTTAACAGTGTTTTGAGTTCTTGCTTCTTTTTAACAACCTCGCTTTCGCTTTGTTCTGATTTTATTGCTAATATAATACTTTGTGAAATAAAAAAATAAAATGCATACTGTCAAAAGTAAACAGACGGATAAACGTCATTCAAGTGTCAAAGATGCGTCTCCCGCCATATTGTACAAAGTTGCAATAATGTTGTATAATTTATTGTTTCAGCCAAAAAACTAAGGTTTTCCATAGAAATTAGTGTGATTAAAACTATACTACACATATTCGCCTATAATTAGGTATAGCGTACATGGACCTGGCCGATGCTTCATACATTTCTGGGATATCTCCATTATTTTTTTTTAATGTTGTAGGCTTCATTTAACCTCTAAACCAAAGCCATAAGTTCAGTAGTTTTTTTTAATTACTTGCAAAGTTTCAAAATCGAAAAAAAAGGTTTTACATGCCTATAAAAAATAAAAACTAAAACCTACCGAAATCTTCCAATCTTCTCAAAAGTTCCTTTTTTGTACTCTTTCCAATTATGAGCCAAATGTTATAAAAATCTTTTAATACTTTGCGAAATTTACTAAATTAGTGAACGGTGTCGCATAATGCCAAACTAAAAAAATTGTGTTAAAAAATATTTTTGCCTATATTGATACATGGGAGGTATGTATCTCTTTTTATTTTGGGATTTGAAAAAAAATAAATTCACATAAAGTACTAAATTTTATTAAGAAATCATAAAATGACACATTCAGTAAGTGTAGAGATTTTCGACCCACAAGATTAAATCCTGTTCAAAATTGTCTCCCTCCGCTATTATGAATACATTGTTGTTACATGGTAACAGGTAAATAATAAATTGTTTCAACAAACACACCAATTAACTAGCCCCAAACTAAGCGTGAGCTTGTGCTATGGTGACTAGGATAACGGATAGAAATACTTAATTACATATAAACATCCATGACTTTGGTACAAATGCTCGTGCTCATCACACAAACATTTGCCCCTTGTGGGATTCGAACCCGCAACCGCCTGGTTTAGAAGTCCGGTGCGCGAACGACTACACCAAGACGGTCGTCGTAAATGTTGTTATTTCACTCTAGCGAAGTGAAATCTATCTTTTATTTCTTTCTTGCATAGCGTATACCGGTTTCAGACCAGATAAAACATAAGAGTACTACCAACATGGAGGTGTTTAATCGATAACATTTGATGATCTAATAGCCCATAAATTATCGCCAGTCGAAACCCGGACACACTGTACATATATACACAGGGTGTCCCAAGAAGTATGGTAAAGCGGAACCAGAGATTGAGTACATCTTGGGGTACCCGAATCACCCCCATGTAGGTATGTTCCGCGATTTTGCGTATTTTTGAGTTATGATTTTTTTTTCTGAATTTTTGAGAATTTTCGTCGAATTATTGACCTGAACAATAAAAAAAAATTATAAAAAAGTTGAAGATTATTTGAGTTTTCTTTTTTGCAGCTAAATCTTCTATCTCTGGACTTCCGTTTTACCATACTTTTGGGACACCCTGTATATATTATATATATAGTGATTTCGAAAACGGCTCTAAAGATCTCCCTATTTGGTATGTAGGGTTTATCGGGGTTAAAAAAACGATCTAGATTAGTCTTATGTTTGGGAAAGCGTCGTGGTGGTGTGATGTGTAAGACGCGGGACTGAAGAATCGTACAAGACGTGGGTTCAAATCTCGCTCGTTGAGGAAATTTTTTTTTGGGTTTTTATATTCAAGTTTATAGTTTTTTTGTATTTTAAACAAGACTTACGAATTACAAAGCTTTTTTATTAAATACTAGTAACCGAGAAAAGCTCGGTCGCCCAGGCAGGTACTATCTTTTAAACTTCGCAACGTATTATAATACACAGTCGGAAAATAAACTTTATTTGTTTATTCATTTTTAGTTTACCGAGCTAGGTCTAAACTTAACTCTGCCTTTGCTGGTCCCAAACTCATGATGAGAAAAGAGGAGGGTTGGCCGTCAGACAACACTCTCGGTGTGCACCTCCATCCGCACACTGTCTGGCTGTAAAAGGGAGTGATGCCGAATATTGGGCGGCAGTAACTAACCCAATCTAAACGCGGTTACCAGGAACCATGAGGCCTAAATACCCTCAAAAAGACTGTGTGCAGGGACATGGGCAACCCCTGTATCTATTACCCAATTTTATCGTAAACCATGACAGAGCGACATACGGATAATGATTTGCCATGCACTCCGGCTAGCCCCCGACGCTCCCAGATACCCGGGTCTGGAAGTGTGAAATTAGTCACCAACGACCAAGGAAGGGTGGAGGACCCAGGTCCTTCCTTCGGTCAATGTTACTGGTCGTAGCACACCTGCGGGGAGTACCCCGCAACCCGAACCAGGCCCAAGCCTAGACCTTTCAGGTCTGGCCGAAGCCATACCATCAACCGCCGACACTGCAATGACGTCGGAATGGAGAGTTGTTGCCCGGAAGCGCCCTTGCAAAGGGGCCGCTAAAAAGGTAACGGCTTCCAGCAGCCGAAGGCAGGAGGGCCAACCCGATCGCCGCCGCCACACCGGCCGCGCAAGAGGGGAAACCCGAAATCCTGAGGCTGCGCCGACTAGCAGAGGGCTGGTGGGTCAACCTGAACGCGTCCATCCTACCGCGTGCGCGAGAGGGGAAGCCCACCAGCATGCAGTGGCGCGGATAAACCATCAGAACCAAGGTTTGGGAAATCAACCGGAACTGTTCACCCCACAAGGTGCGCGGGAAGGGAAGCTGAACAACCTATTTCCAAACAAACAGGAACATCCACCGCAGCAACGCAAGCGATGCGCGAACCCATGCCCTCCACCTCCGCGGGAGCGATCCCAGCTGAAGCAGAGCGGCAGGGAACGGAGTCACTGCCCCCACCACCAAGACCACCAAGACCATCTTTCCACCAACGGAAACGAAAACCGACAGGTAGCCGCGGACGTCGGATCAAGGCGGTGGCTTCCACTGCTCCCGAAGGGGAGCAACCTGGACCCGGGAGTGGTCCGGACGACCGCGCTTCTACGAAGCGAGCTCGCCTGGACGACACTCGGTCCCCCAGGGGTGAAGCCAAACGTCCGAAAACTGACGGCAGGCAGAGGAAGCGGGATCCAGTGAGAGGGTGGTCCACCTAATCCTGGGAATCCCAGAAGACCAACTCCAGACCATCCTAGACCGAGAGCGACGTATCGCCCACATGTCGGAAAGCGGATACATCCGCTTCTTCGCACATGAAGAGGCGACCGCGCCGACACCACCAACCGCTAACATGGAGGAAACGAGCGAAACTCCAGGGCCGTCCACATCAGCTCCCCAACCGGGTCCGAGCTGGTTGGACATGATGAGTTCGCCGCTTCAGAGCGCGGGGGATACTAGTGACGAAGATGGCGTCCTACGTAGCCCCAGCCCCTAAGCCCCTCAAAATTATCCAAACCAACCTCCAGCACAAACAGATCGCGACGACCACACTTCGCAGTGTGCTGGAGGTAATCGAAAAGATCGTCGCGCTGATCCAGGAACCCTGGATCAGAAATGACACCATCTGCGGTCTCAATAACATCAGTGGTAAGTTACTATTGAAAACACCGGTAGAAAAACCGAGAACATGCATTATCATGCCAAAAACCACAAATACCACCTTGCTAAACCAATTCTGTTCCAGAGATCTTACCGCTTTGAAAATCCCAGTTCACAACCAAACCACTCTGGTGCTGGCCTCAGTGTACATGCCCAGTGAGGGCGAAATTCCTGCCAAGGAACTAGCCGAGCTGGTGCAACACTGCGAGGCCATGGACTGGGATCTAATCATCGCAACGGACTGCAACGCGCATCATCCTCTGTGGGGAAGTAAGGACACCAACAAAAGGGGTAAGCTTTTAACCGAATACCTATTACAAACTAACCTAAACATTATGAACAGAGGCACCGAACCCACCTTTGTTACTTCAAGGTGTCAAACCACCATAGATATCACCATTGCAACGCACAAAGCAGCGGATCTCATCGAAGGATGGCATGTGTCAAATGAACCCTCCTTCGCTGACCACAGGCGCGTATGCTTCCAGTTAAAACTTTAAACTAACAGACCCTGTCCCATATCGTAACCCCCGCAAGACAGACGTAACAAAATACAGCAACATTCTAACCAAAACACTAAACGTCCGCGAAATAACCGACGTAATCCAAAACACTAACAACATAGAATCTAACGTAAAATCCCTAACTACAACTCTACTGAACAGCTACGAGCAAGCCTGCCCCGCCGTAACACCGAAAACTACGGGGAAAAGTCAATGGTGGGGGCCAGAACTTGAACGGCTTTGGAAGGCTCTCAGGACACTGTTCAACCGAGCGAAAAACACCCGGACCACTGAACACCGGGACAAATATAAAACAGCACAAAAACACTACAAGAAACGTACCAGATTCCGGAAAACAGAAGCCTGGCACAATTTCTGTAGTAGCATAGACTCAACGAACCAAGCCGCAAGGGTAAAGAAAATACACTCCAAAGGAGACCTCAACTTGGTTCCCTTAAAAAAGAGGACGGTACATACACGAACACAGACCAAGAAACCAGCAAGGTACTGTTAGAAACTCACTTCCCAGGTTGTCAAATTGCGCCAAACTTAGTATGGCAAGACGAGCACCACGAAGTACCAACAGCACAGGAATGAGAAGTCGGAAACAAAATCGTAACAACGGAAAAGATCGGATGGGCAATAAAAAGTTTCCTACCCTTCAAATCTTCGGGTCTGGATGGAATTTTTCCGGCTCTTCTACAATGGAAATCGCAGGAAATTATCACCCACCTACTACCAATATTTAGAGCATGTATAGCATTCAAATACATACTGAAGTTATGGAGAGAAGCAAAAATAGTCTTCCTTGCTGAAACCGGGAAAGGGGGACTATACACTGGCAAAATCGTTTAGGCCGATCAACCTGACTTCATTTCTTCTGAAAACACTAGAAAGACTAGTGGACACATACCTAAGAGATGAGGTCCTAAAAAATATAGCACTTCATCCACAACAACACGCGTATAGAAAAGGCAGATCAACAGAATCTGCATTACACAAAATAGAATCAGCCATAAACAACAAATCGTCTACACTTGCCGCCTTCATAGATATAGAGGGGGCATTCGATAAGACCATGCACAACAGCATTAACCACGCCCTACAAAAACTTAAAGTAGAGCCAGTCATAACAAAATGGATAAATGAACTGGTCAGTAAGAGGGCAGTCCAAATAACCACAAATACCACCACACGTGCAACAGTAGTCAGAGGATGCCCACAAGGAGGCATCCTATCGCCACTTTTATGGAACATAGTAGTAGATAGCCTTCTGAAAAGTCTCAATGAAAGAGGATACACTACTATTGGATGCGCAGATGACCTAGCAATACTGATAAACGGAAACGCAGAAAGCCTCCTATGTGGAATAATGCGATCCGCGCTCCAGATTGTAGAAAAATGGTGTGGTGAGCATCAGCTATCAGTAAATCCGAAAAAGACGGAACTCATCCTTTTTACCAACAAAAGGAAGTTACCACACTTACAATTACCAAAACTATTTAACACCGAACTATCTCTCTCAACACAAGTGAAGTATCTAGGGATCACCCTTGATAGTAAACTAAACTGGGGGAGTCATATTGACGATAAAATAAAGAAGGCCTGCAAAGCTTTCCATCAGTGTAAGAGACTAGTTGGCAAGAAATGGGGCCTAAATCCAAAGATAACACTGTGGTTATACACATCAGTAATCAGGCCTTCTTTTACCTACGGATCAGTTGTATGGTGGCCCAGAACGCAACTGACCACAACTAAATCAAAACTTCAGGGTTTACAACGCCTAGCAACCGTGGCGGCTACAGGATGTATGAAAACTACTCCATTGGCCGCATTAGAGTTCCTCCTGAATCTGAGACCATTACACCTGGTCATACAGGAGGAAGCAAAGGCGGCTGCCCTAAGACTTCGAGCGAACGGATTATGGAAACAAAACACGGATACCACGCACTCAAAAGTCCTGGATGGCATCCTGAGAGAAAGACCACTTCTGAACGCACCCATGGACAGGACACCATGCCAACACATCTTTGAAAGAAGATATAATATCCAACTCACTGAAGAGCCAAAAGACAGCTCCGGCATCAATGAAGTTAGGATATACACAGACGGCTCCAAGACCCCACAGGGTACAGGAGCTGGCGTCTTTTCAAACGATCTAAACATAAGTATATCTACCACCTTAGACAAACTAAACACGATCTTCCAGGCGGAATGCATCGGAATCACCAGAGCGGCGCAGGCGATAGCGGCTAGAGACATAAAAGACCTACAAATAAAAATTGTCTCAGACAGCGCCTCAGTGCTTCAAGCTCTGCAAAACAACAGCATAACATCTGTCCTTATACTGGAATGCCATAGTGCACTCCAATTCATAGCAAGCACAAATAAAGTAACCCTGCAATGGATCAAAGGACACAGTAACTCACTAGGTAACGACGCAGCTGATGAACTAGCCAAGAGGGGCTCAGCGACAACAGTACACGGACCAGAGCCATTACTGCCTATACCGCAGGCCCAAACAAAGACATGGCTGCGTGCAGAAACTGAAGCAACACACCTAGCAGAGTGGAGAAACGGTGAAGGTTGTAGGCAAACAAGGGACGCAATTTCGGAACTCTCAAAAAGGTTCGCCCGCAACCTCACCCAACTAACAAGAGACAAGCTGCGCATAGCCGTAGGAACCATAACTGGCCACTGTCTTCTGAACAAACACCTATTCAACATAGGTGTCACAGACAGCCCCTTGTGCAGAGGATGCATGGAGGCAGAAGAAACACCGCAACAGGTACTCATGGAGTGCGCCGGCGTGGCGGAGCAACGGGCAGACATTCTCAAATCCCCGGAAACATTTCCGGAGGCCTGTAGTAACCTGGGCAGGTTGCTAGCCTTTTGGGAAAATCTGAAGTGGTTAGAATAAAAGAGTAAAGGGACACACGCACAATGGCCCAATCAAGAGGCTAAGTGCGGAAAACACCCCAGCTAAACTAACTAACTAACTAGGTCTAAACTTGGGTGGCTCGTGAGCTTGTCTCTAATTAAAATCCTCGGTGTAACGACGTTGAAGTGACATTCGCGTATGACACTCGTCTCGACTCTCTTAAACAAAAAGGGTGTGCCAGTGATGCGACGCAATTTTTAGCCGACTGCGACCAAAGAAGGGTAATGTTGTTTGAGCGTATTTATGTAGGCCCCTTTATTTGGCACGCGCTACAGCTCAAACGGCTAATCGTATTTTGAGATAAGTATGAGGTGTCTCTAAAGATGGCATGCTTTCTCTCGCCTCAACTCTGTAATACATAAGGAGAATAAATAATTCGCAAAGCCCTCGACGACTGGAAAAGGGGTTTCACTGTTGGTGGGAAGCGTTTCTGCAATTTGCGATATGCGGATGATACAGTCCTTCTTGCGCCCTCCTTTACAGATATGAAACAGATACTACATAGGTTGGAGGTGGAGAGCGAGAGGCTTGGTCTGTCAGTACACAGGCAGAAAAACCAAACTAATGGTAGTAGATCGTGCAGGAAAGCTGTCAGACGTCCAAAACATCGCGGTCATTGACATTGTGGACAATTTCATCCACTTGGGGTCAAACATAAATAATGACGGAAGCTGTGTCCAACAGATCAGACGCAGAGTGGCCATGACTAAAGATACTATGACACGCCTCCAGAACATCTGGAAAAACCGAGGAATTAGCTACAAAACGAAGCCTCGCTTAGTCAAAGCCCTAATATTCCCGATCTTCCTCTATGGAGTGGAAACCTGGACAATAAATACTAGCTAGAGAGACGCAGAGAATAGATGCATTCGAAATGTGGTGCTGGAGGCGAATGCTCAGAATACCATGGACGGCCAAACGCACAAATGTTTCTATTTTCTCCCAACTAGGCATAAAGACCCGACTGTCCACCACATGTCTACAACGCATACTCTCTTATTTCGGCTACGTTACGTTATGCGTAAAAAGGATGGCAATCTCGAAAAGTTGGTTATAGTTGGTAATACTGAAAGTTGGACAGACCAAATAAAAGAGGCCTCCTCTCCATCCAAATTCTACCATATGGTGAAGGCTGCTACAGACCGGAATCGATGATCGATGGAGGTAAATCGTCCGTTTGAGAGGCTCGAGTGACCACGATCCTCAGTAATGAGGGACCGACTTGAGAGAGAGAGAGAGAGAGAGAGTCTCTAAAGACAGAATAGTGGTAGTAATCATTTACAATCATTATGTTTGCTTGTCTTTCGACCGTCTTGGTGTATTGGTTCGTGCTCCGGACTACGAAAGCACACGTTGCGGGTTCCAATCCCGCAAGGGGCAAAAATGTTTATGTGATGAGCCCGAGCATTTTAACCTGCGTCATGTTTATTATATAAACGTGTATAGTATGTCTTTTCGTTAATTATTATAGTTATTATTGTAACTCTTTATAAGAAATAAATTTTCTTAAACCGCATTATTCTACTGTATTTTTGATTACGAGAAAGCCAAGGCCTAATTTAAATAATGTTTTGATGACATTCAAATAAAATTCACCCAAAACAATAGGCAGTACTCCAGCAAATATTCACTATTTATAACACGCCGGCGCCTATTTTACCAAACCGACATATGTCAGTGACATATGTCGGCTAAATTGTCAAGCGACAATTTTGAAAATTATTTTCTATAGGAATTGTAAACATTCCTAGCATTTATGTGTCAATTGTCAGTATGATAATATTGACGATTAATTGTGTTGTGAAACAGGATAATTTTTTACAACTCTACTTATTTGTAGAATTGCCGGGAATTCTTGACATGAGGTCGGAGCTGTGTCTGTTTTACGTGACAATTATAGTGTTTTCGCCCTGCATACAAAAGGTACGGCTGTGATAGCGATTTAGACGGGTTCTCATACAGAAGAAATAATAATAATAGAGAATGGATAATTATTTGAATTGAAATCAGTGACTTTGTATTTAAAGAAAATATAGAATAAGAAAACCATTGTAAAATAAATTTATAAAAAACTAGTGGTTCCCCGCGACTTCGCCCGCAAGAGTTGGATTTTCCATATAAACTTTCATCCCGCATTTCACCTCCTTAATGTTTTTACATCGCGACAAAATGTGGCCTATGTCCTTTCCAGGGTCTCGAACTGTCCACACACCAAATTTCATCTCAATCGGTTCAGTGGTTTAAGCGTCAAGAAGTAACAGACAGACAGACACACTTTAGCATTTATAATATTAGTATGGATATGGATGAAATAAATTTTAAAAAAATGATAACTTTTGTGACAGTTATCGCGCCTGTCACGTTCGGTGAAATAGGGCCCAGGATTTAATAAAACACTAAAATATGTTACTATTGACAAGTCGCGGCGTGAGCCGGTATTAACATCCGGGTGTCACACACATCCGATTGAACTCCCAGTAACGGGATAGATTTTCACGAAAAAGGTGTGTCAGAAAAATGCGCCAAGTGCGTAACAAACGTACTTATTTAGTTACTGTATTAATTTTTTTTAGGAAGGTTGATATATTTGCGGTTGTTAGCTTATAAGTAGGATCAAATTAGGACAGAATTTGTTTTAAATAATTTTTAAAATTACTTGACTGCTCTTTTCCTGTATTGGCTAAACCGGTTTAGATTAAAGGGTTTTAATTGTTACGATTTACGTTTTTAACTTTAATACAAAATAATATTAGTGTGTCCTAATAATCACTTCGTAATTTCATAAATATTTTAAGTTAAAATTCCACCTTCAGATTTTCTGTACCTCACAGTTGTCTAGATGAGATTGCTCTTAGCGAAAAAACCGCCTACCCCATAATATAATAATAGATCTATCTGTGTAAATTGATTTGTTATTTCCTAAAGTGTCCAATTATCAGTTATACATCTATTATAGTTAATAACTATCTATCTAAAGCACAGATTATATAATAGTTACTACGTGGCTAAAGTCCTTCTACCCTCAACAATCCTGAAACATTTCAAAACTTACTGTCCCTTAACAGATAAACAAGAGATTATAGCCTTAACTATTATCAAACAACAAACTTTATCGATAGCTGCCAACTATTCGAATAATGGCTAATCGAATTATAGTCGTCTTGATTTAAATTAGTTTCTGTTGACTTGTGGACTACTTGTGGTGGAATGGAGAGAGTAATGCTCGGAATCAGTCTCCAAGACCGGAAGCGCAATGAGTGGATACGCCAGAAAGCTAAGTTGCAAGATATAGTCGCAACGATAGCGAAGAAGAAATGAGCTTGAGCTGGACATATAGCCCAAATGGCAAACGACCGTTGGCCAAAAAGAGTCCTGGAATGGAGACCTCGTAACAACACGAGAGGAAAAGGACTACCGCCCCAACGGTGGTCTGATGATATCCGACGACACGCAGCACATGGCTGGATGACACGGGCACAAGACCGCCAGTCATGGCAGAAAATGGAGGAGGCCTACGTCCAAGACTGGACAAAATTGGGCTAATGATGATGATGACTTGTGGTTGGGTGCCTGCGCCGGCTATCAGTGACCTACCGTATATACATTTAGTGGTACAGGGTGACCTCCCTTCATCATACGACAGAGTACAAATGAGAGACCACGATTACTGGACGGCGATAGGAGTATAAGTCAATTTGTGTCATCGAGTCCTCGCAGACGAAGTCGCGGGCAACCACTAGTCAACAAATACATATATCCTTCAAAGTTGGGTCTCAAATCTCTGTTGAACTTCCGCCTTCGCCCAAATTCGGGTCGGAAGCTATACTTCTACTTCGTTATTCCAAAAACTTAGTACCGGATTTAAGACAGGACTAAGCTATTAGCTAGCCAATTAGAAAAGCGCTTCTCTATTAGGTTATGTCACGAATGTGTCATTCATTCCTCTGTTGTCGGCTAATATTTAGACCCATTTTAAACCTGGTATATTTTTTTTGTTATCACATTGCTAAGGTTAAGGTTTATCTTTCTAATCAATTTAATCCATCAGTCGAATTTAAGAACAACCTCTTTTTAGGGTTCCGTACCCAAAGGGTAAAAACGGGACCCTATTACTAAGCCTCCGCTGTCAGTTTGCGTGTCACCAGGCTGTATCTCATGAACCGTGACAGCTAGACAGTTGAAATTTTCACAGATGATGTATTTCTGGTGCTGCTTTAACAACAAATACAAATAAAAACAGAATATAATACATATTTAAGGGGGGCTCTCATACAACAAATGTGTTTTTTTTGCCGTTTTTTGCTCGATATTAATAATGGCAGCAGGTAGAAGCTTAAAATATTCACAGAATATTAATATGTATATTTACTTTAAAAATAAATAGTAAAATAATTTTTTTTTAAAGGGTATACTCCTATACGTAATTGTTTTTTTTGTATTAAAAACTAATTAAAGGTCATAAGTCTACTGTTGTATTATAGAATGGTACGGAACCTTTCGTGGGCGAATCCGGCTCGCACTTGGCCGGGTTTTTTTTAATTCATTTTAAAAACTACATCGGAAATGTAGCAACAAACGCTGTTTGTTTTCCACAAAATAGTGAAAAACAAAAGAGCATCACGACATGCGACATACCTCGTAAATCTATCAGGCTTGGCTCACGTTCTTTTAGAGATCCGTAGCGTAATGGAAATAGTGTATCTACTTTCGGCAGAGTCTTAAATTAAAGTATCAATTCCAAAATTTGTTTACACCGCGGCTGTCGAGAATAATGCCCGTCGTTAAAACAAGAGTTCAGATGTGAAAGTCATTCGCAAAAGTCTTTTCAATTATTCATCGATTTTGTTTCTAAAGCAATTGAACTTGAATTCACGTGAAACTAACTCCTGAAGTTTCTAAATTCAGTCTTCATTAAGAGCGGTTTGTATGCAGATTGGTCGCAGGCATTCGAGCTTGGGTGAATTACACTAAGAAAGACTACGCCATACAAAATCAAAACTTGTATATGTGTTTGTCTATCCGTTATCCTACTAGGATAACGTTTTAAGAAATCAAAAATTTGCACAGGAAGATTTGAACTCACGACCTTCGGCTAAACGGGCCAACGCTCCTAACAACTGAGCTACCGTGCAGTCTGTCCACCCGTGCGAAAGTCTATCCAGGTAAATCCTGCCCATGGTTTCTTTGTTTAAAAAAAGTAAAGTTAGCCTATATAGTATATCCCACTGCTGAGAAAAGGCCTCACCTCAACTATGAGGAGGAACGAGCCATACTCCACCACGCGGGCTCAGTGCGGATTGGTGGAGGGGTGTCTGTAAGGCAAGTGACAAACCTTACTGTCAGATTTTATCAAGCCGCCCTAGGGCATCTGACTAGGCGTAACGACTAATACCAACAGATATTAGCCGTCTATGTTTAAAGTTTGGTTAAACTTATAAATATAAATAACACTGTAAGTGTTAAAAATCTTAAAACTATGATAACGGATAGATATAAGATACTAATACTTTAATTAATGTAATAATGTCCTCCTAGCCGAATTTCGACTACGGCGGCCTATCTCAACAGAGATTAGCCAACTGCGCGGGACATATTATAGTGCACAAGTGTCTGCGCAATACACAGGTGCACTCTCTGTTCCTTCACTCTCATAATTTGGTGAGATAGCAGTTCGACATGACCGTAGAGAGGTCAGGCACATTACCAACGGCTTAACGTGCTTTCCGAGGCACGGGGGTATTAACACCACCAACTTCTTGACTCCGTCTGTGTCTGAGTAATATCAAGACAGAAAAACCCAAACACTCTCGGCCCGACCCGGGATTCGAACCCGGGACCTCGTGGATAGTACCCAGCGTACTGACCACTAGACCAACGAGGCAGTCAATACTTTAATTAATAGGCAGACATATGACCGCAATCGCACCTGATGGTGAGCGACGATGCGGTCTAAGATGGGTCATGTCTGCCTAGTAACAGCATATAATCTTATCTTATCACTCTTTTCTCAAAAGAATTGGGGGCTAGGCTTAGATGATTTAGGTACACACTAGGATAATATACTCCGAACCGACTCTGGGCCGTCAAACCCATTTCAAAATAATAAAAAAAAAACTATTTTCAACTGACAATGGGGATCCACACTGCCAAATTCTCCCTGTAGGTGGCGCATTGTCGATGCGCCCAAAGCTATTTGTCATTCCAGTACAGAAGTTGTGTTATTTGAGTATTTTTTTTGTGTTTTCAATCTACGAAAGCATAATGCCGTTATGTGCTGTGCCAGGTTGTTACAATAATGGTATTCATTTATTTCCAAAAGAGCCAGTTTCAAAAAAGAAGTGCGAAACAGCTATAAGAAGAAAATTAATTAATTTTAGGTAGTTAACTGGAACTATTTACATCATGATAAGTTTCTGGATCGGCAACATTAATCGTATAACTAGATTGTGAAGCTAAGACACCAAAATTCCCGGTATCATCGCAGTTCCGATCGTAGAATTCTAACCTAAAAACAAACATGTACGTGTTTTATTATTTTAGTTATATTTATTAAAAACCTTGTTATTAAGTAATTTGTAACACAAATACAACAAAAACAATTTCAACAAGCATTAAATGTAACATTTACAGTAATAAAACTGTGATAAACACCCAAATGTTTACCTCGCAATAAGATCGGCTTTTTTACCAGATACTTTTCATCCTCGTTTCCGAAGATCGTCTTTTAGTTCAGATAACTTCATTGACGAATCCATTGTGATGAAATAACATTAGATAGTCACGACAAACTGTAAATTAGATACGAAAAAGCCCGACATAAACAATAGCAAAATATTTGACATAGGCGTATCTATGCTAGCGCCATCTGCATCAAGCTTTGCGTGTGGATCCCCATTCAAGTGACAATCATCCATTACTGGCTAACTATTTTGGATGAGCGAATAATTCATACCACCGCAGTTTTAGCGACAATGTATACGCAAATTACGCAATTGCATATAAAGTCTCCAAAGTATACGGGGGACTTGAAAATATCCACATGACAGTCAATTTCCTGCAATATTCACGGAATAGTTAATCTTGGCACTCGAGGCGTATATCGGTCTGAAGCAAGTATCCCAGGAATTTATATTGACATAGGACTAGGCTCGGTGGAGAAATAGTTTGAGATCCGTATGAGTATAATTATTATGAGCTCGTATAAGTAAAGTAGGTACTGTATACTCGTATATGAAAAACCGGGCAAGTACGAGTCAGACTCACGCACTGAGGGTTCCATACGAACAAAGGGTTTTTTATCGATGTAATGACAAATTCGCGGTTTTCGGACTTTTTCCTTTACTTGTACTGTTAGACCTTTCTTGCCAAATTTCCTAATTCTAGGGAAGTGCCCCATAGGTTACTTTTGATTCCCCTGAAAAATGTTAGAAAATAGTTTAAAAATGGAAATATCCTTTGATTGCGTTGACTTATGAGTTTGATTTTTGTACAGCTTCAAAGGCCCGTAGACATAAGTATTTGATGTTAATTTCAACTTATACCTCTACGCGTTCCTGTGAAAAAGGTTCTTGACAGACAGATGAACAGACGGACAACAATCCCATAAGGGTTCCTTTTTCCTTGTAAGATACGGAATCCTAAAAATAAAATAAATTTGTTTCGTTTTAAAAAGTTCATGCTTCAAAAACTAGTAGATTGGAACCTCCATTTAAGCAAATAATGCCTGTATTTGGAGCATCCGCCCTTCCATCACTACTCTTACAAGGCAGTATTGGTATATTCAAAATACTTATTTAGATTCAAAGTTTATTTGAAAAGGAGTTTTAGTTTTTTATGGAACTTTGGCCATCTCTTGTACATTATACCAAAAAATAGGAAAAAGGCTATGAAACCTTACCTACATATTTGTTTTTACAATTTCTTCGTTGTTTTCTTGCACAAAGAAGATTAATATTCAATTTACGGCAATACTATCTCATAATGACGGATCGGCACCATAAAGTTAATATTCCTAGCGGAATAGAGGAACAAAGGGCTGAGCGAGCGAGATGTCTCTATCAGCAAAACTGTATGCTAAAAAGAGATGTGTGATGCGATGTAACAGAACCGTTTTTGAAACTGTCAAACAGTTTGTCGGCACTTATCGGCACGCTGAGAATTTCAGCTTTTTTAATTTTTCAAATATTACATGAAATCGTGGATATAGTTTTTTGAAATATTTCTTGGTGAAACATGGTGACTTGTTCAGTAAATAATTGATATAAGACACAGCGAAATAACCCCGAGAAATGTTCATTTCACAGGTAAATTGTTCCACATGGACACCACCTATTTTAGGTTTATTTTTGCCAATGCATTTCGAATTTTAAGTGCTTAGTGTGATAATTCTCTTCATAAAACATTTATTTATGTAAGAAGCAAATATCCAATACACATAATGCAGAATTTACGCATATTTTGTGTAAAGAAATAATCTTTCGTTTTACACTAGGGCTGTATCAAATTATCGATATTTCGTTTCCACTGTCTATCACGTAATAAACGAATAATATGTATTACTGTTGTTTAAGTATCTAAGATTAGATATGAACCAGCTGGGAATGTAATTACTATTAAGGATACTTAGCCGATCCATGCAGTTTTTACCTATTAGAATAGTTACTAACATTAGTAATAAATGTATTTGTCAAATTTCCGAATAACTTAAATAAAAAAAATTATAAATCGTCCAAACTGGGTTCCAAACAAAAGTTCAAGTTTTAAAAATTCAAGTGCAGTAAGCACTTCGAACAAAAATATTTCAAGACGCGAGGAGTAAAATAAGAATAATACTATTCTTCTGCTGATGTTTCATTGGATAGCTTAGCTTAGCATGGTTATGTCTACGTATTATATGGTTTGCTTAGTTTGGGACTAGATCATATGTTCTATATTTCTTTTTCACAGGTCAAGATAAAGCCTAGACGCACAGTTTTGTCCTATGTTTACAAAGATATTGTACCAGAGGCATTCACATGTGAATCATCGTTACCGCTATTGTAACAGTCCTCACCATCGACCTCCCTCCTACTAGATTTGACGCCAAGGAAAAAGTAGCTTTATGTCTAATATAAATGCACTAAGTTGCATCTCTATAAGTTTGTTTTTTAAATAAACGATTTAAACAACAACATTTTTCATTTCGTCAATTTCAAAGTCGTAGCTTAGTTAGTAAGAGCACTTGCCCGGATAGCGAAGGGACGTGGGTTCGTCCCACCGGATGACACAGTCGATTAATTTTTGTAAGTGAAATTGATTTAATTTTGTAAAAAATCTTGAAAAATAATTGCTTAAGTTATAAAATATAATTTTTCATTTCATTTATAATTTTTGAAACAACCGTATCGTCTGAGTTTTTCTTAAATTAATGTCTTCACTCCAGAATCATAGTTTCAGTCATGAAAAATCCCATCCCATCCTATTTTTGTTTTATTAATTTAATTGACCTACTATAATTGTTACAAATTAATTTTATCGATATCGATACTAATGTAACAAGCGACATAACATACATCACTGACACACATTCATGAACAATTCTACACACACAAATGTCATCCTATTTCGGTTTCGTTTGACAGCTCGTGTTTGTTCCTCTATTCCGTTAGGAATATTAACTTTATGATCGGCACAAATGAATGACAAATGACAGCTACTTTTTTCACGCTTGGAACCAAACGTTTTGGCCGCTAATCGTTCAGAAAACATATTTGGCTAAATTCAAATTAAATAACAGTTTCATCATTCGAGTTTCTTTCTTAGTGAACTAAATATTGATAACATAGTTTTCTTATGGTTATAGTAAAACTCGGTTGATTTTTTAATCATTGATAGATAACACTGCATTTTGATTTCTGAACGTTCTCAAATATGGCGATAGAAATTAATAAACTCTGGCTTTCCTGTAAAAAAAAATTTCTGTTATTGGTAATTATTGTAGTCTTTTCGTTGGTTTAGCAGATAAAGAGAGAGAACCAACTTAAGATTAGTTTCTAAGCAGATTAGATATAATTCAAAATATAAACTCGAACCTACGACCCTTCGCTATCCGGACGAATGCTCTTACCAACGAAGCTACGGAGGACGTTAGTCAGTTGACAAATTTTCGTTTGTGTTTGCTACGCCTGCTGTGAGCCGGCATTTTTGTGAGCAAAATTTAATGTAATTTCGTAAAAACTTGCAAACAAATTGCTTATATTATAAAAATAGTCCTAAGATATCTAATTTAGACAAAGGCAGCCCTGAGCAAACATGGCGGCTGAGACGTTTGTTTTCGGTCTGTATTGTTTTGGTAGCGGGTCCTGTAATTTAGTTAGCAGTTAAGTTTATCTATTGTTATTTGAGCATTTCGCAGCGCAATTAGCAGATTCTTGAAATTACATCTGCTGTATGTAATTTCAAGAATGACATGTGAAGGACACCCATTTTTGGGGTTCCATTTGAAAGATCCACTTCCAAAGTGGTAAAATGAGTCCCCTCTACCCCCTCAAGATTTGAAATAAGACAGTGAAAAACAAAATGAAAATACGTGCTCTAGATCTTAATATATATATTTTTAATATTTCCCTTTTACAAACGCTAAATTTGTCATTCATACAAACACTATGTAAAACAAAGTTATTTTTGCAGACGAATCCTCACTCAACCCTCACGGAAGACTCTGGGCACGAGTCTCTTGACTCACTGTGTGAGTGCACTTGGCCGGATTCCGGACCTCCGTACCAATACTCAAAAGGAAAAAAGCCTGCAAAGTGCAAGTCCGTACCATTATCTACTTCATCTTAGTTAGGTACGTTAGATTATTTATTGTAAGGATGTTGTATTTGGTACCAAATTATCCAACACTCAAGTTCAACGAATCATCATCCTCCTAGCGTTATCCCGGTTGTGCTCTACCACGCGAGTGCCCAGGGTCCGCTGACCATGATCTACGTTGTGGCAGATCAGGTAATTACAGTGGAGTGACTGCCATCTGACCTCCGTGACCCTGTTACCAGGGGAACCTGACCAGTTTGGATCATGGTTACACATTCAGGCGCCTGAATGTGCAGGTTTCCTCACGATGTTTTCCCTCACTATAAGATCATCGGTTAGTGAAAAAACTATGTACTTAACTCAGAAAAGTTACTACTTACTCAAGTTCAACGAATATTACTGCTAAACTAATAACTCTCTTAACCGCTATAGTTGTCCTTATTTTTTTTTTAAATGCACTATCATCATGTTTTTTTGTAGATTTTTCCGGGCGAGCAGTCAAGCTTTTAAAAGAGGGAAGACGCCCTACTGAACCAAAAAATTGCATTTTGTAGCTTAAAATGTCTTCAATGAAGCAATAAGTCGATTTTTTTTAAATCCTATAGTCATTTAAAAAAACCTACTCAACGATACCCTACACGATGGGGTAGACGACGAAAAAAAAATCATTCACTTTACATGTAGGGGTAGCTATCCTAAAGAAAAATATTTTTCAAAATTTTATTTTACCATTTTGTCGGCGTAATTGGTGTACCTACAACATTACAGCTAACGGTCTCTTAGCAAATCCTCAGACAGACATACGGTCATGACGAAACTATAAGGGTTCCTTGTCAGGACTACGGAACCCTAAAAAGGGACCCCTATGGTTTACTTTTCTACAGCTATGAATAAACATCCATTCATCCATCCATTTCATTGCAGCAGCCTTAACCAATGCGTGCATGCTACATACATTCTGCATTTCGTCCAGTACAAAGCACATTCAAAAGTGAATATAGATAACATTGTATTGTGCGCGATTTGTTTGAGAAATGCACCACTTTATCTTGCAAACAATGTTTGAGAAGGAATTGCAAAGAAAATAGATTTTATAAAATGTATGAAAAGTGTTATGATTCATTTATGTTGCACGACAATAACGTGAACTAATTGTGGTACCAAAAATTACACACGTAGGTAACCTCACCATTTAATTACTTTACATTTACACATCTCTTATATCCTTTTTGACTGCCTCGTTGGTCTAATGGTCTATCCACGAGGGCCAGGGCTAGTACTTGTTCTGTGGCCAGTGTTCAAATTCCGGGTCGGCCGAGAGTGTTGGGTTTTTCTGTCTTGAAATAACCCCCCGTGCCTCGGAAAGCACGTTAAGCCGTCGGACCTGCTGCGCCTGATCTCTCTACAGTCATGTCGAACTACCGCGGCCATCTCACCGAATTATGAGAGTGAAGAAACAGAGAGTGCACCTGTGTATTGCGCACACACTTGTGCACAATAATATCTCCCGAGTAGTTGGCTAACCTCTATTGAGATAGGCCACTGTATCCGAAATTCGGCTAGGAGAACAATTTTATTATATCCTTTCTGAGAATGGCGTTGATAAAGATTTAGTTCACCGTAGTGCTTTTATGATCTACACAATACCTATGTTTAGCGTGATTACTTTCTATCAAACCTTATTTCATTGACGCTTGAAACATTGAGGCTGACCTTAATAGAACGACATCGTACTTCTTTTGAAATCAGCGAAAGAAGAACGATGGTCTACCAAATTATTTAAATTTTTTAGGGTTCCATACACAAAGGTTAAAAACGTGACCCTATTACTGAGACTCCGCTGTCCGTCTGTCTGTCTGTCACCAGGCTGTATCTCATAAACCGTGATAGCTAGACAGTTGAAATCTTCACAGATGATGTATTTCTGTTGCCTCTATAACAACGAATACCAAAAACAGAAAAAATAAATATTTAAGTACAAAAAACGTGATTATTTTTTAAATCAAAAAAGGTTTTAATATAGTATCTAAAGATAATGGTACGGAACTACGGAAGCCTTCATACGGAGTCCGACTCGCACTCGGCCGGTTTTTCAACTCACCCTAAATCTATCTAAATTAGCATGCCAGTACGTTTCTCACATAAAGTATTCGCATTTTTCGCACTTTATAATGACTTTTAGGGTTGAAATTACCATACAACAACAGTTACACGCACGCGGCGATCACTCGACCGCGAATATTTATGATTACGGTCGAGGTGAGAACGGGGCAATAATATATTACTGGTCAGGCAGGGATTATAATTTATAATAGATTTTTTTTTGAGCGTCGGTGGCGCAGTGGCTAGCGGGTTGCCTCTCATGCGGGAGGTACTGGTTCGATCCCACGCCGCCATGTACTCGTACCAATGACTTTTCTGAGTTGCCTACATTAGTTGTTTCACTAACCGATGCTCTTACGGTGAGGAAAAACATTGTGAGGAAACCTGCACATTCAGGCGACTGCATGTGTAACCATAATACAAAACTGGTCAAGTTTCCCTAGTAACAGGGTCACGGAGGACATCTGACCTCCGTGACCCTTGCAGTCGCTTCACTGTAAACCTGATCTGCCACATCCTGGATCATGGTCAGCGGTTATAGGCCCTCGCGTGCGAGTGCACAACCGTGATAACTCTAGGTGGATGATCCTTTTGATTATAACTCACTACTTATGCCCTTTGAATCCAGAAATCGTCAGATTTTTCGGGGAGTGTTCTCTTCCGGGTGCATTATATGCTGCCCTAAATGGATACTTCTTTTGCTCATAAGCGGTCCGCGCGAGCAGAGTATGCGCATAGCCGTTTTTTCTGTTAAGTTGGTAAGTCCCATACAAACAACGTGTTTTGTTGCAGTTCTTAAAACAAAACAAAAGGGTTACAATATAGTGTCTAATGTTGTATAGATAATGATACCGAACCCTTCATGCGGGAGTACGACTCACACTTGGCCGGTTTTTTGTGTGATCACTTTGATCCACTAAGCTCTATAACACAAGTACGCTGGACTAAACATTTTCTAAGAAATGACAGATAATATTTGTGCCGAATCAAAGCGCCCCCACCGAGTGTCCAGGGAACTAAAACAGAGTAACTTGCATATGTTTATGTCATCTCTCATTAGTTCCGTGGACGGTCACCACACGCTCACTGCAGCCGTCAGCGCCAAAATGGCGATTATCAAAATTTTTAGGTTGAAAATATGCAATTCAGCGCACTTGTATTATAGAGGTCAGTGCTTGGATCGCTCACAGAATAAGTTTCATCAAGTCAACCATTCGGCGGGAAATTAAAAACAATCACCTGAATATTTGGCAGCACAAATGAAAGAGCGTGAAAATGGTAACATTTAGGTCCCATTGGACAGTTACGCGATATAATCGGTCAAGGGCGAGTCGGACTCGTGTTTCGAGTTCCGTACACAATTTAAATTTCTGGCGCCCAGGTTGGAACAGACATTAAATTTTGATGGGTTCATTAGCTTTTATCTGCTATACCCATAGAGACGACAATAAAGGTAATTCTTCATTAAGTCTTATGCAGTCCTTTTCTGTTTCAAAGACAAAACAAGTGACAGAACGATACATAATAAATTAAAAACTGAAAATTGACGACTCAGTGCAGCAGTTTCTCCTTGAAAACTGTCAAATGAATGACACATCTACATCCACACTCATATTATAAAGAGGCAAGATTTGATTGTTTATTTGTATTGAATAGGCTCTGAAACTACTGATCTGATTCAAATGAAATTCGGTACATATATAGTTTGAGACCCTGGAAAGGACATAGGCTACTCTTTGTCGCGATATAACATCATCAGGGGGGTGAAATGGGGGATGAAAGTTTGTATGGAAAATTCGACTTTCGGCGCGGGCGAAATCGCGAGGAACTGCTAGTAATTCATAACACTGAGGCATAATTGGGTTAAAAGACCCCAAAATTATCCTCAGGTATCACTTTGTCGTTAAGGAGGAAAGAAGGTTTTTTTAGATTATCGCGTAGGTAAATAATAATAATGTATCCTAGCCGAATTTCGACTACGGCAGCCTATCTCAGCCAGCAGAGATTAGCCAACTGCGTGGGAAATATTATAGTGCACAAGTGTGTGCGCAATACACAGGTGCACTCTCTATTCCTTTACTCTCATAATTCGGTAAGACGGCAGTCCGACATGACCATAGAGAGATCAGGCGCAGGACCAACGGCTTAACGTGCTTTCCGAGGCACGGGGGTGTTAACACCACCAACTTCCTGACTCCGGAGCTGTGTCTGAGTTATTTCAAGACAGAAAAACCCAACACTTTCGGCCCGACCCGTGATTCGAACCCGGGACCTCGTAGATAGTACCCAGCGTGCTGACTACTAGACCAACGAGGCGTAGGTACATACATAGGACAGACAGACACGGCAAGGGTCCTAAAAAAGCAGATATGCTTTGCATAGTACCTTAGTAATCAATGACACACGCAAGGGTTTCTCTAACCATTTCACTGGAGAACCCTAATTACGAGCAAAATAAAATATAAAGCATTTTGAACGAGCGCACAGCAACACAGACTGACAGGCCATTTTGTGCAGTTACATATTTATGGCTCAGTTGATGGTTCACATCTGATACGAGAAATAAATAAAAAACAGAATACATTTTTGAAAGAAAGAAGAAAGAAAGAAAGAAAAATGCTTTATTAACTTGGGACATCACAAACACACACACGCTTACAAAAAAAAACATAATACTTTTATTTAATACAAACAGCACACAAAAAAAATTAATGAAACAAAATATAATAAAATGAAAAAAAAGAAAGTCAATGACAACTGTGCCGCTGTGTGTCGGTGACGTCCAAATCAAAAGGACCTCACTCAGCATAAGCCAGGTCCCCAGGAGGCCCCGGCGCTGGTTTTCAGTTTTTGTACTTCCAATTTTTTTTAATTAATTGAGAAAACCGTGTGAACAGGCTTCTTTTGGTTGATCTCGCTCCCCGTTGACTCTGTCTGCGCTACGTCTGGTTTAGTCTAGAGTCAAGCGCAAACTCGGGTTCCGGTAGGAGGGTAGTAGCTACCAGGCGGCACCTAACGAATCCTACCACCGCTGATAGGTTTTTTCTCTTTATTTGGGACAACAAACAATTACATTAATGGCTTAACTATTATTATACTAGTCTAAAAATCTTTCTTATAATGTAACTAGCACCGTTGTCCACTGATATGATAAACAAGTTAAAAAATGCATTTCATCTACATCCGAGCAAACAATACATTTTCGGTGGAGTGATTCCTAATGGCACTTAAAAACATATTCAAAAACTATTCGCACTCCAGGGTACGAAGAGCCTTGCAGACATTTTTCTTAAATTTAGTAGGTACGCTAGAGAAAAGGTCAAGATTACAAAAATATTTGTTACTAGCAGTTCCCCGCGACTTCGCCCGCGCCAAAAGTCGGATTTTCCATACAAAATTTCAAACCCATTTCACCCCTCTGATGATTTTATATCGCGACAAAAACAAGTAGCCTATGTCCTTCCCAGTGTCTCAAACTATCTCTGTGCCAAATTTGATTTGATTCGGTCCAGTAGTTTTCCAATTCGATGCAAATAAACAAACAAACAAACAAATCTTTCCTCTTTATAATATAATAAGTATAGATACAGACTCATTAATCTATGCAAAGGAGAGTTAAGCCACTTAAGTACTTATTATTACACCATCCAATTAGTAGCTTTCTAACTAGGATCCTACTTCGTATCCTAACTGGGAAGGTCCTAGTTAGGATCATAATTTGGAAGGTCGCATCCTACTTAGGATCCAAACTGGGAAGAAGGATGGATAGGCAGGTACTCTACTCTGATAACGCATTGTCTTTATTTTCGCGTGTAGCCGTCGCGCTCGCTCGCACTGACATGCTGGCATTAGTGACAGGGACGGCTACAGCCGAAACTACGGACATCGTCTTACTTACAGTGTGGGGCCCCAGACCACAGAATAAGTACTAGTACTCTGTACAGAAGTTTGACTTAGCAATGAAATTCAAAGAAATGTCTACTCAATGTTGTCAACGATATGGTGCAATTGAGTTCGCCTTAGACTCGAGCACATTTTCGTGTAGACACCTACAGAAATACATTGCAAGATAATTTCATTCTTATAACTCTGGAATATGATTCATAATACACTAAACCTATTCAGTGACGTAATATCACGCGACGCGATAGGGTTGACTGCTACAAGAAGCTACTAACGCCATCTAGCGCCTCTTTGTAGGACTGTGTTCATGCTTGTCCAGCCAGCAACGTAGCCGCGCGGCCGCCGGTGAATAAAACGCGCGAGCGTGTCGCTGGCCGGTAGCGACATGCAACTAGTTTTAGCCCCTTACAAAGTGTCGCCGCGCGTAGGTACATTTTTGCTACCTACGCGTGGAGAAACACAGGCCTGCCCAGACACCTTCCTAGTTAGGAAGCGAGTCCTCCAAACCAGCAAAGTAGGAACTTAAGTAGTGAATTGCGATTGCATATTCCTATTTCCTAAATAGGATGCTAAGAATAAGTAGCATGGTGTAATAAGTGCTTTATATCTTTTATAATATCCATAAATTATAAAATTGGAAAAAATTCTGGCCATTTTCAGATCCGATACAGCCATTAATAAAACGAGCTTGTCAAAAAGCGCAGCCCGTAAATTGTAAAGCTGTTTTTTCCTTGCGGAAGCGAGACGGAAAACGTCCATTGTTTTTCCAGCAATCGCCAATGTGCGAGAAAAAGATGAAATATTCCTTTGTGCATACTTGTCTGCAAATTATGAACATGCGGGTTGTGAATGTTGTGATGCGATCACGTGAAAAATATTACATTGTTGACTGGACCCAAAAACACTTAGGGCTCATTCACACGGGATCCGTCATTGACGATTCGTCAAAAAACAAGAAACGTCATGACGGATGGACGTTCACATTGCATACGAAATCGTGTTTTTTCACGATTCGTCAAAATATCCTAATTGAATTTGGTCAAAAATCCGTGTATTTTGTTAAAATACACGAATCCTGAATTTATTGTGACGGATCCGCTGATGCCACTAATTCAGATATTTTGACGAATCGTGAAAAAACACGATTTCGTATGCATTGTGAACGTCCATCCGTCATGACGTTTCCTGTATTTTGACTAATCGTCAATGACGGATTCCGTGTTAATGAGCTTTTACACATGATGCGGAACAAAAATTCGAAAAAAAACTCATTTCAAATTGAAATCAGGTGTTAGCCCAGTGGCTCCAATATCTTAATCCAAGTTTTCAAAAGTATAAAGTACTAGCATGTCTATAGATGTGAAGTAGTTGGTGTTTTACGAACTAATATCAGCTCTTGGCCGGAGTTCAATACGACATACTAGGGCTGGTCGATAGAAATATCGATAGTTTGCCAAACTAGAAATTTAAAATATTATTTTTTATGTTAGTAGAATATTAGTTATTTTGTGTTGCCCGCTATAGTGTGTAAGTAATTAATTTTTATAACTGTGTATAATCTATGACTCGTAAAAGAGTAATGCTTTTGACTATCAATCAAACGTGTGTAGGTAATAATAATTACTATCAACTTGACATATCTTTCGGTGAAGTACATTGTTGCTTCTTTTGTGTATCTTATCGTTTATATGTGCTGTTCATGACATAAAGTGTAAAAACTGCCATCTTATTCGATCAGAATTCATCAAATTAAAAAAGAGTAGATACAACACTTACTAACAACAAATAGTATTTAAATATCTTTATTTTGGCTGTTGTTTGTTGTTAAGCGGAATTATAATTTTTATTCCAGGTTTTCTAGACAGAAATGAACCACCTTAGAGCGTGTCTACACCTCGCCCCAATCATATGTGCTGTGTGACTACAGTCAAATTCCTGTTTAGACAAAAAAAAATATTTATCACGCACATTTTATGACATACTTTTGGTTAATAGTATCTTTAAGCCTATGTAAGGTTTATTTCGATACTATTTCTTATCTAAAAAAAATAATAAAAAAAAAACAAATAAAATCAACAAGAATAAAAAAAACGAAACATCCATGCTTGCCAACTTTGTTGTGGTTGAGTGAGCGTGCACAGCGATGAAAACGTCTATAATTAAAGCTAAAAAACTTATCGATTTTAACTTTCGATACTTTCCCACCCCTAGTGCACCGATCCGTCCCCGGTTATGGGCCGTGAAGCTTATTTGTTTAAAGCCCCCATTGTGAGCTTTTTACTTATTGAGAAGCTCACTTGAGCGGCAAGCTCATAACTCAGAGAAATCTTTTAAAAGTGAATCGTATATTGGATACACTGACTTTCAAAAGTATTTTGGATATAAGTAAGTAATGTTGGATTTAATATAGGTTGTAGATTTACTGTTCTGAAAGGATGGATATTAGATAATATATTCTTTCGAGCGCAGAGAAAACAAATATACAGTACCGTTACCATGAGTTTACAGAGCATTTATAGCAGGCCTATGAGTTAGTTAGGCGTTTTGATCTATGTGGTCTGAAAGAATTGTAATAATAATTATAATAAAAAATCTTTATTTTTACCTGACTGCAGAAGGAGGGTTATGTTTTTCGAGAGTATGTATGTATAATTGTTTAGCACGCCCTGCAACTGCTTGCAGTTAGACAGATTTTGACATATAAGGTGTCGTTTAAATAAACAAAATTGTGATAGTGACATAGGCTATATATATTTAAAAAATAAGCAATAAAGGGCCTGCCCTTCCTTAATACGCATGCACTACAGCTAATGCATGCTGCATGCATGAGTGTTGAGGGAGGGCGGGCGGTTCTGCATTTGCCTGAACCATCGAGCACGTAACCTAAGAACTAATACTCAACGCGGTTACGGTTGGTGTGGTTTTGGTGCCTGCGTTAGCGTCTCATAGCGGAAATTTAAAGAAAAAAATTAATTTTTATTTTCCCATTTAATAATGGATTTCCGCAAAGTAACGCCTGTTTCCATCAATTTTATTCATGCTTGTCCAGCCAGCAACGTAGTGCCGCGCGTCACCGGTGAATAACCCGTTGTCCTATGTAAACGACGAGACGCGATGCGATGCGATGCGATGCGACGCTATGCGACCCATACAAATCCATGCAGCGTCGCGCGCGACAACGTAGTCCACGTATACTACTGTTTGATATTATCGTAACGCGTCGCGTCGCGTCCCATTGCCGCGTTGGTCGCTTACGTAGGACAAAGCCAAAAACGCGCGCGCGTCGCTGCTCGCTCCACGTTGATTAGCCCACCACGGTGGGTCACCGCGCGTCGGTATGTTTTTGCTACCTACGTGGGGAGTTAGTTAAGGGAGGGCCTGCCTGTACCTACTAATAATATTAACTTCGTTGCAGGTACTTAGTGCAATATCGTGATATGTTCGTGTAAGTGGGCTCTTATTAATAATGCCGTTTAATAACAGCGCCGTGGCCGTAATCCTGAAAAAGGTGAGTTCACACAGAACGTTATTATACTATATTTTAACCTAATTCTAAATTATCTGTCTCAGTGTTTCCTGAAGAAACGAAAAGAGTCAAGATTATAAATTAAGAAACGTTAATCTGACAATCTAGGTGAAAACAAGCTTCTTTTATACAGTGTTTTGAGAGCAGATTTATTTTGTCCACAAAAAACCGGTCAAGTGCGAGTCGGACTCGTGCACTAAGGGTTCCGTACTATTACATTATGCTCTTGACAAAAAAACACGTTTGTATGAGAGCCTTCAATATTTTTCACTACTCATACTCGGAAAGTAGGTCTGAAGTTGCCTGAGAAGCGGGTTGAAAGTAATACTTTTCAGCCCTAGGGAGAATCGTTTCCAATTGACAGCTGTCAAATAATTTTCAAAAAACTAGTTGTATTTACCCGACTGCAAAAGGAGGGTTATGTTTTTCGAGAGTATATATGTGTGTATAATTAATATTCTGTGAATATTTCAAGCGTCTACTCTGTTGTATGGGAGGTAGCCCCCTTAAATAGTTTTTCTATTCTTTTTTTAGTATTTGTTGTTACAGCGGCAACAGAAATACATCATCTGTGAAAATTCAACTGTCTAGCTATCACGGTTCATGAGGTACAGCCTGGTCCTGTTTTTATCTTTTGGGTACGTAACCCTTAAAACCGTACAAATATATAATAAAACTTTGGATTACAAAGGGGGAATGCACACCACTCCCCTCATGCCTCTGACTTTTTCGTTGTTAAAATATTTTTTTCCTAAACGTGTGTAAACACACCTTAAGGCTTACGGCTTAGTGGCTAGAAGATTTTAATTAATCTTTAACTGTAGTGGCTCTCTAATTTAAGTGAATGACTAAAAATTCAGGTAGGTACTTAACTTTGATTTTATAACTTACCTAAAAAAACTAAATAAAATAGTTATGTTAGATGGTATAACCTCGAGATTTAAGTAGAAAAGAACAAACCGCCCGACTGTAAAAAAAATATGTTTTTGAAATGGTCTTTTTACTGGCTTTCATTTGATACCCATATTGCAAAAGTAAAGAAAAAATCAATCCCCCTTTACTTCGATTTGCAGGCGCCATTTTAAAAATGTATATAGCCTATGTCACTCTCACAATTTTGACAAATTCAACGACACCTCATAAGTCAAAAACTGTCTAGCCGTTTGGGCTGTAAGGCGTGCCAAAGGATTATACATACATATTCTTCAAAAACATAACCCTCGTTCAGCAGTCGGGTAAAAACCGGCGTGCAAGTGCGAGTCAGACTCGCGCACTGAGGGTTCTGTACAAACAAAGGTTTTTTTTACGATGTGATGCGACCACTTTGCGGTTTTCGGACTTTTACCTTTACTTGTACTGTATAACCTCTCTTCTTTACTTTCATGATTCTAGACCTATGGGAAGTATACTGTAGGTTTTGATTCCCCTGCCAAATGTTAGAAAATACGGCTAAAATGGCCGTATCTTTGGATTGCGTTGAATTAGAAGCTTGATTTTCTCGCAGTTTACAGGCACTACAGCCATAAGTATTTGCTTTTAGTTTCAACTTGATACCTCCTTGCGTTCCTGAGAAAAAGGGTCTTAAGAAAACAAAGTGATTCTATAAGAGTTCCCATTTTCCTTTTGAGGTACAGAACCCTAAAAAACATAGTCGTATACCAAATCATAGACATGATGAAACTATAAGGGTTCCTTGTTAGGATTTCTTCTTCACAGTCGTAACTCATCATCGTAACTCATCTCATGACTGATGGTCATTATGTAGAATGAAACACACACAACGACTTTTTTGGCAATTATTAATGGAGTGGTTTGCTATTACCTTTTCCATTTCACACACTAGCCAACTAGTGTGCAGGTTTCCTCACATTGTTCCTTCACCGTCAGGCGGCAATATCTTTGAAAAAGACTGTGCTTCCATTTTTTTACAAACTCAGTGGTACAGGCGGGGATCGAACTCGCGATCTCACGTATGAGAAGTGAAGTTTTCTCCGCTCGAATATCGCGCTGCTTGTTAGTACTACGGAACCCTAAAAACTTTAAAATAACGGAAAACTGATCCCATCCCCTCTTCCCGTAGCCCCCTTTCAGTGAACTCGGAATCAAACGGAATTGCCAATTAGGGTAGATGGGCAGTCAGCAATGTTATTTGCGAAAAAACTATTTTTGATGAAGGAGAGTAGTTACCCGACTGCGGAGTGACATATGCTATATACATTTTAAAAATGGCGCTCGGAAATAGAAATAAAGGAGGGAGGGGGGAATTATTTTTTTCTTACCATAGCAATATGGGTATCAAATGAAAGCCAGTAAAAACACAATTTCAAAAATATTATAATTTTTGCAGTCAGGTGTTTTGTTTTTTCAATAATTATGTTTGCTTATTGGTTTACAGAATGGAATGCAAAATTTTGACCTATTACAAGTAAGTAGATAACTTAAAATTTGCCCAAGCAGTTTTACAAAGAGCTATATTTTCGTGTCCGGGCACTAATCACCCTTTTGTGATTGAAACAAAAACCTACAAAATTCTATTATCATGTAGTTTTAGTCACAAACTAATTGGAATGCATGATAGCATTACTAGAATACCTACTGGAATAACGTCTATCTATCTATAATTTAAGAGCACACTCACACTCTACACTCTTGTCGGCGGAGTCTTCTCCTTTCGTCTCTTCAGTGCCATTTCCTTGACTTCTCGGTACGACACGACACCTAAATTTTCCTTTATTTGGTCTGTGTAAGACCTTCTTGGTCTTCCTGTTTTTATTTTGCCTCTATAATAGCTCTGGTAAGATCATCGTGTCACACTAAGTGTCCCAGCATCTTTTCCCTCCTATTCTCATTGGTTTGCAGTATCTGTCTCTTCCGCCAACAATCTGCAAAACCTGCGCATTGGTCTTCTTTTCCACCCAATCAATCACCTCCACCCTGGCGCAGGATGGAGGGGAATGGGAGGACACCACATATCAAAAGCCTCTATACTCTCCCTGTCACGCTGAGTTATCGTTCTCATCTCACTGCTGTACAAAGCGATACTCCAGATGTACAATTTTACAAGTCTTTTTACCTGACTGCGGAAGGAGGGTTATGTTTAACGAGAGCATGTATGTATGTATGTTTGGCACGCCCTACAGCCCAAACGGCTGGACAGTTTTTGACATATGAGGTGTCGTCGAATTTGTCGAAATTGTGAGAGTGACATAGGCTACATACATTTAAAACATGGCACCCGCAAATGGAAATAAAGGGGGGGAGGGAGATTGAATTTTTCGTAATCATAGAAAAATGGGTATCAATTGAAAGCTAGTTAAAAGAACATTTCAAAAATATAATAGTTTTGGCAGTCGGGTGTTTTGTTATTTCAATAATTATGTTTGCTTGTTCGGATTCGCCTTCATATTCAGGTTCTAAGCAATAACATAACATAAGGGAAACGTCTTTTTAGACGTTTTCAGAATTCAGTCTTTCTACACTGAATTCTGACAACATTTGAGCTAAATTTACTGGCATTTTAGAGACTCGCCCACATATTCTTGAGTAATTAATCTAAGAGTTAAATAGATTGTTTTAGTCAAATCCTTCGTACATCATATGCTTACTACATAAAATTTAAACGAATACATATTTTAAAAGCTCAAATTGGAATGAATTTTAAAAGCAGAGTTGTACCAAACTTGAAACTACAACAATTTAATCAAAACTTTATATACCCAGACGTTCTTTCGTTAATAAGCACTGGGTTAATTAAAATGCATTCTCTGAGGAAAACTATATTATTTAACCTTATTATTTAACATGGACGACCGTCTTGGTGTAGTGGTCCGCGCTCCGGACTACAAAACCAGAGGTTGCATGTCTGTGTGATGAGCACGACCATTTGTACCTAAGTCATTGGTGTATAAACATATATAAGTATGACTGCCTCGTTGGTCTAGTGGTCAGCACGCTGGGTACTATCCACGAGGTCCCGGGTTCGAATCCCGGGTCGGGCCGAGAGTGTTTGGGTTTTTCTGTCTTGAAATTACTCAGACACAGCTCCGGAGTCAGGAAGTTGGTGGTGTTAACACCCCCGTGCCTCGGAAAGCACGTTAAGCCTTTGGTCCTGCGCCTGATCTCTCTAAGGTCATGTCGGACTGCCGTTTCACCGAATTATGAGAGTGAAGGAACAGAGAGTGCACCTGTGTATTGTGAACACACTTGTGCACTAATGTCCTGCGCAGTAAGCTAATCTCTGTTGAGATAGGCCGCCGTTATCGAAATCGGCTAGGTGGACATTATTATTATTATTATTAAGTATGTCTATCCGTTATCCTAGTCGCCATTGTAACGTTGTGGATTTTAATCGATTCGAATCTTGCGCATTTGTCTTTTGAATTTCGCGCGAATTCCACAGGGCTTTTCGTCTGGTATTCCTGACTTAAATTTGATCTTATTTTGTAGCTGGCCACTCGGAGCCTTTGCCCAATGACATCTTACCGCTCCAGTCGGGGCTGCCATTGCAATTCCTTATTTACCAAAATAGAGGAATTTTATTCTTGTTGTGAATTATTTTCTACCAAACTAAACAATGAATTTTGGTTATCTGAACTAATTACTTTGTGAATAAATTGAAATTGGTGTTTAATAGTTAAATTGTGTCTCGACGTTTACAAAAGGAATGTAATTTTATTGTTTTGTAAAGATTAGTATTTTCAGGTTTCAAAGTTTTAGTAGGATTTGTATTTTTTTTTTGTGAACAATGAACACACCTGTCAGGTGGGTTATTTTTTCTTACGTCGAGTGTCGAGCTCATAACCTCTTTTGATTTTATTGGAAAATGGCAGGTTTGCCAATTTTAACTCGACGATCTCAAAGACGTCGAGTCTTTGGAAACGATGGTGAGTTCAGGTTTCAAGGCTTGAATGTCTTCAATGCTCGGTGCGAGCAGCCCCTGTGATTTTCGTTCTTGTTTCAGGCTGACTTAATCTAAATTTTATGGTTGCCGTGCCACCTTTCCACATGGCACGGCAGGGCGGGAGGAGCAGCGTGGAGTCGCCAATTTGTTTAGAATGATTTGCCAAATATATGGACGGCGATGACATGGTAAGTTGCAAAATATGCTGCTTTCAAGCACGTGCCCTCTTTGCACCCAATTTCTTCAAAGCCTCGTGTCCCACAGAGGCTCGTTGCAAACGTGTCCCACAGAGGCTCGTTGCAAACGTGTCCCACAGAGGCTCGTTGCAAACGTGTCCCTAATGCTTTTCATTTTTCATTTCAGCTGCACGGGATTGCACATTATTATTTGTCAGATTGTACATTATTAACATTGAAAGTGTACAGATTTATAAGATTGTTTCTATATAAATACTTGCAACTTAAGCACATGTTTGAGTTCCACATGCTTTGACGGGGACATGTGAGACCAGCTTCTCTTCTTCTGCTATTTTTACTAGTATTTCTTTAGATTTTGAAGTAAAGTGTAAACGCCTAATCAGAACCCATTTATGTTCGACCCCTCCGATGAACTAGTTTTCTGTGATTGAGGTAAAAAAGCGTAAATTTAAGCTAGTACATAAACTGTTCATAGGGAATTGGTCATTGTAAATTCAGTTATTTAATTATTTTAAATAAAACAAACAATTCCAAGTTTGTCTTTTATTTCTTTTGTCCGTGGAACCCGTAGGGCATTCACAATACAGGACTTAACGTGACACCATAGCACAAGCTAACGCTTAGTTGGGGCTGGGTAATCGGTGTGTTTGTTGAAACAAATTATTTATTTAAGCGACTGTCGCAAAGCCAAAGTGATGCGTTATAAACTTATGATCGAAGTATTGATACAGGGTGTCCATTAATTGGAGAGAATCCTTCTATTACACACACAAAACACACACACACACACACACACACACACACAACACACATACAGACACATTTTAGATTTTTGTTTATATTATTCGTCTATCTCTCTTTTGCTTTTTTGTATTACGTACCACGTGACTAGTTGTATTATTTTAGAATTATCTGTACTCTGAGTAGCACCGAGAGAGGAGAGTGCTGGTGCTCTGTAATACAGGTTAACCGCCTAGTTATTATAACTAACCAAAAACTTTTGTCATTTAGATTGTGGAGAGAAAATAAAGATTTTTTAAAGATTACAGATTAGTAACATCATGCCCTACAGCCATCGAGCACGTAACCTATAGAGGCGAAGTAAGCGCGATTTTTCTCCGAAACTTATCAGTGCTTGGTACTGATACGAAAAGTGTCAAATTAAGCGTGTACTTTATATACGACTAGTGGTTCCCCGCGACGTCGCCCGCAAGAGTTGGATTTTTCACTTAAACTTTCATCCCCCATTTAACCCCTGAATGTTTTTATATCGCGACAAAATGTAGTCCTTTGTATGTCCTTTCCAGGGTCTCGAACTGTCTCCATACCAAATTTCATCTCAATCGGTTCAGTAGTTTAAGCGTCAAGAGGTAACAGACAGACAGACGAACACACTTTCGCGTTTGTAATATTAGTTATTAGTAATTTATTGGAAAAAATGAGTTGAAGAAAAAGCGGAGACATTCAGTGCTAAGGGATTATGACGGATTTTTTCAGAAACAAAATTAATGACATTTCGACACTCTATAGGTTATGTGCTCGGTGCCTACAGCCCTTCAACACTTTGACAGCATTTGTGGGAATTTAAATTCATTGATTGTTACCAATTCCAACAACCAATTTGCTGTAGCGACATCTTACCACTGTCGCCCACACTAGCAAGCAACTTCAAGACGCGACGCCTTGACTCGGCTCCTACAGGCTAGATGGCGCTGATAGCCCGCTCCATACAACACAAACCGCGATATGTAAGATTTAGCTTGACTACATATAGATAAACCAAGACGGTGACCATCGGACCTTGGTCCCCGACCATAACAACCGGTCGGTAGGAAGCGCTTCCCTTTGCCTTCCTAATCCAGTTGCGCCAAAGTGGTGACCCCGACGTGATCTACACTGGAGCATGGAGCCTCACCGTCGTCATCATCATCGTCGCCTTCTCCCTTGCCAACAGGCACCCAGCCAGCAGCATCCAGCCAGCAGTCTCCTGCAAGCCAGCTCACCAGCCCTAAGGACACCACCGCAGACCGCACCGGTTCTACCTGGTTCCTCGGCAGCCTCATCCAGCTCATCATCCCGACTCACTGTGGACTTCGAGCTCATCCGCACGCATCCTGGACATCACACATGCTCATCCCGACTCACTGTGGACATCACGCATGTACATCCCGACTCATCGTGTGGACATCGCGCACTCATCCCGACTCACCGTGGACATCGCGCATCCCGACTCGCCGTGGACATTACGCATGCCCAGCCCGACTCGCCGTAGACATCGCGCATGCACATCCCGGGCACATCGTGGACTCAACAAGCACTGGCACTTGCAAGCTCACTACGCACAGACTGCTGAGCTCTCAACCATCCTGGCTCAATCAACCTCCGGTTCTTCGGGGGGAGTGGTGTAGCGACATCTTACCACTGTCGCCCACACTACTCCCCCATAACAACCATAACAACCGGTCGGTAGGAAGCGCTTCCCTTTGCCTTCCTAATCCAGTTGCGCCAAAATGCGTATACATTGTCATATAAAAAATGGTTGTATACAATGTCCTAAATATTGACAATTAATGGGTAAATCATTAGTCAACATTGTGAAATGCAAAGTTATGGTTTTGTAACGCGTAATACAGGGTTACTAATACACGTGCCAATCACTTTGAAGTGGCCCCAAGACGATCAATTGCGATTGTCAATTACGTTATTGCTGGGCCGTATGATCATCTACCGAGACATTGAAGCGATTGTCATTCGCACTACGTGATTGACGGCGAATGATGGAACTTTTGAATGAAGCCCATTGACAATCGCGTATGATGCAGCCATTGACAGTCTTCCTGTGCAACTGACAATCACTCGGTCAAAATTCGACACCGTCATTGGTCGACAGAAAACAAAAGGGCAGCGACCAATTGACGTGCCGATTGAAAGCCCATTATTCCCACCGTCATTTGGTTCATCAATAACGTAAATATTGACAATACTGACCTCTATAATACAAGTACGCTGGACTAAACATTCTGTAAGAAATGACAGATAATTTTTGTGCGGAATCAAAGCGCCCCCACCGAGTGTTTAGCCCCAACACTATCCTGCGCGCGTTGATGGACCGGTGCTGGCGCACTGGATAACACTGCATACAGTTAAGTAGCCCGGTTCGCCGGCGCCGGAGAAAACCTGCGGAGCTGCACCTCGATTTAAATAAAATATAATAAAAAAAAAAGATTTCAATGATTATTTTATTATGTTACTAACACTAGCCTTAAGTTACTCTGTTACTAACAATTATGGATCTAGATGTCCGAAATAAATGATTATTATTATTGAGATAACAATTCTGTAGCATCCTGTATAAAATCTTTGCCTCAAAACTCCAGCGGTGACAAACACGTTTACGAATATAATATGAATTTTACGGGCATAGATAATAAACCTCTTACGCTATAATGTTTATGGAGCTTGAGACAACACTATTAGCAAGTCATGTTTGCTCGCTTATGTACGACCGGGGGCTCTATTTTTGAATCACTCGCGTGCAGATTTCTGCTGAATATCGCTCGTCATCTAAAAATCGCATACGCTAACAAAATAAGCCCCAGCAGCTCTATTTCAGTAAGGGATGTCTCTCTGTTTAAGTAACGAATGTTTGCCTTGTTGTCTTATAAAAACTATTAAATGTCAATATTGTCTGTTAAACAAAACTGTTTGTCATCACAAAGAGTGACACTTGAAACATTACCACAATGAACATAGTTTTCTCATTTTTGACGTTTTTTCTATCGCTTGCCTTCTATGACGAGTGAGTCCCTAGCCCTACTCACATTTACCCCTGTACACGAGTACCCCTGTACTCGTTGCGGTTTGGAGCGATCGAGAGCAGTCGAGTAATTCAAAAATGTGGAATTTTAAGCAAGTTATTCAACAAGCAAACATAATTTTGGAAAAAACAAAACACCCGACTGCAAAAATTTTTATGTTTTTGAAATGGTCTTTTTACTGGCTTTCACTTGATACCCATATTGCTATGATGAGGAAAAAATCGGTCCCCCCCTCAAATGAAATTAATTATTTCATTTGATGGCGGCATTTTTAAAATGTATATAGCCTATGTCACTCTCACAATTTTGACAAATTCAACGACACCTCATATGTCAAAAACTGTCCAGCCGTTTGGGCTGTAGGACGTGCCAAACAATTATACATACTCTTGAAAAACAACCCTCCTTCCGCAGTCGTGTAAAAATTGGACCCCATGATGTGCCAAGGATAGAGTTAATGAAGAAAACACATTTTAAACCAGAAATTTTCCAAAATTTATGAAAAAAATGCGGAAAATATATAGGTGTGATTTGGATACCCCAAGCGGTGCTCTTCCGCTTTACACTACAGTTTGGAACATGTATATTAAAGTAAAGTTAGCCTATAAAGATCCCACTGCTGGGCAAAGGCCTCACCTCAACATACTCCACCACGCGGCTCAGTGCGGTTTGGTAGAGGGGTGTCTGTAAGACCACTGAATAAGTACTAGTACTTCGTACAGAAGTATGACTTTGCAATGAAATTCAAAGAAATATCTACTCAATGTTGTCAACTACATGGTGTAATTCAGTTCGCCTCAGACTAAAGCACATTTTCGTGTAGACACCTACAGAACATTGCAAGATAATTTCATTCTTATAACTCTGGAATATGATTCATAATACACTAAACCTATTCAGTGACGTACTATCACGCAACGCGATAGGGTTGACTGCCGCAAGAAGCTACTTACGCCATCTAGCGCATCTTTCTAGGACTTTATTCATGCTCGTCCAACCAGCTACCTAGTGCCGCGGACCGCCGGTGAATAAAACGCGCGAGCGTGTCGCTGCCGGCTAGCGACACTCAACTTGTTTAGTCCTCCAAGGGGTCGCGTACGTTTTTGCTACCAACGCGGGAAGATACACAGGCCTGGTAAGACAAGTGACCGACCTTACTATCAGATGTTATCAAGCCGCCATGTATAGTAAAATTGTATAATAAAACGAGTTTATCTACTTGACCGCAACAGTTTGCAGTTACGAGTAGCATCTGTTGGTCTAAATTAGTTTCGGTAGCTGCCAAAAAGTTTCCTTCACACTGCGGGTTATGCGCGTGAACCACGCAATTTAAATAAATTCGATTAAAAAAATATTTGCGTTATTTCGTCTTGAAATAACGCAAGCACAGCTCCGGAGTGAAGAAACATAAGAGTGCACCTGTTTATTGCGCAAATCTGATTTGCCGCTGTGGTCGAAATACGGCTAGGAGGACATTATTATTATTACGTATATTTTAACTTATAACCATATTACTAACATACCTTGCTGTAATCCAAGAATTAATTCCTTAAAAGCCTATATTGCACCCTCTAGGTACAGAGCTCACATAGAATATGATTGAAAATAATTTACTAGCAATCTCTTAGTGACGGTGTCACACCGAGTTACAGAGTCCCCGGGAGGACTGGATACTATATGCTTTGTTGTGTTTACTGCGCCACAGTGGAGCGAGGGGCAGAGGGTACTATCACAAATTACTGAAAGTACAGATGACAATCTACATACAAAGCGCGCTCAAGCAACGCACACATAGACACCGCTCACGGACACAATATCTCGGAACGGTTGGGAACAGTACAAGCGCGAGTGTACACTCCGCTTGAGACACCGGGTCTGCCAACTTTTTTGTGCAAAAATGGAATAATAATAAAAAGCTATTATAACTGTTCAGTGAACGGTTGTTTAAATACAAAATTAACGGTGTATGGTTGTTTTTTAAGCTACCCGTTGTTATAGGTAGCGATAGGCGATTGTTCGAATAAAAATAATCGAATGAATCGACAATTGACCATTAATACGAAATGAAGTATCGAATGTCGATTTAGTAATTCGAAAAAATAATAATCGACAATCGAATGATAATCTATACTCGGCCTTTCGATGCATTCGATTGAATTGCCGCGAGCGACTGTGCGCACAGGACAGGCAGCGAACGAATGATTAATCGACGCGACAAATGACGATTCATTCGTTAGTAGTTAGTAGTACGGCCTGCGCACCGCACGTTCCGGTATTGCTCGCCGCATAATCGAAGGATAATCGAATGACTTCGATTGCTTATCGAATATATTCGATCACAGAGACCATTCGAATAATTGGATCAATTTAGTAACAATCGCCTATCGCTAGTTATAGGGAGCTATAAGTAGGCATTGTCTTGCATTTCTATTGTAAATTTATTACACGTTAAAATATAATTAAAGTTCATTTCGAAATCGTCGCAAGATATTTTGTATGATTTTGAAATTTAAGTTGTAATATAACAGTAAAATTAAATTATTTTAGTTATGGTATTATCCATATCTTGTTATAATGCTTATTTTCAACAATAAACCAAACAACTAGATAGAAGTGCCACTACCACGATAGTTTTTGGTGCATAAGCAAAAGTTGACAGCCCTAGCGCGATCATGTGATACTGCCGACTTACCGAACTATGAGAGTACAGGAACAGAGAAGTGCACCTGTGTACTGCGCACACACTTGTGCACCATAATATCTCCCACGCAGTTGGCTAACCTCTATTGAGATAGACCGCTGTAGTCGATATTCGGTTAGGAGGACATTATTATTATTTTTATTTTATTTTAATAATAACACAAAACAGTTTACAGTTGCGGTAAACAAATTTTTGTTTTTAAACACAAGTAGGTACTAAACTGTAAGCTAAAACATGTGTTTGAGTAGTAGAATAATGTAAAGGGTTACATTAGAAGTGGTTTTGCAATCCTCCATAGGGCATCATACAAGAGGAGAGTTACAGGTTACAGGGTTCACAACTAAACTAACAAAGACCACAATACACCCTACGTGAAGTCTCACACATTTGTATTATTATTATACGGAAGAATAGCGTTTTGATAGTCCTTAAAAAGTAAGTCATCGAATGATGGTGGGATGTACCCTATTACACGCGATTGTCGCGCGCCTACTGGCTTTATTTGTATTTGACAATTTTGTGTGAAACTTTCATATTTGCTAGCGACATTTTCCGAACGAAGAAATAAACTACATAACTGGATTTTGAAGTTGTTATGTTTATGACTTTGGTGTGGTATTACAGTTCATATTGCTTATTTTGTAAATCTCTAGGACCCACTTATGCAACTCCGGATTAGCAAATCCGGACTTGTTCAAGCCTATTATCTGAGTTGAAAGCCTACTTGTGCAAGTCTGGATTAGATAACCCGGAAGGGCCACCTGTGCCAGAAAGGATTAGCTAATCCAGACTGATCTGAATTAAATAAATAATATAAATAATAGTCCGGATCAGCTAATTCGGACTGGCGCAAGTGGGCCTAGGAGTTATAGTTATGAATTCTGGTGATCAAGTGTTTTTGTTTTGAGATGTCCATGTTGCTCTCATTTCTTGCTTCTTCATAAATTCATTTATTAACAACAGTGGTCTTAAAGAAAGAAAGAAAGAAAAATTCTTTATTTGTTTTCACAAGTATACTCTGTATTTATGCATCAGAATCAGTCCTTGGGGTTAAAAATGTTTTACAATTAACCTTTTAGGGTTCCGTACCTCAAAAGGAAAAAAGGAACTCTTATAGGTTCACATTGATGGATAAATAAATTGGTTTTGATTGATTGAAAATTGACATTGTTGTCCGTCTGTCTCTCAAGAACCTTTTTCTCAGAAACGCGTGGAGGTATAAAGTTGAAATTAACATCTATGGTCTACCTACCTACTACTACCTCTATGGTCTATGTCTAGGTATGGTCCCCTGAAGCTGTACAAAAATCAAGCTTTTCAGTCAACGCAATCAAAAGATACGGCCATTGGCCCTATTTTCTAACATTTTTCAGGGGAATCAAAACCTATGGGGTACTTCCCATGTACCTAGAATTATGAAATTTAGCAAGAAGGAAGGTCTAACAGTACAAAAAAAGGAAAAAGTCCGAAAACCGCGAATTTGTGACAACATCGTACAAAAAGAAAAAAAGAAAGAAAGAAAAATATTTTATTTGGAACATTACACATAAAAAAAACAAGCACATATAAAATTTAAATAAAGTAGAGTTTGTATTGTTAACTAGTACCCACTCAACTTTTATGCCATGGCAAGCCATGGCGCTGGTTTTCTGTGGGAACCATTGATGAGGCAGAAGTTACCACCAGACATTACAATTTAACCTACGAGTAATAATGATAATAAGTTGTTTCAACAAACACCTAGCCCCAAACTAAGCGTGAGCTTGTGCTATGTTGACTAGGATAACAGATAGAAATACTTAAATACATATAAACATCCATGACTTAGGTACAAAATGCTCGTGCTAGTCACACAAACATTTGCTCCTTGCGGGATTCGAACCCACAACCGCCTGGTTTAGAAGTCCGGTGCGCGAACGACTACACCAAGACGGTCGTCTGCTTGTAAGTATACATGTGCTTAGTAGGTACATGTGTTTGCTGTTACAAGTGTACTCGTACAAAAGGCTGCTTATGTCTTTGCCCCAGTTCGGTTCCCGATTAAAAAAACTCTAAATAAAGATTTAAAAACCTTTGTTTGTATGGAACCCGCAGTGCGCGAGTCCAACTCGCACTTGCCTGCTTTCAAGCAGATTAAAAATACTCATCACAGTAATATTAACTTAGTCGTAGCCGTAACACAGTCTTGACTAGCACGGGAGGTAATGAACTACTTTATCTGGGTACCGCCAGGCCTGTGTATCTTCCCGCGTAGGTAGCAAAAACCGGCCAAGTGCGAGTCTGACTCGCGCGCGAAGGGTTCCGAACCGTAAACTAAAAATATTAGACAATATAGGCAAAAAAAGTATATATTTTTATTTTATTTATAATTTCAAAAGTATTCATCACAGGATACCCAAAACAGTTTTAAATAAGAGTTTCCACGCCTGTTTCTTTACGTGAGTGATTTGAAGTTTACCGGTCCAAGACTTTAGAAATTACAGGGGGGGGGGGGACCGTGTAAACGAGTTTGGCGGGCTATATCTCGCAAATGGTAAAGCTGATAAAAAAGTGTTGTATGGAAACCCTACCTTATTTTCATAGTCCTTTTCAAAGATACCCCACACAAGGGGGTGCACTCAAAAAAATAATTTCACCCCCCCTTTACATGTATAGGGAGGTACCCTTAAAAAGGGGTAATTTTAATTTTTTGTATTTTTAAAAATGAGATCTATATGTGTATCCTCGAACCAAGTTACATGCAACTTAGTCCATAAACGTAGAAGATATTCTCCTGTGACAGACTAGGACGGACGGACTGAACGATCTTATAAGGGTTCCTTGTCGGACTACGGAACCCTAAAAACCTACCTACGCGCGGCGACCCCTTGGTAAGGGACTAAACAAGTTGGGTGTCGCTAGCCGGCAGCGATACGCTCCCGCGTTTTATTCACCGGCGGTGGGCGACACTAGGTTGCTGGTTAAAGTTAAAGTCCTAGAAAGATGCGCTAGATGGCGTAAGTAGCTTCTTGTGGCAGTCAACCCTATCGCGTTGCGTGATAGTACGTTACCGAATAGGTTTAGTGTATTAGTAATCATATTCCAGAGTTATAAGAATGAAATTATCTTGCAATGTATTTCTGTAGGTGTCTACACAAAAATGTGCTAGAGCCAGAGGCGAACTGAATTACACCATATCGTTAACAACATTAAGTAGATATTTCTTTGAATTTCATTGCTTAGTCATACTTCTGTACGGAGTACTAGTACTTATTCTGTGGTACCGCCAACTTAGTGTTATGTTATGTGTTATGTATGTTTAATACTTTTCTTAGTAGATAATGTTTTGCGGATCAACTTCAATTGTTTAACTTATAGCTTTTTTTTATCTTCATGTTGCCCAAATGTTTCGCTTGTCAAATGTATCGCCCATATTTTACTATATGAGAAGCGGCCGTGTCGGCGGTGGCTACATCCGGTCCAACCCAATATCCGGTGTCAGGGCGATATGTCAGTTTGGGAGTATATTTATCACGTTTAAATTCTTTGCGGTTCTTAGGGTTCCGTACGTACCCGAAGGGTAAAAACGGGACCCTATTACTAAGCCTCCGCTGTCTGTCTGTCACCAGGCTGTATCTCATGAAAATCTGTATCTCATGAATGTATCTCGTGATAGCTATACAGTTGAAACTTTCACAGATGATGTATTTCTGTTGCCGCTATAACAACAAATACTAACAATTAAAAAACCCCCGCCACAAAATAATAAATGCACATATAAATCCTAAAACAAGGTTTAATAACTATGTATTTATAGCTAGATACAATACAGTTGGTTTAAATGGAAACCCTATAAAAAGAAAAAAAGAAAATTTTTGACCCTACGCAAGCACGTAGGTATACAATTTTTAATACTAATGTTGTCGCGTCGGGGGACCGCACTTTAAGTTAACTCAATGTGGGTATGAGTCCACCCCTTCACCAATCCGCACTGAGCCCGCGTGTTGAAGTATGGCTCGTACCTCCTCATAGTTGAGGTGAGGCCTTTGCCCAGCAGTGGGATATATATAGGCTAACTTTACTATTAACTTTATATCAACTACGATGATGTCAATTTTAACTTGATACGTCAGACGCGTTCCTGAGAAAAAGGGTCTTGATACACAAATAGACAGATGGACGAACGGACAGATAGACGGACAACAAACTGATCCCATAAGTGTTCCATTTTTAGGGTTCCGTACCTCAAAAGGAAAAAAGGAACCCTTATAGGATCACTTTGTTGTCCGTCTGTCCGTCTGTCTGTCAAGACCCTTTTAGTCAGGAACGCGTGGAGGTATAAAGTTAAAATTAACATCAAATTCTTATGTCTATGGTCCCTTAATGATGTGAAAAAATCAAGCTTTTAAGTTAACGCTGAAAAAAGATACGGCCAATTTTGTCCAATTTTCTATCATTTTTTAAGGTAACCTTAATAATAATTCTTACCTACACAGGTAGCTATAGTGTCAGCCAACAAGCAAACATTATTATTGAAAAAACAAAACACCCGACTGCAAAAAATATTATATTCTTTTTTGTTGGTCTTTTCACTGGCTTTCATTTGATACCTATATTGCTATGATAAGAAAAAACTCCCCCCCCCCCCCCCTCCTATCTATCTTTGTTTCAACTTGTGGGCATCATTTTTCAAATGTACTCGTATAAAGCCTATGTCACTACCACGATTTTAACGAATTAAACAACACTTCATATGTCAAAAACTGTCCAACCGTTTGGGCTGTAGGCGGCCTGTGTATCTCCCCGCGCAGTAGCAAACACGTACCTACGCGCGGCGACCCTTACTTAGGGGCTAAAACAAGTTGCGTGTCGCTACCGGCCAGCGGCACGCTCGCGCGTTTTATTCACCGGCGGCCGCGCGGCTACGTTGCTGGCTGGACGAGAATGAATAAAGTAGTAGAAAGAGGCGCTAGATGGCGTTAGAAGCTTCTCGTAGCAGTCAACCCTATCGCGTCGCGTGATATTACGTCACTGAATAGGTTTAGTGTATTATGAATCATATTCCAGAGCAATAAGTATGAAATTATCTTGCAATGGATTTTTGTAGGTGTCCACACGAAAATGTGCTTGACTCTGAGGCGAACTAAATTACGCCATATTGTTGACGACATTGAGTAGACATTTCTTTGAATACAATTGCTAAGTCATACTTCTGTACGAAATACTAGTACTTATTCAGTGCTGTAGGGCGTGCCAAACAATTATACATACATACATACTCTCGAAAAACATAGCCCTTCTTGCGCAGTCGGGTAAAAATAACACCCTACATTTTACTTGTAGTATACCTATTCATAAGCCCGCTATTTATTTATGTTGGAACAAACTCAAAGTTTGTACTAACTCTACACATTTTGAGGAATTTCTGAGTCACGTAAGACGGGCAAAGTTAGACCGACACAGGATATCACAGAGATGAAGTTTATCTGTGGCTAGATATGACCTTTTGATACTACGAAGTGTTCACCTTTTTAATTGACTTTAATTAAGCAAACATAATTATTTAAAAAACAAAAGACCCGACAGCGACTGCAAAAGTTATTATATTTTTATAATGGTGTTTTCAATGGCTTTCATTTGATTGATTGCTATGGTAAGGAATAAATCAATCCCCCCTCCCCCCTTTATTTCCATTTGCAGGCGCTATTTTTTAACTGTATCCTCCTAGACTACGGCGGCCTATCTCAACAGAGATTAGTCAACTGTGCGGGACATATTATAGTGCACAGGTGTGTGCGCAATATACAGGTGCACTCTCTGTTCCTTCACTCTCATAATTCTGTGAGACGGCAGTCCGACATGACCGTAGAGAGATCAGGCGCAGGACCAACGGCTTAACGTGCTTTCCGAGGCACGGGGGTGTTAACACCACCAACTTCCTGACTCCGGAGCTGTGTCTGAGTAATTACTAGACAGAAAAACCCAAACGTCTCCGGGCCCGACCCGGGATTCGAACCCAGGACCTCGTGGATAGTACCCAGCGTGCTGACCACTAGACCATCGAGGCAGTCAAATATATAAAGCCCACTCACACAATTTTGACAAATTCAACGGCACCTCATATGTCAAAAACTGTCTAGCCGTTTGGGCTGTAGGGCGTGCCAAACAATTATACATACATACCTACATACTCTCGAAAAACATAACCCTCCTTCCGCAGTCGGGTAAAAAAGCTTATACCAAGTGTTTAATGTTGTACGAGTATAGATAATGGCCCTTCGTGTATTAGTCCGACTTGCACTTGGCTGTTTTTTTTTCTGACCACACATTAACAGTTTCATAGATCTTAAGTTATGGGACATTAGAACGAATATTTTGGACTACTACTACTTACTATTTTCTTCCAACATACTCAATTCTTTTTCATTTGTGGTAAGTCTTTCACTAAGTCTTTCACAATATTAGACCGGTGAAAAATGCTAATATCGATTAACCTGTTTATACCTGCCTACCCGAGAGTTGTGACCGGAAAAGAAAAGGCAACCCAACGTTTGCATGTTCTATGGGCTTCAGACTTTCGATTGGTATAGAATTTGTCTAATAATCAAACCGGTAAAATGTTTTTTTTTTTAATTTTAAATTAATCATATCATGGACTGAAATTTGTTAGACAACCCATATGCAATATATTTATTGACATATTAAGTTAAACATAAAATACGTTTTATCAAATAAACAACTCGGTGAAGGTCGTTTTATATCGGGATCTTAGACTAGTCGCTCAGCGAGCTATGAAACGGTCTATGCTGGGGATCTCGCTAAGGGATAGAATCCGGAACGAGATTATCCGCCAAAAGACGAAAGTCATAGATATCATTCAGAGGTGCAGAAAGCTCAAGTGGCAGTGGGCTGGTCACATCTGTCGCAGAACCGACGGAGGTTGGAGTAGGAAGGTCCTCGAATGGAGACCACGTGTCGGGGAACGTAGTGTCGGACGCCCCCCTGCTAGGTGGACTGATGACCTGAGGATAGTGGCTGGATGCGAGAAGCGGAGGACCGTGAAAGTTGGCGCAGTCTTGGAGAGGCCTATGTCCAGCAGTAGAGTGCAATAGGCATATAGAGTTCGAAAGCTTAGTACCTTAACGTATATCTTGCAAAGACTCGATATCCTTGTAATTCTGCGAAAAGTTTATAAGTGTACAACTGCGAGTTTTTGTTCATTTTTAAATGAAGTTGAAATAAATTTGCGCTATATCTCAGTCTGGGTTGAGATGAAATACTTACAGACACACAGCAATAATTTGCGAGTTCTTTTTTTGTTTTGCATGATAAATCGATTATCTATCTATCTGTCTAAGACTAATCCAAGTTCATATTGTCTCTTTCTCTGCTATACAAACGAAAAGAGACAGACTACAATCTTTTGGAAACGTCAAATAAAGTCGAGCGGTTTCTCACGTATTTTTACAAGTTTTCGCGTGTTTTTGCCAATTTTTTGTCTAAACATAGTCCTCGTCGTTTTATGTCCCTGCTAAATTTTATTTGGATTACGTAATTTCCTTAAAAACTGTCAGATAATTAAGTATGACGTTTCTAAACGTTTATAGCCTGTCTCTTTTTGTTAATTTAGCAGCGAAAGAGACGGAATGGACTTACAATCTTAGACAGGTCATAGTGGAATCGAGCCCAATAACCGTTTTTAGTTTCAGTTATAAAAATATGATTTTCATTTAGAAATGGTACATAGTTTCGTAATAGAAACAGACGGGCAAGAGTTATTATCGGATCTATTTTAAAAGGATTTGAGGTTTAGTGCTATTACTAATCTACTTCTACGTGAAAAGCAGTGCCGATCTCATATATTTCAAATCAAACCTTTTCACCGGCATACCGAAAAGTTCTTTTATACGATTTGCGAAATACAGACCGAATTGAATTAGCGAAAACCTCGGTTAGGGTTAATAGGGTTGGACTGTCGATACAAGCGACTATCGATATACAGGGTCTAATGAAATAAATTGTATTCCTTTCAGAGGGTGACTCTGCTGCTCTAATACAACAACCTTTATTAAGGGACCAACATCGAAATCACACAAAAAAACGGGCCAAGTGCGAGTCCGTATTAGTCACCCGTATCACTTAGAGCGCTTTTAAATTTAGGCGACTCTAGCAACGCGACTATAGCGATACAGTCGCGCTGTCGAAGCTTCTTAAAAGTGGCTCCAAAATATGGTTATCGTCCTATATTGACATGTCCTACAATACTAGCTCGGCGCCTTGACTGAATGCAGTGAGCACATGCAAATATCGCGCAGCTGCTACCGTTTATCTCATACCTTTAAACGAGCAATCACGGCAGTGTGTCAGCCAAGTTCGCGGAGCAACAAAGGCGAGAACACAGGCCATGTGTTATCTACCCGAACCATTTCTAGACACTTTTGAAACCCCTATAACTTTGAATCGATTTGATCTACATGTTTGTAATTTCGAGGGTCTTTTAAAACTCTAATTGTATCATTAAATCCTGAATTTTAATGAAATATGACTCTCAACGACTTACGACTACGCTTCATAAGATATTGATGACTGATTTGCCAACCACATTATTGAGTAGCAAATACCATAAAATATTAGTCTAAGTGACCGAACAATAAGAAGGGGCTTTGTGGTAGATAAGAATTTTTGATCCAGTTAGGTCTTACTTCTTTTATTACTGAAACCGTTAAGAACTTGGCATTCATTGATATTTATGTTTTTGATAGAATCGACTTATTTCTTGATCTATCGACAGATGCACATCACTACCTGGGGTTGATTTCGACTAAAAGGGGTAGCCTCTTACCTCGGAAAAGTAAGTTCTATATACGCTTTACGCTTTCTATAGGAAATGAACTGCGTAATGTTTGCAGCGAAGCTCAGCTTTATTCTTTGTGCGGAATTAATTTTTCGTTTCGCGAGGAAACTAGACTTTTTTTTGGCGTTCAGCTTTAGCGGTTCCGGCAAATGGGCCCGCCAAAAGTCGGATTTTCCATATAAATTTTCATCCCTAATTTCACCCTCTTAATCTTCTTAGAAGAAGAAGAAGACCCCCTTAATGTTAAGGGTAGGTGCCTAGGGTCTCAATCAATGTTTTTTTCTAATTATGGACATATTTATTTATTCCAAAAATGGATATGGATTTTCGGCGACATAAAACCTCTAACCTCTAACAACAATGTTACGAAAAAATGGTATTACCCAGATGAATTGAAAATGCTGGTTACTCACGTAAAATTTGCAGTTAGGTACTAACCTAACTTTTTAGGGATATTTCTATTACGCACTAGTGTAGTAATATTATTATAATATACAGGCGTATGTTAAAGTTCGGTTTATAGTCCGAACGATGTAATAAGGCTCACTTTACGGGCAAGTGAAAATATTAAAAAATATATATTTTTCATTATTACTCATATCCGGAAAGTAGGTCTGAATTTGCCTGAGAAGCGGGTTGAAAGTAATACTTTTCAGCCCCAGGGAGAATCGTTTATAACTGACAGCTGTCAAATAATAAAAAATAACTAGTTGTATTATCATATTTGTTATACTTAACTATTGAACCATGTTTCAACTTTTTCTACAGCCACTCATTTACAGCGCTATGGAAAATTAAAATAACATAATAGGGCTAAGTACAAATAAGGTTAAGAGTTAATTAAAGAATAAATAATTTAAAATTACTTTATTATAATTTAGTTTCAACTATTTCTTTAAAATAACATAGATTTGGGTAAAATATTCTCAATTTTTTCAATTTCGCTAGTAAAAAATACTGGCTTAATAGCCAGCCGGCTAAAAAAAATTGTAGGAAAATCGAAACTTTAAATAAATATCTCACCAAAGTTGTTGATTTATGTAAAATAAATTTTACTCATTTTTTCTTTAGCTAATTTCTATTTTGACTTTTCTTGTATTCATATTAAAAAACACAGTGTTTTCTTCGGGATAAAGGTTTATTTAGTCCCTCGAAATAATTACTAAACCTCGTCTCGGGACTAAATAAGTTACTTTCAAACCTAGGGTGACAATGTACTATTAATGATTTAGTTTTCTCATCTATTTTGTTTAGTCCATATCCTTTTTGGCACACTTTTTGGTATTATTTTCGCCTGTTGTTTTTTAGGGTTCCGTACCCAAAGGGTAAAAACGGGACCCTATTACTAAGCCTCCGCTGTCTGTCTGTCTATCTGTCTCTCTGCTTGTATGTCTGTCTGTCACCAGGCTGTATCTCGTGAACCGTAATAGCTAGACAGTTCAAATTTTCACAGATATTTCTGTTGCCGCTATAACAACAAATAACAAAAACAGAACAATTTTTTGGTGGTTTTTCTCTCTACATTAATAACGGCAACAGGTAGACGCTTGAAATTTTCACAAAATATCTATTTAAATATAAACTTTAAAAATAAATACATAATTCAATTAAAATGATAATACATATTATTAAATATTACTGATTATCTTTCTGCATTCCCACGCGGTTGACCGGTAGAGATTGCCTTAAGGCATTAAGTCCGCCAATTGTACTTTCTTTTTTGGTGCAATAAAGTTTAAATAAATAAATAAATAGGGCTCCCATACAATAAACGTGTTTTATAATCGTTTTTTGCTTGATATTAATAAACCGCAACACGCAGACGCTTGAAATATTTACAGAATATTAAGTTACATATAAAAATTAAAAATTATTATGAAATTAAAAATAAATGAATATTTAAGGGGGGCTCCCATACAAACTTGTTTTTTTTACCGTTTTAAAACTAAAAATGGTCATAATAGTATAACGTTGTATAGGTACGAAGCCCTTCGTGCGCGAGTCCGCACTTGGCCTTTTTTTTCTTTACTCTCTCTTGTGTGTTGTGCCAAACAAATGTTTTCTATAATTTATTTTTTAACAACGTTTCCCAAATATAAATTACTTACCTGCCGCATTTTGTTCGTCCGATTTAGACATTTTGTTTGATCGGGGAATACTTCCGACAGCGGTAGAAAAAATACTATAACTTTTCAACTCTTTTCACTCACTGTTTTTTTTTGTGAAAATAAAACACTGAAGTTTTTCGTTATTAAAAAGCATACAAAGAAAATATAATTTAAAACATTTACCCTGATATTATAAAAACTTAGTACCGGTTTTAAGCCAGGACTAAGCTATTAGCTAGCCAATTAGAAAAGCGTTTCTCTATTATGATATGAATCACCAATGTGTCGTGTCATTCATTCCTCCGTTGTCGACTAATATTTAGACCTATTTTAAAGCTGGTTTTGTTTTTTTGTAATAACACCGAATATGTCAAACGTACAAATACGAAATGGAATAAAACTTTGTTTATAGTTGCCTACTTGAGTGTCCGAAGAAATAAATAGCAGTTTTTTTATACCTCTTTACAAATATTTGGCATTTTGAAGTCTCTCATGTATGCATTACATAATACCACTTATTTTAATACTTATATCCTAATAGTAGGTAGTAGTTATTTATTGCTACATCATTAGGAAAATCGCAACTATAATTTATGCCAAAATTCATTACACGGATCTCATCACGTAAATTCATTAAATTTGATTCAATTATTTACTTGAACTAACATTTTCTATATCGATATACATTCTGTTCTCCAAACCAAAGGTTAAATAAACAAAAATATAACCAAAACTGTTTAACACGAATGCTCAAAGGAAATTGCCCAAAGATCGTAATCAAACATACAGAGGTATTGATCAAAGTATTAATAACACACCGCGAATAGACGAAATGCTGCCACAAATGTGACAAATCAATACATTCAAATCACCCTGTATACTCGACAAAACTGAAAAAAAAAACATAAATCGATAACTGAATATCGCTATAAAATAACGGTGTGCAACCTTTTTCAGTTACTGGCTGGTGGGATTGTCAAAGAAAAAGGAATATTGTGGTGTTCGTATTTCAAACGCGGTAACAGGTGGTTTTTGGCGCGAAAGAACGACATGCCACCTCGATGCCCGGTTTCGCACTGGCCAGCTAGAAACAGGCAAAGCGCGGGAAAGCGCGTGCGTAGAGCTTTTTAAGTTTCGAATGCGTTCCACTGCGTAACTATTCGAATGTCCATCTTAATGTTGTAATGATTAGAACGTCATTTGCTTGTAGCTTTTCTGGCAACTTGTGGCTTGTGAACTCTAAAATGTCACATCCGCAGTCTAAATAATACGAATGCCAACTCTATTGCATTGATATAAATTTGAAAATCAAATGTACTGGTGGGAAAGAAATAATAAACAAAAAATACTAACAGCTATTTTAATGTGCAAGCCATTTGGTACGAAACAAAGGGACGTAATGAATCCTAATGCTTTGATTTAAGGTCGATTTTCAGATGGTAATGGGCACGTTCCGAGTAAGACGCGAGACAAGCAGGCGCTGTTCACAATGAAATTATTGTTCAGTAAGCTGTCTAATAATATAAGAATGGAACAAAACTGTATCTTTTGCTCTATATGAAATGAAAAGTGTCGACATTAAAACTACCAATTTTGTACATCAGCGCTAGTAGACTTTGATAAGATAAGGCCCAGCTGAGTTGAAACCCATTGGGTAGGTCTGGATTAGCTAGACCAGACTTGTTCCAGGCCTATTATCTGAGTTGAACGCCCATTTGCTCAAGGCTGGATTAGCTATCCAGACTGGTGAAAGTGGACCGTCCGGATAAGCTAATACGGACTTGCGCAAATGGGCTTTCACCTCTGATCCTTGCACAAGTCCAAATTAGATAATCCAGACTTACGCAAATGGGCCTCAAGTCAGATCATGGGCCTTGAACAAGTACTTAGGCAAGTGGGCCTCAACTCAGATCATGGGCCTTGAACAAGTACTTAGGCAAGTGGCCCTCAACTCAGATCATGGGCCTTGAACAAGTCCGGATTAGATAATCCAGACTTAGGCAAGTGGGCCTCAACTCAGATCATAGGCCTTGAACAAGTACTTAGGCAAGTGGGCCTCAACTCAGATCATGGGCCTTGAACAAGTCCGGATTAGATAATCCAGACTTAGGCAAGTGGGCCTCAACTCAGATCATGGGCCTTGAACAAGTACTTAGGCAAGTGGACCTAAGCTCACTGAATCTAATTCAGTTGTACGTTAGGGCGTTTTCTTTAAGAATTCGCCACGCACTTTGGGGTTCATTTGGCGTTTAAGTGGCAACTTAATATCAAGGACTTGCCTTTCGTAAATCGTTAAATATGTCCATTGTTTTACTGAATCAATTAAGTTTTTATTTTTTTTACAAATATTCATCAATGAGGGATATTCTGACAACTCAAAAGTTTAGTTATATTTGTTGTTGATAGATGGCGCTATCGCGTAGTTGTTCGCGCACCGGACTTCTAAACCAGGCGGTTGCGGGTTCGAATCCCGCAAGGGACAAATGTTTGTGTGATGAGCACGAGCAATTTGTACCTAAGTCATGGATGTTTATATGTATTTAAATATTTCTATCCGTTATCCTAGTCACCATAGCACAAGCTCACGCTTAGTTTGGGGCTAGGTAATTGGTGTGTTTGTTGAAAAAATGTATTGTAATATTATGTAACATGTAGTGAAAGTACTTACGTTAAATAATAGCAAATTGCAGTTAAAAAAAAATATTTTAATGGAAAAAACGTCTTATGATCATTAAATTGTTAAAATAACGACCTGTTAAACAGAAACATTTTAACATAAAAAACGCTAAAACCAGCCTTTTATTTCAATAAAAATCTACCTGACTTAGTTTGGTCAACGCTATCTAGCGGATTGTAAGTACTGATTTTTGACACTAGGAAAATCCACGCAGTTACAGCGATTCGGTATGTAAAGTAAATTTTAAGGTATAGGTTTTATATTTTTTTCTTAAAGTAAAGACTTAATTAAGAAGGTAATTTAAGTATTTTGTTTTATTTCAAAACTGATATAAACTGATCCTATAAGGATTCCATTTTTCCGGACTCGGAATCGGATCCCTAAAAAGTAATCATATGTAAGGAATAGTCTACAAAAATCTATAAGGAATAGTTTGAAAATACGTCTATTTTGAAGTTTTAACTCTATGCTGCTACTACGAACCTTCTACGAAAATGCTACGGATTACCACGCCGTAGCCGGGCCGTAGCAGCGCTACGAGATACGTTCATTTGCTACGAAAATAAAATGCAAATAAATTGTTCCTGAGAATAAAATTGTCCTAATACAAAATTCATGGAATTCGAGTCTTACACAAAAATTTACCTTATATATATAACACATGTTATTATGTTTTTATAACTTAAGCAATTATTTTGCAAGTTTTTACGAAATAAAATCAAATTTCACTTACAAAAATTAATCAACTGTGTCATCCGGTGGGACTCGAACCCACGTCCCTTCGCTATCCGGGCGAGTGCTCTTACTAACTAAGCTACGGAGGACGTTAGTCAGTCGACGAATTTTTGCAAGTGCTTGCTACGCCAGTGAGCCGGCGTTCGATTTCATCAATACTTGGGGAATGGGTACATTCGCGGCTCACTGACGTAGCAAGCACTTGCAAAAATTCGTCGACTGACTAACGTCCTCCGTAGCTTAGTTGGTAAGAGCACTCGCCCGGATAGCGAAGGGACGTGGGTTCGAGTCCCACCGGATGACACAGTTGATTAATTTTTGTAAGTGAAATTTGATTTAATAACACATGTTTCATAGCTTGATAGCTTGAAGAGGCGGAAGCCTTACGTCGCGGGGATAAGTCAGTTTTTGAATTTGTAATTCATAAAACATATGTAAGGTCCATTTTTATGTAAAAGTAGATTTTCATGAATTTGGTATTACGTCACTTACATTCTCAGTGTGTGACTAATCATTTCATAGTTTCATACTAAAATAATCTATTCCTATAGTTTTTTCACGCGGCGAGGTAAAAGCGCCTTGTTTACTTACTGCACAAAATAACCTATACGTGCAAGTGAGAGTCTCTGTTTTAAAGGTATATTTGTATCCAATTAAAATATCGTATTTACGAACAGAACCATAGCCTTAAAGGCTGCGAAACCCTGTATATACAGGGCAAAACACACGCCCGACCTAATGTTTGTTGGGTATTATTTGCTTTTATTGGGTTTTCTGAGCGGCGACCAATTTCGCTTATTTCCAAAAGTTTTGACGAAATATTTACGATACTAGCGAATGCTTTGACGTCGCTCTCGTTGAATGTGATTGTATGTATTTATAGTCCCAACTTAAATATAAATCCAATCCAATCTAAACCAATTCAGGGTCTCAAACTACCTCTGGACCAAATTTCATTTGAATCCGTCAAGTAGTTTCGGAGCCTATTTAATGCAAACAAACAATCAAATCTTTCTTCTTTAAAGGTAATATTATCGGCCTTGTTTGATGTCTGTCTGTCTGTCACCAGGCTGTATCTCATGAACCGTGATAGTTGAAATTCTTACATCTTACATGATTAATTTCTGTTGCCGCTATAACAACAGATACTAAAAACAGAATTAAATTTATACTTAAGTTGGCTGCCTGGTGGCAGACAGACAAACAGCGGAGGCTTAGTTGTAGGGTCCCGTTTTCACCCTTTAGGTACGGAACCCTAAAATTCACTGCTCTTTAAAAACAAACAACATGACAAACCATCTGAATTACATGACAAGTGCCCGCACTACGCTCTGTTATCAGCGCTATCAGTGATTCAGTGCTTTGGGCGCATTTGATTTACGCAGCAATAATATTTGGACAGAGCTTAATTTTGACAAATTAATGTGCAAGTACCTGGGCGACCGAGCTTGGCTTTATTACTACTATTTATTAAAAAAAACTTTACAATTCGTAAGTCTTGTTTAAAAATCAAAAAAGCTATAAACTTGAATAAATACAAAAAAAACCAAAAGGTTTTTTTTGTCACCGAGCGAGATTTTAATTTTTCGGTCTGATGTCTTACGCATTATAGAGCCCGTTTACACGAGGACGATTCGTGATTTTTGACGATTCGTCTTTTTTCACGATTCGTTCTTTTTTTGACGGCGGCAATGCTTTTTGAATGCCCATGTTAACACGGATCACGAATCGTGAAAAAAGACGATTCGTCTTAAATCTAGTATCGTGTTTTTAAAAATCACGAATCTTCAAAATACACGAATCGTGAATTTTTTGTGACGGATCCGCTAATGCCACCAATTCGAATATTTTGACAAAACTTAAAAAAAAACGATTCCGTATGCAATGTGAACGTCCATCCGTCATGACGTATCGTGTATTTTGACGAATCGTCAATAATCCCATGTGAATGAGCCCTTAGGTACACCACGACATAGATCACACACCATTACATTCTATTCTATTACACAGATCATCGTTTCACTGGCTAACACCCAACGAGTTTATTCAGGCAAAGTCAATACTTATTAATAACGTATAATCCGTGTTCCCGAAATTATCATATTAAATGAGTTTAATCCCGATACTTCGATATTATCATCGACAAATACAGAATTATATGGCTCCGCGCCGCGTTAGGATTAACTGAAATGAATATTTAGCGGGAAGAAACATTTTGCTGCGTTAAACTACCTAATTCAAGATAATTTTAAAATCGGCCAAGTGCGTGTTGGACTCTCACACGAAGAGTTCCGTACCAAAAACCGTAAAACGGCAATAAATTCGCGGATGTTGTATAGGAGCCACCTTAAATTTTATTTTCATTTAATTCAAATATTGATTTTTAATGTGAATGTACAACAAAAATTCTGTGAACTTTTTAAGTGTTTACCTGTTGCCGTTATTGATATCGAGCCAAACACAGCAAAAAAACACGTTTGTTGGACTAAATATTTATTTTATTCTTTTTTTAGTATTTGTTCTTATAGGGGCATCAGAAATACATCACTTATGAGAATTTTTACTGTCTAGCTATCACGGTTCATGAGATACAGCCTGGTGACAGACAGACAGACAGCGGAGGCTTAGTGATAGGGTATCGTTTTTACCCTTCGGGTACGGAACCCTAAAACTGCGGTTTTTAGGGTTCCCTAGCCAAGGGCTAGGTGTACGTAGACACCTTATTTATAAATAAATTGATGCGGAAAGCTCTGGGCACGAGTCCAAATCGCACTTGCTGTTTTTGAGGGTTCCTTACCTCAAAAGGAAAATAGGAACCTTTATAGGATCACTTTGTCGTCCGTCTATTTATCTCTCTGTCAAGACCATTTTACTCAGAAACGCGTGGAGGTATAAAGTTGAAATTAACATCAAATACTTATGTGTATAGTCCCTTAATGATGTGAAAAAATCAAGCTTTTAAGTTTACGCAAACAAAAGATATAGCCAATTTAATCCTATTTACCCGACTGCGGAAGGAGGGTTATGTTTTTCGAGAGTATGTATGTGTGGTTTGGCACGCCTTACAGCCCTAACGGCTCGACAGTTCTTGACATATGAGGTGTCGTTGAATTTGTCAAAATTGTGAGTGACATAGGCTATATACATTTTTAAAATGGCGCCCGCAAATGGAAATAGGGGGGGACTGGGGTATTGGTTTTTTCTTTACCATAGCAATATGGGTATCAAATAAAAGCTAGTAAAAAGATAATTTCAAAAATATTATAATGTTTGCAGTCGGGTGTTTTGTTTTTTTTCAATAATTATGTTTGCTTGTTCAAAACTGTAGTTTAGGCAGCTTTGCATCTTTGACCCACTTAAAGTTCCTACTTACTTTTATCTTACCGTTTTTCACGACTGTCGTAAAAGGAAGGAGGATTGTATCTGCGTCATAAACTTGTCACGTCGGCTTTTAATATTTTGTTGGCCGTTGTCGATTTCAATGTTAACAATAACGCAGTCATCTATCACTAGTATTCATACGGCATAATGTGTTTATCATAAATATTATGATTTGGCATTGAGTAAGTATGAGTGACTCAATCTGCTGCCGGCTTGATGGGGTAATGTAAGTATATGATGGGATGGGGCCTAAGGTATAGCGATTCCGAAATGGGCACTACTGTCGAAAAAAACAAAAATTCGAACGTTTTTAGGGTTTCGAAGTCGGGTTTCCTCTCATGCGGGAGGCACCGGTTCGATCCCACGTGCCGCCATGTACCAATGACTTTTTCTGAGTTATGTACATTAGTTGTTTCACTAACCGATGCTCTTACGATAAGGGAAAACATCGTGAGCCAACCTGCACATTCAGTCGCCTGAATGTGTAACCATGATCCAAACCTGGTCAGGTTCCCCTGTTAACAGGGTCACTAGGTCACATGGCAGTCGCTCCACAGTAATTACCTGATCTGCTTCATCCTGGATCATGGTCAGCGGACCCTGGGTACTCGCGTGCAAGTGCACAACCAGGATAACGCTAGGAAGATGATGATGAGGGTTCCGTAGTCCTATAGACAAAAAACCGTTATAGTTTCGTCATGTCAGGCTCTCTGTCTGTCTGTCTGTCCGAGGTTTTGCAAAGAGACCGTTAGTACTAGAAAGCTGTAATTTTGTAGGTGTATGTATTCTAACTACTGCTGGCTTGATATTCTGAAAAAAATCATGATGATAGTGCATTTCTTTAACTTTATAGAAAAACTATCGCGGATAAGATGACTTTAGTAGTTTTGCAGTTACAGTCGTTTGGGTGTTGGATAATTTTGTACCAAATTCGAAATAATTAGAATACCCATATTCTTTAAAGTGACTAAGACGAAGTAGTTGCTTCTAAAAACTGAAAAAAGGTCATAATATAGTGATTAATGTTGTATTAATTGTACGAAACCCTTCGTGCGGAAGTCCGACTCGCACTTGGCCGGTTTTTTTTTTAATTGAGTCTATACAATAAAGCTAGAAGTGCTTATATGTATCTTTAGTCGAACCTGTTTTTAGCGGAATTTTTACTATCAAGACCATCACCTCAGAAAAAATCCAAATACTTTACCCTTTCAGAGCAAAAAATTTTTAAGAGTTTTACAGTAATTCTTGCCCAGCCTCCTTAGTCCCCGCCAGCACTGAGGCTCAAACCCCACTAATGTGCGTCCCATCCATCATCCGGCGTATTGACTACGCTCTTCAGACACGCTGGACACAGGGAGGTCGCGTTATTGATGTGTTTTATATGCTGTTTATGTTAAAAAAAAGCGGCCAGGCGCGTGTCGGGCCCCGCGCAGGGTAGGGTTCCGTAGCAGCCTGTTAAACAAGCAACTAGGTACTTCATCTGAATCCCCAAAAAGGATTTATTCTAAGCATTTTGAATTTTGTACAAAATTATCCAATACCCAAGTTCAACGACTATTACTATTAAACTAATTCTAGTACCAACGGTCTCTTAGCAAACAGATGGACAGACAGACAGACGGACATGACGAAATTATAAGGGTTCCTTGTCAGGACTATAGAATCCTAAAAAGCGGTTAAACACAAAATATGTTTATGACAGACTACCGACCAACAAAACAAAATTATTACAAAGTTGACGAAATGCATAAGTTTTAAACGCCATTGCTTTTTAATTTTTATCGGTATTAGGGTTTCGAAGTCCGACAAGGAACCCTTATAAGATCGTTCAGTCCGTCCGTCCTAGTCTGTCACAGCAGAATATCTTCTACGTTTATTGACTGATTTGCATGTAACTTGGTTCGAAGATACTTCACATGTGTGTAGTGCACCCCCTTGTGTGGGTTATCGTTGAAAAGGACTATGAAAATAAGGTAGGGTTTCCATCCAACACTTTTTTATCAGCTTTACCATTTGCGAGATATAGCCCGACAAAGTCGTTTACACGGTCCCCCCCTACCTAAATTACATTTCTAAAGTCTTGGACCTATAAACGTCAAATCACTCACGTAAAAAAACAGACGCGGCATTTCTTATTTAAAATTGTTTCGGGTATCCTGTGATAAATACTTTTAAAATTATAAATAAAATAAAAATATATACTTTTTTTGCCCATTCTGTCTAATGTTTTAAGTAAGCTCCGATGTGGACTGTGTTTGTGGTGCAGTGCAAACTATGGCACACTTAACATCGTGCCCGGCGTGCCCCAACACCTGCACGCCAGAGGATTTAATGGACGGCAGTCGATCCGCAATAGAAGTAGCTGAATTCTGGGTTGCTACGATGTAATTTTCTCGTGTTCCATCGACTCGCTAAGAAGAAGTTAATGGTACGGAACCCTTCGCGCGCGAGTCCGACTCGCACTTGGCCGGTTTTTCTCTTTACCCTATCAGCCGCATCGTAAGGTAAGGAAATCATTGTGCAGAATTCAACGGTATACACAATTTTATTAAATTAATACTCCGCATTCTTAACACAAAGCCGGTTCGCACAAAATTAGCCGCCATTGTTTAGAATATGCGCACCATACCGCAGAATATGACGCATATTATTACACCCACGAACAAAGCAGCAAGTCACAAGATTAATAACACCGGCGACATGGGCGCACCTTGAGCAACCCCTAGCAAGGGCAAAAATGCTTACCACACAGTTTCAATTAAAGTAATGATATAGGTACAGCACAGCAAGAATCTTTTTACCCGGCTGCGGAAGGATGGTTATAAATAAATAATAAATAAATTGTTTCAACAAACACACCAATTACCTAGCCCCAAACTAAGCGTGAGCTTGTGCTATGGTGACTAGGATAACGGATAGAAATACTTAAATACATATAAACATCCATGACTTAGGTACAAATGCTCGTGCGCATCACACAAACATTTGCCCCTTGCGGGATCCGAACCCGCAACCGCCTGGTTTAGAAGTTATGTTTTTATGTATGTATGTCTAATTGTTTGGCACGCCATATAGCCCAAACACTGGACAGTTTTTGACATATAAGGTGTCGTTAAATTTGTCAAAATTGTGAGAGTGACATAGGCTATATACATTTAAAAAATGGCGCCCGCAAATGTAAGCAAAGGGGGAGGGGGATTGATTTTTACATTTCAATAGCAATGTGGGTATGAAATGAAAGCCAGTAAAAAGACCATTTCAAAAATATTATAAAATTTGCAGTCAAGTATTGTGTTTTTTCAATAATTATGTTTGCTTGTTATATAGACTCGGCTATATAAAAAAAAAATTGCTTACGAGCCAAGGCAGTTTTGAGAATTAAATGATGCATTAATCGTTCGTACAAAATGATTGGACAAACATACGACATTCCCTATACTTTTTAATTACAAAATAATTATTGGATTTATATCAAAGTAAGTTTATGTGGAAATGGAAACGTTTTATGCATTCAATGCTTACGAAAATCATCATCAACAAGTTTCAAAACTGTGGTTAGGTTGTGAATTGCATAATTATGCCCTGTGATTTTGTTTATTCTTTGAGTCTATTCATGCATAATGTCCGCCTAGCCGAATTTCGGCTACAGCGGCCTGTCTCAACAGAGATTAGCCAACTGCGCGGGAGATATTATAGTGCACAAATGTGTGCGCAATAAACAGGTGCACTCTCTGTTCCTTTACTCTCATAATTCGGTGAGATGGCAGTCCGACATGACCCTAGAGAGATCAGGCGTAGGACCAACGGCTTTACGTGTTTTCCGAGGCACAGGGGTATAAACTCCACCAACTTCTGACTTCGAAGCTGTGTCTGGGTTATTTCAAGACAGAAAAACCTAACACTTTCGGCCTGACCCAGGATTTGAACACGGGACCTCGTAGATAGTACCCAGCGTGCTGACCACTAGACCAACGAGGCAGTCAATTATATATATATATATATATATATATATATAAATCAACAATGGCATGAATATTAGGTTTATAAGCTTTTCATCTCTCATTCTAAAATTAAACCCTTATTAACCAACTGCGTTTAAGGTAAGGTAATGATGTCTAAATTAATATTATAAAGAGGAGAGATTTGATTGTTTGTTTGTATTGAATAGGCTCCGAGCCTCCGGGCTACTGGACTGATTCAAATAAAATTGGGTACAGAGATAGTTTATCCGAAGCAAGCCGAGTTGGATGAGTTGGAAGAAGCCGCCAGGGCCTTCGAACTTCGGCCGTTGCCTGGACAGACGGTATCACAGAATAAGTACTAGTACTCCGTACAGAAGTTTGACTTTGCAATTAAATTTGATGAAATATCTACTCAATGTCGGCAACGATATGGTGTAATTTAGTTCGCCTCAGAGTCAAGCACATTCTTGTTTAGACGCCTACAGAAATCCATTGCAAGATAATTTCATTCTTATAACTCTGGAATATGATTCATAATACACTAAACCTATTCAGTGACGTACTATCACGCAACGCGATAGGGTTGACTGCCACAAGAAGCAACTTACGCTACCTAGCGCATCTTTCTAGGACTTTATTCATGCTCGTTCAGCCAGCAACCTAGTGCCGCGCACCGCCGGTGAATAAAACGTGCGAGCGTGTCGCTGCCGGCTAGCAACACCCAACTTGTTTAGCCACTTACAAAGGATCGCCGCGCGTAGGTACGTTTTTGCTACCTACGCGGGAAGATACACAGGCCTGACGGTATGCTATGTTGTAATACTTTAGGACAACCATATTGTAGGTACAGCTACGGGTCATTTTCAAATCTCCTTGAGACCCTGCGAAATAGGTGAAATGGGGGATGAAAGTTTGTATGGAAAATTCGACTTTTAGCGTAGGCAAAGTCGCGGGGAACTGCCAGTCTTACTTTAACAGTAGGGCTGTTGTCAAAACTCTAACTTCCAAGCAATCCATCTGCAAAGGATCCAATATGGCGGCGGGAGAATAAATAATGAGTATTGCGTTGTGGCGTGGAATACACGAGATTGCGAAGAAAGATCTATCTGAAGATACGACGGTACCTATTATTTCAATACTTTTCTGACATAAGGATATCAAACAAAAACGAATATGCTTGCCTCACCTTTACCCATCGAGGACATATCCTACTAGAGGAGAAATGTTATTAATTTTGTTCCAGAAAAATTCCGCCAAATCCGAAAGGTTCCGGATGAACCGACTGAATGTCAAACACCGTATTAGTGATGGTTAATATGAAATTAGTATCGATAGTCGATGTTATTGTTTAATTTTAATAGGAACAATATTTTATTACACCTAAGGATAAACTTTTCACTAATGTGCAATATCCTAAGTATAATATCTGATTCTTGTTCCTAAGAAATTTAAGTTAGTCATCAAATTAACTAAAACGAATTCTAAAGAATGAATCATCAAAATTGTTATCAATCTACTATATAAATGAATCCCTATTTCCTTTGGTCACGCCATCCGCCAACACGCGTGAACGGCTGGACCGATTTCACTAATTCTTTTTGTTGTTGTCAGGAGAAGGTTCTTATGAAAGAACTAAATTAAGAAAATTGCCTGGAAAATTATTAAATTCAAGAACACTTAACCACCATATAAAATTATTTATATTCAAACCTTAGCGCTTTGGACAATACTAACATTTTAAATGTAACCTTATGACGTTCGACCACTGACCTCTATAATACAAGTACGCTGCATACTGTCAACCTAACAATGAAGCCATTTGATTATCGCCATTTTGGCGCTGACGGCTATAGTGAGCGTGTGGTAAACATCCACGGAAATAATGAGAATTGACATAAACATATTATGCAAGTTACTCTATTTTAGTTCTCTGTACACTCGGTAGGGGCGCTTTGATTCAGCACAAAAATTATCTGCTATTTCTTAGAGAATGTTTAGTCCAGCGTACTTGTACTATAAAGGTCAATGCGTTCGACATAGAATTGACAGATATCGTCAAAGAGGATTAAAAAACTAAAGAACAGGACAAAGTCTGTCGGGTCAGCTAGTACAAAGTAAAAATTTGACTGCCTCATTGGTCTAGTGGTCAGCACGCTGGATACTATCCACGAGGTCCCGGGTTCGAATCCCGGGTCGGGCCGAGAGTGTTTGGGTTTTTCTGTCTTGAAATTACTCAGACACAGCTCCGGAGTCAGGAAGTTGGTGGTGTTAACACCCCCGTGCCTCGGAAAGCACGTTAAGCCGTTGGTCCTGCGCCTGATCTCTCTACGGTCATATCGGACTGCACTCTCACCGAATTATGAGAGTGAAGGAACAGAGAGTGCACCTGTGTATTGCGCACACACTTGTGCACTATAATATGTCCCGCGCAGTTGGCTAATCTCTGTTGAGATAGGCCGCCGTAGTCGAAATTCGGCTAGGAGGACATTCTTTATTATTATTAGTAAAAAATTTAAGTTTTGTTTGCAAAACAAATTCACTTCTATAAAAACTTACAAATAAATTGCTTAAATTATAAAAAACATGAATTTATAAACTAAACACAGAGAAGTCACATTGGAATCTAAATACAGTACGTAAGTATTTTTATTAGAATGCATTTATTGTTTTCTAATTTCTAAACATTGAAAATAAGGCTCATAATTTATAATACGAAAGGAAACAAGTTTCTTAAAATCATGTTTTCCGATATATAACTACCTATTTACCTAAGCACAGAGGCATTACTTATAAAGTTTTAAAGCCCGGACAAGGTTTTTTTTTTTGAAAAATAAAAAAGGCTAAGTGCGATCTCGCGCACGAACGGTTCCGTACCATATCTACTTCATCTTAGTCACTTTAGGACTTCCTGTGAATGAGAATGTTTCTTTACCTACCCCAAAGTTATCTGGAAGGGATCGTTTTAATAAAACCGCCTACATTATACATCATTCTGTGTCAATTTCCTTATTTCTTTTATTGGTATGGTTTGCCATAAAGATTTTCTATCTATTTGAAGGCTCCAATTCCTCATTCGCTTCTCATTACATCCATTCATCACCTTTATTATCGTCACACACCTTACAGTAATAGATCGATACACACATATTTACACACGCAAACATCCATACTCTTTGCTTTCACTACGCATCTCATTGTTCATAATCCATTAAACCGAGAAAACTATTAAACGTCATCATGTCAAGTGTCAGCGTTTTGTTATTCGCAAAAAAATCAATAATTCTACCAAAACCTTCCTCGGTATAAGTAGGTTAATGACATTTCTGCTTAGGTATTGATTTGAGTGCGCGAGTATAAATATTTGTGTTATCGATTATATCACTATACCTCCGTGCTGCCAATGTACTAAAATAATTATTGTGTAATGTAAACTGTGCACGTAAATGTCGATAAGTCGTATAACAAATTCAGCGCAACACTAGTAACGAGTGCTAACGAATAGAATGAGATGACATTATGTGCTACCCACTTAGTGGGAGCAAGATGAGACTTAAACGTCAGTACGCATGCATGACCGATTTATCTTGAGCCGTAGAAAAATTTTATGAACTTTTCATAATTGCATAATTACTATTACTTACCGATGAAATGACATCCCATCCGTTTTAAAATTCGATGTTTTGCTATTTTTCTCACAACACAGTATGGAACAATCCGACATTATGTTAATTATTTCTCAAATCTCATTTTTTCGTAACAATTAAAGTATTCACGTTGACATACCACACAGATCAATTTGTTTTTGACATACGGTTTTCACAGAACTGACATCTTCTATTGCGGTTGTCAGCACAGATAAAGTTTCGGAGTAAAATAGTTTTTACTTCGCCTCTAGTAGGATATGTCCTCGATGCCTTTACCCTTACTTTGAAAATTTCCGCTGAATTTGAAAACTATCGTGATCACGATTGCAATTGTAAAGCTACGACATAATGAATTGTTGGGTATCTTACAATTATTTTGAAAGCTGTTAGTGTTGTACAGACTAGTGATGTGCCGTTCGTTGGTTCGCTACACATGTGTATGCATATCTCTACATTGGAAATATTTACATTATCATCTCATGTGCAGCGTCCTTTTCTACAAACAGCTGACCCTTTGATTTGTAACAAAGCGCAAAGGGAATTTCAGATTTTCGCTCGTATTGTTATTCTGTAGGCGGGTTCGACGAAATTCTATATTCCGTTATTAAAGTTGTAACTTTTAATAATTGAAAAGGGCCACAGCTTTAGGCGTGGACCTTTTCATGGTTTCCATTCGAAAATGGCTAGTTTCAGTGCTTCTAAACCTTGCTTCCTCCATAGTTGAGACTAGTGTAACACATATTATCTGCCTTGTTGGTCAAGTAGTCATCACGCTGGGTACTATCCACGAAGTCCCAAGTTCGAATCCCAGGTCGGGCCAAAAGTGTTGGATTTTTCTGTCTTGAAATCAGTCGTCGAATCAGTTCCTCAGGAGTCAGAAAGTTGGTTGGCACCCCCGTGCCTCGGAAAGCACGTTAAGCCGTTGTTCCTGCGCCTGATCTCTCTACGGTCATGTCGGACTGCCGTCTCACCGAATTATGAGGGTGAAGGAACAGAGAGTGCACATATGTATTGCGCACACACTTGTGCACTATAATATCTCCCGCGCAGTCGGCTAATCTCTGTTGAGATTGGCCACTGTAGTCGAAATTCGGCTAGGAGGCATTAAATTAATTATTATCTGTGGATTAGGTATGAAGCCTTAAATACCTAAGAAACTTTGTAGGGTTCCGTACCTAAGCCATTACTAAACCTCCGCTGTTCATTTATATTTTTAAAACAGACATTTGACCACAATCTCACCTGATGGTTAGCGTCGATGCGGCCGAGAGTGGATCATGTCTGGCTAGTAATAGCCTATCATTATTTTTATAACTTAAGCAATTATTTTGCAAATTTTTACGAAATTGAATTAAATTTCGCTCACAAAAATTAATTGACTGTGTCATCCGGTGGGAACCCACGTTCCTTCGCTATCCGGGCAAGTGCTCTTACCAGCTCAGTTGGTAAAACTTGCAAAATATTTGCTGAAGTTATAAAAATAATTATAAGTTAAGCTGATTTCATCTTAACTGATGGTCAAAATATTTGTAAAAATATTTCCATCGGATACATGCGGGTACATTCCCCAATTATTTATGAAATCGAACGCCGGCTCACTGGCGTAGCAAGCACTTGCAAAAGTTCGTCGACTGACCAACGTCCTCCGTAGCTTAGTTGGTAAGAGCACTCGCCCGGATAGCGAAGGGACGTGGGTTCGAGTCCCACCGGATGACACAGTCGATTAATTTTTGTAAGTGAAATTTGATTAAATTCGACAAAAAACCCCATAAGTTGAATTCTAACTCCCCCCTCTGGAAATGGCCTTTTTAATTATTAAAAAAAAATGCTATTTCTGTGGGTCTGGAGATCCTAAGCTATGAAAATGGTACATTTGGAAGGTAACCCTATCGCCTATCAAGTGAAATAAAGATCAATTCAAAATTATTCAGTCATAGATGATTTTTTTTTAAGAAATCATGCTAAAAAATTTAAAAGTTTAATACTTTTTTAAACCTATTACAAAACTAAACACAAAAATGCAATTTTTCTGAATTTTTAAATTTTAATATTTTCTATAATCTTTAGTTTTGTTGCCGCCTTAGCTAAGGGCCTGGTACACTATTATTCTTTGACATATAATACTTGTAACAAAATATAATATTTTGGCTCAGTTTAAATGTCACCGTCAAAGCAACATTTCATAAAACTCAAGCTTTAAACACTCATTTTATTAAAACGACTTCTTTGTTCTTCAACGAGTTTGCCAACTTGAATCCAACAAGTATAGCAAGCAGCACATCAGATGGTACAGTTTTGTTGCAAACTCGCCCTTATCACAACCAATATAAGGAGCCGCAGTTTGTAGCTTGATGTTGAATACAAGAACAATTAGTCGCAATGTACCAGATTTATAATTTAATTTAACTTTTGCTTTAACCGAAGTTTTAACGATATATTTGTTTTAAAACAGATAAAACTTGTACATGTCCTAAGTCTGTGTCTAATAATGAATAACTAGTACTTCCCCGCGACTTCTCGTGCAAAAAATCGGATTTTCCATACAAACTTTCATCCCCCATTTAACTCCCGTGATGATTTCATATCGCGATGGATTTTTAAACGATAGCAATATGGGTATTAAATGAAAGCCAGTAAAATGACCATTTCAAAAATATTATAATTTTTGCAGTCGGGTGTTTTGTTTTTTCAGTAATTAAGTTTGTAACAAGGTAGACAAATAAGGCAAACCCGAACTATGAATGCTAACAAGTAAACATAATTTTCAAAAAAACAAAACACCTGACTCCAAAAAAATATATATTTTTGAAATGGACTTTTTACTGGCTTTCATTTGATACCCATATTGCTATGGTAAGGAAATAATCAATCCCTCTTCCCCCCTTTATTCCCATTTACGGGCGCCATTTTAAAAATTTATACAGCCTATGTCACTCTCACAGTTTTGACAAATTCAACGACACTTCATTTGTCAAAAACTGTCCAGCCGTTAGGACTGTAGGGGCGTGCCAAACAATTATTCATACATACTCTCGAAAAACATAACCCTTCTTCCGCAGTCGGGTAAAAAATCTAAGAAATGGTTTTGATAATCTGTGTTCACGGTTACGATGAAAATTACCTGGTGTAACTGAGCAGGTTAAAAAATATTTTTCCGCATAATTCCTGCTCCGGGCGATTTATTTCAATTTGCGTTGATCCGGGGGAAGAATGTCCGCAATTTTTTTTGCATTCACTGGAGGGTTTGCGAGAAATATGTTTTTGGGAACGCGATCCACGATTTCAATGAACCTACTGCTAAAATTCAAACAATAAAGGTTGTATTTCTACTTCTGCACGTACAGCTTTTAGCGACGCACTATACTGTACAAAGTGTTACAAAACTACTTGTTAGAACTGAAGGGAGCTACTCAGTATCAGTAACCAAACAACTTTCTCCTAGAAACAAAGTTCTATGCCAAAAAAAATTAGGACATAAAAATCGATTGAATATGGAAAGTCAAAAATTTTTTGGCGTGTCTAGCCCTATATTTCTAAGAGAAAGTTGTTTATTTACTTATTCTGAGTAGCTCCCTTTCTCTACTTACGGGTTTTTTTAACACCTTGTATTTATAAAATAAAATTAAAACAGCTTATGGTCCGTCAAGAATAGACCTCTTCTAATAGAGCCAATACAATTGGGAATAACAGCTATAAGTCTGTTTAATCTATTCTATAATTCAAGGGACACTGTGAATAACGTCCATAATGGTATACATATAAAGAAGTTTTATTTTTGACTAGTATAGAATACCTACTTAAAGTCCGCCAATTGTACCTCCTATATCCTTTTTAGGTAAAATAAAGTATAAATAAATAAAATAAAAACAAGTTAATAAATTAACAAAACATACAGTTGGAAAATCCAACACGAGCACACGGCCATAGTCGCAACAATTATTTTTTTAAATGTAAGCCTAAAAGCCTTACCCTCCTTATGACGCAGTCGGATAAAAACAGTGGTAAATACGAGTAAGTACCTAAGGCTTAAACTAAATTACCGGCAAATCCGCGGTTGGCCCAGCTCAGTCACACTGAGGATTACGCTTTGCAGGGGAAAGTGAAAAATGTAAACCCTGAAATTATTGCGAACTTACGAGTATTTATACTTTTACTAATTTTATTTAAATTACAGCCTCGAAGATCTCCGAAAAGAAATCTCCGTGTATCTCTGGATGTATTATTGCTATCAACGTGCTTACTTTCTAGCCTTAAACACGGGAAAGGAGTGGAATTGTCGGAAAAGGGAATTCCACAGTCGAATGGATAATCATCAGTAAAAACACGTACAACAAATAAATAACAAAATTTAATCGAAAATAACATGCACAATTTAGAGTGTATAGTCCCAAAACATATCTCCAAATCTTAGCATAAGAAATGTTATTTCCTTGACCCAGCTGAGAATCGAACCCTCAATCCCTCATAAAACTCTACTCCTTAATTTAACTTTTCCAAATGCTTTTGCCCTAAAGTTCTCTGTGTTCAAGATGTAAAGAATCGTACAACCGTGCTACTTTGAACCTTATTTCTTCAACTTAAGGGCTACAAGTGTTTCTTTGATACTCAAGGGTGAACAGGGTTGTCAGTCACATGAGAATAAAACTTAATATTATTATAATACTAGCTGACCCGGCGAACTTTGTTTCGCCCAACAGTCATTGATCATTCTATCAGAATGATTTGTAAAATAAATATTAAATGATTACGTTAAATTCTTTATTTTACATTAATAACTCACTGAGTAGCCCCAAAGACGCGTTATTTAACAATGCAATTCATCAGAGATCTTATTTTTTGCCTGAATACACTTGCGTTCGGAAACGCGGTCACGTGGTACTTGAAGAATAGGTATTTAAATAAATAAATAAATAAATTGTTTCAACAAACACACCAATTACCTAGACCCAAACTAAGCGTGAGCTTGTGCTATGGTGACTAGGATAACGGATAGACATACTTATATTATACATTTATAAACATCCATGACTTAGGTACAAATGCTCGTGCTCATCACACAAACAATTGCCCCTTGCGAGATTCGAACCCGCAACCGCCTGGTTTAGAAGTCCGGGGCGCGCACAACTACACCAAGACGGTCGTCATCGTCATTTGAATAAAATGTTGCTGTCTCGATGCAATCTCTGGCGGCCGCCCAAACAAGAAATGGACAAATGAGCGCCAACCATAAAGTCATATAAATATAATCTTCTGTCTTTAATTAAATAAATAATGTTAACTTTGATTAATTAATCCATCAAAAACTTTGTGAAACAGTTTAAAATTTGGTAGACAACCAGTGTGGCTGAGAGGTTAGGCAATCGCCCGGAATGCGAGGAACGCGGGTTCGATTCCCGCCTCTGGTGGTCATTTTTTCAAGTGCAAAATTCTAGATTGCAAAGTGAATGCAAGCTTAATTTTTCGATTGTTAAATACTTGCAAAAGTATTTCTTTCGAGTGTTGAGGGTGTAATCCCAATAACATTGATGAAAGCAACGCGGCATTACAGCGTTAAGAAGCACTTGAAAATTTCGACAGACTGCCAACGCCAGGGTGGCCGAGAGGTTAGGCAATCGCCCGGTATGTGAGGAACGCGGTTTCGATTCCCGCCCTGGTGGTAATTTTTTCAAGTGCAAAAATATCTTATTAAATTTTACGTTTAGAAATCAGCACCCCTTGGCTTGTGGTTTTTATGCCCCCTATAAAAGGGCAGGTCGCCTATTGTAGACTGGCCCTTAACGCCTGCGCCGGATATAACCGCCGGGAACCGGTTTCATGCAGCCAGAGCCGGTTATTATTGGTGCGAGGCGGTAACAATGACAGTCACAATGATTTAAAGATGACGGAAAACAATTTAATTAGACACATTCTGTCAAGAGTAATAGTATATATTTTTAAATGCTTAGCCTGTAGTTCACTAATACATGTTTAACTAGCCGGTTTAGAATTGTTTAACATATTTTGTAAGCTAAGGGTTTATGTCAAATTAACTGTCAATCGTAGTTTACCGACTGTTTAAAAATTGGTGAACTCTGGTCTTTGAAGGGTGTAATTTAAAACCGGTCAAGTGCGAGTCAGACTGGCGCATGAAGGTTGACAGACAGACAGACGGATAGCGGTATCTAATAGCGTCCCGTTTTTACCCATTGGGTATGGAACCCCAAAAGTAAACCACATCCATACTAATATTATAAATGCAAAAGTGTGTTTGTGTGTCTGTTACCTCTTGACGCTTAAACGACAGGAGACAGTTCGAGAACCTGGGAAGGACATAGGCTACATTTTGTCGCGATATAAAAACATTAAGGGGGTGAAATGGGGGGTGAAAGTTTATCTGGAAAATCCAACTCTTGCGGGCGAAGTCGCGGGGAACCACTAGTTTCATAAAACGAAAAAAATATACCTTGAAAAATTAAAAAAATATAGCTTGACTATGTATTACTTAGCGTTATCAGTGACAATCACTCAATAAGACCGAAGAAGAATCACCCTTATTTCGTCAGTTGTAGGTACTCGATGGGGACCACTTAAAATTAAATGAAGTTCCTTAGTCATTATTCTCATAATTTTAGCAATTTGTTCGCAAGTTTTAGGAAATTAAATTAAATTTCGATCACAAAAATTGATCGACTGTGTCATACGGTGGGACTCGAACCCACGACGCTCCGCTATCCGGGCGAATGTTCTTGCCAACTGAGACGTTTTAGTCAGTCGACGAATTGCTGTAAGTGCTATGCCACTGAAGTTCCGTGGCTTAGTTATCGTTAGCAGGCACTGAATGAACGCCATAATACAAGTACGCTGGACTAAACGTTCTCTAAGTAATGACAGGTAATTTTGTCCCCGAGTGTCTAGGGAACTAAAATTGAGTAACTTGCATAATATGTTTATGTCAACTCTCATTAGCTCAGTACAGCAGTCAGCGCCAAAATGGCGATAATCAAATGGCTCCATTTTAAGGTTGACAGTATGCGTCCAGCGTACTTGTATTATAGGGCTGACTGCCTCGTTGGTCTAGTGGTCAGCACGCTGGGTACTATCCACGAGGTCCCGGGTTCGAATCCCGGGTCGGACCGAGAGTGTTTGGGTTTTTCTGTCTTGAAATTACTCAGACACAGCTCCGGAGTCAGGAAGTTGGTGGAGATAACACCCCCGTGCCTCGGAAAGCACATTAAGCCGTTGGTCCTGGGCCTGATCTGTCTACGGTCATGTCAGACTGCCGTCTCACCGAATTATGAGAGTGAAGGAATAGAGAGTGCACCTGTGTATTGCGCACACACTTGTGCACTATAATATGTCCTGCGCAGTTGGCTAATTACTGTTGAGTCAGTGTTAGAAGGCCTTGCCATAAGTATTTCATACACAAACTGGACTAAAACATCTTAAGCCCGGTTCTTTTCAAAGTGGACCTAGTTTGAGGCTGTTTTAATTGCCGCCCGCAATACGTAGTGTTGTCACTTTGTATCGGAAAGTATCGACTTTTAAACTAATGCTAGAGCATTAGTTTAAAAGTCGATACTTTCCGATACATAGAGAAATTGATGGAATCAGACGTTACTTTGCGGAAATCCATTATTAAATGGGGAAAATAAAATAAAATTATTTTGCTTTTTCCCGCTAAGAGCGGAATTCATACATCGTACTAATACTAGATCGTATACCATTTATGTATTGAAATTTGTTTGTGGTCCAAGTTAATAAATAAATAAATTACTTTGTTAGCGGAAATATAAAGCAAACTAATTTTATTTTTCCCATTTCCCAGCTCTAGCAGTATGCTAGAGCTCCAACGACCCAGGAGTATGTGTAGCAAAGAATCAAGGTCGAGTGCTCGCACGACGGCTTTCATGGTATCGCCATACAGACATACATCGGGCAATACAGTTGATGTCTTGTAGATTTTACTCAAATATAATTTTCAATTTTGCGTGAAAGTCAACAAAAATAATCGTTAGAACGTCAGTTACTGTTATTTTTATCCAACTGCGGAAAGAGGGTTATGTTTTTCGAGAGTATTTATGTATGTATTATATGTATAATTGTTTGGCACACCCTACAGCCCAAACGGCTGGACAGTTTTTGATATATGAATTTGTCAAAATTGTGAGAGTGACATATGCTATATACATTTGAAAAATGGCGCACGCAAAAGTAAACGGAGGGGGAATTGATTTTTTCCTTACCATAATAGCAATATCAAATTAAAGCCAGTAAAAATACCATTTCAAAAATATAATAATTTTTGCAGACGGGTGTTTTGTTTTTCAATAATTATATTTTTCAATAAATACACTGGCAGTGACCAGTCTGGTCTGGTCCGTATTATTGACTATCGATATCCGCCTGTCATTTTATCGATATCAAAGCAACTCGACATCTCCCTCCGACTGTATTGAGACTGCATCAGCCGGAGCTGTTGACTTGCTGAGCTGCGTAATGACTTGCGTAGGGAGGGGCAACGGATAACGGCAGCGGTATCGTTACATACCTATTCGCTATTTAGGTACTAATCTCGACTGTCTCGTTGCGTTGGTCTAGTGATCAGCATACTGGGTACTATCCACGAGGTCCCGGATTCAAATCCCGGGTCGGGCCGAGACTGTTGAGTTTTCTGTCTTGAAATAGCTCAGACACAGCTTTGGAGTCAGTAAGTTGGTGGTGTTAACACCCCCGTGCATCGAAAAGCACGTTCAACCGTTGGTCCTGTGCCTGATCTTTCTACGTAAGGTCATGTCAGACTGCTGTCGCACCGAATTATGAGAGTAAAGGAACAGAGAGTGCATCTGTGTACTGCGCACACACTTCTACAGTTTAATATCTCCCGCGCAGTTGGCTAATTTCTGTTGAGATAGGCCGCTGTAGTCGAAATTCGGCTAGAAGTACATTATTATTTATATTTATACTAATCTTATTAACTAATATAAGCTAAGTCGTGATATGGCTATTCGGTATGTAGGCCTCCCTCGTTGGTCTGGTGGTGAGTCTGCTTTACTAACCAAGAGGTCCTGGGTTCAAACCTTAGGATTAAACATTTCTCGCGCATATGGCGAATCTCGGTCAAGATTGGCCACCGTGGTTGAAATCCGACTAGGAGGACATTATGTTACGAGTTGATATACGATACTGACAGCCGCGGCTCATTTCCAAGTCCCCCAATTTTTATTTGTAATGGGTTTGCTCTTGACTCTAGACTAAGCCAGACAAGGCGTAGACAGAGTCGACGGTAGAGCGAGCTCACCCAGAAGGTTCTGGCATTCCCACTCACCGACGGAACATAGCAAGCTGCTTGTTGCCGGGCTCTGGTGGAAGTGTGATGACTACCAGGCGGCACCTAACGTTCCCGTTTAACATTATTCCCGGTATAATGTGTTTTAATCCTCGTTAAAGTACCGTTATCAGTATCCTCTCCCTACGGCGCAGGTCAAGAGGTGCTCGGAAACGTTACGACGATATTTGAATTTTTAAAGCGGCGTTTACGCCAAGCAAAGCAGGGCTAGGCTGACCACACTGTCAGCACTATTGGGGAGCTAACTGATTTTCGTAACGTTACCCGTTAATTGAATTAAATTTCGTTCACAAAAAATAATCGACTGTGTCATCCGGTGTCCCACCGATGATAGGACGGTTACACGTCTCCAAGGATATAGGTTATGTTGCTTAGTGAGAAATTTTGGCGTAAGTATCTAGTCTAAATGTGTAACACCTTAATGTACCTACATGTTATATAATCATTATCATGTCCTATATACCTATAAGGTGAATTGTGGCTGTACTTAACAATATATTGTATGCGACATCTTGTTATACCCCTGCTTATTTGAACTAATATATGATATTGATCATCATTGTCTGACTTCTAAAAATCAGTTGGTTTTGTTATGGGTTCTAAATCTGACTGTCGTAAATACTTAGAAACGTCAAACAAAGTTAATCCTTCATACAAAGACAAAGAAAATGACAACGAGACTTAATTGAAGCTTAATGTAATTGAAGACTCTTTATAAATCGTTTAGAAATACTAAATTTTGTTTTGTTCCTAGGTTTTTCTGTCTTGAAGTAACTAAGAAACAGGTTTTCGAAATCAGAAAGTTGGTAGTGTTAACACCCCCGTGCCTCTTAAAGCACATTTATTTGTTGTGTGTATGTCTCTATCTTCCAGCTTCTAGATTAGCATTCTGATTATGAGGATTTTTGCATGTAAACATTTTGCTCATCATCAGTTTATTTAGTGGGGATTAGTGGGGTTGAAAAATCGATTTAGATTAGTCTTATGTTTGTGAAAACGCGTTTTCAAGTTTTCTTGCGTTTTTATTTCGTAATTATTCGACGCAGATTAAGACACCAAATTTCGTCCCAGCGACCACGGACATCGTGGTGTAATACGTAAGACGTCGGATTGAAGAATCATAGAAAGCGTGGTGGGTTCGAATCTTGATCGGTCGACGAAAATTTTTCTTCCTTTTTTTTAAATTAATAGTAGTAACCGATTGAAACTCGGTCTTCCAGGTATTATTATAATTTGTCACCCTACAAATTTATTCAAACTCTATTTGAAGCGGAATCGGCCGCGTAACGAGGCCGCGTCTTCCGTCCAATTACTCGTAACCTACATCTTTGAGACGAAATAGCATCTGCACAGATTAAGTAACAAAACAAAAAGTAAAATTTAAAAAAACCTCCTGACACAAAAAATAATCTCTATTCAAATTGATCGGACATAAGAAAGTTAGTCAAATCCCCTCATCAACTATAAAAGAGATGATGATCTTCGGCTGAACAGATTTTCATGAAACATGGCCATATGGATTTGGCAGACACCTAACATGATCTGAAAAAAAAAACGAAAAGAGTCCCACAAATATCGCTTATAGGTACAGAGTCGTGGAAATTCACTACTACAGATTCAATAACCGGCCAAGTGCAAGTCGGACTCGCTCACTAAAGGTTCCGGTAATGTTGCCGGATAGCGGCAACAGAAATATATCATTAAATGAGTGATTCTCCGAGGGCCGGTTTTTGGCGGTCACACGTTTTTAATTCCCAACCCATTCAATAAACAGCTTCGGAATCAACTTTAAATGATTCTCTGTTTATTCATCTACACGAACATAGTTTTAAATATAAATTAGAGTTTACAGTTATTTTGTAAATAATACTACCTACCATACTTTACCACCAAAAACGGGAGCAAAACCGGTGTTCTCCGCGCGTCCGCACGACCTCGCGCTCAGCTCAACCACTAATATCTTTATTGTTTGTTGTGTTATGTACACATACTATATATCAAAAATATATATAGTATAAAAATATATATAGTATAAAGTATAAAAACAGTAATGATATCGTTTAAACAGAAAGAGTTGGAAAATATTTTGTCTCGGTCACACGATTGTGGTAGATTCGTAACCACGACATATATTGCCTCATAGCTTCAAAGAGCCTCAATTTTCTGACAAACTTAATGGCCCTACGAAAACTTTAGTTCCATTACAGCAACATTGGAGGATAAACACCTTTCTTATCGCTTTGATACAGAAAATACAGGCACATAAATTCATCAACATTTTTTTGGCAACCTTTTGAAGAAACCCTTCATGGTAAAATTTTAAAGATAATAGAATGATTTAGATGTAAGTGTTGAATATTCAGTATAAAACCCCTTTTCAATTTCTTCGCCCGCTATTTATTTTTTATATTTATCAAGAAACAACTAGTAAATTTTTGAAAATGTTAAACTTTCGTAACTTTTGTGACATGGTTTTCGTGGACATTTGACCACGAAGGTTACCTTTCACTCCACGTGACGTTACGAAGGCCTCTTTATGCAATCTTAATTTACTTTTCTATCGGTCTGTAGATGTTTTTAAATGATCATGTTATCGTTTTCTCCCAAAGGTATTAGCAAACGATAGTTTGTGTAGGTAGAAGCATGAGTTTTTCTTGTATTTATCTATTTTAGTCAAATATGGTTGATATGCCTTATTTATTTAACTCTGATGTTTTACTAACTAAATAAATGGTTGGCTTATTAATTTATCGACGTCAATAAGGAAAGTTCTTAATAGAATTCATATACGAATAACTTGATAAAACACTGTCCTTGATTGAAGTGTGCACGTAAGAAATAAAAAGGATTTGGCATAAACAATACATCACACACACACTTGGGGAAAAGAAGCTGGAGGGTCTTGGCACTATGCTTGTCTCCCAACAAGGGCCAGACGAATTTCCGTGTTCAAGGGGAACACTTTTCTGTATCTATTGAAAACGAAAACAAGTGTGACAAGTGATTTAATTAGGTAGGGTCACCTTGGCTGGACAGAGTCCGAAAAACTTACTTACGTTGAGCTGCCCTCAAATTTGCCATACCTTCTGGGTAACTAGGTCATAAGTTCACAAATTGTATTATATATTTTATCCTTATAATGTATACACCTAGTACGCAAATGTGAATAAATAAATAAACTACGCAAGAGCATCTTTTTGACCCAAATACTTCAGTGCTTAAAAACGAACGTCTACAACCAATCCGAAACACGGTCTCTTTCTAAGGGCATAATAAAAAAAGTTTAAGGACTCACAACGAGCTATGTTGGGTGTGTCTCCACGGGATTGAATTGAAGAGATACGTAGAAGAACTAAGGTAACAGACCTATGTCTGAGTGATCTACAGGGCTATCCTGTAGATTACTAAGCTCAAAGTGGCAGTGGGCAGGGCGCAGTGCAAAAAGTTTCTTGATTGGATTTCATTTGGTCAAGAGCGGACGCGTAGGGTGTCCACCAGCAAGATTGACAGACAACCCTGCAAAGGTCGCATGATCGCACTGGATGCAGGCCGCATGTAACCATTCACGTTGGAAGTCTTTGGGGTAGGCCTATGTTTATCTGTGGACGTCTTGCATCTGATTATGTTAATTATGTAATTGATATGCATGTGTACATTTAGTACATAAGCTAACAAAAATAAACCTTATTTTTTCGTACTGGACTAGAGAACCTTTACTTTCTATCTACTAGTTGTTTTTAAAATATTATACATTTTATGCCGTTACTGTCTGATAGCTGGGCAATGGCCTCTCCTAAGTGTGTTTATTTGTCTCTATTGTTGTTGTTAGGAAAATCTGCAGCAAAATAAAATACCTAAACAATTAATTGTTTTGAATTAATGTAAAGACCATAATGACTAGTTAGCGGTCAGCGCATAAGTTGAAACAAGAATCGCTTTCTCAGTGTAAATACAATGGCTTTTTGTATCTCATATTAAATTAAGAGGTAACATCTTATAACCTATAAGATAATAGAAGAATAATTAAGACGGAGGTGCTGCAGTACTTCTTCTTCTTCAGTAGAATTTCGCTATAAAAAGTACGTATCGTAACTTTCGTGGAATCAGAAATAACTTTCGTGGGTACCGAAATTTCAAAATTAAATATCGGAAAGAATAACAAACCGATTTGTTTGATTCCAACAGGATTCATTATAATTTTAGGCCTTCTTTAGTGTAGTATTTTTTTCTTGTCAAAAAAACTTAAACTAAAAATCGCCACAAAGGTGACGCGGAGAATGCTTTCCGGAGAATCACTCAAATATTGAACTGTCCATCTCTCACTGTTCCTGAAATTGATTGATTGAGAGCCTGTTGACAGACAGACGGATAGTGGAGTCATAGTGACGTTTCTACCCTTTGGAAAAGAAACCCTTAGCATTGCATAATAACCCTTCAAGGTCCTTTATATAAAACCCCAGCGCTCATAACAATATCCTGAACCACATATCCAGACCCTGCCAAGTAATATAACTAAATCCACAGAAATCAAAACTAACTTCCAAAATAACTTGAAACCACAATGAGCAAACAAGAAATAATCAACTATAAAACAAACTAATAGTCGGCCACCGCAAAACTACTAAAGTTCTGTTTAGGCGCCGCGCAGATGGTCCACCGACCACGGCCACACCGGTGGCTAGCGACAAGCTGTTTCCATTGTTTTAAAGTACCTGGACGACAGAGCTTTACTTGGTTACTACTACTTAATAATAAAAAAGCTTTATATTGCGTAAGTCTTATTTAAAAAACTAAAAAAAGCTATAAAATTGTATATCATCATCCTCCTAGCATTATCCCGGTCATGCACCGCACGTGAGGGCCCAGGGTCCACTGACCATGATCCAGGATGTGACAGATCAGGTAATTACAGTGGAGCGACTGCCATCTGACCTCCGTGACCCTGTTACCAGGGGAACCTGGCCAGTATTGGATTATGGTTACAGATGCAGTCGCCTGAATGTGCAGGTTTCCTCACGATGTTTTCGCACACCGTAAGAGCATCGGTTAGTGAAACAACTAATGTACATAACTCGAAAAAAGTCATTAGTACATGGCGGCATGTGGGATCGAACCGGTGCCTCCCGCATGAGAGGCAGCCACTGCGCCACCGACGCTCTAGCTATAAAATTGTATATACAAAAGAAAAACAAAAGTAAAAAATATTTTGTCACCGAGCGAGATTTGAACCCTAGCCGCATAGTCAGTCCTAAGTTTTATGCATCACAATGCGAAATAAGCGACTACATTCTGCGTCGGACAATGTGTAAAAAACGCATAAAAACTTGAAAACACGCGTCCTAAACATAAAACTAATTTAGATCGATTTTTCACCCCCGAACAAATTTTTGCGAAATCGTTAGAGCCGTTTCTGAGATCACAAATAAATTTAAATAAATATACAAGAATTGCTTGCTTAGGGTATAAGATACGTTTTGGATGGAGTCGCCGCACACGTGAAGCGAGTGGCGGCCACTGGCGACTCGGTTTTCGCGACACGCCACCGGTGGCGGTCACTCGCCATTTTGACTAAACATCTGTCAAAGGATCTGACAGATACTTTTTATCGACACTTGTCTATTTTAGTGGCCAAGTACAACCTTAGTTTGCGCGGGCGCCCGGGCGTGGCGCGCGACTGCCACCGGCGGCGGTGGTCGGCGGCCAATCTGCGCGGAGCCTAAGGCTAGCTACGACCTGGGTAACCGCTACTCGACCAAAGTATTACTGGGTGAAATCACAAACGGCGATAGTGTTGCTCTTAAGTCGACTATCGATATTTCCAGTAGATTAAATAGTCACTTATGTTATACAAAAATATATCTTTTTAGGGTTCCATACCAAAAAAGGAAAAAACCGGCCAAGTGCGAGTCGGACTCGAGCACGAAGGGTTCCGTACCATTAACTTACAACATGACACATTCTAGGCAAAAAAACTTTTAAAGTTTATACTGTTCTTTTGGAAAAAAGTATATATTTTTACACTTCTGGACACATCTATTGGCCCACCTTGTATTTTCAGTTTCGTTTGGTCCTAGCTAAAATTTTATATTAGGTCGAGCAAAAAGTTTTTATGCAGTTTTGAACCTGGCACATTAACAATTTCATTCGTCTTTTTTCGAATTTCGAACACAAAATTCAATTTGGAGCCTGTTTTTTGATATCAAACAATCGAATACTAAGAAAACTTGGTTTTATTGGTTTACTTGGATTTAATTCTTGAAAAAGTGATTGATATTTTTGGTTTTTTATCAATAATCTATGGATACTTCACCTGAAGTCGCCGCCCAAGCTGTGGCACTTATTCAGGCCGGACACAGCCAAAGAAACGTGAGTGCTTAACTTAATTTAAGTCGATCTGCGGTCCGAAATGTTTATCGGAGGTACCTAGAGACTGGCGGCTTTGTTAGTCGCCAAGGAAATCCACGATCTCGGGTCACAACTGAAAGGCAGGATCGATTCATCGTGACGACCAGCTTGAGAAATCGTCACCTTACCTTCATTGAGATACAAAACCAACTTTGCGACTTTCACGGAGTATCTGTGAGCGCTCGAACTGTTCGGAGAAGGTTAAAAGAACGCGATATGGTACCACACAAGCCAGCTAATGGGCCCAAACTAACGCGAGCCCACCGAACAGCGCGCCTTCATTTCGCACGCAGTCATCTAAATTGGACACAGCAAGATTGGAGCCGTGTACTCTTTTCTGATGAGTCTAAAATTGTGTTACATGGCAATGATGGAAGGAAGAAGGTCTACCGACGTAAGGGAGAGCATTTCGCACAATGCTGCTTTGAAGAGAGGGTTGCTTATGGCGGTGGCTCATGGACTGTCTGGGGCGGTATTTGCGAGCGGCAAAACTCAACTTGAGGTTGTTACAGGACCACGGCTGCCAACATTAAATGCTGAAAGGTACATTCGTGAGTGCTTAGAACCTCACGTGATACCATACGCGGACTATGTGGGCCCAAATTTCCTTTTTATGCATGATAGTGCAAGAGCCCATGCGGCCGGCATCGTCAGGGAATATCTTCGGGATGTGAACATCACAGTTATGGACTGGCCAGCCAGAATCCCAGACATGAACCCCATTGAGCACATGTGGGACGAGCTAAAAAGACGTGTTAGGGCTCGTCAGCCAGTTGCCCAGACGATGCAGAAGTTGAAAACTGCCATAGAAGAGGAATGGGAGATGATCCCTCAAAATTTCATAGAGCGGTTGATAAACTCTATGCCTAATCGTATGAGAGCTGTGGTAGATGCCCATGGAGGCAACACGCGTTATTAAATTAAACCTTTATTTGATACAACATGTTTTTTATTCAAAAATCAATTGCCTTTAACAAGGCGCATATGCGACTTGTTAGGCGTAGTTCCATGTCGTATGGTATTCTGAATTCAAATTTAAAACAATACGATCGAAAAAGATGGTAAAGATAGTTTAAAACTGCATCAACAGTTTTTGTTCAATCTAGCAATCATATTTCGGTAGGGGCCATCGAAACCTAAACTCTAAGGTGGGCCAATAGATGTGTCCAGAAGTGTATTTTATTTATAATTTCAAAAATATTCATCACAGGATACCCGAAACAATTTTAAATAAGAGTTTCCGCGCCTGTTTTTTTACGTGAGTGATTTGAAGTTTATAAGTACTTTAGAAATTACAGGGGGGGAGGTGCGAGGTGATAGTAACCTATCTAAAAAAAGAGTGCTTATTGACCTTGATTTTTCATTCCTCTCTTCTCCTTACGACATGGTAGACTAAGAGATCATGATAGCTGGATGGCGGCGGGAGTAAGAGGAGCGAGTCCACGCGTACGAAGTCGCGGGCAACACCTACTAACATACAGACCAAAATTTCAAGTACTACATTTTTGTACTATAAACCTTAACTAAGGCCTGGGAGTTAGTTTTGTAATCAATGTACAGAATTCGACTGCCTAAAGTTTAATAAACAGTGTGTCCGGGTTTCGAGTGGCGATAATTAACTATCGAAAATCGAAAAAAATATATCGACAAAAACCCCCATGCTGGGATTCTAACTGAAATGGCAGCCAGTCTTATTATTTTTTAAAATGCTGTTTCTATGGATCTGGAAGTCCAAAAAGTTATGAAAATGATTGATTTGGAAGGTGACGCTATGGCCTATCAAGTGAAATAAGGATTAATTCAAAATTATTAACCGTCATAGAGAAAAAAAATGTGTAAATCTTACAAACAATTTTTGAATAGTTTTTTAAACCTAGTTACAAAATTAAACCCAAAAAAGGATTTTTTCTAAATTTTTTTTAGAAATAAAAAAAGAAAGAAAGAAAATACATTTATTAATGAATGGAATTTATTATTTTTAAGAAATTCATTAGGATTATGTCTTTAAAATGTGATAAATAAAACGCCCTTAAACTATCGCTAGTCGAAACCCGGACACCCTGTATATGTATTCGGCTCACTGCACATAATAAGCTCCCAGTGGCGACAGACCGGCTTTACAACGAAACGTCAAAGCGAATTAATTTAAGCAACGATTAATCATAAAATACGCTATTACGCGTAATTCGCACGCGCCGCCGCCAGGCGCCACTCTTATACACTTAGACAGGGTTATGTATTTATTTAACCTTTTAGCGACTTTAATTCTAATGGTAATTGTATCAATAATCTGCTTACTACGAACGAGTACTAAAAGCATGTTTTCCAGACAACTTTTGGGTAAAGGTGGTTGTGTTTTTACCCGACTGTGAAAGAGGGTTATGTTTTTCGAGAGTATGTATGTGTGTATGTATAATTGTCTGGCACGCCCTACAGCCCAAAGAAACGGCTAGAAAGTTTTTGACATATGAGGTGTCGTTAAATTTGACAAAAATGTGATAGTGACATCGGCTGTATACATTTTAAAAATGGCGCCCGCAAATGGAAATAAAGGGGGAAGGGGGAATTGGTTTATTCCTTACCATACCAATATGGGTATCAAATGAAATCCAGTAAAAATACAATTTCAAGAATATAATAATTTTTACAGCCGGGTGTTTTTTTTCCATAATTATGTTTTTTTTCATCATATAACCAGCTTGTAGAATACTATTTTATTTACAAGTAGCCCCGTATCTTGACAGCTTTCAAAGACCTCTGTTCCCAACAATAAAACATTCACTCATTCGTCGGGAGTCGGGTGGCCATATTGCTTTTCTACTTCAAGTTAGTTATAATTTGAATCCTAATCAACCAGTCGTGAGCGCATCGTGCTCTGCTCCTTCTTTGGACCCTTTGTAATAATTGTGCTGCGTGCTGTGCCAATAAACATAATAGTAAAACTAGCCCTGCATATTAATCTTAAACTACAAACAACCCGCGGCCTCACAACCTCTTAAATATTATCACTAAAAAGTTTGAAAGAACTTTTTTATCGCCAAGTGAAAGAAACGTGGGAGGAACCGCTGCTAATAAATAAAACAACGCAATAAATATGACTTCATGAGATTATTTGTGCATAACTGCATCAGCGTGATAGCGAAGTGCAGACGTCGACAAGCAATGCCTCTTCCTGCCGCCGGGGACTTACTTCCGGCACGGATTGTGTCAGAATTATTATACAGTGCACAATGGGCTAAGCAGTAGTATTGCAAAGAGCATCTACAAGTTATTTACATTTGCCCCCTTAACCAGTCAAATACCTAATCTGCCACAATCCGGATCATGGTCAGCGGACCCTGGGCCCTCGCGTACGAGTGCACAACCAGGATAACGCTAGGAGGAAACTTGATCTCTGAATGGTAAGGGGGTCCCTTACCATTCAGAGATTAAGTTTCCAGACACAATAGAAAATCAATTGTTATGCGACCGCCGGCGGTCTTATGATCATCAAGGGGTTAATAATAATGATTATACCACTCATAATTATTTTAACTCAAGCAATTTGGTTGCAAGTTTTTACGTTATTTTAAATTAAATAAATTTCGCTCATAAAAATACCGTTGTTATAACACCTAAATAAAATCTGGACTAGCTTATTTTGAATTCATGACAGACAGGTGAAATGACATGTTATTATTCATACTAATATTATAAATGCGAAAGTGTGTCTGTCTGTCTGTTACCTCCTGACGCTTAAACCACTGAACCGATTGAGATGAAATTTGGTATGGAGACAGGTCGAGGCCCTAGAAAGGACATAGGCCACATTTTGTCGCGATATAAAAACATTAAGGGGGTGAAATGGGGAATGGAAGTTTTCTATGGAACATTCAACTCTTGCAGGCGAAGTCGCGGAATACTGTAGTATTCCGCGACTCTAAGTAATGATTATAAAGGGAAAAGGAAAAGAGAAAGGCCTAAAAGGTCATAGATGGACCGAAAAGGAAAAGTTATGTGTCTTGTCGTACCGAAAGGTCAAGGAGATGGCATGGAATAAAGAGGAATGGAGAAGACTCCACCGACAAGAGCGTAGCTCTTAAATTGAAAGAGATAGTTGACATAACATTGTGGAGACAAACATTTCAAATTCCGTTTCATATTTATTAACTTGTTAAAGTGTCAAAATTATTATTAGTACGGCGCGGCGGTTAATAATCACAAATGAGATTCTTTAACAAAATGGTACGAGAACGTGCAACATTACAAATGATCAGTTTGTATCAAGTGGTCTCACAAATGTGGCAATATGACACACAAAACCTCACATATCGAAGCCAGTATCACTCCTGAAACTCCTGGAGTGTCGCGATAGATAGTGCACAAATGCAGAGCTCGCCTTTAACGATAAGACCGCCTAGATCGTACGTATTACATAAACATAGGTATGGTGTTTTCTGAGTAAATTGTTTTGTTATTTTTTAGCGGTGTGCAATAAAAAAAAACGAAAAGTCGGACTCGAGCACGAAGGGTTCCGTACCATTAACTTACAACATTAGACAGTATATGCAAAAAATATTTTTAAGTTTATACTGTTCTTTTGGAAGAAAGTATTTATATTTATTTTATTTATAATTTCAAAAGTATTAAAACACAATTTTACGGATGACATCGCGATTTATTTACATTTTTTTTAAAACCTGACGTTTCGAACACTTTACAGCGTTCGTAGTCACAGGGAGACAGACAGTCTCCCTGTGACCACGAACGCTGTAATTAAAATGGTGTTTTAATGAGTTCAACAATTCGCGTAAACATAAGAAACAAATATTTCAAAAGTATTCATCACAGGATACCCGAAACAATTTTAAATAAGAGTTTCCGCGCCTGTTTCTTTACGTGAGTGATTTGAATTTTATAGGTCCAATACTAGAAATTACGGGGAGGGAAACACCGTGTAAACGACTTTGGCGGGCTATATCTCGCAAATGGTAAAGCTGATAAAAAAATGTTGTATGGAAACCCTACCTTATTTTCATAGTCCTTTTCAACGATACCCCACACAAGGGGGTACACTCAAAAAAATAATTGACCCCCCCTTTACATGTATGGGGAGTCACCCTTAAAAAGGGGTAATTTTAATTTTTCGTATTTTCAAAACTGAGATCTATATGTGAAGTATCCTCGAACCAAGTTACATGCAAATCAGTTCATAAACGAGGCCCTAGGGCGGCTTGATAACTTCTGACAGTAAGGTTTGTCACTTGCCTTACATACACCCCTCCACCAATCCGCACTGAGCCCGCGTGGTGAAGTATGGCTCGTTCCTCCTCATAGTTGAGGTGAGGCCTTTTTCCAGCAGTGGGATCTAATAGGCTGACTTATAGTTCATAAACGTAGAAGATATTCTGCTGTGACAGACTAGGACGGACGGACTGAACGATCTTATAAGGGTTCCTTGTCGGACTACGGAACCCTAAAAATCCCTCCATCTGTCGCAGGCGGGTAAAAAGTTATATAGTAGTAGTAGTCGCTTAGTACCGTCTAATCTTATTTATAAAATAAGCCGAATATACTTTTGTAAATTCAAAAGCCTCCGCTTATAGCGAAGGCAAATGCTTTGAAATAAAAGTTGTGTTACTGTACTCTTCACACTGTACTGTGGTCTCTTTTCCTCCCCAGGGCCACATTTCAGTGCTAATTTTGTTCCTAGATTTATTGCTTCAGACAGATGTTGCTGATTACAGAATAAAATGTTTCCACTACATTTAGCCGCTTATAAATTCAATGTTATTTGCATTTTCTACTGGGATTTTGAACAAAACATTTTATATGTACATATTTGCTTACGTGGTTTTTCTCCCATATCCATTAAGCTACATTTTGTAGTTAAAAAATAGCAAGGGGATATTTATTTATTAAGTAACATCGACGTGAAGAAAAATATGGACTCGGTGTTGCCTACATTAAAACTGAAGCACCAAAGAAAGCCAGTCATCGTCGTAAATACACGATCTTCTAACGCACTCACTCACACCAAAGTAAGCCGATCGGCCGCCATTGTAACATTATGAAAGTCCACTTTTGAGTATTTTCCCGCTGAATTGGAATATTTCCCAATCTTTCCGTTTTTTCCCATAATTTCCCGTATTTTTCTTTTCCATCCCAATTTTTTCTTTCCTTGCCCATCGCTAATCTCACACACACAGGCTTGAACCCTGCTTTAGTCTTTAGTATCGCGGTACGAAGTGAATATTATTTTCAAGTCGATGTTTTGTAACTATACGTATACTGACAGATTACAATCAATGCATGCACATGACTTATGTAATTTTATGGTTATTCTTATGACTAGAAAGTAATCCATAAATAGTATACACAGCATGACAATTTTATAGTAACAGACAATGCAAAGCTCAGCTTAAACAGTAAGTATTATTATTTTAAGGGAGTATTATCAACAAAACTAATTTTTTTAAAAAAAAGAGAACGCTTCTAACATGCGAGTGTATCCTCTTTTAGACAATCAGTGACCGTTTTTTTTTATATAAAGAAAATTTACTAATAAATACGTATACTTATATCTATTCATATCCTTCCTCTCACACAGCAGTTCGTTGTAAGTTCTGCTCTTTTGTAAGTTCTGGATAAAAAATCTTAGGTATGCCTTTAACTAAATAACCAGCGATAGTTCAAAAAAACCGGCCAATTGCGAGTCGGACCGGCGGCCGAAAGGTTCCCTACCATTATCTACTTCATATTACTGTAAATAATTTTTTCTAGGAATTTTTTGTATTTGGTACAAAATTATCCATCACCCAAGTTTTATTAATATTATTGCTAAACTAATAAAGTTGTCTTAACCGCTATAGTTTTCCTTTAAGCAGCTTGCCTAGCGTTTAGGAGCTAACTCAACATGAAAGTTCAACTTTCCGAACAGGAAAGATGATAAACTATTTTTTTAAATTTTATTTTACCACTTTGTTGGCGTAATTGGTATACATACACCTATAAAATAACAGCTTTGTAGTACTAACAGTATTTTAGCAAAATCTCGGACAGACGGACATGACGAAACTATAAGGGTTGCTTGTCAGGAATTCGGAACCCTAAAAATTAACATGATGTTCAATGTTTAATTAGGATGACGATGATACAGCTGCCCAAAATCGTGCAGAGTGGAAAAAGGGTAGGGAGGACTTTGCTCTGCAGTAGGATACCACCACTGACCTCTATAACACAAGTATGTACAAACAAAAAATTGTAAAATAAAAATTTTTTTTGGCCAAAAATATTTTTTCATTGGGATTATGTCTCTAAGTGTGTGCTTGTAGCGCAGTGGCGGCAGCGCTTTGGTAGTGATACCAAAAGTTAAGCAACCCACGGCGCGGTCGTGATTGGATGGGTGACCATCCCGACCATTTAAGTGACGTCCATGACAAGCATCTCCGTGCTTCGGAAGGCACGTTAAGCAGTTGGTCCCGGCTAATATCTGTGGTATTAGTCTTTAAGCCTAGTCAGAGGCCCTAGGGCGACTTGATAACATCTGACAGTAAGGTTTGTCACTTGCCTTACAGACACCCCTCCACCAATCCGCACTATAGATCCCACTGCTGGGAAAAGGCTCACATCAACTATGAGAAGGTACGAGCCATAGCCCATACTCCACCACGCGGGCTCAGTGCGGATTGGTAGAGGGGTGTCTGTAAGGCAAGTGACAAACCTTTCTGTCAGATGTTATCAAGCCGCCCTAGGGCCTCTGACTAGGCTTAACGACTAATACAAACAGATATTAGCCAGGACCAACTGCTTAACGTGCCTTCCGAAGCACGGAGATGCTTGTCATGGACGTCACTTAAATGGTCGATTTGGTCACCCATTCAATCACGACCGCGCCGTGGGTTGCTTGACTTTAATATTGTAAAATAGCATTATTATTATTATTGCTCTCTTTGGTAAAAACGTCTGGTTTAGAATATTGGTTTAATTAAACTCCAGGTGTAACTAATATGTTATTAAAGTTAATAAAAGGTGAAAAAAAATTAAGGGCGCGCCTAAAGAACTGATTTGCGAAGTGGGCGTTAGACGAAATAAGTTTCGGAATCTATGCTCTACATAATAATAATGAAAAAATATTGAAAGAATTGGTTCTCTTCTCCTTAGTTGGTTTATGGCCAAGTCAGGAGGGGTCATGGGTTGAACACCTCACTATTGAATTTGCCTCAATATTTTGTGTCGGGTCGTCAAAATGTGACACCTTCCACCACCATTTTACTAAAGCCATCTTGTGTAATAGATAGAAATCATCACAAACACGTCTCTGGAAGAAAAGCAACAACCATGGCGGAAAGTTGTTTAAATCTCGACATAGATGGCGATATTAAAAGGTGTCAAGGGTCAGTTGAAATGTGTATTTAGATAGATAGATGGCGCTACCGACTAGGAGAAACAAGCAAATATTATTATAACAAGTAAACATAATTTTCGAAAAAACAAAACACCCAAAAATTTATATATTTTTGCAATGGACTTTTTACTGGCTTTCATTTGATACCCATACTGCTATGGTAAGGAAAAAATCAATCCCCCCCCCTTTATTTCCATTTGCGGGCGCCATTCAAAATTTATATAGCCTATGTCACTAACAATTTTGACAAAAATTAACGACACCTCATATGTCAAAAACTGTCTAGCCGTTTGGGCTGTAGGGCGTGCCAAACAATTATACATACATACTCTCGAAAAACATAACCCTCCTTCGGCAGTCGGGTAAAAACATGTTCAAGGGCTGATCAAGGGGGGTGGTCATGGGAGCCATGACCCCCCCTCTGGGCTGTGTCCAGGACCTAGGTGGACCACTAATTAAAATTGTTAAACAATTTGTTCATATATTTTTTGTCACAAAATTGATTCTATGTAAAAGTACCTTAAATATTTAATTAATTTGATATAATTAACTCTAAATGAACCTCAAAAATTTCTGCGCTCCCTTCGCTCTCGTTGCCTAACCTTGTTCAAACTCGGCACCCGGTAGGTATAATGTATGTAACCCTACTCGCTGTGCTCGCGTTTTACATCATTTAAGTCCTTCCTCATCATATCGTGTTACGTCAAAAAATTTTTAGCTCGCTTCCTCCCCAAACCATGTCAAATTTATGAATTTTTGTACTCGCTTGGATCGCGTTTTGTGACAGTATGTCAACTGCGCTCGATTTGTTCGACAGGTCGGACGCAAAAATTTTCGCGAGCGAAGCTACGAGCGAGCGCCGAGCGTGGCAATTTTTTTTTCGTACCGATTAGTACTGAGTCAAAATCCTAAATATTGTAGGGTGTCCGGCCTTTCTCCCCAAATTTCCGGCCAAACTGGCTGGTCTGTCCGGCTTTTAGGGTTGGCGACTACGAGACTGACTTATTTTTTGATAGCGTTGTACAACTATGCAACAAAGCCCTTCTATTTTCGACATCAATTTTTGACTTATTGTAATTTAATTGTTTAATCTTAGGTAGGTAATTTGACGATTCTTTGATTTATTTGATGTAATCTTTTTAATATCTAAAATTTGACATCACTTATTTGTCATGTATTTTTTAATTTATTCGACATTGTTTTTTATTATCTACGTTATTTGACAAGTATTTATTGATGTGATCCCTGTAATCTTTTTGACATCAGCTCTTGTTTATTATTAATATTATTATATTACAATTGCAACTGTAATTTTTAATTAGCAAGCTGGCGTTTTGGGCATACTGTAAGCCAGCATGCACACCGTTGAATTATATGTAAGTAACCCTAGCCATAGCTATAATTACATTTGACAGGATCATTGATCTCTAAAGTATAAGTACGCTGGACTAAACATTCTCTAAGAAATAGCAGATATTTTTTGTGCTGAATCAAAGCGCCCCTACCGAGTGTACAGGGAACTAAAATAGAGTAACTTGCATAATATGTTTATGTCAATTCTCATTAGTTCCGTGGATGGTCACCACACGCTCGCTATAGCCGTCATCGCGAAAATAGCGATAATCAAATGGCTTCATTGTTAGGTTGACAGTATGCAGTCCAGCGTACTGGTATTATAGAGGTCAGTGGACAGGATGGTACGTACTACGTACTCACCAGGCTGCGGATCGAAGCGCCTCTTCATGTACTCCACAAGCTTGTCGCGGAGTCCGCGCTGCTTCGGATCGCCTTTCTCGTCCGGATTCTGAACAAAAAGTACACAAATAAAAAAATCTGTTTTAACATCATATCAGCCTATTGCAGTCCACTGGACAAAGGACAAAGAAACTATGGAATAGTATTAAATATTTTGAAGAAACTTTATTTAAAAGACGATCTCCGTGTACGAGTGGCTCGCCCCAGGGTTTTCAATGTGTCACCATGTCTGAGGACCAGCAGAATATCTTCTACGTTTATGAACTGATTTGCATGTAATTTGGTTCGAGGATACTTCACATATAGATCTCATTTTTAAAAGTACAAAAAATTTAAATAACCCCTTTTTAAGAGTACCTCCCCATACATGTAAAGGGGGGGCGGTGAATTGTTTTTTTAAATAGGTAAAATAAGGTAGGGTTTCCATACAACACTTTTTTATCAGCTTTACCATTTGCGAGATATAGCCCGCTAAAGTCTTTTACACGGTCCCCCCCACCCCTGTAATTTCTAAAGTCTTGGACCTATAAACTTTAAATCACTCACGTAAAGAAACCGGCGCGGTAACTCTTATTTAAATTTATTTCATTATTTCAAATAAAAATATATACTTTTTTCCAAAAAACAGTATAAACTTAAAAAGTTTTTTTGCCTATACTGTCTAATGTTGTATGTTAATGGTACGGAACCCTTCGTGCTCGAGTCCGACTCGCACTTGGCCGGTTTTTATATACACAGATACAAATTTCAAGTCAGTATTGATGCAGATCGTCACGAAATCTACTAGTAGTATTATATAGTATCTACTAGTAGTATTATATTATCTGTGACGAAATCAATAATAAAATAAGGTTAAACTCGTAACAATTTGAAAAAAAAAAAAGGTGAATCGTGTTCCCGGTAGAGTAGTTACCTATATTTTTTAACGCTAGCAAATAATTTCGATTGCAATTTCTTCTAGTTTTTAATCTTAATTAGATAAATGATGAAATGGGTGTCCTAGTTAAGCGCTGATTTATTTCACCACCACAAGTATCAAGAAAATGAGTGAATTTATAAGACATGTCATTTAACTGATACCTACCCAGTGGCTTTTAGGAAAATAAAAAAATACGAAACGTACTTATTATAATTTGCTCTCTAAACAATGAGTAAACGCAAAATTACCTAATAAAAAGAAACAATCGTGTCAACCTTATTTATAAATAAGATCGACAAGTGTCTTTGTCCAAATATACATTTATATCTAAGACTTCTACGAAAGAAACTTGATTCGACTGGATTGGCGCGTAATTTTTGTAAGCAAATCGAACTTACATTACACTCTATTCACTGCAATTTCTAAAATAACGTAAGTAAGATGTCAAACATGTATGTACTTTTAACATAAAATCTAGATGTTAAGGGTCAGCTGTGCTACACATTATGTTAATATAACATAATGTGTAGCACAGCTGACCCATAAGAGAGTCACTTTGTATCATTTACATATATTATATATTCTCTGAACCAATGCGTTACATACAATGTACCGGTGACTTTTTTTAGATTAGTAAGTACCTAGTTCGCTGTTATCGTAATAAGCAAGGAGGTCGACCGATCAGGTTGCGAGCGTACTAAATGATACCTAACACATTGTGGGCTCGCAACTTGATAGGCTGTAGTTATGATAAGAAAACTTTGTATAATTTTAAGCGTAAAAAAAGGCTGTATCGGTTCACGTAGTTAAAAACTTTTGTCAAAAATTTGTAAAATTTGAAGCTGTTTTTTGTTGTTGTTGAAAAATTTTACTTTTTTATAAAAAAAGGGGGGGTGTAATGTGGGTGCCGACTCAGCACACACATACAGCCACCCCGTGCAAATGTATGATTAGGTAGTTAGTAGATACGTACAATGTAACCCGATAACTGACGCCGAACGACCGGCGCTCCCACGCTCCCAACCAAAAATATTTAGTCCTTAATTCGAGAGCACTATGTAAGCACGTAGACCAAGTTAAAATAAATCGGTATTGCCGGAAATCGTGTGTATCATTTCCACCCCTACATAAGACCTGATAGACGCTAATCGATTAGGACTCGACAGCAGGCGTATTGACTTCGTATTAAAACTATGAATGCAATACTTTTTTGTACAAAAACTTTCTGATTAATTTATTTCTAGTTATGAAACGATTAAATGTTTATGATAAATAAAATTATGATTTTACCACATACCATAACTTATTTATTCAATCGATGTTAGAATGTTTATAACTATGTGTAATAAAACTGTACGCAGAAAAACAGAACGCACGCCATCTTGTATCGAGTAGACAGAAATATGCTGCTTACACATTAATACACATGATCGACTTTACAAGAGTTTATTTCCAATATTATTTAAAATTATAATTTAACAGTGCAATCGGTAAGTAAAAATAAAAATATGATTTATCAATGTTAAAACATACATCTGTAATTCTGTATGTTTAGATGTTAAAGTTGTTCGTAATTAGGCATGATTTGACTGCACTCCGAAGTCTTACCCCGCCATGATGGTAGGCTTTGCTTGCCTACCTTACCAGAATGTCACGTACTACAAATGGAGCTAATGTCACGTTTTAGTTTTACCTATATAAAAAGTGCGCCATTTTTAATTTTTGTCGGCTTTTTTATCTTAATATGTGACTATGTCTTGAAGGGCTAAGATTGCGTGAGTGTAAGTGAATCTGATAGGCAGCCGCGAGAATTCCTACTGCTCGCTCATACAATGGTGCACGTGCTTTAGATACTTACGTTGGTAACAGAGCAATGTACCTATGTGATAATATCCAATACGTATTATTATTAATAAGGCCTTTAGTAAGAAATGATTGTGTACAATTTCAATCATAATAAATAGGTAACATGAAACTAAAAACGCCTGCCTGAAAACAACAAGTAAACACACAGAACGAAGTAACTATTTTAACTCTTCACCGCTAGGTGGCGCTGTGAAAAAGAAAGTATTAAACCTCGTACATATTAATTCATTCAGTCACTACTAGATGGCGCTAATGGTTATAGAAACTAGATAGTTGAAATTTTCACAGATGTATTTCTGTTGCTGCTACAACAAATAAAAATAGAATAAAACAAATGTTTAAGGGGGCTCCCATACAACAAACGTGTTATTTTTGGCGTTTTTTGCTTTATATTAATAAAGGCAACAGGCAGACGCTTGAAAACAGTTTACACAGAAAGGTTAAGTATTTCCTATACCCAACGGTTGTCTGGAGGAGATTGCTCTTAGCAATAAGACCGCTTAATGTTTTCATCTTTCTGTGTAAATTGTATTGTTATTACTGTCATGGTGTGCAATAAAAAGTTATATACCTATTGCAGTTTCCCGGGACTTTACCCCCTGATGAATTTATATCCCATATCCCAACGTCTCAAACTATCTCTGTACCTTTCATTTGAATCGGTTCTATAGTTTCTGAGCCTATTCAATACAAAAAAACCGGGCAAGTGCGAGTCGGACTCGCGCACTGAGGGTTCCATATAGACAAAGGTTTTTTTCTACGATGTAATCACAAATTCGCGGTTTTTGGATTATTCCTTTACTTGTGCTGTTAGACCTTCCTTCTTGTCAAATTTCATGGTTCTAGGTCCATGAGAAGTACCCCATAGGCTTTAATCCCCTGAAAAATGTTAGAAAATAGGGCAAAATGGCCGTATCTTTTGACTGCGTTGACTTAAAAACCTTGATTTTTTGTAGAGCTACAAAGGACCACATACCTAAGTATGTGATGTTAATTTCAACTTAATACCTCCACGCGTTCCTAAGAAAAAGGTTATTTACAGACAGACGGACAAATAAATGACCCTATAAGGCTTCCTTTTTAGGGTTCCGTAGTCCGACAAGGAACCCCTATAAGATCGTTCAGTCCGTCCGTTCCGTCCGTCCTAGTGTGTCACAGCAGAATATCTTCTACGTTTATGGACTGATTTGCATCTAACTTAGTTCGAGGATACTTCACATATAGATCTCATTTTTAAAAATACAAAAAATTAAAATTACCCCTTTTAAGGGTACCCCCCATACATGCAAAGGATTTTTTGAGTGCACCCCCTTGTGTGGGATATCGTTAAAAAGGACTATAAAAATAAGATAGGGTTTCCATACAACACTTTTTTATCAGCTTTACCATTTGCGAGATATAGCCCGCCAAAGTCGTTTACACGGTGTCCCCCCCTCCCCCTGTAATTTCTTAAAGAAACAGGCACGGAAACTCTTATTTAAAATTGTTTCAGGTATTCTATAATGAATACTTTTGAAATTTTAAATAAAATAAAAATATATACTTTTTTTGCCTATACTGTCTAATGTTTTAAGCTAATGGTACGGAACCCTTCGCGCGCGAGTCCGACTCGCACTTGGCCGGTTTTTCCTTTTGAGGTAAGGAACCCTTAAAACAAACAATTAAATCATTCCTTTTAGTGTAGACGTACAATGTTGGCGGTCTTATAAGCGATATGTTCCAGTCCAGACAACCCTCCATTCACACGAAGAAGGTTATTTCACGTTCCCTACGGACTTCCGTGTTGAAGCTTATAGGGTTACCAAGATTGGGAGTAAATATTAAAGGGAGTTATGGCACATCAGAGAGAGGGTATGGTCATGAATGTAAACTAATGAAGTTCTGTGGTCGGTGTTTGTTAACTAACATCATTTACTGTTGCAATTTGCAAATCACGCACAATATTTCGGAATTATAGCTAATTATTTTTTAAATAATATTTCAATTCAATTTAATTTATTTATATGACGTTTAATTATTTCTATCTGCCGTACTCAGAGACGTTTTTTAAAGTTAATCCTTCATTATTCCTCATGCCGTCCTTTTCTATTTCATCAACAAAAAAAGTGACAGAAGGAGGCTAAATAAGGTAAGAGTGCCTTATAAGGGCATAGTTTTTAGAAATCGTTATAAATCAATTTTGGGACGATAGTTTGTAAGATCATATTAAATGTTTATTTAAAAATGCGACATATGGTACAAAATCGAGGCATTAATGGCCATTTCCTTCCAAAAAAGGGATTTTTAAAAGCTAGTCTGCGGTCCTTATTAGGCACTAGGGTTCCAAATAAAGTCCATTATTGAACTACGAGTTTAAAGAGTTTGTTTACTAGAAAAATCACATCTTTTAAAAGTAACGGCTTTAAAATACTATTAAGTTCGTGGTTCCGAACGATGTAACAAAAAATCTTGTAAATTTGTGTCGTGGCCCTTATAAAGTCTAAGACAATGTATATATGCTATTCATCAATTTTATAGTAATAAATAAAAAAGAAAGTATATAAATGCAGTATTTTGTAATCTCTTGTAAAGTAAATCACAAAATGTTACTAATCAGTATTTTTTTAATTATTAGCTCTTGGACCTTATTAGGTATAATACTTATTTATGAAGAGTCTGGTCCTTATTAAGTATATGAAAGCAAAAGAAGAGCAACCATTGCAGCTTAAGTAAACGAGATTAGTATGCACGTATATTCCAAGTGTGTTTTATTTGCTTATTCTAACTATACGTAATATATTTTTTTTATTCAATAAACAACATAACGAAATACTAAGTTAACTTGTGAGAGAAAGTATAAAAATTCAAGTGATTAACAACTTTAAACAAAGAATGTATCGCCTAATTATGATAGTAGCAGTGATAGTATACGATAATATTTACTACAAATCAATTAAGGAAAACTAAGTCAACATTCATTGCGAATGTTGACTTAGTAGTAGTGATAGTATACGATAATATTTACTACAAATCAATTAAGGAAAACTAAGTCAACATTCATTGCGAATGTTACACACAATCAGGACAAAAAAGTATATAACTAAAATATCAGTCTTTGCTGGGATCTACTTTTTCTTCGTGATACCAGAAGTTCCAAGTTCTTACTTATCGTTATTATTTTTTTTTCGTTTAATCATCAACATAAATGTTTTAATCAAAATACACGCATGTAAATTTAAATAATGGCACCATTTCACTTTATAATTCGTTGATCTTATTACTTCGTAGTTGTAATAAGGACCGGCTCTTATTTGAAGACAACGTAGTGGACCTTATTAGGCACTTAGATATGTTCTGAGAAAACCAACCAAAAACGATATAAAAAAGCAATAATTTTGGTAACTCACCCCGTCAGTCCACACTCAGAAAGTTTAATAACACTGCTATTGCCGAATTATTACAAAACGTGCGGGATGTATCACTTAACAAAGCAAAAATGAATATTTGGATTTTGTAAATTGCGTCACGTCGACCGTCCTTGAGGAAGACATGGAGCCACTGACAAAATGGCCGGCGCGAAAGCTATGAATGTTGTTGCACTTTTGTGATTGGTCACTGGGGAGGGGCCGCGCGAAGTATTAAGTGCGGGAAGTTTGAAGTGGTGACCCTTATTTGGGGTCGGCTCTTATTAGGGGCACCTACCTTATAGATTAAATTTATTTGACGTTTCTGAGTGCGGCAGTAAATGACTAATGTCTAGATTATTTTAATGATTGATTTACTAATTTAAGTTTAAATTAAAGTTAGAAGTGTAAATTTTCAAAAAGATAATTTATTATTTTCATTTTTTTTGGATTTAACACATTTTGCCATCAATAAATTCTCGAAGCGACACTAAAATTTTGATGGACGGATCTATCGTTTGTCCCCTGCAGGCTAAAAAAGAAATAATCTTACTCCATGTCAAGTCTCAATCATGCATTAAGGAGTTTTTCATCTTCATATAAATACATATCTGACAATAGGGAACATCCTATTTTCGTGCAAATCATCCTCCTAGCATTATCCCGGTTGTGCACTCGGACGCGAGGGCCCAGGGTCCGCTGACCATGACCCAGGATGTGGCAGATCAGGTAATTACAGTGGAGCGACTGCCATCTGACCTCCGTGACTCAGTTAACAGGGGGACCTGACCAGTTTGGATCATGGTTACACATGCAGTCGCCTGAATGTGCAGGTTGCCTCACGATGTTTTCTCTCACCGTAAGAGCATTGGTTAGTGAAACAACTAATGTACATAACTCAGAAAAAGTCATTGGTACATGGCGGCATGTGGGATTGAACCGGTGCCTTCCGCATGAGAGGCAACCCGCTCTAGCCGCTGCGCCACCGACGCTCATGCCAATATAATATTTAAACCCACAGATATTCCGCAGAGATCCTAACTAATATATGTTTAACAGAATCACGCGCCTCGTAAACGGCACATCTGCGCCTCGACGAATGGCGGCTGCGTGATGTTTTTTTTTACCCGACTGCGGAAGGAGGGTTATGTTTTTCGAGAGTATGTATGTATGTATAATTGTTTGGCACGCCCTACAGCCCAAACGGCTGGACAGTTATTGACATATGAGGTGTCGTTGAATTTGTCAAAATTGTGAGAAGCATAGGCCACCCGACTGCAAAAATGATTATATTTTTGAAAAGGTATTTTTACTGGCTTTCATTTGATACCTATTTTGCTATGGTAAGGAAAAAATCAATCCCCCCTCCCCCCCTTTATTTCCATTTGCGGGCGACATTTTTTTAAATGTATATAGCCTATGTCACTCTCACAACTTTGACAAAATCAACGACACCTCATATGTCAAAAACTGTCCAGCCGTTTGGGCTGTAGGGCGTGCCAAACAATTATACATACTCTCAAAAAACATAACCCTCCTTCTGCAGTCAGGTAAAAAATGGCACTGCAAATGAAAATAAAGGGGGGAGGGGGGATTGATTTTTTCCTTACCATAGCAATATGGGTATCAAATGAAAGCCAGTAAAAGGACCATTTCGATTTCGACCAGGCGACAAGTGATTCAGTGCTACGGACGTTTATCGTAGCAATCTCGCGTAGCTTCTATGCTACGATTCTTGCTACGGGTTTAGCAATTAGCCGTTACGAAGCGTGACTACGAAATCGCGTAGTATGGGTATATACAGTGCGTCCGGGTTTGTACTAGCGATAATTTATGGGCTATTAGTTCATCAAATGTTATCCACAAAAACCCATATGCTGGGTTCTAACCCCCCTCTGGAAATGGCAGCCATTTTAATTATTAAAAAAAACCAATTTCTGTGGATCTGGAGGTCCTAAAAGTTATGAAAATGTTCCATTGAAAGGTAACGCTATCGCGTATAAAATGAAATAAATATCAGTTCAAAATTATTAACCGTCATAGAGGAAAACATTTTTTTTAAGAATTCATGCTAAAAATTTAAAACGTCAACTAGTTTTTTAAACCTAGGTATACCAAAACTAAACCCAAAAATACAAATTTATGTTTTTTTTTTTTTTTTTTTAATTATGATTACCTACGCCTCTATTTGATAAACTATCGCTAGTCGAAATCCGGACACCCTGTATTTTAGCTAAATATTAATATACCTCACCAAACATGGACGATCGACGCTAAAACCTGTAGTAAAATTCAGACTGCCCAACATTAAAAATTAAAAATTGTATACCTACTTACGTAGGGTCAAAATTTCAGTTTTATTCTTGCTTTTTATAGGGTTTCCATTTAAACCAACTGTATTGTATCTAGCTATGATTCCATAGTTATAAAACCTTGTTTTAGGATTTTTATGTGCATCTATTGTTTTGTGTCGGTCTTTAAATTTTTGTTGTTTAGACAACGGTACGGAACCCTTCGTGCGCGAGTCCGACTCGCACTTAGTCGGTTTTTTATTCCTACTTTTAAATCTAGCGCCATAGGATCAAAATCCAATGCAATCCCATAAAATATGAACGAATCGTCGATTCCGGAAAATGTTAGTCAAAACCAGCGAAGCGGGGTAACAAATGGCCTATAGGATAAGGGAGGGGAGGGGGGAGGCGTTTTATAGCGGCCGCGGCTCTGTGCGCATAGTCCAGGAGACAGTGATGGCCTACAGTGGCCGATCTCAACAAAGATTAGCCGACTGCGCGGGAGGTATTATAGTGCACAAGTGTGTGCGCAATACACAGGTGCACTCTCTCATAATTCGCTGAGATGGCGACCGACATGACCGTAGACAGATCAGGCGCAGGACCAACGGCTTAACGTGCTTTCCGAGGCACGGGAGTGTAACACCACCAACACCACACTTTTGGCCCGACCCGGGATTCGAACCCGGGACCTCGTGGATAGTACCCAGCGTGCTGACCACTAGACCAACGAGGCAGCAGGAGACAGTAACGGACTGTGGAATAGACATACAATACTCACGCACACACATAATACCCAGGCTTTGCAGAATAGTTAATCAAACAAATAGATATAGAGAGTGAAATCGGTGCTTACAGCCGTGTTAAAAATACTATTTTTCATTTCGTCTGTGAGGTAAGAAATATAGCATTTTTTGTTTGTTTGTGGTGCAATCGAAGGTGCGTTTTATTTGATATCCGCGACGCGCGCCCGGCCGGCACATTTTGGCGTTTCACCTGGTCCGCGAGCGGCGCCAAAGTTGGCGTGCGGCAATAAATTGAACCAATTGTATGTTTTTTTTATATCGATGACTGTAATAAACACGCGTAAATACGTCGTTTAATGTAGAGCTATGTTCAAAAGTATGTTTTTGTTAGTATGTGATATGATGTGGATGTGACTCAATTATCTAGGACTCTGTGAAATTAAATCAAACTTCACTTACAAAAATTAATTGACTGTGTCATCCGGTGGGACTCGAACCCACGTCCCTTCGCTATCCGGGCGAGTGCTCTCACCAACTAAGCTACGGAGGACGTTACTCAGTCGACGAATTTCCATTGGATACATGCGGGTACATTCCCCAAGTATTGATGAAATCGAACGCCGGCTCACTGGCGTAGCAAGCACTTGCAAAAATTCGTCGACTGACTAACGTCCTGCGTAGGTTAGTTGGTAAGAGCACTCGCCCGGATAGCGAAAGGACGTGGGTTCGAGTCCCACCGGATGACACAGTCAATAAATTTTTGTAAGTGAAGTTTGATTTAATTTCGTAAAAACTTGCAAAATAATTGCTTAAGTTATAAAAATATAAATAGAATAGGATTGATCGTAGCAATTAAAACTAAATTACTTTCCACCCTGGGGAGGGAAAAGCTACTTTCTACACGGCTATCTAAACACGAAAGTTCAACTTTCCGAACAGGAGAGATAAAAAAGTTATTTCCGCGTTTTTAATGTGGTTGTTTTTTGTTATTTTTTTTAATAGCTTAAACACATAATAATTAATAAGTACTGTCTAAATAAGCGTATACTTATTTGGTGCCAAACACAATAACTCTTACAATTAATCAAATAGTTTTTAAGCAAATGATCCACAACTAGTTAGTTTTAACTGGTCAGTCTCCAGGACTACAAGACTATGGCGACATCGAAAAGGCGGATTGGTGGATAATAACTTTAGATAATTGCCATTGGTCTACTTGATTGGATAACTAGTCTATATTTCATTACAGTGAAACGTGGGAAAATAGTAACCCAATGTAGATATTGTTCTTGTAGATTGTTCTATACTCTATGGAAAACTATTTCTAACAAATAACTTGCGTAATGCAGTAAGAAATTTAGCAAAATTAAATAAATTCTTGTAAACACTAGATATTTTTGATTTGCACTTCTTAAGAATTATCTTAAACACGTAAATCAGCTTTTCATGAAATTCAAACAAAAAGTTCAATATAATATTTGCAGAAGATCTTGTTAGCGTATTGACAGTTTATTTTCTTATCCATACTTAATATTATAAATGCGAAAGTGTGTCTGTCTGTCTGTCTGTTACCTCTTGACACTTAAACCACTGAACCGATTGAGATGAAATTTGGTATGGAGACAGTTCGAGACCCTGGAAGGACATAGGCTACATTTTGTCGCGATATAAAAATATTAAGGGGGTGACATGGGGGATGAAAGTTTATATGGAAAATATATCTAATATCTACATTATAAAACTCTTCCGATACTGAGTGACTGACCGGCAGACAATGCACAGCCGAAACTACTGAACGCAAGAAGCTGAAATCTGGCATTCATGTTTCTTTGAGAGTGTAAGTAAGAACTAAGTGAGGATTTTTCAAATTCCACCCCGAGAGGCCACGCGGATGAATTCGCTGGCGGCCGCTAGGATAATATACATAATCAGGTCTTAAGTTCTCTCACACAATAAAACCTTATGAATTTAGAATGCTGGCCACAAAAAAGTTTATTGAATTCGAATTTAGAATTTTTCATGAAAATAAAAATGTGTACTTTTTAGAAATTTCCTCATTTTTAAATATGGAGTGGACACTTAAAGAAGACCGTGTCGCGGTTATTGCGTTGAATCGTGGCGGTTACGCGCCAATTCAGATTTTCGACTTACTGAAAAATTTGAATATAACCATAAGATTCGTTTATCGTACCATAAAACGATACTACAAAGACTCTTGTGTAGATGACAGGTCAAGAAGTAGTCGCTCTCGCTCTGTTAGGACTCTAGCAGTGATAAAAGCTGTGAAGGCGCGAATTCAAAGAAATCCCATACGTAAGCAGAAACTGTTGGCCCTTCAGATGGGGTTAAGCAGGACCACGGTGAAAAGGGTGTTAAATGAAGACTTAGGGCTTAGGGCATATCGAAGAAACACAGGACATCATTTGGACGTTCGTTTAATGGACCTGAGACTGAAGAGATGCCGCGCTTTGTTGAAGCGGTACGCTGGAAAAAAGCATCAGTAAATTCTTTTTTCGGGTGAAAAAAAATTCACCGTGGAAGAGAGCTACAACAAACAAAATGATAAGGTGTACGCACACAGCAGTGAAGAAGCGAGCAACCGTATTCCGCGTGTCCAACGAGGTCTTTTTTCATCCTCGCTCATGGTTTGGTTGTGAGAAAGGCGTCAAAACGAATGCAGTTGTGTATCAAAATAAAGTCCTCAAGAACCTTGTGGAACCTGTTTCTCATACCATGTTTAATAACAGGCATTGGGTATCCTGATTTGGAGTCACTCAAGGCATCCTTGATTAAGGCAGCCGCCGATATTGACATCGACCTTGTTCGTGCTGCGATAGACGACTGGCCGCGCAGATTGAAGGTCTGTATTCAAAATCGCGGGGGTCATTTTGAATAAACTTTATTACCATATGAATCTATGTTTTATTAAGTTCATTTTACTATATAAATGGTTACATTAATAATAAACGTGTCTAAATTATTTCACATTACATTGTGACAGAACTTATGACCTGACTATGCATAATAAGAATTAGAATTATTCGTTAAAGTATTTAAAAATTGGTTTGCAACCAATATCCTAACCCAATTAACTTACAATGTATAGTATTAACAGCACATGATCTTATATAATATCATACACTTTGCACCTATTGCCGCCTCTATATCAGCGGTGCGAGAGATAAAATCGGACTGCAGTGTTTAGTTTGATGTGCCATTGATTGTACACAATAGTAAAATTATTATTTAAATGCGTAACCCATAATCATAATATGAAAGTATGATAAATTAAGGAAGCTTTGATTCCCCTGGCAAAATTCCAGGGGAGTCAAGAAAAGTTAATTTTCTTTCGATTTTGTTTAAATGGATTGATTTTTGCCAATGATTATTATAAAAACAATTAATAGTCCTATATACCCTACTGTTAATCCTAGTAAGGAAATTCTTAATCATCAAAAATCATTTTTTAAAGTGGCCAGGGTAATCAATGACCTAGTGAACCAAAGCCAGGGGAATCAAATTCTTACCTTCGTAAATCCGGCTTGGACTTCGAGACGCGCGACCTCTCCTCGCGATGTTCAGAACACGACTAAAGCCACCTTGCCGATGTGCACGCCTTCGGCGTAGACATTTATAATAGCAAAGCAGGTGGCATTTAGTGACGCGCCAAGGGAATCAATCGTTTCGCTCGGACAAACACAAAGTATTTAAAAAACAAAAACAGTGATTGGCACCGACTTTGTATATTTAATAAATCATTAAACAACTCACCCTTTAACTTTTAAATTACAAAAAATCCTAAATTTATGACTATAGATAGGTAAATTTTTAATGGTTTGTTCTAAAAATGACTAAGGGACAGCCCAGTGGAATCAAATATCAAGGCTTCGAAGATTTTTTTCATATGTTTTAAGCTAAAATAAACACCGTTATTGTTGTGCCCCATTTAATTTAAACATTAAAGTAAGAGAAAAAAAATATCTTACATTAAATTTTAAACGTTATGGGTAGTTTTTGCCCCCGGACATTGCTTTGTTTGGCTTTCTAGATGTAATTCCCCTCTGAGATTAAAGCCTGGAAAAGTTAAAGATATTTTGCATTTGCTCAATTATGTATGTGATGATGAAAAATATTTTTATACAGATTTACTGCCAGCTGATGAAAGTACTGAACTAAATCAGGTAGATGTGGAATCTGAGGATGATAAAGAATAATACTAGAAAGCAAAGTCTGATTTTACATAAAAAAGTTTTTTTAATAACATTCAGTGCTAAGGTTTTTATAGAATTAAAAGTCCCACAAATGCGAAACCAAACTGAGGAAGAAGTTTACTGGACTTTGAGGATGATGATAATTATTCCAGAAAGCAAAGTATGATTTGATTTTATATAAAAATAATTTTGTTTTATTAATATTTTGTGCTAAAATCCTAAAGTCCACAATATTTTGAGAGTAAAGATTTAAGTTTAACAAATATGTAACTAAAGTGCCTAAGTCCTTAGAATAAGCGTTAAAAGGGGCTAAGTCCAAGAATTGGGACCTAATTCCAGTTCATTATTTATAAGTTGATTTTGTTGAGAACTATAATAACAATAAATATTTTTTTTTTATTTCAAATAAAAGGTTGATTATTTTCTAACACTGTAAAGTTTAATTCTCTTCTATAACCTAAATGGAAATATTTCAGTGATTTTTTATTTGTTTTAGTAGGATTTATTGACAAGCTCAGTTTTTGGACTTAGGGACTTCTGCAACTGGGCCCTTCTTATCTTATACATTTAAACGAGAAATTCTTGTATATTTTTTTAAATATAATATACTGGATCTCGAAAGCATAAGGTCGGATGTCGAAAAAGTCAGGTTTTCAGGAGAACACAAACAAAAATGAACAATACATAAACCGGCCGGCCACAGCAGCATTAACAGTTTTTAACAGTATAACAGTTTTAAATTCAGTTCTCTGGTAACATACAGAGCACTAACAAGAGCAGAAGAGCTCCCAGTGCCTCCGAACAAATCTCTACAGTGAATTTAGTACAGTAAATACCTCTGCACCGATTATTGGATACCGAACGAACGAAGTACGGTATCCAGGTCGTAGAGACCTGGATACCGTACTTCCAGAATTTATAGCAGTCTTCCACTTAGACGAACAACGACCTACCGTCTTTAGCAGTGCGCAGCGACTATACCAGGGCCCTATTTCACCAAACCTACATATGTCGGCTAAGAAATGTTAAGCGACATAAAATACTTATGTAAAGTGTCAATTTTTCAAATGATTCCTAGCATTTATTTGACGTATGACAATTGTATTGTGAAACATATTTTTTTTACAAGTCGACATATTTGTAGAATTGTCGGGCATTTTTGACATAATATGAGGTCGGAGCTGTGTCTGTCTTATGTGACAATTGTAGAGTTTTCGACATAGTGCGACTGTGATAGCGATTAAGTCGAGTATTCATACATAAGAATAAACAGAGAACAGATAAATATCTTCATTGAAATAAGTAAGTTTGCGTTTAACGAAAAATACGGAATAAATAAAACCATTGTAGAATATATAATAAATGAAATAACTAAAAAAAAGTTTGTGACAATTGTCGCGCCTGTCGCGTTTGGTAAAATAGGGCCCTGGAGACACCGTATACCGGAGTACCTACAGTTCTGTGAACCAGCGCACAGTCTACCATACTACAGTTCACCTACGCCAGCCGTCTCGCACATCTTAAAATATCGTTCTTCCTTCCTAACCGATAATGCTAATTGAAGCCGAGTGTAGCTAAAACATTTCCGTTAAGGCGCTTTGCAGACGGTCGATTTCACCGCGAACGATAGCGCAAAGGGAATCCTATACTTCCAACGCACATGAAGGGCAACAAAAAGACCGCGCTGCAGGTGCCGTGTGCTTTGTGTTCGCGGTGAGGGCAGTCCCGGGCATCGAGACGGGCAGACGCGGTCTTTAGATCTTGTTATAAAAAAAAGTGATATTCATTCGTATAACACAAGAAATAAAAACAAACTTGTCATTCCAAACTTCAGATTAGCCAAAACAATTAATTCATTCTTGGGAAATTGTGTCAAATTTTTCAATAAAATACCTCATAATGTTATCGAACTACCTATTAATAAATTTAAGTTACATGTCAAAACTACCCTAATGTCGACGGGGTATTATAAAATTAAAGACTATCTTAATGACGAGAATGTATGGACAGTCCAGCCTGCACCAAACTGATGTACCTACCTGTTTATTTTGATTTGTTTTATTTTTGTGGCAGCTAGTGGTGACTGAGTTTGTTCCGGCGTTTCTTCTCAGCACTTGCCAGATTGTCTGTGTCTTGTCTCGAAGCGCTAGTAGGGCCCAAAAGATAAGGAGACATGTTCTGCCCCATATGGGCCATAATTGATTGATATTTTGACGTTCATAAGTGGCATTTTGTGTCCTAAATTGAATAAAGAATTTTTGACTTTTGACTTTAATACTTCGCGGTCAAAACGCGCCCCGCCGCCTGCAAAACGCCTAAGAAAACGCTTGTTAAATTAATAATAGCAGGGTTGTTATCTCCCAGTTCGCAGGAGCAACTTCTGTAACTCGACCACCTCACAAGTTTGTTACCACAATTTAGGGCTTAAGTATAATCGTAGAATAATATTGCCTTCAATGCCGCTCAGAATAATGTTATCAAGCAAACATAATCAGACGGTCAGTTAGCCCGTCTGTCCGTCTGTCTACCAAAATCATTTTTCGAAGCAACTCACAGAGGTATCAAGTTGAAAATAACAAGAAAAGTTACTGCTAACTGTTTCTCTCTGTCTTAATTTTAGCCATTCATTAAATCCTTTAGGGTTCCCATAGATCTAAAAATTTGGTTTTACATCGCTTTTTCAGGAAAAAGTTCGAAAAATCGCTTTTTTTGTTGCTAAGCAACATCGTTGTTTATCTTGTGACATTAGGTACATTCATATTTTTTTCCATCAAAGGGTTTTTCTATATCGGCTCTTATATCGATGATATTTATTCTGAACTATCAGAAACGTTTCAATTATCAGAAAATAAGCCCAAGAACAGCCATACCTACCATAACACGGAGATACACAAAGCCACGCAGAAAAAAATACACAGGAGATTTTAACAGCTTTAACATTTTAAGTACATTATCTATTTTCAAACTTTATCTAAACTGATTCTTAGTATCATCTTTAATCCGTGTTTCCGGTTCTATATTAAATTGTATTATAGTATATTATGAAACAAGTTAGTAAAGTTGCTCCTTATACACGAGGCTGTGGGTAGCAGCTCGAGCCGTAGGCGAGGGCGTAAATAAGCCGAGTGGCTATGGAGCAAGTTGCTCACGGGTTTCATTACGAACTTTTTCAACACACTTGCGAGAAAAAATCAAACATGTATTGTATAGATCTTTTGAATATTAAAACAATTCGTGAATGTACAATTTTCAAAACGATACTTACCTATTGGATTGTTGGTTTTCACTATACTAGGCTTTCGTTTATATTGTGCTGCATTCAGCATTTCTGGCGGGGTTAAATCTATTAATTGTTCATCTCCTGAACTAAAACTTGTAATTTTACAATTATACCACACAAGACCACACAGCAACAAATGCGATACAAACAAAATATGAAAATAACGGCAAATGGCGCGCAAGTTTTTTTTCACGTGCCATATATATGTAATCAACCACATTACATACATACAGCCATACAGCCTTCTTCAAAATTATAATTTTAATGCAAATAATTAAGTAACAAATTATTGCGAATTGTAAATAATTTGATAATAATAAATGATGTTTTTTAATTAAGGACACAATTTTTTATTCCAAAAATATAAATGGATTTTCGGCGGCATAAAACCTCTTTCTTGTTACAAAAAAAAAGGTATTACCCGGATAAATTGAAAATTCCCTGTTGACTCACTGCAGTTGGGTACAAACTTAACTTTTTAGGGGTAATTCTATTACGCATTAATGCGTAATATTATTATGCACGGGTGGGTTAAAGTTCGGTTTATGGCCCTAAGAACGATGTAATAAGGCTCACTTTACGAGCAAGTGTGTTAAAAAAAAATTATAGATGGCACTTCCTGTAGGCACAAGTTTAATTCGCAACAACACGATGCGGCGGGCTGCGTCGCGCTAGTTATGTGCCACTAAATCTGTTACCAATGGTATCGACACTGTAACAAATTAAACATTGTTGCAGCCACTACATAAATGATTCAAAACACTATTAGGAGCTCGTGTTACAAGTTTACATATCTAAAAACTTCGTCATACACGGCTGTGGCGGGAGCTTTGAATAAATTAGGCACCCATTTCTTTAGTGTTCAATACGTTTTTCTTTTAGTGGGTGATGAGCAGAGATCGGAGTAGGTAGATTGATTTGGTGTCAATGATCGCAAACATTGATATTAATATGGATATGCCTCCAGTATTTCGAAAAAACAAAAGTATTAAGACTTAAATTGTATTCTAGTCGTAAAAATAAAAAGAACAAAGTTGTGTAAAGTGCCAAGCTAAGTAATTTCAGGTGACATAAAATGAGTAAGATATTATGATATAAACCGGAATTTTGCGTTACCGGTTCTTCAAAAAAAGGCATGTCCATATTATTCTAGCACTGTCAAAGTACATCAAATCAATAGTACCTACTCCGATCTCTGGTGATGAGTGATAGATAACGCTGATCTTAAACATCAGCATGTTGCTACTGGCTTTATCATCGTCGGTTTATACATTCTTCGGAAAGCAATGAAACCACAGAATACAGTACAAATACAGAAGGACCACTCCGTAAAATTATTTAAGCAAATAGCGACTCTTGCTACGACTAAATAAAGTGCAAATTGGGATCGTGGAACACCAATAACCAGGATTTGAACCCGTGTATAGCCAGTCCTTAGTCCAACAAGTTTGTGCGCGACCTCCTCCGATCACTAAAGGTGCGGATGCACTCAGCGACCCAAAGTGAGTCTTGGCCTTCGACACCAGATCACGCCATGCATCTTGGTCTTGCGATAATTCTTGCCAGTCACTATGGCCGAGATTGAGCAGGTCTTGAGCTACAATGTCTTTCTAGCGGTACCTAGGCCGTCCAACCGGGCGTCTCCCATTTGGTTGTCCCAGGTACGCTCTCTTCACGGCACGATCCTCTTCCATTCTCTCTAAGTGTCCGAGCCATCGAAGCCTAGCTGCTTCGGTCTCTCCAATAATGTTATGTTACATCCGCTTCAGGCACCGTTACGTCACACTCGACACTAGCGCCCCCTTTTTATTTATTTATTTTATTTCAAATTGTGATGGTTAGAAGTTACTATTTTGACTGTCTTAGTTGTGCGTAGAATTTGATATAAAAGCAAGATGTCCGTTAATTCCTTCTGTTATTTTCACGTTGAGAGTTGTGTATGGCAAAGCTCTGCCCGAATAAATACTTATCAAGTTCAACGTAGTCTGATTTGGCCTCCCTGAACCCACTTTCTGTTACAGTTAGGTTCGGACACTAGATCCTCGTGTTTGAACCCTAGTGAGAGTGTCCATAAACCAACAAGGCAGTGTTATCTGCAAGATGATCTATCGATACTAATCAGTCACATCTCTATCGTTCTGCGTCGGGAGACGCTTGACGCAACAATTACTATGGGCCATGTTTCGCTGCTCAACACCGCAAAATATTGGGGCGTCATTTTGAATTTTAACATTTTATTCTTCAGGGTGCGAAGGGAGCTTTGTATCAAGTACTGTTGGCGTACCAGTGTTAATTCCTTGGCTTTTTCCGTCTATTTTATTAGATGTTGTATATATTGTGTGCCAGCTATTAAAAATGGTGTTGAACTGATACCTCCTTTGATGGCCGTATAAGCCTGTGCACTTCGATGCCTCGTTGATTTAGTGGTCAGCACGCTGCGTACTATCCACGAGGTCCCGGGTTCGAGTCCCGGGTCGGGTCAGACACAGCTCCGGAGTCAGGAAGTTGGTGGTGTTAATAGTTAACACCCCCGTGCCTCGGAAAGCACGTTAAGCCGTTGGTCCTGCGCCTGATCTCTCTACGATCATGTTGCCGCACTTACTCACCGCATTATGAGGGTGAAGGAACAGAAAGTGCACCTGTGTATGGCGCACACACTTGTGCACCAAATATCTCCCGCGTAGTTGGCTAATCTCTGTTGAGATTGGCCGCTGCTGTCGAAAATCGGCTAGGAGGATATTATAAGCCTGTGCAGGAGTAACATGGTCTTCCGCACACTCCATCTGATGTTGCCCTCTCATATAAGCCAATTCAGTTAACCAGGCGCTATCGTGGGTTTTCTGCCTATCATTCTCAATTTTAAGCAACAATTCGCTCTTTTTATCTACCAGTGCTACGGAATTGTTGAAGAACATAATAGTACGGAACCCTTCGTGCGCGAGTCCGACTCGCACTTGGCCGGTTTTTAAGCGACACATGGTTTTAGGAACAGCAAGCATTCCTGGTTAGGGTGTTTCTGTAGGCGGGATTTATAGTTGGCGCCATTTTATCTCGTCTTTGACGCTTGGCAGGTTGAACATTTTATTGACCTCGGTTGTTTTGATAAAAGATAATGCATTTGATATTATTGTCAGTGTTTTAAATTTCGCAACAAAAAAAGTTACAAGCCCAAGGTCCCCTCTTTACATAGCTTTTTACCTGACTGCGTCAGAAGAAGAGTAAATTTTAAAGCAAATGTGTAAGTGTTTGTATGTACATTTCTTTGGCACGCCCACAGACGGACAATACATTTATTGGTAGGGAATTCAGCTCATGGTCTACAGAGAACATTTAAATTTTCGGGTACGTTAACGTTGCCGCTTATCCTTTGTTCCAATTTCCGCTAATGTAAAGAGAGCTAAAAGTTGGGATCCCGTTTTAAGCAGCAGTAGTTTTTAAGTGTTTTCACTAACGTTCGGTAAGCCTCTTCTGTGTAGAGCGACCAAATGGAACTGATACTTGAGTAATAACAAAATGCAACTTTTGTATTACTTACACTATGGACTGATGTATATATGTGAATAGAATAGATAGTGGTAGTTTTTTTTTTATTTTGAAAAAAAAAAGAAAACATGAAAGAAACTTTTTTTGCCAGAAAAGTTTAGCTGTGCTGTGGTATTTATTTTTAACCCCCGACGCAAAAACAGGGGTGTTATAAGTTTAGCGGGTCTGTCTGTGGTATCGTAGCTCCGAAACGGATAAACCGATATTCGTTTTTTTGTGTCATAGACAATTTTATCCCAAGCCACGCCACAAAAAGGTAAAGCATATTTTTTTACAACTCCCTCAATATGGGTATCAAATTAAGGGATTGACTAGGTCTAATACTTTACAATATGTCAATGTTAAATTTGTTAATATTTAGAGCTTATTTTTTGTGTCGGGGGTTTTCAAAATGTTTATTTTATTCATTGCTTTTAATAGACTCATTGTCTAACAGTTTTTCATGTTTTTGGTCAATAAACCAAACGCCGACGTAAAAATAATAATTTAATAAAAAGCTTTAAAGTCTTGTATGTTTCTGTTTCATGGAAAAAAAATGTTAAGCATATTTTCACGATAAAATATACTCTTGTTTCGCTATTAAAAATCCCGTTATTAATTAAGTACCAAAAAATGTTCTGTATGTGCTTTTATATTACCGCGAAACGTTCGTAATGAAAATGGGAGAAGAGTTGTTATGTGTGTTTTTATAAATACTTAAATACATACATACTTATTAGACTGCAGTTATGGTACCAAAACACCCAGACCCGATACAACGTAAAAGTATGGTTTAGAAAACCATGAAAATATGTCGATCCCGTGAATTAAGAGATGGCGAATTGGCGACACCGTATAACGTGCAAGATACTCGACTACCGAGGTCGTCAAGAAAACAGATAGTGTCTGAAGTAAATAATAGTTTTTCATTTAAGTATTATAATTTCAATTAATTATAATTAATGAACCAAGGTGTTTGTGGCGCAGTGGTGGCAGCGCATTGATAGTGATACCAAAGTTAAGCAACCCACGGTGCGGTCGTGATTGGATGGGTGACCATTCCGACCATTTAAGTGACGTCCATGACAAGCACATCCGTGCTTCGGAAGGCACGTTAAGCAGTTAATCTCGGCTAATATCTGTTGATATTAGTCGTTAAACCGAGTCAGAGGCCCTGAGGCGACTTAATAACATCTGACAGCAAGGTTTGTCACTTGCCTTACAGACACCCATCCACCAATCCACACTGAGCCCACGTGGTGGAGTATGGCTCGTACCTCCTCATAGTTGAGATGAGACCTTTGCCAAGCTGTGGGATCTATAGGGTAACTTTACTTTTTACTTTACTAAATGAACTGACCTGGTCCCGGTGCTGCGGGCGGCCCTTGCTCTTGCTTCTGGCCTGTTTCGGCGTAGCCACCACTCCGTACATGATTTGACACTAAATGTCACATAAAACGTTCTACTTCTAATAACGTGAATCACTTAGTAATTTCTAGATATGCACTTTTGGTCCTTTGATATTATTTAAGGCGATCACTGTTAATTAACCTATAAATATTCTTCATGCGTTTTATTTTTGTATATTTTTCATTGTTAGTAGGCACCTACTCTAAAGAATAATAAAGTATTTTATTGTAAATAAAAATATTGTTTAATTATATATTTAGTACTTATAGTGCGTTTTGAGTAGCGGATAGGTATTTGCGTGTAATTACAAAAATCTTCAAAATCGGCCGTATTTTGGCCCAAAATTCAGGCTTTTTATTACTTTGGCGTTAATTGACGTTCTTAAATGTGGTGTTTTTGCCCTAAATTAAATAAATAATATTGATTTTCGCTAGTGACTTAATCTAACCTTTGGTACTGACCCCAAAAATTACATGTTTTTTTTTTAATTTTCTCGTAAAGTATCAAGAACGCTCGCGCGCCGCGCCTAGCCGTTAGCCGCGTATTTTTCAAAATAACGTCAGACTGGTACCGGTTTAAATAACGATAAATGGCCCGGAAATTGTTGGATATTCTCTTTACGAGCCGAGAGAACTATACGCCCGATGAACCCGAAAAAACATTATTTTACACGCTCCATTTTATTTTGTAACTAGCAGTTCCCCGCGACTTCGCCCGCGCCAAAAGTCGTATTTTCGATACAAACTTTCATCCCCCATTTAACCCTTCGCTGATTTCATATCCTAACAAAAAGTCTCAAACTATCTCTGTACCAAATTTCATTTAAATCGGTTCAGTAGTTTCGGAGCCAATTCAATACAAACAAACAAGCAAGTCTTTCCTACTTAATATTACTTAGTATAGAAAAAAATCCTCGTTGTGACGCCGTCGAGTAAAAAACAAATCTGCATTTATAATTCAATAAATTATTTCAACAAACACACCAATTACTTAGCTCCAAACTAAGCGTAAACTTTTTACTAAAAACCGGCCAAGTGCGAGTCGGACTCGCGCACGAAGGGTTCCGTAACATTATCAATACAACATAACACACTAACGGCAAAAATAATACATTTGCTGTATGGAAGCGCCCCTATAGATATTTATTATATTCTGTTTTCAGTATTTGTTGTTATAGCGGCAACAGAAATACACCATCTGTGAAAACTTCAACTGTCTAGCTATCACAGTTCATTAGATACAGCCTGGTGACAGACAGTCAGACGAACGTTTTACCCTTTGGATACGGAACCCTAAAAATGAGTTTAGGTTTAGGTAAGGCTCCCAAAATAATAAAAACTCAAAACCAAAATCTCAAAAATGACAAAACTTTTACTTACATTTTTTTTTGCATTTAGTAGAACATGGCGTAACTAGCGATGGGCAAGGGAAAGAAAAAATTGGGATGGAAAAGAAAAATACGGGAAAGTATTGGAAAAAACGGAAAGATTGGGAAAAATTCCAATTCAGCGGGAAAATACTCAAAAGTGGACTTAAATTAATGAAATGCGGGAATTTAACTATTGTAAAAATGTTTTTACGCCTGTAGCACACCCTTACATAAAACCACAACAGTGGGACCACGCTACATTTGCCTGTTTGTCAGTTTTATTACACCAAACGTAAACTGCATGTTCTAATGCTTAGATTTATCTGAGTCTTTTTGTCTTTGAGATTCGACGATCCTGTAGTATACTTCCTATTACTGCCCACGATGTCGCGAATGGGTGCAGAAACGTAGACGTTTGAGAAGGATTGGAGAAATCTCGACGTAAAGAAACTGGGTCATAGTAAAATCTCTACATTAGAAACGGCAGTTTGGCTTCTGTTAAGTTTGAATATTTGAGACAAATGATAATAAAGTTAAATCTTCGTTATTAAAAACAAGAAATTCCGAAAACAAATTGGTAGGTTTGTTTTCTTCGAGGTGTCTGGGTGAACATACTTAAAGTCCCGAGTGTGGTAAGTGAGCTATCAACGGAATCGTGAAAGAAAAGCGCCTCTTTTGTTTATATTTTTTTGCTTGTAAACTCGAAAACTGCTTATTTTATTTTAAGACACATTCATTTAGATTTTTTTTTCTGTAGGGCCAAAAGTTAACAAGATATTACAAAGTATCTGATTTGATAACAAGTTCAAAAACTTAATTTCAACTGCGGACAAATCTCGCAATACAAATTTTTTGATAAAGAAAACACTTCTAAAGTGGTAAAATAAAAATTAAAAATGTAAAAAAAAAACTAAATTGGTAAATTCGGTAGACTTTTTAAATACACACATCAAAAAAAGTTTACGATCACTGAAAAATCGAAATCTTTTTTGTAACGGTAGACTATAATTAATATGATTTCTTCTTCTTTTAAGATTCTTTATTTAAAAATATAGAATTAGAATTCAAGACAATAAAACAGTTCAATTCTTTTTCCATATAAAAAGGCTTTCAGTCATAGCTTACGCTCACTCAGAAATCTGATATATTTTTTCGCAAAAAGTTGTGATTGAAAAAATGCTAAAAGGATATTTAGAAGTTTTACGAGCAAGAATAGTAACTTTGAGGGAAGAAGAATACAGCACGCCGACTTGCTATATCCTAATCCTGTATCGTGACCACGTTGCAGAGGTACCACGGGATGAGTAATTTAGCTGACCAACGGCTCGGCCCGCCTGTGGGCTTGAAGTTAGCACTCAGACCATTCGGAATTGCTTGCACCAGGCTGGATTACGAGCACAGAGGTCTTGGCGAGCGCCTCTGAATTCTCGGCAACGTCAACGACAGAGATTGGAGTGGGCTAGGCTTCGGCAGAATAAAGAAGATGAAGAAGAAACCATTTGGCAAAACTGTCTCTTCGTTGACGAATCGCGAATCAGTATCATTCAGATAACCGACGAGTCCGTGTCTGGAGAAGACCAGGAGACCGTGAAAGGCAAAGAACTGCTACAGGAAGGTATCGAGACTTCATGACAGCAGACATGTATAAAGCAGTTGCTATTGATGGAATTGTCAGACCATTCCGAGTAAACCATGGGCATCAATTTGTACTGGTCGATGATAATGCGCCCGCACATCGAGCTCATCGAGTCAATGCTGCTCTCCGAGAATACGACATCACAAGGTTAGACTGGCCTACTGGCTCGCTTGACTTAAACCCAATAGAGCACGCGTGGGATGCTCTTAAGCGAGCTGTTTGGAACCGTCAGCCACGTCCCCAGACAGTGCCAGACTTCAGGGAAGCCGCTATCCAAGAATGGGACAGGTTACCCCAAGAAATGCTGGATAACTTGATCCTCAACATGCCCAGGAGGATCTCCGCATGTGTTCGAGCCAGAGGAGTAGTTATATTATACAATTGAATAAAAACGTTTTAATCATAAATTGTCGTTAAGTTTGGTTAAACAGTATTTTACTTTATATCAAATTTCTCTTACAATTGTGCTATGGTGAATTACTCTATTTTTGTTCTTAAAAAATTAAAATTAGTTTTTTTTCTTAATTTCAAAGGGTTTTTCTGTTTAAAGAAAACACACAACAAAACATTTTTCTTGAAAAAATTAAATTTAAAGAATGATATCAGTTTATGCTAGTGATCTCAAACTTTTTTTGATGTTATTCATACAAACACTAAAAAAAAACTTACAATTCTCTTTAATTAAATCTATTACATGTGCAAAATCGCCTTTATTTGTTCGAAACATTAAATTAGTATTGCGCGATTTATCCGCATATGGAATTAAGTTTTTGAACTTGTCAACAAATCAGATACTTTGTAATATCTTGTTCACTTTTGGACCTATAGAAAAATAATCTAAATGAATGTGTCCTAAAATAAAACAAGCAATTTTCGAGTTGACAAGCAAAAAAATATAAACAAAAGAGACGCCTTTCTTTTACTATTCCGTTGATAGCTCACTTACCACACTCGGGACTTTAAGTATGTTCACCTAGACACCTCGAAGAAAACAGACCTACCCGTTTTGTTTCCTGAATTTCTTGTTTTTAAAAACGAAGATTTAACTTTATTATCATTTGTCTCAAATATTCAAACTTAACCGAAGCCAAACTGCCGTTTCTAATGTAGAGATTTTACTATGACCCCGTTAACAAACGGGGTCTTAAACATAAGTCGAGATTTCTCCAATCCTTCTCAAACTTCTACATTTCTGCACCAATTCGCGACATCGTGGACACAGTAGTAGGAAGTATACTACAGGATCGTCGAAACTTAAAGAAAGAGAGACTCAGATAAACCTAAGCATTAGAACATGCCGTTTACGTTTGGTGTAATAAAACTGACAAACAGGCAAAAATAGCGTGGTCCCGCTGTTATGGTTTTATGTGAAGGTGTGCTACAGGCGTAAAACCATTATCAAAATAGCAAAATTCTCGCATTTTATTACTTCAAGTGCACTTTTGAATATTTTCCCTATTTTCCCGACGAATTGGAAATATTCCGCATACTTTCCCCGAATTTGGGAATAAACCCAACAGTTGGAAATATTCCGGGGAGTAAACCCAACGCTACACCGGACGACACGGTCGTGAAAATTTGTGTGCAAAATTTACTCTCGTAAAAGTCATGTCATGTTACTAATTGAACTAAAACACGTATGTTATAACACATTATTTATTATTATACCTGATGTACGGTCTTGATCGCACATTTTGTCCCATCAGCATTTTACTCCGTTGTATCATTTCATTTCACGCCATCAATTCAGTACGCGTTCAAACGCCACAGCATGTACTCGTATCATAAAATTATCAATTAATAATTCAATTTTGTCATATCAAGAAAATTATAATTGCTATCAATTTCTAAAGATATGCAGTAAGTAGCTCGAACATCTGATACCAAGTCACATTCCAAATTTTCAATTAATTGTTCCGTGAATAAAAACTACTACAATATGTACTATTAAAAACTCTCGAATAAACAACTAAATGGTGAATGTGGCTTCAGTTTTTACTTAAAACATTAAACATTACCTTAGTACCTACCTACAAACCTAATATCTAATACCACTATACTATTTAATACCTAAGTAACTAATAATGCATTCAAGAACTAATCGAACTCAAACTCTGTGACTTTTGGCGAATAACAACTAAGTAATTATAATATTCCATAATTTTTGCTACGTCACTTTTTTTCAAAATACGTGCCAGCAACCTATAGTGTTTTATCTTATTTTTGTTACCTACAATGAGCGATTTTCCTAGTGTCAAAAATCAGTACAAAATCAGTACTTGAAAATCTGCTAAGTGGTGTTGAAGAACCTCAGTCAGGTAGATTTTTATGTTAGAAAAAAGCTGATTTTAACGTTTATTTTGTTATAATGTATATGTTTAGCATTTTTTATGTGCACACGTAGCGATGGGCAAGGGAAAGAAAAAATTGGGATGGAAAAGAAAAATACGGGAAAGTATGGGAAAAAACGGAAAGATTGGGAAATATTCCAATTCGGCGGGAAAATACTCAAAAGTGGACTTAAATTAATAAAATGCGAGAATTAAGCTACTGTAACAATGGTTTTACGCCTGTAGCACACCTTTACATAAAACCATAACAGCGGGACCACGCTAGTTTTGCCTGTTTGTCAGTTTTATTACACCAAACGTAAATTGCATGTTCTAATGCTTAGATTTATCTGAGTCTTTTTTTTGTTGAGATTCGACGATCCTGTAGTATACTTCCTATTACTGTACCCACGATGTCGCGAATGGGTGCAGAAATAAAGACGTTTGAGAAGGATTGGGGAAATCTCGACGTAAAGTAACAGGATCATAGTAAAATCTCTACATTAGAAACGACAGTTTGGCTTCGCAGTAAGCTATCAACGGAATAGTGAAAGAAAGGCGCCTCTTATGTTTATATTTTGTTTCTTGTAAACTCGAAAACTGCTTTTTTTATTTTAAGACACATTAATTTAGTTTTTTTTCTATAGGTCCAAAAGTTAACAGGTGGTGCTTGTGGCGCAGTGGCGGCAGCGCTTTGGTAGTGATACCAAAAGTTAAGCAACCCACGGCGCGGTCGTAATTGGATGGGTGACCATTCCGACCATTTAAGTGACGTCCATGACGAGCATCTCCTATGCTAAGTGAGATCTAATAGGCTGACTTTATAGGTCCAAAAGTTAACAAGATATTACACAGTATCTGATTTGATAACAAGTTCAAAAACTTAATTCCAACTGCGGACAAATCTCGCAATACTAATTTTTTGATAAAGAAAACACTTCTTGTAAATATCTTACTTAAAAATGTAAAAAAAAACTAAATTGATAAATTCAGTATAGTTTTTAAATACACACACATCAAAAAAAGTTTACGATCACTGAAAAATCGAAACCTTTTTTGTTACGGTAGATTATATTATGATTTCTTCTTCTTTTAAGATTCGTTATTTAAAAATATACAATTAGAATACAAAACAATAAAACAGTTCAATTGTTTTTCCATATTATAAGGCAGTCGGTCATAGCTAACGCTCACTCAGAAATCTGATTTAGTCAATTTTGACGGATTTTGAATATTTTTTCGCAAGTTGTGATTGAAAAAATGCCAAGAGGATTATCAGACGTTTTACGTGAATAGTAACTTCGAGGGAAGAAGGATACAGCACGAGAGATATAGCACGCAGACTTGCTATATCCCAATCCTGTGTCGTGACCACGTTGCAGAGGTACCATGGGATGGGTAATTTAGCTGACCAACCCTGCAGTGGTCGCCCAACTGTTTGGACTGCTGCCCAAAAGCGCTATATTAGATTGCTGGCAGCTCGTGACCCAACAATCAACGCTACTGAAATAAAAGCAGAAGTTCGGGCCACCTCTGGGCTTGAAGTACTCAGACCATTCGAAATTGCTTGCACCAGGCTGGATTACGAGCACGGTGGTCTTGGTGAGCGCCTCTGAATTCCCGGCAACGTCAACGACAGAGATTGGAGTGGGCTAGGCTTCGGCAGGATGAAGAAGATGAAGAAGAAAACAGTTGGCAAAACTGTCTCTTCATTGACGAATCGCGAATCAGTACTCATCCAGATAACCGACGCGTCCGTGTCTGGAGAAGATCAGGATACCGTGAAAGGCAAAGAACTGCCACAGGAACAGTTCAGCAAGGCGGGAAATCGGTTTCCTTTTGAGGATGGTATTATGATTGGAGCTAGAACACCGTTGATCCCGTATTGAGGCTTCCTGACAGCAGACATGTATAAAGCAGTTGCTATTGATGGAATTGTCAGACCATTCCGAGTAAACCATGGGCACCAATTTGTACTGGTCGATGATAATGCGCCCGCACATCGAGCTCAACGATTCAATGCTGCTCTCCGAAAATACGACATAACAAGGTTAGACTAGCCTACCGGCTCGCCTGACTTAAACCAAATAGAGCACGCGTGGGATGCTCTTAAGCGAGCTGTTTGGAACCGTCAGCCACGTCCTCAGACAGTGCCAGACCTCAGGGAAGCCGCTATTCAAGAATGCTGGATAGCTTAAACCTTAGCATGCCCAGGAGGATCTCCGCATGTGTTCGAGCTAGGGGAGGAGTTATATTATATTGAATAAAAACATTTTATTTATATATGTCGTCGTTATAAATTGTTGTTAAGTTTGGTTAAAGAGTATTTTCTTTTATATCAAATTTCTCTTACAATTACATTATGGTTAATTACTCAATTTTTGATATTCGAAAGTTAAAATTTAGTTCTATTTCTTAATTTCAATGGATTTTTCTATTTAAAGAAAACACACAACAAAACATTTTCATGAAAAAGTTAAATTTAAAGAATAATATCAGTTTATGCTAGTGATCTGAAACTTTTTGATGTTTGTATAGCATATTTTAACATCCGCAAACATAACTTTGTTATTTATACAAACACTAAAAACAACTTAAAATTCTCTTTAATTACATCTATTAAATGTGCAAAATCGCCTTTATTTGATTTAAACATTAAATTAGTATTGCGCGATTTGTCCGCATATGGAATTAAGTTTTTGAACTTGTTATCAAATCAGATACTTTGTATAATATCTTGTTCACTTTTGGACGTATGGAAAAAAAATCTAAATGAATGTGTCTTAAAATAAAACAAGCAGGTTTTGAGTTTACGAGCAAAAAAATATTAAAAAGAGGCGCCTTTCTTTTACTATTCCGTAGATAGCTCACTTACCACACTCGGGACTTTAAGTATGTTCACCTAGACACTTCGAAGAAAACAAACCTACACGTTTTATTTTCTGAATTTCCTGTTTTTAATAACGAAGATTTAACTTTATTATCACTTGTCTCAAATATTTAAACTTAACAGAAGCCAAACTGCCGTTTCTAATGTAGAGATTTTACTATGACCCGGTTTGTTTATGTCGACATTTCTCCAATCCTTCTCAAACGTCTACATTTCTGCACCAATTCGCGACATCGTGGACACAGTAGAAGGAAGTATACTACAGGATCGTCGAATCTCAAACAAAGAGAGACTCAGAAACCTAAGCATTACGAGTAGTACATGCCGTTTACGTTCGGTGTAATAAAACTGACAAAAAGGCAAAACTAGCGTGGTCCCGCTGTTATGGTTTTATGTGAAGGTGTGCTACAGTCGTAAAACCATTGTCAAAATAGCAAAATTCTCGCATTTTATTACTTTAAGTACACTTTTGAGTATTTTCCCTATTTTCCCGACGAATTGGAAATATTCCGCATACTTTCCCCGAATTTGGGAAAAAACCCAACTGTTGGAAATATTCCGGGGAGTAAACCCAACGCTAGGCGTAACTAATGTGTCCCTAACGGATTATCATTCATTAAAGGGACACCTTTTATAGGTACAATATTTTATGGATAATTTATAGCTTTACGTATATAAATATCATTCACTTAAATATTTTACGTAAAATTATATTTTACTTGTTTGATTGTTGAACATTATTTTAATTAATTATTATTAAACATTGCCTACAACCTATCATTTCTTGTGTTGTTTTATTCCCGAGTTTTTATGTGTTTCAAATAATAAATGGTTCAAATAATTACCACAAAACTATTTTCTAAAACTCAACAATATTCTTCCTTTGCTCCACTTTTATTTTTAATTTAAAAAAAAAGTCACACGCGCGCTCTTTTCCCGCGCTTTTCACACGTACACGCTAAGACCTCACTATTTACACTGGTCCAAACACTGCAGCATCCTTTGCCGCTAACCTTACTTTGCGGTTCATGTACGCTTTATCTCAATCGATATAAAAGCTACATTTGCATGTTTCCGTGTTGAGCTTTGTTTGAACATACTCATTACAATAAGGACTTGAGCAACCGTATGATGAGAACAATAAAGGTCAAGTCCATTTGGCAAATAATTATTGTAACAAAGGATTTGAAGTTTACTATCAAAATCGATCTTAGTCAAGTTGAATTAGAGTGCAATGACGAAAATGCATATTGTTTTAGTTGGCAGGATATATACAGGTTGTAAAAATGCATAACAAAGCCTAAAAAAAGTACACATTGTCACAGAATAAGTACTAGTACTCCGTACAGAAGTATGACTTAGCAATTGTATTCAAAGAAATGTCTACTCAATGTCGTCAACAATATGGCGTAATTTAGTTCGCCAGAGTCAAGCACATTTTCGTGTAGACACCTACAAAAATCCATTGCAAGATAATTTCATACTTATTACTCTCGAATATGATTCATAATACACTAAACCTATTCAGTGACGTAATATCACGCGACGCAATAGGGTTGACTGCTACGAGAAGCTTCTAACGCCATCTAGCGCCTCTTTCTAGGACTTTATTCATTCTTGTCCAGCCAGCAACATAGCCGCGCGGCCGCCGGTGAATAAAACGCGTGAGCGTGTCGCTGGCCGGTAGCGACACGCAACTTGTTTTAGCCCCTTAGAAAGGGTCGCCGCGCTTAGGTACGTTTTTGGTACCTACGCGGGGAGAAACACAGGCCTGACATAGTGCAAAATTTAGTTCGTACAGCGGTAGCACATCAAGTTACCCATTTGAACTATGAAAACAGCTTTTATTGCATAGTGAATAGAGGCGGTCTCAAGGTCAAAGTGGGGCAGTCAGACCTGCGGCCATGTGTATCTACCTATATTACAAATATTATGGTCATAACTCATGACGTTATCGAAACAAGCTAACATAATTATTGAATAGTAGATTGTTAGACAAGGGCCGAAAGTGAACATTCCACGTTCGAACGCCAATAGCTCGAGAGTAGAATGGGTGCTTTCAACCGAGTAGTTAAGCATACTATTTTTCATTTCGACTGTGAGGAAAGAAATAGTGTATCGATGGACTACCGATAGTTGAGGCAAAAGCAATAGTATCTATAAAATATCGATAGTGTCGATAAACTATCGATAGTTGAGGCAAAAGCAATAGTATCTATAAAATATCGATAGACTATCGATAGTTGAGGCAAAAGCAATAGTATCTATAAAATATCGATAGTGTCGATAGACTATCGATAGTTGAGGCAAGAGCAAAAGTATCGATAAAATATCGATAGACTATCGATAGTTGAGGCAAAAGCAGTAGTATCGATAGATTATCGATAGTCTAGGCAAAAAAATAGTATCGATAGAATATCGATAGTATCGATAGACTATCGATAATTGAGGCAAAAGCAAAAGTATCGATAAAATATCGATAGTATCGATAGTCTACCGATAGTAATGATAGTATTGATAGACTATCGATACTATCGATAGTGTCAAAGTTCAATATTAAAATCACTATCGATAGCTGATACAGCTTTGACTATTTCAATAACTATCGATACTCTCGATAGTGGCCTTTCATTCAATAGTAGGAGTATAAAGTAGGAGCGAAAAGCTATTTCCCACCCGGCTATCTACACATGAAAGTTAAACTTTCCGAACAGGTGAGATGAAAAAATTATTACATTTCTTCCTGACTGCGGAAGGAGGGTTATGTTTTTTTGAGCACGTTTGTATGAATAATTGCTTGGCACGCCCTACAACCCTAATGGCTAGACAGTTTTCGACATTTTGAGGTGTCAAAACTCGTCAAAATTATAGATGTGACATAAGCTTTATATATTTTAAAACTAGCGCCTGCCAATGGAGCCAAAAGGGGGAGGGGGGATTGATTTTTCCTTGCCCTAGCATATTGCTAGGGTATCAAATGAAAGCCAGTAAAAAGACCATTTCAAAAATATTATAATGTTTGCAGTCGGGTGTTTTGTTTTTTCAATTATTATGTTTGCTTGTTAGGAAAGCACGTTAAGCCGTTGGTCCTGCGCCTGATCTCTCCATGGTCATGTCGGACTGCCGTCTCACCGAATTATGAGAGCGAAGGAACAGAGAGTGCACCTGTGTATAGCGCACACACTTGTGCACTATACACAGGTGCACAGTATCGTATCGTATCTCCCGCGCAGTTGGCTAATCTCTGTTGAGTTGAGATTAAGATCAGGTTGGCCTTTGTAGTCAAAATTCGGCTAGGAGGAATTTTTGTTTATGATAAGTTTTAGTTTAGGAAATTGATCAACTTGCAGTTTTGTAATTTTTCATAGACATCACTGACCTCTTTATTACAAGTACGCTGGACTGCATACTATCAACCTAAAGTGAAGCTATTTGACTATCGCTATTTTGGCGCTGACGGCTGTAGTGAGCGTATAGTGAGCGTCCACGGAACTAATTAGAGTTGACATATCACCAAAAGGACTTGTCCTCTTTTTGTATGGAGGCTGGTTTTTTTATTCCAAGATATCACCAACCACCAATAACCTATATTTATCTTTAAGCTACAAAAATACGAAACGCGTTACCATAGAAATCAGAATTTTAAACGCCTCCATTTTTGAGAAAAAATATGTTTTGTAACAGACATCATCCATTGATCACTTACTTGTATTTCCTGGCTGTATGGCTATAAACCATTGCCTTTCCACTGGTGGATAAATACTACTAGGTACTACCACAGATTACATAATAGATACTACTGTCAATGGAATGTTAATTTTGCTGGCAATTTTTTTTTCATGCGTTAATTGATATAGACGAAGGTGCGGTTTATGTACAGACAAAGAGAAAAAATAATTTCAATTTTTCTCTAAATCGGAGGCCTTAAAAAATGTATTAATTATGCAGAAAGGCTAGTTTTTGTGAACTCTTTCATATAATATTTAGTTTATTCTGGTTAGAAATATTGACGAATACAAAACCATTAATGGGCAAGTCCTTTTAGAGAATCTTCAGTCCAGCGTACTTGTATTATAGAGGTTATTAATAAACATGTACATTTTGATGGTCGTGACTATCCGCCGAAGCAAATAAAACACAAATAAACATTATTTGTTCAACAATTTATAGAGCACAACAGAAAGGAAAACAAGTGATGCAACGACCGTTATGACAATCAAGACACAATAAATGCGATTAATATTCCGTCCGAAGCAGGTGCCTTCGCCCGCCAGAGGGCCTCTTATGAGCACTCCAGCCATCATGACCTGAAAAGAACAGAAATAACATAAAAAACCGGTCAAGTGCGAGTCGGACTCGCGCACTAAGGGTTCCGAACCAACTTTAACTGAATTAGGATCCACTTACTTTCACTTAGCTAAAATACCACAATATTTTGTTGACAGCAAATATCTCTTTGTTTTTATAGTCTTTGTATGAAGAACAAAGTTATGTTTGCGGTTAAACCAATTTTCGTTGAAAGAATTTGTTAAGATCTGCATCATATATTTTTTTTAATTTACACTTGCTTAGTTCCAAATTTAGATGGGGGGGACGCCCATTTTACTACTTTGGAAGCATATATCTCTCAAACGTTAGACTTTTACAAAAAAAGGTTTTAGGAACCTAGATGTCATTTTAAAAGACCTATCCATAGACACCCCACACGCATAGGTTTGACAATTTGTTTTTTTATTGTTTTAGTTTAATGTATGGGAGCTCCCCCTTAAATATCATTATTTTTTGTATGAGAATCGTAAGGTAGTTAACAGGATCCATCTACCTACTAAGTTTCAAGTGTAATGCTAAAAGTTTCAGAATTCCTCGTGTGTGTGACATACGAACGGACGGACAGACAGTATTATAAAGAGGAAAGATTTGATTGTTCTTTGTTTGTATTGAATAGGCTACGAAACTACTAGAATAATTCTAACTTCTAATTAAGTTCGGTACAGAGATAGTCTGAGATCCTGGGAAGGACATAGGGTACTTTTTGTCACGATATAAAATCATCAGGGGGTGACTTTTTGCGCGGGTGTAGCGTTAGTAGCGGGGAACTGCTAGTATACAATACTTCTATGGTTCAGTCTCTCTCTATCTCTATCTATGCCAAACAAACAAAAAACGATCTTAGACAGGGCACACTGGAATTGAGACCACTATATTATGGGTGATTCTATTCTACAGCCGAAAATGTGTGCAATTGAAAAATACGCATTAATTTATTAAGTTAGGGGTGTTATTTTAAGCTATTTCAACACAGATTGATCCAATTTAATTAATGTTATGTCGTTTTAAATCAATTGAAATGTTATCCTTTTTCTAAAAAAATATAATCGGAGATTATCACGCTCCGTTATCTGTGGAATTCCTACGTTGCCACATTTGTACTGGTTTTAAAAATATAAGAGCTTAGGTTATTAAAGAGCATAAGCTTCGTATTCATTTTTAATATAGTCTAGTTTATACTACTTTCGTTACAAAAAAAAACATCATTTCAGTTATCAATGGTATGATTGAAAATAAAAAGTAATTCCATTGCAACTGTTTACTTTATTTTATGCGTTTGCAACACTGAATCACCTGTCAGTTGTGTGTGAGTTTCATTGTGGAAAGAACTACGTTAGATAAAAAAATAAAAAACACTTTGCTGGTCAAATTTTGTGTATAAAAGTTCGTTCATCATCCCTGTTTTGAAAGACCAAAGGTGAGTTTTTGAAAACCATACACGAAAACATTAATTTTGCATGTGTTTGGGTGATGTTAATTTGATGCCAGTATTGTTAAAAATTTTTTCTTTGAAAACCACAAAAAAACCGCGCGAAAGCTAAAATATTTCATTTTCGTTATCATCACTTCTGTTATATTTGTGATAACAGAGATGACATATGATCACCGAAATGACGTGTTTATCAAATACCAAATTTAACATTAGTTTCCATTTATTGTGTGATGAAAGTTATAGTTTTTTTTTTTATTATGTTTATCTTTCTAAATGTAATGATTGTAATGAATTTAGATTAAGATTTCACACGTCAAAATCTAAAAAAAAAATTACGTTATTTTAACGGAAATGACTTTTGATAACTGTAATGACGTTATTTTTAATGAAATTTATTTCTTTATCATTTCAATTTTTATGATTTTTTTGCAGAAATGGCGCCTAAGGCCTGAAAAAAGGAAACTACTACGAAAACTGGTTTGAAAAAATGACTAAAATAAACAGAACATTTAAAACGAGCTTTGAGAAGATTCCGTCAAAAGATGACAGAAGAACATATTGAAGAAAGAAAACGAAAAGATAGGGAACGGTACAAGCGGAAAAAAGAACAAGGAGTAATAAAAGTCATTAATTTCGTTAACTAAATATTTAAAACATTAAAAGAATTTATGAGCATTTGATTTTTCAAGTCTTGCCAATGATCACGGCAGTGACGTCATTGCTGTGATGGTACCAAAAAATTTTTTATGTTGATTTTGAGTTATAATTCGTTTGTTATTTCTATCAAGCCAAAATGTGTGCATTTAATATTTAAACGTAGAATAGTGTTAGTTTCATTTAAGTTCCTGTTTAGCGATAAATCATAAAAAACGTTTTTTCTGTGATAATCAACATCATTTCTGTTATCACATATTTTTATAAATGTATAGTTTTCTCGAGAAATACCTACCAGGGAGCTCTAATACAAATAAATAAGTTTAATAATAAGTTAATGTTTTTACTTTTTCTTCAAATAAAGCTGAAAAATTTGTTAAAAATTGTTTTTTTTTTCAAACATATTTATTTTCCCTATAAGTAGAATGACCCTTATAACCTTTTTTTATATAAACAATTTGATGCCACTAACTGTTGCCGTTTATAATATCGATCAATAAACGTCAAAAAACACGTTTGTTGTGTGGGCACAGAATAAGTACTAGTACTTCGTACAGAAGTATGACGCAATTGTATTCAAAGAAATGTCTACTCAATGTCGTCAACAATATGGCGTAATTTAGTTCGCCAGAGTCAAGCACATTTTTGTGTAGACACCTACAAAAATCCATTGCAAGATAATTTCATACTTATTACTCTGGAATATGATTCATAATACACTAAACCTATTCAGTGACGTAATATCACGCGACGCGATAGGGTTGACTGCTACGAGAAGCTTCTAACGCCATCTAGCGCCTCTTTCTAGTACTTTATTCATTCTCGTCCAGCCAGCAACGTAGCCGCGCGGCCGCCGGTGAATAAAATGCGCGAGCGTGTCGCTGGCCGGTAGCGACACGCAACTTGTTTTAGCCCCTAAGTAAGGGTCGCCGCGCGTAGGTACGTTTTTGCTACCTACGCGGGGAGATACACAGGCTTGGTGTGGGAGCTCTCCTTCATATTCTGTATTTAGTATTTGCTGTTATAGCGGCAACAGACATAGGTACATCATCTGTGAAAATTTCAACTGTCTAGCTATCACGGATCATGTAATAAGCCTGGTGACAGACAGACAGATAGCGGTGGCTTAGTAATAGGGCCCGTTTTTAGGGTTCCGTAGCCGAATGGCAAAAAACGGAACCCTTATAGTTTTGTCAAGTCTGTATGTCTGTCTGTCCGTCCGTCCGTATGTCATAGCCACTTTATTCTGAAATTATTAGCATTACACAGTTTTTTGCTCGTTATTAATAACGGCAACAGGTAGACGCTTGAAATTTTCACAAAATATTAAGTTATTTCAAATCAATTGAAATGTTATCCTTTTTCTAAAAAAATATAATCGGAGATTATCACGCTCCGTTATCTGTGGAATTCCTACGTTGCCACATTTGTACTGGTTTTAAAAATATAAGAGCTTAGGTTATTAAAGAGCATAAGCTTCGTATTCATTTTTAATATAGTCTAGTTTATACTACTTTCGTTACAAAAAAAAACATCATTTCAGTTATCAATGGTATGATTGAAAATAAAAAGTAATTCCATTGCAACTGTTTACTTTATTTTATGCGTTTGCAACACTGAATCACCTGTCAGTTGTGTGTGAGTTTCATTGTGGAAAGAACTACGTTAGATAAAAAAATAAAAAACACTTTGCTGGTCAAATTTTGTGTATAAAAGTTCGTTCATCATCCCTGTTTTGAAAGACCAAAGGTGAGTTTTTGAAAACCATACACGAAAACATTAATTTTGCATGTGTTTGGGTGATGTTAATTTGATGCCAGTATTGTTAAAAATTTTTTCTTTGAAAACCACAAAAAAACCGCGCGAAAGCTAAAATATTTCATTTTCGTTATCATCACTTCTGTTATATTTGTGATAACAGAGATGACATATGATCACCGAAATGACGTGTTTATCAAATACCAAATTTAACATTAGTTTCCATTTATTGTGTGATGAAAGTTATAGTTTTTTTTTTTATTATGTTTATCTTTCTAAATGTAATGATTGTAATGAATTTAGATTAAGATTTCACACGTCAAAATCTAAAAAAAAAATTACGTTATTTTAACGGAAATGACTTTTGATAACTGTAATGACGTTATTTTTAATGAAATTTATTTCTTTATCATTTCAATTTTTATGATTTTTTTGCAGAAATGGCGCCTAAGGCCTGAAAAAAGGAAACTACTACGAAAACTGGTTTGAAAAAATGACTAAAATAAACAGAACATTTAAAACGAGCTTTGAGAAGATTCCGTCAAAAGATGACAGAAGAACATATTGAAGAAAGAAAACGAAAAGATAGGGAACGGTACAAGCGGAAAAAAGAACAAGGAGTAATAAAAGTCATTAATTTCGTTAACTAAATATTTAAAACATTAAAAGAATTTATGAGCATTTGATTTTTCAAGTCTTGCCAATGATCACGGCAGTGACGTCATTGCTGTGATGGTACCAAAAAATTTTTTATGTTGATTTTGAGTTATAATTCGTTTGTTATTTCTATCAAGCCAAAATGTGTGCATTTAATATTTAAACGTAGAATAGTGTTAGTTTCATTTAAGTTCCTGTTTAGCGATAAATCATAAAAAACGTTTTTTCTGTGATAATCAACATCATTTCTGTTATCACATATTTTTATAAATGTATAGTTTTCTCGAGAAATACCTACCAGGGAGCTCTAATACAAATAAATAAGTTTAATAATAAGTTAATGTTTTTACTTTTTCTTCAAATAAAGCTGAAAAATTTGTTAAAAATTGTTTTTTTTTTCAAACATATTTATTTTCCCTATAAGTAGAATGACCCTTATAACCTTTTTTTATATAAACAATTTGATGCCACTAACTGTTGCCGTTTATAATATCGATCAATAAACGTCAAAAAACACGTTTGTTGTGTGGGCACAGAATAAGTACTAGTACTTCGTACAGAAGTATGACGCAATTGTATTCAAAGAAATGTCTACTCAATGTCGTCAACAATATGGCGTAATTTAGTTCGCCAGAGTCAAGCACATTTTTGTGTAGACACCTACAAAAATCCATTGCAAGATAATTTCATACTTATTACTCTGGAATATGATTCATAATACACTAAACCTATTCAGTGACGTAATATCACGCGACGCGATAGGGTTGACTGCTACGAGAAGCTTCTAACGCCATCTAGCGCCTCTTTCTAGTACTTTATTCATTCTCGTCCAGCCAGCAACGTAGCCGCGCGGCCGCCGGTGAATAAAATGCGCGAGCGTGTCGCTGGCCGGTAGCGACACGCAACTTGTTTTAGCCCCTAAGTAAGGGTCGCCGCGCGTAGGTACGTTTTTGCTACCTACGCGGGGAGATACACAGGCTTGGTGTGGGAGCTCTCCTTCATATTCTGTATTTAGTATTTGCTGTTATAGCGGCAACAGACATAGGTACATCATCTGTGAAAATTTCAACTGTCTAGCTATCACGGATCATGTAATAAGCCTGGTGACAGACAGACAGATAGCGGTGGCTTAGTAATAGGGCCCGTTTTTAGGGTTCCGTAGCCGAATGGCAAAAAACGGAACCCTTATAGTTTTGTCAAGTCTGTATGTCTGTCTGTCCGTCCGTCCGTATGTCATAGCCACTTTATTCTGAAATTATTAGCATTACACAGTTTTTTGCTCGTTATTAATAACGGCAACAGGTAGACGCTTGAAATTTTCACAAAATATTAAGTTATTTATTTACTTTGTTAATCATCATCCTCCTAGCGTTATCCCGGTTGTGATCTCTTATGCGAGGGTCCAGGGTCCGCTGACCATGATCCAGGTTGTGACAGATCAGATACAATGGAGCGACTGCCATCTGACCTCCGTGACCCTGTTACCAGGGGAACCTGACCAGTTTTGGATCATGGTTAGTGTAACCTATCTAATTCAGTCGCCTGAATGTGCAGGTTTCCTCACGATGTTTTCCCTCACCGTAAGAGCATCGGCTAGTGAAACAACTAATGTACATAACTCAGAAAAATTCATTGGTTACATGGCGACACGTGGGTTCGAACCGGCACCTCCCGCATGAGAGGCAACCCGCTAGGCACTGCGGCACCGACGCTCATATATTTACTTTGAAACTAAATAATTAAATTAAAATAATAAAAAATATTTGAGGGGGGCTCCCATACAAGAAACATGAATATTTCGACATTTTTCGGAAGATATTCAAAATTGGAACAGGCAGACGCTTAAAAAATGCACAGAATATTATGTATAAATAGTTAAATTATAAAAAATATACACTTAAGGAGGGCTCCGATACAAACGTGTTTTTGCTTAGACTGTCTAATATTGTAAGTTAATGGTACGGAACCCTTCGTGCGCGAGTCCGACTCGCACTTGGCCAGTTATTTAATAAGTACTAGTGTTACGCTTCGCTTTTGTTTTGTATTCACGGCAGTGTGCTAAAGTAAAAAAATGGTAGCGGCAGCAAAATATATTTTTTTACGTCAAAAAAATTTCGAAGCTGGCAAATAAATGCTAAGCTAGCTGTCATTAAAAAAAACTCCGAAACGGTTATTAAAAAAACATCTTTAATTCGTGGTCATTTTAACATCATAAAATAAGTTCCAACTCCTAATAAGGAAACGAGAAATATGAATATCACTGGAAACATGATACACTTCTGGTATTTTATAAAACATCGGTTCGGATCATCGATGTTGTCAGCTTCGGTATGAAACTGTAACAAAAATGTTGCCAGCTACAGGCCGATCACGTGGTTTCAGTACCACGTGAAACTTGAACGACATGTCATGAGTCATACCCAACCCACGCTATCGTCATTTGACGTAGGTAGCGTAAAGAATAAAAACGGACCAAGTGCGAGTCGGACTCGCGCGCGAAGGGTTCCGTACCATTAACTTAAAACATTAGACAGTATAGGAAAAAAAGTATATATTTTTATTTCATTTATAAGTTCAAAAGTATTTATCACAGGATACCTGAAACAATTTTAAATAAGAGTTTCCGCGCCTGTTTCTTAGGCTGGCTATATCCCGCAAATGGTAAAACTGATAAAAAAGTGTTGTATGGAAACCCTACCTTATTTTCATAGTCCTTTTCAACGATACCCCACACAAGGGGATGCACTCAAATAATGTAAAATAATAATCAATAAGGAGGTACCCTTAAAAAGGGGTAATTTTAATTTTTTGTATTTTTAAAAATGAGATCTATATGTGAAGTATCCTCGAACCAAGTTACATGCAAATCAGTCCATAATCGTAGAAGATATTCTGCTGTGACAGACTAGGACGGACTTGTCGGACTACGGAACCCTAAAACGGGCCAAGTGCTAGTCAGACTCGCGCACGAAGGGACCCGTACCCATTATCTACTTCATCTTAGTCACTTTATTATATTTGGTACAAAATTATCCGACACCCAATTTTAACGAATGTTACTGCTAAATTAATAAAGTTATCTTAACCGCTATAGTTTTCCTTTAAAGTTTATGAAATGCACTATCGTAATGAATTTTATCGGATATTTCAAGCCAGCAGTTAAGCTTTTAAAGGGGGGACGCCCTATTGGATTGACATACTTATATACATTTATAAACATCCAAGACTTAGGTACAAATATCGCGCTCATTACACAATCTCTTGCCCCTTGCGGGATTCGAACCGGCAACCGCCTGGTTTAGAAGTCCGGTGCGCGAACCACTACACCAAGACGGTCCTCATCAATAGAAAAATTGTTTTAGAAACCATTTTAGTCATTTTAAAAGATCTACTCAATGATATCCCACACGATGAAGTAGACGACGAAAAAAAAATCATCCCCACTTTACATGTAGGGGAGCTACCCTAAAAAATATTTTCCAAAATTTTATTGTACAATTTTGGTACAGTAATTACACCTATTAAATCACAGCTTTCTAGTACTAACGGTCTCAGCAAAACCTCGGACGGACAGACAGACACACAGACGGACATGACGAAACTATAACCCCCTATTACAAAAAAAATTACCAGGTTTACATTCAGGTTTAGCCTAATATTATCTGACCAATCAGAAAAGCGTTTTTCTAATAGGTAATGTCACGAATGTGTCATTAATATCATTATTTCTAATTTGTCTACTAAAATTTAGTCCTATTTTAAACCTGGTACTAAGTTTTTTGTAATAAGGGTTTCTTTTCAGTAGTACGGAGCCCTAAAAAAGGCGCGATAGTCGAGCGGATATAACTTCACTTCTCATCCGTGAGGTCTTGAGTTCGATCCTCGCCTGTACCACTGAATTTGTATAAAAACTTAAGTACAGTCTTTTTCATATCTCTGCCAAACGGTGAAGGAAAACGTGTAAAGGAACCTGCTCATAAGATGACTAGTATATGAAATGGAGAAAGCAATGGCACACAACTCGTGTGGCCTTGCCTCGTGAATGCACTCACCTGTGGATTATTTTTCTGCATGTCGCCACCGCTCCTGCTCAACCACGAGGCTTTACTGCAAAGATATAAGTTGCCATTATGCTTTAATTTTCTTAAAATCATTTCAAATTTCCAATATGGCTTTAGGAAGGATCTATCAACGTAAGACGCTATTGATCTCACTGAGGTGAGATGAGGATGAAGGATGAGTCCTTAGGGCTTATTCACACGGGATCCGTCATTGACGATTTGTCAAAATACACGATATGTCATGACAGATGGACGTATACATTACATACGGAATCGTGTTTGTCGAAATATCCGAATTGGTGGCATCAGCGGATCCGTCACAATAAATTCACGATTCGTTTATTTTGACGATTCGTGATTTTTCAAAACACGATACTAGATTTAAGACGAATCGTAATTTTTCACGATTCGTGATCCGTGTGAACATGGGCATTCAAAAAGCATTGCCGCCGTCAAAAAAAGAACGAATCGTGAAAAAAGACGAATCGTCAAAATCACTTATCGTCCTCGTGTAAACGAGCTCTTAAGTCTCATTCACACGGGATCCGTCATGACGATTCGTCAAAATACAGGATACTTCATGACGGATGGACGTTCACATTGCATATGATAAAAACAAGATTCGTGAATTTTGACGATTCGTCTTTTTTCACGATTCGTGATCCGTGTGAACATGGGCATTCAAAAAGCATTGCCGTCGTCAAAAAAAAGAATGAATCTTGAAAAAAGACGAATCGTCAAAAATCACGAATCGTCCTCGTGTAAACGGGCTCTTAGTCAATGAAGTTGGTGGCAAGAAATGTCTCAGTCTTTTCGGATCTAAAAAAAGCTTTCGACACCGCTCTGTGCTCTGTGCTCATTCTCGTACACAGGTTAGAGAAAATAGGTATAAGAGATACCCCATTCTCACTTTTCAAAGAACAGAACACAGCAAGTTAAAATAGATGGACTCCACCACAGAACAGAAAAAAATTGTTCTCTGGACTCCACAGTGTAAAAGCAGTACCTTCGGAGTCCCCCAGTTTGTTAGATTAAGTATATTTATTTAATAATTATTAGATAGTTATTTAATAGCATATATTAGTTGTAGTTACATAAATATATATCATCATTCCCAATTATAGGTAATACTATAATAATACCTACCTAATAAATTGCTATTAACTATTTTATAAGTACCTACTAGAATTGCAATTCCCTGAAAGGGTAATTAAGTTGAAAGTTCAGTTATTATTTAAGACCAATGTAACACTTAATTTGCAGTAAATTGATTTGATTTGATTAGCTAGTATCACCAGCCCTAACTAGTACTCGTACCTAGCCTAGCTCTGGACGTTGCTCACTCCACATATTTTTTTTTAAATTAGGTAGCTAGTAAGTAGTAAGTAGATACAGTCAGCAGCATGTTTTTTACCAAATTTTTTCTGGGCCCCTTACCGCCCCCCTCTAGGCCTTCAGCGCCCACAAGGGGGCGTTATCGCCCACTTTAGGAAAGACTGGTCTACGCAGACGAAGTCGTGGATAACTAGTTATTAAATAAAACTCCAACTATCTTCACATCACACTTTAATCCTCATCACTTCTTCACCACCAGAACTATAATGACTAGTAGTAGTATCACTATGGCTAGGCCAACGATGGTGATGACCCAAATGAGGGCGTGCTTCTTGTTGTCTGGCGTGGTGGGCAGCGTGCCATGAATACTGCTCTGCCGGTGAAACGGCCGTCGGGCCGGCTGCAAGGATGCCTCATCTGAAAACATAAGCCGTACTTATGTAATCTACATTCATATTATTAAGAGGAAAGATTTGATTGTTTGTTTGTTAAAGCATTGATGAAAGCAACACGGCATAACAGCGTTAAGAAGCACTTATATATTTCGACAGGCTCTGCCAACTCCAGGGCGGCCGAGAGGTTAGGCAATCGCCCGGTATCCGAGGACGTGGGTTCGATTCCCGCCTCTGATGGTCACTTTTTCAAGTGCAATAATATCTAATGTTTGTTTGTATTGAATAGGCTCCGAAACTACAGGACCGATTCAAATAAAAAGTACAGAGATAGTTTGCAACCCTGGGAAGGACACCGGCTACTTTTTGTCGCGATATAAAGTCATCAGGGGGTGGAATTGGGGATGAAAGTTTGTATGGAAATTCCGACTTTAGGCGCAAGCGAAATCCCAGGGAACTGCTAGTTCGTAATGATAAATGTACAATCTGCTAGAAAATTAAGGCACCGACCCCAACCCCAATATTTATAGGCGTCACACCAACAATTGTATGTTTTATTTTTAATTTGAAATGGATTAGCTTTTGAGTTTTGACTAAGCTAGACGTGGCGTAGACAGAGTCGACGGTGGAGCGAGGTCACACAGAAGGTTCTGGCACTCCCACTCGTACTCGCCGACAGAGCACAGAGGGCCTAGTGCGATTTTTCACCTTCGTCCGTGTGACGAAACTTTGGTACGTTTATTTTTGCCTATGCGTTTCGAATTTTAAGTGCTTAGTGTGATAATTCTCTTCTTTGAAAATTTATTGATGTAAGAAGCAAAGATCCAATACACATAATGCAGAATTTGCGAATATTTTGTGTAAAGAAATAATTTGCGTTTTACACTAGGGCTGTATCAAGTTATCGATATTTTGTTTCCACTGTCTATCACGCGCACGTAATAGACAAATAATATGTATTATTGCTGTTTAAGTACCTATATGACGTTTAGATATGAATCATCTGGAAATGTAATTACTATTTAAGATACTGCCGATTCATGCAGTTTTTACCTGTTAGAATAGTTACTAAAAAATATATATGCCTAAAATTTATAAATCGTCGAAATTGGGTTCCCAACAAAAATTCAAGTATTAAAAATTCAAGTGCAGTAAGCATAAAAATAATAGTAGTCTTCTGCTGATGTTTCATTGAATAACAATGTCTACTTATGTTTATGCCTATATATTATATGTTTTGCTTAGTTTGGGACTAGATCATATGTTCTATATTTCTTTTTTACAGGTGAAGATAAAACCTAGACGCACAGCTTCGTCCATGTTTACAAAGATATATACTAGAGGCATTTACATGTGAATCATCGTCATCGCAGTCTAGATCGACACCGCCGCTATTGCAACTGTCCACACCATCGACCTCTCTCCAACTAGATTTGACGCCAAGGGAAAAGAAGCTTATGTCTAATCTAAATGCACTAAGTTGCATCTCTATAAGTTTGTTTTTTAAATAAAAGAATAAAACAACAACATTTTTCATATCATATTTTTCATTTCACTTATTATTTTTGGAACAACCGTATCTTCGGAGTTTTTCTTAGATGTTTTACTTCACTCCAGAAGCATAGCATGAAAAATCCCATCCCATGGTATTTTTGTTTTATTAGTACCTTCTATTAATGTTACTTATTAATTTTGTCGATATCGATACTAATGTAACAAGCGACATGACATACATCACTGACACACATTCATGAACAATTTAACACACACAAATGTCATCATATTTCGGTTTCGTTTGACAGCTCGTGTTTGTTCCTCTATTCCGTTAGGAATATTAACTTTATGGCACTACCACAACCTGAAGCACAGATTATATAATAGTCCTGAAGGCTTAGTGCGAGTTTTTTCAGGTACTCACCTTCGTCCGTGACGCGAAAATTTGTATGGAATTTGGTCAGCGCCCCTAGCGGCACGTTTGCGAAACTTGTTTTTTTTTCTAGAGAAACCGGTCGATCGTGGGCGCGAGTGACCAATAAAAACTCGCACTAAGCCCGCTGACAAATTCAACAACACATAATGTCAATAACCGTCCAGCCGTAGGGCGCGACAAAGAATTGGACAGTACATAACATACGCTCAAAAACATCGCCCTCCTTCTGACGCGGTTGTGTAAAAAGTTTATCAAAATAGTGTACTTACCACACTCTGGGGAATTTTCAGTGGTCTCGTAGCTAAAAACAAAAATATATTTGGTCGGCATTAAAACACACACAGAACACCATTGAAAAAAAAATTGAAACTTGTAAAAACCGCAATTTTTTTCAATATTTAATATTTTTTTTTATTCTTACTTGTTATTAGGTATCGACAGTGTACTTCAGTGTAGGGTATAAAAGGCAAGCTAGGTCACAATAACGTTATAAGCTTTTGCTTTAGTATGGCCGGGAGCCGCGCTGCATTTTTTTAAATTACCGACTTTTTTCTTTACGTGGGTAATTGTATGAGTTACTAAATTGGATAGCGACGAGTAGGTAGTAATTTATGCTTATTTAAATTAAAAATAATGTTAGTTTTATTAAAACAGATAATAAATAAATAAAGATATTCAGGATACTTACACCACTGGTGACCCTCTGTCCTTCTGGCTCATGGAAACAATTTCAGTTTTTGTCAATTAATGATTTTATTTAAGACATAGCTTGGTACCTAAGTCTATTAACTTTAATGTTTCACTTTTGGTTTACCCAAAATAATATTATAGTCTTTGAAATCAATTTTGATAGTTTTTGGATACTGACAGTAGACTGAATTGACAGATTTTTGACGGAAGATAGTTGAGTAAGATAGCATTACAGGATGCGATCATAAAATAAAAAGAAGTTTGTCTTCTTGGCCTAAAATACAACGTGCAATAATACGTACTATTTCATTTTTTATTCTATGGCCATATGCGAATAATAATTTAATAGTTCGTACGGCGCGTAAATGCTACATTTTAACTGTAAACGACTGTATTCGTCAAAGATCCTCTTTTGTTTCAAGTTTCTTTTGTTTCGTAGAACTACTAGTCGCAAATAACGTGATTTAGCGAAGTATTCTTTTACAAGTCAATCTTTGATTGACTTTTTATGGAAATCGTAAACCGTATAATTCTTGTTATCTTTGCTACCTGCCTTACTATAAAAAATAAAAAGTGTTAATATTATCAGGGTTCCAGGCTTTTTCTCTAAATCCAGGTAATAAAAATAGTAAGAGAGGATTTTTTAAGAGCCAAATGTGTTGGGGTATGTTAAGGGTCTTTGTATGTATTATTTAAAGGGCCTACAGTTTACCCCGACTTGCGCCGATCGTTGTGAAGCCACGCACGACTTAATGTTAATATCTGTTAAAGTGTTTCTCGTGGTTTTAATTAACAAACATTTAAAATATACGTTTACATTTGTCTTTCTATTGATTTTGAGTTCAAAATAGCAACAGTACTGCAGCTTTTTTTGGGGGATTTTCAAGTACTCCACAGGTTTTTACTTTAGTTGTCAAGAGTAAATTCTTCTTCTTCGTTTTTTTAGGCGACAAAAGTGTGTTTTAGTGTTGGATGGTGTGTACACACTGTTCCGCCAATGTCACGTGAAAGGAATTTATACGACGGTAGAGAAAGTTAAAACTCACAGCTATTATAAATCTAAGCGAAATTATACCTAAAACAAACATCACAAATAAGACAAAACAGTACATATAAATAATAAAACATATAGATCTATAAACAAAATTTACATGTGGTGGAATCTAAAGGGAGGATAGGAGGGGGGGGGGGGAAGGGAAACACAGGGTAATTTCAAACTCACACTATAGACAATTTTTTTTAACTAAAATAAATTAAGAAAGTGATTTTAAGAGTGGGGAATTAAGAGCTGGTAGCCCTGCCTGCAGTGTCAATGTCAAAAATCAAAATAAAAGTTTTGTCATTTACTGATAGCACAAAAATTGGGTTTTTAAAAGGAAATGTTAATTAATTAATTAATACATGGCTCAAAACTTAATAGAATGTCTTTCCCAAAGATAGAAGGATATGTTGTGACCGAAAAATTGGGGTCTGGTAGTTACTCCACAGTATACAAGGCTTATACAAAGGTAACTGACCATAGGAAATTGTTATCGCTAATTAAACAATGTTTTATCTATTTGTTTTTGATAAATCTAGACTGGTGTGTGATTTAGTTACTGCGTTCCATGTTGTCGAGTTCATTTGTGTTCAATACGTTTGAGTTATATGAACATTTTCACATTGAAACACTGTCAGTGTTTATAGAAAGCCAGTCATGTTTATACCAAAATACCTTTGTTTTTACTTACCTTCATACTCTCCATAAATGAGAAGCTATCTGATTCTTGAACTTGAGTTCAGTGAAGATGTATTTAAAAAAAGTTCGAGACTTTCCTTAAAAATAAGTAGGTATTTCAATAGAACCCATATATAAACCAAAAGTTTTTTTTTTTGTAGTTATATAGCATTTATTGATGCCTTAAAGTTTTGTTATTCAATTACCTACCATCTTATTTATATCTGTCTTTGCAAAAAGCCAACTAGAGTTTAATAAACTAGTTTTTTAAATATCAATACCTGGGAAACATACAGTTCATCATAGTAAAGTTAGCCTATATAGATCCCACTGCTAGACAAAGGCCTCAACTCAACTATGAGGAGATACAAGTCATACTCCACGGCAGGCTCCATGCAACATCCATGACTTAGGTACAAATGCTTGTGCACATCACATAAACATTTGCCCCTTGCGGGATTTGAAACTGCAACCTCTAGTTTTGTAGTCCGGAGCACAAACCACTATACCAAGATGATCGTCAAAATGTAATGTAATGATTCAGTTGTAATATTTTAATAATAAAAATATAGCCTTTACATCCCAAAACTTTGGTTATACAGTATAATCTCACTGATCCGGCACTTCGATAGATCGGCACAAACAATAATCTGGCACCCTCCACCCACGCCTCCCTCACCCCTCTATAACTGTGCGCTTTGGTCGCTGTGTCGTCGACTAGCATTCTAACCTCAAAACTTATCACGTGCACATGACACATTATACATATGTACCTATATGTTAATTTAATACATTACATACATTTATTCCCTCTATGAAACGCTTTATTTTATTAATTACCTATGACTTTTTCACTATAATCCAGTAATCCGAACATTCCATTTTTATTAGTGCCGGATTAGTAAGATGTGTAATCTTACTATAAAGCAATACTGTGTAGTATTGCTTCTTCCTTATTTATGTTTCTCAAGTTGATGTTTTTATTAAAAATACATTTAATTTAATGATTTCAACTATTTTATTACTAACTTTGTGTCTTAAGTAATCTCAATTTTCTCTTACCAACAACAATTTTTGTACTATGATCTGTTTTTTTCGAAATAAAGAGATTTTAATATAAATTTCGCAACATCTCAAAGTGTAACCCTTACAAGCATTTTTTGAGCAATAGAGTAGTCAAAGCATGGAATGGGCTTCCAGAAGATGTGATCTCTGCCCAAAATATCAATCAATTCAAAAACCGACTTGACACTCATTTAAACTCGCTAACCTAATGTGAAGAACTGGATACAGGCAGCTATCAGTTGTCTCAACTGCCTGCCTGATAACTAATAATAATAATAAATTTAATTTTTAATTGCAATTGACAAACATTTTGGTATAGGTAGTATTTGGTATCCTAGTCACTATAGCACAACTTAGTTTTGTGCTATGTTATTAGTGTGTATGTGTGTGAAAAAAACTTTCTATCAAACATGTCTCTTGCCGTGTCTTTTATATGGAAGCCAAACCTGGGTATATCAAAATAATATCAAAGCAAAAAACCAATCCTGTCAACATGCAATGGAGAGAAGCTTACAAAAGATAAGAAAATACATAAAATCAGAAATGATCACATCCCACAAAACAACTAAATTAACAGATGCTTTCCAAAAAGCTTTAAAACTAAAATGGCGTCGGACAGGTCACCTAGCAAGATATCAAGACAAAATGCGGACTATATTGTCAATTAAATGGACGGGACCAAAAGGAAAGAGGAAAGTTGGGAGGCCAAAAGAAAGGTGGCCCATGGTATAAAGAACTGGATCGCAACTGCTCAAGAACAAAATCAGGGATCCTTAGTATTGAAACTAATTAAGAAACAGAATTGTAAAATTATAGCTTAAGCTTTTTTATTATTAAAGCTTTTTATTTTATTTACTAGCAGTTCCCCTCGACTTCGCCCGCGCCAAAAGTCGGATTTCCCAGACAAATTTTCATCCTCTATTTCACTCCCCTGATGATTTTATATCGCGACAAAAAGTAGCCTATGTCCTTCCTTGTGTCTCAAACTATCTCTGTGCCAAATTTCATGATTCGGTCCAGTAGTTTCGGAGCCTATTCGATGCAAATAAACAAACAAACAAACAAATCTTTCCTCTTTATATTATTATATTATATTAGTATAGATTAATTAGTGTGTACGTTAAAACAATTTATTATTTTATTCATAAACAAATAGTATCCTTCTAGGTTGGAGCGCGGTCAATCGTAGCCATAAAATGTGTGGACAAGTCGCGGATCAAAAACTCTGGGTCAGCGGTGGACAACTTGATCACAGAGATCCGGCTGCTGAAGACATTGACTCACCCTCACATAGTACACATGAAACATTTTACGTGGGATGACAGGTTAGACACTTAATTCAGTTTGAATGCTTTTTACCCGACTGCGGAAGGAGGGTTATGTTTTTCGAGAGTATGTATGTATGTATAATTATTTAGCACGCCCTTCAGCCTAAACGGCTGGACAGTTTTAGACGACATAGGCTTGACATAGGCTATATAAATTAAAAAAATGGCGCCCGCAAATGGAAATAAAGGGGGAAGGGGGCATTGATTTTTTCCTTACCATAGCAATATGGGTATCAAATCAAATGAAAGCCAGTTAAAAGACCATTTTAAAAATATAATAATGTTTGCAGTCGGGTCATCGGGTGTTTTGTTTTTCAATAATTATGTTTGCTTGTTATCAATATTTTAAACAAGCACGCGATTTCGTCCGCGCCAAAAATCGGATTTTCCATACAAATTTTCATCCTCCTGATAATTTTATATCGCGACGACAGTAGCCTATGTCCTTCACAGGGTCTCAAATTATCTCTGTACCAAATTTAATTTGGATCGATCCAGTAGTTTCGGAGCCTATTCAATACAAACAAACAAACAATCAAATCTTTCCTTTTTATATTTTCCACGACTCCTTACCTAAATTTTAAAAAAAGCCTGGCGTAGCTTACAAGCAATGAATAATAAATACTAGGGCTAGGTGATCTGGTTTATTTTGCTTTTTACCTTTTTGTATTTTTTGATGTTTTAGTAGCTCACTATTTATTGTTGTTAGTTTCTTGTTAATCAGTGTTGTACACCTATAAAAGGTTTACATATAAGGACAGAAACCACAAATTGTTGTATTATTAAGTATGTATATGTATACTGTTGGTGTACCTTTTGAATAAATAAATAAATAATATTAGTGTAGATGGAAATATAGTATTTTATCGCTAAAAGTTTAATAATATATTGACTTATCCTTATTTATCTGATTACCTATATGTTAAGATTTGTAATTAGTATAAAACCAAAGAATACTGTTGTTGTTTAGTGAATAATTGAAACTGTAAATCTTCCTAAAATAAATAAATAAATATAATGTGTCATAATATGCTTATGTAGAATGGATAATAAATAAGCTGTCAGTGTCTCAACTCAAAGTGGTACAGAAATGTCTACTCAATGTCGTCAACAATATGGCGTAATTTAGTTCGCCTCAGAGTCAAGCACATTTTCGTGTAGACACCTACAAAAATCCATTGCAAGATATTTTCATACTTATTGCTCTGGAATATGATTCATAATACACTAAACCTATTCAGTGGCGTAATATCACGCGACGCGATAGGATTGACTGCTACGAGAAGCTTCTAACGCCATCTAGCGCCTCTTTCTAGTACTTTATTCATTCTCGTCCAGCCAGCAACGTAGCCGCGCGGCCGCCGGTGAATAAAACGCGCGAGCGTGTCACTGAGCGGTAGCGACACGTAACTTGTTTTAGCCCCTAAGTAGGGTCGCCGCGCGTAGGTACGTTTTTGCTACCTACGCGGAGAGATACACAGGCCTGGCCATGTTTAGGTTTAAACTTTGTAGTTTGTGGTATATCTTAATGTAATCCGGACTGAAGCAAGTGGATCTTCTAGATTAGGTTATCAAGCCTTGTGCAAGTTAGCTTTCAACTCAGATAATCAACCCTGAAAATAGTCCGGAATAGCTAATAAAGCTCCATAATCGACTCTGTCTGTGCCACGTCTGGCTTAGTCTTGAGTCAAGAGCAAACCCATTTCGAATAAAAAAAACAGACGTGCGCAAGTGGGCCTATGTCAATCATGTATCAAATATACAGTAAGGTCAAAATTTGTTTCTGGACCTCAATGTCATGGTAATTAAGACTCCCACAATACAGTGTGACTAAAAATGCGAATCATGTTTGACCTGTATACATATTATTTTTTTCAGAAATATCTACATAATAATGGAGTACTGCTGTGGTGGTGACCTCTCTAAATACATACACAGATATGGCAGGGTGCCGGAGAAACAGGTAATTTAGTTTATTATTATTTAATATTTTATTTTTAGTAATTAAGTTAAACTTTGCTTTAAAATTAAATTTCCCTTTTACAGGTTTTATATTTTCTGCAACAACTGGCCTCAGCGCTCAAGTTTCTTAGAGAAAAAGGTATTTGTTGTATTTTCAAACCAACATATTAAAAACATTCAGATCATATCAGCCTATTGCAGTCTACTGCTGGGCATAGGCCTCTCCAAGACGGTGCCAACTTTCACAGTCCTCCGCTTCTCGCATCCAGCCACCACCGGCCACCTTCCTCAGGTCATTGGTCCACCTAGCAGGGGGGCGTCCAACACTACGTTTCCCGAGACGTGGTCTCCATTCGAGAACCTTCCTACTCAAACGCCCGTCGGTTCTGCGACAGACATGACCAGCCCACTGCTACTTTAGCTTACTGCACCTCTGAACGATATCTATGACTTTCGTCTTTTGGCAGATGATCTCGTTTCCGATTTTATCCCTTAGCGAGATCTACAGCATAGGCCGTGCCATAGCTCGCTGAGCGACATGCAGTTGGTTGACCAGCTTGACTGTCAGGTTCAACGTCTCGGCCCCGTAGGTCATGACAGGTAGGACGCACTGGTTATATACCCTGCTCTTCAGGCATTGCGGTAGTGGCGACGAGAAGATGTGACGCAACTTTCCAAATCAGAATAAAATACATATTTAAGGGGGGCTCCCATACAACAAACTTGATTTTTAGGGTTCTCTACCTCAAAATGAAAAAGGAACTCTTATATGATCACTTTGTTGTCCGTCTGTCAAGAACCTTTTTCTCAGGAACGCGTGGAGGTATATAGTTGAAATTAACATCGAATACTTATGTCTATGGTCCCTTTAAGCTGTACAGTCAAGGCAATCAAAAAATACGGCCACTTTTGCCCTATTTTCTAACTTTTCTTAAGTGAATAAAAACCTATGAGGTACTTCCCATGAACCTGGAACCATGAAATTTGGCAAGAAGTAAGGTCTAACAGTACAAGTAAAGGAAAAAGTCAGAAAACCGCGAATTTGTGATTACATCGTAGAAAAAAGACCTTTGTTTGTATGGAACCCTTCATGCGCGAGTCCGTCTCGCACTTGGCCGGTTTTTATTATGTACCACGCGAACCACTACATCATGACGGTCGACATATTATGTATGGCATGTTAATCCTCAGGGCATGTTAGGCCTCCTCCATATTTATCCATCTTCGTCACTCCTCTCCCGTGCCACTTTTATCCAGTTCCGTACTGCGTGGCGCTGTATATCGTCCACCCACCAAAGTGGTGGGTGGCCTCTACCGCGCGTGTTGGCCCATGGTCGCCACTCCATAACCCTTCTGGTCCACCGATTTTCGTCTATTCTGGTTATATGTCCTGCCCATTTCCATTTCTGTCTGCCTATCGTATGAACAACGTCGAGTAGAGTTATGCCCATCATTGCTCTCTCCATTGCCCTCTGCGCAACGCGTAGGCTTCCAGCTGAGTTCATTGTAAAGGTTGTTGTTTCCAAGTCCTAGTTGGAAACAACGGAATGTTAATACCAACGTTAATTTTATTTTTAACAGGTGTAGTGCATATGGATCTCAAGCCTCACAATTTGTTGCTGCACAAGGGATCAGACGGAAAATACATACTCAAAGTTGCTGATTTTGGGTATGTATGTATTTTTACTAATCAATTCTGCTTATTTGTGTAGGTATCTATCTTTTTTTCACAATTTCGAAAAAATATCAAGAATTTCGCACGGATGGATGGACTGTACGCTAGCTCAGTTTGTAAGAGCCTTGGCCCGGTTAGCCAAAGTGGGTTTAAATCCTGCCCGTGTGCGAATTTTTGGTTTCTTATTTTATAATCTGCACTAATATTATAAAGAGGAAAGATTTGATTGTTTGTTTATATTAATTAGGCTCCGAAGTTATGGACCGATTCAAATGAAATTTGGTACATAGATATGTTGAGACCCTGGGAAGGGCATAGGCTACTTTTTGTCGCGATATAAAGTCATCGGGGGATGAAAGTTTGTATGGAAAATCCGACTTCTGGCGCGGGCGAAGTCGCGGGGAACTGCTAGTCATGTATAATTTCAACATCGAGCACATAACCTATAGACGGAAGTGAAGGCGATTTTTTCTCAAACTTATCAGTGCTTGATACTAATAAGAAAAGTGTCAATTGAAGTGTATATTCTTAATCGATATTAATTAATAGAATCAGGCGTTACTTTGCGGAAATCCATTATTAGATGGGAAAAATAAAATACAATTGTTTTGCTTTAAATTTCCGCTAAGAGACGCTAGCGCAGGCACCAGAACGGTATAAAAGACCTATTCGCCAGCCACTCATTTCAGTCGTCCGTGCTCAGCCGAGGCGACAACATCTCCTGAGGTTGCCGCGTGGAGTGGCGAAACGCGCCGAGATTTTTTGCACGTTGGTGTTGGTAACTAACAAACAACTGCATTAGGTGTAGTGCATGCGTGTTGAGGGAGGGAAGGCGGTGAATTCTGCATTTGCACTCTGCACTGGTACTCAAGACGGTTGCGGTTGGTGTAGTTTTGGTGCCTGCGCTAGCGTCTTTTAGCGGAAATTTAAAGCAAAATAATTGTATTTTTTTCCCATTTAATCAATATTATTAATTAGGATATATGTTGGTTTTAATCTGTTAAATGAATCTTTGAAACAACACATTTAAGTTAAAATATGGAAAGAAATAAGTAAATTTATTTGACAAAATGTGTTGAGGAAAAACGAAGGCATTCAGTGCCAAGGGATTTTGACGGAATTTTTCTTTTAAACAAAATTAATGACATTTCGTCTCTATATATTATGTGCTCCATGAATTTCAATGACCATCCTATTTCATTGTTCCAGTTTCGCCCAGTACCTGTCGTCGTCGTGGCGGCGCTGCGTCCGCGGGTCCCCGCTGTACATGGCGCCGGAAGTCGTGCTGGGGGACTATGACGCCAGGGTCGACCTGTGGAGCGTCGGTGAGGCTAACGAGAATACAACACACCCTATATAAGGTCACCTCATTTTAAGTGCAAATATTTAAAGTGCCGATTCAGCACATTAAATGAAACATTTTTGTAGAAAATACTTTGGGTTCTTATACGCTAGTTTTTGAGAATATTAGAGATTAAGGTAATATTTCTCATTAAAACACAATTTTACGGATTACTTCGCGATTTATTTACATTTTATTTAAAACCTGACGTTTCGAACACTTTACAGCGTTCGTGGTTCGTGGTCTCCCTGTGACCATTTATTTACATTCTAGTTAAAACCTGACGTTTCAAACACTTTACAGCGTTCGTGGTTAGTGGTCTCCCTGTGACCACGAACGCTGTAAAGTGTTCGAAACGTCAGGTTTTAAATAAAATGTAAATAAATCGCAAAGCAATCCGTAAAATTGTGTTTTAATGAGTTTAACAATTCGCGTAAACGTAAGAAACAAATAAGGTAATATTTTTTTTAAATTTTGATTTTTATTACTCAAGGTTAAGATAAGAGAAAAAGTATGATTGGGCATTGAAATGGAAGAGGCGAAGCCGATGACGTAGATAACTTTAAAAATTTACAGGGTGCTGTTTTAAAGAGTAATATTTCCTTTGTTAGAAAAATTATAAAAATATAAAACCTCGAATTTCCACAAAATAATGATAGTGTCCTGTTTCTATGATGTATACAAAGACATAGTTAAAATATTTTCACTTAAAATGATTTGGCCTTGTATACAGGGTCGAACAAAATCAATAGTATCCTTTTCAGCTTTTACTATTATTAAATCTATACATATAATAAAACTAAAACCGATGCGTCTGTACATTGAGTATTTTTACCAAAAACTAATTGAGGGTGATGTTAAAATAGTAACAAAATAGGAATCTACAACTTTTAATTTTTTTTGTCTGTTTGTCTGTATGTCTGTTTGTCTGTTTATACACGCTAATCTCCGGAACTACTGAACGGATTTGAATGAAACTTTTTTATTGTGTAGCTATTAAGTCTGGGCAAATACTAGGCTATAACTTATTTTGAAGATCAGAGTACCTGACGTGGAACCTTAGCAGTACACTTAAACTAAGAGAGATATGAAAACAGCGCCTTAAGAAAAGTTATTTAGCGTGATGGGCATTTTCTATTGACGCACACAAATTGAAGATCTGGAGCAACTGATATGGAACCCTAGCAGCTCAGCTCAACTATAAGAGATATGAATTGAGTGCCTTAAGGAACATTGTTTAGCGTGATAAGCACTTTCTATTGACGTACACAAATTGAAGATCTGGAGCAACTGATATAGAACCCTAGCAGTTCAGCTCAACTATGAGAGATATGAATAGAGCGCCTTAGGGAACATTGTTCAGTGTGATAAGCATTTTCTATTGACGTACACAAATTGAAGGTCTTGAGCAACTAATATAGAACCCTAGCAGCTCTGCTCAACTATAAGAGATATAAATAGAGGGCCTTAGGGAACATTGTTCAGCGTGATGAGCACTTTCTATTGACGTACACAAATTGAAGGTCTGGAGTAACTGACATAGAACCCTAGCAGTTCGGCTCAACTATAAGAGATATAAAAAGAGCGCCTTAGGGAACATTGTTCAGCGTGATGAGCATTTTCTATTGACGCACACAAATTGAAGGTCTGGACCAACTGATCTAGAACCCTAGCAGCTCAGCTCCTCAACTATAAGAGATATGAATAGAGCGCCTTTGGCCTTTTGCCTACTAATTCGGGAGATAATTTACCTGAATTTATAGATTGTTTGAGTGCAGTAAGTGCGATTGTTGACGAATACGGAAGTGAAGCTGTATTTATTTTGGGAGACTCCAATGCGGACCCGGGTGAGTTGTTTTACAGTGAACTTTGTAATATTTGTAACGACCAACTATGGTCATGTGTAGACACGGAGCTGTTAGGGTTAAACTCAGGCACGTTTACTTTCATTAGTGATGTGTACGGGACCTGCAGCTGGCTAGATCACTCTGTTGATGTATTGTATGACACTCAGTGGTCGGATCACTTCCCGCTGCTTGTACATTGCGACTTAAAATTACTAGCCCCAAAAATATTGCCTAAAATTATGAATGCAAATAAAGATATAGTATGGGGTGAAAGAAGTGTGGAACAAATCAATATGTATACCAGTGAGTGTCATAGGAGGCTAAGGTTGATTGACTTTCCTCTTGATTGTGTGAATTGTGCTGATCGTGCATGTATGGACCGTGGCCACTGGCATACCCTAGATACGCTTTACGCTGACATTGTGACTGTTCTGCGTGATGCGGCGGTGGTGAGTCGGGGAAGCGGGAAAGGGGGGAGGAGTGGCTCGCGCGTAGTGGGCTGGAACAAACACGTCAGTGCGGCTTATAGGGAGGCTAGGTCTAAGTTGCATGAATGGAGGATGTGCGGTAAACCAAAGTCGGATTGTGTTTACCAAGAAATGTGTGAAAGTAGGCGAGTTTTCAAATCGAGATTAAAGTGGTGTCAAGACCACCAAGAACAAATAAAAATGGACTCGCTGGCCGAAAAACATTCAAAGGGAAACTTTGAGGGCTTTTGGAAAAACACCAGTAAAATGAATGTAAGGCCCGGCCTTCCTGTAAGCGTTGACGGAGTGACTGACCCCAGAGAGATTGCTAATGTTTTTAAGAAACATTTTTCTGTGAAATCACCACTGGGCCCGGCTGAGGAGGTGCTCAATAAAAATAGTAATAATCAAGTGGCTCCAATGGCGTTTCTGGCCAAACATGTTTCAAAAGCCATAAAAAGTATATCACGAGGTAAGTCTCCGGGACATGACGGTCTAAGTATTGAGCACCTGCAATACGCCGTGAGACCACATATCGCGAGGGTATTGGCTATGTTTTACTCACTGTGCGTGAGCCATTCTTACTTACCAGCTGATTTTATGAAGACAGTTGTAGTGCCTGAGGTGAAAAATAAAACTGGTGATCTCACTGACAAAACTAACTACAGGCCTATTTCCCTTGCTACTGTCATAGCAAAAGTGTTTGACGGTTTGCTTAATGCACAGTTAAATGAATACGTGACACTTAATGATAACCAGTTCGGTTTTAGACCGCGGCTGTCGACAGAAAGTGCAATACTGTGTTTTAAGCATACCGTTAAATATTATACAAACCGTAAGACGCCTGCTTCCTCGATTTATCAAAGGCTTTTGATCTGGTGCAGTATGACCTTTTATGGGATAAGCTGAGAAGCATTAACTTACCTGAGGAACTCATCATCGTGTTCCAGTACTGGTACTCCAACCAATCAAACAGCGTGCGGTGGGCGGGTGCAGTGTCAGATCCGTATCGGCTTGAATGCGGCGTCAGGCAGGGCGGATTAACATCTCCGACTCTTTTTAACGTATATATGAACGACTTAATCGTCTCTCTCGGTAGTCAGCGTGTCGGATGCTATGTCGATAGCGTATGTGTAAACAACCTGAGCTACGCTGACGACATGGTTCTACTGAGTGCGTCGATCTGTGGCCTAAGAAAACTGATACGCATCTGCGAGGAGTATGCGAGTGGACACGGTCTAAAGTACAATGTGAGGAAGAGTCAATGCATGGTCTTCAAGGCGGGTACCAAGTGTCCCGGGGACTTACCTCCAGTACTATTGAATAATGTCCCGTTAGAAGTGGTCGATCACTTTAAGTACCTGGGACACGTAATAACTCCTGACCTCAGAGACAATGCGGACATCGAGCGGGAACGGAGATCGTTGTCTGTTAGAGCGAACATGATAGCCCGCAGATTTGCGCGATGCTCACAGGCGGTCAAAATAACATTATTTCGAGCTTATTGTACATCACTCTATGGGGCCAGCCTGTGGGCTGATTATAATAAACGGAGCTACAACGATCTTCGTATCCTGTACAATAACGCCTTCAGGGTGATTTTGGGGCTGCCCCGCTTTTGCAGTGCCTCGGGTATGTTTGCGGAGGCGCGCACTGCCTGCTTCCACGCGAGCATGCGTAAGCGGTGCGCGTCAATGGTGCGCAGAGTGCGGGCCAGCTCCAATGTCATCCTGAAGGCGATAGGGGATAGACTGGACTGTCCCTTCCTCTGGCACTGCTGCCACAGACATGTCCCAGTAGTGGCTGGGGTAAGGGGCTTCTAAATAAATAATATTTTAATGTAATGGTTGTAATATAATAATAATAATATCTTTCCAATGAATTGTAATTTATATTTTTAATTTCGAATAGTATTTTAATTTTGACATGTTGTTGTTATTTTATTGCAATTATATTGATGTAATTTATTTAATGAATGTTATAATGTATGGATCAACGTTATCTGAAATAAAATAATTTTGATTTTTTTTTTTGGGAACATTGTTCAGCGTGATGAGCATTTTCTATTGACTTACACAAATTGAAGGTCTGGAGAAATTAATATGCTAAATTACTTCAGACTGATTTTTAAACTCGAAAGGTAATCCTACTGTCTCCAAGTTACGATCTGGTGACGGAAACCTGGAGAAATCGAGAGAATCCTTCAGATTTTTTAGGCATGTATAGCATGTATTTGCTGTAGCAAATTAGCATTAATTTAGGTATTTAAGCGTTTACATTTCGAAGTCATAATGTGATGGTACTGACCTTAAGGCTAAGTAGTTTGTGGATACTTTCATCACAGACAGTTTGTCGAAATTTTGTTAAATTGCTTTATTATTAATAAAAGATCTAAGTGAATTGGCCCTATTTTTTATACCACTTATCACTAACTAACGGAAATTGAACTACGAGTGTAAAAATAGTCGTACTTACTTTACGTTATAAGAGAAAGGGTAGGGAGGCCTTTGCCCTGCAGTAAGATACGAGAGGATTCTAACTATAATAATAACTTTACGATAGTAGTGACTTACAAACCGACCTTTGAGTAGGCTAGTGACACAATAAATAAATGCTATACCGCATTCATCTATTGCGGTATGGTTTAAGTCTGACTTTTTTCTGAACACTAATACTAAAGTTACCCATATTTTACAAACGAATAAAACTGCCTTTAATAAAGTAAACTAAATAGTTTAATAAAATCCTTTACACTTTTACTAAGAAAGATATACGACAAAATTTAGTTTTAGAGTCGGTGGCACTGTCTTACCAGAGGAGGATGGCGAGGTGATAGTAACCTTTCAAAAAATTGACCTTGATTTTTCATTCCTCTCTTCTCCTTACGGTATGGTAGACTAAGAGATCATGATAGCTGGATGGCGACGGGAGTATAAAATATTTTGTATCATCGAGTCCACGCGTACGAAGTCGCGGGCAACAGCTAGTAATAAATAAATAAATTGTTTCAACAAACACACCAATTACGTAGCCCCAAACTAAGCGTGAGCTTGTGCTATGGTGACTATGATAACGGAAAGAAATACTTAAATACATATAAACATCCATGACTTAGGTACAAATGCTCGTGCTCATCACACAAACATTTGCCCCTTGCGGGATTCAAACCCGCAACCGCCTGGTTTAGAAGTCCGGTGCGTGAACGACTACACCTAGACGGTCGTCATTACTGTTACTAACAACTTTTATTACGAGACCAACATCGAAATCGTAAAAAAAATATCAGCGTGATCAGCTGATTATTTTTTTACGACTTAAGGGTTTGTATCAAGAGATATGAGTTTTTACTATAACTGAAGAAAGATATATTTCGCAATAACTCCACAGAAAAACTGTATCAAAAACTTTACTTTACTTTAAATTTTATATAGAAGTTACGATTTCATGATGAGAGACGAGAACAGAACCCAATGCGCATTGAGACAGTTTTGCACATTATTTCCTATGGAATAAAACACAAAGTTCCCCATTCCAGGTGTGATAATGTACGAGTGTCTATTCGGTCGCGCGCCGTACTCCTCCAACACGCTACAAGAACTCGTCGACAAGATACAAAGCCGAGCACCCATACAGGTACGTTTGCCAACCTTAACGCTAGGGAATAGGGTTCACAATAGGGTCAGCGGCAACCGGATATAAGAGATGGTCGAGAAGATAGAGAGCCGAGTGCCAATACAGGTACGTTTGTCAACCTTAACTATAGGGAATAGAGTTCAAATTAGGTAACTGCTAACACTAAATAATCGAACAATATTCGACAATTTTAGGCAAGATATTCAAAACGTTTTGCTGTGTTACGATCTTAAGAGAAGGGGATAAAGCTCAAATTCTTGTGGCAACCGGCTACAAGATATCGTCGACAGGATACAGAGCGTCCATACAGATACATTTGTCAACCTTAGCATCAGGGAATAAAGTTTAAATTAGGGTCTGCAAACATGTAAACTCTTGGGCATTGGTTGGAATAAAGTTCAATTTCTTGTGGTAACCAGCTACAAGAGTCTATACAGGTGAACCTTAATGCTAGGGAATAGAATTTTAAAAAATTAGGGTCAGTGAAACTGTAAACTCTTAGGCACGGTATTCGAAACTTTTCTCTGCGTTATGATTTTAAGACAAAGGGATAAAGTTCAAATTGTATTGCATCTAGCTATAAAAGATCGTGGGCAGGATACAGCGTCCATAAAGGTATGTTCATCAACCTTAACGCTAAGGAATAGAGTTCAAATTAGTTTCGCAGCTTAACTGTTAACACTAGAAATACCACCACTAGTTTATAAATAAATAAATATACAAGAATTGCTCGTTTAAAGGTATAAGATAACAGTTTCTTGTCCTAACTTCATTCCCACTTCCACCCAGATTCCCCGCAACTCTTCGATATCTCCTGGCTGCCGCGACCTGCTCACGCGCCTGCTGCAGCACAACCCTGACGACAGGATCACGTACGAGGAGTTCTTCAGTCACGAGTACCTGGACCTGGACCATATGCCAAGCAAGGAGAACTATGAGAAGGTGGGGTATCTTTCCTTCATTTGAGAATAGAAAGAGACAAGCTATCTCGACAACAAAGTTTACTCAGCTTCAACACAGCTAGGAACTATAAAAAGGTACGATTGTTTTCATATGTCTCTTTCCCTAATGAGCGGATATCCTCTCCCTCTCTTTCCCTTATGAGCGTATGTCTTCTCTCTTACTCCTCCCTTTGAAAATAAAGTTTCTAGTGATATTAAAACGAGATAGCAGTGAAGACTTGATATGTCTCATTTTTTTCCTTAAAGGAAGGAAGCTGTCTCTCTCCTTCCTTTTAAAATAGTAAGAGACAGCTGTATGCAGCTTACATTTGGTAGCTTCGCCTTATACATAAACCTGTCAGTAGCAGCAATGACACTTGTTTTGGTACAGCAATTGGCACCTGAAGTAGTCTGTCTGTCACTTCCCTTTGAGAATAGAGAGAGACAGGCTGTCGTCTGCTGCAGCACATCCCAGAGGACAGGATCACTTATGAAGAGTTCTTCAGCCACGAGTACCTGGACCTGGACCACATGCCCAGCAAAGAGAACTATGAGAAGGTGGGTCGGTATTCTCTGTCTCTTTCCTCTCTTTCCGCAGTATAGAATAGACAAAGACAACCTGTCGCGACGATAGGTGTAATGTTGGTGGGTTGACATCCTCCATCTCTCTCCTCCCTTTTAGAATAGATAATGACAGGCTGCCGCAACGGTAGATGAAGATGTATGATGTCAATATTAGCAGGCTGGCGTTGACTTTGTTTATCTCTCCTTCCTTTGAAAATAGAAAGAGACAGCTGCAAAAGCACATGTCCGGCAAGGGGGACTGTGAGAATGGTAACTCGATATTCTGTATCCTTTTCCTTCATTTAAGAATAGAAAGTGTAATAGAAAAATCTTGACAACGCAACATTACAATTAAATTTGTATCGTGGCCGATATAGCGGCCGGTAAGTATTTGTAACTACGTTTGAACTTGAACTTCAACTCATCTTCATCCCCTTCCACAGGCAGTCTCGCTAATAAAGCGCGCGATCGAGCTAGACGCCGCGGGGTCGCTTCCACAAGCGTTCGAGATGTACCGCGACAGCCTGCGGTATCTAGTGCCTGCTGTGTCTGCGGAGACCGACCCGGTCAGGAAGAGCGCGTTGACTGCTAAACTCAGCAGGTAATGTCCTCCTAGCTGAATTTCGAATACAGCGGTCTATCTCAACACAGATTAGCCGACTGTGCAGAAGATATTATGGTGAACAAGTGTGTGCGCAATACACAGGTGCACTTTCTGTTCCTTCACTCCCAAAGAGAATGCAGTCCGACATGACCATAGAGAGATCAGGCGCAGGACCAACGGCTTAACGTGCTTTCCGAGGCACGGGTGTTAACACCACCAACTTCCTAACTCCGGAGCTGTGTCTGAGTTTTATCAAGACAGAAAAACCCAACACTTACCCGACTCAGAATTCAAACCCGAGACCTCGTGGATGGTACCCAGCGTGCTTATCACTAGACCAAAGACGCAGTCAAAATTGTTTATTACCGTTTTAGTCACAAGCAATGAAATGTATACAAATAAGTCTTTATGTCATTGTAATAAGGTCTCAAATCGAATGCGGATGTTTACATATTGATGCTCGTGACTGTACAAACGACTCTACGCCCATCAGATACATGGAGAGAGCAGAAGAAATCAAGCAGTACCTACGGAACCCGGAGCCGACCGTCAGTCCCCCCCTCCCGCGCGACGACGCCCCCGCTGCCCCGCAACCCCCCCGAGCGTGTGGCGTCGCCTGTTGTGGCGCGTTCACTGCCACTACTAATAGTTATGACTTTGGTAAGTAGGAATTAGCTATTGCACTTAAATATATTTCCACCAGAGGCGCTGTAATGCCGCGTGTAATTTTTTACCTGACTGCAGAAGGAGGGTTATGTTACATTTAAAAATGGCGCCCGCAAATTGAAATAAAGAGGGGAAGGGAGATTGATTTTTCCTTATCATAGCAATATGGGTATCAAATGAAAGCCAGCAAAAAGGCAATTTCAAAAATATAATATTTTTTTCAATAATTATGTTTACTTGTTTTAGTAAAGATTAGATACTAATCTTTAGATTGCAAAGTGAACACTTACACAACATCGCATTTGCAAGCTTCATTTTTCGTTTGTTAATCAAACCTCATGAGGTTCAAAATTTCTTTCGAGTGTTGAGGGTTTAATCCCAATAACATTGATGAAAGCAACGCGGCATTAACAGCGTTAAGAACTTGAAAATTTCGACAGGCTCTGCCATCGCTGGGGTGGCCGAGAGGTTAGGCAATCGCCCGGCATGCGAGGAACGCGGGTTCGATTCCCGCCCCTAGTGGTCATTTTTTCAAGTGCAATTTCTAATCTTAGATTACAAAATGAATACTTTTCATCACTTAAAAATATTAATTAAACGAAATTGCAAATACAATATAAATTAATAAATAAATGTGTTGCAAAGCTCATAACTCCCAAAACGACAGATTTTTTTTAAATACTGGTTAAAGTCTAATCAAATAATATTTATTTGTAAAATATGGTAACAAAAAAGTCGGAGAAAGATTTTTGCAATTTTGCGGAAATTGCATTACGAATTTTCGCCAAATCAACTAGTTCTAACTTTTAACTTCAACTAATACTCTGTCTGTGTGTTACGTAATTACGCCTAAACTACTGAACCGATTCAAATAAAATTGATATAAAGATAGTTTGAGACCCTGGGTAGGACATTGGCTACTTTTTGTCGCGATATAAAAACATCATGAGGTTTTAATGGGTAAAAGATTGTATGGAAAATCCTACTTTTGACGTGGGCGCAGTCGCGGGGAATTTTTAGTTATTTATTTTTATTTGTACAGGTCAAATGCGAGCGGATATCCGCTTGCCGTGCCGCTGCGACAAATCGCAGAGCGGTTGCACGTGTGGCGACACCCCCGCGCCTCAGGAGTCAGCGGGGAAGGAGGAAGTGGTGAGAAGAACCACAGAATAAGTACTAGTACTTCGTACAGAAGTATGACTTAGCAATTGTATTCAAAGAAATGTCAACTCAATGTCGTCAACAATATGGCGTAATTTAGTTCGCCTCAGAGTCAAGCACATTTTCGTGTAGACACCTACAAAAATCCATTGCAAGATATTTTCATACTTATTGCTCTGGAATATGATTCATAATACACTAAACCTATTCAGTGACGTAATATCACGCGACGCGATAGGATTGACTGCTACGAGAAGCTTCTAACGCCATCTAGCGCCTCTTTCTAGTACTTTATTCATTCTCGTCCAGCCAGCAACATAGCCGCGCGGCCGCCGGTGAATAAAACGCGGGAGCGTGTCGCTGGCCGGTAGCGACACGCAATTTGTTTTAGCCCCTACGTAAGGGTCGCCGCGCGTAGGTACGTTTTTGCTACTTACGCGGGGGGATACACAGGCCTGGTAGAACTAAAATTAACACTCATACGCAACTGTCACTTGCATGCAATTGTAATTAATATACAGGGTGTCCGGGTTTCGACTAGCGATAGGGGCGTTTTATTTATCAAATTTGAAGGACATAATCCAATGCTTTTTTTTACTTTCAGAAAAATTGCATTGTTTGGTTTAGTTTTGTAATAGGTTTAAAAAACTATTTTAAACTTTTAGTAGGATTTATAAAAAAATCCTATATGTCGGTTAATAATTTTGAATTGATCTTTATTTCACTTGATAGAATACCGTTAACTTCCAAAAGGATCATTTTCATTTTTTTGTCGATAAGATTTGATGATCTAAAAACCCAAAAATCATCGCCAGTCGAAACCTTGACACACTGTATATACAGGTTGCCCCGTTAATTAGGGATAATCCTTTAGGTACAAATTAGGTACATCATGCTCTACTATAGGTATGCCAAAAAAAAAAAGTGTTGCCATTTTTTAGATTTTTTGTTTTGAGTTTTCATTATTTTTGGGAGCCTTAGTTTACACGAGGACGATTCGTGATTTTTGACGATTCGTCTTTTTTCACGATTCGTTCTTTTTTTTAACGGCGGCAATGCTTTTTGAATGCCCATGTTCACACGGATCACGAATCGTGAAAAAAGACGAATTGTCAAAATACACGGATTCTTGACCAAATTCAATAAGGATATTTTGACGAATCGTGAAAAAACACGATTCCGTATGCAATGTGAACGTCCATCCGTCATGACGTATCCTGTATTTTGACGAATCGTCAGTGACGGATCCTGTGTGAATGAGCTCTTACTAAGATTTTAAGTAAAAAGATACTATTAATTTTGGTGTTTGGAATACTCAGGAGTATTAAAATAGAAATAGACTTATAAAAAGTAATTAATTGTAGAAGTATCCATACAAAAATTAATATTTTTCTCGAAAATGGTAACACTTTAACTATAAAAAAAAATTGGCATATAATAGGGCATGATGTAACTAATCTGTACCTAAAGGATTATCCTTCATTAACGGGACACCCTGTATAAACAATAAATGTGATTAGCCGATTGCGACAAAGAAGGGTAATGTTTTACAATTGTTTGTGCACGCCCTGCAGCCCAAACGGCTTGACAGTTTTCGACATATGAGGTGTCGTTAAATTCACCAGAATGAGGGATTTTCCTAGTGTCAAAAATCAGTACTTAAAAACCGCTAGATGGCGTTGACTGATCTAAGTCAGGTAGATTTTTATTTAAGAAAAAGGCTGGTTTTTTTGTTGAATATGTTAAAATGTTAATGTTTAGCATGTTTTTTATCACGCGTACTAAGAGGTCGTTTTTTAACAATTTTGTGATCATCAAGACATTTTTTCTATTAAATTTTATTTTTAACTGCAATTTTGAACTTGCTAATTTTTAACGTAAGTACTTACACTACATGTCTGTACACATAATATTACAATAGTTTGTTTTTCTTTTATGCTCAATGATTTCGACGCAGTTATTGTATAACTTAGATAAATAGCGCCTATCCAGGCCTGTGTATCTCTTCGCGTAGGTAGCAAAAACGTACCTACGCGCGGCAACCCTTACTTAGGAGTTAAAACAAGTTGTGTGTCGCTACCGGCCAGCGACACGCTCGCGCGTTTTATTCACCGGCGGCCGCGCGGCTACGTTGCTGGCTGGACGAGAATGAATAAAGTACTAGAAAGAGGCGCTAGATGGCGTTAGAAGCTTCTCGTAGCAGTCAACCCTATCGCGTCGCGTGATATTACGTCACTGAATAGGTTTAGTGTATTATGAATCATATTCCAGAGCAATAAGTATGAAATTATCTTGCTATGGATTTTTGTAGGTGTCTACACGAAAATGTGCTTGACTCTGAGGCGAACTAAATTACGCCATATTGTTGACGACATTGAGTAGACATTTCTTTGAATACAATTGCTAAGTCATACTTCTGTATGAATTTCTAGTACTTATTCTGTGGCCTATCTATCAAAATACAATAAAACAAAAATTTTGAGTTGTCAGAAAATCCCTCATTGTAGTAGTGATATAGGCTATATATTTTTTAAATGGCGCCCGCAATAGGAAACAAAGGGTGGGTTTATTTTTTTTCCTTGTCATAGCAATATGGGTATCAAATGAAAGCCAGTGAAAATACCATTTTATTCATAAAAGAATTTTTGCAGTCGGGTGTTTCGTTTTTTTTTTCAATAATTATTTTATTTTTATGAAATGAAATAATTTATTTCTATTTCAACGGCGATACATGTTTGATTTACATTAACACTTAAACTAAACTAGTACAGCTAATTATAGATTTTCACAATGGGCTCAATTCAAATGCGCCCTGTCTAAAATTAAATTTAGGTCCAGTCTGTCTCTTTCTCTGCCAAGCAAACAAAAAGAGACAGACTATAATAATTTAGAAACGTCAGACTAAACAGCTGTACGTTGCTCAGGAAATTAGAGAACCCATAGACAATTTAGTAGGGATGTCATTCGATGACGACTAAAGTTAGACGAAAACACGCAAAAGCTTGTAAAAATACGTTAGAAATCGCATGACGACGTTTCTAAATTATTGTAGTTTGTCTCTTTTCGTTTCTTTGATAGAGAAAGAAAGAGACTGAACCTAAATTTAATCTTAGACAGGGCGCATTGGAATTGAGCCCAATAGTACAGATATGGAGTTAGTAAAAAAAGCTGAAATGTTTTATAGATATTTAAAATGAAAAATTATCGTAAAACTCTTCATAATACCAATCATTACAGAATGCGTATTTTGTGCCTGCGTGTGGGTGTGTGTGTGTGTGTAAGAGGGTTTATTATGTTTGCTTTTATTAAGTTGTATTTTGTGACATTACGTGTTTACCCCCAGGCGAGCCAGCCAGACCGCAAGCCGTCTCGCTTCGGGCTCAAGCGCCTGTTCGGCCGACAGGCCAGCGTGCCCTACCTCAACAACAACGACTCTAGCATTGTGAGTTATATTTATTTGTCTATTATTTACTAGTGGTTGCCCGCGGCTTTGTCTGCGCAATATCTAGATTTCCCACCTAGTCCAGTCCAGTAGCCTATTCAATACAAACCAGCAATCAAATCTTTCCTCTTTATAATATTTGTGTAGACAAATAATTGATGTCATTTTACGCATTAGATAGCGTAGGTACTTTTGATATCTGTAATAGTAAATAAATATAAGAAATTATTGCACTTGAAAAAATTACCACCAGTGGCGAGCAGCTTCATCTTTTGATTGTTAAATACTTGCAATAGTATTTCTTTAGTATTGAGGGTGTAATCCCAATAACATTGATGAAAGCAACGCGGCATTACAGCGTTAAGAAGCACTTGAAAATTTCGACAGCCTCTGCCAACGCCAGGGTGGCCGAGAGGTTAAGCAATTGCCCGGAATGCTAGGAACGCGGGTTCGATTTCCGCCGCCTGGTGGTAATTTTTTCAAGTGCAATAGTATCTAATATTTCGATTGCAAAGTGAATGCTTATCACTTAAAAAATAATATTTTTTAGTAAATAAATAATCCCCTGTAGACACCTGACGATTACATTTTATATATAATTATATATATTTGCAGACAGACAACACAGATCAAAAAGTGCCTGCGGGGGAAACTTCTACCGACGTCTGTCGAATCACTTGAGGACCAAAACGCTTCAACACTGCACTGATTAGAATTTTTGATACACACTTATTAGTGAGTGTGACTTTTCTTCACGAATTTCGCAAGCTGACTTGTGGCATAGGATTTTACAAAATGTTGGCAGAAAGAAAATAGTTGTATATCTGTTGGAATATTCTCTTAATATAGCACTAGAAGTTCCCCGCGATTTCACCCGCGTCAAAAGTCGGATTTTCCATACAAACTTTCATACCCCATTTCAACCCCCTGATGATTTTATATCGCGACAAAAAGTAGCCTATTTCTAGGGTCAAACTATCTCTGTACCAAATTTCATTTGAGTCGGTCCATTAGTTTCGGAGCGTATTTAGTACAAACAAAAAATCTAATCATTCCTCTTTACAATTTTAGTACAATCAGAAATAGCAGTTCTTTGGGAACTATTTTTAGTAAATAAATATCCTGCGACCAGACCCTGACTGTATTTTTTATGAAGTACCAAATCCGCTTTTCCTTTAAAATTCTGTGATAGCGCTCTTACTACTATTTTCGTACTAGCGACTTCTAACGCGCTTATGTCAGATTTCCTATAGGTACTTACCAACATTCAGCCCCTGTAAGTTTAATTTTTGGGACAAAATAAGACAATTTTCTGCTCTAAGATTCGAATAATGTATAATTTGACAGATAATTGGGCTCGATTTCGAGGTGCCATGTTTAAGAATAATTTTAATTTCAGTCTTTTTATTTCTATGCTAAGCAAACGACAAAAAAACAGACTACAATCATTTAGAAACGTCAAATTAAGTGATGCTATTTCTTACGTATTTTTACAGATTTTGCGTGTTTGCGTCTAAGATTAGTCGTCATCAAATGACATCCTTACTAAATTGTCGATTAAATACTAAATTGTCAATGGATTATGTAATTTTGTTTCTAATATATATAGGTCTGTCTCTTTTCGTTTGTTTAGCACAGAAAGAAATAGACTTAATTTAAAATTAGTTTAAGACAGGGCACCTCGAAATCGAGCCCAATGGCTTTGGATATTTATAATATTACAGTTCATTACATAATTTCATGATATAAGTACAATACGAATTCATACATTTACATATTTGAAGTAATACTATCTTTGTGTTCATAAATATGCGATGTGAGTATGCTTGCTTAATGAGACGAGATAATTAAAAAAAAAACTCCATATTACATTCAAATTCGATTCAGTGTTATCAAAATTTTCAGGGGTACTGTAGAATTAGATTAGCTAATTCAATTAAAAAAGTATCATCCATTTAGATTTTGTATTTGTGTAAATAAATAATTAAAAAATATTGGCATTGCTAACTCGAATGATACATTCTAACACGCGCTTATCACAAGTTTTCGTTCCTTCCGTACACGTGTATATGACTTACAATACAAAAACTGTTTTCTATGGTTGATTCTAGACCCCTGAAAGTTTTGTGTACTCTTTTAACTCCCTGTATGTTATGCATAATATACAGGGTAGCGGTGAGCGATTGTTCGAAAAAAAATAATCGGATGAATCAACAATCGACCATTCGAACTATCGAATTTCGATTTAGTAATTCGGAAAAAAAATAATCGAATAATAATCGACAATCGAATGATAATCTAGACTCGGCCCTTCGATGCATTCGATTGAATTGCCGCGACAGGACAGGCAGAGAACGAATGATTAATCGACGCGACGAATGACGATTCATTCGTTAGTACACACCGCCTGCGCACCGCGCGCTCCGATATTGCTAGCCGCATAATCGAATGACTGCGGTTGCTTATCGAATACATTTGATTACAGAGACCATTCGAATAATTCGATTTATTTAGTATTAATCGCCCATCGCTAATACAGGGTGTTAGTTTAAACAGTCTTTATCCTTTAAGGGGTTGAATATGACCATAAAAACCTACAACTTTAAATTCCTATTGAGTCTTAAAAAATCGTGAAAAAATTGGCTCCATGCACTATAATCGAGGTAGCAGAATTATTCGTTAGATTTCGATCATGACCCCATAATATGAGTTTTAGTTACTGATTGTCATATTAACCCCCTTAAATGTTTTCACTGTAAATATAAATAAATATTAATATAATTTTGTTACTTCAAGATATTGTTATAAATAAAAGTCAATTTTATTATCTTATTTTATTTATTTAGTCCATACCTTACAACTAAAGACTACCGTACAGTTCATATTGCTTACGACTTCCAACGACCACAGCACAAAATGTTCAGCCAGACAAAACATCTAAATAAAAATTTGTTATTCATAATGCAGACCGTAAATTTTGATGTCAACGTAAAATATACAAGGCCGTTGCTTGAATAAGCAACGCGACAATACAAAACAGCGAGATAATAATAAAGTTGTATGTACCAATTCTTAGTTAACATTCTTCATACTAATCAATTTTATATAATTGGCTGTAACAAAAATGTTTCAAAGAATTAAGTCGTCATAAGAAATGTGAAATAAATGTTTTTTTGATGTAAATAAAAAATCTTTCAAGGTATTTATTGAATTTATCGAATAATACTTGTGCGTTCGCGAAGTGCTAGCCGAATATTTTGTGCTGTGACATAGGCTGCCAGCATACTGTCAGCTATGGTTTAAACCAGGTTTCAGACGCACTTAAACGGCGATTTATCGGTTCTATAGTCGACAGATAAACAGCTGTTAAATTACCTCGGTTACCGAGCACTAGTAATTCACCTACCAAGCTATAATACTGACAATCTGCTAGCAGTCATAAGTTAAGTGGCTAATTCAACGTAGATTTTTCTAGTTTCGACGGATTGCTAAGCGCTGTCCCGCACCAACTCCCGCGTCAGAGCGAGACAGATATTTTTTTCAGAATCTTACAAACAGACAACGAATATTAAAACTACACAAAATGTAATTTTTAATGACTTCTATCTATTGTAATGAAAAATCATGTGCCACTTTACCACTGCCTACAAGTTCTAGAAGATAAAATCCAGTGTGTTTTACATAAGTAACATTCAATACATCAAATTGACATATTACATATTTAAAACATAAGTCAAGATATCTTTACGCTGTCAGGTGATTGACAAAAGCTGTCAATTCTTCCAATTTTGTATAGTTTCAATATCCTTTAAAAACGTCAAGCGAATTAAAATAAGTCTTAGTTAATGGTAAAACGCTTTTCTTCTTACTGAGATATTTAAAAATAACTAGTATATTAATTAAAATTTATTAATAGGATGTTTTGCTTACAATCGGTACTCGACTACCGATTTATTTACGAATACATGAAAATTCAATCAGAATTCTGGGGAACATTAAATTCCCACGTGGGGAAAAAATACCTTTGACTATCGCAAAAATTAAAATACGTCGTTGATTTGCGTCTACCTGTTTTCTATCTAAAGTTTAATGTTTATTTGCCACAACAACGGGTGTAGTTACGAAGAAAAAAAAATTCAATCATTTTTTTTAAAAAGCTATTTGACTTTTGACACAGTGATTTTAGAAAAAGAAAACTGTCAAAATATTTGAACTTTAATTAAAATCCATTAGCACAATGACTCGCTTAGTACAATTTACGCTAAATATCATACCGTTTCCGTCAACGTCAAATGACTGACAAAGACAGAATATTATGGTTTGAATATGTTTAGGACTAATTGTATTTAACGAGACGTCATGCAATATCCAACTAATTCAAACACGTGTCTTTACATTTTTTACACAACACACTCGCCTCGGGCGTGTGTAGTACTAAGTCTTCCCGCGCAGTATAATAGTAGTGTAGTGTAGGTGTAGTTCAGTAGTTTTAGTTTTGCAATCCCATTTACAACGCAAACAAAACAAAACAAGTCGACACTCTTGTGGTAGCAGTAAACGCAAGTAGTAGTTATAAGTGTAGTGTAGTGTCGTGTAGTGGTGTCAGTAGTTGTAGTCGTCGCCGTTGGCGTCCTCCGGGTTGTACTTGTTCTCGTCGGCGTCGGCGGGCTCCTGCTTGATCTGCACGTCGAGCGGTGGCAGGCTAAACTCCGGGTAATCTGCAATACAGTGAAATAGTTTGTGTGCCCGTTGTCCTAGGTAAACGAGACGCGTTGCGATGCGATGCGATCCGACGCTATGCGACCCATACAAATCCATACAGCGTCGCGCGCGACAACGTAGTCCACGTACACTACGGTTTGATATTATCGTAACGCGTCGCGTCGCGACACATTGCCGCGTTGGTCGCTTACGTAAGACAATTCCTGAAACTACCCAACACGACAACGAATGATTACCTTAATTTCAATTTGGTACATATTCAATAAAAAAAGAGTACTTTCTTGTACTATAGAGTTTAAAAAAAATACCTTCATGTCATTGCTGTTATAACATATAGGCCGTGGTCGTGCTAGGTAGTACCTTTCTGGCACGACCACAATAGATTTTAGGTGTTTTAAGCAACTTTACCATAAAAAATGATATAAATCTATTGTAATCAAATGTACGTGTGATGCTACCCCACCAAACACGACCCCGAATGATTACCACAATTAAAATGTGGTACATATTCATGAAAAAAAAGTGTACTTTTTTGTACTAAAGAGTTAATAAAATGTATACTCATATTATTGCTGTTATAACTATTTTTCCATAGTTTTTTAAGTTCAATTGCAATCAATTGAATTGATCCATTGACTATCACCTCTACATTTTCGCATCACTAGAGATTCTTCGTGGTCCTCAAGCTGTCATGTTTGTTTACCGTTTAGGACAACGAAGAAATTCGGTCAAGTGTGGGTCGGGTGGGTATACATTATATAACAATGACTTAAAAAAACAATTTTGTATGGGAGCCCCCCTACAAAAAAAAATTAATTTAATTTTGTATTTTTAAAGTGAATATACATATTGTTATTCTGTGAAAATATCAAGCGTCTACCTGTCGCCGTTATTATATAGCAAAAACCGCCAAAAAAATCACGTTTGTTGTATTGGAGCGCCCCTTAAATATTATTTTTATTCTGTTTTTAGTATTTGTTGTTATAGCGGCAAAAGAAATACACCATCTGTGAAAATTTCAACTGTCTATTACGGTTCATGAGATACAGTCTGGTGACAGAAAGACAGCGGGCTCAGTAATAGGGTCCCGTTTTTACCCTTCGTGTACGAAACCCTAAAAAACTTTATACCAAGACGGTCGTCGAAACAACTGAAAATAGTAACAAAACTCACCGTCCATCGGCTCCTGCTTGACCTTGACCTGTTCGGGCTTGACCTTCGGCTCCTTGCGGTCGCGGTCGCGTCGCGAGCGCTTCTTGTCGCGGCGCTGCGAGCGCGAGCGCGCCGACCGCCGCTCGGAGCGCGACCGCGAGCGGCGCCGGCGGCGGCTGAGAGGTTAACAGTGTTTAGGGGTGGGTGAATAATGTGGATCCACACGCAAAGCTTGATGCAGATGGCGCTAGCATAGATACGGCTATGTCAAACATTTTGCTATTGTTTATGTCGGGCTTTTTCGTATCTAATTTACAGTTTTTCGTGACTATCTAATGTTATTTCATCATTATGTATTCGTCAATGAAGTTATCTGAACTAAAAGACGAACTTCGGAAACGAGGATCAAAAGTATCTGGTATAAAAGCCGATCTTATTGCGAGGGAAACATTTGGGTGTTAATCCAGTTTTATTACTGTAAATGTTACATAATTATTATGTTGGTTGTTGAAATTGTTTTTTGTTGTATTTGTGTTACTAATTAACTACATAACAAGGTTTTTAATAAATATAACTAAAATAATAAAACACGTACACGTTTGTTTTTTAGGTTAGAATTCTACGATCGGAACCGCGATGATACCGGGAATTTTGGTGTCGTAGCTTCACAATCTAGTTATTCGCCCGGTACAAAAGCTTATCATGATGTAAATAGTTCCAGTAAACTACGTAAATTAATCATTTTTTTTCTTATAGCTGTTTCTATTTTTTTTTTTAAACTGGCTCTTTTGGAAATAAATGAACACCATTATTGTAACAACCTGGCACAGCACATATCGGCATTATGCTTTCATAGATAAAAAACACAAAAAAAAAATACTCAAAAAAGCACAACTTCTGTATTGGAATGACAGATAGCTTTGGCCACATCAACAATGCGCCACCTACAGGGAGAATTTGGCAGTGTGGATCCCCATTGGAACAGTCGTCTTTTCGTTATCAGCAATGATAGTGATTGACATCCCCGCACGCCTGCTTCCCCCCCCCCCCCCCCCCCCCACTTCACCTCAACACACACATTCTCTCGATCAACGCCCCGGCCAATAAGTCAGTAGCGCTTTACAAAGAAGTAATGGTGTCGTTATAGCGCGCGGAAATTGACTGCCTCAAATTGTGTAATTTGCTCAATTTTGCATTCAAATATGACATTTGACACGTAAAAGAACGTGTGCTCGGAGCATCAAATTCTAACTGCCGCGCAGTACGAGATTATAGGTCACCTATTTTAAAATTAATACACTGTCAGTTATTAATTATACGTGATTTTTTAGTGATTCGAATTCAAAAGTATTCCGAAGCATGCAAAGCGAATCTATCAAGTGGTAAGGCGCAATTGACCCCAATGGTACCTATACAAGTATTGTTTTTACACCCGACGTTTCGGCCCATTATTACCCGACTGCGACAGAAAGAGGGTAATGTTTTTCGAGTGTATGTATGTAAGTGTATATACATATGTATGTATGCCCAGTTTTTTGGCATGCTCTACAGCCCAAACAGCTGGCAGAATTGTGACATGTGAAGTGTCGTAGAATTTGTCAAAATTGTAGTAGTGACATAGGCCACATACATTTTGAAAATGACATTCGCAAATAAAAAGAAGTGGGGAGGATAAGATAAAACAGGGTAAGAATAATAACATGGGTATCATTTGAAAGCTAGTAAAAATATCATTTTAAAAATATAATAATTTTGCAGACGGGTATTTTGTATTTTAAAAAGTTAATTAGGCATAACTTGTTAGTGATAAACAATGCAACAAAAAAGTTTAAAAAGTTACATGTAGTGTGTAGTATATGCTCACCTCTCGCCAGTCTCTTCCTCCTTGGTGCGGTCTCGCTCCCTCTCGCGGCGGCGCGAGCGAGACGACGAACGACGTCGCGAGCGGCTGCGGCTGCGGCGGCGACCTACGGTATAGCGATGTTTATACAGATGTCCAATAAATGAAGAATGATTTTTTAAGTACAGATTAGTAAAGTAAATCAAGCTCTATGCGACCAGAGGTCAACCCCGACCTCTGGGTCAATGACCCTGACCTTATTAGTGTCAATAACACCGACCATTCACCGATGACCTTGACCCCTGGGTCAAAAAATGTTCTCAGTCAATGACCCCGAAATTTTAAAGTTTACACCAAAACCCCTACTCAAATCAATGACACTGACCTCTGGGTCAATGACCCGAGTCAATGTCAAAAACTAAAAACGTTGGTTAATGACCCCTGCCTAAGTCAATGACACCGACCTCCAAATCAATGACCTCTATCTCTTATTTAATGACCCTGACCTCTGGGTCAAAGACCTCGGCCCCGTGAGTCAAAGACCCTCGACCTATGGCTGGGTCAAAGATCCCGACCCTTGGATCCAATGACCTCAACCCTTGAGTCAACGACCTCGAATTCTTATTCAATAAATCCCACCTGACGACTGACATAATGATCCAACAGACCTCAGGGTCAATAACCTCGACCCTTGAGTCAAGGACCCCGGCCGGCCCTTGAGTTACCCCGACTTCTTAGTCAAATGAATCCCATCTGACAATGATTCAGACCTCTGACCCTGACCTGAGTTAATGGTCTAACGTTCCCGACCTTAAGGTCATTTAATAATAATAATAAATTGTTTCAACAAACACCAATTACCTAGCCCCAAACTGACTAAGCGTGAGCTTGTGCTATGGCGCCTAGGATAACGGATAGACGTACATACATACGTTTAAGAATCCATGAATTAGGTACAAATGCCCCTGCTCATCACACAAACATTTGCCCCTTGCGGGATTCGAAACCGCAACCTCTGGTTTTGTAGTCCAGAGCGCGGATCACTACACCAAGACGATCGTCATTTTGAAGCTATAAACACCAATATACTCACGTTCTCTATCCCGGTCGCGGTCGCGGTGCTGGTCGCGGTGCTGCTCGAGCCGGTATCGCTCTCTCTCTCGCTCGTTGTCCTCGCGGCCCGAATGCTTGATGTTTACGTCCGCGCCGCCACGACGGGTGCCACCGAGACCGCCACCTGGGGAGTAGATGCTTAACTAAGTCACGGAACATAGTGTCCCAAAACATATGGTAAAGCGGAAGTCCAGAGATAGAGCACCTCTTGGGGTACGCGAATCACCCCCATGTATGTATTATGTTCCGCGATTTTCCATAGTTTGCGAGTTTTCCATAATTTATTTAGATGAGCATAAACCGATTGAGATGAAATTTGGTATGGAGACAGTTCGAGGCCTAGGAAAGGACATAGGCTACATTTTGTCGTGATATAAAAACATAAAGTAAGTGAAATGGGGGATGAAAGTTTATATGGAAAATCCAACTAGCGGGCGAAGTGGCGTGGAACCACTAGTATATAATCAAATATACAAAAATTGCTCGTTTAAAGGGATAAGATTTAAACTATGCCTCACCCAGCCTCCTCGGCAGCCAGCCCTTGACAGTCCTCGCTCGCTCCACGTCCACCAGCACACGTTTGCCGTCGATTTTCTTGCCATCGGCGTGCTTGTACGCGGCTGCAAGGTTAACTCGCACTTAGTTCAAGCCGCGGCATTTCTGTGCGTGTCTGGTTTTGGTACGGAAGTGGTGTTTTTGAGGATATTGCGACAGTTTTTTTTTTTGAACAGTTGAGGATGGTCGCGACTAAAAAATGCTGGCCGATAACAATTTAAAACACTGGCAATTGACAGTTTTAAATTATTTTTTTTGTGTTTTGAGTCAAAAAAAATTGCTAGCCAGTTTCAATTTTTAAACCGGTCGTTGACATTTTAAAAAAACGTGTATCACTTACTGCACATGTGATTTTATGTAATTACTGACGATGTGATAGTCTTGCTGATCAGCTGTGATAATTAACTTGACAATAATTTAAATTGTCTAGCAGATACATTAACATGAATGAATATGAACTTTTACTAGCATTACATTATAGAGATCGCTCCTAGCGATAAGAGCGCCTACTCATCTTTCTGTGAAGATAACATTATTGCTTCTTCTATCTATGTACAAAATCTGTTTTTATTCAAGGCATGTGTTATTTTTCATCTTATATGAATATGACCACTTGTTTCTGTCACAATATTCCTCAAAAACTACGCACACAAACTGGTACAAGAAAGTTTATTTATTACTATGTATTAATATAACTTAACTCAAAATTATTTACGCGTAAAAAACATGGTAAAAGTATGTTCAACATAATTTAGAGAATCACTTAAGATTTATATATTTTTAAGAACTTTTACTATAACAATAGACAAAAGAACTAAATACAGACACGCACAAAAGATTTCAAAAATTTAACACATCGAAACAATTTATATGAATTTTTGATGCTGGAAATCCATATAAAATGTATATAATGACTATGCGTTGGCGTTTCGTGAGCAGAACTTCCAACGCTTAGCCAAATTAGGATTGTTTCAAAATATTATCTAACTTTTGAGAGCTGCTCGTCTGAATCCCGCCACGACATACAAAAATTATAGGCAAAAATATTTTTATTCATTTTTTTGGTAGTACATTAACTATTTTTTTGAAAAGGCTAAAGGCTAACTAATCTTTTTTTTTTTAAATATAATGAATAGCTATCATCTTGATATGATATTTTGTACATGTTTTAATATACAAAAATATCTAACCGTCGTTCTGATAGACAAACCAATCAATGGACCTTAAATCCAGTTATGTATGTGTATAAATTGGGCTTTATTTCGAGGTGCCCTGTCAAAACTAAATTTAAGTTCAATCTCTCTTCCTTTGGTAGGAAAACGAAAAGAGACAGGCTAAAAAATAATTGAAATCTATTTTTTACCTGTTTTTGAGTTTTCGTCCAACTTTAGTCGTTATTGAATGGCATCCCTACTAAATTGTCTATGGATTCTGTTATTTCCTTAACAACTGACAGCTGTTTAGTCTGACGTTCCTAAATTAATTTAATGTCTTTTCATTTCTTGCCCAGAGAAAGAGAGAGAATAAACTTAAATTTACTCATAGACAGAACTTCGGAATTGAGCCAATTGTCGCTAAAATAATCTGTTGATAAGTAATAATAACTAACTGGCACGTGAAGTGACATTTGAGACCCAGGCATCTGCTGAAATTCAGTGTCGTCGTGGTTTGCCCTCGGCTTCCACGACTAATGCTGAGTCGGATGCCTTTTCGGTAGATCATTTTTTATAATTTGTAAATTGTGTCTTTTTTTGTTCACAGATCAACCGATCTCCGAATAAATGCTGTTTCTTTCTTTCTTCCTTTCAAAGTAGTGCCATGTTTGGGTTTTGATTTTGCTAGGCGTAATATCCTGGCTAGTGTTATTCACTAAGATATAAGATGACAGCTTCCAACAGGACACTAAGGCCCACTTTGCGCAAATAGGTTTTCAACTCAGATCAACAGGCCTGCGCTAGCCCAGCTTAGCAAACCCCCACTGGCGCAAGTAATAACACTTCATTTTACAATCCAATTGTCGTAATGTGTCGCGCCTATAATGAATTAGTGCATACAAATAAAGAAATAGACTTGTATCGTCATAATCTCTCAAAATTTAAGAAATGTGTTTCCGACTGCTTCAGTAATTATTATTGATGCAGTCGGAAACATATTTGTACTTATGAGTTTAGCTTACTGTTGTGTACTGTGTTGCTTTTTTTTAATGTAGCGGTTTTACGGCTTCGGAAATCCATACAGCCTTTTTCTTCAGTGTTGGTGTACTGTGTTGTCTTCTGCTTTGACTTTTGTTTTTTTCTTATGTGTATACATGTTTAAGTGTTACAATCTAGAACACATTTATTAAATAAATATAATAAGTAGACCTTCCGGATTTGCAAATCCAAACTTGCGAATGTGGTCTTTTAACTCATATAATAGGCCTTATACAATTCCGAATTACTTAATCCGGACGTGCGCAAGTAGGCCTAACTGTGTCGTTTCAGGATTCTGACATTCGACTCAACGATTAAGTGATTTAAGAGTTTAAGATATAATATTTTGAAACACACACATAATAAACAGTAAATAAACCTGTGAAAGAATGGGATACCTACCGACCAAGCCGAGAGACGCCGTTACTCGATACAACATATTACACAAAAAATTATACCCACCGTTTTTATACCTACCGTATTTTTTTACTTACTTTTTTTAACTATCCATCCATATTTTTAACCACGACGCAACGCAAACTTTACCTGGGCGCTATTACATTACCTCAGCGCAAAACTAAAGTACGATACTACTAATTTTTTGGTTCAAAAAATATTTTTTTAATAAATTTTTGAGACTCTCAATTAAAAAACTTGTATGTTGGCATCTTACCACCACATACAAACCTATTTAAGCTTGGCCGGTTTACAGTTGTTGGTAGGTCATTACGGCTGGGTCTGTGGTTGGATAGAAAAAAATTAATTGTTAATCATACGTATCAGGCGAGGCTGAGTCGGCGGCTGAACTTGATGGAGTAGTATTAGCCAATCGGGGACGTGTGGCTTCCGTGATACACAGGGTGTCGCAAAAGCTACAACCAAAATACGAATCGCGAAGTTTGATGTCGGGGTAGACAATGAATCGGAGTGAATGACCTATTATGTTTATCTGGCACGTATAATCACTATTTTACAAAAAAAAACTAGCAATAATACTAGAGGTAGGTAGATAACATTCAAAAACTTTATTTTTCCCCAAATCGTAATTAAGCCACTTGCATATATCATTAATAAAAATTTAGTATACACTCCAACAAGCTCTGACCATTGTCGTGTAAACAATGTGTTGTCAATGTCATGATATCATGTATACACAAACATTATATTATGACAGCAAGAGAATTGCTACCCTTGTCTACAGGAATCGAAAAAAGACTCTCTTGAGAAAAATACTGTGACCTGTAAAAATAGGTCTTGTACAAATAAGTTACAAGTCCCAGCACTATCTTTTATCTATACTGGGTTTTAGGAAACATTGCCGAATAATTGTCAACAAATATTCAGAGGTGAAATGTATACAGTAATTTGTATACATATGTATACAGATTTCTATATTACAAAAATACCTTTTGGATATCCTGTATATCCAAAAGGTGTTTTTGTAATATAGAAATCTGTATACATATACAAATTACTGTATACATTTCACCTCTAATTATTTGTGATGGATCACCCATAATGGATACAAATATTTGTTTATCTACTATTCCTAATAGTTTATTACTATTTTCACAGGCCACTGACAGTATCATGAAATAGGCAATAAATACTTCATGACAAGGACATTGCGATGAAAGGGGGTGGATCAGACGCGAACTTTGATACTGGCCGTTAGGGTGATGATCTTAGAGACTGCAAGAAATCAGAACAAATTAAGCTAATACATTAGAAAATAAAAATGTGTCCCTAATCCATACTCATTTCTTCCATTTTAACCCGACTGCGGTTATGTTTTTCGAATGTATGTTTGTATAATTGTGTGGCACGCCCTACAGCCCAAACAGGTGGACAGTTTTTGACATATGAGGTGTCGTTGAATTTGTCAAAATTGTAAGAGTGACATTGGCTATATACATTTAATAAATGGCGCCCGCAAATGGAAATAAAGGGGGATTGTTTTTTTCCTTACCATAGCAATGTGGGTATCAAATAAAAGCCAGCAAAAAGACCATTTCAAAAATATTATAGTTTTTGCAGTCGGGTGTTTTGTTTTTTCAAATATTATGTTTGCTTGTTTGTATGAAAATGGCAATGCACAAGCCGTGTAAGCCAAAAAAAATGTACCTAATAATGCAAACATGACCATCAAGAGATAAGATTTTTGAGACTGATATTTTCTGCCTTTTAAGCCACATTTATAAGGAACTTCTCTATTCTGATACATATTTCATTTAAACCAAATTTGGATATCATTGGAAATGAAATGGTAATATATTATTTTAGTAATTGTTGACATAATAATAAAGTAATGTGCTAAGTAAGGGAATTAGGGCAACAGATTATATTATAACAGTTACTACGTCTGGCCTTCAGGGGGTTATAACACTACTCGTTATTCAGTAGTCTTACTAAGACCGTCTTATCTGCCCCATCTCGCTTTATCACAGAATGAAAGAGTGAGACGGGGCAGACAGACTTACTGGCTAAGTAAGACTAGTCTTAGTGAGACAGTTTGAATATCGCATAGCCAAATAACCCTCTTAATGGGGGATGAGAATCCCAATAACATTGATGAAAGCAACGCGGCATTACAGCGTTAAGAAGCACTTGAAAATGCCAACGGCAGGGTGGCCGAGAGGTTAGGCAATCACCCGGTATGCGAGGAACGCGGGTTCGATTCCCGCCTCTAGTGGTTTTAAGTGGAATAATATATATTTAGATTGCAAAGTGAATGCTTATCACTTATAACAATAAAATAGTCTATTCTCTAATGCCAGTACTAAGTGCGAGTGACCCGCCCCCTGATACAGGATGTGCGCGCGCGCAGACTCACAGTGCATGTCGCGCTCGTGCTCGTACTCGATGAACGCGTACCCGCGCGGCTTGTCGTTCTCTTTGTTGTACACCATGTATATCTGGAGTGGGGAGATAATATTATTTAGTTAGGGGGTTAACAGACTACGCGGTATTCAGACAGTCTAAGACTCAGTGTAGTGTAATAAGAGTAAGTCTGTAGTCTGTCTGCCCCATCTCGCTCTTTCACAGGTTGAAAGAGCGAGATAGGGCATAGACTGTATTAGTAAGACTGTCTGAATAACCGCCTTAGTAACATCTTACACAAGAAGAGCGGCTCTCCAAGAGCGTGGGTGGCGAAGTGGCTAGCGGTTTGACTGACATGCCGAAATGGCAAAATGAATGAAGGTTTAGACTTATTTGACATATTTCGTATGGGAATTATGTCAAATTAACCATCAATTCACAAGTTCACTGGTTGTTTAAGGATTGGTGAACTCAGGACTAAAGCTAGTTGCAAATTTTCTTGGTAAACAATATAATTATGGGTACCCAACCAGATACCCTAATATTGTAGTACTTCAGTTTTCAAGACTCTTATTATTGCAGGCAATAAGGGACATAAAGATATCGCAATTCAAGGTGCACCCAAAATTCAATCTGTAAGTATTTTATTTGGCAGTCTGCAGTGCCCGAGTGAATAACTCACCTTTTTAATAGTTCCATATCCTTCAAACTCTCTCCTGAGTTTTGATTCTGATGTGTCATAGTTCTGTAAACAAAATTACGAATTTATTATCTTTTCATGCATTTGACATTAATTAATTTACATATTTAGTGATTGCTTTTGCCTGTAGCTATTGGCCTGTAGCTATCAGTATTAGCATTGATACTTCATGATCATAGAACTAAACATTTTTTTTCTATACAGGATTACTATAAATTTATTTTGAGTTATCAGAGAGGCAATTGAGACAGCAAATAACTGTCTGTATCAAGTTGTTCAAACTGTGTTGAGCATGTTTAGATAAGCATCAAGTAATTTCTTGAATTCATTGATATTTTGGCCAGTCTATCCATTCTTTTAACATCATATCCACGATCAACTATGAGAATAGTACAATATACTCACAATCCTAGCCACAAACAATGTCTTGAAAGGGTCAGTGGTCGCTCTGGGGTTGGCCGCAGGGTCCCACAGCGCTATCTCCTGTTCCAGCTTGTATGCTGTCTGTTCCGCTCGCTCCCGTCGTCTTCTCTCAAGCCTCTCCTCACGGGTCTCCACTCTAGTGGGTGGGGGGGTCTCTGATGGGTGCTGAGGGAGTGGGGTGAGGTTAACCACTTTTGTTGTGTCAGAGTATTACTTGCATACTTATATTTTTCTGATAATGATGGCAACATTAAATTCATGGCATTTTCGGCTTCAACAAATACCACATACTGAATTAATTTTGAGTTGAGGCTGTTTATATCAGCCTTTCAAATGCAATAAATAACATTTTATGAAAATCAATCATAATATTGACCTAAAGACTATTACAAAATCTAAACATTAATAAATAACAGTTCAGCAAATTAAAAATACCACGTCCTTAGCAGATTTTTATTGCCGAAAATGAACCACAACTAACCTCAAAAACATTGAGAAAAGCGCCGACTCCATCATATCCTTTCTGCTTCTTCTCATGTGGTAACTTGGCAGCGGGAGGCAAGTAAGGTATAGGATCTCTCGCTGCGAAAAGCGCAAGCAAATTTGGAGGCAAAAACTGAGTCATTTTTCACCACGCCACTTTTGTCTCTTTGCAAAAATCACGAAATCACACACATTGTATAACTTATCACAACGTAAACTAAGCTATAACTAACATAGAAATAAATTATCTCCACGTTTTATAATTTCTATTTGTATACAATACAGCTAACAACACGTCTCTTTCAATAAAAATTCGCAAATAATTCACATTCAACATTCACAAATCGCCATCCACCATTTTGGATTTTGGAACGCGTTAGTGATGTCTTCTTTTATCAAAAAAGCAATTGAACATTTAGTATCGATATTTCTATCGGTGTTGAGGTATATTTTGTAAGAAAAGAGCTCTCGAATCATTACTATTCAAAATGTCAAAAAATATTTTTTCATGGAGATTTGTTTGTTTGTGAGAACGAAGAAATCTCAGTATTTTCTCAAAACAGTTGCATATTTTGTGTGTTTCGCAGATTCAAAAAATAAGCACAAATGCCGAGCCAGGCTGCCATTGAAATTGCGTCAATTTTCGACGATGTAATCACGAACAATCTAAAATATTGCTGTGTGTGTCTTCGCACCGAAGAGGAGAGGAAATTGGTGGAGCCAGTGCATTTTACGAAATGCCTGCAGATCATGAGTGTCCAGCTACCCATAGTAAGCACCATTACAAACACTATGACCCTAGCAACTTGACCCCTTTAAAAATTTGGCTGTCTATGAGTTTTTCATATAAAAAAGTCCCAGCTTTATACAAATTGCCTTCGAAAATTCGGCTATGTTCTGAACCTCCTTTGCTACACACTACCCCTGGTAGTAGAAGGTAATTGAGCTATACTTCCTTAACAACAATTGGAAATGTAGTTCCTACACATCATGGTCTTAAATTTTGGTAACTTTCATTTTTAATTTCATTAATAATATAGCAGACCTTGTGCATCATTTACCAGTCATCTACAACATTTAAATCAATATTAAAGAAATGACACTGTTCTCTTTAACATTATTAACTACTTACAACAATTATTTGTGTCTTATTGAAAAATAAAAAATAGTAAATACCTACTTTGAATCTATTTCTGGAAAAACTCATCCTAGATTCATCCAATATAAAATTATGGAAAGAAAATATGGTGATTTGTCTTTCAAACTAAACTTAAAAGTGATAATACCGGCCCTGAGTAGTGTACATACACATTTCTCATTACATTCTTTGATTGGTGCCCCATGAATAATAAATAAATAAAATCATTTCAGCAAACTATATGCTATGTGTGTGAGGCAGAGTCAACACGAGCATATGCACTCTTCCAAGCGATCAACTTTGCATCGGTCATCAATCAGTGGTTTCGCAACATGGCCAGCAAACTAAAATACAAGAGTGAGATGCCAACATATTTGGACAGGCATCTGACTGTAAGTTATTACAACATTTTTAATGAAAATTATCCATGTATGTACTCCATTCCAAGAACTTCCTTTCTGTCTGCTATATTTTTACGCCTGTAATTGTTTGAAACCCAGGGAATGACATGCAAAATAATCTCTTATGTGTAAACAAAATAGGGGGCAAAGGACAAAAAAAACAAATTAATTTTCAAAATGGCGCCCCCAAATTAAAAAGGGTGGAAGGAGTTTTTTTTTCCAGGAAGGGAGAGAGGAAGACAGGTAATGAGATGGAAAGACGATTTGCTTAAAAGATGGCACAGACTGACAAGACAGATCCATATGGAAAAACTGGAGGAGGCCTATGTCAAAGGACAACCTGACTGTAGTGTAGCTAAATTATTATTACAGTTATCCAGGTATGCTGCCTGTGTCCAATTTTTCATAGTGTGTTGAGCTTGCTTATTAACTTAACAATGTAAAAAAGGTCAGCAAAATAAATATAATAGTAATAATGTCCTCCTAGCCGGATTTCGACTATAGCAGCCTATCTCAACAGAGATTAGCCAACTGCGCGGGAGATATTATAGTGCACACGTGTGTGCGCAATACACAAGTGCACTTTCTGTTACTTATCGATTTACGCTCGTAATTCGGTGAGACGGCAGTCCGACATGACCTTAGAGAGATCAGGCGCGGGACACACGACTTAACATGCTTTCCGAGGCACGGGGATGTTAATACCACCAACTTCGACTCTGAAGCTGTGTGAGATTTGTTTCAAGACAGAAAACCCAACACTCTCGGCCCGGGAGCTCGTGGATTACCCAACGTGCTGACCACGAGGCAGTCATTAATGAATATATTAATTGTTCAACAACAGAAACAGCGTTGCCACTCTGGGCGGTGGCCGCTGCCGGAGTGGTGGCGGCGGGCAAGAGCGCGCTGCGACCTGGTCCAGACCGAGGTGCTCGTGGTGGGGGGCAACGCGCCAGTGAGTATGGTAGACTTTTAGACGTTCCCTAGACGATCCATTATATTGCGCAATATTGTAAATTGTGCAATATAATGGATCGTCTAGGGCTAATATTGAAGATTGCGCAATGATTGAACGAAAGTTTGAGAGAGTTTAATTTTTATTGCACCATATTTTTCCATTGCATCGTATAGGGTCAATATTGCGCAATATTTTTTAGTCTGTGTTTCGTCGGGGCAAGGAGAACACGCGCGTGCTCGCTTCCCAAAGATGGCCGAAAAAGACAGTACGAAAGTGAAGGAAAGGGAGTTTATCGTGGAATGCATACAATTGTATAGAGCATTGCCGTCTTTGTGGAATGTCAAGAGCAAAGAATATCATAACCGTGATAAAAAAAAAGTTGATTACGAAACATTGTTGTCTAAATATAAAGAGATGTTTCCAAAGGCAAGCAAAGATGACGTGAAGAAGAAATTCAATTTTTTGAGAACTAATTACTAATAAAAACTATTCTCCGACTGAACACGAAAACATTGCACAATTTGCAAAGTTCTTAAAATTGGGCAATATAATTGAACGTTTGGATTCAAAACGCAATTCAATCTTATTGTACAATTAAATATATTGTACAATGTTATTGTAGGTCTAGGGCCAGCCTTAGCCTGATGACTAGTGACCCCCAGTCATCAGGCTAAAAGTCTACTGCTGATCTTTTAACATCTTTTAACTTGTTTTTAGCATGTCTTTTTTTAACTAATTTACACTTATTTTAACCATGTTTTATGCAAACAAATTTTCATTTCATTTAATTACAATATTTTTTGGGTTCCGTATCTAAAGGGTAAAACAAGCATCTCCTAAGCCTCTCTGTCTGTCTGTCACTAGACTGGACAGTTGACATTTCCACATATGGTGTATTTCTGATGCCGCGATAACAACGAATACTAAAAACAGAATCAAATAAATATTTAATAAATAATAATAAATTAGTAAATTGTTTCAACAAACACACCAATTACCTAGCCCCAAACTAAGCGTGAGCTTGTGCTATAGTGACTAGGATAACGGATAGACATACTTATAATATACATTTATAAACATCCATGACTTAGGTACAAATGCTCGTGCTCATCACACAAACATTTGCACCTTGCGGGATTCGAACCCGCAACCCCCTGGTTTAGAAGTCCGGAGCGCGCACAACTACACCAAGTCGGTCGTCAAAATTTAAAGGCCTTACAATAAACATCATTATTTTAGCGTTTTTTGCTGTATATTAATAACGGCAACAGGTAAGCGCTTGAAATATTCACAGAATATTGAGTTGTATGTAAACCTAAAAAATAAATCATAAAATTAAAATATTAAAAATATTTAAAGGGGGGCTCCCATACAACAGATATAATGTTTTTGTTCTTGATATTAATAATGGTAACAGACAGAAGCTCGAAATATCCACAGAATATTGTTTACTGCAATATTAATAATTAAATTTAAATTTTAAAAATGTATTTAAGGAGGCTTCCATATTTTTTAAACGTAATAATATGGTGTCTTATGTTGTATATTGGTACCTTTCGTGCGCGAGTCTGACTCGCACTTGGCCGGTTTTTGAAATGAAAATGATAAAAATGTATAGAATATTTTTAAGAAAAACAAATCTTGTAAAACTTTGAAAAGAGGCTATAACAATAGTGACTGAGTTTCTTACGCAGCGTCGTCCTAGCACTAGCCCCAATTGTCCCGAAGCACAGTGTATCGACTAGAACAAGCTAGCTAGACAAAATTATTTTCTGTAATATTTCTCTTTAAATAGGCAAGACTAATTTATTTAATGATCGTTATGATCATTGCAAGTAGTTAAATGGGTATTAAGTGGTAATTCGTAACACAAAAATGCATATTTGCAATAAAAAAAGTTTATTAAAATAAAAAAAATATTTGGCATTAATAAATAATACTAGGATTAAGCTATTGCAATCTTCAGAAGAATCATCAACATAATAATCTTCTGAATTATTCCTTATGCTACTAGGTATATTAACCGGTTTAATAACAGGGTTTGGTGAGATAATTAAACTTGAAACTTTGGAAGGTAGGGATCCTACTTTTTTTCGCGGAACATCTCTGAGGCATCTAACAGGATCAGATGTAATTAGTAACATGTTAAGTAAATCAGTATTCGTGGCAATACGTGACCGTTTGCGGGTATTATTCTCTCGAAATCTTCTGCAATCTTTATTGCGAGCTTCCTGAGCTTTTTCAGAAAGCAGCCCGATTGGCAAAGGAGCCGATTGAATAATATCCACACTATGTGCAAGGATTCTATGTACTTTACAGGTATATAGTACCACAAATACAGATTTAAATAAAGTTTTCGCGTTTCTTGTGCAAATAATTGAAATGATTATACATTTATATACGCCACAATACGTTTTCCCGATAGTCTATTGGATATTTCAGCTGCAACCATAAGTTAATCTGAACTTCGAGACTTGACCAAGTCATACACACGTCTACGTGTGTAATTTTATATCATCATGTAACCACTAGTGTTAACTTCTAAAGCGTTCTTGGATCCTACAAGATTTTTCCCATTTTTCAGAGAGCTTTAAACTAAACCGACTAATTACAACCTTGATTTGCTTCATAGATTGTTCCGTAACTCCACTTAGATCTTGTTTTTTTGTTGTATAAATAGCGCTATTTCTTTCCTTACTGGCATATTTCACCCACTCTTCGAAAAACTCCCTTTTCGACAGATTAAAACTTCTTTCATAAAAAAAATATGTTGAGCAAAAAACGAGCAAAAGTTTTTGGTTTTAAAATAGTAAGGAAGGGTATATCTTTCGTTTAAAATAAAAACACGGTCGGGGATAGCGGGGGATTTTTACTTATTGTCAAATGAATTCAAAATAGGCTAAAAAAAACCTATTTCACATAATTGCAAGTGATGCAATTCACCATAAGTTGTTTAGAAAATAGTACTCACCCATAAAAACCGAATCCATAACTACAAATCACCAAATTTAAAGAAAACAACTGATTACAAGCTATCTCGTTAGAAGCGAAAATGCAACTGCAAACAGACAGCAAAATGCAAACAGCGAAAAATTTCGTGCATTTCCGTAAGATTTTTACATACTTACTCTCATTACCCAAGTTTACAAAGACGGATGCCAATTTAATAGGCATCCATGCTATAAGTAACTAATAAGTTAACTACCCTCACTAATCTTACTTGAAAATTTTAATGTTGTTTTTGTCCAGCTAGCTTGTTCTAGGCGATATACAGTGCGAAGCAGTGGTAGTGTAGTTGCGTAAAATAAAATTATTTTGCTTTAAATTTCCGCTAAGAGACGCTAGGGGCGGTGCATTCTGCATTTGCCTGAACTAATACCACAGATGATATAATAGTTATGCTAATACTCAGCGCGGTTACGGTTGGTGGTGTTTTGATGCCTGCGTCTAAATCGAAATTCAAAGCAAAATAATTTTATTTTTCCCACTTAAAAATGGATTTCCGCAAAGTAACGCCTGATTTCATCATTATGTGTATAAGTGCTCCTTGCGAGTTTATGTACAGTTTTTTTTTTAATTTAAACCTATCTTTTGTTATTAACAGGAGATGGTAAAGCTGTCTCAACCGCAGCCACCGGCGCCCTGCCGCCCGCCCGCCCAAACGCCAACTAGGTAATCAATCTACAGGTGTCCCAAAAGTGCCCCAAATTAACACTGAATGTAGCTTAATCCATTTTGAAAATGAAATGACTCTTGTAAAATGTATTCAAATTCAATGACAGTGAATTAAAAACGAGGTAGACATGTCATCTCCAACAACGCGGCGATTCGAATTTGTTGCGCCGAGCACACGTACGTTTACGTGTCGAATGTCATATGTATACAAAATGCAAAATTGCTTTTATATAAATTATGCTGTTATGGACCCAAAATTAATCTCCCTACTCCGATCTAATAACATTTTAAATCACAATTACAGAGCCATCGCCCCGGATATAGACAGCATAGTGATTATAGACGACGAGGAAGATCCGCTAAACATATGCGCTCCCCCGCCACTCCAACCCGCGCCGAAGATCAAACTCGCTCCACCCCCGCCTATACCCGACCGAAACCTACCCACAATGATCCCCTACGAAAACACAAACAACACAATAATTCCAAACGAAAACGTGATGATTACTCAGAATTGTGACACCAATGTTAGCGGGTATATACTTCAGCAACTACTCTTGGGGCCGGATGGGAACTACCACATCGTGCCGAATGGACCGGCGATTCAGGATTTGGATAGAACGGTCGAAAATGCTCTGAAGAAGTTGGACAGCGATCAGAGTATGTCGAACGTCAGCATAAGCCAAGTGAGGACGGTGGGAGTTGGCGACGGGGTGGACGATCCTCGGGAGAAGGATGGGGTGGTGAAAAGACCGGTTATGAGCGGCAGGATAGACTGGGAGGACAAGATACCCATGGATGTGATATCTTTTGTGGTAAGTGATAAACAGTATGTCTAGGTTTCGACTAACGACAATTTATCAAATTTTGGAGACAACGAAAAAAAATTTTAAAAAATGGGTTTAGTTTTGTTTAAATAACTATTGCACTGTTTTAAATTTTTGGAAAGATTTCTTGTAAATTGTTTTCCACTATGACGGGTAATAATTTTGAATTGATGTTTATTTCACTTGATAGGCGACCTTTTAAATAAATAATTTTCATAACTTTTAGGACCTCCAGAGTCATAGAAAAAGTTATTTTTCAAAATTATTAAAATGTAATTATTTTTATAACTTAAGCAATTATTTTGCAAGTTTTTACGAAACTACTTCGCTCACAAAAATTAATCGACTGTGTCATCCGGTGAGACTCGAACCCACATCCCATCGCTATCCGGGCGAATGCTCTTACCAACTAAGCTACGGAGGACGTTAGTCAGCCGACGAATTTTTGTAAGTGCTTGCTACGCCAGTAAGTTGGCGTTCGATTTCATCAATATCTCGCTGGCTACTGTGATAGCTAAGGTGCTGGACAGGCTGCTTGACTAACAACTGGAGACGCACCTGCATCTACAGGATGCCCAGTTTGGTTTCACGCCTGGGTTGTCAACTGAAAGTGCGATCCTATGTCTCAAGCAGACTGTGCAGTACTACACGGCTAGAAAGACTCCCGTGTATGCTAGCTACCTAGATCTTTCAAAAGCTTTTGATTTAGTAAATTACAACATGCTGTGGAGCAAGCTGCACAATAACACACATCTACCTAGCGAGGTAGTCTCAATGTTCTGGTATTGGTACAACCACCAGCGGAACACTGTTAGATGGGCGGGGGAGTATTCGGACGTGTACGGGTTGGAGTGCGGGGTGAGGCAGGGGGGGTTGACTTCACCACGCCTCTTCAACCTTTACATGGACCAGCTGATCGAGGAGCTCAACAGTGCCAATGTCGGGTGTTCTGTTGGTGGGGTTACCATTAACAACATCAGTTATGCCGATGACATGGTGCTGTTGAGCCCGTCGCTCGGGGGGCTACGGAGACTCCTTCGCATCTGTGAGTCATATGCTGGGGCCCATGGGCTCAGCATATGACTCACAGATGCGAAACTCTTCTTAGGGTTACAACCCTAAGAAGAGTGAGTACATGATTTTTAAAGCTGGTACGAAGACCTACTCATCTGCGGCACAAATCACGCTTTGTGGTGTTACCTTAAACAGGGTTAGTTAATTTAAATATCTGGGTCACTGGGTCACAGATGTTTTGTGTGATAATGAGGACATTGAGAGGGAGCGCAGATCGCTGTCTGTTCGGTGTAACATTCTGGCTCGTAGGTTTGCACGCTGTACTGTACCAGTGAAAGTTACTTTGTTTAAGGCTTACTGCCAGTCTTTCTACACGTGCAGCCTGTGGACCAGCTACACGCAGCGGGCATACGGCGCCCTGCGCGTCCAGTACAACAATGCGTTCAGGGCGCTGATGGGGCTACCACGGTTTTGCAGCGCCTCAACGATGTTCGCACAGGCACAAATAGATCATTTCTACGCCATCATCCGAAAGAGGAGTGCCTCGTTGCTTTAACGCTTTCGGAGCAGTACCAACAGTGTCCTGAACGCATTGGCCGAGCGGTGGGATTTCCCGATGATGCAAAGGTGGATGAAGCTGCATGCCAACTCATCGCCTTTTATAAGAAAGAACGTGACATTTTTTAATTTTTATCACTATTTAATTGTAATATGTTTTCTATTTATTTTCTTGAAATTTATTTTCTATTCTATTAATTATTAACATTTTTGGTAATTATGGATACTAATGTTTATCTAAAATAAATGAATCCGATGCATGCATGTATCCAATGGAAATATTTTTACAAATATTTAACCATCAGTTAAGATGAAATCAGCTTAACTTATAATTATTTTTATAACTTAAGCAATTATTTGCAAGTTGGTAAGAGCACTCGCCCGGACAGCGAAGGGACGTAATTCAGTTAAAATAATACTTAATAATAAAAGTATGCAAATTTTTATCATGTTTCTTTATGACATCACGTAAACCGACTTTACAGAACCAATTTTTCACCCGACTGCGGAAAAAGGGCTATGTTTTTCAGAGTATGTATGAATGTATGTGCAATTGTTCAGCATGCTTTATAACCCAAACGGCTGGACAGCTATTGACAAGGTGTCGTGGAATTCGTAAGAATAGTAGTAGTTTATCATCCTCCTAGCGTTATCCCGGCTGTGCACTCGCACGCGAGGGCCCAGGGTCTGCTGACCATGATCCAGGATGTGGCAGATCAGGTAATTACAGTGGAGCGACTGCCATCTGACCCTGTTAAGATCAGTTTGGATCATGGTTACACATGCAGTCGCCTGAATGTGCAGGTTTCCTCACTATGTTTTCCCTCACCGTGAGAGCATCGGTTAGTGACACAACTTATGAACATAACCCAGAAAAAGTCATTGGTTCATGGCGGCACGTGGGATCGAACCGGCACCTCCCGCATGAGATGCAACCCGCTAGCCACTGCGCCACCGACGCTCATTGTAGTAGTTAGGCATGGGCTATAAGATAGACATTTTAATGGCGCCCGCAAATGCAAAAAAGGGTGGGGAGGGGGTTGAGTTTTATCAAATGAAAGCCAGTTAAAATGCCATTTAAAAATATAATCATTTTATTTATTATATTGTATTTTCAACAGGACGCATCAGACCCCATGATCCATAACGACTCCACAAGTCGAGAGAATCCGAAGAGGCCCCGGACATTTCAAAAGGATCAAAATGGCGTGGTTGTAGACTTGTGCTGAGATACTGTGAACTGGTGATGTTGTGTAAGTGGTGAATATTATATTTGTGAGATATTGTTTCATTGATTTTGTCCTTCATTGGACTCTATTCCAATCCAATGTGCCCTTGCTAAGATTAAATTCAAGTTCAGTCTCTCTCTCTCTCTCTCTCTCTCTCTCTCTCTCTCTCTCTCTCTCTCTCTCTCTCTCTCTGTCTGCTAAACATACGAATAGGGACAGACTACAATCATTGAGAAACGTCAAATTAGGTGAAGCTGTTTTTTACGTATTTTTTTTAGTCGTCATCGAATGATATCCCTTTTTTTGTTTTTATTGTCTATGGATTCTGTAATTTCCTTAGCAACTGAAAGCTGTTTACTCTGACATTTGTAAATTAATATAGTCTGTCTCTTTTCGTTTGTTCAGCAGAGAAAGAGAGAGACTGAACTTAAATTTAATCTTAGATGTCCTACATTGGAATGATGCCCACTGTGGACTAGTGGTGTTATGTAAGCGGTGAATATTATATTTGTGAGGAATTGTTTCATTAATCTTGTCCTTGTGTCACCTTCAAAGTATGGATGTTTGGGAGATTACGCTGTGTTGTCGCCACGATAACTTTTGCGACTAGCGATAAGCGATTACTACTAAATTAATCGAATTATTCGAATGGTCTCTGTAATCGAATGTATTTGATAAGCAACCGCAGTCATTCGTTTATGCGGCGAGCAACACCGGAGCGCGCGGTGTGCAGGCCGTACTACTAACGAATGAATCGTCATTCGTCGCGTCGATTAATCATTCGGTCGCTACCTATCCTGTGCGCACAGTCGCGGCAATTAGATCGAATGAATCTAAGAGCCCAGTGTAGATTATCATTCGATTGTCGATTATTATTCGAAAAATTTTTTTTCGAATTACTAAATCGATATTCGATAGTTCGAATGGTCGATAATCGATTCATTCGATATATTTTTTTTTCGAATAATCGCCCATCGCTATTTGCGACTAACATCAAAGGCTCGAGAGCCCTCTCTAATAATAATAATTATTGTTTCTAAGTTTTAATGAGAGTTCAGTCTCTCCCTTTCTTTGTGAAACAATCAAAAAAGGCGACTATATAAATTTAGATTTTGAGTTGAGAACTTCAAACTATAAGAGCCGTCAGTTGCTGAGGAAACTGTAGAATCTGTAGACAATTTAGTGGGATGTCCATCGTTGGCGACTAAATTTAGTGAAAATTTGTAATCGCATCACTTATTTAATTATTGTAGTCTGTCTCTTTTCGTTTGTTTAGCACAGAAAGAAATAGAATGAAATTAAGCCCGACCCAGAAATTTTCTACCTACGTCATATGACATCACGATAAAATACATGGCACACGCACGGTCGAGTTGTGCTGAGCGAGTAGAGTAAGTCTTTTACCGGCCAGATATAGCTTGTCACATTTATTTTTTCTTAACTAGCAATTCCCCGCGACTTCGCCCGCGCCGAATGTCGGATTTTCCATACAAACTTTCATCTCCCATTTCACCCCCCTCTGATGATTTTATATGGCGACAAAAAGTAGCCTATGTCCTTCCCAGGGTCTCAAACTATCACTGTACCAAATTTCATTTGAATCGGTCCAGTAGTTTCGGAGCCTATTCAATACAAACAAACAATCAAATCTTTTCTCTTGATATAATATTAGTGTAGATGGAATCTGAAAATAATTAAATACTTTTCGTCCTGATGTAACATAATATGATGATCTTGGCACCGTCTGTCAAGTTCAGTGGGCCACACATCAACTTGCCTAGATCTGTCAAAATATCTCGAAAGATATTGAACTCTATGTGATCAACGTAAGGTTCAATTAAGGTTACGGAAAGGACTTGTCCACTCTTCGTATGGAGGTTGATTTTTTATTCCAAGATATAACTATCCACCATAAAACTATATTCAATTATAAGCTACAACAAATATATATTTATACAGAAAGGCTAGCTTTTCAGAACTCTTCCACATACCATCAAATTTATTCTGGCTAGAAATATTGACGAATAAAAAACCCACAGTACTTTCGGCCACTTCAGAACGGACAGAATCATGTTTACTCGCTCTACAATAACAGGGCTACTAAATGATGCCTGATCTCTCTACGGTCATGTCGGACTGCCGTCTCACCGAATTATGAGAGTGAAGGAACAGAGAGTGCACCTGGGTATTGCGCACACACTTGTGCACTATAATATCTCCCGCATAGTTGGCTAGGAGGACAATAAATGATGCCATGTTTGTTCTACTGACATCACATCACAAATTTTTGATCGGGAATAAATATTTTCTCAAACTCATCTGAACGTCCTTTTGCCATGAATTTTATCGCGATGTCATAAGTCATAGGCAGTTATAGGGCGGGCTCGTGAACTCTGTAAATTGAGTATCTATCGATACTATTTACTGTAGGTACACTGTTTATCGAAAAGACAAAATATCGAATTAATAAATGATCGAACATAAAAAATGTCGAATGATAAATTTATCGAAACTCAATATGTTGCATAGTTTATTACATCCTGAACAAAAACATCTATTTAACTGGTCAGGAGAATAAAGTTGGCGAAACTAAAAGGGTTCCTTGTTAAGGAATGGTACCCTAGAATTGGGAAACACAAAATACATTTGTTTAATATGTTTTATAGAAACTAACTGTTATGAAATTTCACTAAAATATCTACTGGCCAGCTAAATACATGTTTTTGTTCATGATATGCTATGCAACATTATTGATATACATTATTAACCATTCGATCACATTTCGATTAATCAATCATTCGATGTAGTGATTTTCGATATAATAACAATTCGATATTTTGACTTTTCGATGAATAGTGTTCGACAATTGGTGTTTGAGATGGCATAGGAAACCCAACTTTATAATTTGTGAGAAAATCTTACCATTCGTGCAGCTAAAAAGTGAAGATTCAGTGTCAGTACGTTTATCTATATTCAGATCCTCGTATAATCGATTATTTAGAACATTTACCAACATTGAGTAGACCAAACAGATTCCCTTGTACAGACTACAGACTAGGCATGTCAATGTATCGATTGTGCATAATACCTGTAGGTTTTTATTAATCGATTCAATATTAAATACATTGTTTTCACTAGATCAACTGTTCACAGTTTATTATTGATTTAGTATTACGAAAAGAGCTGTTTATAAAATTATTATTTTTAGTTGCATAACTAAAGGTACAAAGTTTAGTACCAAAGTATTGACTTCATTGCATTTAGTTAATGCGTTGTTCGATAATTAAAGATTTTTGTTAAAATATTTCAATGTTGTTTCCTTGTGTATTATGTTTCATGTTGTAGTGATTAAGTAAAATACCGATCTTGCTATTATATTAATTTTTGTAAGTGAAATTTGATTTCATTTCATAAAAAGTTATAAAAATATAATACGTTAAGCTGATTTCATCTTAACTGATGGTTAAATATTTGTAAAAATATTTCCATTGGATACATGCGGGTACATTCCCCAAGTATTGATGAAATCGAATGCCGGCTCACTGGCGTAGCAAGCACTTGCAAAAATTCGTCGACTGACTAACGTCCTCCGTAGCTTAGTTGGTAAGAGCACTCGCCCGGATAGCGAAGGGACGTGGGTTCGTGTCCAACCGGATGACACAGTCGATTAATTTTTGTAAGTGAAATTTGATTTCATACCGATCTTGCGTTCTTTATAAGGTCGTCTGTCCATCTTGCCGGTGGACGTCCTACGCTACGCTTTTGATCAAATGGTATTTGAAAGAAACTTACTGCCCCGACGGCCATCTGTTCTTGCAATGTGCCCTGCCCATTGCCACTTGAGCTTACTGATCTGCAAGGCTATATCCATTCGTTGACTGCCGCCTCGTTGGTCTAGTGGTCAGCACGCTGGGTACTATCCACGAGGTCCTGGGTTCAAATCCCAGGTCGGGCCGAGAGTGTTTGGGTTTTTCTGTCTTAAAATAACTCGGACACAGCTCTGGAGTCAGGAAGTTGGTGGTGTTAAACCCCCGTGCCTCGCAAAGCACGTTAAGCCGTCGGTCCTGCGCCTGATCTCTCTATGGTCAAGTCGGACTGCCGTCTCACCGAATTGTGAGAGTGAAGGAACAAGAGAGTGCACCTGTGTATTGCGCACACACTTGTGCGCTATAATATCTCCCGCGTTGATGGCTAATCTCTGTTGAGATAGGCCGATGTAGTCGAAATTCGGTTAGGAGGACATTATTATTATTGTCCAAAACGTTAGAAAATACGTAGAACCAAGGTAGTACGTTTCCTCATTCCTGATTCGATCCCGTACAGAAACTCATAATGAGGATAAAGGCAGGCAGGCAAATTAATTTTTGACATAGATATTTATTGGCAAGGAAAAATATGAAACACCTGTTTATGCTACAATTTGATAACCGTGTTGGTGTAGTGGTTTGCACTCTGGACTACAAAACCAGAGGTTGCGGGTTCGAATCCCGCAAGAGGAAAATGTTTGTGATGAGTACGAGCATTTGTACCTAAGTCGTGGATGTTAAACGTATACCTATAATGTCCACTTGCGCACGTCCGGATTATATGTATAAGGCCTATGGAGTTGAAAGCACATTTGCGCAAGTCCGGACTAGCGCAAGGCCTATGGAGTTGAAAGCACATTTGCGCTAGTCCGGACTAGCGCAAGGCCTATGGAGTTGAAAGCACATTTGCGCAAGTCCGGACTAGCGCAAGGCCTATGGAGTTGGAAGCTCATTTGCGCAAGTCCGGACTAGCGCAAGGCCTATTGAGTTAAAAGCCCATTTGCGCAAGTCCGGACTAGCGCAAGGCCTATGGAGTTGGAAGCTCATTTGCGCAAGTCCGGACTAGCGCAAAGCCTATGGAGTTGAAGCCCATTTGCGCAAGTCCGGACTAGCGCAAGGCCTATGAAGTTGGAAGTCAATTTGCGCAAGTCCGGACTAGCGCAAGACCTATGGAGTTGGAAGTCAATTTGCGCAAGTCCGGACTAGCTAATCCGCTAGTCGCCGTTGCACAAACTCACACATAGGGTAAGTGATTGGTGTGTTTATTGAAACAATTTATTTCAATTTATAAATTTTAATTTAATCGTTGCAATTGAAGACTGTGTACTTCAGTCCAACTTCGTAGGTCTTGTCTATGATGTCACAGGCAGCGTTGAAGTCCGCCTTTGTACGGTACTTGCGGAGAACCTTCTCTGGTTTGTACTTGCTGCTGAACAACTCGTCCGCGAAGAACGGCTCTGGCGTTTGGATGTCGAGCGGCTCTGACTGGAGGGGCAGCACCAACCTGAAGATTAGCTAAATCGTGACTCATAAGTAAAATAATGCTCCTAGCCGAATTTCGACTACAGCGGCCAATCTCAACAGAGATTAACCGACTGCGCGGGAGATATAGTGCGCAATACACAGGTGCACTCTCTGTTCGTTCACTCTCATAATTCGGTGAGACGGCAGTCCGACATGACCGTAGAGAGATCAGGCGCAGGACCAACGGCTTAACGTGCTTTCCGAGGAAAGGGGGTGTTAACACCACCAACTTCCTGACTCCGGAAATGTGTCAGAGTTATTTCTAAGCAGAAAAACTCAATACTTTTGGCCAAGGACCGATTTTTTCCTTACCCATATTGCTATATATGGGTATCAAATGAAAGCCAGTAAAAAGACCATTCCAAAAATATTATAATTTTTGCAGTCCAGTGTTTTGTTTTTTCAAAAATTATATTTACTTGTTTGAGAGTATGTATGTACATATATAATTGTTTGGCACGCCCTACAGACCAAACGGCTGGACAGTTTTTAACTTAATAAGGTGTCGTTGAATTTGTCAAAATTGTGTGACATAGGCTAGGTATAGGTATACATTTAAAAAATGGCGCCCGCGAATAAAAATAAAAGGCGGAGGGGGATTGATTTTTTCCTTACTATAGCAATATGGGTATCAAATGAAGGTCAGTAAAAAGACCATTTCAAAAATATAATATTTTATGCAGTCGGGTGTTTTGTTTTTTCGATAATTGTGTTTTTTAGCTTTGAAAGATTAGTGTAGAAGAGTAAACCCCAATAGTACCCACCTCGTAGCGTGCAAGAACATCCTATGCGGCGTGGAGTCAATGGCGTTGCTATATGTGTAGTCGCCCAGTATCGTATGCCCTGTGGCAGCGCAGTGCACCCTCAGTTGGTGGCGGCGCCCTGACAAAAATATTAAGGCAGTTATAAGACTACGCGGTATTCCAGACAGTCTTACTCGTCGTTACTTAGACAGTCATTGCCCCATCTCGCTCTTTCAATCTGCGAAAGAGCGAGATAGGGCGGACAGACATAGGCAGCTATTAGACTACGCGGTATTCAGACAGGCTTACTAAGACAGTCTATGCCTCATCTCGCTCTTTCAATCTGTGAAAGAGCGAGATAGGGCGGACAGACTTTCTGGCTAACTCTTATTACATTACGCTGAGTCTCAGTAAGCCTGTCTGAATACCGCGTAGTCTACTAACTGCTTTAGTTACCGGTCAAAAGTCCAGTCAGACTCAAAAAATATGAAGGGTTGTAAGTACCTATGGAGATTATGAGGAGTGCCGAGTTTTCACCGACGATGTCGATGATAGAGCGAAGTACAGAAGAAGAATATATAAGATTGATAGTGTTGCCGCTCGATAGTCCACTATCAATCGTTTTTAGATAGACTATCGATAGTTTTTCGATAGACTCTATATATAGTTTTGGCAAAAGCAATAGTATTGATCTATCTATATTATCAATACTATCAATAGCTGCGTTTGTATAAATACTATCGAGAAAGAGCAAAAGTATCGAAGTTCAATATTAAAATCACTATCGATAGTATCGGCTCTGACTATTGCAACAACTATCGGTGCTATCGATACTATCTATGGTTTTGTCCTATCGATTGTGGCCTTTTACGAGTATTCAATTGTATTGGTAGTGTACTTTCCAATTGTCTAATTCATTATTTTAATGCCTTTGAAAAATGAATCCATCTTAATTATTATTTTTATCTTGCCGTTTACGTCACATCAGTTACTAAATTAAGCCTCAGAATATTTACTAGCTACATCAAATAATATTCACAATAGGTACTATTGAATAAAAGGTCACTATCGACAGGGCAAAACTATCAAAAGTATGGATAGTGGTTGCAATAGTTAGAGCCGCTACTATCGATAGTATTGCAGCTTAATATTAGGGTCAATACTATCAACACACAGCAATCTGTGTGTCGATAGTATTGACCCTAATGGAGCTATCGAAATTTTAGATGATTTCATGACCTCATCACCATGTGACATTAGAAAGAGAGAGAGAGCTTAGAGTTAGACACTAACCAGTAATTGGCTTGAGCAGCACCACAGTGACAGGGTCGCCTTCGTAATAGCCGGTTTCCAGGGTTAGAAGGCGCGTGTGCGCGGTGCGGGTTTCTGTAGCGCTTGAATCACTGCTTGTCTTGGCCACCATCCTGTGACTGGAGGATGCTGTGAGCGGATCCACACCTGGGACAAGATAGAATAGAATAGAGATACAGTTGATTTAATCCAGAAATCTCAAAAAAAATTGGTATACTTTTTAAAACACCAATTTTCAATACAGAAACTTTCCCTATACCAACATAGAAATCTCTATAAAAATAAGTACACTTTTTAAAACACGGTTTTTTAAATAGATTTTGGTGTTTTTCAATACACCAACTTTCCCTATTAGACCAACATAGAAATCTCAAAAAAAAAATTGGTAGGTATACTTTTAATAACACCAATTTGAAACATTTGTTGTTCGCGATCTCAAAGAGAATTTGGCTACATTGGACCACCAGACGGTCTATCAGAGGTATGATATGATACGGGGCACCGACGTTAGTTAAGTCGTGAACTCGGGTTCGATGCCCTGGTCAATTCGGAGTGGATTGGGAGGTAAACAAAGGTAAATAATTATGTGGCTAGAACCATTGTTTAGGTGTTGTAGGACCATTGATGTTTCATTTTATATTTGCAGTTTCTAGTGAAAATCCAATCTTACCAACATCGAACTCAATGTCAGCCACGTCATACTTCAGGTGGCCTCTCACGACGGCCATGTAGTATTTCCTCGTTTGCCGCCGCTCGAACAGTTTGCCGGCGCGCCCAGCAGCGCTTTTTGTTTTCGCTATGCACATGACGCCGCTGAGAAGTGAAGATATGTAATAATGGTGTTCAGGGCAGGTAAAGAGGTTTAACATAAGCAATTCGAAAAGGTTTGTAGCAGCTATTCTTAAGAAACGAGCTTATTTACTTCTATAACTACGTAATAAGTACTACTTAAGCGTATGTACACGATGCCGCCATCACTATAACTTCTACCCGACCAAGCCAACTAGATGAATGACAAACGACGACGAATACAACGAAAATACCGAAGGCAATCAATGTTGTAACAATCCAGATGAAATGCTTAAATTTATTTTAACACTATTGCTTTTTGATTTCCATTGGTATTTTTCGTTGTATTCGTCGTTGTTCGTCGTTTGACATTCGTCTAGGTGGCTTTGTCGGGTACTGTTGTTAGTAATGCATTGCTAGCTACAAAGATCGCACTTTCGGCATTGTCTGCAACAGCCAGTAATGGAGTAACAATCAAAAACTAGTGGCCAATTCAGCGCGGCATAGTGTACAGGAGCGCTACAAAGCAACCTATTAAATTCAGTAATATTAGCTTAAGTGGAATTACTCATTCATTTAAGCAAAGCAATTGTAAAAAAGCTGTAGAGTTTCTTAATAAGTAAATAAATATCTTATACTTTTAAACGAACAATTCTTGTACAATTATTTATATACGAGGGTCAAACTGAAAGTTCTTAGAAAATCAAAAACTGATTACATTAGCCAGTTATTAGTTTTATTATATCTTTTCAAAATATTGTCCATTGACGTCAATACACCGCTGCATGCGATGGAACCACTGGGAAAAGCACTTTGCCCACTCGTCCTTAGGGGTCTCTTCAATGGCATCGCGATACGCAGCCACCGCTTCTTCAGCATTCATAAACCGCTTTCCTTTAAGTTTTTCTTTAATTTTTGGAAATAAATAAAAATCACAAGGCGCGAGGTCGGGGCTATACGGCGGGTGACCCAGTAATTCAACGTTTGATGTCGCCAAATAGTCGATCGTTCGCTTGGCGGTGTGCGACGAGGCGTTGTCGTGGTGAAGGAGGATCCTACTGCGAGGTCGTTTCTCTCGAACTTTTTCCAAGACAAGTGGCAAACAATTGGTAGTGTACCATTCTGCAGAAACTGTTTTTTGATCCTCTAACACAATTGTTGCGAAATGACCTATCCTTCCAAAGAACGAGGCCACCATTTTTTTTCCCGCACTTCGATCTCTCTTCACTTTAGTTGGCAACTCCTCGAAAGGAAACACCCACTGAGCAGATTGTCTTTTGGTTTCAGGATCATAACAGTAAATCCAGCTTTCGTCACCTGTTAGTATGTCGAACACAGCATTTGAGTCACCTCCGTTAAATCTTTCAATCATTTTACGGCACCAATCCACACGATGGAGTTTTTGAGCCTTAGTCAAATTATGAGGTATCCACCGGGCGCAAAGCTTCCTGACCGCTAAATGTTCGTGGAGGATTTTGTGCACTTGACTCATACCGATGCCTAAGCTTGTCCGAATCTGCTGATAGGTCACTCTTTTGTCAGTCTCTATCATACGCCGCACAACACAGATGTTATTTTCAGTCGTCGCCGTAGAAGGCCGTCCCTCACGTACATCATCAGTGAGATTAGTGCGACCACGTTTAAACTCATTAAACCAGTTGTAAACAGTCGCACGAGATGGGGCTTCATCGTGAAAGGCCAATCGTAGTCTATCATAACTTTCTTGTTGACTTAAATGACATCGAAAGTCATAAAAAATCATTGCACGAAAATTTTCTCGTGTTAAATTCATTTTGACGTGACACAGACAATTTTCAATTTGCCGCCAAGTCGTAAAACAAATGACAAATGAATGAAATATATACTCAGTAATATTGGCAAAGAGTTCTATTTTCAAATTTTAGAATATTTTTTTTATTATATTGTTTATAAGTGGCCAGTTCTAAGAACTTTCAGTTTGACCCTCGTATTTGTGATCTCGGAAACGGCTAAAGATCTCACTGAAATTTGGTATGTGGGGATTATCGGGGTTGAAATATTGGTCTAGATTAGTCTTATGTTTCAGAAAACGCGTGTTTTAGAGTTTTCGTGCGTTTTTCTTTAGCAATTGTTCGACGCAGATTAAGATCGGTAATTTCGCCGCGTTGCGTCGTAGCCGAATGCGTATGATGTCGGACTAACAACTCCATGAGGCCTGGGTTCGAATCTTGCTCGGTGACGAATCTTTTAAGTGTTTTTTTTTTAATTTATACAAGTTATTCGTTTTTCAAATAAGAATCACGAATTATAATGCTTTTTTTCACTAAATAATAGCTCAGGTAAAACTCTTAACAGCTCTAAAGCTCTACCGAAATACTGCAATACCGATTAGGTAGGTGTACAGACCAAATAGGAAGATACCTAACCTACCTGGTCGAGTAATCCAAGCGCTGTACAAAATGAAGTGGGTTGGCAGAAGTTGAGAGATGCGAATCCGGTGACGCGATGTGTTGGGTCACTGTATTCTATTGAGCGAGCAGAATATAACAATTATTTTTTTCAATAACCCGCCAAAGGTTAAAAAATATCGATAAGATTTTATTGACAACACCCCAGCACTAGTGTTTTGATTGGGTGAAAATTATAACCTCTAAAAATATGATAAAGCTATTTAATTCGATTGACCGGATCGCTCACCTTCTCATTTTCGTCATCGGAGTTGATGTACATATCAAAGGGCTTATTTACAACTAGAAAACTATCACTTTCATAAAGCTTTTCAACACCCATTTTGTATTTATTTGACCGGACTTTTTGGTGTGTTCACTGTTAATTAATTAATGTTTGAAGTTAGCATTGCTGGTTGTCTAGGTGTTTTAAATGTTTAAATCATCACAAGAATTTATATTAAGCCCAAAAATGTTTGAAACATTTTGAAAGTCAAGTCAGCAAACATAAAATGACATGAAACAATCGATCATCTGTCATCCCTCGTTCCAGTCTTCCATGCAGAACGAGACGAAAAAAGTTTTTTTTTTCTTAAACGCATCCACTTAACCTCACTTATGTCAAATTTTGACAAACTGTTATCCTAGCAACTGTGGGAGGCTACGTGTTAGTTTACTCCTCGAAGTTTTTTTTACAATTTTTAAATTAGTCGAGTAAGTAAAAATAACTTGTTATTTTGTTTGCTGAAAATCGGATTTTATTTGTGAAAATAAGGAAAATGAAGCGATTCAAAAAGCACAAGGTGAAAGTGGAGAAGCAGGAGGCTTCTACTTCATACAGCCGGCACATACAAGAGTACGATTTGACCTATTACATCCACGATCGAGTCGAGCTCATGCATCAGGTGTTTTCAGTTTTGAGGCATAAAGATCTGAAGAGTATGGCTCCGGAGTGCGTGCGGCACATCTCAATAGACGACTTACAAGAGCTCTGCACGGAAGAGGTAAGTGTAATTGTAGCAATGTTATGTTGCCTACTTTAAGACTTCATGACTATGTTTTGCCATGCCCGAGAAGGTAAATGTTACTTTAGTCTATTTTACATTAATTTAATAAATAAATTGTAACTAATAGGTACCGGTATTAAATCTCTAACCTCTTACTAATAATAAATTTTACAACTATAAATACACCTAAATATGAGGTGACTAGTTTGAAATTAATGAAAGAAAGGTGACATGACAGGATCGAAACCGCTTAAGAACGCGAACAATGGAATATGATGGAGGAGGCTTTCACCCAATCAGGGATCCTTAGCATCATGACTAATTAAGAAACAGAAAATTGTAAAACTTTACTGAGGAGTAAATAAAGCTTTTTATTTCATTAGGATTCCATACCCAAAGGGCAAAAAGTAATATTGGCCCTTAGGGGGCCCGAATATGTCTCCTTATCTTTTGGGCCCTACTTCAGTAAATAAAACATAATGTTTGAATGTTTTATATCATCAACAGCTTCTAGGCATAAGTTCGAAGCGTCTCTGTGCAATACTGGACGGAGCGGACCCTCCTTCGGACACGGAGTCCTCCAGCGAGTCTCCGGAGCGTATGGAGACAATATCCCTTGACAGCATATCATCCGATGAAGAGATACTCAGTGAGACTAGCAAGAAGAGTAAAAAGGTATGTGTATGAAACCTTATTTATTAGGTCATGCCTAGCTAGAGATTGCCAATTTACCTTCACATATCATGTTTCCAGACACAATAGAAAATTAATTGTTATCAACCCACCCGCGGGGTTTGACAGGTTACCATCACACTTGATGTCACAACACTCATTTCCGCAACACTTGTTCTTACTCTAACGATCCACTCAATATGCCGACTATCGATTACAGTCGATCTCACGACAACCGGTTTGATCTCACGAAACTCGATCTCACATAAATCGAATCTCACAAAACTTGATCTCTACCTTACAACAACACACTCAATCTCACAGACACTCGATCACGCAACATTCGATTTCACGACACTCGATCTCACAAAACTCGCCCTCAATCTAATAAACTTGATCTCCACCTTATACAACACACACAACGTATAACGTATTGTGTACTTAATAAAAATAAAATTTCAACATATCACACACTTATTTTTTACACGCACAGCACAAGCGCCACCGCCGCGACTCAAAGAACAGAAACAAAAAGAAGAAAAGCAAAGATTCCGTGGAAGCCGAGACCCCGGGCGAGGCGGAACAGTCGCGGGCCTCGCGCGCCGGCCTCACGGTGCTAGAGCTACTCGAGCTGCAGGCTAGAGCTCGCGCCATCAGGGCTCAGCTGCAGCAGGAGCAGGCGGCCAGTGAGTGGACAACTAGTTTTGATTGTCGTAGTATTTCCTAGATTAGGCTCCAAGGTGCTGGAGCTAGTAGAGCTGCAGGCGAGAGCTTCTACAATGGCTCGCATTAGGGCTCAGTTGCTGTAGAAGCAGGCGGCTAGTAAGTGGACAACTAGTTTCTATTCAATATCATCATACTAGCGCTATCCCGGCCGTGCGCTCGCACGCGAGGGCTCAGGGTCCGCTTTAGACCATAGTCCAGGATGTGGCAGATCAGGTAATTACAGTAGAGCGACTGCCATCTGACCTCCGTAACTTAACAGGGGAACCTGACCAGTTTGGCTAATGGCTACACACACATTCAGTCGCCTGAATGTGCAGGTTTCCTTACGATGTTTTCCCTCACCGTAAGTTACAACTGGTTGCTATTGAAGTAGTATTTCCTAGATTAGGCCTCACGGTGCTAGAGCTACTAGAGCTGCAGGCCAGAGCTCGCGCCATCACGCCTCAGCTGCAGTAGGAGCAGGCCGCTAGTGAGTGGACAACTCGTTTGAACTGTAGTAGTATTTCCTAGGCTCGACTTGCCCTATTCTTTCTACGTGGCCAAGCCACCGAAGTCTACAATATTACATATATCTGGGAAATCCAGGTGGGAAACGCGCAGTTGGACGTCCTAGATATCGCTGGAAGGATGAATTGGAAAAGGACCTACGTGACTTTCAAAATAGCCAACTGGCAAGATTGCGCAGGACCGGAAAGAGTGGCGTCTTCTGTTGTCGGAAGCCAAGATCCAATTGGGGTCGCTGCGCCAGGGAAGTAAGTAGTAGTATTTCCTAGATTAGTCTGGTGCTCGAGTTACTCGAACTTCAGGTCAGAGCTCGCGCCATCAGAGCTCAGCTGCAACTGGAGCAGGCAGCTAGTGAGTTTCAAATACTGCATTTTAACGATCTTTTCATCTCATTGTCAGTGGACGTCCTGCTGATGATAATAATAATAATTAGTATGTTGCAAAACTCGTCTATGAGGCGGCTCAGACCGGCAATGGCACAGTCTGCCGGGATCAGAGGCCTCACTCCGGTTGACGATGTCCGTATTTTCGAATGTAGCCGTCTTTTTCACTCACGACAGAATGACAACGCGAACGAGCGTGGTGGACTCGAAAATACGGACTTCGTCTACAGCAATAGGGCCTCAAGGCGAGAGGGAGAGCGAAATCGGCAAACGATTCGTGCGGTATGAAGCACCACCGCTTTTTCTGATCTTATCTCGAATTGAGCCGCTGATTATTATTAGGAGCCTGTTGTGTCCTACCGCAGGGCAATGGTCTCCCTACCCTTTTTTCACTTTCTTCTATTTTGGGCCAGTCTTCTCTATATGAGTCCAGTTTATGTTTATAAATAAATAAGTACGAGTATGTCCATCCGAAATCTTATTTAATTTCGTAAAAACTTGCAAACAAATTGCTTAAGTTATAAAAATAATTATATGTCTATCCGTTATCCTAGTCACCATAGCACAAGCTCACGCTTCATTTGGGGCTAGGTAATTGGTGTGTTTGTTCAAACAGTTTATTATTATTCTGGGACTACCGCGTGGCCGCCTTCCATTTAAAGGGACTTGCATATTTTGGCCCATAGGTCGTTTGTCATGCGGCAGACATGTTTGGCCCAGTCCCACTTTAACTGAGCAGCTTTCTTGGAGATATCAGTGATGAGTTCTGATATCTATATATGTATAATAAAACTGTAGTAGGCCGAATTCTGTACATTGGTTTAAAAAAAATGTTTAATAGTTTAGAGACAAATAAGAGACCACGATTACTAGATCTGATTATTGTTTTTTTTTTATCAATGGTACTTTTTTTAACATATTATATTTCGATTGTTTTTTTAACATTGTTTCGTAAAAAATTAAATTACTGAAATGATAATATTATTGTAATTATGTTCTGTTACTTATTCTTACCGCCTTTACTTGACATGTGTTCAAGTTTTTGCATGAACATAGGCTAAATCATTAGTAAAATGTTATGACTTCTGTTTAAGCTTTTATGCGATTTGGTTTTCTTACTGTAAGCTTCAAGTGTACTGATAAAATAAATAAATAGACGGTGATAAGATTATGAGTCAATTTGTATCATCGAGTCCATGCAGTCGAAGTCGCGGCCAGTAATAAGATGATAATAATGACCTGATAATATTGTTGAATTTCCTATACATAAATTTAAAACAATTGTTGAATGTATTTAAATGTCAAAAGGATATTACAAAATAGATGATTCCTTACATGACAATGATAAAAATTTATGGAATAGTTTTAAGGAACAAAAACCTTGTCAAACTTTGAAAAGAGGCTTTGACAATAGTGACTGAGTTTCTTCGCTGCTTCTTCTCAGCACTAGCCGACAATTGCCCCGAAGCAGTGTTAAGGTTATATTTATGTTGGGATGTGTATAAGTGTCCTTGCGAGCCTGTATACAGGATTAAATGAATTTTATTTTATATTGATGATTGCATTATTACGTCCACCCCTCAGAGCAGGCAGCGGAGCCGGTGGCTGACTCCAGGCACTCGTCGGACAACGAGGTGGAGATCAAGGAGGAGCCCGCGGAGGTCGTTGAGATCAGCAGTGAGGACGAGAAGCCCAACATGGAAGATTTGAAGGGTGAGTAACACTCGATGACTCTTATAATATTCTCCTAGCCAATCTCAACAGAGATTAGCCGTCTGCGCGAAAGATATTATAGTGCACAAGTGTGTGCACAATACACAGGTGCACTCTCTGTTCCTTCACTCTCGTATTCGATGAGACGGCAGTCCGACATGACCGCAAAAAGATCAGACGCAGAACGAACGGCTTAACGACACTTATAACCAGAGATAGGTAGCTTTATTTGGGGTCAATGACCGTAAACATTGATATTAAAATGGACATGCCTCCGGCATTACGTAATCTCAAAAGTAGTAAGACTAAAGGTATTCTAGTCGTAAAAATAAAAAGAACAATGTCGTGTAAAGTGCAAAACCAAGTTAAGAAGTCATAAAATTAGTAACATATAAACCGGAACTTTGCGTTATCGGTTATTGGTAAAAAAATGCATATGCATATTATTCCAGCACTGTCAAAGTACATCAAATCAATCTACCTAATCCGATCTCTGCTTATAACACACACATTTAACTGACTTAGTGTTTAGTACTCGGAAGTATTCTTCTTTCTTAATTTAAATTTACTTTTCTATTTCCAGAAAAAACAACGTCTAAACTGAAAGAGAAATCTACGCCTAAATCCAAAGAGAAAACGGCGCCCCAAGCCCCTTCGCCTGAAAAGCAACCGAATGACACTTCAGACACGCAGACAGTCACAAAAAGGGTCAGCGACCATAACATCATCGTGCCTCAAGCCAAACAGACGAGGAAAATCAAACTCAACCGCAGCAAGATCACCGTTTCCGTTGCTAGTAACAGAAGTAACGATAATGCTGTTCCAAATACTGATACAGAAGCGAATAAAAGTAAAGATGTATCTAAAAATGTATATCAGAATAATACAGTGGCGGCAGATAACAATAGTAAAGATAATGAAGAGAAAGTGGAAGAAAAATCGTCTAAAACAAATGACAAACAAGTCAGAGCTAAACAAAAAGAAGTGAAAATTAAAGAAAGAAAGAAAAAGCAAAAGAAAGTAAAAAAATCGAACCAAGATAGCGACCATGATGAGATAACTTTGCAACTGTCGGATACTGAGAAAATGGACTTGCTAGAGGACTTGGATAGAAAGAACTTTGACAAACTGTCGAGCTCAGAATCAGAAGATTCTGAGAGTAGTAGTTCAGACAGTGAATCTCAACAAAGTGATGTGTCAACTAAAAACTCAGTTAAAAGTAGTCCAGAGAAAGAAACTATAACAGATGATGGTCCAAATAAAGAAATAGAAACCCCTCATCAGAACAAAGATGTAAAAGATTCATCTCTTGACAGCAATAATCTTGAAAACTTAGAGAAAACACTTAGTGTTGATGTAGAAGCAACGGTTGAAGAGTCAAATGAAGAAGAAATAAAAGCTTTCGATGATAAGTCTCAAGAATCTGTAATGATTGTGGACGAACATACAGTTGAGAGTCAACCAACAGAACAAAAAGACCATAGCAGGGAATCGGAAAATGATGATACTAATAAACTAATAAGTGAAGAGACACCTGAAACAAATGATAACATAGAAATTATTTCTATAAAAGACATCCCTGTCATTGAGGATAAACAGAAAGATGAATCTGTCAGCGTTGATAGTTCTCCAGTAAGAGAAACTGAAATTGAGGATTCTTCAAAAGCTGATATGAATAAACTAGATTCTCCCAAAATAGACTCTAACGAAACTAGTTCTCCAAGCAATGCTGATGATCATAATAAGTCAAATTCTCCAAGTAAAGACACTCAAAAAGATCCAGAATCTAAGCGAGATTCTTCAGATAAAAATGCTGAAAAACAGACACAGAGTCTAACGATCTCAATAGAAGTAAGTGCTTCAGACCAAGCTACAGAAAGACGATTGGTCCAAATTGAGACAGTAAATAGTCAAGACGGAACCAGCGAAAAAGATGTAGAGAAAACCTTGTCAGAAGGGGAAGTATCTGATAAAGATAGTACCGATATCGAAGCTGTGGACCTGCAGCCGGAAGTCGTCTGTATATCTGATGATGAAACAGACAAGAAATCCCATAAAAAAAAGAAAAAAAAAGAAAAGAAGAGTAAAAGCAAAAAGTCTAAGAAATCGAAGCAGGATTTTCGGGAGGGCGTTGATCAAAACTTTTACAAGGAAACAGAAAATGCTACTGATAAAGTTATAGACAATACATACGAAGTAGTGGAAGTTGAAGAGGAGTTGATATCTTTGGAAGATGACGACTACGATGACGTTTACGAAATACTAGAACTGTCCGATGATTCATCATGCTACGAGGTGGAAGGCACCACTGTTTTCTCAAAAGAACCAACCGCTGAAGAAATCGAAGCTCTCTCGGCTAGGATCGATGAAATAGACAGAGAAGACGTAGTTACTGAAGAAGAAATTAGAGAACATGAAAGAAGAAATGAGAAAAGCGCGGAGAATATTGAACAATTTGAGAACGTGTCATGGAAAGACAGATATTTAGACAGTAAGAAAGTCAAAAAGGTGTTAACAACTTCCAGCATATTCAACGCCCTGAGAAAGAAGAATAGAGAGTTGAAAAAGAAGTTGGAAGAGTCTAAAAAGAAAGAAGAAGTTGTAGAAGTAGAAAAAGCAGAAACTGTTGAAACTAACCTGCGTTTAGAAGAAGGGTCAATAGAACATTACAATACTCTTCAAGGCTCGACGAAATACGTAGACCCCGTGCCAGAAGCTGCGGAAAAAACAGATGAAAACGGAGAAAACGAAAGTAGTGATGTTGTTAAAAATTTTGAAGATAACAAGGCAGATGCTACTAGTAATGTTCCTGAAAATGCAGATACAAACACACTTGAATTTGAAACACCTCAAGTAGCCAAAGAAATAAGAAAAGATGCGAAACAGCTACTGAAAATGTATAAGAGACTGATGAAATATAACGATATGAATAAGCAAAAGAATCCTGGTAAGCAAAAGGATCCTAACAAAAAGAAGAAGAAAAAAAGTAAAAAGAAAAATAAGGATGGCGTTACCGCTGGTATTAACACTATATAATTACATATATTCATACAGGGTGTTAATTTAAAGTCACATCATTTAAGGGAGTCAATAAGGCCATTAATGAGCGATTTTTCTAGTGTCATAGATCAGTACTTAAAACTCCGCTAGATGGCGTTGAACAGCATAAGTCAGGTGGATTTTTATTTAGGAAAAAGGCTGTTCTTAGCGTTGATCATGTTATTACCGTTTATGTTTAAACATGTTTCAGAATCACGCGTACTGACACGTTTTTCACGATATTATTGATCATCAAGATGTGTTATCCATTTAATTTTTATTGTTAACTACAGTTTGAAAGTCGCAAATTTTTGAGTACCTACTTCCACTACATGTCTGTTTTCATAATATTACAATATTTAGTTTTAGTTTAACTTAGATGAATAGCGCCGTCTATCAACATAAAATAAAACTACAATTCTGAGCTGCCAGAAAATCTTATTCCTACAACTTTTATTATGGAGTCATCACCGAAATCGTAAAACAATTGGCTCTCCACGCATTGTTATCGAAGTGCCAGAATTTTTAGTGTGAAGGAGCTGTTTATTTTTACCCGACTGCGAAAGGAGGGTTAAGTTATTATACATATAATAAATGCAAAAGTGTGTCTGTTTGTCTGTTAGCTTTTGACGCTTAAACCACAGAACCGATTATGAAATTTGGTATGGAGACAGTTCGAGACCCTGGAAAGGACATAAGCTACATTTTGTCGTGACATAAAAACATTAAGGGGGTGAAATGGGGGATAAAAGTTTATATGGAAAATTCAACTCTTGCGGGCGAAGTCGCGGGGAACCACTAGTGTATAATAATTGTTTGGCACGCCCTACAGCCCAAACGGCTGGACAGTTTTTAACATATGTGGTGTCGTTAAATCTGTCAAAATTGTGAAAGTGACAAAGGCTATATAAATTTCAAAAATGGCGCCCGCAAATGGAAATAAAGGGGGGATTAATTTTTTCCTTACCATAGCAATATGGGTATCAAATGAAAGCCAGTGAAAGAAACATTTAAAACATACGAATTATTGCAGTCGGGTGTTTTGTTTTTTCAATAATTATGTTTACTTGTTATTTTGGTCATGTAAAAACAAAAGTTTCAAGTGTTGATGGCCACGTTCATCCCCTTAAATAATGAGACTTAAAACGAACATCTGTATATAAATATACTAATAACCACTGTCTAGGGATATTTTGGATATAATAATACTATGTTTTGTATATCCCTAGACTGTGTTGATGTGTGTATGTGTACACTGGGTAGTGTGATTGATGACTTTACCTTGTTAACATACTCGTAAGTAAAAATAAAACAAAATTATTTATATTATGTAGAAACTTTTATTTTTACTCTGTTGTATTCTGGTATTTGATGATCGCGTAATGATGAGAAAAGCCAGCTTTAGAAATAGTGTTGCGTCCATAGAAAACTTTAGAGTTGCCGACGATATTACTGGGATCCTATTATTAAATCCTGACATAGTCTGCACCAAGGTGCGGAAACAAGGAACAACGTGAATTTGTTTATTTTTGATGCTAAAAACTGCCATCTATCCTCTGGCTTTTGAACTAGAACTGTAGTGTTGCTGTTTTGAAATAATGCAAAAATAGTGTAAAAAGTATTAACACAAGCTAAATAAAAATAGTAACAATTATTTGAGTAAATAAATCTCAAATTACTTTATTATGCGCACAGTTATTAATTTGAGTAAAATGGTTCATTTTGTGTTAGGTTCGGTTTCATTTAAGTTAGTTCTGATGAATTTCCAAATGAATAGCGTATATTTTATAAGTTATAAGTGGCAATACCAGAATAAAAAATTGCGGCTCGTTGAAGTCGGTTTGTCAATGAAAATTTTCAAATGATCAGGTTGTTTCGCAAATGTATTTTACACGTTAAGTTGAATTAATTCGTACGTGCTACTGTGCTGCTTTATGGTTGTTCCTCTGATCATCTGGATTCAAGTTGAGTACCTATCCTCTTCGACATATACTACGGACAACTAGAATTTGTTTAGGGTTCATCACTTATCATGCATAGGCGCTTTGAGGAGTTTGGACCGATAATTGCAGTGAATAGTGTTCTAAATCACCACGCACAGGCCCTCTTAGTGAGTTTGGACCCATAATTATTGCAGTGTTGAATTCTGTTAACTTAAGCATGTCTCAAAAGACTTGCTGTGTACCTGGATGCTCCCAATCCCAAATGGGACAAATTACTAGTAGGGGTTTTTAAAATACTTATTTATTGGTACTACTCACATAAATGACTACCGTCTTGGTGTAGTGGTGCGCATCCCGGACTTCTAAACCAGGCGGTTGCAGGTTCGAATCCCGCAAGTGGCAAATGTTTGTGTGATGAGCACGAGCATTTGAAACTAAGTCATGGATGTTTATAAATGTATATAAGTATGTCTATCTGTTATCGTAGTCACCATAGCACAAGCTAACGCTTAGTTTGGGACTAGGTAATGGGTGTGTTTGTTGAAACAATTTATTATTATTATTATAAATTGTTTTTCGTATATATTTTCAGGTATTCCGTTACATCGATTCCCTGATCCAGACAAGAATGCTGAAAAGTTGAATGCCTGGATATCAAATATTGGTGGAGAATTGGCTGATGACAAAACTATTTATAAAAACAGACGTGTCTGTCATAATTATTTTGAGGATGTTCATAAATATCCTAGGAACAAACTTAGCCAATTAGCTACGCCTGTACTGCATGTACCAGGTAATGTAATCATTTAGATTGTTCATAATACATACCTAACATTTCGAGGGGCTGTATGCCTGACTTAATAGATTTTGTATTATTATAATTTCCGAACTGAGTGAAAATAGTGGTTGTAATATTTTATTTGACACATTTGATATAGTCTGTCTCTTTTTCTTTGTTTAGCATAGAAGGAGAGAGACTGAACCTAAATTTAATCTTAGACAGGACATTGGAATCGAGTCCATTGTCTTCCAAGTCAACATATTCAATTTTTTATGGCGTTTCATTATCATACACTTATTTTTTAAAGCAGTTGTGTATTTGTAATTAAAAAAAAAACACTTATGTTATTACCACATTTTTTAGGTGCCAGAGGGCAAAGACTTACAGAAATTGATCCTGTTCCTGAAAGTTACGGTATACCCAATTTTGTGGGCACATTAATGAATCTAGAGCAGTTTAGTAGACAAATTACAGCAACTGGTAAATTTTTAATATTGATTTTATTTTTCAACTACTGGGTTTCTGTCTTACACTGGCCCGCAATGAATGTATTACACTTTGTTTTCTAAACTTCTGTGGATATAAAAATAGAATTTGTAATGTCAAGATTCATGTTTTTTTTAAATATTGTTTGTAACATATTTTTTCAGGGGCAAGAGCGCAAAGACTCTGCTCCTGAAGGTTCCCGTACACCAAACTTTATGGACACGTCATTTAATGTAGAGCAGTGTAGTAATTCAATAACAACTTCAAGTAATCATCTTTTGTTTTAACTAATTATATTTTTATAACTTAAGCAATTATTTTGCAAGTTTTTACGAAATTAAATCAAATCCACCGGATGACACAGTCAATTAATTTTTGTAAGTGAAATTTGATTTAATTTTGTTTTAATTACTTAATTTATATACATTGCCTAAGGTAAAATGTAATGTAAAACATTTTACAGAACATCAACGTGGAGATGTTTCTACGAAAGGTATTACGAAACCAAAAAATCAGCAAACGCAAAAGAAAACAACCAAATGTAAAGGTACTGCTATTAAACTTTCACTAAAATAACTTTTCCTCGAGAATAAAATTACCTTATTATCTAGTTTGTTCTATTAATTTTTTATAAATCATCAAGACTACTCATGATCTTTAAATTAATTTGTAATGAAACTGTTGGTTTAAAGTCGTGAGTACTGAAATTATGAAATTTTTTCAGGACCTCGCATATCAGTAACACAAATGAAAAAATATAAACTGGCTCTAAAACAGCTACAGAAATGTGAGAAAGAAAAAAGGCACTACAAGTTTAAATACCTTGCTGCTAAAAAGCTAATGAGAACAAAAGCATTTAATATAATTTGCAAGAATATGTCACCATCAGCAAAGTTATTTTGCCAAATACAAGTAAACCAAAGCAAGAAAAAAAAGCAAGGCAGGCGATTTGCTCTTAAGGAAAAAATTTTTGCACTGTCCCTTTATAAACCTTCGCCAAAGGCATACCGGATACCAAGAACCAAGTGTATTATGCCCAGCAGAAGAACTCTCCAAAATTTACTGCGAAAAATTAATTTGAAACCTGGCATTAATGAAGTAATTTTTGAAAATCTTAAACAAAGAGTAGGAAAAATGCCTGAGGCAAATAAATACTGCTCTCTGTTATTTGACGAAATGGCCATTGGACCAGGTGTTCATTATAACAAAATTAATGACAAGTTGTCTGGATTCATTGACAATGGGTCAAGAATAGAAAAAGATTTTTGTGACCATATGCTGGTTTTCATACTCCCCGTATTCAAAAAATACAAACAGCATTTAGCCTACTTTTTCTGTAGCGGAAGTACAAAAACCACTGATTTAAAAATGCTTATTGAGAAAATTATTACGAAACTTCAAGAGACAGGTTTAAAAGTTGTAGCGACTGTGTGTGATCAGGGCACTTCCAATGTGATGTGGCAGCCATTAATACTCTTTTAAGTCAAACCAGAGAAAAAATACATTAAAAAAAATGAGATTTACCCAGAGGGAAATTAAAATTTTTAAATTAATTGTGCCCCAATTTTTCCAATATATGACCCACCACATTTAATAAAAGGGATAGGGAACAACTTGATGACGAAAAATTGAACGTGTTGCGAAATGCAGCCACCTAATAGCACTATACAATAAATCCCCAGGATACCAAGGCGTCAAATTAGTACCGAAATTAACGGCTCATCATGTATTGCCTGCCTTAATACCGAAGATGCGTGTAAAACATTGCACTCAGGTGTTCAGCTAATCCGTTGGGGTAGCACTCGGATTTATGGCAGGTAATAAAACAAATTATTTTTATATATTTTGTATAGGGTGTTTATTGCAAGGTGTCAATCCGGTGCCAGGTGATAGCTCAGTACTATGCCTATCGATTGAACCCCAATGTATGTTCTGCGTTTCGTAGTTTTTGAATAATATTTTTTTCTAATTTCTCACCAGACCCCAATAATTAATTGGACCGCTTCGAGAAAGGACACGAAAATATTTATTAATTTGCAACAGAAATCTAATGAAATTCCTATGCAGGAATTGTTATCCTTTTATGTACTACTATTAAAACTATGTGGATTAATTTTACAAAATATATTTTTTCCCAAACGTAGGTATAATATTGGTATTAATTGGTGTATCTGATTATTTTCAGAACATGGGTTACTTGAGAAGGAAGTAATGGACACTGCAGACCTTCTTATCTTTTTCGATAACCTGTTCGATAGTGTAAACGGTAATTACAGCGGTGTGAAAGGCGGAAAAATATACAGAGCAGCAGTTACACCCACGTCGCCACACCACAGACTTTGGAACGACAGTTTAAAAGTTTTAAAAACCATGAGATTTGACAATGCCCAAAATCAAGGAGTACTGCCTTCCTTGTCCAGTTGGATCAAAACTATAGAGAATTTTAAAAATTTTGCAAAGTTCCTACACCAAAAGGGTATCAATTCTTTATTGCTGCGAAATATAAACCAAGACCCATTGGAGAATTTTTTTGGCTCAGTTCGTGCACATGGATGTAGTAATACAATGCCAATGGCCTTTGCATTTGAGGGTGCTTTTAAGACATTGCTAATAAATAATATTTCATCTCCACACTCAGTAGGCGCCAATTGCGAAAAAGATGACAGTTTTTTTCTTAACACGTTATCAAAATATCAGGAAGACAAAACAACAACTGATATTGAAAACGAAATTGACTGCGCCCATATTTGTATGGAGCTTTTAAATACCGATGATTTATTAAGAAGCCAATCTCCAATGGATATTGAGAAAACCGCAGCAATAACTTATTGCAGTGGTTGGATAGCACAACAGGCAAAGAAAAATGTTTTTAAAAACTGTGCAGTGTGTCTAAAGTGTTTGGAAACGGAGGTTCCACAAGAATTTCATGAATTTATAATAAAGAAAGAGTACGAAAATAAACAGTGGTTGTGCTATTCAACCAGGGCTCTTTTTGATTTTTTTGCCCAAGTAGAAAAGGTTTGTCATGACATTTTGAAAAGTGATTTTAATCGCCAAAATATATTAACTTATATTAGATTAATTATTAATGTTAATATAAATGTCAACTTTATAAACTGTCCCATTCATGAAGAATATTTAAGAAAATATTTAATAAATAAAAGCTCAATATTTTTCCTTAATAATTGGTGCAAGGAGATAAATAGTGTGCTCACTGGAAAATCTAATTTAAAGGATTCAAATGATTTTATAAAGGAAAAAGCTTTCAGGCACTTCTCCAAAAATAAAGGCAGGAAACGAAAATGTTGATAACTGAATATATTTTATAAAACAAGTGTTGTTTTTCTTTTTATAATATTAATAAACCAAACTCTTTAATTAATACATTGTGATTGAAATATTTGTTGCAATGGCCTGTTAATTTACACTTCCATTTCTGTAAAACAGACTAATGGATTAAATTAGCAGTTTTTAGTAACAAATATGTAATTACTAAAGTCTATAGGATAATATATATATATATATATATATCAAATACAGGTGTAGGTAAAACTAGCTATATATAGCTACAGATAAGTTACGAAAGCCGTGGGATAGATGGCGCTACGCTTCTATTTGGCGTGGATATTCAAGTTGCCCTTCTATCTCCAGTATATTATAGTAGTATTTGGTCTGCACTAATATTTTAAAGGGGAAAGATTTGATTGTTTGTATTGAATAGGCTCCGAAACTACTGAACCGATTCAAATGAAATTTGGTACAAAGATAGTTTGAGACCATGGGAAGGACATAGGCTTTGTTGTGTCATAAAATCATCAGGGGATGAAAGTTTCATGGAAAATCAGACTTGGTGCGGGCGAAATCGCGGGGAACTGCTAGTGATTAATAAAACCTTATCCAGAATGTAAGATCTGAAACCGCATCGCGGTCGGTTCAGCTTAGTGCGACATAATCGAAGGCAAACATGGTTTTAACTGTCAACCTCCTTTATTGAATAAGTGTAAAAAGAAAAAAAAGACTTTGCTGTATTTACTTGATCCTTTGCCTAAACAGAATCGGTGTTTTTTTTTTGTTCAAATCATCCATTCTGGGTAGGCAAAGGATCAAGTCTATACAGACACGTCTTCAGTATCATTTCATTGTTCTTTCTTTTATTCAGAATCTTCTTCTTATGTACTTACACAACTACACTAACACTAAACTACAAACTAACCTAACCTAACTCATTGAAATGTGAGGATGGTTCACATTTCAATGCTCTCAAGGAAATTTTGAGCAGAAAATCAAACCAGATCGTATAGGAGCGCCTTACTTTGTTTCTTACTTTCACTTGATTAGTTCTCCACAGCAGCACATTATAAAGATTATTCCACCTCACAATCATAACAATGACCACGAAAAACTAATTTAGAAAATTAAGCGAAGCCCAGCCGTCACGGTTCATTTCCCGCCCAAATTCACAGAATCGGTGAATTGGAAAAATAAATGTCAAAAATTGACAACTACTCGATTTATAAAAGACGGCTACTAGTGTTGTACAACTATCAACTGTTTAACGATCGATTCAATTGGGTACTTTCCAAACATTCGATTTTTTAAATATGTCCATCCATTCATACCTATTATTGATGGTTAGTAGTACTGCATCTTTGAGAGTAAAAATAAGCAGTTAGTTTTATTTGAGCCTGCAGCGAGAAGAGAAAGAAGGACTTTATTTCTCATTTTTCAAAGATAGTGTTTTTTGTGGCTATTATTGTAATTGTGTAGTGGAATTATAATTATAATGTGCTACGAAAAAAAACCAATAAAGTGAATGTGAAAAATAAAGTAAGGTGCTTTTATTTGATCCGGGATGTTTTTCCTGCTCAAAACTTCCTTGAGCATTGAAATGTGAACCATCCTAGCATTTCAATGAGTTTGGTTAGGTTAGTTCGTAAATTCATAATATTTAAAGTAAGTTTACGTGCTTAAGTGTAAAAACAAATAATGGTTAGCTGAAGAATAGACAGTATGAATTCTGTTCCAAAGCCGTAAACCTGTAACAAAAAAAAACAATTAATACATAAAATATATATGCTGCAGAAGAAGTAGAAGTTTATTTCAGTAATCTAAAATACAGAGTATTGATGAGACATCCCATTGAGTAATCAGAAGGTACTCGTATTGGGAATGAAGTAAACAATCCATAAAATTGCCATATATACTTGTCAAAACAAAATAAGGGCCACGAGGTATTTTTTCATTTTGGTGTAAATTATTAAACATTTTCATATTGAAAGTAGTAAAATATTGAGTATACAAACTCTTTGATACCTAAACTTTTGAATATTGTAGTATTCATCTAATGCTGGCAACAATTTTAAGTAAAATTTGATTTAAAATTCTTTTTGAAAATTTTGTTTCCATTTTCTTTGACCTTTTGCTTTCCTTAACTTCTTGGTTTATCAGAAATTATCAAAGTTCATTGATATCTCGAGTCAGAAACATCTTTTGCAATATGCCACAAGCACGCAGGCGTCATATGGACTCGCTGACAGCAACCAGAGCCGTTACAATGATTGAAGAAGATCATTCGCAGCGATCTGTGGGTTTGCAATTGGGATTTTCTCGAAGAGCTATTCAAAATCTATGGAATCGTTTCCAAGAGACCGGCAGTATTAGAAGAAGACCTGGTTCGGGCAGAGTTCGCATTACAACAGCTCAAGAGGATCGTGACATTCGATTAAGTGCGCGCCGAGATCGCACAACGACGGCCCGCAAGCTGCAAAATCGTTTACGGTTCACAACGGGTACTCGTGTCAGTGACCAAACTATTCGTAATCGATTGCATGAAGACCAGCAGGCATCAAGAAGGCGAGTTGTCCGTGTTCCATTAACCAGAAATCATCGTACAAATCGTTTAAGATTTTCCCGTCAACATTTGGACTGGGACATAAACCAATAGGGCATGGTGCTCTTCACAGACGAATGCAAAGTTAATTTTTTTAACGACGATCGGCGTATTAGAGTATGGAGAAGACGCGGCGAGAGATTTTCAGAAGCCTGCATCCATGAAGTCGATCGTTTTGGTGGTCCAAATGTAATGATTTGGGGCGGGATAAGCTTACACGGCAAAACTGAGCTCGCTATTTTAAATGACGGTACTGGTACTGCTCAGCGGTATATTGAGGAAGTTGTTAGACCCATTTGCCCAGCGAGCGGGTCCTGGGTTCATCTTGATGCAAGACAATGCTCGTGCACACACGGAAGCCTCTCAAATTCAAGTCTTGCCGACTTAAATCTAATAGAGCACTTGTGGGATCAGTTGAAACGAAGAGTTAGAGACGGTGATCAGGAAATCCACAACCAACAGCAACTCATCAACTGATTGGCATTTGATTGAGAGCATGCACTCCAGGCTTCAGGAGTGCGTAGCGAAACGAGGGGGGCATACCCGTTACTAAAAGATGAGCATGGAGTATTTTCTTTTGTTTTCAGTAACTTGACATTCTTTTTATTTTTAACCTTAAATTAGTTTTTTCTTTCAAAAGCAAATAAACATATTAATCAATATTATTGGAATACATTTATTGGTCTACACGTTAAAAACAACATAAGTTTTTTTAATATCACAAATATATGCGTTTTATTTCATAGTATATTTATTCAAGACAACAAACAAATAACAACTGAACTAAGACATAAGCCAAACTGACATGACAGCGAAACGTCATTTCATAGACAACCGACACTATTGCGTATGTATGCTTTTGTCTATTGCATTCCTCCCTGCTTTAGTCGGTGCTCAGTGATCACATTTCTTCAATGAGCCGCCGGGGTGGACGGATTGTTCGCTTTGGCCGCACCGGCGTCCTGGAACCTTCAGTGGCTGGTGCTGTGGCTTCTATTGTATGTGGTCCGGGGTCCAGCTCTGGAGTTAGTGGTTCTGCTGTTGGATGTGACCCGAGGTCATCGGTGAACAATGGTATTGGCGGTGGTGGTGTTACGAAAACTTCGTGTTCTTCACTATTTCCGTGCCTTGCCATCTGTGTGTGGGTGGCAGTGGTGGAAGCCAGTGGCATCCCGTCACGGTTGTGGGTTACCTCTTCGTCCCCTTTCACACGCAAGCGAAGGTGGTCAGCATGAGATCTTTTCTTAATGCCGTCGGTTGTTGTGACCACGTACGAATAGCGGTTGGTGCGGTGATCGACAGTAGCCGGTCTCCACGTTTTGTCCAACGAAGTTTTTATATACACTGGTGTGCCTGCAGGATAGATGAGTGTTTCCTGTTCTGTGATGATATTGGCTTCTATCTGGCGTTTCTAGAGATTCCTTTTAGCGTTTGGCCGCATGTTGGACAGTACACAGGATAGTCGACGGCCAAACATTATTTCTCCTGGTGATTTGCCTGTGGTTGTGTGTGGTGTTATACGGTACGTAAATAGGAAATTTTGTAACCTTTGTTACTGTGTTTGATTTCATTCTTGCTTGCTGACATTCTAGTCTTGAATGTGCGTACAAGCCTCTCAGCTCGTCCATTGGTACGGGGATGGTATGGTGCAGATGTAACATGAGTAATGCATTTGTAAGAGCAGTATTCTTGGAACTCACGTGACGTGAACTGAGGTCCATTGTCAGATACGATTATCTCCGGCAAACCAAACGTGCAGAATATTGTCTCCAATTCGGCAATCAATTTGTTCGTCGTGATTGTGTCCATTGGGCGCACCTCGATCCATTTAGGAAAAGCGTCACAGAGTACTAACCAGTACTTTCCCTCGTAAGGGCCAGCAAAGTCGACATGCAGTCTTTCCCAAACTTTATCTGGTATGGACCACGAGAATACAGGAAGCTCTGCGTGGTTTGAACGATTTTCTTGGCACGTGTGGCACCTTTTTACAAACGCATCTACATCTTCATCTAATGAGGGCCACCAAACATAAAATCGAGCCAAGGCCCGCATGGCAGTTATTACTGCCTATACCTGGGTGCCCCAAATGTAGGTACTTCAGTGTTGCTTCTCGGAGGGCATGAGGCATTACTATTCTGCCCTCCAACGATACCCCACACGATGGAATAGATGACGAAAAAAAATCATTTCCTATTTTTATAACTTATTTATTCTTAAGCGCAAAAAATATATATTTTAGACCTCCTTACTTTATACTCCTTACTTACCTACATCTAATAAATAGTTATTATCTGTGTCTCTACGTTTGACATCTTAACAATCGAACGAAATAGACCTATGTCAATGTATAGCTCCATCTCATTCTTTCATCCTGTCACCGTGTAGCCTTTTCTTAAAAGCTCATGGTAAGAGTTTTAGCCATCCTAAAGCAGGATGTTTATCGGGTTGTTAGCAATTCGAAGGATAGTTATTTTGCTGATAGTACGGGCCCAGTTTATTTTTGAGGGCGTCATATGGTTGTACGTCGAAATTAGGGGTTAAGGCTACTTTCACTTCGTGGTAGACGTTCGGGGTGAGGCAAGATACCAGTAGGTCAAGCATGTTATGTTTCTGTTGTAGTATGTCGCATTTGTGTTTTCGGGTTCAAATTTATCTTTAAATTGATTTAGGATTTGATGTTTCCCTTTATTTTGTTGATCCGTGTTCGATGTTGAGGCTTGTTGTGCCAATATCTGGGCGAGGTGGCATACCTGTGCTTGGGTCGCCTGTTGCGCCTGTATAAGTTGTGTAATAAGGTCAGCGTTGCTGACGTCGCCATTGTTTGGCATTTTTTTTTACTCGTCGCCAATTTAATATCACAAATATATGCGTTTTATTTCATAGTATATTTATTCAAGACAACAAACAAATAACAACTGAACTAAGACATAAGCCAAACTGACATGACAGCGAAACGTCATTTCATAGACAACCGACACTATTGCGTATGTATGCTTTTGTCTATTGCAGTTTTCGTTATGGAGACAAAAAAATATATATTGGTATTATTATTTTAATGTTACAGACAAAATACGTCGTGGCCCTTATTTTGTTTTGAGTAGTATATATAGTTTTTTTTAAAGATACCTAATTATTTATCTTTGAAGAAACAAAATACGTGATAATGTCATTGTTTATAACGACATTCAATTCTTTTATCGATAGGTTTCCTATCAATCGACCGGTACGTCACTAACCCAACAACTAGTAACAACACTAGCTAGTTTAGATGATGCTTTTTTGTTGCGTGGTGTTTGTTACCAATTTTTCCGTGAAAATTGATTTTTCAATGTAAACAATTGCTGTTATCGTGCGAAGTTGCGTTGTGTTTACTAACTCAAACTTGTGATAGCTTAAAATGGATGAGTTGTGTACTGCGTGTCTGTGTATGGGACGAACTTTATACTTTATCGGCGAGACAGGATCGTACCATTTGTATTCACAAATATTGAATGAAATACCTGTAAGTATTGCTTTAAAATCATACTGAACCCGTCCTGTTCGATTTCACGAGTAAATTATTTAGTCAGAGGATATTCATTTTAGTAGATAGCTGTTTGAAACTGAGATAGCATCTTAATGGCAACGTTTCATACAAGTACCTTGTTCTTGCGTTCGGAACCTTCAAACATGGACAAAAGCCATACATTTAGTTTCTGTGAAAATAAGTAGTGTTTGGTCGGCCAGGGATCTCTGTCAATTTCACCGTTTCATACAAGTTACAGTTACATAATTTAAACTAATTTGGCAGGTAATATTTGAGTTTGGAAGAGGAAAGATAGTCGAAAATAATTTTAAAATCCCATCCCACAATCTTTATTGGAATAAAGATTGTCTGGAAGAGATCACTTATAGCGATAAGACTGCTTACATTCTACATCTTTCTGTGTAAATAGCTGTACTTTATGTATTTTTCCGTTATGGTGTGCAATAAATAGTTATCAATCAATCAATAGCCTTTTGTCCTGAACTTTTCCTGTTACAATTTTAGTTAGTTTTATAATATATATCTTAGTTCAGTGTGCCTTGTGGCAAAGGCCTCCTCTAACTCCTTCCATTGCACTCTGTCTCTGGCAACTCTCCTCCAGTTGGGACCTGCAGTGCATTTTATTTTGTCCTCCCATCTATTTGGCAGTCTGCCTCTGTTTCTCTTTCTATCCCTGGGGTACCATTCCGTGACTATGTTGCTCCATTTGTCAAGTGGGCAGCGCATCATGCGACCCATCCATATCGCCATTTGAGTTGGTCTATCTTTGTTAATACATCTGTGACTTTAGTCTTTACTCGGATAAAGGTGTTCCGCTCTCTGTCTTGTTTTTTGAAGCCCAACATACTTCTTTCCATGGCTCTTTGACAGTGTGCTAACTTATCTCTTTGGCTCTTTGACAAGGACCATGTCTCGCTACTGTATGTGATGCATGGGAGGATGCACATGTTAAAGACTTTCCTTTTGATGCCCATGCTGAGATCTGTAGATTTTAGTATTTCCTTTAGAGACCAATATCTTTTCCAGCCACTTGTTATTCTTCTATTTATTTCTTTGTTGGTCTGGTCCTGATGAGAGATAATCTGTCCCAGATAGGTGTACTCTTCTATGTACTCTATATCGTTTTCTATCGTATTTCGTATTTTGACAGTTAGACATGACATAAATGGCATGACATGTTAGCAGCGGTAGACTAATGATATAACGCTGTCAAAATACGATAAACGGCCGCGATAATGATATGTTGTTTAACTCATGCTAGGGCCACAGAGGTTGGTTGTTTATCAATATCCTATGGCCTGGCATTTGTTAATAATTTTGTTTTATCTGGGTTCAGCAATAGGCTATATATTTTACTACTTTCGTAGCTATGTAGCATTCTTTCTAACTTTTGCGGATCTTCTTCAAATAAGACAATGTCGTCCGCGAATCTGAATTGATTCAGCTTTTTTCCATTAATATTCAGTCCTAGCTAGTCCCATTCCATTTTTCGGAATATGCTTTCCAACACAGCTGAGAATAGTTTGGGGGATAATGGGTCATTATCTAATGACCCATTATGTAATGACCCATTATCCCCCAATAAATAGTTATATATCTATCTATTTAAATTGTATTCTTTGGTAATTGTGTGTATGTTGTGTGCAGTAAAGAGTATCCCACCAAAAACATAAATGTAAATGAATGCCAAGTTCTTAACGGTTTTGCTTATTAAAGAAGTGAGATCTATCAGGAAACCAAGTTCTTACAAAGCCTTCGTACTTATACCTACTATAGCTCGGTATTTGCTATTCAATAATAAGGTGTAAATTATAACTATTAAGATTGGAAATTCACTGTTTTCAGATTTTTTCCTTTGTATTTATGCCATTACCTAGTTGGATGCAAAATTTCAGTCAGTCAGTTTAAATAGTGATTTTCATACATTAATATCTCGTGAAGGGTAAGGGGTATTTTATTGAAATACAGGATTTAGTCATAAAATGATAAAATAATAATAATAATGATTTATTTTTCACCACAAAGTAAATTACATTTTTATGCCACGGCACAGCTATATGTCACAATTTTTACTTGTGGGAGACTGGTGTCTAAACTAGACAGGTGATCTGTCTGGCTCTCAGAGCACCAGGCCCCCGCCTTCGGAAGTTGTACAGTCGCCGTCAGATATATTGGAGCAGACAAAGTGACCAAATACTTCTGAACGGTATAAAAAGTATTTGGTCACTTTGTCTACTCCAATTTATCTGACGGCGACTGTACATGATAAAACTGAATACCTACGATACAGAGAAATTACTAAATAACAATGTTATACACTAAAACAAGGGAATACGATTTTCGTATTATATTTTCCTTTTTTATTAAATTTTCTGTGTCTTCAAAAGTTAAATTCAAAAGCCAACGTATTATCTTACTTTTACATTATATTCTACTACAACGATATATATTAAGAATTGTATTGGCATAGTTATATAGCCTGCTACCTAGAGAGGTAACTGTAAAACTGCTTGGCAAACACGCAAACGTTCGAAAGGTACTCCGGGTCGCAAACCATGTAATGCCTTCTAGGCGCGTTGTTGTGAGGTTGTGTTAGAGTAGAGTGTTGGCGAAGAATACATAAAAGTATAAATAACTGTCTGACGGTCAAGACCCCGGCCTCGTGATACATTAGTCGGGAAAAGCCTTGGTTTGAATAAACATATTTTAAGAAGTCTTTGAGCTCTCTCCAACTCTAATAGGGTTTTCATGGCGCCACCCAATTACGAGAGGCAGTATGATATTACGGACTGAGCCAGTGCAAGATATGTATTTTTAATATTTTTTGCATTTGCGACATGTCTGAGCTGTTTAAAGACAAAAGTTAATTTCCTTACCGTTTGAGAGACCAGATAAATGTGCTCACCAAAATTAAGGTTTTTGTCGATTGTTACTCCAAGATATTTTGTTGAGTCAGTCAGTAGCTTTGATCTTAGGACAATCACAATTCTGTGTAGGTGGGAACGAGCACTTGTGTGCATATATAGCCTTGTCATGAGTATATTGGATTGCAGGCGAAAGATTACGGATAGAGTAGGCTATACTATACTTAGTTTTCTCCGAGTTCAGCGTTAATGAGTTACGCGTAAGCTAATAGAACAGACTTGCTAAATCCTTCCTGTGCCAGATCAATGACCTGTTCCCAAGAGTCTCTGAAAAAAGTAAGTGCCGTATCGCCAGCATAGGAAATGATTCTACAATTCTGGAAGTCTAGTTGTGTCAATTGGTTCATATAGCACAGAAAAAGCGTTGGACCGACTATACTGCCCTGCGGAATGCCATATTCTAGTAGTAATTCATTGCTAATGTAATTTCCAATTTTGACGCATTGCCTTGGACGCGATAAATAGTTCTGAAATAATTTTAGCTGCAACCCTCTTATGCCCATTTCTTCGAGACGCTTTAATAGTATTGAAACAGAAATTAAATCAAAGGCTTTCCTTAAATCTAGGAAAATTTATATGTATGTATTTTTTCCCGTCCAAACACCTTACAAAAAATTGAACAAAATTATGAACTCCATCGTCAGTAGAGTTACCAGCTTGAAACCCAAATTGTGTTTCGGATAACAGTTTTTGTTTTTCTAGATAGTTCGTGAGTCTATTATTGATTATTTGTTCAAATATCTTCGACAATGTGGGGAGAATGGAAATGGGACGATAACTGTTGACGCACATCTTGTTCCCAGCCTTGTGAATAGATTTGAACAATAGTTTTTTTTTAAGCATCAGAGAAAATTCCAGCTGACATGCATCCGTACCGTTACCATGAGTTTATTTTACTCGCTAGCGACGACGTAAGTGTATGGAAAATTGCATAGCGCCTCTCAGCGGTTACTTGGAGAACTAAAATTTTCCATACACTTTTTTACGTCGTCGCTAGTGAGTAAAACCACCGTAAACTCATGGTAACGGTACTGTTGATGTGTACTGATTTTTAAATTTTTGACGTTCATAAGTGGCATTTTCTGTCCTAAATTGAATAAATTATTTTTGACTTTGACTTTGACTTGACTTGTTTATGATCTGTTAGAGGTGGTGAGAATAGTTTGTTTTTCTAAGTTAGTAATTGTTTTTATCGTTTTTTTATAGCTTTTTTGGATAATTTTTAGCCTTTAACGGTGTTATTACAAAAATTTAGTACCGGGTTTAAGCCAAGACTAAGCTATTAGCTAGCCAATTAGAAAAGCCTTTCTCTATTAGGGTATGTCACGAATGTGTCATTCATACCTCTGTTGTCGTCTAATATTTAGATCTAAAGTCCGTTTTTACCCGACTGCGGAAGGAGGGTTATGTTTTTCGAGAGTATGTACTCGTATGTATGTATGAATAATTGTTTGGCACGCCCTACAGTCCAAACGGCTCCACAGTTTTTGACATATGAGGTGTCGTTGAATTCGTCTAAATTGTGAGAGTGACATAGGCTATATACATTTCAAAAAAACCGGCTAAGTGCGAGTCGGACCCGATCACGAAGGATTCCGTACTATTAACTTACAACATTAGACAGTATAGGCAAAAATATTTTTAAGTTAATACTGTTCTTTTGGAAAAAGGTCTATATTTATTTTATTTATAATTTCAGAAGTGTTCATCACAGGATACCCGAAACAATTTAAAATAAGAGTTTCCGCGCCTGTCTCTTTACGTGAGTGATTTGAAGGTTATAGGTCCAAGACTATAGAAATTACAGGGGGGGGGACCGTGTAAACGACTTTGGCGGGCTATATCTCGCAAATGGTAAAGCTGATAAAAAATGTTGTATGGAAACCCTACTTTATTTTCATATTCCTTTTCAACGATACCCCCAAACAAGGGGGTGCACTCAAAAAAATAATTCACCCCCCCCCCCCCTTTACATGTATGGGGAGGTACCCTTAAAAAGGGGTAATTTTTTTATTTTTATTTTAAATAATGAGATCTATATGTGAAGTATTGCCGAACCAAGTTACATGCAAATCAGTCTATAAACGTAGAAGATATTCTGCTGTGACAGACTAGGACGGACGGACTGAACGATTTTATAAGGGTTCCTTGTCGGACTACGGAACCCTAAAAAGGACCGGTGCGTGGTCTGTTATTACATTTTCTAATACGAATGTATATGCTGGTGATGTACGAGTTACATTGCTATGGTACATAAGAAACCGATACATATGTTTGAAGATCGTCTAAATTCTTTATTAAGTCATTTATTTGAGGCATATTTGTGTGTAAAACTGCACAAGACGTATATAATAATAATAATAAATTGTTTCAACAAACACACCAATTACCTAGTCTCAAACTAAGCGTAAGCTTGTGCTATGGTGACTAGGATAACGGATAGACATACTTATATACATTTATAAACATCCATGACTTAGGTACAAATGCTCGTGCTCATCGCACAAACATTTGCCCCTTGCGGGATTCGAACCCGCAACCGCTTGGTTTAGAAGTCCGGAGTGCGAACCACTACACCAAGACGGTTGTCAATATGGAGATAACCTAATGTTGGGTTCTTTAACATGTACATATGTGTACGCGGAAGTATCGTGCCATCGTTGGCGATGCATTGAAATTCCCAAGTAAAAAAGTAGTAAATTAAACTCATCAACTGTGGTAAAGAAAACCACGCATGTAATGCAACAAGCTATTCTTAAAAAAACAATATACATTACAGAGCAAAATGATGAATGCACAACAATTATATGTAGTCACTTTTCCACCAATTTTTGTTGGTCTTGCTCCGAGTTAATTCGCACGGATGGCTCTCCATCCTTCTTTCGGAGATAGAGTTTTCCATATGAAGTCCAGAATCGATAATTGTGGGCGCTGGCATTTCTAGAAGCAGCAAACAATTTTCTGTTCTGGTATGTCAGTCTCTCCGAGATGTAAATTAGACATGTGTCGTTATCGGTTTTTGAAATCACGCAACTCCAACGTTATCCGTTTGTAAATAACGTTATAAAAACTGTCTATTTTTGATAACTATCTATTTGCACAACGTCAACTATACCAACATAATAGCAAGTGTCAAGGTCAATAGTTCAAAATAATGGACATGAAATGAATCAATAATGGACTCTCGTACCTGCAAATAAGTGAAAAAATCTATCATGCAACGAGGAGGTCCGAGTCAATCCACCGAGTATACCTGTTTCATTCACACATATGCAAACGTTCTACAAGTTTTTCATTCGCAAACAAAACACATCGTTGCGACACGTTAAGATCATTATTGTACGCTCGCTTTACATTGCCGGTTACATTTTATGGGGTTGTTAGAATTATACTGCAGAGCGAGCAATGTAAAGCGTCCTGCTAAAGAATGTCAGTAACGTATCTCAACGTTCGCTGTATTCGCCTGAATTTACATCGTTGTGGAAATAGATAGTTTTTTGACCGTTGGATAACTAGTGTAGCGTAGTACGTTGCGGGGCTTAAGAAGCGAGTCGAGTTATTCACGAGCGCGCAAGCGAATGTTGCGATAAGTTTTTGGTAGCTGATTGTTGTCAGGTTGTCCATTGCTAGTCTTACATAAAGCGTTGTAAAAAATAGATAGTTTTTATGACGCCGGATAACGAGTGATCGTTGTGGAGCTAAATAGATAGTTTAATAACTATCTATGTTGAATAACGCCCACCTCTAATGTAAATAGGTGTGAGCGTTCAGAGTTAATGTTACGAGAGTTAAACTTGTCCTTATTTCCTCTGTTATATGATTTTAGCGATGTTAGCATTTCTTCCTTCATAATCACACTGTTTAGCTCCACCACCATTTCCTTGGTTTTTTCTGACCTAATTCTATATACATCACGTATGTCAGATTCCTGTAAAGGCACGTTAAGTGCTGTACCTATGTTTTGTATCAGTAGAACCAAATAGTTTTTTGTTTCAGAAATCTTCGGGGGTACCTACATTGCGTATTCTCAGACAATTATAATCCTAAAAAAGACTCGCGATATTGCAAATTTTTTGGTCAAATAAATTTGAAGTTATAGGGGTGTCAAAAGTGGCTGGAAATGGTTCGGGTAAATAACACATGGCCGGTGTCTTCGCCTTTGTTGCTCCGAGAACTTGAACACTGCCGTGTGTCTAGATCTATCTATCTTCTTAAAGACTTTCATAAGCATATTCTCCCCGTAGCATTTTCCATTGGCTTCTACCCGTATCAATAAACTAATACATGTATTGTCCAGGTGTACGATTTCTCGGAGGTGTGCGTGCGGGTGTGCTGGGAGTGCCGCGCGATGCTGCAGCGGTTCGGCGAGTTCAAGGCGCTCGTCAAGCGCTCCTACACGGAGCTGCTGCACCAGTTGCATCAGGCATGTATTTATTATAGTCAATTAGTACAACAAGGAAACATTATTTTAAAAAAAACACACGACTGCAAAAAAATATATATTTTTACCCGACTGCGGAAGGAGGATTATGTTTTTCGAGAGTATGTATGTATGTATAATTGTTAAGCACGCTTTACAGCCTAAACGGCTCGACAATTTTTGACATATGAGGTGTCGTTAAATTTGTCAAAATTGTGAGAGTGACATAGGCTATATAAATTTTAAAAATGACGCCCGCAAATGGAAATTAAGGGGGGAGGGGGTATTGATTTTTTCCTTACTATAGCAATATGGGTATCAAATGAAAGTTAGTAAAGAGACCAATTCAAAAATATAATACATTTTGCAGTCCGGTGTTTTGTTTTGAATAATAAAACTAAAAATAATAAAATAAAAAACGGTAATTTAGAAAACTAAAAAACCCGACTGCGTTTCTATGTAATTGGAAATTAAACAACCCTAAAACAAGAAAGAGGTAATACCCGGGTTAAATTGGTACCCATATTAAAAATAGTAGCAGTCGGGACCCATGTTAGAAAGTCGGCCTTTTTGTCAGTAGATTGGAGTAATTTGCAATGTAATATAGAGGTAGGTATGTGCTCTAAATTCACTAAGCCTCCATTTCTAGAATGGGTCCCGACTGTTTCAATTTTTAATATGGGTACCAATTTAACCCGGGTATGTCCTCTTTCTTGTTTTAGGGTTTTTTAATTTCCAATTACATAGAAACGCAGTCGGGATTTTTAGTTTTTTAAATTACCGGTTTTTATTGAATTGGTCTTTTTACTGGCTTTCATTTGATACCCGTATTGCTATGGTAAGGAAAAAATCAATCCCCCCTTTATTACTTTTTGCGGGCGCCATTTTTTAAATTTATGTAGCCTATGTCACTCTCACAATTTTGACAAATTCAACGACACCTCAAATGTCAAAAACTGTCTAGCCGTTTGGGCTGTAGGGCGTGCCAAACAATTATACATACATACATACTCTCGAAATACATAACCCTCCTTCCGCAGTCGGGTAAAAATAGTATGTTTAACTCGGGTGAAAGCACCCATGTCATTCTCGACTCCAGCTATCGAACTCGAGTGAAATGGGTCACTTTCTTCCCTTGTATAACAATCTACTATTTCTTTCGTTCTTAAGTTCATGCGCGTCGGTGGCGGGATGCCTCTCAACATTAGGGCGTGAATGTGTAACCGTAATCCAAGCTGGTCGGGTTCTTCTGTTACCAGGATCACGGAGGCCAAACAGTCGCTCCACTGTAATTACCTGTAGCCCTATTTTTAAAACACTCGCGTGCAGATTTCTACTGATTTTCGTTCGTCATCTAAAACTCCGCATATTTGAATCACTCGATCAACTGCACTGTCGACCGCTCGAAACCGCAATGAGTGCTTCACAGAAGTCACCCACTCGTCACAGCAGGCGAGTGTTATAATAAACGTCAAAATGTACGTGTTGAGTGAAAATTAAGTCGCAATAGCCAACAAAATGTTAAGAGTGATTAAAAAATAGGAGTTCCTGATCGGCCACATCCTGGATTATGGTCCAAAGCGGACCCTGGGCCCTCGCGTGCGAGTGCACAACCGAGATGATGATGAAGATGTTAGAATGATGATGATGAAGCGAAGGGACGAGGGTTCGAGTCCCACCGGATGACATGGTTGATTATTTTTACCCGACCGCGAAATGTTTTTCGAGAGTCTGTATGTAGGTATAATTGTTTGGCACGCCCCGGCTGGACAGTTTTTGACATATGAGGTGTCGTTGAATTTGTCAAAATTGTGATAGTGAGTGAGGCTATATACATTTAAAAAATGGCGCCCGCAAATGGAAATAAAGGGGGGAGGAGGGATTTATTTTTTCTTAACCATAGCAATATGGGTATCAAATGAAAGCCAGTAAAAATACCATTTCAAAAAAATATAATATTTATTGCAGTCGGTGTTTTGTTTTTTTCAACAATTAATTATGTTTGCTTGTTCCGAGCAAAATTTAATTGAATTCCGATGATGACGATGACTTGTTGTATCGGGCGCAGAACATCCCCCCCTGTAAGTCGGAGCTGGCGCGGACGCCGCGGCTGCGGGCGAGCGGCGTTGACGCGTTCGGCTGGCCCGACGTCAAGCAAGAGGTGGAAGACGAGCTGCTGCTAGATGTAAGTCATTTTCATTTATTACGACTCGCCCCGGCTTTGCACAATGACGGATTTACTGACAACTCAAAATTTTAATTATATTTTTGTTGATAGATGGCCGTGCGTTATTTATGTAAGTTATATAAATATTGCATTGTAATCATTGTGCATAAAACAAAAACAAATTATTGTAGTATTATGTGTACAGACATGTAGTGGAAGTACTGACGTTAAAAATAGCTTTAGCGTTTTAAATTGCAGTTAAAAATAAAATTTTATAGAAAAAACGTCTTGATGATAATTAAATTGTTATTAAATGACCTGTCAGTACGCGTGAATCAAAAACATGCTAAACATGAACAATACAACATAATAAACGCTAAAACCAGCGTTTTACCTAAATAAAAATCTACCTGACTTAGATCGGTCAGCGCCATCAAGCGGATTTTTAAGTACTGATTTATGACACTAGGAAAATCCCTCATTAAAAGCCGGCTCCCCTTCAAATTGATTTTAACATTTATAGAATAGAATAGAAAACATTTATTTTTTGGCACAACACACAAGATAGAGTAAAGAAAAAAAAAGTGACAAAAAGAATACCGTAACAAAAATTATATATAAAAACTTATAAACCTAGAAAGTGTACCAAAAAAGTCCCCGCTCAGTATAAGTCGTGACAAAAACAGGTTTTGTCACGACACTGATTTTTAGCGGGAACCCTTATTTACCCCAGCGCAGGGAGCTGACCCCTCATTTACCGATACACTCTACTACAGCAGCAACACGGTCCAATATCGCTTCGCCTGTTTGAAGGCAGTTTGGCTCACAATGAAACGGCGTATGTCACAAAACGGTTTATCGTGAATAATGTGGAAAATATAGACTGTAATAAAATATCCTTTATACATTCACTAATTAATTATAAGGACCTTCTGTTAGAGCTTTTTTAGGCCAAAAGCTCTAAAATAACCACGTATTTATCATAATTTAATAATGGATAATAACCTTTCAGATACTGAAGTAAGTTTAAAAAGTCATGAAATGTTTCAAACCCTAAATACGTCTAAAATGTTTTTTTTACAGCAAAAAGAAGACCTACCATTTTTGAAAAAGGAAGAATTCGATGTGGCATATCACAGCGAGCCGGAAACCTTCACAGATGACGTCGAGATTGCGAAGAAGGGCAGAAAGAGAAAGGCAACTAAAAAGGTATCCTCTTCTCTCTCCCTCTTTGACTTAGTAAAGGCTGCAAGATCGCTCCGTGCATTTATTCTAAGATAATAAACGGACTTGGGATTCGAACCCGGTTACCTCGTGGATTGTAACCAGCGTGCAGACCACAAGACCAATTGGATTGTCGTCTCACCGAACTATGAGAGTGTTGGAAAGAACAGAGAGTGCACTTGCACTTGTGTATTGTGCACACACCTGTGCTGTACTGTAATATCGCCCCCGCAGTTGAGTGTCTCTGTTAAAAACGGCCGCCGTAGTCGAAAGTCAGCTAGGGGGACAATATGTTATACCTTTAAACGAGTAATTCTTGTATATTTATATATTTATTTTCATCTTACCTGTTCGGAAAGTTGAACTTTCATGTGTAGATAACCGGTTGGGAAATAGATTTTCCCTCCTAGTTTATACTCCACTCCTACTATTGAATAAAAGGCCACTCTCGAGAGTATCGATAGTTATTGCAATAATCAGTGCTGTATCAGCTATCGATAGTGATTTTAGTATTGAACTTTGATACTATCGATAGTATTGCTATGTGTATAGTATTTATATTAACGGAGCTATCGATACTATCATTACTATCGGTAGACTATCGATACTATCGACATTCTATCGATACTATCGACATTCTATCGATACTATTGCTTTTGCCTAGACTATTGATAGTATATAAGGTCGCCTTTTATAAAGTGGTGAAACTTTAACAGAACTTCTAAATATTTTAGATAAACCGGGCCCTATGATTTTCATTTTTAAAAACGTACTAGTTTTCATTTTTATTTTTCCTAACAAAAAAAATAATATTTTTAAGAGCATCCTGTCTACTCTGAAACATCCCTACATGCCATCGCCGCTCTCTCTTATTTCAATCGTGCCCGTCTCTTCCCTCATTTCATTCATGTTGCGCGGTGCGCGGTGCGCGGGGGGATCGCGGCTGCGCACCACTCACTCACTAGTATTAAAACATTAAAACCGAGTCTTATCTACCTACGCTGAACGCTGCGCATGCTACCTGCATAGGTTCCTTCTCTGCTGAGACAGAAAATCTACCTAATGCTAATGCAGATAAATTAAGCGTATTTAGCTTGTTCAATAGCTAGGATATTACCATAGAATCAAAGCTGATTTGCTCAAATCAAAGTAAACATTTTAAAAATATCAATTTTAATTTCAAAACAACCTGACTGCATTCTAACCCTCACAAAACCTAACGTTATTATTACATGTTATACCAAATTAACATTGCTTCGCTTCGATTCAATGGATGCTCCCTAATATGGGATTTGTGTTGGTATTTTGAATAAAAGGCAGTTTTCGTTAAAGTTCAGTTTATTAGGTACATATTTTTTTTTGTTTAAACGTACAATGACGAACCATGACTTTCCATCACACTTTTTCAGGCTTTGGACTGACAAGTTAATACAAACCGTTAATAATCATCTTACTACCTTGTATTAAATTTAATTGTATCAAAAATAGGACGCTATTATTTTTGTATTAACTTGGCGTGTTTAAAAGTCAGAATTCATTGATAGTTACAGTCATATTTCCTATTAGACTATATTTTTGCCTCAACTATCGATATTTTATCGATACTATTGCTTTTGACTCAACTATCGATAGTCTATCGATATTTATCGATACTATTGCTTTTGCCTCAACTATCGATAGTCTACCGATAGTAATGATAGAATCGATAGCTCCGTTAGTATAAATACTATCGACACAGCAATACTATCGATAGTATCAAAGTTCAATATTAACATCACTATCGATAGCTGATACAGCTCTGACTATTGCAATAACTATAGATACTCTCGATAGTGGCCTTTTATTCAGTAGTAGGAGTGGAGTATAAAGTAGGAGGGAAAATCTATTTCCCACCCGGCTATCTACACATGGAAGTTCAACTCTCCGAACAGGTGAGATGAAAATTTTTTTTCCTTTTGTTTTTCTGTGTATTTATTCAAGTTTAAAGGTATATCTGATAAATATTCCAAAATTTCTCGCTTAATGGTATAAGATTTTGTACTAAACGCCAAGTCCAAATGTCAATACTCTAAGCAAGCATATTCTTATACATATGCTTTTATTAACCATTTACTTCCTATACTAGCAGACAGCGAAAGAAGATAAGAAAAAGTTGAAATCGAAGAAGTTAGAAGAAAAGGAGAGAACAGAAGAGAAAGAGAACAGTTCTGTGTCGGGAGGCGCGAGCCCGTTCGCCGGCGACGACTTCAGCGACGCGGATAATGGTGAGATATACATGGTGTTCCGTTAATGAAGGATAATCCTTTTGGTATAGATTAGTAACATCATGCTCTAATATATGCCAAAATGTTTTTCAAATAAAAGTGTTGCCATTTTTGAGATTTTGGCTTGAAGTTTTTACTATTTTTGAGAACCGTTCTAATTTTTTAAGTAAAAAGTTAATATTGATTTTCGTGTTTGGAAAATTCAATAGTATAAAAATAGAAACAGACTTAAAAATTAATTAATTGTAGAAGTAACCATACAACAATTAAATATTAATATCTCCCCCCCCCCCTCACCCCTTTATTTTCATTTGCGAACGCCATTTTTGAAATGTATATAGCCTGTGTCACTTTCACAATTTTGACAAATTCAACGACACCTCATATCATGTCAAAAACTATCCAGCCGTTTGGGCTGTAGGGCGTGCCAAACAATTATACATACATACTCTCAAAAAAAACATACCCTCCTTCCGCAGTCGGGTAAAAACACAACCCTCCTTCCGCAGTCGGGTAAAAACACAACCCTCCTTCCGCAGTCGAGTAAAATTAAAAAATAACACTGAGCGAGTAAAATTAAAAAATAACACTGAGCGAGTAAAATTAAAAAATAACACTGAGTGTTAAATTTTTTTAAAGCTAATGATAATTTGATACCCATTTTTCAGGTGAAAACGACATTCAAAGTAAAAGACTAAAGAAAGAAACAGAAGTTAAAGTGAAAGCGAAAAGAAAAGAAAGTGCAAGAAGTAAAGAAAGTGCAAGAAGTAAAGATAACGAAATATCAGCGACTGAAGAAGTTTTTGAAGAAAGACTTGAAAATATTGAAAAGAATCCTGCAAAGGTATGTGCGCATGATTTTAAACTAGTACCTACATATTTTTTCCCCAAAATACTGAGAGTACAAAGGACAAACACCTGTAGGTACTTCACTTTTCATACCTACGCTCGGCGCTTGTGCTAGAGCTGTTAACTTTTGCTTATGCACAAGGAACTATGTCGCTATAACCACAAAATACAGAGAGTACCGAAAACACACCAGTATGTACTTCACTTTTCATACCTACGCTCGGCGCTTGTGCTAGAGCTGTTAACTTTTGCTTATGCACAAGGAACTATGTCGCTATAACCACAAAATACAGAGAGTACCGAAAACACACCTGTATGTACTTCACTTTTCATACCTACGCTCGGCGCTTGTGCTAGAGCTGTTAACTTTTGCTTATGCACAAGGAACTATGTCGCTATAACCACAAAATACCGAGAGTACCGAAAACACACCTGTATGTACTTTACTTTTCATACCTACGCTCGGCGCTTGTGCTAGAGTTGTCAACTCTTGCTTATGCACAAAAAACTATCGTGGTAAGGGCACTCGAATCTAGTTGTTTGGTTTATTGTTGAAAATGAAACAGGAAAAACGGAAATATAAACCAATAACAAGTAAAAAAAAAATGTTATATTACAACTTAAATTACTAAGTCATAGAAAATAGATCTTGCGACGATTTCGATATTGGCGAAATGCACTATTATTGTATTTTGTACGTGTAATAAATTAACATAGAAATACAAGAAGAAGAAAGAAGAAGAAGACAGAATGTTGAATTGAAACAACCGTCCACTGAACAGATATAATAATAACTTTTTTGTTATTTCATTTTTGCACAAAAAAGTTCACAGACGATTGTGTCTCAAGCGGTGTGTGCACTCCCGCTCGTACTGTTCCCAACCGTTCCGAGATATCGTGTCCGTGAGCAGTGTCTATATGTGTGTTGCTCGAGCGCGCTTTGTATGTAAGATTGCCTTCTGTACTTATTCTGTGTTATAACAAACGTTTTCATTTTTGATCTTATTGTAAACGCAGATAGCATCTTTTTGTATTGGAGCAGTATTAAAAAATAACTGGCGATTGCCTTCGACTCGATGATACACAACTCATATTACAAATAAACAAAACAACTCATACTCCCATCGTTGCGACGTCGTCCAGTAATCATGACCTCTAATTTGTACCATGTCGTATGGTGAAGAGAGGTCACCCTGTACCTATCCTTTGGATGTACTTATTATATTGAGAAGCATAGCCTATTTGTGCTCCAATCCAATCCAATATTTTGCCTTGTCTGTCTATAGTAAATAAAAGGCCATATTGAAATGAATGACACATCCTTGACATTACTAATGAATAGATTAACCCCCTTACTAATAATACTTATGCCGCTGTTAAACACTTGATGTAATATAATAGAATAAAATAGCAGATTTCGAATTATTGACACATAGGTGACCTGACATGACCAGACAAACGATTAGAATTAGCCTTCATATACTTATTCACGTGTTATGGTAGTGTGTTATTTATTATTAGTAAGGGGTAAGTGTCCGAACTAAATACTAAATAGGGCGGAGAAAATATTTGGTGGGCGAATAAAATATTATGTGGGTGACTACATAACTAATTTGAGTTAATACGTCATGTCAAAAATGTTTTACTCATTTCAAATTGACCGTGTGATAATAGACAAGGCGTAAACACCGTCTAATTTTTTTGCCTTTTTTTAAAAATTAAGATTAACAAATAATACTCAATCTCGCTATGGCACCTGTTTCATATAAAGTTACTATACATAATTATTTTTAAATTATTCCTATGCAAGTCTTTACGAAAGTAAAAGCACACAAAAATTGTTCCACCGTCTCCCACCGGATGACACTCTGTTGATCAATTTTTGTGTGCAAAATTCACCTTCACTCTTCTATTTTGTTATACTTTTTAAGTCGCGTCATTTTTTTATTTGACTACGGTCAAGCATAAAAGGGGGATGTGATTTGTGCAGAGTGAAGTAGTTCGTAATGTGACTTTTGAAAGGTTTTTTTAGGTTTGTGTTTTTTTCTGACGCAGCAGTCAAATAGGATTGATGAAGACCTATTACGTAACTAATGGTTGCCTGGGACGTCGTTTGCAAAGACTCGATGATACAAAATGACTTTTACTACCATCTTCGTCCAGTAATCATGACCTCTTGTTTTGACTCAATCGTATGGTGAAGAGGTCACCCTGTTTCTTTGGATGTACTTATCCTATTGAGATGAAGTAGCTTTGGTAATGCACAATGCACATGTCTATACTTTAGCGATTGTACAGCGACATGTTTAAAGTGTCACACAGTGTGAGATGTTACTGACGAGGTGATGACATTTTAAAATTAATTGCTGTAATTTATATGAAATACGATACGACATACAATTGGAAAATTCGGTCGTATGTATTTTTATTATTGTTACCTATCTCCGTGTTATAAACATATTTGTTATGTGGTATTTTTTTTTAGGGTTTTTGTATTTCGAAGTGGTCCCATTGTCCGTATCAGGATCCGATGATCCTAAATAAACGGTCTTAGTGTTAGAATTTTTATAGTAAGTTATCACAAACAAATAAAACATCTCAAAACTCAAAAACCGACCATCGGAACCATCTGCAGAAAATCTTAAAATCGCATATTGTGCCTGGCTAAAATCCGTTTTTCTTTGGGTGTTATACATTGTAAACAATCTTTTTATGACTTTTAAAACTAATACTGTCAAAAAAATATTTACTACTTAATAGCTATTATACACGCTGTTACTTTGCATCCTTGCCATATTTACAGAGGTAACTATATTACGGACACTGAACTCAAATCATTAAAAAATAGCGACTTAAAATTTTGATTTTTAATCTTGATTATTTAATTTTATCGACAATCTGTTACGCACACCATTAACTATCGTAGCGCATACACATGAATATAAATGAATATGAATATGAAACAAAATGCGGCAGATTTTTTTTTGCGTCGGTGTCACCACGTTTGTATCGGTAAATATTTGCTGTAGATGTACGCGTACTCGGACGGTCGAGATTTTTTGGACAACTTGTATGACGAAGAGGACTTGATGAAAGACCTGAGGTGTGAAGAGGTCATCCCAGACCCGGGGCTGAGTGACGAAGAGGTATGCATTTCGATTTAAAACATATTTCTTTTTTATTTTACCAACAAAGTCTTGATTTGTGTACGCAAAAGAATATTTTGCCATTTTTTAAAGTGCTTTAGATTTTTGGCTTCTTTACTCTTATGGAATTTTATTATTAGGATAAAACTTTCAAATATCAATTATTATTATTTTACAAAGGAAAAGCAGCTCGCAATTTAAAAATCTGTAAGGTCACGAGGTTTTATAAAAAAAATGATTTTATCGTCATTTACCTATCTATTCTACAGCGAACTTCGCTATCGCCAACGCAATCAAAACATGTATGCAAGAATCACGTGATGTTTCGATGGCTTATGTTGGTTTTATACATTTTGTTAGTGATAAACAAGTTCTCTGTAGAATAAATTGCATCTTGTTTAAGGGGCCGGGCTCCGTAGTGAGATTCCAAAGCACTTTTATGGTGTTGTTTTTAATTAAATTAAGTATTATATACAGGGTGTCCCGTTAACGAAGGAGAATACTTTAGGTAATTAAAAGTGTTGCCATTTTTGAGATTTTGGTTTTGGGTTTTTATTATTTTTGGAAACCTTACTAACATTTTAAGTAAAAAGTTAATATTTATTTTGGTGTTTGGAATATTCAAGAGTATTAAAGTAGAAACAGACTTTTAAAAAAGTCATTAATTGTAGAAGTAGCCATACAATACTTAAATATTAATATCTCGAAAATTGTAACACTTTTACTTGAAAATGTTTTTGACATGTAAAAAGGCATGTTGTACCTAATCTGTACCTAAAGTATTATCCATTATTTACGGGACACCCTATATAAACGTGCCTATGATATGATTTGTGTTAAAGGTCTGTACCCACTAGACCGTACCATACTATGACCGTAAAAATACATATTTGATTTTTAACAGACTTCAAAAACGGATGACGTTCTCAAGTCGACGCTTTTATTTTTTTTAAGTATGACCACGCAAACCTTTTTATAGAGTAGTCCGATTATATTTTTTTATTAGAAAGTGTATACTCCTAGAGGTGGGATTGTCACCAAGTCAGGATTTGATGATGTAATCGTTTACGTTTACTCGTTTCTCCTTTATTTCATATTATATTATTACTATCTCTAGACGAGTATATATATTTTTAAATAATATATTTTACATTTATTATGCGTCTAAATAGTACTTTGGGTGTCATAAATCATAAAATCTTGCTAATTAATAATAAATCTATCGCTAAGTATACTAAGATACAACGGTTGCTTTGTTTGGGGATTAGACTTTCTTGTTTTACTTACACCACTACATGTTCTTTTAGTTATGTAAGGAAAACCTGTTATTGGCCTTACCATTAGAAATGTACCCAACATAATGTAATATCCGAAAAACGCTGTTGGTTTTCTAAATAAATAAATCCATGATAAATGGAGGGAACTCTTAGATTTTGTATACCGATTTTGCTACAGCATTGTTAGGTATTCAAGCGTTTACATTCGGGAGTCATAGTTTAATGATGCTGGCCTGATGATGATAATCCCAAGCGTTTAGGAGTTCGTAAATAGTTTCATCATAGTTTTTCTGTACAGATGCCTTAGACGACTGGCAATCTTTTTACAGCGAACATCGCTATCGCCAACGAAATGTTAAAATATGTATGCAAAGTCACGTGATGTTACGATGGCTTATGTCAGTGTCATACATTTTGTTATAGCGATAGCGAACTTCGCTTTAATGCATCTTGTCTACGGGTCCTGTTTCGGTATTGTGTTAGGAAGTACGGGCAATTAGTGTACTACCTACTAAAACAAGTAAAATATATATATTTTAACTAAAACAAAAGTTATTTCAAACTTTTTAGTGCGTTTTCAACCCTAAACAGAGGATTTAAAATTCAAGATATATAAGCGCGTAGTTCGTTTTGGCAGTGCCAGAACAGTGTATCAATTACCCCCATTTTAACCATTTTGAACTTTAACTTTTTAAGCTAAGGTCGAAAATCATGTGTGTACTTTTCATACGGTCCAAGCGCGGTCAGGGTAAGGTACGGTGTAGTGGACACAGACCTTAACTATGTTTAATTGTTATAAAATTTTAGGGCCCTGACGCCTCCACGTCCGCTGTGACGTCGACGCTTTTGGCAGACGATGATTTTAGGTAAGTAAGCTTTTTATATTTTTATAACTTAAGCAATTATTTTGCAATTTTCTACGAAATTAAATCAAATTTCACTTACAAAAATTAATCGACTGTGTCATCCGGTGGGACTAATATTTCCATTGGATACATGCGGGTACATTTCCCAAGTATTGATGAAGTCGAACGCCGGCTCATTGGCGTGGCAAGCACTTGCAAAAATTCGTCGACTGACTAACGTCCTCCGTAGCTTAGTTGGTAAGAGCACTCGCCCGGATAGCGTAGGGACGTGGGTTCGTGTCCCACCGGATGACACAGTCGATAAATTTTTGTAAGTGAAATTTGATTTAATTAAGTAAGCTTTCTTTTTTCTTGTTTCCGTACCTCAAAAGGAAAAAACCGGCCAAGTGTGATTCGGACTCGCGCACTGAGGGTTCCGTACAAACAAAGTTTTTTTTATGATATGTCCACAAATTTGCCGGTTTTCGGACTTTTTCCTTTACTTCCACTGTAAGACCTTCCTTTTTGCCAAATTTCATGATACCTATAGGTAAGGGCAGGCCTGTGTAACTCCTCGCGTAGGTAGCAAAAACGTACCTACGCGCGGCCCTACCCCTTGGACTGGGTTAAATCAAGTTGGGTGTCGCGAGCGAGCAACGAGACGCCCTCGCGTTTTATTCACCGTCGGCGCACGGCACTTACGTGTGATAACGTTGCTGGCTTGACGAGCAAGAATAAAGTGCTAGAAAGGTGCGCTAGATGGCGTAAGTAGCTTCATGTAGCAGTCAACTCTAACGCGTTGCATGATACCTCATGGTACCTCACTGAATAGGTTTAGTGTATTATGATTAATATTCCATAGTTATAAGAATGAAATTATCTTGCAATGGATTTTTGTAGGTGTCTAAACGAGAATGTGCTTGACTCTGTGCCGAACTAAACTACACCATATCTTTGACGACATTGAGTAGATATTTAAATTTTATTGCAAAGTCAAACTGTTGTTGTTCCTTTTTTCCTTTAAATTACGGAACCCTAAAAAGGAACCAAAACCTAAAGGGTACTTCCCATAGACATAGAATCATGAAATTTGACAAAAAGGAAGGTTTTACAGTGCAAGTAAAGGAAAAAGTCCAAAAGCCGCAAATTTGTCGACATATCATAAAAAACAACCTTTGTGTGTACGGAACCCTCAGTGCGCGAGTCCTACTCGCACTTAGCCGGTTTTTTCCATATAGGGTGACTTTTGTATCAGTATCCATTTTTTTTTGTATTAGAATGAACACTGAGTGTTAAAAATATTTAAGAACTGTTGAATAACGAAAGCGTCATCATTCAAGTTGAATTCCCACTGCCGTTGCAATACAGCTCGGGTAGATGTCGCTGCAAGATGTAAGACAAATAGACCAGGAATTTCACACGGGTGGATGGACTGCACGGTAGCTCAGTTGGTAAGAGCGTTGGCCCGGTTAGCCAGAGGTCGTAGGTTCAAATCCTACCCGTGTGCGAATTTTTGGTTTCTTATTGAAACTAGTATCCAATGTTTTCCAATGGTAGTAACCGTGAAAAGCCCGGTCGCCCAGGTACTTGTATTTATTATACACTTTGCCAACTAATGTTTTCTCTTTCTTCATTGCAGATCATCTACGGGAGTGTCGTCCCGAAGTAACGTGATGAGGTAAGAATGATTTGTATATGAACAAGCTTTCCAAAAGACACACTAACTACCGTCTTCGTGTAGTGGTTCGCGCTTTGCCGGTTCGAAGCCCGCAAGGGGCGAATGTTTGTGTGATGAGCACGAGCATATGTACCAAAGTCACGAATGTTTATATAAAAAAATATAAATTTTACAGTTTTAAAATTTTCTCAAGATTTCTTATAAATTATTATTTTTCTCTATGACAGTTAATAATTTTGAATGAATCTTTATTTCACTTGATAAACGATAGCGTTACCTTTCAAATGAATCATTTACGTAACTTTAGGACATCCAAGATCCATAGCAATTGTATTTTTAAAACAAAAATTAAATGGTTTTTTTGTCGATAACATATAATGAATTAATATAATAGCCCATAAATTATCGCTAGTTGAAACCGGGACACGCTGTATATAGATATAAACTTGATATAAAAATGTATATCACGCGGTTGGCGTCTAAATCAGCCTTTTTGTCTTTCAGTCAAGCCCCGGCAAACCCAGCTGTCGTCATTAGTATCAGTGACAAGGGCAACGTCGCTCTTGATCCGTCGGAGTACTACATGACGGCAGACCAGCATTTCCTTATTAAGGTGCCAACATCTTCGCGCGCAAAAGAAGCACAGCAGCCAACATCTTCAGGTGAAGGTGATAGCACTACTACTAGTGAACCTCTAAGGGAAATATGCGGAGCGGACCATGATGTTCCGGATAATCTCAATACGTTAATCAAGTCAGCTGAAAGTAATAAATGTAAAGAGACGCGGTTCGTCACACCAACGAGGAGTAATGATGAGGAAGACGAAGCCATTTTTGAAGCTGCAGACTCTCACTTCCAATGGTCCCCCATGGATACTTTTGTGCCCAAAGAAGAACCTTTCAAAGCTGAGCGTGTCGGTTCCACTAAATCTCATTCGTCTGCATACGACGCCTTCAGGGCATATTGGGACGACGCGATCTTAAACCATATAGTGGAAGAGACGAATGCGTATGCTAAGAAAATACCGTCCGTCCGTTTCCAAGAGTGGGTGCCGACGAATGTTCATGAAGTGCTGGTTCTTTTCAGTTTCTGGATGATGCTTGGTATAATCCGTATGCCTACGATAAAAAGTTGCTTTTGCACCGACCAGCTACTCGAAACGACTGTCTTCAGACGAATGTTTAAAAAAGACAGGTATGAAGCGCTCGCTAGAGCGTTTCATTTCGTCGATGGCGGTGATGACTTTCTTCCCGCTGATAGGGACCGTATGTCGAAAATACGACCCATATTGACCCACTTAAACACTCAGTTTCAAATTCAATACACGCCGTCGCGGAACATGTGCATAGACGAAGGGCTGATTCTGCACAGCCACAATAAACTCGGCAGTTTCGGGATCAATACATTCGAACTTTGCGAGAGCGAGACGGGCTATCGCTGGTCCTTTTTCGTGTATACCGGAAGTCGTCCGATTGACACGGGCCGGTGTTCCAACCTCCAAAAGAGCACGGCCGTGGTGATGAATTTGGTAGAACCGCTTCTGAACAAGGGCTATCGCCTGTTTATGGGCAGTTGGTACAGCTCGCCGCGCCTGGCCCGGTTCCTCAAACGGAACGGCACGGATTGCGTCGGAATGCTCCTGCCCGACAGGCGACACGTCCCGCCTATAGTAAAACACTGCCGGCTTCGTGACGGAGAGATCCTCGGCCGGCATGCCGGAGACGTGTGCGTCATGGCGTGGCAGGATAATATCAAAAAAGTCACTACCATCTCCACATGCCACGGGATGAACCAAAGTCTGGTCGCGTTCACGACGACCAAAGATTACTTCAAGCCTCAAGTGGTACTCGATTGTAACAAGTACATGGGGGGTGTCGACCTCAAAGATCGGGTGTTAGAGCCGTATCTCGAACTCGAGCGTAAAAGTATTAAATGGCACATGAAGCTCTTCAAACGGTTACTGAATTGCTCCATTCACAACGCGCGGATTCTTTTAGAATCGTCTTCGGGTCAGCGCCAGGATCATTTGGATTTTCGGTTGCGTTTGGTCCGCGGTATACTAAATACGCATTTAGATCTGTGTCCGGTAACGCGTAAAAAGGAGAACGTGGTAACGCGTAAGGAGAAAGTGGTAACGGGTAAGAAGGAGGAAGTGGTAACGGGTAAGGAGGAGGAAGTGGTAATGCGTGAGGAGAAAGTGCTGTATAACCCGCCGTCGACTTCCGGCGATCTTCAGGCCGGGCATTGGCCAGTACGCGTTCCGAACAACGCTAGTGACGCAGCGAGAGGCCGCCGAAGCATAAAGTATTGTTACATCTGCCGGAAAGGCCAGCAAACTTACCACATGTGCGAATTGTGTGGCGTGCCATTATGCATTGTTGGATGCTTCAAAGCGTTCCATCTTTCATTACCGAAGCAGAATGTTGTGCTTTAGAGAGGTGACATTATAACAGACACCTAATAATAAACAGATACCTAATTAATTTGTCATGAGCGAAATTTGTTAACTAATAACAAAAATTGTATCTGGGGGCAGGGCAGTGGTCCCGCCAAGTCAAACAATAAAGCGACACAGCCGTATCATCCTTTTCTCGAAGCAGTTCAGACTATTTTCGACATCCTATAACTTCGTTGTGGAAAAAGTTGATTGGCTATGTTTGGCCCATATAATAGCCCCAAAGATATACTGTACATCTCACGGGTTATCCATTGTTTTAAGAAAATCCTAGTTTACTTTTAGTAAAGTTAAGTTGTTACTGATAAATAAATGAATCTTTTCTTTTATTTGTTGTTTTCGTTCGTTCTAAAAACTGGAGAAAATCGAATTCTGTACATTAATTTTAAAAATCAAATAATACTCCCGTAAGGCTTGGTTTTTGTCTAAGGAGTGTTTGTCTGTCTCAATATAGGTAAGTATGTTCGTTATAGACCCAAAATCTGCTAAATTAATTTTGATCCATAATACAATACAATACATGTAACAATACATTTACTACCCCGCTTACGATTTTCTGTTAATACTTGCGTTTGTCTTAGTTTATTTCATTGAATAAATATAATAACTCGAAAGGTACATTTATTAGGTTTACATTTCAAAATATTCTGAACGACTTACTAGAAAATATGCACGTGGCCGGGCTGCAGCGTACACGATACAGCCCGGCCACAAGAAAGTCAATTTTTATTAAAATATATAGTGGTACAATTAAATCTAGTTACGAGTACTGCAAGAACAATTAAAGAACATTTAATTGATGCGTCTTTAGTTAATGAAATTTACTGTGGCTGGGCTACGTCGCAACACGCACCCCGCTTTGACCTTGAGAGCGCCTCTATTCCCTACGTAATAAAAGCTTTTTTCGTAGTTCACATGACGGGCTGCCGACTGTACAACCAGAGATACAGGATGCCCTCTCTTCACCATACGTCAAATAATGGCAAACGATGTTTAAAAGTTAATTCCGCCCACCGTGGACGCTATGATATCATTTTGCGCTCACAATGAATCATCAACGCAAGTCTTTATTCGTAAAGTCCGTTTTAGGGTTCCGTACCTCAAAAGGAAAATAGAAACCCTTATAGGATCACTGTGTTGTCCGTCTGTCTGTCAAGATCCTTTTTCTCAGGAACGCGTTGAGGTATAAAGTTGAAATTAACATCAAATACTACTTATGTCTATGGTCCCTTTAAGCTGTAAAAAACGGGCCAAGTGCGAGTCGGACTCGCGCACGAAGGGTTCCGCACCTATACACCATTAGACACTATAATATGATCTTTTTAGGGTTCCTTACCCAAAGGGTAAAAACGGGACCCTATTACTAAGCCTCCACTGTCTGTCTGTCTGTCACCAGGCTGTATCTCATGAACCGTAATAGCTAGACAGTTGAAATTTTCTCAGATGATGTATTTCTGTTGCCGCTATAATAACAAATACAAAAACCACAATAAAAATATCATTTAAGGAGGGCTCCCATACAACATACGTGTTTTTTGGGGGTTTTTGCTCTAATAATAATAATATCCTCCCAGCCGAATTTCGGCTACAGCGGCCTGTCTCAACAGAGATTAGCCAACTGCGCGCGAGATGTGTAAGTGCACAAAGTAAACGACTAAACGAGTACCCCCGTTCTTATCAACGCGCAACGCAACGAGTTATTCGTTCCAGTTGAAACAATCGAAAGTAAACTAAACTAAAAGGAATAACGCGTGAACGGCTGGACCGATTTCACTAATTCTTTTTTTGTTGTTTGTTATTGTCCGAACAAGGTTCTTATGAAAGAAAAAAATAAGAAAATTGCGCGGTAAATTATTAAATTCAGGAATACTTAACCACCATATAAAATTATTTCTAATCAAACCTTAGCGCTTTGGACGTTAAAACATTTTGAATGTAACCTTATGAAGTTCGACCACTGACCTCTATAATACAAATACGCTGGACTGCATACTGTCAACCTAACAATGAAGCCATTTAATTATCGTAATTTTGGCGCTGACGGCTATAGTGAGCGTGTGGTGACCATCCACGGAACTAATTTGACATAAACATATGGTAGTTACTCTATCTTAGTTTCCTGTACACTCGGTGGGGACGCTTTGATTTGGCACAAAATTATGTGTTATTTCTTAGAGAATGTTTAGTCCAGCGTGCTTGTACTATAGAGGTCAGTGCGTTCGACATAGAATTGACAGATATCGTCAAAGAGGATTAAAAAAAACTAAATAACAGGACAAAGTCTGTCGGGTCAGCTAGTATATAATAAAAAAAAACAAAAATAAACTTTTGTTTGTAAAACAAATTAACTTCCATAATAACTTGCAAATAAATTCCTTAAATTATAAAAACATGAATTTAAAAGCCAAGCACAGAGAAATTACATTGAAAAATAAATACAGTAAGTATTTTTATTAAAATGCGTTTATTGTTTTTTAATTTCTATAAATTAAGAATAAGGCTCATACTTTATATACGTGAGGAAACAAGTTTCTTAAAATCATGTTTTCCGATATGTATCTACCTATTTACCTAAGAACAGAGGCTTCACTTTCAAAGTTTTAAAGCCCGGACAAGGTTTTTTTTTTGAAAAAACAGGCTGAGTGCGAACTCGCACGCGAAATTATACCATTATCTACTTCATAGTCACTTAGTCACTTCAGGTTTTTCAGTGAATGAGAATGTAGGTAAATACGGTAGGTATTTTGTCTTGAACAATAAAACCACCTACATTATACATCTTTCTGTGTAAATTGCCTTATTTATTTTATTGGTATGGTTTGCTATAAAGATTTTCTATCTATTTGAAGGCTCCAATTCCTCATTCGCTTCTCATTACATCCATTCATCACCTTTATTATCGTCACACACCTTACAGTAATAGAATCGATACACATATATTTACACACGCAAATATCCATACTCTTTGCTTTCACTACGCATCTCATTGTTCATAATCCATTAAACCAAGAAAACTATCAAACGTCATGTCAAGCGTCAGCGTTTTGTTATTTGCAAGAAAATCAATAATTCTAACAAAACCTTCCTCGGTATAGGTAGGTTAATGTTATTTTTGCATAGGTATTGATTCTAGTGCGCGAGTGTAAATATTTGTGTTATCGATTATATCACTATACCTCCGTGCTGCCAAAGTACTAAAATAATTATTGTGTAAACTGTGCACATAAATGTCGATAAGTCGTATAACCAATTCAGCGCAACACTAGTAACGAGTATTAACGAATAGAATGAGATGACATTATGTGCTAACCACTTAGTGGGAGCAAGATGAGACTTAAACGTCAGTACGCTTGACCGATTTATCTTGAGCCGTAGGAAAATTTTATGAACTTTTTAAAATTGCATAATTACTATTACTTACCGATGAAATGACATCACATCCGTTTTAAAATTCGATGTTTTGCTTTTTCTCTTACAACACAGTATAGAACAATACGACATTGTGTTAATTATTTCTCAAATCTCATTTTTTCGGAACAATTCAAGTATTCACGTTGACATACCACACAGATCAATTGGTTTTTGTCATACGGTTTTGACAGAACTGACACCTTCTATTGCGGTTGTCAGAGCAGATAAAGTTTCGGAGTAAAATAGTTTTTACTTCGCCTCTAGTAGGATATGTCCTCGATGTTTGAAATTATCCATTTTACTGTTCGTTTCACGACCGTCTTGGTGTAGTGGTTCGCGCCACGGACTTCTAAACCAGGCGGTTGCGGGTTCGAATCCCGCAAGGGGCAAATGTTTGTGTGATGAGCACGAGTATTTGTACCTAAGTCATGGATGTTTATAAAAGTATTTAAGTATGTCTATCCGTTATCCTAGTTACCATAGCACAAGCTTACGCTTAGTATGAGGCTAGGTAATTGGTGTGTTTGTTGGAACAATTTATTTATTTATTTCAGAGGAACGGTGCATCATCGCCGGAAGTTCCGGGCGAGAAGCCGAAGTGCGGGGAGTGCGGGAAGGTATTCAGCTCCAAGAAGACCTACCGGTATCACCTCAAGTGAGTCGCTTCCGCTTATACGGGGTGTTCCGTGACTCCCGCAGAAGACCAAAAGACTGACTACAGTAGAACCTTTGTGATATGGTGGTACTAAATAATTTCCTCCTAGCCGTATTTCGACTACAGTGGCCAATTTCAACAGAGATTAACCGACTACGCGGGAGATATTATATGGTCAGCACGCTGGGTACTATACACGAGGTCCCGGGTTCGAATCACGGGTCGGGCCGAAAGTGTTGGGTTTTTCTGTCTTGAAATAACTCTGACACAGCTCCGGAGACAGGAAAGTTGGTGGTGTTAACACCCCCGTGCCTCGGAAAGCACGTTAAGCCGTTAGTCCTGCGACTGATCTCTCTACGGTCATGTCTGACTGCCGTCTCACCGAATTATGAGAGTGAAGGAACAGAGAGTGCACCTGTGTATTGCGCACGCACTTGTGCACTATAATATCTCCCCTTTGGTCGGCTAATCTTTGTTGAGATTGGCCGCTGTAGTTTTAATTCGGCTAGGAGGACATTATTTATTTATTTATTGGAAAACAAACAATTAATTACACAAGAATTATAAACAAGAGATTATAAGATCAGATATGCCTTATGAGTTTTCACATATAGATCAATACAATTACCATTATACCCTTTCTGAAACACGACCCTGACCGCTAGACCAACGAGTTATTCTATTTTAAGGGGCTACCCTTTCTCAATGACCTTGAACGTTTTGCCTTTACCACCCACCTACCTCACTCGCCACGTGTAAAGATAAAAACGGTTATTTAAAAAACTAAAAAACCCGACTACGTTTCTGTGTAATTGGAAATTAAAAAAAAACCCTAAAACAACAAAGAGGTCATATCCGGTTTAAATTGATACCGATTTTAAAAATTGTATAGCAGTCCGGACCTATTCTCGAAATGGACCTACCTCTATATTACATTGCAGATTACTCCAATCTACTGACGAGACGGCTGACTTTCTAACATGGGTCACGACTGCTACAGTTTTTAATATGGGTACCAATTTAACCCGGGTATGACCTCTTGTTTTAAGGTTTTTTAATTTCCAATTACACAAAGACAGTCGGGTTTTAAAATTTTTTAAATTACCGTTTTTTTATTTTATTATTTTTAGTTTTATTATTTAAAACAAAACACTAGACTGCAAAAAATGTTATATTTTTAAAACGGTATCTTTACTAGCTTTCATTTGATACCCATTATTGCTATGCTAAGGAAAAAAAATAATCCCCCCCTGCTCCCTTTATTTCCATACGAGGGCGCCTTTTTTAAAATTTATATAGCCTATGTCATTCTCACAATTTTGACAAATTCAACGACACCTCATATGTCAAAAGCTGTCCAGCCGTTTGGGTTGTAGGGCGTGCCAAACAATTATACATACATACTCTCGAAAAACATAACCCTCCTTCCGCAGTTGAGTATTCAGTAACAATGCCTTAAAATAAGCCAAAATCAACGTGTTATTGCAGCGTCCTTCACAAGGGCCAGAACCGGTACCCTTGCCCGCGGTGTGGGAAGGTCTACCAGTGGAAGAGCAACCTCGGGCGACACATGCGCACGCACAAGGTACGAAAACAACAAAGGTCTTATTACAAAAACATAGTACCATGTTTAAACTACGACTAAATTTTAGCAGACAAATTATAAATGAATGACACATTCGTGACATTACCTGCTAGAAAAACGCTTTTCTGATTGGTCGGCTAATATTTAGGCCTGGGTTAAAGCTGGTACTATTTTTTTTGTAATAAGGAGGTAATAGTCCTATCGATCTTGAGTCTTAAGTAAAACGCATTAGGACTTTAAACGCATGACCGTTAATCAACCTAATGCGTTTTTCTTTCACATAGTTCGACGCAGAATATAGCCGCTAATTTCGAACTTTCACGCAAGAGCGCCGTGGCCGTGTGCGTATGAGGTTGGACTGGCAACTCCATGAGGCCTGGGTTCGAAACCTGCTCGGTATACGAAATATTTTTTCACTTTTTTTTTTGCATTTTTTCAAGTTTATAACTTTTTAAAATAAGATTTACGAATTATAAAGCTTTTTTTTATTAATCTTGACGCTTAAACCACTGAACCGATTGAGATGAAATTTGGTATGAATACAGTTCGAGACCCTGGAAAGGACATAGGCTTTATTTTGTCGCGATATAAAAACATTAAGGGGGTGAAATGGGGGATGAAAGTTTATATGGAAAATCCAACTCTTGCGGGCGAAGTAGCGGGGAACCACTAGTTATTTATTTATTCACATTTGCGTAAAATATATAATACAATTTGTGAACTTATGACCTAGTTACCCAGAAGGTATGGCAAATTTGAGGGCAGCTCAATGTAACTAAAGTAGTAGGTGTAATATTACAAAATAAAGATATTATGTTATAAGTAGATATACCTAAGTAGATATAGAGCAGAACAGTTTTAAAATATTTTAATATTTAGTTATTAAAATATTCATCAGTTTCAGTTTTCCTATATTTTAAAGTAGACGTTATTCGAAAAATGCGACTATTAAAAATATCTGTGTTAAAGTCGTTTCTGTATATTGTTCTCTAGATCAGATCTAGAGAAAAGTAACCCTGTATCTTATTTTCACGGCCATAGGCATTAACCCACGGAGCATTTCGACCCAATAGGATCATTTGTGACTCCCCATACTTTTACTTTTCAGTGCTCCTTAAAGACTTTCTTTACAATTTTTACTGTCTGTAAGTGTAAGTTTGAACAGCCTATACTTAGACTTTCGAGTCTATGTAAGCCACTCCAAGAAGTCAAACGACTTTTTTTGAGTTATCTATCTACATTAGTTGTGTCACTAACCGATGCTCTTACGGTGCGGGAAAACATCGTGAGGAAACCTGCACATTCAGGTGACTTAATGTGTAACCACGATCCAAACTGGTCGTGTTCCCCTTTTAACAGGGTCTGCCATCGATCCACTGTGATTACCTGATCTGCCACATCCTGGATCATGGTCAGCGGACCCTGGGCCCTCGCGTGCGAGTGCACAACCGGGATAACTGCCCTCTATAATACAAGTACGCTAGACTAAACGTTCTCTAAGAAATGACAGATAATTTTTGCCAAATCAAAGCGCCCCCACCGTGTGTCCAGGGAACTAAAATAGAGTAACTTGCATATGTTTATGTCAACTCTCATTAGTTCCGTGGACGGTCACCCACGCTCACTACATCCGTCAGCTCCAAAATGGCGACAATCAAATGGTTTCATTTTTAGGTTGACAGTATGCAGTCCAGCGTACTTGTACTATAGAGGTCAGAGATCCTAGCGTTATTCCGGTTGTGCACGCACTCGCACGCGTTAGTGCCCAGGGTCCGCTTCGGACCATGATCCAGGATGTGGCAAATCAGGTAATTACAGTGGAGCGACTACCATCTGACCTCCGTGACCCTGTTGACAGGGGAACCCGACCAGTTTGGATCATGGTTACACATTCAGTCGCCTGAATGTGCAGGTTTCCTCACGATGTTTTCCCTCACCGTAAGATCATCGGTTAGTGACACAACTAATGTTAGGCTAGGATGATGATATGAGTGTTCGTTGTGCAGGCGCTCGACAGCGGCGAGCTGCACTGCGCGGCGTGCGACAAGCACTTCGCGTCCGTCGCCACGTACCGGCAGCACCTGCGCGTGTCGCGGCGACACGTCTCCGAAAGCGAGTTCAGGTAGGTACCGGCCCTAGATTACTCCACAGGTATGAAGCTGCAAGTAATAATGTCCTCCTAGCCGAATTTCGACTACGGCGGCCAATCTCAATAGAGATTTAACACACTACGCGGGAGATAATACAGTGCACAAGTGTGAGCTCAATACACAGGTGCACTCTCTGTTCCTTCACTCTCATAATTCGGTAAGACGGCAGTCGGACATGACCGTAGACGTCAGGCGCAGGACAGACGGCTTAACGTGCTTTCCGAGGCACGGGGTTGTTGACACCACCAACTTCCTGACTCCGGAGTAGGGATGGCGATCTGAGATCGATTAATCGAAGAATCGATTTTTGTAGCTAAAAAGATCGATTTTTTAAATCGATATGTAGTACTGTATCGATTCAGTGAATCGATATTTTACCCTTGAAAATCGACATTCGATTTTATTTTATTTTTCGGTATAAACCAAAAAAGTATTTACAATTAATTGAATATTCCCGTATTATAAGATTGCTGCCGGCTGCCGGTTAAAGAGTTAATTATTCAAAAACTCGCGAGATGGCTGTGTGTTTAGATTCTTTCACCTCTCATTAATAAAAAAAAGTTACGTTTTATATTTTTTATCATCGAATTACCTGATTTTTACTGATGAGAGATCGTTAAATTATAATATGTATCTTGTTTTTTTAAAAAATAGATTTATATTACATTATAAACAAAAACTTGAGAAAAAGATCGATTTTTTGGAAATCGATCTTATTGGCCTCGATTTTTTTGTGGATCGATTTATTAGGTCACGATTCGAATCGATTTAAAAATCGATGTTTTTCGAAAAGAATCGCCATCCCTACTCCGGAGCTGTGTCTGAGTTATTTCGAGACAGAAAAACCCAACACTTTCGGCCCGACCCGGGATTCGAACCCGGGACCTCGTGGATAGTACCCAGCGTGCTGACCACAAATAACAACGAGGCAGTCTCAGTCTTACTCCAAGGTGCTAACGGATTGGACTGGTCGGTAAGCCTGTCGTACGCCACTTGCTTGCATTTTGTTGGCAATAGCGATTTGATCTTCATCTTAGCCCGAGAGCAAAGATAATGTCTACGATGGAGCGAGCTTGCCCAGAAGCCTATTTGAGAGTTCTTTTCTACGGGCCCTGACTTACCGCATGCGAGGGCTAGGATATGGCGATCAGGTAATTTTACAGCTTAGCTCTGAAGCTACAAGTTCACGGGTCCGACCGGTCGGTAGGTTTCTTCATATCGTGTAGATGGTAAAGCGACTTAACTTTGACGCGAATTGCCTTGGATTGGAGTTTCGCCAAGTTCGCCAGCCTGGCACACGTGCTCGAGAGCGAGTTCAAGTGAGGTGTACGTATGCACTTGGACAAATCACACAGTGGCTATTTATATTATATATTTCGCTATTAAAACTCTTCGAGTGACTAACGAACGTCCTTTGAGTTCTGTTGGTAAGAGCATTCGCCCAGATAGCGAAGGGAAGTGGGTTCGAGTCCGACCGGCTGACACAGTCGATTAATTTTTGTGAGCGAAATTCAATTTGATTTCGTGAAAACTTGCAAAATAATTGCTTGAGTTATAAAAATGATTATTAGTTAAGCTGATTTCATCTTAACTGATGGTCAAATATTTGTAAAAATATTTCCATCGGATACATGTGCGTACATTCCCCAAGTATTGATGAAAATCAAACGCCGGCTCACTGGCGTAGCAAACACTTACAAAAATTCGTCGGCTGACTAACCATAGCAATATAGGTATCAAATGATAGCCAGTAAAAATCCCATTTCAAAAATATAATATTTTTTGCAGTCGGGTGTTTTTTCAATAATTATGTTTTTATAATTGTAGCTTCATCTGCAACGAGTGCGGCAAGAAGTTCGTGAACAAAACCCGCCTGCAGGACCACGTAGACTGGGAGCACCTCAACAAAATCAAGTTCCGATGCCAGCTCTGCCACAAGGTACAGTAAAGTTAGCCTACACAGATCCCACTGCTGGGCAAAGGCCTCACCTCCACTATGAGGAGGTACGAGCCGTACTCCACGCGGGCTCAGTGCCGATTGGTGGAGGGGTGTCCGTAAGTGACGAACTTCACTGTCAGTTGTTATCAATCACCCTGTTTGTTGCAGCCGTTCAAGTGCCACACGTCGCTGTACGTGCACATGCAGAACGTGCACAAGAACAAACAGAAGGACAACCTGTGCCACATCTGCGGGAAGTCGTACCGGGTGAGGCGTTTTTTTTTAATAATTTAATTAGTTAATGATATCTTAATTAGTTGATGCTCTCGATTCCTGTCTTAGATTAAAGAAGAACGGCATAGGGCTGAATTCCAATGTGCCCTGTCTAAGATTAAATTTGGGTTCAGTCTCTCTCTTTCTCTATCAAACAAACGAAAAGAGACAGACTAAAATAATTGAGAAACGTCCAATTAAGTGATGCGATTTCTAACGTTTTTGTTCAAGATTTTGCGTGTTTTCTTCTAACTTTAGTCGTCATAGAATGACATCCCTACTAAATTGTCTATGGGTTCTCTAATTTCCTTAGCAACGGACAGCTGTTTAGTCTGACGTTTTTAAATTAATGTAGTCTGTCTCTTTTCGTTTGTTTGGCAGAGAAAGAGGCAGACTGAACCCAAATTTAATTTTATATAGGGCGCATTGAAATTGAGCCCAAATTTCTTTGATACTCAGCCCCAAATACTGGCATGCTTTAGCCTTTGGTGAAAAGCCTAAAACTGTATAGAGGAAAAAATAATATAATTGACTGAACGACATTTTATTTGGTGCATTATTTCAGATTGATATTAAAACAATGTGTGATCCGGTCAACATTGACGTAAAACATACACTTATTATTTTACTTTATTTTATTTTAATTAATTATTTGACGTGTCATTCAAACAAATTGAACGACACGTCAAATAATTAATTAAAATAAAAAATAAATAAAATAATTTCCTGCTTTTTAAATTACCATACAAAAGCCCGCTAATAAAGTGATATTTATTTCACTAGTTACTTACACTAGTAGCTCCCCGTGACTTCGCCCGCAAGAGTTGGATTTTCCATATAAACTTCCATCCCCCATTTCACCCCCTTAATGTTTTTATATCGCGACAAAATGTAGTCTATGTCTTTTCCAGGGTCTCGAACTGTCTCTCTCAGTGGTTTAAGCGTCAAGAGGTAACAGACAAACAGACAGACACACTTTCGCATTGATGTGTCTCACTTAGTACGGTGTCTCTATCTATTGGGTAGATTTATGCCAATCTTCTTAAAGTTAAGTCTTTCTCTTTGACGATATATGTAGCGGAGTGGCTCGCACACCGGGTTTTACGGTGTCGCCATCTCTGGGGTCCCGGGTTCGATCCCCGAGTTGTTGTTATAGCGGCAACAGAAAAACATCATCTGTGAAAATTTCAACTGTCCAGCTATCACGGTTCATGAGATACAGCCTGATGAGATGACAGACAGACAGACAGCGGAGGCTTAGTAATAGGGTCCCGTATATACCCTTTGGGCACGGAACCCTAAAAACTATTGAATAGCGAAAACGTCATCATTCGAGTTGAATTTATTCTGTAAATAATAACTACTTGGCCCACTGCTGTTGCAATACGGCTCGGGTGGATGTCGCTGACGTCACGCAATGACGTATTCAAGAGACCAAGAAATTCACGTGGGTGGTGCACGGTAGCTCAGTTGCTAAGAGTGTTGGTCCGGTCAGCCAAAGGTCGGTTCAAATCCTGCCCGTGTGTGAATTTTTGGTTTCTTATTTAAACTTATATAAATGAGTGTTAAATATATTATTACTCGTTCAATTCAAGTTGGCCGCTACCTCCCTTCCCGTTCCCCCATACCGCGCGCCGCCAGTACGGTTAGCAAAGTCAATGGTCTGTAGGGCCTATAGAAATTATGAACTTTCAAAGTTTTATTAGAAGAGGTTTTTTGTTAGGAAACAAAAATATAGACGTGTTACCTATTGCATCTGTCTGACAAGAGCTTGTCTGTATGAATATGATGTTGAGGTACGAAATCCGTATAAGAATTCGTAATCATGATTCGTGGTAAATCCGTGGATAACTACGTATTGATGTATGACAATGACATGTTGAGGTGCGGTATGGGGAAGTGGGAGGGTAAGGGTTAGGAGGTAGCGGTCAACTTGAACTGAACGGGTAGTAAAAGCAATAACTCGTTTGTAGAATGCGGCGAAACTGAAGTACCACATAGTGGCGATGCATACGAGCGAGACGCCCTACCGCTGCTCGCAGTGCACCGCGGCCTTTGGGTGGTACTCCAGCCTGTACCGGCACGTGCGCGAGGTGCACTACAAGGTGAGCCACTAGTGCACGTATAGCACTAGTATTGGCACGTCAGGGAAGTGCACTATAAGGTGATATAACTACTCCAGCCTGTACCGTCGGCCACAGAGAGGTGTAATAATAATCCACTGATCTCCATTATACAAGTACGCTGGACTAAACATTCTTTAACCCCGTTATTCCAAAAACTTAGTACCGGGTTTAAGACAGGACTAAGCTATTAACTAGCCAATTAGGAAAGCGCTTCTCTATAAGTTTATGTCACAAATGTGTCATTCATTCCTCTGTTGTCGGCTAATATTTAGACCCATTTTAAACCTGGTCTAATTTTTTTGTAATAACACCGTAAGTGTCTAAACACACTATGCCGAAGGTACGCGACCGAAGTTCGGCATGATGCCGCCTGCAATGCTATTTGAATTACTGACGGCACATTAGCACAGATTATAAACTACTCAAATTAAAATAAGGGCCACGAGGTATTTTCTCTGTACCATTAAAATAATAATACCAATATATATTTTTTTGTCTTCATAACGAAAACTAATGTTGTTTTTAACGTGTAGACCAATAAATTTATTCCAATAATAATGATTAAAAAGTTTATTTGCTTTGAAAGAAAAAACTCATTTAAGGTTAAAAATAAAAAGAATGTAAAGTTACTGAAAACAAAAGAAAATACTCCATGCTCATCTTTTAGTAACGGGTATGCCCCCCTCGTTTCGCTACGCACTCCTGAAGCCTGGAGTGCATGCTCTCAATCAAATGCCTGACATTTTCCATTGGAATCTCTTCCCAGGCCCTTTTAACAGCGTTGATGAGTTGCTGTTGGTTGTGGATTTCCTGATCACCGTCTCTAACTCTTCGTTTTAACTGATTCCACATGTGCTCTATTGGATTTAAGTCCGGACTGTTCGCCGGCCACGGCAAGACTTGAATTTGGACCACCAAAACGATCGACTTCATGGATGCAGGCTTCTGAAAATCTCTCGCCGCGTCTTCTCCATACTCTAATAGGCCGATCGTCGTTAAAAAAATTAACTTTGCATTCGTCTGTCAAGAGCACCATGCCCCATTGGTTTATGTCCCAGTCCAAATGTTGACGGGAAAATCTTAAACGATTTGCACGATGATTTCTGGTTAATGGAACACGGATAACTCGCCTTCTTGATGCCTGCTGGTCTTCATGCAATCGATTACGAATAGTTTGGTCACTGACACGAGTACCCGTTGTGAACCGTAAACGATTTTGCAGCTTGCGGGCCGTCGTTGTGCGATCTCGGCGCGCACTTTATCGAATGTAACGATCCTCTTTAGCTGTTGTAATGCGAACTCTGCCCGAACCAGGTCTTCTTCTAACACTGCCGGTCTCTTGGAAACGATTCCATAGATTTTGAATAGCTCTTTGAGAAAATCCCAATTGCAAACCCACAGATCGCTGTGAATGACCTTCTTCAATCATTGTAACGGCTCTGGTTGCTGTCAGCGAGTCCATATGACGCCTGCGTGGTTGTGGCATATTGCAAGATGTTTTTGACTCGAGATATCAATGAACTCTGATAATTTCTAATAAACCAAGAAGCTAAGGAGAGCAATACGTCAAAGAAAATGGAAACAAAATTTTCAAAAAGAATTTTAAATCAAATTTTATTTAAAATTGTTGCCAGCATGAGATGAATACTACAATATTAAAAAGTGTAGGTATCCAAGAGTTTGTATACTCAATATTTTACTACTTTCAATATGAAAATGTTGAATAATTTACACCAAAATGAAAAAATACCTCGTGGCCCTTATTTTGTTTTGATAAGTGTATAATATTTACAACATTAGGCCAAAACATCGGGACGTAAAATCAGCTGTGTAAGTTTGGTCGCGTACCTTCGCCGTAGTGCGTTTAGTTGGACACGAAGAGCACACATTATAAGTAGGTTCGGCGTTAACGGTGTGTCATATCGGCCGAATACGTAGGAACGTAAAATCAGCCACGGAACTTTAGTCGAGTACATAATTTTTGTGCCGAATCAAAGCGCCCCCACCCAGTGTCTAGGGCACTAAAATAGAGTAACTTGCTTATGTTTAACTCGTTTACAGTCCCCCAAACAAGTCTTTTTTTTTCCTGTCAAGTCCACTCACATCAACACATGACACATGTTTAGAACATATCAATTCACAAGACTAATCTAAAATCCAACCGTAATTCATACGTCCAGTCCAATATATTTTCTTTTAAAAAGTATGTAATTTGCGACTCCATATGGAGGCGTGGACTTAGCACTGTACGATATACGACTCTAAATGGAGTCGTGGCCAGGGAACGTGTTAAATGTCAACTCTCATTAGTTCTGTGGACGGTCACCACACGCACACTAGAGCCTTCTTAGCCCAAAAATGGCGATAATCAAATGGCCTTATTTGTAGGTTGACAGTATGCAGTCCAGCGTACTTGTATTATAGAGGTCAGCGGGTGTAATCCCATAGGAAAGTGATGTCATTTGTCATTGAAATGGAGCCCATTGCATTTAGTATTTATGTATATTTTTCCAGATGAAACTGCAGCCGAAGAAGATGCGCAAGCCCAAGCGCCCGTCCCCCCCGCCCCCGCAGCCCCCCCAGCCCCCCCACTACGGGCACACGTAGGCGGTACACTAAGGGAGTTATTACACAACGCAATATTCAGACAGTCTAACTAAGACACAGCGTAGTGTAATAAGATTACTCTTATTACATGCCTGCCTGTGAGTTTGTCTGCCCCGTCTATATCTATGAGATAGAATGTCCGAATGCCGTGTAGTGTGATAATCCCTTATGATTAATGATGCAGCAGTGACTGAGAGTTATTGACGTTGAGTTTGCCGAAAAGACCAGACGAGAAGCAACAAGCAAACATAATTTTATCCAAAAAACCCGACCGCAAAAATTATAATATTATTGAAATGATCCTTATTTGATACCCATATAATACCACATAATACCCGTATGTCGAGGCTGGCGTCAGGATTTGGGCTCGAGCCTTCCAACATCGTGTGCGCAGACATAGGAACGATGAAATGAGAACGATGAATTTCACTTGAACAGAGTTTATTTGAAATTATTAGGCAAACAGAATTGAAACTTAGTACTTAGTACTAAATCTAAGCACTATACGAAACGTGGGACAGTTCCGTGCGATGTCTTCTCTCCTCGGCGGCTCGATCGAAAGTGAGTCCAGTCGGGTCCGCCGGTATCGCCACGACTCTGTCGAAGCGCGCCAAGTCGTAGTTGCGTGGACTACGCCGCTAGGGGGCGCGCTTGCGTTCCGTTTAGTGTCAATTTTCATGACCGGCTACGACACATTATATAATTAGTAATAAGAAGAAACAACTCCCACTTTCTTTTTCCCCGACTGCGGAAGGAGGGTTATGTTTTCAAGAGTAGCACGCCCTACAGCCCAAACAGCTGGACAGTTTTTAACATATGAGGTGTCGTTGAATTTATAAAAATGGTGAGTGACATAGACTATATAAATTTTTACACACACGTTTTTTATTTATGTGTATTGCGCACACACTTGTGCACTACAATATCTCCGGCGCAGTTGGCTAATCTCTGTTCAGATAGGCCGCCGTAGTCGAAATTCGGCAGGGCATTATTATTATTATACATTTTTAAAATGGCGCCCGCCAATGGTAATAAAAAGGGAGGGGGGATTAGTTTTTTCCTTACCATAGCAATATAGGTATCAATTGAAAGCCATTAATAAAAGGACCATTCCAAAAATTTTTTTTTTTTTCCAAAAATTCATCAAACGAGACTGTTATCGGAAATTCCCATCCCCGCGACTTCACTTGTCCCCGCTGACGTCTCTTGCTCCGCCCCCCGTACGTCTATCGTTGCGTACAAACCTGTCGGACTATAAGCGATCAGTATTTTAAAATGTATATACCTAATTTAAGTAAGTAAAATAAGATTATTTGTGTTATACGTATAAATTATATTTCGAAATTAACTTTTTTAACTAGAGAATAAACGATGAATTAAGAAATATAATTTACGTGTTTTAGTTACTAACAAATAGCAACAGGATGTACAATCAAACCGATCGGAGATAATTCTGATGTTTGGTATTAATTTCAATTTGATATACGGAGCACTTCTTGAGAAAAAAGGTCTTAACAAACAATACAGACTGACAGCAGACGGAAAACAAAGTATTTCTTTATGCATTCCTTTTTTCCTGTTGATGCACGGAATCCTAAAATTCACGCACAGTTTAGTGTATAATATCACTGCACTGGAATTAGCGCCTTCCGGCTCACCTAAATAACTACTTTCTAACAACCTGGGCCCTATTTCAACAACCGTGACAGGCGCGACAATTGTCACAAAAGTTATCAAATCATTTTTTTAAGTTATTTCTTTTATTATATATTTTACAATAGTTTTACTTATTCTATATTTTTTTAAATGCAAATGATTTCAATTACAATATTTATCTATTCTTTCTTCTGTACGAGAACCCGACTAAATCGCTTTAACAGCCGTACCTTTTTTGTACGGCGAAAACACTACAATTGTCAAGCAAGACAGACACAGCTCCGACCTCATGTCAAGAATTCCCGACAATTCCACAAATATGTCGTAAAAAATATTCCTGTGTTACAACACAATTGTCACATAAATGCTAGAAATGTTTACAATATCTATAGAAAATAATTTTAAGAATTGTCGCTTGACATATTTTAGCCGACATATGTCACTGACATTGTCGGCTAAAATCGGTTTGGTGAAATAGGGCCTAGATAAAAATACTTTTGTAAAATTGACAGATATATTTTATAGTATACAATACCTACCAGGGATTGCGATAAGCTCAAAATATATAAATAAAAGAATTTGAACATTAATGTGAAGTTTTCTTTTCGTAAGTATGTTGCAAAAGCTTTATGGTTACTGGGATATAAACTTTCTATATATTTCCATATCGATCCGAGTCGACATGCCGCCCCAGTAATAACAGTTAGGCGCTTTGCAGACGGCGCACTATAGAACGCTCTCATAGTAAGCTTGTGACATCTGACCAAAATACAAATCATAGTTGAGGGAAAAAAATAGCCAACCATTTTAAGGAAGACACTATGCTTTATTAGTTTTTACTATTATTTTGTTGAAAAACCACTTAAAACCGTGATAAAAAGACCTTTAAAGTTCAACTTCATTATGAGGCTTAAAAGAACGAAATTTTTTAAATATATTTTTTACCCCAAAAACCAGCTTTAGCATATTAATTATCATAAATATTTATGCACAAGGATGTGAATTAAACATGGAATATTTTATTTAGATATAAAATCAATCTATTTCGATATAACCAAGATATAAAAAAAGGGTATAAAAATATTGAATCAAAATAGCAATAAAGTCGAAACCCCAGAAAACCCCATGTCATTTAGGCACAAACTTGCAAGTAAACAATAGCTCGCTCCTTAAAAAATAATAGAACAGCACTCATCCGCATTTTGAGTTTTTTATTACTTTTTTTAATAATTGAAATTGCATAAATTGCCAACTGCTATCCTCCTTGTCAAACTTTCATAGCAACATTTTTCTGAGGTTAACAATTGTATCTAGAACATGAAAGGGACAAAACACTACGTATTAATGTAATTGTAATTTGGAGAGTAATAAAATTTGTAAATAGCACGTACTTATTTTTTTAAATCCTGGTTGACATTCCTATATCAGTCATTACCCAATTCTATAAAGTTTCCACAAATACTTAGTACTAAAGCAATTTTATTTAATTTCAACGTTTTGTTTAAAGTAACATGTGTATTATATTTGTGGAAACTTGATTGACTTGAATAAAAACTTACAAACGTCCTTATGTATTGTACCTATATCAGATTAAATTCTGTTTCCAGAAGAAAAAAAATAAGATACTTAAATTAACGCCTACAAGAAAAGTATGAGCAAAACAATCGAAATAAATTCAGGCACTACAAGAAATTTTCCTATCTTTTATTTGTAATTTATAGTTGACAAATTATGACTGATTCATGTAGTTTGCAAAATAAAATGATGAGTTATGATGTAAGAAACGAATACATGATTATTTAAGTATACTTGACTTTCAGATTTTTTATTATGTAAACCATGTACTCGTAGGAAGTTTTGTTTATATGATAAGATAGACATATCCTTTATTAAGCTACTGCAAAAAATCATGGATTTTTATCGACGCGTTCTTCAGTTATTATGAAAATAGTCCCACATGTAGTGTTGTCCGGGCATTTGTATGACGTCGCTCTGTCTCAATGGGGCTAACCCTTGACTAGTGGTTCTACATAAAATGGTATTTTCAACATGCATGTGTAATAATCTTCTACTCAGAAAATTCCATAGATATTGACAAATTGTTCGTCCAATACAAATTTTATCAAGTTTACTTAAAAGTACGTTAATATCTATATTATTGTATGCATTATTAATGTCCAAAAAACAACCAACAGTTACTTGATTTCTACAGAAGCCAATCTGGATGGTTGTGACTAACGTACTGAGACTATCTAAACAGGATCTTAGTTTTCTAAAACCTACAGTATTTTCTGTAAAAAAAATATTATTCTCAATGAACCATTCAATTCTTTTGTTAAGTATGTGATGAAAAATTTTACATATGCAAGACATTAATGAAATTGGTCGAAGAGATGAAGCTGAGCTCGGGTCACGACCCGGTTTTGGAATCGGAATTATTGACACATTACGCCATTGTGATGGAACAAAACCTGTGGATAGGAATTTATTATATAAGGTAAGCAAAGTATATTTACCTAAATCCGGGAGTCTACTGATCATAGAGTACGAAATGTTGTCTAGGCCTGGCGAGGTGTCCTTAGATTTTATACAACTCTCAAGTTCCTGAATTGTAATAGCCTCTTCCAATTGCGAGTTGTTAGATTGGAATGTTGGCATATTTGGAATGACATAATCAGGGGATAAAGTTTGAAGTAGATTGCTAGCTTTATCGCCATCAATACTGATTCCCCGAGACCTATAACCTTTTAGCCATTTCATTTTTCTCCAAAGATCTCTCGAAGAAGTACATTGGTCTGCTGAGCTACGAAACTGTTGCCAACTATGACTCTTAGCCTGTCTTAACATTCTTTGAGCCTTCCGATTTTTTTCTTTAAGTAAATTTAAATTTAAAGGGCAAGGGTTGCGCCTAAATTTTGAGAGCGCGAGTCTTCGCTCTGCAACAGCTCTAGATAGTTCAGCATTCCAGTACGGCTTCGGGGTAAATTTACTGGTAGGGTTCGTATTAATCATAATATTAGGGATATGTTTGTTAGCCGATTGAATGATGATATCTAGAAATATATAATAGGCTTCTTGATCATCATTAGGCAAAATAAGATTGACCAAGGAAGACTGAATATCATCAGAATATGCCTTCCAATCAGCTTTTTTAAAATTTATTTTTATTATAAAATTCGTTAGAGGTTCGATAAATGTTGAAATTTTAATAATAAGGTGATCGCTGCCAAGCGTTTCATTTGTGACATTCCAATAAAACTTCATCGCTATGTCCGATATTACAAGTGATATGTCAGGAGACGATCTCTGAATAGAACCATTTACAAGTCTTACACGCGTTGGACTTTCGTCATTCAAGGTGATTAGATTATTATCAGTTAAAGAGTCGAAAATTTGAGTACCCCTTGAGTCGGTTTTATAGGACCAATTCGAGTGATGGGCGTTAAAGTCCCTTAAAAACAGAGTTTTACAGTTGCTTAAACTAAGTATTCGATCCCAATCTTGTTGCGAAGTTTGAATATTAGATGGACAATAGACAGATATAATATTCTCCACATATTGACAATTAAGTAGTCTAACACTTACTATTTCTATTCCACTATTGTTATTCTGTACATGAACCATTTGTGATTTGATTGACTGATGGACGAGAACAGCTATACCACCATAAGAGTCATATCGATCGTGCCTATATATGTTGTACCCAGTTATCCTCAGAGGGCTGTCAGGTTCCAACCAGGTCTCGCTAACCGCTGCAATGTTAATTTTTTCCTGAGATAATAATTGTTCAAAAGCTATTAACTTCGGTCTCAAGCTCTGTGCATTCCACTGAAAGAAATTAAGTTGAATTTTCTTGGATATGTTATTCATCAAACTAATTTCTGAAAGTGTTCAAGTCCGGGATATTTTCCAATAAGTAGGTTACTAGCCACTCTCCAATGATTTAAGCTACCTTCTTGATTTTAACCGACAAGTTGTACTCTTTCATAAATATAACCTCCTTCAAACGCTGCAGCAGGTTGGTTCTTTCAGCTTTTTTATTTGTCTCACAGCCATCTCTAGGAGCGTTAAAGTCTATCGGATCTCCGCATACAGATGACGAATTGTCCCAGTCTTTTTCAAAATCGGCTTTCGGTTTATGAGATTTAGTTTTTTTCGCCGGTCTCCCTTTGTTTTTAGACACTATGCTTGAGTAACTGGTAGGTACTTCAGCCTCAACCTAAACAGGTGTATTTTCTGTGGAAACAATAATCGATGGACTTTGCGAATGATGTAAGTCTGTTTGAGGTAGGACTGGTGCATTTCTGATTGGAGATCTTTGTGGTGACTCTGGTACATACATGCTAAGAGCCATTTTATATGTACAATTAAATTCAGCCATGATGTCTCGAACTTTTTTCTCCTTAATGTATACTGGGCAACGTTTAAAAAAGAGCCATATGACTTCCACCGCAGTTTGCACATTTGTAGATCTGGACATCACAGTTCGCATGGCTACCACTGCATTTTGGGCATGTTATTTTCCGTGATGGACATAATTTTGCTGAGTGACCAAATCGCCAGCATTTCGAGCACTGCGTGACAGGGAATTTTAATTGTTCTATCTTCGTTTTGATACCGTGTATATAAACAAATGCTGGTAGTGTCGATCCCTTAAAGCAGACACGAACGCTTTCGCTAGGTATCCACTTTCCTTCTGCATTTCTATAATTTAATCGCTTTGAAGAGATGATGTCGGCGATTGGCGAGGACAAGCTCTCTAATATCTCTTTATCATCTAGATCCGCTTCACAATCCCTCAGCACTCCATATGAAAGCCCTACTTCAAGTGTTTTTTGACATTTCCATCTCTTTTCTATGAATGTCTTATTAAGGCAGAGTGAGCTTGCACTATCTTCCGAATCAAATGTTATTAATACTTTGAAAGGGTTAACGTACTTCACCCTGGATATGTCCTTTATGTTTTCTGAGTTTAGCAGACGTGCTAATGCGAACTGTTTAGGAAGAATTTCTTTACTGGTAATACATACTTCTATTTTATTTTCAGTTGCAACTCTTGATCGGTCTGTCCTCTCTCGTATTATTTTCTTTCCGCTCTTTGTAACTTGAGTTCATATTTCCTCTTCATCTACGTTACGCCTTCGTTTCTCTGGTCTGGAAATATCTTCTGTATACTCCATACTTTCGCCCCTTATTTGTGTTTGTTCCTCAGCATAGCTTTCTCTCACCTGTTGTACACCTTCAACTATAAAATCAATATAGTCTCCATCTGCATCTTGAATTATGTCCTTATCGGCCATTGAATAACTTAATCACCGGCCTGAGCTGCACTAAGCAAGCTCGCCGCGTACGCACGGCAAACCGGTTCGCTTATAGATAACACGCTGCACGGTAAACAGTAGCGAACGCCCGATCGCTACAAGCTCCGCTGCGGCACTGAAGACAGAACTTCAAAAACGGCTGATGATATTTATGAAATACTGATTTAAAGGTAATCTGTGATGTGATTTAATCCAGATTCGAATGAAATAAAAAACTAGTGAACAAAGTAAAAACCATGGACCGTGTTCAGACGGCATTCGAACCCATGACTTCGCTCAATTAATACTAAACTTTGGAAAATATTATTAGGTACCTACTTACCCACAAGTCCTCGTGGGCACAGAATAAGTAGGAACTTGTCGTGGGTTTGAGTCGAGGTCCACCATGAACCTCTTTTAGGTGCAATAAAATAAACTTTCGTTAAAACAAAAAAAAAGGTTATATTAAAAACAGGCCAAGTTAGACTGTCACTCGCGAATGAAGGGTTCCGTACCATCCTATACATTTGACACTATTATAACCTATTATATTTTTATAACTTAAGCAATTATTTTGCAAGTTTTTACGAAATTAAGTAGCTTAGTTGGTAAGAGCACTCGCCCGGATAGCGAAGGGACGTGGTTTCGAGTCCCACCGGATGACACAGTCGATTAATTTTTGGAAACTATTATAACCTTTTTTAATTTTCAAAACGGCAAAAAGAACACGTTTGTTTGGGCCTACTTAATTATTTTAATTCTTTTTTTGAGTTACAGTAGAATCTTAATAATATGGTCCCGTTGTTACCCTTTAGTGTAGGGAACCCAAAAAATAATTGAAAATGGCTCACACAAACCCCGAAATCTATTATTATCTCGCAGCCTACAAGAAAATCAGGTGGTATATGAAATAAAACCTTGGGACATATATCCAAAATATCATTTAATGCAATTCAAAACCATACCTATCCTTATAAATAACTTAACAAACATAACAAGTCGCCTAGATTAAAGACTTGGAAGTCCGCCTTGCAACTTACAAACATAAATCACTATTTACATTTTATAACTTAAGCCTACTTGCACAAAAATGAATCTAGACAAAAAATATACTAATATAGGGTTTCCAATAAATGAAGTGAAACTGCAGATGACTCATATTCTGCCCTACTACGTATTTATGCCTCAAAAATTGGCCTAATATCATCATCCTCCTAGCGTTATCCCGGTTTCTGCACGCGCACACGAGGGCCCAGGGTCCTGACCATGATCCAGGTTATGGCAAATCAGGTAATTACAGTGGAGAGACTGCCATCTGACCTCCGTGACCCTGTTACCAGGGGAACCTGACCACTTTTGGATCATCATAAAAAATTGACCTAATATACAGGGTGTAAAAAAAGATACGTGCCAAATTCAAGGGGGTGGTTGTCAATCGAGTCTAGAGTACAGGAGAAATACTTATATATTTTTTTTTAAAAGAAAATTGATAAAATATCTTATTGCCAATAAATAAGTATATTATTTGCAATACAGAAAAGTCCACTGACCATCCATAGTAATAATTTAAAACAATAATTAAGAAAACCCCCATCAAAATCATCAATCTAAACTCGCAGCCGCGTGCGCCGCGTCTAACGTGGCGCACGAGGTCACAAGTACTAATGAATTCAAAGAAATGTCTACTCAATGTTGTCAATGACATGGTGTAATTTAGTTCGCCTCAGAGTCAAGCACATTCTCGTTTAGACACCTACAAAAATCCATTGCAAGATAATTTTATTGTTATAACTTAGGAATATGATTCATTCATTCCATGTCGCACGTACTTTTACACCCTGTATTATGTAATGGACATGATGCGACTGTAGACATCTGTGGGTAGGTGAACCATCTTTACTGGACTTGTATATTCTATTTGGAACTTGAAACGATAAGACGATTATCCCTACTAATATTATTAAATGCAAAAGTAACTGACTCCTGTAACCTATTCGCGCCTATATGGCTTAACCGATTTTGGTGAAATTTGGTATTGGAAGAACATGGATAGTTTTCATCCCTGAAACCATTCTAAAAAGACTTAGACGAAATTTGGTATAGGAAAAAAAGGATAGTTTTTATCCACGAAACCATGAAGGGATGTAATAAGGGGGTGAAAAATGGAATGAACATTAGTACGGAAAATCATATATTGATGATATCCGATATACCGATTTGAATCCGAAGTCGCGGGAGCCATTAAAGAACTATAATAAAGAAAAACAGAAACCTGAGCTGGTAACGGACCTATAAAAATAAACAATACATTGTTTCCATAATCCCACTTATTACCTAGTCCCAAATAAGGATTAAGCTTGTGCTATGGTGACTAGGATAACGGATAGACATACTTATTGTGTTTTTTTTACGAAGTTCTAATATTCTTGGAATTTGTTTAAAAGCGAACTTTTATTAATAATTAGACTTCCTTAAAAAACGCGTTTTCATACTAAAGTCCTTGAGATACAGCATATTTTAGTGTGAAACCAGATTTTTTTTCGAATTTCGAAGAAAGTCAATTAATAAAATTAGTTCTAAATTTGCTTCTTAAATACGTTCCGAGAGTATTATAACTTTTTAACATATCACACAGTACTTTTATCAACAACCAAGACTTAGGTACAATCGTGCTCATCACACAAACATATGCCCCTTTCGGGATCCGAACCTGCAACCGCTGGCAGCGTCCGGAGCTCGAACAACTACACCAAGCCGCCCTACAGTTAAAACGCGTAAGTTTGTGCGAGTAGGCATTAACAATTGAACTTCAAAATCACAAGAAAATCGTTGCAAAACAGGCTTTTACATGCATACCGAATTATTAAATGGACAATGACCAATGAACGTCTAAAACTGAAACTTGTTCAATGTAGTGTATAAATAGTGTATAAAAGAAGTAGATATGACACTAGCACGCGGAAACAGCTACGCTCACATTGAGCCAATTAGCTAAATGCAATTCAGTTCTCTTTTTTTTCGAATCGTTCGAATTCAAATATTAAATACACATGTCATTTACCACGCACACACATAAGAATGCATGTGTGCTCGGCGCATCAACTTTGAATAGCCGCGCAGTAGAAGATGACATTTGTACCTCTATATTAATACGTACCATAGATTTTGCATTAAAATGGGTTTTTGGATTAGTTTGTCGAAAATAACCCTATTGCCAGTATGCATAACATGTAAACAATGTTGGTGCCTGCGCTAGCGTCTCTTAGCGGAAATTTAAAGCTAAATAATTTTATTTTTCCCATTTAAATGTAAAACAATCGTTCGACGCCATCCGTCTTCTAGCCATTATACAAACAAAGGGTCTAGGTACAATTTTTAACATCTGTAGAAGCGATGGACGATTGTTCGAAAAAAAAATTAATCGAATGAATCGATTATCGACCATTCGAACTATCGAATGTCGATTTAGTAATTCGAAGAAAATTTAATCGAATAATAATCGACAATCGAATGATAATCTATACTGGGCCCTTCGATGCATTCGATCCAATTGCCGCGAGGATAGGTAGCGACCGAATGATTAATCGACGCGACGAATGACGATTCATTCGTTAGTAGTACGGCCTGCGCTCCGGTGTTGCTCGCCGCATAACTGAAGAATAATCGAATGACTGCGGTTGCTTATCGAATACATTCGATTACAGAGAGCATTCGAATGATTCGCTTAATTAAGTAATAATCGCCCATCGCTAATCTGTAGTATCTTAAAGCTAGTTTGTCTACGACAAACTCACAACTTTGTAAAATTATAAGTCTAGATTTAAGGTCGTGTTTGATCGACCTTGACACATTCGTGTTTTGAAATACTAACTAGGAAAATAAAATATTTGGCAAAATGAGATACAATTTTTAAATTTTATTTGGACATAAAAATCTGATTGAATACGTTATTTTATGTTCCTAATTATATTCAAATATCGACAAATTAGTGACTTAATATTAATTCCTGATTTGATTAAAATGTTGCATGAATTGTTGATGTCATGATAATTTATACAAAATAATATTTATGTTTATTTTCAAGTCCTATGTTTTACTTTTAACAGAACATGAATTATACTGAACTGAAGTTCACTGAATTATAATGAATGAATTTTTCTACGCATTAGGAATATACTTAAAAATAAATACAATATTTTGACCTTCATCAAAATATTTATGAATTATAAATAAATCACGAACTATTGCATAAATTTTTTTATTTTCAAATTACCTATTATAACAAATAGGTTTACAATTCTTTGTTTCACTATGATGATAAGCATTTACCTTTGACTATCGACCACTGACCTTCATAATACAAGTACGCTGGACTAAACATCCTCTAAGAAATTACATAATTTTTGTGCCGAATCAAAGCGCCCCCAACCAGGGAACTAAAATAGAGTAACTTGCATAAGTTTATGTCAACTCTCATTAGTTCCGTGGACGCTCACCACACGCTCACTGCAGCCGTCAGCGCCAAAATGGCGATAGTCAAATGGCTTCATTTTTAGGTTGACAATATGCAGTCTAGCGTATTTGTATTATGGAGGTCGGTGCTATCCACCTTTTTTCTTTAACTCAGTCAGTGTAACCTTGGAATCGAACACGTAGCGAATGAAATATATCCGTTTCGTTCTAGCTCTGTACTGTAGCCCGATGGTGCGAGGAGATCGGCGAGCTTGTGGCGGACTCTACGCAAGAATCTGACGCTTGTTCCGCTAGGTCTGTTGTTATCTGTGGATAAAAAAGGGTTGAAGAAATAGTTTTTTTAGTTGACTGCCTCGTTGGTCAAGCGGTCAGCACGTCGGGTACTATCCACGAGGTCCCGGGTTCGAATCCCAGGTCGGGCCTAGAGTGTTGAGTTTTTCTGTCTCGAAATAATTCGGACATAGCTCCGGAGTCAGGCAGTCGACGGTGTTAGCACCCCCGTACATCGGAAAGCACGTTAAGCCGTCGGTCTTGCGCCTGATCTCTCTACGGTCACGTCGGATTGCCGTCTCACCGAATTATGAGAGCGAAGGAACAGAGAGTGCACCTGTGTATTGCGCACACACTCGTGCACTATAATGCCTCCCGCGCAGTTGGCTAATGTGGCTTCGTTGAGACAGGCCGCTGTAGCTAAAGTTCGGCTAGGAGGACATTATTATTGCACGGCACCTTGTACTGCGCGGTGGCGGTGCAGTCGTGCGGCAGCTCCCCCGCGGCCAGCGCCAGCTGCACTAGTCTAGCGTCACCTGTACAGTGTACAGTGTACAGTGTAGTGTACACGGCACCTTGTACTGCGCGGTGGCGGTGCAGTCGTGCGGCAGCCGCAGCGCCTGCAGCAGCGCGGCGAGGTGGTGCGGCGGCTCGCCCGCGGCCAGCGCCAGCTGCACTAGTCTAGCGTCACCTGTACAGTGTACAGTGTACAGTGTAGTGTACACGGCACCTTGTACTGCGCGGTGGCGGTGCAGTCGTGCGGCAGCCGCAGCGCCTGCAGCAGCGCGGCGAGGTGGTGCGGCGGCTCGCCCGCGGCCAGCGCCAGCTGCACTAGTCTAGCGTCACCTGTACAGTGTACAGTGTACAGTGTAGTGTACACGGCACCTTGTACTGCGCGGTGGCGGTGCAGTCGTGCGGCAGCCGCAGCGCCTGCAGCAGCGCGGCGAGGTGGTGCGGCGGCTCGCCCGCGGCCAGCGCCAGCTGCACTAGTCTAGCGCCCATCTCCGCTCGCGCCGCGCACTGGCTGGGAGTGCTAACATAGATAAATGTAACAAGCAAACATTATTATTGAAAAAACAAAACACTAGGATACATAAGTACGCGGTATTCAGACAGTCTCAGTAAGACTGTCTGTATGCCGACTGTCATCTCACAGTATGAAAGAGCGAGATTTGGCAGACAAACTAACAGGCTAACGCTTATTACACTACGCTGAGTCTTAGTCTTAGGCAAGATTCCTGCCAAAAGATCACCAGGCTGACCCAGAAGAAAATGGATAGATGACATCAAAGACTGGACTAAACTACGTTATTATGGCTAGCTAAAAAGAGCGGCTCAAGACCGAATCGGTTTCTGCATGCTGACCCCCAAACTTCAATTTGAAGATGAATACCCTGAAATGTATGTAAATGTATGCCTGAATACCGCGTAGTCTAATAACTGCATATAAATATGCATTATACGTAAGTGCTAGGGTAAATAAATGTTGAAATCCCCCGACTAAAAATTAAAATAAGCTCATAAAGAAACAAATTTTGTGCTGGCCGCCATCTTGGATTTAAAATTTGTTATATTTTCAAGTATTGTTGAACGGTTGTTCAAGATATAACTGTCTGAGGTCAGGCAGACAGTTTATGTACACAAAATATACTCCAATAACAATGTTTGTTGATGTCCCGTGTTGTCCCTGTCAGTCAATTCCAAAACAAAAGTCTCCTGTCTGTCTGTATCTGACCATGAAAGCTGGACGCCGCGACAAATTGTACTATTCAAGCCCTTTCATTTAATATCCATATTAAGGGTTGGAAGACAAAATTTAATCCGCCATTTTGTGGCAAAATTATCTATAACACAAAAAAAAAAAAAACGGTTCATCCGTTTGGGAGCTACGGTACCACAGACAGATACACAGACAGACCCGTAAAATTTATAACACCCCTTTTTACGTCGGGGGTTAAACTATGAATAATTGAGCTGTATACCACTCGACCAAGCCAAACGTCAAACGACTTACATCGTCGAATACAATAATAATACCGATGGAAAATAAAATCAATAGTGTTAAAATACACTTCCACGGATACGGATTACGGACTTACACGGATTTCTTCTAAATAGTAACAATATTACTTTTCGTCTGTGTGTAGTTTAATTAAACTACACACAGACGAAAAAGTTTAAAGCCTTTTAAAATAGTGATTTTCTTGATTTTTAAAAAAATAATAAATCTACTGATTTCTACGTATCTTACCGTAATCTACAGGTAGACAACGGCACAGAATAAGTACTAGTACTCCGTACAGAAGTTTGGCTTTGCAATGAAATTCAAAGAAATATCTACTCAATGTCGTCAACGATATGGTGTAATTTAGTTCGCCTCAGAGTCAAGCACATTTATTCTTGTTCGTCCAGCTAGCAACGTAATCACACATAGTGCCGTGCGCCGCCGGTGAATAAAACGTTATCACACATTAGTGCCGTGAATAAAACGCCCCGTGCGTCTCGTTGCTCGCTCGCAACACCCAACTTGTTTAGCGTCTTCCAAGGGGTCGCCGCGCGTAGGTACGTTTTTGCTACCTACGCGGGGAGTTACACAGGCCTGACAACGGTAAGGTACGGTATATTTACAACACTACTCACGTGGCTTTCAGTAGTCTTAGCGCGCGGCAGGCGGCGGCCACTCGCGGCCGAAGAGACTCCAAGCGCGCCGGGACCCCGGGACGTTGCCCGCTCGATGACACCAACCCGCGGATCTGAGGGATGAGGACGAACGATCAATTAATTATTCGCAGAAACAAGCAAACATTATTATTGAACTAACAAAACATCCGACTTTAAAACTTATTATATTTTTGAAATGGTTTTTTCACTGGCTTTAATTTGACCATATTGCTATGGTAAGGAAAAAATCAATCCCCCCTACACTCTTTGTTTCCATTTGTGGGCGCTATTTTTTATATGTATATGTTTGAGAGTTTAGGCAGTGGATTACACGTGGAGGGCGACAATGATAGGTGGAAAATAGGTCAGGTCGGAGCACTTATAGCTAGGTACTTGCCGGTCAGGGTTTAGGTATCACTTCACAGGCCACAATCACTCGAAATGTCTGTAAGGAGCTTCACAGGATACACACGCGGCGAAAGCGCTCTGGTCGGTCTAGTACATGTGTCATAGGTAACGTCTCGATGTCGACTGGGGCTCCGGGGTTCTCACGGTACGTTTTAAACAAATAAAAATAAGGCAGGTAGGCGTGTGAGTGTGCGCGGCGTAGTATCAATAGGGTATACAAACAAATCAAAATATTGTAGTATAAGGTTACACTTTAGTAAAGGAATAAACTTAGAGGGCAAATGCAACAACATTAGTAAATAATGTTTGTAAAAAAACATTTACTTTTATACGCTAGGTTTCGAGAAAAACGTCAAAAATCATTATGATTTTCTAAGTGAAAAGTGTTGTGATTACTCACTTGCTTACGTTTGGTACACAAGTTCGGTGTACGAGTAAATCAAAATAAGAAAGGCAGCGGCAAAAACGTAGTTTTAAGTCTAAACAGGTGATCTTAAAAATATTTTTTTTTGTTAGGAAAAATAAAAATAAAAAAGTGCCCGTTTTTTGGGAAATAATGTTCAGGTCGTATTTCTCCGACTTAGTAAGAGGCTCTGCCAAAATATCGTCACAAGCTAAAATGTAACCTTATCTAGCCTATGTCACTACTACAATTTTGAAGAATTCAACGACACTTCATATGTCACAAACTGTCCAGCCGTTTGGGCTGTAAGGCGTGCCAAACAATTACACATACATACGTCATACTCTCGAAAAACATAACCTTTCTACCGCAGTCGGGTAAATAGACTTAAGCCGACATCTACGCAAATTATAGCGGCAACAGAAATACATCTTCTATAAAAACTTCACGGTTCATGAGATATAGCCTAGTGACAGCCAGACAGCGGAGTTTAGTAATAGGGTCCCGTTTTTACATTTGGATACGGAACCCTAAAAACCGGACAAGTTCGAGTTCCACTCGCGCCCAGATGGTGAGATACCAACTTGTAAGTTGTTAACCTAAGTTGGTTAGATCGAGCAAAAATAACTTTGTTTTTCATAGTGTTTTTATACGTGCAAAACTTATATTTGTGGTTGTTGAAAATATGCTATATCTCAATAACTGCCGACTTTTGTATTCAAACCATTTTTTTTAAATATTTATTAATGTTTTTTTTACATATTCACTGTCTCATTTTAAAAGTTAGAGGAGGAAAAACACACATTTCACCACTTTGAAAGTGTATCTTTCAATTATTTAGTAAAAAAATAGTTTTAGAAACGCCAATGTCACAGAATAAGTACTTGTGCTTCTAACGCCATCTAGCGCCTCTTTCTAGGACTTTATTCGTTCTCGTCCAACCAGCAACGTAGCCGCGCGGCCGCCGGTGAATAAAACGCGCGAGCGTGTCGCTGGCCGGTAGCTACACGCAACTTGTTTTAGCCTCTTACAAAAGGTTGCCGCGCGTGGCTACGTTTTTGCTACCTACGCGGGGAGATACACAGGCCTGCCTATGTAATTTTTTAAGATCAAATATAGACAACCCTTATTGATTGCCTCGTGCTCCAGTGGTGCACGCTGGTACTATGGTGCCAAGTTCAAATTTATTATTGAATATTTGATTAACTCGTCGATGTGAGATGCAGCATTAACTTAAATTTTAGTGGTTTACTCATGCTGTTTTTAATCCATTTGTAATACATTTTATCCTATAATAAAGAGAGATAAAAACCGAGTCCGCCATAGTCAAAATTCGCCTAGAAGGACATTATTACCTCGTCCACAACATGTAGGTAGTGGTACAGCGCCTGTCCTCCGGACTCCCAGCCACTAACGAGCTGCTTCTCAGCTGCTTCGTTCAACTTCTCCAGAAGAGGCGCTATGCTCTTCAGCTCGTCTGAGAAATAATACAAGGTGGTATAAAAACACTGTCAAATTCTCCCTGTAGGTGGCGCATTGTTGATGCGGCCAAAGTTATCTGTCATTTCAGTACAGAAGTTGAGTTTATTTGAGTATTTTTTTTTGTGTTTTCAATCTACGAAAGCATAATGTCGTTATGTGCTGTGCCAGGTTGTTACAATAATGGTGTTCATATATTTCCAAAAGACCCAGTTTTAAAAAAGAAGTGGGAAACAGCTATAAGAAGAAAATAATTTATTTTAGGTAGTTCACTGAAACTATTTACATCATGATAAGCTTCTGGATCGGGAACATTCATCGTATAACTAGATTGTGAAGCTACGACACCAAAATTCCCGGTATCATCGCGGTTTCGATCGTAGAATTATAACCTAAAAAACAAACATGTACGTGTTTTATTATTTTGGTTATATTTCCGAAAAACCTTGTTATGTAGTTAATTTGTAACACAAATACAACAAAAACAATTTCAACAAGCATTAAATGTAACATTTACAGTAATAAAACTGTGATAAACACCCAAATGTTTACCTCGCAATAAGATCGGCTTTTTTACCAGATACTTTTCATCCTCGTTTCCGAAGATCGTCTTTTAGTTCAGATAACTTCATTGACGAATACATTGTGATGAAATAACATTAGATAGTCACGACAAACTGTAAATTAGATACGAAAAAGGCCGACATAAACAATAGAAAAATGTTTGACATAGCCGTATCTATGCTACGCCATCTGCATCGAGCTTTGCGTGTGGGATCCCTATTAAATAATACGGTCGATAAAATCTCTCCTGTTCGGCAAGTTGAACTTTCATGTGTAGATAGCCGGGTGGAAAAAAGCTTTTCCCTCCCTGCCACGTAAGTGTGTACTCTACTCACTATTGCCCAAAGCCGTGATACGAGCGCCAGAAACTTCTCGAGTGAAATGGGTCGCTTTCTCCCCTTGTATCTTATCTACTATTGATGCGCTAGTTAAAGGAATTAGTGAAGTTGTTGATATTATTTAAACAAGATTGGTATACTATTTGAATGGGGACAGACTAAAGAAGTTTTGGTAAAATCCGAAGATCGCTACTATTATTTTTTTATAGTCGTGTAAACTTGAATGTTCAGTCCATTTTTAACTCGTCGTACTTTAAAGCTGATTAAAAAAAACTAAATGACATATTTTGTCAGTAAATTTGGATTTGATACAACCTTACATAAATGCACGTCAAAACAAAACTTTTACTTTGAGGCTACGCCTAATTTATAGTCCGTGCCATTTGACGGTGCATAAAAAGTCATTGACCCGTCACCCCTGCAGACCGTCACCCGTGTACCACTGCACGCCAGTATGCGAAGCGCGGCGACCCTAACTATAAGCCGTAGCGATACGAATCGGTCTAACAAGGTACGGGTCGACCTCGAACCCAAACATCAAAAGTCGTAGTAATCGGTAGTTCGAAAGACAAATGATACGTGTCACAAGGTTTTAGCTGTCAAGGTGAACGACCTTTTATGCACGTTTATCTGGCACGTACTATAGTAAAATTTAATTTAAATGTAGTAATTTCGGTTTTTTGGTGCAACGACTACAAAAATTAATATAAAAGTAAAACCGCCTGGCGTGGAACGTGTTATGGGGGCTGAATATATAGAAAATTACCGCTTATATACGCCAAATTATTTCGGCAAACGATGCATCAAACACCGTGTATATCAAAAGTGTGAGAATTGATATCCTGACACTGTAGTAGATTCTGTGATATTATGAGAACAGGTCATACCGCCCAAGACGGCCTGCGTCTGCAACTCCTCCAGCAACACGCGATGCGCCGCGTTGTACTGGCCCGCGTTCACTAGATGCTCCGCCTCTATGGCCGGTAGGTGCTAAAAACATAGATAAATTCAACAAAATTGTATATGGAAAGTACCCTATAGGTAGGTTACTGGTAGATGTGCCATATTTTAATAGATATCTTAATTAGATACTGTGGTAGGTTTTTGGCGCAGCTGAGTTAGGAAGGCAAAGGGAAGCGCTTTCTACCGACCGGTTATGGTCGGGGAACAAGGTCCGATGGTCACCGTCTTGATTTATCTATATGTAGTCAAGCTCGTGCTAAATCTTACATATAGCGGGTTTGTGTTGTATGAAGCGGGCTAACAGCGCCATCTAGCCAGTAGGAGCCGAGTCAGGGCGTCGCGTTTTGAAATTGCTTGCTAGTGTGGGCGACAGTGGTAAGATGTCGCCACAGGTTCATCAAGATTCGTTTAGCTGATTTCAAGTCTACAACGTTCAAAATCCATAGATAAATACATACCAACATACAGACAAAAATTCCAAAACAATTTTTTTGTACTATACTGACTTGATAAATTATTGTTTTTAAGTGATGAGCATTCACTTTGCAATCTAAATTATATATTTATACTGACTTGATTTAAAAAAAGTCATGTTTCCCGTAAAAGCACCGATAAATAAAACCACTATATGAAGGATTTACACTGTACTAAAGAACTAACGAAATAAAACATTTCAAAGTATTAGACAAAATGAATAAACAAAAGCATAGCGCGCGTCAAGTAGCAGGCAGCGCCATCAAGTGACAAAGTGCGCCAACATCATGAATTGTAGAAGCCGCCATACAACAATTAAATGTTTATATCTCGAAATCGGTAACACTTCTACTTGAAAATTTTTTTGGCATATAATAGGGTATGATGTAACTAATCTATACCTAAAGGATTATCCTTTATTAACGGGACACCCTGTATCCATACTAATATTATTAATGCGAAAGTGTGTCTGTCTGTTACCTCTTGACGCTTAAACCACTGAACCGATTGAGATGAAATTTGGTACGGAGACAGTTCGAGACCCTGGAAAGGACATAGGCTACATTTTGTCGCGATATAAAAATATTAAGGGGGTGAAATGGGGGATGAAAGTTTATATGGAAAATCCAACTCTTGCGGGCGAAGTCGCGGGTAACCACTAGTGTATAGATAAATTTCTAGTAAGTCTTACCTCGTACTTGGCCCGATGAGCCCTGGCCAGCGACACCCACTGGTCAGGGACCCGCAGTCTCTCCATCAGGGCGAGTCGTCTCGCCGACTCCGGAGTCTCGGCCGTGGCGGGCGCGTGGCGGGATAGAACACCCCGTATCAGGTGCCCGCGACTGGGGGACAAATTATTTAGTTTAATGTAATGATAAGCGGCAGAATCCAATCTGTCGAGTTGTGCACTCGAAACTCGCACTTTGGACCATGATACAGATACAGGATGTGGCAGATCAGGTAATTACAGTGGAGCGACTGCCATCTGACCTCCGTGACCCTGTTAACAGGGGAACCCGACCAGTTTGGATCATGGTTACACATGCAGTCGCCTGAATGTGCAGGTTTCCTCACGATGTTTTCCCTCTCCGTAAGAGCTCCGATTTGTGAAACAACTAATGTACATAACTTATAAAAATAATACGTTTATTTCAGACTTCAGACAAAATCCATACAAAAAAGTTAGTAACCGGTAACTTCGCGCTCAGGACCCGTATACAACATGCCATCTATTCTAAGGCGCAGTTCGCTATCGCTAATAAAATGTATAAAACTGACATAAGCCATCGGAACATCACGTGACTTTTGCACACATATTTTGACATTTCCCCTGTTAACAGGGTCACGGAGGTGAAATGGCAGTCGCTCCACTGTGATTACCTGATCTGCCACATCCTGGATCATGGTCCAAAGGGACCCTGCGAGTGCACAACCGAGATAACGCTAGGATGATGATTTTTACATTTTATTGGCGATAGCAAAGTTCGATGTATAGCCTGACCAGAAATATATGGGACCTGAATTAAGGGCGCTTCGAATCCACTTTATATGAGAACACTCGGTATAATCATACCAGCGTAGATTGGCAACTAAACAAAAAAAAACAGACCTTAATATGTTTACATTTAAGTTGTTTTTTTAAGCCTGCTGCCTAATAATAAAAGAATTTACAATAAAATGACAAGACAGAACAGAACACTCGCAGATTGAGTACTTATTCAATTCAGTAGCTCTTTGTAATATTGGCCTTGAAATGTTGGAAAACTCTACGACCTATTTTAGTTGTAATATCTAAGTAGGGTTGAAATAAAGAAAATAAAACAAAAACAAGTTTGTATTATAATCATTTTCAAAATCGCTATTAAAATATTCTCCATAGCCATCAGTGGCCAATTTTCACTATTCGCTCTATAGTAAAATAGTACGTCATTACTAAAAATTCGTGATGACAACTACATCAGTAATTAATTTAAGGAAACCGTTATGATCACATAGACTTTCTAGTCGAAAAATACTACAGCACATGTTCAACCACTTTTCTTCTGCGAAAACGAATAGTTCTCGCTATTTTTATCACATAAAAATGGCACTTGGTCGAAAATTTGATTACGCGTCCACTTTGACACTAATCATTATGACAATTGATGACATGTCAATGACGATTTGAGGCTTCTGTAGCCAGTAAAAAAAGTTAGTTCCAGTTGTTTTCCGCAATATGGCGAGGTACCATATATTCGTGGTCAGGCTATAGAAAGATAGCATTTTGCCCAGGATGCCGTTCAACATTACGTCAACCACATATTTATGGACCATTTGACCCACCCATTTGAACTAAAAAACAGCTTTTGTTACATATGGAATAGAAGCGTTCTCATAGTCAAGTTGGGTAATTGTACGTGATATATTTTGCTTCTTATTTTGGCTGTACTCACATGACGTCGTCGGGATGGTAAGCTAGGGCTTGCACGGCTAAGTGCCAGAGGCCACACGCTTCTAACTGGTCGGCCGCACCCGTGATGCTGTCAGACGTCGGGTGGCCGAACCACGTGCCTAGAAGGAAGCTGGGAACAAATAGTTCACATTGAGCTGGATTCCGAGTTACCACGCGGACTTAGGCTACACCGTCTATAGTGTATTTCACAAAATAAGGCTACGACGACAGTTGTTTAATTGTAGACAGAAAGTTGTTTAAAAATTAATCTTTTTTCAATGACTAGCAGTTCCCCGCGACTTCGACCGTGCCAAAAGTCGGATTTCCCAAACAAACTTTCATCCCTCATTACACCCCCCTGATGATTTTATATCTGGACAAAAAGTATGTTAGCTATGTCCTTCCCAGGGTCTCAACTATTTCTGTACCTAATTACATTTGAATCTATTTATTTTCATTGAAACTTATGCAATACAAACAATCAAATCTTTTCTCTTTATAATATTAGTAGCAAATTTTTAATTTTCAAAGACACAACTGTCATCGTACCATTATTCTTATATGAAAAAGACTGTCTTTTTCTCTGCTGAAGAAACAAAAAGAGACAACACTACAATATTTATAAGTGCTGTTATAAGTCATGTTTTTTTCAAGTTTACGCGTGTATTTATCTAACTTTAGTCTTGATCGTCAAATTGAATAGGGAGGAACCTATTAAATTTGTTAATGAACTTGGCAACTGAAAGCTGTTTATCGTTTACAAATTATTATAATTTGCTTTATCAGCAGGTGAAGAAATTTGAGATTATTGTCGATAAAAACTTGAGAGAAAGTCCTAAATCAGATGAATAGTAGAATTATTTTTATTTGATAATTTTTTACCTACCGTTATTTAAATAATGGGGGGTATCTACTAGGATGTATCAAGATTATTTTAAATCAATGTACAGAATTAGACTATAGTTATAGTATTAATATACTAAGCACTGTAGTCCATAGTTTTAATATTACATCTACGCCACGTTTGGCTCAGGGCCCGTAGCCAAGTGGCAATTTATTGTCAAGCGAAGTTCAAAACGTATGAACTTGACATAAGCCATCGAAACATCACGTGACTTTGGCATACATATTTTGACATTTCATTGGCGATAGCGAAGTTCGCTCCAGAACGATTGCCATTTGGCTACTGGCCAATTTAGCGTCAAGAGCAAACCTATCCATACTAATAGTATAAATGCGAAAGTGTGTCGGTCTGTTACCTCTTGACGCTTAAACCACTGAACCTATTGAGATGAAATTTGGTATGGAGACAGTTCGAGACCCTGGAAAGGACATAGGCTACATTTTGTCGCGATATAAAAACATTAAGGGGGTGAAATGGGGGATGAAAGTTTATATGGAAAATCGAACTCTTGCGGGCAAAGTCGCGGGGAACCACTAGTTTTAAATAAATGAAATAAACTACGTATAGGTGCTGACAGCACTGACCTCAGGCTGTAGTCGAGCGGGTCGGGCGAGTAGCTGGCGGGCCGCAGCCGGGGCCGCGAGTTGTTGGCGCGCGCTCGGAGCAGCTCGTAGCGGACGTCGAGAACGCGACGAGACGACCCGTTGCCGTTCTGCCGACAAATCAGAATCAGAATATTTATTTGCATAAAAACACGGTATTTGAAGATGGTACATACAGGTCAATTAGTGCACATGTTTTGCCATTAAAAACAGCATGCAAAATTGAAGCATTGACATAATATTAAATAAGTAATGTCATTAATTAGATACAAATGTGTTATAAAATTACATTGGAAAAATATATTAAAATCATATTAAATAAATTAAATCATGGCAAATTAACTAAATTGTATTAGGATTCGTCAATAAAGTCTTTCATGTCATATATTCTTTCATCAATAAGCCACCTATAAAGTTTTGATTTGAATTGTACAATGTTTAGGTTTTTGATGTCTTCTGGAATCTTATTATATATTTTTAGGCACATTATCAGGCAGCTCATTTTGTATTTAGCAGACTTTGGGATAATGTCTAACACAAGCTTATTAGGATCCCTTTGCAGTCTCGCGTTTCTGTCAATTGCTTTCACAAACATAATGGTATTTCTCTTCACAAAACAGCTTATTTCAAAAATATACAATGCGGTAGCGGGAGTAAATTTAAACAAACAAATGCTGTTCTACAAGACACGTCAGGTGGTATGCCACATATTGCCCGGATACACTTTTTTGTGCTCTGAACGCTTTTAGTATACCTGTGCTATTTCCCCACGCTATTAACCCGTATCGCAAAATTGAAGCTACGTACGCGTGGTATGTAATAAGTGCCGTTTGCAGGATTGTCACTTTCCTCATTTTGTTGAGGGCATAGGCAAAGCTATAAATACGGTTACACAAAGTCTCTATGTGTAATTTCCTTTATTTTATCAATATTTAGATTACATTTGAATTTTTCGTGTTTAGACTGATTAAATTGTATAAAATGTGATTTATCTAGATTGAGTTTTAAATTGTTTACGTCTAGCCATTTAATAATGTTGTCAATTGTTTTATTTATTTCAACTTCGTGGTTACATATAGAGTTACTTTTAGTTTTTACAATAATAGAAATGTCATCGGCGAATAAAATACATTTGTGATTAGTCACACTCGTTATGTCGTTAATATATAGAATGAACAATAGAGGTCCTAGGACACTTCCTAGAGAGATACCGCACTCAACAATTTTTGAGTCAGAAGCGTACGGAATTACTTCGTCACCTACTAGCTTGCTGACAACTACGCGTTGACTTCTGTTTTTTAAGTAGGTTTCTAGCCACTGATGCGTGGGTCCTCTTATCCCTATCGTTTCTAATTTCTTTAACAGAAGTTCATGGTCAACAAAATCAAAGGCCTTTGACATGTCAAAAAATAGTCCCGTTGTAAGATATTTTTCATTCAAGTTGTTTATATTGTTTTTACTAAATTAAAAATTGCTAATGTCGTTGATTGCTTTTTTTGGAAGCCGAACTGGTCTTTGTTTATAATGTTAAATTTGTTACAGTAGTGCATTATTCTTCGATGCATGCATTTTTCAAATACTTTAGAAAGTACTGGAATTAATGTTATGGGACGATAGTTACTAACTTTATCTTTAGCACCTTTCTTATGCAGTGGCTTGATAATAGATTGTTTTAGTAGCTCAGGAAAAATACCCATTGAGAACGAGAGGTTTGTAAGGTGTGTTAGGATAGGTACAAGCTGTTTATTGCACACTTTAATAATTTTCGTGCAGATTCCATCAAAACCTTCAGAATTAGTTATATTTAGGCCAATAATTTCTGTATTTACTTCTTCTTCATTCATTGGAAGAAGAAACATTGTATTAAAATTTGTTTTAGTGTTAGTGTTAAGGTTCTCATGCTGATTACTTGGTACGTTTTTATAGTTAGTCAAATTAATAAAATAAATTATTGAAAGCCGCGGCTATGTCAGAGTGTTCAGTCAATATTTGGTTATCAATTTTTAGTTCAGAAACGTTATCATCTACTTTGGAATAACAGGTTTCATTTTTGATTATTGTCCATGTCGCTTTACATTTGTTTTTACTATTATTTATATATTTCATATTGGAATTCTTTTTTGAGTTGTCAATACATTTTCGTAGAATTTTGGAGTATGTCATATAATTATTTTTATTTTGTTCTGTTTTACTTTTGTAATATTTATATCTTTGTGACCGTTTTGTTTTACAACTAGTTTTAAGCCCACTGCTTATCCATTTTTGGTTGTTTTTATTAAGGGTATTGACTCTTAATTTCTTCACTGGGAAACATAGATGATAGAATAGGCAAAACTTTTCATGAAAGTCAACAAATGCCGTGTTAGGGTCAGAGTGAGCGTATATATTGCTCCATGTCATACTGCCTAGACACCCCCTAAACTTGCAAATGTTTTCCCAGCAGTAGTCTTTTCGCAGTAAGGTATATGACCTTGGTTTAAAAGATTTACGAACTGGGAAACTCAGGAATTGGGTAGTGTCATGATCCGATAAATATAGGGGGATTACTTTGGCAGTTGCGTCGTTGATGTTGCTAAGAACATGATCTATACACGTGTTTTTGCGCGTCGGTACATTAATATGTATGTTTAAATTATGATTACGACATATGTCACGAAAGAAGTTTGTAGTCTTGCCTTTTTTTAACGTGTTGATGTTAAAGTCACCAGTTAAGATGATTTTGGTGTTATGACTATGCTTTTTAGATAAAACAAATAATAGTTGAGCTAGTTTTTGCAGAAATATTTTAGGGTTTGAATCGGGCGTACGATAAATGCATATAACTATAAATTTTTGCAAAGGTAATTCGATCCCACAAATTTCGAAAGTATTTGGGCTGCATACGTTTTTAGTTTAGAAATTTCCCGGTACAATTTTTTTTGGCTAGTATACATGTGCCACCCCTCTTTTTATTTCTACAATAAGCTGTTGCTAACTCATATTGATTGACTTTTGTGTATTTTTCATTGCCTGTGATCAAAAAGGTTTCCGAGAGACATATCAAATCTGGCGCATTGCCAGACTTATATAGTATAGTTTCTGTAAAGTAATCTCTAAAATCTCTTGCTTTGCTAATATACTGGCAATGTTTTGGTGCATTATATTAAATATTCGATTTTGAGCTTTGTCGTGAGGTACAAAAGGAACTATTCTTTTTTGCTGTTGGAAAAAACTGGTTTAGGGTGGTTTGAGTCAATCGCGATGGTTTAACAGTGTCAGCTTGATTAGAACTGTTGTCTCTTGGTAGAGCTCTAGAGAAATAACATTGAATAGTTCTTTCTTTGTGCTCTACTTGAGCTTTTTGAGTTTTAGGCGTACCGCTCCGCGCGTTACCGCGTATTATATATTTTCTCAGCTGTTTTGGGTTGAGATAGTTATGTTCATAGTCAATACAATCAATAATATGATTAATTGAATTAGCTAACCGAATGGTATTTGTAGAGCTACAGTCAATATAATGGCAGTTTTGATATTTATTACAAATTTGATTTATACTACGGTTTAAGTCATTTACATTTAAATACATGTTCGAGAGTATATTAATCACAATTATATCCTGTTTTACTAATCTGTGTAAGTTTGCTGCTGTAATACTCTTATCGTAATCGTTCTCTCCAACACAAATGATTATTTTGTCATGCGAATCAACTTTTAGACTGTTTAAACTAAGCACATTTGGGGATAGTGCGTACGGTTTTATTTGTGCACTAACGGCATATTTCTCGTTCGCTGCCGCGAGACCAATGCAGCGTTGTGTTCCAAAGATGCGTAACCGTTTCTTGTTATCAGTGGGTCTACAGCATTCAATATCTGTTGTCTTATTAAGATACTCTTGTGGGTTGTTTGTTAGTTTTTGTTCCAACGAAGAGATATATTCTTTCAGTTTTAGTATCTCCTTTTTTGTATCTATTAGTTGGTTCTGGAATGTCTTAATTTTGTCGTAGAGGGTCTGAAGTGTAGAGTCCTGGTGAGATGTTTTGATGGCTGGTGTATGTTTAGAAGATGTCATAGGAGAGACAGTTTCAGACTGAAGTGCTGAAAGTCCTCTACCCCTTCTGGAGCAGTGACTTAGTTGACTGTCGTTCAGTGGAGAAAGGCATAGGGCTTTTAGCATATTGTTTTCTTTTTCCAATTTGCTGAGTTGCTGACGGAGGTTGTTATTTTCGAGTGACGTATCATCAAATTCATTTTGCAGGATTGCATACTCTGACCGTAGCAAACTGATAGTCTCTCTCATCTCCTGAATTGTGATTTGGTCGGTCGCCGTGCAGTCCAAGCTTGTTGATATTGGTTTATCCGGGGAGTGTAATGTCTGTTGCGTTAGTAAGTCAGTATCCACATCAGAGATGCGCGTGTCGATTGACAGTTCCGAATCAATGCTCGTGTTCAGTGACTGTGATTGTTGTTCGTCAGCGTGTGATGATGGCATGATGCTTGACAGGAGGTGGTCCATTTTAGAGTCTGTACTCGCTTGTTCTGATTTTGGAGACTCGCGCATTGTTGTTGATAGAATCAAACTGGATGAGGGAGCATCTTTAGATTTTTTGATGGGTTCCTTTTTCCTTTGTGTCGCATAAGATGCGTGGTTTGGTGTAGAAGTATCTTTCCCTGGTTTGCAACACGACTGGCACTTCCAAGCCTTTTTTGCCTTTTCATCTTTTAGACGATATAGTTTCTCCAAGTAGCCTATGCAATTGAATTCGAAATAGTTGCGGCACAATGAGCAGAGAATTGTATTTTTTGCATCGATTTTTTGTTTGCATTTGTGGCATTGGACTATTAGCGCCCTCTTGCGCTCACTGCTAACACCTTTTTTAGTAGGTTTTGTCATCTTGTGATCTTTCAGTATGGAAACCTTGACTGCAAGAATAATTAGTATCGTCTTTAATTGGTAGGTGTCGCGCTGCTATATCGCCCTCTAGTGGTGGGTAGCAAGAGTATATTGCGATTATTGTTTGTTTGAAATTAGTACTGTTGTGTCTCGGTAGGTGGCGTGCTGTCATGCGCTGTCGTAGCTAGAAGTTGTATGGTACGGTAGCGACATCAAGTGTTAAGTAGAGGAATTAGATTGTTGTCGTGTTGTCATGTGTGAACAGTTTTCACGGTCGATGCTATAGTCTGTTTTCCACTGTAGTTTTTTTATGGCAACTAGTGTCCTCTAGCAGTGAGTAGTAGTGGTCTAATCAATAATGAAACATCAGCTGATTGTGTTTACATGTATTTGAAAATGTAACGTACAACCAATTTTGGATATTTAGCTTTTGCATCCTTTGCGTTCACTCACCAGGTAGATATGTCCGTAAAATCCATTGTTATGTTGGTTGATAGACCAAATGAGATGTGTTCACTCGTATTTTAACATATATTGTTACTATTCAGTACAGTATACACATAGGACAAAACGGTAGGTAATCCTTTGTAATTTCTTCGTGATAACGTTTGAGGCACTTTGTCCGATTAAGTTCTACAAAACACTGCTTACTTCATAGTTATTTAGACGTTTTGTTATTTTTAAACAATGAAAATACACGAAGCCGATTTAATCGTGGCGACGCTAGCGCCATCTCAAATGTGTAATATAATAAGCTGGAATGGTGTATGCTGTCCAAAGTCCTCCGAAATGAATTTATTTTAAAATCTCTTCTCATTCATTTACTTTTTAGCGGAACAAGTTTGCCGGGTCCGCTAGTGTATAATACAGGGTCTAACGAAATTAGTTATCAACCGACAAAGGGGGGTATCTATACATCATACTGAATACGATGGCAAAAAATGAACCATAGTTTTTAGTCATTTTTCAAAGTTATGTTGTATGGGTTAGATTTCCGCCTCTGATGGTCATTTCTTCAAGTGCAATAATATACTTATGTTTTCTAACAAAATAATTCAGTTAAAATTAAGCACGCTGTATCTTAACTTTACGCATACAATTGCATCAATTCACAGATAGTGTAGTTCACGAACACAACTCAAAACGCATTGTAAGAAAATCACTGTTAATGGTGTGTTTTTCACAACTGAAAATTGCGAATATCTCGGTAACTACTCTGAATTTTTGGCCCAAATTTTGTGAGCTTGATCAGTGTGATAAATAGATATTTCCCTTTGCCGGTTGATAACTAATTTCGTTAGACCCTATATAATAAGCTGAAACAAGATGTGTTTGTCTGTAAGTCTGTCTGTCACTATTTAGTTACCTTAATCATAGAATAAATAATAGTTTACGTACAGAAGGATCACTCCGCAATTATTTAAGTAAATAGCGATTTTTGCTACGACACAATAAACTGCAACTTGAAATCGAGGCGCCAATAGCCTACCGCAGTAAGCGTCTACACGTTTGCCTCTCTTTCTCTCATTATTGTAATACAATTGTAATCAGTTGATAAACCTACTAAAATAAAATAAAAAGTAATACAATTGTAGCATTTCTAATGGTTAATGAATATCTGTGCCCGTTACTTTGATCACGTGACCTGCGAAACATTACTTAGATTTCGAATTTGAGAGAAAATAGTCATAGACCTACATATGACGTCACAATACGAATTTTCATTTTTTATTGCCTATTAGCTGTTTCCTGTATTTCTTAACGTAGACTTGATAACCAGGCATCACATTTTTTTTAAATATTTATTTTGACATCAAACATTCATGTACATAAACAGGTAATAGTGAGAATCGTGTTATATATAGTGATGTACAAGACTCGAGGCTTCGAGTCCTATTTTTGAAGCCTCGAGGCGGAATGGCAAGGCTCAGTGAGCTCGGTAGGCTTGGTGCCCCGAGCTTAGCCAAGCTGCGAGCTCTCTGAGCCATGCCTCGAGGCTTTAAATGAGCTCGAGCCTTCAAAAGAGCTCGAACCTTCAAAAGAACTCGAGCCTTCAAAAGAGCTTGAGCCTTCAAGAGAGCCGTAAAACAAGGTCAAGTCCTAAAATGAACGCAATCCTTCAATAAAAGCTCAAGATTATGTTGATGACTTTAATATCTCCGTAACGAAGCAAGAATGCGCGGTCGCAGTGCGGTGTCCATGAGCATCGGTGCTTTTGGGGATATGTTTGACAATTTATATTTAATACAATTGTTGTTTTTTTTAGTTAAATTTCTAGCTTAACATCATGTAACTAAATCCTTCATAAGATCTCGAGCCGTCAAAAGAGCTCGAGTCTTCAAAAGAGCTCGAGCCTTCAAAAAGGGCTCAAGCCTTTAAGGAAGCTCGAGCTCTGAAAAAGACTCCCGAGTCGTCGGGCGCCATACAAACGAGGCGATCCCTGTAAACGAATCCGAGCTCTAGGCAAAAGGGCTCGGACGCCTCGAGCCTTGTACTTGTACATCACTAGGTCTATATAAATAGACCGTATAGTGTCTAAAAGTTATATACATAAAACGTGTTATTAGTATGAGTTCAAATTTATTCTACGACCGCACTCCTTTACGATTTCAATAAAACAACAATCGTTTGGATAATTTGGGATCTTCATTTTTTGCAAAGCAAACTAGCTTCCTAGCATTAGATTGCTATCCTTGTTTACAGAACTAGCCTCGTGTGTGGCTTCGATACTTACTTCTCTAATATCATACTGTTCCATATAAGGTGGCAGTGGCACGCTCATTCCCATCTAGTCGGCCTCCACAGTACTCAGATCTGCGTCACCATTGAGGCATACAATGCACGATGTTAGTTCCACAAATACAAAGTTAGGGATTCTTCACCTCTCTAATATCGTACTGCTCCATATAAGGTGGCAGTGGCACGCTCATTCCCACCTCGTCTGCCTCCACAGTACTAAGATCTGCGTCACCATCGTAATAGACGATGTTAGATCCGCAAATGCTATGTTAGGGATTCCTCACCTGTCAGTTTTTTTTCTAAATGGAGATATCCACAAACAATTAAACTAAATACACTAGTAAACTAACCTAAAAATAAATGACTTATTCAAAAGCAAAACCGTGTCCTTAAGGCAATGAGGCGAGAATGCTGGCTGCGTTCCCATGTTAGATAGCAAATAAAAAACGGTTATTTAAAAAACTAAAAAACCCGACTGCGTTTCTGTGTAATTGGAAATTAAAAAACCCTGAAAAAGAAAGAGGTCATACCTGGGTAAATTGGTACCCATATTAAAATTGTAGCAGTCGGGACCCATTCTAGAAATGGAGGCTTAATGAATTTTGAGCTCATACCTACCTCTATATTACATTGCAAATTACTCCAATCTACTGACGAGACGGCTGACTTTCTAACATGGGTCACGACTGCTACAATTTTTAATATGGGTACCAATTTAACCCGGGTATGACCTCTTTCTTGTTTTAGAATTAGCAATTACACAGAAACGCAGTCAGGTTTTTTGTTTTTTAAATTACTGTTTTTGTTTTATTATTTTTAGTTTTATTATTAGACTGCAAAAGTTATTATATTTTTGAAATGGTCTCTTTCCTGGCTTTCATTTGATACCCTAAGCTATGCTAAGGAAAAAATCAATTCCCCCACCCCCCTTTATTTCCAATTGCGGGCGCCATTTTTGAAAATTATATAGCCTATATCACTCTTACAATTTTGACAAATTCAACGACACCACATATGTAAAAAACTGTGGAGCCGTTTGGGCTGTAAGGCGTGCCAAACAATTATACATACATACATACTCTCGAAAAACATAACCCTCCTTACGCAGCCGGGTAAAAATTAACATCGCCTAAAAGTAAAATAAGTTCCTCACCTCTCTGATATCGTACTGCTCCATGTAAGGTGGCAGAGGCACGCTCATTCCCATCTCGTCGGCCTCCACAGTACTCAGATCTACGTCACCGTCGGTGTCTTCTTGGGTGAAGAAGCCCTCGTATGTGCGAATTATCTGCTCGAGTGTCGGCACTTGCGGGCAGAGGTATCTGTGGGTTAACAGCGTCAAGTTAATCACAAAGTTTGCTAATTCAGTATGTAAATTTTGAGTTTCATATTTTTTTCTTGAAGTAAGGACTAAATTAAGAAAGTAATTTGAGTATTTCCACTTTTTATTCAGTAGTTATTTTGTAATTAATTATTGATAAACTTGTGACGTCTGCAGCGATAACTGGCGGGATACTAAAGATAACTAGCGGGATACTAGGGACAACTGGCGGGATACTAGAGATAACTGGCGGGATACTAGGGACAACTGGCGGGATACTAGCAAACGGAATGTTGGGTCGCCTGTGGAACAATACCTAGCTGTGGCGTGTAGCGCTCGCAGCCAGTCCACAGTCTCGAGGCGATCGCGCTCGCCCGCGACAAGTCGCAGCGACGCGAGGCGATGCCGCGCGATCGCTGTGTCCGCGCCACACGCCTGCCACTGGGATAGTTGGCGGGATACTAGCGAGCGGAATGTTGGGTCGCCTGTGGAACAGAATTAACACATAATATTTATTTTTTTATAAGTAATGGGCTAACTCTTGATATTTACCTTAGTCCGAGAGCAAAGATAAGGTCTTAGGCGGATTGAGCTTGCCCAGGAGACGCCTATTTACAAGCACCTTAAGAGTTTCGGGTTATACGTACTTGGAAAAACAAACGCAGCCAGGGTATTCCACTCCTTGGCTGTGCGCATTAAAAATGATGATGAAAAGCGCTTGGTGCGAAAGATACAACCATAGATAATCAAAAACCTGTTGAAATGACGACCGCGGAACGCATTCTAGTCCCCTTATCTTACAAATTTTACACACAATTAAGCGCCTACACAAATGCGAGAAGCATTTGTTGTAAACCCGTAATGAATGACTAACTGGCACTTTAATGTGTCAGTTGATAGTTGTGCCATGTTTTATCCGACTGCGTCAGGAGAGTAATTTTATATTGATTCATCTATGAGACAAACAACATAGGTCGTGCATAAACTTGTCGCTATAGTAATCGCATAAATTTTTAAAATTAATTTATTTCTGTACATAGGCGCATGAATGAAAAATCACGAATTAAATAAATTTTAAAATTTTAGAAATGAATGAGCAACTTGAAACTAATGGCAGCAATTTACAGCTAATCATACAGATTATGACAGCTTGCACTTTATTTACAAAGAGGTCACTAAGGTCAATATTGGGACGTGTATAAGTGCCCACATATTATGTTTACTACAATATTTTGATTTGTTTGTGTACCCTATTGATACTACGCCGCGCACACTCACACGCATACCTGCCTTATTTTTATTTGTTTAAAACGTACCGTGAGAACCCCGAAGATCGAGTCGACATCGAGACGTTCCCTATGACACATGTACTAGACTGACCAGTGTGCTTTAGCCGCGTGTGTATCCTGTGAAGCTCCTTAAAGACATTTCGAGTGATTGTGGTCTGTGAAGTGATACCTGAACCCTGAAAGCTGATGCGGCAAGTACCTAGCTATAAGTGCTCAGACCTGACTGATTTTCCACCTATCATTGTCGCCCTCCACGTGTAATCCACTGCCTAAACTCTCAAACATATTATTTAAAAAAATATATTAATAGAATTGACCACATGCAAAATACATAGAATTTAGAATTGCCCACTCACCAGCGGCCTGCGAAAGCAGCACGGCCATGTTGAGGTCTCCGTGGTCGCGACACACTTTACAAGCTTCGAGCACTCGACCACCTAGAAGCAAGGTCCACACGCGGGAGCTGTGGCCGTCTTCCTCTGCAACAAAATATACATAAATAAAATTAAATTTCGCTCATGAAAATTGATCCACTGTGTAATCCGGTGGGACTCGAATCCACGACCATTCGCTATCAGGGCGAATGCTCTTACAAACTGAACTATGAATTGATATTTTTAGACTTGGCTTTTTAACAATTTAAGACAAAACGTGAGGTAAAAAAGTGAAGGCATACAATAAGCTTCTTGAACCAATAATGCATTCGAATTTAGGCGAATTTAAATCATTTGTAAAAAAATTGGCTTGTAGAAAAATGTTATTACTTATTATATTGTATGACAACCATCTTGGTGTACTGGTGCGCGCCCCGGACTTCTAAACCAGGCGGTTGCGGGTTCGAATCCCGCAAGGGGCAAATGTTTGTGTGATGAGCACGAGCATTTGTACCTAAGTCATGGATGTTTATAAATGTATATAAGTATGTCTATCCGTTATCCTAGTCACCATAGCACAAGCTCACGCTTAAATTGGGGCTAGGTAATTGGTGTGTTTGTTGAAACAATTTATTATTATTATAATGTAGACGAATATTTGTGTAATAATGATTTTTGGCTTGTAATAAATTTAATGATATTGATATGATTCTTATTGAATTGAATTTTGTTAACATGCTAATTTTATTCTTATTCTTTATAGTATTTAATTCGCATGTACATAAAGATTGTACTATTTCGTATGTCCTTTGTGGCGCATCATGTAGGCACTATATTACATATCTTGTCTGTCAACTTTGTTACCACCTGTGATGACGAATAAATGAAATTGTATTTGGAACTGGTTTTCTACACGGTGAATGACCATAACAAATTTACAATATCAGTAGAATATAAAGAATCCGAAATTGTTTTTAATATTAGTTAATGAAATAAACTTAATTCGTAATTCTTTGAACTTAAACGTAATTCTTTGAACCGTTGATTATTGATATTGATCCATACTTATATTATGAATACGAAAGTGTGTCTGTCTGTCTGTTACCTCTTGACGCTTAAATCACTGAACCGATTGAGTTGAAATTGGTGTGAAGATAGTTCGTGACCCTGGAAAAGACATAGGCTACATTTTGTCACTATGTAAAAACACTAAAGGGGTGAAATGGGGGATGAAATTTTATATGGAAAATCCAACTCTTGCGGGCGTAGTCGCGGGGAACCACTAGTGTTAAATAAAACTGGATGCCTCCACGGGTTCCTGACAAAAAGGGTCTTGATAGACAAACAGACAGATTAACAGAAAGACCGGCGACCAATATTGGCCGCCGTCCTAAAAAATCGGCTACCAGAAATTCATTATTTAATTCCTTGAATGATTTAATCGCGCCAAGAGAAGCCATGTCCATCCCAGGGACTCAAACTATGTTTAATTTTTAACCACATTTTATCTGCGTTTCCACCGTAAAGATGTATTAACAGACAAACAGACAGACACACTTTTGCATTTATATTACTATGGATATAATATCTACGCACCATCCTCGTCCTCCCCTTTGCTGGGCCTGCTCAGGTCCCTGTCGGTGGCCTCCGCGACGGAGTCTCGCAGCCACTCCAACAACCGCCGGTGTCTGTGCACTATGGACGCCACGTCTGTGCCCGGGGTGCCTGGTTACGATATGGGTAGATATTATTTAGCACTAGCAGTACCCGGCACGCGTTGCAATGCCACGTATAGATATTTTGGACCAGAAACTAAGTTTCATAGAAAGAAAGAAAGAAGCATTTATAATTTGGGAAATCACAAACAAACACAGTACAAAATAACAAAATTATTGTTTTTAAGTGATAAACATTCACTTTGCAATCTAAATATATTATTGCACTTGAAGAAATGACCACCAGAGGCGGGAATCGAACCCGCGTTCCTCGCATACCGGGCGATTGCCTCCTCTCGGCCACCCTGGCGTTGGCAGAGCCCGAAATTTGATTTGTGCCCTTGTGTGTCTGAGATTTCTAATTCACTGTCTAAATCTTCCAACAATAGTGTTGATATATACTCTGACACGCTATCTATATTCAGATCCACTTGCCTGGAGTCAACCCACAGGGGTTGGCCAGGGCTGATTTTATTTTTAAGTACAAGTTGTAGTGTAATAGTGGGAGTGATGATGTTTTTATACTATTGCGTGTCGTTGTCTGTTTGCATTATATATAATATAATATTATATATAATATATAATTAAGTTTGCATTTATTTTGTTACTGTATTGTTAGTGTTCATTGTATGTTTTAATGTAACCTTGTTGGTGATCTTATTAAATAAATAAATATCTAAATCAAGGGGACCTCACTCAGCATAAGCCAGACCCCCAGAAAGCCCTGACGCTGGTTTTCATTCCCCTACCGAGTGAGGTTCGCGGACAATTGCAATCAAAATACAATGGTTTCGGTACACTGATTAAGAGAAACTCGCAAATATATGTACGAACTTTCATCCCTCATTTCACCTCTACGGGACAAAATCTACCATACAATCCAATGCCAATACAGACACTAATTTCAAAGACTTCAATTTTGCACTCCACTGACCAAAAATAAAGCCTAGGAGATTCTTTTAAAATTTATTTAAGTTAATGTGCAGACTTTCTACTGTTTTGTTATGCGTATAGTTTACGGAATCACTTGTTGATTTCGGGTCGCCTGTATCACTCTGTTTTGTTTTGGACAATTATAAACAAATAATTACTAGCCGTTCATTTCAAGTTGGCCGTTTACTCCTTCCTCACTTCCCCATACCGCATCTCAACCCAAACCCGCTCTGTACGGTACGGTTAGCTCAAACAGCGTTGCCATACATAAATACAGATTTATCTGTATCTATACGAATTATAAAAGTCGAATACAGATGAACTATGATTACGGATTTCTATACGGATTTCGTACCTCAACACCATACTCATACAGACAAGCTCTTATCAAACAGATGCAGGAAGTCTACGTCTATATTTTTGATCCCTAATAAAGATCCTCTTCTAATAAAAAAGTGCATAGTACAAAAATCAAATCGAGTTTTATATATCAAACACATAATAGATTTAATGTCCTCCTAGCCGAATTTCGGCTACAGCAGCCTGTCTCAACAGCGATTAGCCAACTGCGCGGGAGATATTGAAAGAAAGAAAGAAAGAAAATACATTTATTAATGAATGGACATCACATAACACACGAAAACAAACAACGTAACGGGCACGGTTATAAAACAAGGAACACAACAAAATTACAATTTATGTGGGTAAGCCAGTCGGACTGTGCAGTTGTGCGTCTGTGATGTCCATATTAAAAGGGCCCCACTCAGCTAAGTCGTGACCCGCCAGGGGCCCCGACGCTGGTTTTCAGTAGACCCTAGCCGAGGAGGTCACGGACTGATACGCCAAACATTATTAAAAATAACAATACATATAATAATAATAAGTCAGCCTATTAGATCCCACTGCTGGGAAAAGGCCTCACCTCAACTATGAGGAGGAACGAGCCATACTTCACCACGCGGGCTCAGTGCGGATTGGTGGAGGGGTGTATGTAAGGCAAGTGACAAACCTTACTGTCAGAAGTTATCAAGCCGCCCTAGGGCCTCTGACTAGGCTTAACAACTAATACCACAGATATTAGCCGGGACCAACTGCTTAACGTGCCATCCGAAGCACGGAGATGCTTGTCATGGACGTCACTTAAATGGTCGGAATGGTCACCCATCCAATCACGACCGCGCCGTGGGTGGCTTAACTTTTGGTATCACTACCAAAGCGCTGCCGCCACTGCGCCACAAGCACCTCTACAATACATATTAATACCTAAATGAAATAAATAGTAGTAAACTAAATTATAGTCAAATATATATATATAATGTGTATAAGTGTAAAACAATAAATACAGCACTGACAGATATTCGGATCACTAACTCACGCAAAACGCAATTATTGCTACGCTCATTATACTTCGTAGTTCGTACCTACAAAACAAGATTCAAGAATCGCTGCGCGGCGCGTTGGCAAGATAAGGCCTATAGCAACGACATATTTATAATCTGTACCTATAAATAAATTTGCTGCTGTGATATGGCGCACAAGTCATGAAAGGTAGCCAGTTAAACATCAGTGTGAATCCACGCCGAACGCTTGTATCTACCTACTTCAAAAGATTTATCAGTGGAATTAATAAATTAACCTTATTGATTTTATTAAAGTAGAAATTAAAATTAGAATGTGAAAGTTTACGGCCGCGTCCACCGCGTTGTGAAGTTGGAACGCTTTCATTGTTCGCCCTATTTGGTAAGTTACTGTTGTATGGACTTTTGAATATTGAGAACATATTGTTTGTAGGTTTTCCTGAACGTACAAATAGATTTTTCTAGACATCGTAACGGAGGTGGAAGATCGTTCCAACACTTGGACGCGGCGAACTTGAAACAGCCTCTGAAGGCCACAGTACGATGAAGGGGCAGGTCTAGAGCAAAACTGAAGCGGCGGGTTCTACGAGCCTGCACATCGCGCCGCCACACTAACCTCTCCGTTAGATAAGTTGGAATTCCCCCTTTATTATTCCGAACAACAGTGTAGCGTAGTGTAATTTCCTACGAGCATTCATTTTTAATATATTGGCACCGTTAATGTAAGGGGTCACGTGTGCGCGGGGCGGTATTGCAAAGCAGTACCTAGCACACGCATTCTGTACACGTTGAATCGCATTTTGTGTTCGTACTAGAAGTCGTGGACCATAAACCGCATCCATGTAATTAAACTTTGACAGTACCAACGAATCACAAAGCATAATTCGGTTTTCCAGACTCAGATAATTTCTTACTTGGTACAGTACCTTTAATCTATAAAAACAACTACCTATGATGGAATTTACATGAGTTTCAAACCGTAAATCTGCATCCATCACCAGTCCCAGATTTCTAGCTTCCAATACTCGCTCCACAGTTTGACCCTCAATCGCCACATGAACCCCCTTTTCGTATATTTTCTTAACCTGATCTTTAGAACCCAAAATCATGTACTTGGATTTGCTGCCATTAAGGACTAATGAGTTATTTTTTGCCCACCTTGCAATACGCTCTAGGTCTTCATTTAGGTTTTGTGTTGCTATGTGTGTATCCTCTGGTTTGTGAGAGATGTAGACCTGTAAATCGTCGGCCTAAATATGAAATTTACAGTTATATATGTGTGCCGTGACATCGGCGCTGTAAATAATGAAAAGAATAGGTCCCAAAATTGAACCTTGAGGTACCCCCCTGCACACAGATTTGGGTTCTGACAATCGTGTGTTCCCTTCCTCATCCCTTATTTCGACCCTTTGCGTTCTATGTCTAAAGTAGCTGTAGAACCAATTTATTGCCTGGACGCTGAATCCATAATATCTAAGTTTATATAGCAACAACGGGACATTCATACAGTCAAAAGCCCTGGAGAAGTCAAGGAGCGCGAGCAACGTACCCTCTCCATTGTCCTGAGCTGTGAGAATATCATCAACCACACTGAGCAAAGCGGTTGTGGTGCTATGTGATTTTCTAAAACCGGATTGTTTTTCAGGCAGAACATTGTTTTGCTCTAAAAAAGTTTTGAGTTGATCAGCCACAACCCGCTCCAAGACCTTCGATAGACACGGCAATATGCTAACTGGGCGGAGATCTGCCAATGATGTGGGCATTGTCTTTTTAGGAATAGGCTTTATAAGTGCCTCCTGCCATACCCTGGGATATGAGCCAGACAGTATTGATTGATTCACTATAGCTGTTATCGCAGAAAGCGAGTGTGGTAAGGTAGCAATTAACATGTCCAGAGATATCTCATCCAATCCAACAGCGTTCGATTTCAACCCCTGTAAGATTCGCAAGATTTTATCCTCCCCTACTGTTACAATATCAAAACTTTCAGAAACAGCTCGATGATACTCAAAAAATGTCAACGTTGAAATGCTAACATCCCGATTTCCTGGGACATTGAGGAAGTGATTATTTACCCTATCTGGGTCTGTAAACATATGTCCTGGTAACACAGGGTTAGTTTTAATACGTACATTTTTCTTTATACGTGACCAAATAGTGCGCGAATTATTTGATTTATCATTGACGTATTGATTATAATATGCCTGTTTTTCTCTAAACAAAGCCTGATCCACATATCGCTTGAGGTACTTATAGAATTCCCTACGTACGATTTCCCCAGATTTACGAGCCCTGACATAAGCCTTGTCCCTTTTTTTCATCATTAACTTTATGTTATATGTGATCCATGGATATTGGCGGTCCCTAATGTACTTAGTTTGCAAAGGAGCATGCATATCAAAAATACCCAATATATAGCTATTAAAAAGTGTTATCATGATATCAACGTCCGTAAGCCTTTCGATACGCTTCCAGTCTAAACCTTCTATGTGAGCTTTAAATAGTTTTTCATCAATGCAACTCATTGGTCGATAAACAACTTTCGTAGGTATTGACTTATGCTTAGGAAAGTTGATGTCGCATACGATAAAAGCATGCCTACTAAGATCATGTATATAATCAACTATAACTGAGCAGTCCTTTAGGTCGGTGCATATCAAATCAATTAATGTTTCGCTGTGCGATGTGAAGGGTGTAGGTGTTTTCACGCATTGAGTTAGCCTATGCCATTCCAAAAATTCGTTAAGGTTTTTCATCTGGTCGCTAGTAATAATATTAAAGTCACCCATTAACAGTACATTGTCACACCAAGCAAAAGCCTCCAGAGACGCAGACAATGCATCAAAAAACAGATCAACACTCAGCCACTGCGGTCGGTATGCAGTTCCTATAGCTATCCTTTTCCCACTCGCCGTAATGCACATCCACATCTGCTCGATTTTATCTGCGCGAGGGTGAGGGATATTTCTCGCAGTTACGCCTTTGCGAATGTAAAACCCCACTCCACCTACGGCCCGCGCACACTGCGCGGCCGGGGAACGTGGCGCAGTCGGTAGCCGGGCACGGCGAGCGCGCGACCCTCCTCACCCTTGTGCAACCAGGTCTCATTCATGGCCAGAATATCTACATCGTGTCGCTCAATAGCAGCTATCAGCTCGTCATGGCGCGTACCGAGTGAACCCTTGTTAAGAAGACCTAATCTTAGCTTTTTACGCTTAGCCGCGCCTTTTATTTTTTTTGCTTAAGTACGTCAATAAAAGTGAATATATTTGTTCACTCTGTGCGCGACCCGGACGCATCTGGCTTGATATGTTTTGGCTAAAGGAGCTTGCAGCTATTTCGTGATAACAATGCATTGCCGTATGTCGATAAGTTACTTGTGCCTCGGTAGGTAAATGTGAAACCTGACTTGTTTGATTGCCTGCCGTGATTAATGAATACATAAACATAAGTTTAGGTGTGTGGTGTGAGTGTGGAATATAAATTACGTAAAATAAATATAATAGACATTGTGACACACAATTGCACCGTTGGCTAGCTTTGACTGTGAGTTGGACATTCGAAAAAACATATAACATTGTTGTATACAATAAAAGGAAAACCATGTTGAAAAAAATAATACTAGGCACTAAGACCAACTGTTTCTTTGCCAAAAACCCTTTCGATGTCGTCGTTGCTTCTGATGCGGATCGCCAGCTTTCCGGGCTCCTTGCGAACAAAGACCCGACCCTCGCGGGTCCACACGAAGCGCCAGCTTAGCTTTCTGGCCATCTCCCTTGCCTGGTTAAACAGCTGTCTGTTCGTCCTCGTCAACCTCTCGTTCACATAGACTGGCCTAGGATTGCCACGCAGTCCCATACCCTCCGTGCTTAGACCTCGGCGTACCCTAGCCGCCTTGATGAGCTGTTCCCTAGTGGAACGACGTGCCAGCCGCACCGCAACGACCCGTGGTCTTGGAGCTTCGGCTGATGCTTCCTTTCTGATTCCCACACGCTTACAGCTGACAATGACCATATCGTTCAAAGGGACTCCTAGTTTTGTCCCGCAGGCAAGAACAGGATGCTGGACACTTTCATTTTCCTCTTCTGGAATGCCGGCTATGTCCACGTCGTTAAGAAGCAGCTCCTGGTCCCTGTCTTCTAAATCTCTTTGCAGCTGCTGGACAGCGGCTTGCAATGCTTTGTTAGCGTCTCCCTCCTCGCGGGGCTTGCTACCAAGCAGCTTCTCAATGTCGTTCAATTTTTTCTCTAGCTTGTCCAATCTCTCCCCCATCATGTTTATTATTGAACGTAGCCCAGCCACCTCTTCTCTCCATGCCTTGCACTCGCCGACCGCTAGTTTCACCTCCTCACGAAAAGTTCTCAGGTCTAGATAGAGATCAGGCAACTCTAAGGTAGTATCTGTCGCCATGGTACTCTTAGACTCATCTGCCATGGATGTGTCCATAAGGTCGTAGGTAGCGCCTGTTCCCTCAATAGGTGTGCTGTCTGCATTAACTCTAGGCCTCCTGGCCTTGCAATCGGGACACTGCCAAGTAGCAGGTACTGCAGCTCCTTGAGGGATGTTAACACATCCCCTGTGGCACGTAGCGGTGCATTTACAGCAGATCACTGCCTCAACTGACGCCAGAAATCTCCCACAAGCATTACATTTCGGTGCCATTGTAATAAATGTATGTAATTTCAAATCACAAAAATATGTATGGAATTTTTTTTTTCACTAAGTTAGCGGGTATATCTGTGAGCACCGAAATAAATCCGATTAGATTAAGCCACTAAACCTGTGTTTTTCTTTAGTTAAATTGACTTTTCACGAATGAGCACACTATATAAGCGGACTAGTACGCGGGCAACAACTTAATTCAGGTAAGTGTTTATCAATATTATTCGCGCAGCGATGGCGTAACGTACGTGTTAGCGACAACGTCCGTGACGTCACTCACACATTATAGTGCACAAGAGTGTGCGCAATACACAGGTGCACTCTCTGTTCACACACTCTCATAATTCGGTGAGACGGCAGTCCGACATGACCGTAGAGATCAGGCGCAGGACCGACGGCTTAACGTGCTTTCCGAAGCACGGGGGTGCTAACACCACCAACTTCCTGACTCCGGAGCTGTGTCTCAGTTATTTCAAGACAGAAAAACCCAAACACTCTCGGCTCGACCTGGGTTTCGAAACCGGGACCTCGTGGATAGTACCCAGCTTGCTGACCACTAGACCAACGAGGCAGTCATATATAATCGATTTATAGGCCCTACAGCCCATTGACTTTGCTGACCGTACTGACTGCGCGCGGTACGGGCAAGCGGGACGGGGGTGTAACGTACGTCTCGTACGTACCGTCGTTGTCGAGGTCGGCGCCCCACAGCGCGTCGCACAGTTTCCACACCTCGTAGCAATACGCGCCGCTCACGCCGAACTGTTCGACAAAAACCTTTAAATTAATTAACGATTACTGTTCTGAACTTTTGAATAGTATAGTTTGTTTACGTTTAAATAGGGTACACTGAAGGTCTTACAGTAGATTTGATGTTCGACCCATTTAGCAATTAACAATAGCATGCAAATATGTTTATCAATAAATTGTTCAAATTCCAGATATCTATTTCATACATTTTGCAGTCAGATTCTTTATATTATAAGTGTCAATCTTTTGTCAATTTAAATGTCAATTTGTGTAGTTTCACACTTTGTTAAATGTTAATTTAACAAAGTGTGAAACTACACATATTAAATTAAATTACAAAATGTAAAGATGATCATAAAATAGAGTTATCCTTAAATATTTAATAATTGTCATGATAAAACTATAGTAGAATAGCCACAGAAAATCAAGTCAATTATATTTTTTTAGCTCGCGTATATTTATAACATGTCATGTTTCTTGTCGTACGTCTCTTGACTAAAATAATTAAAATAGATAACTGTGATGATTGAGAAACTTTTAACTAAACGACTGGACTGTCAGTTAATCCATAGGCAATAAAACAATGACTACTAAAATTAGATAAAAACACGGGATAATTTAGACTACAATCAGATTGAAACAAGAAATCGCTTTACTTAATTTTTACGTTTTGAAATTAATCTAATATTGTATTTTTTCTGTCACGGAGATGTCAAACAAGCTTGGGTCAATCCAATCCTGATTTACGTACACTATCGCATTGGGTGTTATAACTATCCTGTAATGATAGATATAAGTTTGGAAAAGAAATAAAAAATAAGTGATAAAATGTCATATGTTGTAACAAGATGGATAACAAACTCACTCTAGCCCCGCTAGCGCTGAGTTCCTTGGCGTCCCTCAAGTGTTTATTGAGCAGCTCGCGCCTGTCGCGCGGCGACTGACGGACTTGCAGTCGCGGGCAGTGTCCTTGCCCTTCGCTGGGAATCACGTCGGAGTATTCTAGGAGCGTCTCCATGTGACGGGTTAGGGCTTCCTGTAGACAGATAATATTTGTTATTAAAACACAAAATAAATAATTGTATTTAAAATAAGTAAAAGTATAATGATTGCGGTCAAATGCGAATGCTTATTAATAAAATAAGATAACACAGTCTTTTTTTGGCACACAAAATATTACACTATATCTTACCTACATCTATCCTATAAATAGACAAGATAAAAATTAAAATTAACGAATCAAAATAGGTGCAAAAATAAAGTACAAAAGAATCACGCGAAATCTCTGAAAAAACATTAATTGATAGTGATTATGTGATTAATTAAACCATTATTACATAAAAATTAGCATAAAAGGTGATATCACGCGGATATCAGATTTCCCAGACAAACTTCCAACTCCGAATAACTATCCAATGTCCGAAATCTTTTGAACTATCTCTATACCTTCATCTAAATTGGTTCAGAGGGCAAAGCGTGAAGAGGCAATAGACAGTCAAACACACTTTCTCATCAAATAAATAATGTCCTGCTAGCCGAATTTCGACTACGGCGGCCTATCTCAACAGAGATTATCCAACTGCGCAGGAAATATTATAGTGCACAAGTGTGTGCGCAATACACAGGTGCACTCTCTGTTCCTTCACTCTCATAATTCGGTGAGACGGCAGTCCGACATGACTGTAGAGAGATCAGGCGCAGGACCAACGGCTTAACGTGCTTTCCGAGGCACGGGGGTGTTAACACCACCAACTTCCTGACTCCGGAGCTGTGTCTGAGTAATTTCAAGACAGAAAAACCCAAACAATCTCCGCCCGACCCGGTATTCGAACCCGTGACCTCGTGGATAGTACCCAGCGTGCTGACCACTAGACCAACGAGGCAGTCAAATGTCTTTCTCATCTATACTTATATTATAAAGAGGAAAGATTTGGATGTCTCAAATATACTGAGCTGATTTCTGAAATTCTTTCGCCAATAGAATGTTATGTTTCTCCAGTTTGACATAGACTATATTTCGTATATTATAATTGTATCTGTGTGTGCTAGTTTATAATAATATTAGTATGCATTTCAAAATTCAAATATTAATTTTCAATTATATATGTTGTCAATTGCACATTTTCTATTTCTTCACGTTTTGAGCGTCACAACAACTCACTTGCAAGTATCCCGTGGAGTCCCCCTCGGCGACGGCGAGACGGGCTACCACGCTCTCGCTCCAATCGTCTTCGAGGCGACCTCGCACGTACTTGTTTAGGTCGCATAACTCGGCATCTATTGGGGAATTGAATTAAATTGTAATTTACTAATATCAAGGAATCATTCATCATAGTCAATCAAATAACATAGTTCTAATTTTTGCGACTCGCCAATTATCTTTAAATAATTTTAACTTTAAATTATTCAGCAGCACAATGTCACGAATATAAAGCAGAATGTGCGTATTCATACTGACAACGATTTTCTTTCACGCAATCCCGGTATGCGAGGAACGTGGGTTCAATTTCCGTATTCGGTGGTAATTTTTTGATACCATAAATCAGAACGTTTATTTGCCAAAATGCATACATGATTTTAAGGTCTTAAAGTTAACATTCGATACCTTCAGGTTCAATAGGCGTATAAACCATTTTGGCCAAATGGAGTTAAGAATTTTTTTCTCTATCGATCTGTACATCCAAAATGTTGAAATTCGCAAAAAAAAAAGTTTATACACCCCAAAAAAGTATTGCCGTAAAGTTAAACAAATTCCATAAAAACAGTGTAAAAGCCGTATGGTTGTTTTTGGTATTTTTGTAAAGATGTAATTATAATTTTTGAGATGCTTTCTACTGAATTTCTTTTTTTTAAAGTATCCAAACTTTTATTTATTCCACAAATCGTTACTTTTAGCAGTAATGAAGTTTGATTACTAGTCAAAAGATTAATTCACCATAGAACTTCTCGAAAAACTACAAATTCCTTCCCTGTATAAAAGTCTTACATGCATCACAACCAATCGAAATCAATTTTACTGGCGGCAGCCTCGCACCAGAAAAGAAGTCCTAATTTTTTGCCATAATTGCATAAAGGAACTAAATTATTTTTGGGTTTTGAGTTCCAAAATGTTGTTTTTTTTTCTACTTAGAAAAAATAAAAATTCTTAGTGTTTTGCCATAATTTTGCTTATAATTATTTTTATAACTTAAGCAATTATTTTGCAAGTTTTTACGAAATCAAATTGAATTTCGCTCCCAAGCCCACCGGATGACACAGTCGATTAATTTTTGCAAGCGAAATTCAATTTGATTTCATTATTTTGCTGCAAAATTGTAAGATAAAAACATAAAAAGAAAGGTATTTTCGTACTTTGGCAGTTTTATTTTATCTACATCAAATAAATATAGGTATTACACTAACAAATATATTTCTATACATTCTTGAAACAATAAAATGTGTTAATTGTCAACATTACATTATTTTTATGCAATGTTTTATTAATACATTTAAATTTATTGCTCAATCAATGATTGTAAAAACCAAAAATTTTGCATCTATCGGTCTTTACGACAGCAATTGCAATCTCATGTTTACCAAAAATTTCAATACGACGTAAAGGGATATTTATAGATCCATTATAGTGGGTCGTATAAACCACCAAGTGTATTTTTTAAAGAGGTCAATCCAAGCTAACTTTAAAACTAACGAAGATGGGCATGTTTTCAATATTTAGACTTTTTCATAGCAAAATTTCAAGAATGTCTTATCTTGGACATTTTTTAATAACTTCTGAAATAAAAAAGTAATGATTTTTTTTATTAAAAAGTAAAACGTTTTTCGGTTCTCCTGAAAAGTACGGTTTTGGTTTATACGACAATTGAACCTGAAGGTATCGATATGTAAATCTAGTCAGCCTGCAAAGTTGACATTTATTAGGTTAATAATTACAACGAATTGCTCGGTGAGGGAAAACATCGTGAGTAAACCTGCACATTCAGGCGACTGCATTTGTAACCATGATCCAAACTGGTCAAGTTCCCCTGTCAAAAGCGTCACGGAGGTCGAATAGCAGTCACTCCTCCGTAATTGACAACATTTCATTTTTATAAAGGTGCTAAAATTAGAAAAACATTTCGAGATTTGGCGATGCTTAACACGTTAAAAATATTTTAATTTTTTTACGCTATAAGTTCAGAGATATTTGATAAAAACTGATAGGTGCTATGATACAGGGGACATGCCTTTGCTTGGTTATCTGGTCTGACTTAAAAAGTATTTTACCATACATGCAAGCTAGCTGTCATTTCGACATTGACATTTGACACTGACACTATGATGAGTGAGTGAGAGATGAGATAATCGTAGTGTTGTTCTATAGAAGCGAAGTCCATCTAGTTATCGATAGTTTTAGTATAGTATATTTAGGATTGCTAAAAATACACATGCATTTAAATGATTATCTAGTTTGGTGACGAAATCATAAAAATTCCTTTAATCATACTATTGATGTTAATTTGATTTAAGATACCATAAAAATGTAAGTAAGGAAAATGGCAACGTAATTTATGAAGTAGATTAATAATTATTAATCTACTACTTTATTTAGACCTTTGTATTATGATAAACAAACGATATACGTGCTTGGTAAGATTGTGTTTGGATAAACATACTAAGATTATTTATCTACTACTTCATTTAGACGTATTGTATTTTGATATGTGTGCTTACTGACAATATCGATATCTAACTGCTACAACATACAACTCTATAGACGTCAGTTATTTTTTAAATTTAGAATATGGCAAAGGCGTGAAGTCGTCACAGCCTTACTCTTGTACTTACGCTCTTTTAGAATTTAGAGTTTTTAAAGAATTTAATTCAAGGGTAATAAATGAACAGAAATGAAAAAGAAAAAATACGTATGTCTTCTTTTTTGATGTACTATAAGGAAAAAAATAAAAAGGTGCATGTAATGTTTTTGAAATGTTGTCAATTACACATCCTGGATCATTCTCTAAAGCGGACCCTCTCGTGCGAGTGCACAACCGGGATAACGCTAAGAGGATGAATTACAACTAATTTGTCTAATAATCTAGGGACTCGGTCACAACAAGAACAATGCAACATTAGCCACTAGTGCATTATCATATGGTCACTCACTCCTAGGCAGGTCTGCGAGCGAGTCGTAGCTGCTGACGAAGGCGAGCGTGGCGCGTGGCCCGAAGCCGGCCCGCGAGTGTCGCGCGCGGGACACTGACATGTCTGCCAGGTACGCCGCGCCTAGCCGACCTGCGGGTAGGTGCAAACCACGATGTTATTGAAAAATTACACATAAATTGTTTAGATTTACAGTAAAATCCTTTTAAGTCATTTTGGCACGTAATTTTGTAAATCATTTTGATTTTTAGGGTTCCGTACCTCAATAGGAAAAACGGAACCCTTATAGGATCACTTTGTTGTCCGTCTGTCTGTCAATATCCTTTTTCTCAGGAACGTGTGGAGGTATAAAGTAGAAATTAACATCAAATACTTAAGACTATGGTCCCTTGAAGCTGTATAGAAATCAAGCTTTCAAGTCAACGCAATCAAAAGATACGTACCACGATACCATTTTTGCCCCATTTTCTAACATTTTTCAGGAGAATCAAAACCTATGGGGAAGGTCTAACAGTACAAGTCAAGGAAAAAGTCCGAAAACCGCGAATTTGTGATTACTTCGTAGAAAAAAAAAACCTTTATTTATATGGAACCCTCAGTGCGCAAGTCCGAATTGCTGTTGTCCTGTTTTTACTTATAAAAATCACAATATTTTTAAAAATATTTGTTTTTTTTTGTAATAATTCGCAAATCTATTTATAACAAATTAAATCATTTAGGATAACAGGTTTTTCAGATACATACAAATATACTTCCTGCATTTTATTTTAAATAAGAAAAAAGTCTAGTGCTAACACAAAAGATTATGGCAGTGCTTAGGTAAATTTGGACATGTAGAAGTATTTACCCGACTGCGGAAGGAGGGTTATGTTTTTCGAGAGTATGTATGTATGTATGTATGTATAATTGTTTGGCACGCCCTACAGCCCAAACGGCTGGACAGTTTTTGATATATGAGGTGTCGTTGAATTAGTCAAAATTGTGATAGTGACATAGGCTATATACATTTTAAAAATGGCGCCCGCAAATAGAAATAATGGGGGGAGGGCGGATTGAATTTTTCCTTACCATAACAATATGGGTATCAAATGAAAGCCAGTAAAAAGACCATTTCAAAAATATATCAACTTTTGCAGTCGGGTGTTTTGTTTTTTAGGGTTCCGTAGTCCGACAAGGAACCCTTATAAGATCGTTCAGTCCGTCCGTCCTAGTCTGTCACAGCAGAATATCTTGTACGTTTATGGACTGATTTGCATGTAACTTGGTTCGAGGATACTTCACATATAGATCTCATTTTTAAAAATACAAAAAAATAAAATTACCCCTTTTTAAGGGTACCTCCCCATACATGTAAAGGGGGGGCGAAATATTTATTTTGAGTGCACCCCCTTGTGTGGGGTATCGTTGAAAAGGACTATGAAAATAAGGTAGGGTTTCCATACAAAACTATTTTATCAGCTTTACCATTTGCGAGATATAGCCCGCCAAAGTCGTTTACGCGGTGTCCCCCCTTCCCCCCCCTGAAATTTCTGAAGTCTTAGACCTATAAACTTCATATCACTCACGTAAAGAAACAGACGCGGAAACTCTTATTTAAAACTTACCGGCAATGGTTTGATTGAAGGGCGGCACCTTCCTGTGGTATTTCAATACTATCGTGTGCGGTCGGACCAGCAGCGGCTTCATAGGCAGCTCTGAAAAATACAATCTTACTCTTACCTTATCTTCTTCTTTAGTATTTGACACTATACAAAAATTTCGACATGCTATTACTTGAAAATAAAACAAAATTCAAATACTTGTTCATTGATATTTTTCATTAGTTCAGTTCTATCGAGGACAAGTGCGCCTTATCAGTCTTAAGGCTAAAATCGTTTGCACATCACATCTATGATATATAAATAAAGATATGTCCTAAGTATTGTATCAAATATAATGTCATCAATTTTGCGCACTGTTTTCGAGATACAAGCGATTCTAGAGAATTTTATCAAGGTTAGGTTTAAGTACATTAGGTTAGGTTAGATTAGAAGTGTTGACTAACTAGAAATTAGTTTTTGTTAATTGCATTCTAGTGTGATTTTATTTAAAGAAAAACACCCTTAAATTAAAAACAGTTTTAAGCCTTTCGTGTAATATTTATGACAAAAAATGTAGGGCATATTGTTATGAGGCATTTTAATTTTATTGCATGTAAAATTATGTGATATTAAGTTCGGGCAAGTTATCATTCGGACAAATGACGATTAGGGCAAAAAACATTAGCGCTTCAGATTATGGATAAAAAAAGTTAGGAAACAAAACAGAGAACAGTAGGACTGATAGCTCGCAGAGGACTTGGCGCCCAATTCTCGCGCCTTCGATATTATGTCACATACGATAATTATCGAAAAAACATGGCGGATATCACAAAATTTACTCTCGAAGTATGAAAATGTCGAATATTTATTACATTTTGTGACATCCGCCATGTTTTTTTGGAAAATATCGTAGTGATGTAATATCGAAGGCGCGAGAATTGGAGAACTGGACCCTTGGAAGTGGATTGGCATACCTTCAACAACGCTGACGGGCGCGTCGTCCATGGCCTCGGTGTCTATGGGCGGGCGGACGGAAGGCGGCCTAGCGGCCACGAGCGTCGCGCCCGATATCGGCACCAGCTGGTCGCCGGTCGACACTGATATGTCGTCTTCCATTTCTGAGGGATATTTAATACAATAGAAAAACAAAAATTATAAAAAGGGTCCTTGTGGTAAGGTTCCGAAGATGCTGGCAGCGTTACCGCGCTGGATAGCGATGCTAATACAAATATATTTGATATTAAATACATGAAAACTTGGTTTTCAATCAGAGATCAGTGCTATTTACTACTTATAGCTATTACAGTCTAAAAATATTTGAACAAATTTAACAGATTAAAGAGCTGTATCTCCACATTGACTTGACGGATAATTTAAATTTTTCATATTTTATATGGAAATTAATATGTTACGATTTCATCCCACTGGCAGAAACAGTTATAAAATTTTACTAGTTTGTCATTAGCACCTAACTATCAAATTACATAATAAAATAAATACATAAAATTGGACTTTTTGACACACATTGCTCAGATCCCAAAGTAGCAGAAGCACTTATTTAAATAAGAAACCAAAAATTTACATACGGGTAGGATTTGAACCCAAGTCCTTTGACGTGACGTGGGTTCCAACCCTACCCGATTCTCATTTAAACTTAAATAAATAAGAAATAACACTGTCTGCCGCACTTATAGACGTCAATTAAATTTAATCTATAATTAAGTCTCGTTCTGCCACTGTCTTTGTCAATTAAATAGTAAAAGACGGCATGAGACTTAATGAAGGATTAATTTTAATTGACATCTCTGAGTACGGCAGTGTGAGTGTTAAAAATAATAAAAGCACTTCTGTTATGTAAATCTGAAACGACGGTGGTATAAAAGCCTAATGTATATTCACGCAACTGGACATTCCCAGTAAGCTTCTCAAAATTAACACAGATATGATTAAACAGGTCCAATAATAATAATAAAATCATATCATCTTTAGCAGCTAGGTTTTAGAAAGTATAAATATATTTTTGCACTTGAAAAAATGACCACCAGAGGCAGGAATCGAACCCGCGTTCCTCGCATACCGGGCGATTGCCTAACCTCTCGGCCACCCTGGCGTTAGCAAAGCCTGTCGAAATTTTCAAGTGTTTCTTAACGCTGTAATGCCGATGCTTTCATCAATGTTATCGAGAGTACACCCTCAACACTCGAAAGAAATACTATTGCTAGTATTTCGGGTTCGATTCCCGCCTCTAGTGGTCATTTTTTTAAGTGCAAAAATATATTTAGATTGCGAAAGCTTATCACTTAAAAACAATAATTTAGAAAGTATATTTTTAGGCAACTCCAAATGATAAATCATGCAATGACCTTACAACCCTCAAAGGCTGGACCGATTTTCATATTTTTGTATTGAATTACCTGTGTCTGCGTAAAGCGAAGCCTTCATGAGCTGATGGTGGTGACTCTGTCTATGCTCCAGGCGCGCTAACTCGCTTGTCGGGCTTTTTACTCCCAGAGCTAAGTAAAGATTAAAAAAATATAACATAGAAGTGGGTCCATGGATAAATTACACTAGGATATACTACGTATTAAAACATGTCAACTTTCAAGGGTCACACCAAGTGACAGTTATCCATTACTGGTTATAAAGTGAAATTACCCACAGGGTTTTTAAGGACATATATAAAATAAATTCATATAATAAGAGTATTGTGTAGTATAACTTGCTACCGGAAGAGCTAAAAAAACTTCAAGGGCCAATATTTAAGAGGTGATTGACTAACTGGCTTTTGGACAAATGTTTTTATAGTTTTAATGAATATTCTAATTGGCGACAACATACTAATATTTAATTGATTTATTCAAACTACCTAATATTAATAATACTAATGTACCTAATTTAACTGACATTTATTTTCTTATATATAACATTATAATTGAAATTTTGCACGTCTGCAAGCAGACTGAACACATCATTTCTTACTTTTATATGTTACCTTTGTTTACTGTGTTCTTGGCAAATAAACGTTTGAGTTTTACAGCTGTTTGTAAGTTTTATACAATGTTGCAATAAACAAATAAAAATTACAACATTAAAAATAGAGATACATGTATGAAAGGATAAGTATAAACTATTGCGTACCTCTGTTATCTTGGTATAAACTCTGCGACTCCGTATTATCTTCTGTCGTGTCCATTTCAAACGCTGGAATTACAGGCATAATATTTTAAATGCTTTCATAATGCTAACTAATGATTTTTTATTGTAACCACTTACAAAGTTAGACAAAAGCAAGCTGTTTTAAACAATTAAATAAATAGGTCTGGGTTGCGCCATGTCACTTTAATCTAACAAACGTCAAGTACGTCAGCTCCATACACCGGTTATGGTTAAAGTAAGATGGTGCAACTCCACCTTATCGTCATGATCTTGAAACAATGACGGATCTGTTTTCTGTCCAACATTGTAGCGCCATTTGAAATATTTTGTAGTTATTTTTACCTTCTATGTGTTTTAAACTTAATTAGTTAAGAAAAAATATAATAATAAAAATAAAATATATAATATAACTCGTTCACGGACACTTCGCACACAGCCGTAACTCTATGTGATTAAAATGTGACACCACGGCTTAGGCCGGTAAACTTCAAGTAGTCAAAACGGACAGACCGCTTGTAGCCGATTTAATTTCATAGCATCAAAGAGACCTACGTAATCAAGTGTCACAACATGCTATTCGAAATTCTTCTACTGTCACGGGAAAAGAAATCATGAAAATTTTTTCTTAGGTGTTCTTGTGTGCTTCACACACACATCTACACTGTACTTTACATGGCACCCCGCCTATAGCCGTGCGAGAGCCGAGCCCTTGCCGAACATTTAGTCGCGCAGTGTCACAGCAGGGGGATAGTCACGCGCTTCTGTGCAAATACATGAATACCGGCAAAGAAAGGTAAGTGATTTCCAAAAACATACTGTTTGTTTTTGCTTACCTATGCAATAGTATTTTAAATACTACGCAATGCAAGTGTTTATATGATAACATTGTAGGAAACATACAAAATTACGCCGTAGAATCGCGATTGAATAAGTGCCTACCTTGTACGTACCCAACTTTTGTTTACCTCGTTTTTTTGCTAAATTGAATTTATTATTATTTACAGATGGCTTATTTATAATAATAACTTTATTTACTCACACAGATTTGACAACATACATACAATGGTATTACTAAAATTAGTTGGGTTTATTCAGTATTCGTATGAGTCTGATGCCTATGCTAGGTATGAAATACGTGTATTACACCTCGGACCACTAAGTATATTGAATGACGCCATGCCGTGAATCCATCAATGATGCGCAGAGCGAATCTTCTGTACCAGACTTTGAGGGCGAATATGGTAATGAGCCAGAAGAGCCAGTCAGTGAAGACAACACTGGTAGCTGTGGAGTCCACCACATACGTCAGCACCACATAGGCGGCACTTCAGACTCCGAGGGTGGCGGTGGTAGCGTTTCTTCATCCCTAATTGATCACGAAGATCACGGTCAGAATAATGGCGACCACACTCCACAGACAGATAACTGCAGTACTACCTCTTGAAGTCTGCAGGCGACCCCGCCTATGGGCGTACTTGTCATATTGCATCTACAAATGATCCATCTGATACGACAGTTCGTTTAACGACGGTATCGTTCCCAGCCGTAACTGCCATACCAAACATTACTCTAAACTCATCTTACGACATTCCGTATTTGAACGTACTAAGCATTTGTATGGTAAAATTAGGTGTCCTAATGAAATATCTAGGATCGGCCAAGTGTCCGTGAACGTGATAATAAAAGAAAAAATACAGCAGTGTTATTTTATTACCAAAATAAGCAACAACTTTCAATACAAAACCAATAATGTCCTCCTAGCATAATTTCGACTACAGTGGCCAATCTCAACAGAGATTAGCCAACTGCGCGGGAGATATTATAGTGCACAAGTGTGAGCGCAATACACAGGTGCACTCTCTGTTCCTTCACTCTCATAATTCGGTGAGACGGCAGTCCGACATGACCGTAAAGAGATCAGGCGCAGGACCGACGGCTTAACGTGCTTTTCCAAGGCACGGGGATGATATGGTGGTGACCAACTACCTGACTCCGGAGCTGTCTGAGTAATTTCAAGACAGAAAAACCCAAAACTAAAATAAAATAATAGAGAGGCATGAAACAAATTGCCAGCAGAAGTGGTATCAGCGAATACTACGAACCAATTTAAAAACAGACTTCACAAACATATACAGGAAAGAAAGGTTAAGCTATGATGGCGAGATGCAGACTGTATCAGATGTTTCAACTGCCTGTTTGCCTAAAATAATAATAATCCATACTGTAATATTATAAATGCGAAAGTGTGTCTGTCTGTCTGTTACCTCTTGACGCTTAAACCACTGAACCGATTGATATGGAAACAGTTCGAGACCCTGTAAAGGACATAGGCTACGTTTTGTTGCGATATAAAAACATTAAGGGGGTGAAATGGGGGATGAAAGTTTGTATGGAAAATCCAACTCTTGCGGGAGAAGTCGCGGGGATCCACTAGTAATAAATAAAATAACAAAACCACTGAAATTCCTAGAAAATCAAACTCACCCTTCCCCGCTCCATTAAGCAGGTTAAGCGAAGTCTGATGCATAGCCAGCAGTGTATCCTCCGACGCCGGTAGTCCACCGGCGAGGCCGGTCAGTCCACTCAGTCCACCCAGGCCACCTAGGCCACCCAGACCGCCGAGACCACCTAGACCGGGCGAGGGGACTGCTGGCTTGGGGGCTGTAGAAAAGTTTTTGGGTGATTATGAAAGAAAATCTAGGAAAACTGACTTAATGGCTGACATATTAGCGCAAAGCCGTTCACCCCAGTACTTCAAGTGTGTGCCTGTTGCCATTGTATGGGGAAGTATTATTTTAAACTATTTTTAGTATATGTTGTTATAGCGGCAACAGAAATACATTATCTGTGAACTATCTAGCTATCACGGTTCATAAGATACAGCCTGGACAGACATACATGACAGACAGCGGAGACATAGTAATAGGGTCCCGTTTTAACTCTTTGGGTACGAATCCCTAAAAGGGTTAATAAGCAAGCAATACAATTTGCTCCCCTTTTTAGGGATCCGTACCTAAAGAGGTAAAACGGGACCCTATTACTATGTATAAATAAATCTATACTAATATTATAAAGAGGAAAGATTTGTTTGTTTGTTTATTTGGATCGAATAAGCTCCGAAACTACTTGACCGAATCAAATGGAATTTGGCAGAGATAGTTTGAGACACTGGGAAGGACATAGGCTACTTTTTGTCGCGATATAAAATCATCAGGGGGGTGAAATGGAGGATGAAAATTTGTATGGAAAATCCGACGTTTGGCGCGGGCGAAGTCGCGGGGAACTGCTAGTAATAAATAAATAAACTCTCCGTCTCCGACTCCGCTGTCTGTCATGTCTGTCTGTCCAGGCTGTATCTAATGAACCGTGAACCGTTTTAGTTAAATCGTTAAAAATTAGTATTTAGCTACTTCGTTAAAAATTAAGCAAGACGTATTTCGGGATTAAAAAAAATCTTTTAAGGGGTGAAAATGGTTGGCAAATTTATATGGGAAGTAAGACATGCGCAGGCGAAATCGTGGGCAACAACTAGTCATAATTACGAGCACACACGACCGCACGTCAAACGACCCAACTTAGCTCTTGAGACCGCCTCCATTCCCTACGTAAGCACTCGTTCACACGAGGACGATTCGTGATTTTTGACGATTCGTCTTTTTTCACGATTCGTTCTTTTTTTGACGGTGGCAATGCTTTTTGAATGCCCATGTTCACACGAATCACGAATCGTGAAAAATGACGATACGTCTTAAATCTAGTATCGTGTTTTTATAAAAATCACGTTTCGTCAAAATATACGAATCGTGAATTTATTGTGACGGGTCCGCCGATGCCACCAATTCGGATATTTTGACGAATTGTGAAAAAATATGATTCCGTTTGCATTGTGAACGTCCATCCGCCATGACGTATCCTGTATTTTGACGAATCGTCAATGACGGATCCCGTGTGAATGAGCCGTTACAAAAGCCGATTTTGTAGTTCAATGGACAACCTGACGTGCTGCATATACCTGCGACAGCGGCGGCTTTCTGTACAGATTCCTTCACGAGCTGTCGCTTTAACACTTCAGGCGTCGGCCCGTCGTCCTCTTCGTCGGAATCTGTTAGCCCGTACTTGCTGAAGTGTTCCACCTGAGATTAAACATTCAGAAATGTAATATACAAAGTGTAGGAAAGTAAAAAGAGACTAAAGGAATAATTTAAAACAAACACCCGATTGCAAAATTTATTATATTTACAAAATGGTCTTTTCATTGGCTTTCATATGTAACCCATATTGCTATGGTGAGAAAAAACCAATCCCCCTTTCCCCCTTTGTTTCCATTTGTGGGCGCCGTTTTTTAAACGTATATCACTACCACAATTTTGACAAATTCAATAACACCTCTTATATCAAAAACTGTCCTGTCCGTTTGGGCTGCAGGGCTTGCCAAACAATTTGTATACATACATACTCTCGAAAAACATAACGTTACGCAATCGGGTAAAAACACATCGAAGTTTTCATTGAAAAAATTAGAGATTTTTTATATAACAATTAAAAATCTAATCAAAATAAATCATTAACGCTCGTAATATCGCGATATATTGCCATTAATAGGATACGGATAATCGTCATTTTAAAATTATCACACAACAATTTTCGGCAGACTAAAGACAGCTTGGCAAAATAGGGCTCCTGTGTCGTTGGTTTTACAGAGCCAGCAAAATATCTAACTAATAAATAATCATAATAAATGCGATAGTGTCAGTATGCAACCTCTTTACGCCTTAACCATTAAAACGATTTTGATTAAGGTATAATAGTATTAGACCCTGGGAGGGACATAGGTTTTTGTCACGATATAAATACATTCAGGAGGTGAAATGGGGGATGGAAGTTTCCGACAATCGCGTGTATAAATAGTAGATTGTTATCCTAAGGAGAAAAGCTACCCATGCCACTCGAGAAGTTTCTGGCGCTCGAAAGAAGTGAGAGCGCCAATAGCTCGAGAGTGAAATGAGTGCTTTCACCCGAGTTAAACATACTATTTTTCATTTCGACTGTGAGAAAAGAAATGGTGCATTTCTTTTTTTGTGTAGTGCAATCGAAGGTGCGTTCCATTTGATATCCGCGACGCGCCCGACCGACTAATTTTTTCGTTTCACTTGGTCGGCGGGCGGCGCCAAAGTGAGCGTGCCGTCGTCGCTGACGGCAAGTGCAACGCACCCTGAAAACTTTTTTTGGAAGTGTTGGTATAAACCGCCGAAACTACGTTTCTTACTCCACTGACCTAAACTAAAGGCTTTACTGGGTGGAATTTCAGATATTTTTAAATCCATATTCACAAATCGACTTTAGTTAATTCGTTTTAGCATTGATTTAATATATATAGGGATATCTCATGACACTTACAGCTATGGCACATGCTCTAATCGGCCGGATAGCCATTTTAAGCCGATTAAGTATCTAATGACGCGGGGTCCGTCAAACAATGAACATGCCTAAGTGTGTCGTCAAAAATTGCAAAAATCACAGCTCAATGAATCGTAAAAAATATGGAATGACGTTTCATCGGTAGGTAAATATTATTGATAAGGTTTGAAACCGAAGTAATACTTGAAACCTGCTTTAATATTTTATTTTCTAATTTATTTACGTAAAACATTGCCAATCTTCTATCACTTTCACACCCAAAGCTAAAATGAAACAAAATACGTGACGTCATCGGAACAAAGTCAATTTTAAGGATGGAGTCGCCAGTGATTTTTTTTTGTTAAACAAAATACTTGAGTTTTTAAGTTTCCACAAAATTATGTTTGTAAAGAAAATGAAGCAAATTTATCGCAATAAACCAGGACGATGAGTTTTATGAGAAGGGAAAATATAGCGTTGTGTGTTCGTATATTTTTTCTGAATCTGATATGTAGGTATTACACTACACGTAAAGGGATGTAGACGCAAAAAGGCTGCAATTAGGCTAGTATTCGGGGCACCCAGCCTATGTTTTTATGTTGTATTTCACTTGCTTGTTGTTTAACTGTCATATATCTTAGCCATCGGTAAAATCCAATGAAGAAGTTAGGTATAACGAGTACCTAGACTAAAGAAACGGTTTTTAATTTTAGTACAGCCAGCAGTACGTCAGGTTACATGTGAGCTATAAAACAGCTTTTATTACGTAGTTAAAAGGGGTGGTCTTAAAGTGAAAGTGGGGTAGTCTGACGTGAGCCGAGTGTACTTACACACCGCAAGTCAGACTACACGTGTTGACCTTGATACCGCTGCTACTTCTTATATGATAAACGCTGTTTTTGTAGTTCAAATGTATGCCTTGATGTACTTCCGACTGTACTTAACTAGGTTACCTTATTCACCTCATTTTTAAATTAAGTTAGCCAACTGTTTAGAAGAGAACCTTCTGGCACAGAATACTAGTACTTCGTACAGAAGTATGACTTAGCAATTGTATTCAAAGAAATGTCTACTCAATGTTGTCAACAATATGGCGTAATTTAGTTCGCCTCAGAGTCGAGCACATTTTCGTGTAGACACCTACAAAAATCCATTGCAAGATAATTTCATACTTATTGCTCTGGAATATGATTCATAATACACTAAACCTATTCAGTGACGTAATATCACGCGACGCGATAGGGTTGACTGCTACGAGAAGCTTCTAACGCCATCTAGCGCCTCTTTCTAGTACTTTATTCATTCTCGTCCAGCCAGCAACGTAGCCGCGCGGCCGCCGGTGAATAAAACGCGCGAGCGTGTCGCTGGCCGGTAGCGACACGCAACTTGTTTTAGCACCTACGTAGGTGCGCCGCGCGTAGGTACGTTTTTGCTACCTCCGCGGGGAGATACACAGGCCTGCTTCTGGCTACCTTAGCAGTAAATCAAAGTATTTTCATAAAACCACACTAAAATAAATAACTGTAGCTAAAATAAAAAACGTGTTTTATAAATAGTAATTTCTGCTGGAACTCTTGTCTTTTAAACTGTGCTAACAATAAAAACAGCTGCAGAAAAATAATAACGTAATGTTCAAAGCATAAGATATATTTTCAATAGAATAATTTAGTAATCCGATTATAATACTATTACACTCATTAATTAACTAAAATAATACCTGTGGTAGTAGCCTTATGCTTCTTATAAATCTGTGGAACATGTTGTTGGTGTGTGTGTACTATAGTACCTATAGAATATTTTGCCTCAAAATTAATTTTGTACATTATCGTTTGTGTCATTGTCGAGCATAGAAATGTGAACATCCCCGCATTTCAATGAGTTAGGTTAGGTTAGTTTGTAGTTTAGTGTAGTTGTAGTGTACCTACCCAGAATTGGTGAATTGTGTCAATATAATTATTATTGGTTGTAGTATGACAAGTTTGAACCTGTATAGTAGAAATATAGAAATATGATTATTATGAAAGTGTCTTCATTAAAAAAATACTCGTATTCTCATACACATAATATACCTAATTTTATGAAAAGTAGTCAATAAAATATAAATCATGCCTTTCATCAGTTACTTAATTTCATACAAAACATGAACAAACAATCTACTCCATTACTTCTTTGTTCGTATCTTCTTTGGCTAATGAATCTTCAAATGAATGATATTTGACATATGACGTAGTGTCGTCATCCATTGCTGCGTAATTACACATGACAATTTAAATAGCTGAAGCTTAAGCGGCAATGTATGAACTTAGCCAGTTGAAGCTTCATAAGGTGAATACATGTGCCATGTTTGGGCTTTGATTTTGTATGGCGTAGTGCATCCTTATACAGGGTGTGGCGTAAATAGTGGTCCAAAGCAAAGGTGTGGATACACTGTACACTGAAGCACCACATACCAGTATTTAAAAAAAAATTATGTACAGGGTTTTAAAAAAAAAAATTTTTTTTTAATTTTTTTAGAAATCGCGACCTTGCCTTACAAATTTGGTTATAATTTCCAAAAATGACGGTTTTTTTTTATCCATTTTTTTATTATTATTGCTGATCACTTGTACTTAGTACTCCAATCGTTTTTTTTTTTACAAACTGAATTTAATAAAAAAAATTAAGTTTCTTTCAAAATTCAATACTCACTGCTAGCAAATCGTTTGACTTTCAATGCTTTTGGTGCAAAAAAAATGTACCACACTGTCAGTGCCCATTGTTTAAAAAAAATGCCCATCTTTTGCAGATTCTAAAATGGTGCAACAATAAGTGTTACGACTTACAGGAAAAAAGTTATTGCTTTTCGAAACAAAAAGGAGCCCAATTCAGAAAAACAATTTATTTGAAGTTCCAAGGGTTTACAAGGGTTGTAATTTTTTTCTAACCAATCATTTAGTTTTTCTTTAATTTTGGTTATTCAAACGGCGTTTAAAATTTTTAGAACGTGGATCCATAAAAATGTTCTAAGCATTTTCAAAATTACCACGACGACTTGTGTCAGGTTATGAAATTTTTGTGGTAATTTGTCGTCGCGTGGTAATTTTTCCTTTCATTTAAAGTAAAAGGAATGCGACGGGACCTTACAGTTCAATTCAAGGTCGAGTTTAAAAAGGAAAGAGACAGCAACTCAAACAATAAAAGCAGTACCGTCGTCTCAGTCGGGTTAGGGTCATAAATTCATAGCGAGTGTTTCTGTCTCGCTTCCGCTTATTGCTCTTGTTCCGTGAGTCTTCACATTGATGAGTCATGTTGATAGAAAACGACTGCTGACATGCGAGCGCGTGAAGCAGTTATTTTACTATCCGAGTGTACCACCGGATGATTGATTGGAGCGCCGGCGCTGCTTACACCCCGAATTGAACTGTAAGGTCCCGTCGCATTCCTTTTACTTTAAATGAAAGGAAAAATTACCACGCGACGACAAATTACCACAAAAATTTCATAACCTGACACAAGTCGTCGTGGTAATTTTGAAAATGCTTAGAACATTTTTATGGATCCACGTTCTAAAAATTTTAAACGCCGTTTGAATAACCAAAATTAAAGAAAAACTAAATGATTGGTTAGAAAAAAATTACAACCCTTGTAAACCCTTGAACTTCAAATAAATTGTTTTTCTGAATTGGGCTCCTTTTTGTTTCGAAAAGCAATAACTTTTTTCCTGTAAGTCGTAACACTTATTGTTGCACCATTTTAGAATCTGCAAAAGATGGGCATTTTTTTTAAACAATGGGCACTGACAGTGTGGTACATTTTTTTTGCACCAAAAGCATTGAAAGTCAAACGATTTGCTAGCAGTGAGTATTGAATTTTGAAAGAAACTTAATTTTTTTTATTAAATTCAGTTTGTAAAAAAAAAAAACGAATGGAGTACTAAGTACAAGTGATCAGCAATAATAATAAAAAAAATGGATAAAAAAAACCGTCATTTTTGGAAATTATAACCAAATTTGTAAGGCAAGGTAACGATTTCTAAAAAAATTAAAAAAAAATTTTTTTTTTGAAAACCCTGTACATATTTTTTTTTTTAATACTGGTATGTGGTGCTTCAGTGTACAGTGTATCCACACCTTTGCTTTGGACCACTATTTACGCCACACCCTGTATATAATAAATCAATGAGTTTTAGTTTTGCTATTTATGTATAGGTTTAGTTCTGATAACAAAGTAGGTTGATCATATTTATTGCGAAACTGACGATGGGCGATTATTACTAAATTAATCGAATTATTCAAATGGTCTCTGTAATCGAATGTATTCGATAAGCAACCGCAGTCATTCGATTATTTGGCGAGCAATACCGGAGCGCGCGGTGCGCAGGCCGCACTACTAACTACTAACGAATGAATCTTCATTCGTCGCGTCGATTAATCATTCGTTCGCTGCCTGTCCTGTGCGCACAGTCGCGCAATTGGATTGAATGCATCGAAGGGCCCAGTATAGATTATCATTTGATTGTCGATTATTATTCGATTTTTTTTCGAATTACTAAATCGACATTCGATAGTTCGAATGGTCGATGATCGATGATCGATTCATTCGATTAATTTTTTTCGAACAATCGCCCATCGCTATGCGAAACAGTGACAATTGGGTACTGGTAGCTACGGGGAGTATAATTATTATTTGTGTAATTTCATAAATAATCCATACTAATATTATAAATGCGAAAGTGTGTCTGTCTGTCTGTTAGCTCTTGACGCTTAAACCACTCAACCGATTGAGATGAAATTTGGTATGGAGACAGTTCGAGACCCTGGAAAGGACATAGGCTAGATTTTGTCGTGATATAAAAACATTTAGGGGTGAAATGGGGGATGAAAGTTTATATGGAAAATCTAAGTCTTGCGGGCGAAATCGCGGAGAACCACTAGTAAATAAATCGCAGGGTGGGAAAAGCTATTTTCCACCCGGTTTTTTACACATGAAAGTTCAACTTTCCGAACAGGTGAGATGAAAATGAATTACCCTGAATACCCAGCTCCCGGTCTGCGGGCGGTACTCGATGAACTTGGTGTCGTGCTTGTCGCACACGCGGCGCAGCTTGCTCTCGTACTCCATCAGCAAGAGCCTGATGGAAAAATACTTATTTTATGACACACTCTTATTTTTACATTTCGTCATAATTGTAGCACAATAGAAGATCTGTTTTCGATCAAACTTCACAATAATTTAGAAGTGCCAAATTAAGTGTTGCCATTTCTATTATATATTTCCAAGTTTTTGGAAAATTTCAGTCGTGATTGATTGATATCCGCACTAACTGGATTCTATAATTTCCTTGCAAACTGACAGCTGTTTAGTTTGATGTTTCTAAATTATGGTAGTATGCCTTTTTTGTTTCACAGATAAAAGAGACGACTTAAAACTAAAATTACTCTTAAAGAGGCTGTAGGGAATCAAGCCTAACTATTTATTACTAGGAATTTTCAGGGGAAATTTTATTTTATTAATTTTTAATTAGTACGCCAGACAAAGTTAAAGAGCAATTACTCTTAAAGAGGCTGTAGGGAATCAAGCCTAACTATTAATTACTGGGATTTTACACGTTGTATTTTATTAATTTTTTATTGGTACTCAAGACAGAGTTAGTGAGCATCAAGTCAAGTGTGTACGAAATGTTAATGCGAAAAATATACAGAACGATACAGTTTCACAAAAGATATAGCCAAATTGCATTGAACCAATTGGCTCAATATGGGCGAGGCAGTTTTGTCGTTCTAGGGACATTATATTTTACAGAAACACTTTAAGCAATCAATCGTTGTCAGGATAGACTATCAATAGTTAAGGCAAAAGCAATAGTATCGATAGTTGAGGCAAAAGCAATATTATCGATAAAATATCGATAGTCTACCGATAGCAATGATAATATCGATAGCTCCGTTAATATAAATACTATCGACACATAGCAATACTATCGATACTATCGAAAGTGGCCTTTTATTCAATAGTAGGAGTATAAAGTAGGAGGGAAAAGTTATTTCTCACCCGGCTCTCTACACATGAAAATTTAACTTTCCGAACAGGTGAAATGAAAAAACACTATGATATCTTGTATCTATCTATCTATTACCAACCTGTCGGGGTCGGTGATGGGTCGTTTCTGCGTCTTGTCCCTGGGCCACACGCGGTCGAGCGTGACGACCGCGCGCCGGTTGAGCCCCGACCCGACCGGAGGCTTGTCTGCGTCCTCCGGGTATATTATCACTTCTTTGTTCATGAAGTGGACTGGAAGGAGATGAATTAGTTATTTAATGTCCTCCTAGCCGAATTTCGACCACGGCGGCCTATCTCAACAGAGATTAGCCAACTGCGCGGGACATATTATAGTGCACAAGTGTGTGCGCAATACACAGATGCACGCTCTGTTCCTTCACTCTCATAATTCGGTGAGACGGCAATCCGACATGACCGTAGAGAGATCAGGCGCAGGACCAACGGCTTAACGTGCGTTCCGAGGCACGGGGGTGTTAACACCACCAACTTCCTGACTCCGGAGCCGTGTGTGAGTAATTTTAAGACAGAAAAACTCAAACACTCTCGGCCCGACCCGGGATTCGAACCCGGGACCTCGTGGATAGTACCTAGCGTGCTGACCACTAGACCAACGAAGCAGTCAAAATTAATTAGTTATTATTTTAGTATTCATTAGTTAGTTATTAGAATTAGTTATTTAAGGTGTAGGCAAAACACTAAAGCTCTGGTTTGATGCCATCATTAGCGGCTGTAATATTACGGACGCAAAAAGACGGCCGTCGTTACGGTGCCGGCATTTGAAAAGTTCCACGGCCGTATTAACACACCGTCTTTACAAACAAACGTCAAACGAAACTAGGGTTCATGATTTCTCGAGCTTATCAATTTCTCGGGTCTCAAGAATTCTCGAGCCCAATTTCTCGGGTTTTCTCGGGTTGTCGAGAAATTCATCTTCACGTATGTTTTTTATAATTTCTAAAGTAAAAGTTGTTAAATAAGTTTTACTGTGAAAGTAGTACTTTTATACATGAAATTGTCGGGACTGTTCAAGTATTTTAGCAACGATATATGACGATGACGAAATATGATTTCTCGAGTTCTCGACTTTTCTCGAGCTTAATTTCCCGGGAGCAAAACCCAACGATTTTCCGGGAATTCCCGAGCCGAGAATTCCCTAGAACCCTAGACGAAACGTATCCAGCAAAAAAAATGGACGACCTGATTGAATCTACTAAAATCTCGTCGTCCTCGCTACTCCCGCTGGAGTTGGAACTCATTTTATTCGTCGTTCGGTCAAGGAAAATACAATAATTAAAAAAATGGTTTCACCGCTATCGAGAAAAACGTTCACAAACCATCTGACGCCGTTAAGACGGCCATCATGCAAATGGCACTTTTGCACGTTACAGTGTTGTCATCATATTTGAATACTCACCCAACTTGTCTAAGTCAAGGCCAGCGACGTCTATCTCTGACTCAAAGAACACGTTTCCGTAGTTGTGTCGGCCGATCGTGAGGTGCGGGACCACGCACGAGCCGTCCGGTCGCATGTACGCTGGGAGATAAACGTTTTAACTGTATATTAAGTGGGTTAGCTATAACTACGCACATGTCTGTAGAAGGGTTGTCAAAAACAGACCTTATAACCTAGGGTCTAGAGCATAAGGTAAGTCATATAAATAAACAAGCAAACAATTATTGAAAAAATAAAACACCCGACTGCAAAAAATTCACTGGCATTCATATGATACCCCTATTGCTATGGTAAGGAAAAAAATCAAACCCCCCTCACCCATTTGTTTCCATTTGCAAGCGGCATTTTTTAAATGAAATAATATTAATGTCCTCCTAGCCGAATTTCGACTACGGCGGTCTATATCATTAGAGATTAGCCGACTGCGCAGGAGATATTATAATGCACAAGTGTGTGCGCAATACACAGGTGCACTCTCTATTCCTTCACCCTCATAATTCGGTGAGACAGCAGTCCGACATGACCGTAAAAAGATTTTTAAATGTATATAGCCTATGTCACTATCACACTTTTGACGAATTTAACGACACCTCATATGTCAAAAACTGTCCAGCCGTTTGGGCTGTAGGGCGTGCCAAACAATTATACACACATACATACTCTTGAAAAATATAACCCTCATTTCGCAGTCTGGTAAAAATTGGCCAAGTATGTGTCGAGCCACTTTCAAGTGTACGGTTCCGTAGTTGCTCGTAACTTCTTGGCCATATATGTGGTGGCTAAACATAGAAACTTATCGTAAGGAGGCGCATAAAAGTATTAAGCCACTGAAATATGAAGCTTTGAGATGCGTTAAAGTTAATAATAATAATTATCGTGTCGCTGATACTCTCCAGAAGTGGAGACATAATCAAATATATTTTCCCTCCATTATGTTAGCTTCACATTTCAGTAAAAAATAAACATTAACAAGCAAAAGGTTGCCATTCTGAATATTAAAAGCTTTGTCAGGAGTTTTTGTTGAGACCATACAACAAGCACCGTTATTCCTAACCTTCAAAACATTGGTCCCGAAAGCTTAGTGTCCAAACAAAAAACACTAGTTGCTCTTTGAGAATAAGAAAATAATAATTAATTATTTATCTTTCCAAATACAAACTAAATATTTCTCAAACGGTTCTCTAAATCAAGTGTCTTTGCTTAAACTTAAAATTGTTTTAAAAGACCTATTCAACTATATCCCACGCAGTAATTTTTTAAACAATGTTGTACACCTTAATACAATAAGTGTATATGTTTGAGCACCACAAACAGGCCCTGGGAGGTGAAGTACCCATCAAAACGTGAAGCATACCGATCATGTCGTCCAGGCTCGGTATGGTGTAGTACCCGGGGCGGGTCAGCTTCACGCCGGCGGGGTGCGGGGGCATCTCGCGCGGGGGGACGTTCTCCTCTTCAGACACTGGAAGTTTACATACATGTTATACTATAGCAGTTATTTTCGATCCTTTTCATGGCACGACCCCATTATTAAGTCAAAACATGTCGCACCAATGTAAAAAATAGGAGTGTTTAGAAATTGGTATCTAATTTATTTATATAAGATTAAATAAGAAACCAAAAATTCGCACACGGGTGGGATTTGAACCCACGACTTTTGGCTAACCGGGCCAACGCTCTTACCAACTGAGCTACCGTGCACTAGTGTGAAATTCTTGATCCCTTTTGAATACGTCATTGCGTGACGTCGGCGACATCTACCCGAGCTGTATTGCAACAGCAGTGGGTTTTTTGGTTTCTTATTTAATCTTATATAAATATGAAAGAACACTATGAGTGTTAAAGATATTAAAAAGTATCTAATTTATTTATTTTTCAATATTGGAAAACACAACAGATTACAAGACTTAAAACTATAACTAATAACAAAGGTTTTGCTACAGGAAAGAAATCATTAACATGTTTTCGCAGCAGGCATTTTGGGAAAACCCGGCCAAGTGCGAGTCGGACTCGCACGCAAAGGGTTCCGTACCATTAGCTTACAACATTAGACAGTATAGGAAAAAAAGTATATATTTGTATTTATTTATAATTTCAAAAGTATTCATCACAGGATACCCGAAACAATTTTAAATAAGAGTTTCCGCGGCTGTTTCTTTACGTAATTGATTTGAAGTTTATAGGTCCAAGACTTTAGAAATTACAGGGGGGGGGGGGGGGGGAACCACGTAAACGACTTTGGCGGGCTATATCTCGCAAATGGTAAAGCTGATAAAAAGTGTAGTATGGAAACCCTAGCTTATTTTCATAGTCCTTTTCAACGATACCCCACACAAGGGGGTGCACTCAAAAAAATAATTCACCCCCCTTTTACATGTATGGGGAGGTACCCTTAAAAAGGGGTAATTTTATTTTTTTGTATATTTAAAAATGAGATCTATATCTGAAGTATCCTCGAACCAAGTTACATGCAAATCAGTTCATAAACGTAGAAGATATTCTGCTGTGACAGACTAGGACGGACGGACTGAACGATCTTATAAGGGTTCCTTGTCGGACTACGGAACCCTAAAAACCAACTGAAATCGTGATTATTTCAAGTGCTAAGAAACAACTTACAAACTGAGTATAAATAGGTTATGATCTAGGAATATTCTTGCTTCGTCTTTTCATACACTCCTAAAACGAATCAGGTTATAGTTGAAGATGTCAATATTGAGCTATATCGGTTGAACATATAAATATCACAAGAGTTCTCTACATTAAAATATTTCAAGTCATAATAATGGGTGAACTTTAGAAGAAAGTTTACTTAGTAATTAAGACTACGTTAAAATTAATATTAATTGCCAAATACCAGGCTATAATATGAAATCTACCAATAAGATTCAACGCTGTCTTGTAGTCTACACTACAAACTGGACTCTACCGCTCTACGTCTAAGGTTCAATGTCGTCTAACCGTAAACGCCTTGTATCTGGTGCGCGATTTTCTCACACGAGCAGTGGTGTTGTGCGCCCCCGCGATGGCAACAGAACTGGAGAGGCTCGGCTGTGGGACCTTCGGGAGAGGAGACAGGATAGGTCGGAATAAGGATTAAGGATGAATTAATTAAATGTATAAATATAGGACTGAGGATTGACCTCGGACCACAGTAATGGAGACACCACAAAAATCAGCGTCCGAGCTACTAGATAACAAGGGTTATTTTATTGGTTGTCCAGTAAATCATTTAACTACAGACAGATTAGTCACATAATGCCTATAAATTTTCTCTAGTTAGCAATTTCCATGATATAAACATTTATTTAGCTTATATTTATAAAAACCGGTCAAGTGCGAGTCGGACTCGCGTGCGAAGGGTTCTTTTAACTTAAAACATTAGACAATATAGGCAAAAAAAGTTTATTTTTTTTTTATATATATAATAATTTCAAAAGTATTCATCACAGGATACCGGAAACAATTTTAAATAAGAGTTTTCGCGCCTGTTTCTTTACGTGAGTGATTTGAAGTTTATAGATCCAAGACTTTAGTAATTACAGGGGGGGGGGGGGACACCCATGGTAAAGCTGAAAAAAATTACCCTGCCTTATTTTCATAGTCCTTTTCAACGATACCCCACATAAGTGGGTGCACTCAAAAAAATAATTCACCCCTCCTTTTACATGTATGAGGAGGTACCCTTAGAACGGGGTAATTTTAATTTTTCGTATTTTATTTATTTATTTTATTCGTTATTCTGCTGTTGCAGACAAGGACGGACGGAACGGACGGACTGAACGATCTTATAAGGGTTCCTTGTCGGACTACGGAACCCTAATAAGACGCCTAAATCAATATTATCTTGTCACTTGAAAATGGTAACAAAAACCCCAAAATAATAAAACATTAAAATCAATATCTCAAAACTTTCACTGTAAATAAGAATTTACATTAATATTAACTATATTTACTTTAATATTATTCTGACGGATAGTAGGGCCGGATGCAATATAACTAATCTGCAGTTAAAGGATTTTAAGGATATTAATATAAATATGTTTCCTGCTTCAATACTGAAAATAGGCACTCACACGACAGCGAGTCCTGGCTCTGTTTCTCGGCGCTGGAGGGCGGGCGGACTCCCAGTTCCCTCACAGAGTTCTCCGCGCTCTCGTGCTGCGATGACAGCGGTTTACGAAGCGGTTTAGTGGTCAGCCAACTGGCCCGCCTCTCTGAAGTTTGGTTAAGAATTTCTTTGTCTGCAAAGAAAGCAAAGTAAGTTTAAATACAGAACCAAAAATTCGCAAACGGGTAGGATTTGAAGCCACGACCTTTGACTAACCGGGCCAACGCTCTTACCAACAGAGCTACCGTGCAGTCAACCGTACCGTCAGTCATATTAATAAGTCAACATTAAACTTAAGATACCGTTCAGTTTAACTTAACATTAGTTGCCTCACTAACCGATGCCGGGCCTGTGTATCTTCCCGCGTAGGTAGCAAAAATGTACAGTCGACCAAATTGAATCATGACCCACCTTATGGTCATTTTTCTACCGTCATTCTATACAAGTAGGTTGAAATTCGCTTGAACATACATTTACTAGAAACGAACTTGTTATCATTTTATTAGACACTGACAGTTACTGACAAGGCTATGATCGCTATCTGTACGAATAAGTTAAGTATGAAAATCGGCGAGAACTTAGGTAAGGGTTGCAATGCAACACACAGGTAGGTAGGTTGATATTCGGGATTCGGCACAGCCGGGCGCCGAGTCTGTATCGGGAACAAGTTTCTTTATAAAAGTTCCACTGGAACTTGTGTTAGCCATGATGAAATAAAACAGTATACTTAGTTGAAGAATATAATATTTATTTTACGTACATATTTAACAAGTGGCATTAAATTGGTAAAGTGAAAAGTGACCCGATTAGACGACTACAAATGTCACTTCCCCAATCCAAACCCCACAAATTTTCTATTGGATTAAGGGGACCTAGACGGCCATGGAATAAGAGCGAATTTATCTTTATGCTGGGTAAACCAATTCGTGACAATTATGGCAGTATGCACTGGACAGTTATCATGAACAAAGGAGAATACTGGCACTTCTTCACGCAAGTAAACTGACAAAGTCGGTAACATTGATTCTTCCAATAAATTGACATAGTTTATAGCGTTATGACGAGGAGAAATTTGAACAAGTTCTCCGACACTTCCGGCATCCATCTAGGCACACAAGTTAGCTGAAATTCAGCCGGATAATTGGTTGGGCACTACATGATCTTCTGTGTATCGCGTGTTATCGTAACGCCACGAAGTTAAGCCATGTTGAGAAGAGTGAAATGATTTCTCGTCTGTAAATATGTCATTCGTAATAGTGTTGCATTTCTGTTCTCTGTTGGTTCGTGATTCAACGAACGCTATGATTATGTCAGCGTCTGTCTTCGACGGTACCCTCTTTAGCATGCCGTCTTATACAGGTTCTGACTGTGTTCCGACTTATTCTTAGCTCTTTGTTCTGCCAAATTGGCCATTATACGACTTGTTTGTAAATATTAACTTAGATTTTTATAAAATTTCAGACTTACTAGGTATACTTGACATCTGACACATGACGTTTTTTATTTTTTTAATTATAATACATTTTTCTTCGTAGTGAAAAGAGTTTGGATTATGGACTTATTTTAAATTCATATAAAGACTGGTTTATCTAAAACATGTCTAGTGCAGTGATAATAAAGGTTAAACTTGCATAGATCTCTGACCCGTAATGACGCATTTTTATTCATATTTAAAACGTACTATGTGCAACATGCATGACAGCGAAGAAAACCTTACTACATTTATGAATACAAAGGAATAATCGGCAAAGTGGGTCATGATTCAATTTGGTCGACTGTACCTACGCGCGGCGACCCCTAGGTAAGGGCCTAAACAAGTTGTGTGTCGCTAGCCGGCAGCGACACGCTCCTGCGTTTTATTCACCGGCGGTGCGCGACACTAGGTTGCTGGTTGGACGAGCGTGAATAAAGTCCTAGAAAGATGCGCCAGATGGCGTAAGTAGCTTCTTGTGGCAGTCAACCCTATCGCGTTGCGTGATAGTACGTCACTGAATAGGTTTAGTGTATTATGAATCATATTCCAGAGTTATAAGAATGAAATTATCTAACATTGTTTTTCCTGCGGTGTCTGCACGAAAATGTGCTTGAGTCAGAGGCGGACTGAATTACACCATATCGTTAACAACATTGAGTATATATTTCTTTGAATTTCATTGCAAAGTCATACTTCTGTACGGAGTACTAGTACTTATTCTGTGCCGATGCTCTTACGGTAAGGGAAAACATCGTGAGGAAACCTGCACATTCACCAGACTGAATGTGGAACCATTATCCAAACTGTTCAGATTCCTCTGGTAACAGGGTCACGGTCAAATGGCAGCCGCTCCACTGTAATAACCTAATCTGCCACATCCTGGATTATGGTCAGCGGACCCTGTGCACTCGCGTGCAAGTGCACAGTGCCGGGATAACGCTAAGATGATGATGATGACCGTTTATGTGTGTTCATTTTCGTGTGTTATGCGATGGCCATTTTTCCATAAAAGAGTTTTTCCAAAATGTTAAATTATCATCTTCATTTAAATTAAGAGTCAAAAACACGGGCAAGAATTTGCTTGCATTTACTAGAAAAAAACCTGTCGTTTCAGATGCACGAACCACGAACCGAATACAGTAATAGCGGGTAAACACCCAAAAAATAAGAAGATATTTTATTCTGGACACACTGGATAATCCATACTAACATTATAAAGACGAAAGATTTCATCGTTTGTTTGTTCTGAATATGCTCCGAAACCACAGAACCGATTTATATGAAATTTGGTACAGAGATAGTTTGAGACCCTGGGAAGGACTTGGCGACTTTTTGTAGCGATATAATCATTAGGGGGGTGAAATGCGGGATGAAAATTTGTGTGGAAAATCCGACTTTTGGCGCGGGCGAAGTCGCGGGGAACTACTAGTAGCTCCATAAAACAAGTGGCACTTTCCGACCTAAATTGAATCAATTATTATTGAGTTTGACCGTCTTCCTTACCTAAATTTGGATATATCCTCGACGTGGGCTCGTCTGCGGGTTTGTCTTTATCGCTCCACGACACTTTGGACCCGCTCAGCCAGCTGCCATTTTTGTCCGCACTCGTATCTACGTCTGAAACAAACAATTAATTAATACATCATAAGTGCTTGTGGCGTAATGGTCGCACTGCTCTGGTGCGGTGGTGCGGGATTCGAACCCGCAAAGGGGAAAATGTTTGTGTGATGAGCACGAGCATTTGTATCTAAGTCATGGATGTTTATAAATGTACATAAGTATGTCTGTCAGTTATCCTAGTCATCATAGCACAAGCTCACGGTTAGTTTGGGGCTAGGTAATTGGTGTGTTTGTTGAAACAATTTATTATATTATTAATAGCAAAATTTTTCACTAGATATAAACTCACTGTTATTATCATTGAAGTTGACAGCTCGCTTAGCTCGCTCGGCTTGCTCGCTGGCGGCGGGGACGTCGGTCGAGTCTTTATCTGTTTCGGTGCGCGATCCGTTTACCTGCGGCTGGGATGGCTGCTCTTCTACGGATCTGGGAGAAAATATATAAATATGTATAGTAAAATATAACCTATGTTAATTCAAAAACCATTTGAAGATTTTACGATCTTAAGCACTGTAGCGTCCCAATCCGCTTACGCTTCCGCTACCAATTATGAGCTTGAACCATACGCAAACATCGTACGATGATCAGGTGATTTTCGCATCTACGCATAGCTATACTTGCGCACATGACTTCGCTCCACCCAACTACAATATGGCTGCGCGTGCGCTTTTGTTATAAGCTCCGCCCCTGCGGCCGGACATAACATGGAGGCGCACGCGCTTTTGTTTCTATCCTGCGTGACGTCACACTGGACAGCGCTTGCAAAATGGCCACCTAGTTTCAAGCTCCCACTACGACCGAAGATCATCGTGCATAAAAGGACGACGGACCACAGCTGGATGACTCACTCACTCTGCATTCGCCTTCGTAATTAGCATAAGTTAAAGATTTAATAACTGTACTTATATTATTTATCTCAATAATTATTTTTATCGAGTGAGACTTCTTTTATTTACATTTTCCTGTTAGGCTTTGCATTCATTTCAATTAGTATCATCAAATAGTGTAAAATTAATATCTGAATTAAATAACATAGGAATCCTAGGAAACATTTCATAAAATACCTAGGGTTCCTATAGCACTATTTCGCTATTTATATTTACTCAGAAATATAAGGAGAGGTTTATTTTTACCAAAATACAAACAATATAAAACCACTTTACATACAGAATTCATTTATGTTCAACACAGATTAATCACATCATGCTGTAATATTTAAAAAAAACAGGTGAAAATCTTGTTTACGAAATCCATTTTTTTTATAAATTATTAATTCAGTGTAATTGTTACTATCTTACTGAATAAAAGTCTACCATCTTGTGACCAACTTATCCATACCCTATTTATAGCAAATAAATGAATTTGAATTTGAAAGAAATTAATAAAATTTTGTATTACGCTAGCAAAATTGTAACAGAATCCTAATGAAGGACTTTGTATATGTTGATAGATGGCTCTATTCATCTAAGTTATATAAATATTGTGTCAAAATGATTGAGCTTAAAACAAAACAAATCAATGTAATATTATGTGTACAAAAGTAGACGTACCTACGTTAAAATATAGCTAGTTTCGAAATGCAGTAATAAGTAAAATTAAATGGAAAAAACGTCTTGATGATCTTAAAATTGTCATAAAATGACCTGTCAGTACGCGTGAATCAAACACATGCTAAACATAAACATTATAACATAATAAAGGCAAAAACTTGCCTTTTTCTTAAATAAAAATCTACCTGACTTAAGTGGTTGACGCCATCTACCGGATTATTAAGTACTGATTTTTGTCACTAGGAAAATCCCTCATTGAATAACAACATTTTGACAGCTCTTATATGGACAAAATGTCAAAATCAAGCTAGTGTGTGTTTGAGTGTGTGTGTGTGTGTGTGTGTGTGTGTGTGTGTGTGTGTGTGTGTAAATATCTAAACATACCTGTTAGTGCGGTTCTGCATATCGCTATGTTGCGAGTGGTCCGCGCGCAATACTAGTCGCTTCCTGCTCGGTTTCAAACTCAATTTATCTTCTAGACTGGCGTCTGATTCTTCTAGACCGTCGAAGAGGGATTTCTATGGAGAGGGGTAATTGTTTTATTACATCGTTAAGTTTAAATTAGTCTGCTAGTGTTCAGCACGATGGCTTCTACCCACCTTGATCCTGGGTCGGGCCAAGATTGGTTTTTAGGTTTTCAGCCATGAAATATCTCAGAAACCCGGAGTACACTACCACAGTTTTGACAAATTCAAAGACACCTAATATGTAAAAAACTGTCCAGCTGTTTGCCAAACAATTATACACACATCATTTACTCGAAAAACATAACCCTCTTTCCACAGTCGGGTAAAAAGAGAGTGCACCTGAGTGTTGAGAACACACTTGTGCACTATAATATCTCCTGCGTGCCTTGATCTCTGTTGGGATTGGTTGTTGTAGTCGAAATTCATTTTTATTTGTAATGATTTGTTAATTTTTTATTATTTTTTAAACTCACATTACACGGTAGCTCAATTGATAAGAGCGTTGGCCCGGTTAGCCAAAGGTCGTGGGTTCAAATCCTACCCGTGTGTGAAATTTTTATTTTATTTAAACGTATAAAAATGGGTTTGCTATTGACTCTTGACTAAGCCAGACGTGGCGTAGAGTCGTCGGTAGAGCAAGCTCAACCAGAGCCTTTTTTTTAATTAATAGGCAGACATTTGACCGCAATCTCACCTGATGGTAGGCGACGATGCGGGCGAGGATGGGACATGTCTGTCTAGGAACAGATTATTCAATCCTTTCTGGCACTCCTACTCACCGACGTAAAAGTACGTGCTTATTTTAAGAGGGTAGTTCAGAAGCGACTTCCCGAATACTGCCCCATTACCTTATCTGTAGGCAGCGGCTGAAGCTTCAGCCTAGCGCCAGGCGAGGTGACCTTGTACCCGCTATTGTCTAGTACTGCCTTCACTGCGGCCGGGTTGGTCGGCTTGAGAATGTCTTCGGCTGTTGACGCTGTAACAAACGTTTTAAATTAAAAATAATCTGACTGCCTCGTTGGTCTAGTGGTCAGCACGCTGGGTACTATCCGCGAGGTCCCGGGTTCGAATCCCGGGTCAGGCCGAGAGTGTTTGGGTTTTTCTGTCTTGAAATTACTCAGACACAGCTCCGGAGTAAGGAAGTTGGTGGTGTTAACACCCCCGTGCCTCAGAAAGCACGTTAAGCCGTTAGTCCTGCGCCTGATCTCTCTACGGTCATGTCGGACTGCCGTCTCACCGAATTATGAGAGTGAAGGAACAGAGAGTGCACCTGTGTATTGCGCACACACTTGTGCACTATAATATGTCCCGCGCAGTTGGCTAATCTCTGTTGAGATAGGCCGCCGTAGTCGAAATTCGGCTAGGAGGACATTAATTAAAATCTTCTTAAATTCATTATATGTGCTACCAGGCCCGTGTCACTCCCCGCGTAGGTAAAAAAACGCGCGGCGACCCACCGTGGTGAGCTAATCGAGTTGGGTGTCGCGAGCGAGCAGCGACACGCGCGCGCGTTTTGATCACCGGCGACTCGCGGCACTACGTTGCTGGCTGGACGAGCAAAGTGCTAGAGGGGTGCGCTAGATGGCGTTAGTAGCTTCTTGTAGTAGTCAACACTAGATAGCGTATCATGATAGGACGTCACAGAATAGGTTTAGTGTATTATGAATCATATTCCAGAGTTATAAGAATGAAATTATCTTGCAATGTATTTCTGTAAGTGTCTAAACGAAAACATGCTTGACTCTGAGGCCAAGAAATTACACCATATGTAATCATTGACTACATTCGAGTAGATATTTCTTTAAATTTCATTGCAAAGTCAAACTTCTATACGTAGTACTAGTACTTATTCTGTGATCGTGCATAACATGGGGCACCTAAACTGTTAAAATTTAAATAACAACAACGGCGGGATGTCAATTATGTATGTCGAAAAGGGAAAAGTCTTCAAATTATTACAATTTCTGTATCATTTGAAAGGTCTTGTAAAACGTGACAAATTTACTTTGTATTTCAATCCTTTTTAACGGCAGTAATGTTTTGAAATTTTTAATTTTTCATATTTTATTGATATTTTCACATTTTCGATTGATTTTTGTTTATTTTTCTTTCTGCCTACTTCCATCCCAATCGGTCTAGCCACACAAGTATTGTCACTCACCGGTCTGCGGCAGTAGATGCTTGAAGAGCGGCTCGTCGCCGTAGGGTCGCGCGGCGAGCGCCAGTATCTGCGAGTGGTAGTCCGTGCTGCCGCCAGGAACCGCGCTACTGGGAACAAACGATCACTTTAATATGTATGATTATCATCATCATAGCGTTATCCCGGTTGTGCACTCGCACGCAAGGACCCAGGGTCCGCTGACCGTGATCCAGGATGTGGCAGATCAGGTAATTACAGTGGAGCGACTGCCATCTGACCTCCGTGATCCTTTTAACAGGGAAGCCTGACCAGTTAATAGGGATGATCACTATCCATAAATAATTCCAATAACCTACATATTTTTAGAAATAAAATAAATAAAACACTCGACTGCAAAAAATTATATACTTTTTAAAACGTCTTTTTACTGGCTTTCATATTGCTGTGATAAGGAAAAAAACAATGCCCCTTATAATTAAATTCTACCACTTTGTCGGTATAGTTAGTATACCACCAAAAACACCTACAAAATTACAGCTTACTAGTACAAACGCTCTCTTTTCAAAACCTCAGACACACAGACAGACGGACATGAAGAAACTGTAAGAGTTCCTTGTCAGGACTACGCTACAAAGTAAATCCGGTATTGGCTGTCAGCTTTCCATGTTAGTCTAATATTTAGATGCCAAGTATTTTTTTCCGAAACGAAGTCGCACGAAGTCAGTCTAATTAAATATTATAAAAAATACTTACTTGCCCAGAGTAGTATTGTTGGCGTTGAGTCCTAGGCCACCCAACGAGGAGTTATTCCCGAACATGCCGCCTCCTAGCCCGCTGTCTAGGCCTGAATGATAATAATACATGGTGTTTTTTTTAAATATATTATTATTTATTTCTTTATTAAGGAAACAAACAGCTGACTTAAAAAGGTAACAAATTAGCTTATACACTAGCATTTAAAGTTTCCAATGCTAACTTTTACAATAAGTGCCAATAAGAAGACATAATATGCGAAAAGTAAGGCAACATGCAACTTTTTTTTTACATCCATACATGAAAACTTTTACAAAAAAGATGTTTTTTTATAGTACGTGCCAGATTAACGTGCATAAAAGGTCGTTCACCTTGACAGCTAAAACCTTGTGACACGTATCATTTGTCTTTCTAACTAGCGATTATTACGACTTTTGATTTTTGGGTTCAAGGTCGACCCGTACCAAGGTTCATTTGTTAGACAGATTCGTATCGGCTATACGGCTATAGTTAGGGTCGCCGCGCTTCGCATATTGGCGTGCAGTGGTACACGGGTGACGGTCTGCAGGGGTCAATGACTTTTTATGCACCGTTAAATGGCACGGACTATAAACAATTACTTTTGCTATATCAGGTCAAGGATTTCCGCTAGAAAGATGTGATACACAGGGTGTACAGTAAAAAGGACAATCCTTTAACTACATATTAATCACAATACGGACGTCGCGAAAAAAATTAATATGTGCCGTCCAATAAATAACTTATAGATAAGTTACATCATGCAATCCTACATTGGAAACTCTTAACATTTTCAATATATTTCATATTTGTATGGTTATTCAAATATATATCAATTTTTAAAAGATCTAAAGATTAGATATTGCAATTGAAAAATTATTGCCCTAGACGGGAATCGAATCCGCGTTCATCGCAAATCGGGCGATAGCCTAGACCTCAGACGTTGGCAAAGCCAGGCTAAATTTTCAATTCAATTTCTAATTATTCCAATTTTGAGTGCAATACCTAACCTTTGGAACAACATCTTGTGTCATCATCTCATCAACAACTCGCTTTGATTCGGCACAAAAATTATCTGTCATTTCTTAGAGAATGTAAAGTCCAGCTTACTTTTATTATGGAGGTCAGTGGTATGCGTGCATATGTATGTATGCCTAGCGTATACGTTACCAGTTCTGAAGGTAGTGTTCTGCTGCGGGAACAGCGAACTTCCTCCGAGCCCGAAGGCGGTAGCCCCGGGCTTCTGCGGTTGAGCGAACGTGCTTTGAGTTCCGCCCAGCGTGCCCAGACCGCCCGTTCCTATGGGAGGTGCAAATTAGGATGTTAGGCCACTAGGGTTCCTTGTAAAACGCATTTTAGAATTATAGTTATCTTTATAACTAAAGCAATTTGTTTGCAAGTTTTTACGAAATTGAATTAAATTTCGCTTACAAAAACAACCGGCCAAGTGCGAGTCAGACTTGCGCAAGAAGGGTTTCGTACCATTATCTATAATACAACAGTAGACTTATGACCTTTATTTAGTTTATAAATACGAATACGAGCCCCCCTAAATTTTTTATTTTATTTTAATTTAATCATTTATTTTTAATGTGAATATACATAATAATATTTTGTGAACATTTCCAGCGTCTACCTGTTGCCATTATTAATATAGAGCAAAAAACGGTAAAATCATGTTTGTTGTATGAGAGCCACCCTTAAATATTTATTATATTCTGTTTTTAGAATTTGTTATTATAGCGGCATCATCTATAAAAAGAATCTTGTTAATACTCGTACCATATTGCGTCATTAGTACGTTAACATTTAAAATAATGTTTTATATTTCTGAATCATTTGCTAATTTTTAACCACACTAAAAAATTATCAAAAAAACGATTTAAAGGATTGACAATTACCTACTTCCGCAAAAAGTAACTTAAACATAAACAAAAGTTCATTTTCTAAAACTGTATCGTTCCGACTGTGGTCTAGTGGTCAGCACGCTGGGTACTATCCACGAGGTCCCGGGTTCGAATCCCGGGTCGGGCCGAGAGTGTTGGGTTTTTCTGTATATACATGTATTTTCGCTTAGATTTTCACACGCCCACAAGATAATACGTTTTAAGCGTTACAATAAATTTAAAAATATTGGTTATAAATAAAAAAAATATATTTAATTTTGTTTTTTAACTTAACACACTGTCTCGAATGATTATTCAATATACTCCCATATTTTGTTTGTTTCCCTGCTTCTTTGTTAATTTCCAAGTTTTTGTTCTATTAAACCAGGCAGGGCGTGTCTCCCGACTCTGTAGACGATAAGTGTTCAGGTGCGGCAGGGCGTGTCTCCCGACTCTGTAGACGATAAGTGTGCAGGTGCGGCAGGGCGTGTCTCCCTACTCTGTAGACGATAAATATGCAGGTGCGGCAGGGCGTGTCTCCCGACTCTGTAGACGATAAATGTGCAGGTGCGGCAGGGCGTGTCTCCCGACTCTGTAGACGATAAATATGCAGGTGCGGCAGGGCGTGTCTCCCGACTCTGTAGACGATAAATGTGCAGGTGCGGCAGGGCGTGTCTCCCGACTCTGTAGACGATAAATGTGCAGGTGTGGCAGGGCGTGTCTCCCGACTCTGTAGACGATAAGTGTGCAGGTGCGGCAGGGCGTGTCTCCCGACTCTGTAGACGATAAATGTGCAGGTGCGGCAGGGCGTGTCTCCCGACTCTGTAGACGATAAATGTGCAGGTGTGGCAGGGCGTGTCTCCCGACTCTGTAGACGATAAGTGTGCAGGTGCGGCAGGGCGTGTCTCCCGACTCTGTAGACGATAAATATGCAGGTGCGGCAGGGCGTGTCTCCCGACTCTGTAGACGATAAATGTGTAGGTGTGGCAGGGCGTGTCTCCCGACTCTGTAGACGATAAGTGTGCAGGTGCGGCAGGGTGTGTCTCCCGACTCTGTAGACTATAAGTGTGCAGGTGTGGCAGGGCGTGTCTCCCGACTCTGTAGACTATAAGTGTGCAGGTGTGGCAGGGCGTGTCTCCCGACTCTGTAGACTATAAGTGTGCAGGTGTGGCAGGGCGTGTCTCCCGACTCTGTAGACTATAAGTGTGCAGGTGTGGCAGGGCGTGTCTCCCGACTCTGTAGACTATAAGTGTGCAGGTGTGGCAGGGCGTGTCTCCCGACTCTGTAGACTATAAGTGTGCAGGTGTGGCAGGGCGTGTCTCCCGACTCTGTAGACTATAAATGTGCAGGTGTGGAAGGGCGTGTCTCCCGACTCTGTAGACTATAAGTGTGCAGGTGTGGCAGGGCGTGTCTCCCGACCGTGCAGACGATATGTATTTAAGTGTGTCAGGGCGTGTCTCCCGTGTCCCACACTCACCGAGCGTCGTCGCGTTGAAGCTGAAGGCGGGCGCGGCGGCGGGCTGCTTCCCGAAGGGCGCGCTGCCGCCGAACAGCCCGCCGCCCGACGACACGCCGCCGAAAGCGCCAGGGAGACTCGTGCCGAACGCTACACAAAACACATAAGTAATGTATATAAGTTTCAATAACAAACCAAACATTCACACACTAGGATTTCATCCCGCGACCTTTTGGCTAACCGGGCCAACGCTCTCACCAACTGAGCTACCGTGCAGTCCTTCTACCTGTGAGAAATTCCTGATCTTTGTTGAATACGTCATTATACATACACCCGAGCTGTATAAAACATAATTATTGAAGTAACAAAACAGCCGGCTGCAAAAATTTACATTTTCGAAATATATATATTTGTAATATTTGTTTGATTATGTGTTGTTGGCTTTGTCTTGGTCCGGAATACAATATTAAATATTGAAATATGATATCTATACATATAATAAAACAGTAAAACCAATGCATCTGTACATTGAGTATTTTTACCAAAAACTAATTAGGGATGATGCATTGATTTTTTATATATAATAAATCAATGTGGTGATGTTAAAATAGTAACAGAATAGGAATCTACAACTTTTAGTTTTTTTTGTCTGACACACTTGATTTCCGGAACTAGTGACCGGATTTGAATGAAACTTTTTTTTATTGTTTAGCTATTGAGTCTTGACAAATACTAAGCTATAACTTTCTGAAGAACGGAGTACCTGACGTGGAACCTTAGCAGTACAATTAAACTAAGATATGAAAGTAGCGCCTTAAGAAAAGTTATTCAGCGTGATGATCATTTTCTATTGACGTTCACAAATCGAAGGTCTGGAGCAACTGATATGCTAATAGACTGATTTTCAAAATCCCAAGGTAATCCTACTGTCTCCAAGTTACGATCTGATGACGGAAACCTGGAGAAATCGAGAGAATCCTTCATATCTTATAGGCATGTATTATATCTAATATGCTACAGCATAAATTTAGGTATTTAAGCGTTTACATACAGGAGCCATAATTTTATGGTACTGACCTTAACGCTAAGTAGTTCGTGGATACTTTCACCAAAGACAGTGTCGAAATTACTGTATTAAAGTCAATTGGCACTATTTTTTATTCTACTTATCACTTACTAACGAATAGTCTTACTTACTTTACGATAGTAGTAACTTACAAACCGACCGTTGATTAGGCTAGGGACACAATAAATAGATGCTAAACCACATTCATCTATTGGGAGGTTTAAGTCTGACTTTTTTCTGAACACTTAAACCTAAGGTTTCCTATATATTTTATTACAAACGAATGATGATGATGATGATGTCCTCCTAGCCGATTTCGATTAGCCAACTGCGCAGGACATATTATAGTGCACAAGTGTGTGCGCAATACACAGGTGCACTCTCTGTTACTTCACTCTCATAATTCGGTGAGACGGCAGTCCGACATGACCGTAGACAAACGAATACAGCTTCCTTAAATAAAGTAAACTAAAACGTAAAAAAAAAACCTTTTCACTTTTACTAAGAAATATATAAGACAAAATAAAGTTTTGGAGTCGGTGTCACTGCCATGCGAAATTTTCTTAACAGAGGAGAATGGCGAGGTGATAGTAACCTATCTAAAAAATAGTGCCTATTGACCTTGATTTTTCATTCCCGTCTTCTTCTTACATGGTAGATTAAGATATTATGATCGCTGGATGGCGATGGAAGTATGAAATATTTTGTATCATCGAGAACACGCGGACGAAGTCGCGGGCAACAGCTAGTTCATCAATAAAAAAATATAAATCAAAAACATAATCCAACCGTTTATAAGTTATTATAAATACCAAGAACAAAGTAAACCAAGAAGGTTCCATAACACAACTGACAGCGCACGTCATGTTTTCTATGGTTTGTTTTGTTTAAAATTAACGCAAAACGTTAAAATTCAAGTTGACAGATTGAAAATAAATCTTATTGTATGGATATTATTATGAACAATGCCGTGACTAAGAAGATCTAATCTTTCCCGAAATGCCGTAATGCAATAGGATTCGAAACATGGCAATGCAAACTACGAAAGGTTAAAATGAAGAATTAAACTTTATCATTTTGTATTTATTTTTAAATCATAAATATGTTCTATCAGTGACTGTTCAGCGGAACAAAGTTCGCCGGGTCAGCTAGTAAAGAAATAAATAAATGGTATTTTTACTGGCTTTCATTTGATACCCATATTGCTAAATAATAAATCCCCCCTCCCCTTTATTTCCATTTGCAGACGCTATTATCTAAATGCTATGCCAGTGAGCCTATGTCAATACCACAACGACGAATTCAACGACACCTCATATGTCAAAAATTGTCGGGCCTTTGAGCTGTAGGGCGTGCCAAACAATTATAACGGGTGTTTTTTTTCGAGGAATAGAACTTTAAGTTGGCATTACTTTTCAAGATGGCGACCGATTTGACAGCTGTCAAGTGATTTATTCTCAGTATGGTTTGGCAATTCATCATGAATAGATTCATGCCTGAACAAGGCTTGCAAATTGTGCAATTTTGTTTCGAAAATAATGGTTCTGTGCGGAATACGTATTGCGCACTACGTCCATTTTATCGTCGACAAAATCAGAGCAGTTAATTCGATTAACAACGAACAAAACAACAAACAAAACTGCCGCATTTGGAGTGAAGCTAATCCTCAAGTGTTTGTTGAAACACCGTTACATCCAGAAAAACTGACTGTTTGGTGCGCTTTATGGGCTGGTGGAATCATTGGTCCGTACTTCTATAAAAACGATGATGGTCAGAACGTACAGTCAATGAAGATCGATATATAGCCATGATTACTAACTTTTTCATTCCTGAATTGAACAATCATGATGTCCAGGAGCTGTGGTTCCAACAAGACGGCGCAACATGTCACACAGCTCGTGCCACAGTCAATTTATTTAAAGACACGTTTGGTGACCGCCTAATTTCACGTTTTGGACCTGTGAATTGGCCTCCAAGATCCTGTGATTTAAAACCACTAGACTATTTTCTGTGGGGATATGTAAAGTCATTGGTCTATGCGGATAAGCCACACACGCTTGACCATTTGGAAGACAACATTCGCCGTGTTATTGCCGATATACGACCACAAATGTTGGAAAAAGTCATCGAAAATTGGACGTTCAGATTGGACTACATCCGAGCCAGCCGTGGCAGTCATATGCCAGAAATCATATTTAAAATGTAATGCCACAAGATCATCTTTGAAATAAAAAAAAAATGATGTCAATCGAATAATCCATCGTTGTTTTATTGCAATTTAAACTTTTTACCTGTAAAAAAAACACCCTTTATATACATAGACACATACTCTCGAAAAACATAACCCGCCTTCTGCAGTTGGGTAAAAAAGTAGCCTACGTCCTTTCCAGGGTCTGAAACTATCTCTGTACCAATCTTCTAGCGAAAGCATCATTTTACAAGTTGAATTTATTCTGTAATGAATAACTACTTGGTCAACTGTTGCAATACAGCTAAGGTAGATGTCGCTGACGTCACGCAAAGTGGATAGACTGCACTGTAGCTCAATTGGTAAGAGCGTTGGCCCGGTTAGCCGAAGGTCGTGGGTTCAAATCCTGCCCGTGTGTGTTTCTTATTAAAAACTTATAAAAACTAATTTAAGATGGCATCGTGAACAAGAAGTTAAGTTCACATCCAAAGATAGCTGACAAATAAAAGCTATTATAATATTCAACTGCACTTGACGACCTCCGTAGCTGAGTGGCTCGTTCATGGTGTCACTATCTCTGATGGTGTCACTATCTCTGAGGTCCCGAGTCCGATCAATATGGAAATTCTCATTTTCTATATTGTCTCGAGTCTGGGTTTTGTTGTACCACCGTTGTTTTAGATTACCTTATCACAAGTGTTTAAGCTATTTACTTTGGGATCTGAGTAATGTATGTGATGTTGTCCAATCTCTTTATATAAAAAAATGAATATCTATTTCTCTTGGTCACGCCATCACATGTGAATGGCTGGACCGATTTCACTAATTCTTTTTTGTTGTGTTTGTTATTGACAGGACAAGATTCTTATAAAAGAACAAATTGAGAAAATTGCGCGGAAAATTATAAAATTTAATAATACTTTATCACCATATAAAATTATTTCCAATCAAACCTTAGCGCTTTAGCCAATATAAACTTTTTTATGTAACCTTATGACGTTGACAAAGAATTGACAGAATGTGTGCTGCAAATATCGTCAGAGGATGTAAAAAACCTGAATACTGGGACAGGACGACGTCTGTGGAGTCAGCAAGTAAATAATTATAATAAAACTTACAAGGCGCGGTGGTGCCAAAAGCGGGGGTAGTTTGCTGCGGCTTGGCCTGGAAGAGTCCGCCGCCGCCGCCGAAGGTGCCGAAGCCAGAACTGGGGGTAGTGCCGAAACCGGAAGTCGCCGGTTTCGCGCCGAACAGCCCGCCGGTCTGCGGTCATACAACTTAATAGTAGAGATACCGCAAATTTATTTTACTTTTTATAATTATTTAAAAAACAAGTGTGCTATTTTGAAATAAAATAACCAAGATTTTTTTGGTAACAAGAAAAACTTTGCTTATTTAGGGTTCCGTAATCCGACAAGGAACCCTTATAAGATCGTTCAGTCCGTCTGTTCCGTCCGTCCTAGTCTGTCACAGCAGAATATCTTCTACGTTTATGGACTGATTTGCATGTAACTTAGTTCGAGAATACTTCACATATAGATCTCATTTTTAAATAAAAATAAAAAAAAAAACCTTTTTAAGCGTACCTCCCCATACATGTAAAGGGGGGGTGAATTATTTTTTTGTGTGCACCCCCTTGTGTGGGGTATCGTTGAAAAGGACTATGAAAATAAGGTAGTAAATAAAATAAAAATATAAACTTTTTTTTGCCTATACTGTCTAATGTTTTAAGTTAATGGTACGGAACCCTTCGCGCGCGAGTCCGACTCGCACTTGTTTGTCTATGGAATCCTTCCACGAACCTATTGATATAATAATATTCAAGCACAACCATCCGAGATCAGCCAATTGCGCGAGAGATATTATAGTGCCCAAGTATTTGCGTAATACACAGTTGCACAAACCAATCATATTTTGGCGACAGCTAGTGTTGTAAATCTACCGCATCTTACCGTAGTTAAAAGGTAGACTACAGTAGACTTCGGTAAATTACGGTAAGATACAAAGGAATCAGTAGATTACATTTTTTAAAAAGAAATCAAGAAAATCACTATAAATTCGTAATAAAGAGAAAATAAAAAAATTGATTTAACAAAATAATAATTATTATTTATTTGCACTAAAACAATAGATCCATTATGAACATAAAAGTAAAAAAAAATCTATCAATTTTCTGATACACAATGTCAAAATCATTTAAAATTAACTTAATTGTAAAGGGGATTGAAACTTCGTGACAAATCGACCCCGACGTCATTTTGTTTTTTATTCAAAATCGCGACCCACGTTGAAAGTAATGTGTGGATAGAGGATGCATAGAGGAACAAAAAATGACAAGTAACATGGTACCCTAAAGGGTCACTATATATACCGAGATATTTGGAGGTAATGATCGACTTATACTATTTGAAACCTACGTTATGTACCGTATGAAACGGTAGTCTAACATTATTTACCGTAGTCTACCGGTGCCTACGGTCGATTAACAACTTTAGATTGCATCAGGGGGTTAATTACGTAACTCTGTTGCTAACAATTCAGGATTGAAATCGGTTGAAAATGTTATATTTGACAGCTCCAGTTACTCTGTTAAGCTGGCCATTTACGGTGACTTCAAAAAATGACTCCACTCACTAACATAAAAATAATCTGAAAACTGACTTTAATTTAGTGCTGCCAGAACGTGAGCAATTCCCTAAGCAAAGGGGACTTTCAGTTTTTTTAATTTAGTAGGTAAAATGGGCGGGAAGGTCCTAGAACTGGTAAAATATGGGCAATTGTGGAAAAAAAAAATATAACTTAAGTAACTTTTTTAGTACTTTTGCCTATAGCCTAGATTTTAATTACCGATATTGGAAACGTAAAATTTTAGTCGTACTTCAGCCCGACTAATTAGTTTAACTGGCCGTAAATGGCCAACTTTAGCAACAAAACTTTGATTGAAATAATTTCATTCAAAGTTACATAATCCACTACCTTGTTTAGGGGTCTAGTTACATTCGCTTACCTGGTTCTGTGTGTTGGTCCCAAAGCCGAAAGCCGAGGAAGTGTTGGTGCCAAAAGTCGGCGCCTGTGTCGTTGTTGCACCGAAGAGACCCGTGCCTAGGCAGAAGCAATTAATATTTTAATTTCAATTTATTTATTTATTATAGCGCTAAGAAGTACTTAAAAATTTCGACAGGCTCTGCCAACGCCAGGGTGGCCGAGAGGTTAGGCGATGGCCCGGAATGCGTGAAACGCGGGTTCGATTCCCTCCTCTAGTGGTCATTTTTTCAAGTGCAACAAACTAAAATATGATATTAATCAATAAAAAAATATTAAGGGAGGGTGAACAAAAACCTTAAAGTGTGAGTAAGTGTGTATGATCAATTTTTACGTTACTGATGGACCTGCAGGTGGGACTCGAACCCACGAACGCCGCTATCCGGGCGAATGCTCTCCCAACTGAGCTACCGAAGTCAGTCACTCGATGAATTAATGTAAGTACTAGCTGTCCCAGTGAAAACAGATGCGATGAAATTGCTTAATTATGAAAATGATTGCATGACGTTTTTGGGGGTAGTACAAATAGTACAGTAATAATTGCTTAAGTTATAAATATATAATAAGTTAAGCTGATTTCATTTGTAAAAATATTTCCATTGGATACATGCGGGTACATTCCCCAAGTATTGATGAAGTCGAACGCCGACTCACTGGCGTAGCAAGCACTTGCAAAAATTCGTAGACAGACTAACGTCCTCCGTAGCCTAGTTGGTAAGAGCACTCGCCTGGATAGTGAAGGGACGTGGGTTCGAGTCCCACCGGATGACACAGTCGATTAATTTTTGTAAGTAAAATTTGATTTAATTACGAATAGTGCACTCACTCGGTGTGGCGGTAGTACCGAAGGCGGGCTTGTTGGCGCCAAATAGGCCTGTGGTGTTACTCGCAGGCGTCGCAGACCCCCCGAAGGAAAATGTGCCTGTAACAAGCAAACATATTTATTGAAGCACCAAAACACCCGACTGCAAAAATTATTATATTTTTGCATTTTTCACTGGGTTTCATTTGATACCCATATTGCTATGTTAAGGAAAAAGCAATCCCCCCTCCCCCCTTTTATTTCTCTTTGCGGGCGCATTTTTTAAGTGTATATAGCCTACTAGTGGTTCCCCGCGACTTCGCCCGCAGGAGTTGGATTTTTCATATAAACTTTCATACCCTATTTCACCCTCTTATTTTTTTATATCGCGAGAAAATGTAGCCTATTTCCTTTCAAGGGTCTCGAACTGTATCCATACCAAATTTCATCTCAATCGGTTTAGTGGTTTAAGCGTCAAGAGGTAACAGACAGACAGACAGACACACTTTCGCAATATTAGTATGGATATGGATGTCACTCTCAAAGTTTTGACAAATTCAACGACACGTCATATGTCAAATACTGTCCAGCCGTTTGGGCTGTAGGGCGTGCCAAACAAATATGTACATACATACATATTCTCGAAAAACACATCTGTTTATATCGTCAAAATCGTATGCAGGAAAGTCGCGCACGAACTTATCGAACTATGGTGAGCACAAAAAACAAAGCATTAAAGGAACCGACCTAGTACGAGTCAGACTCGCGCACGAAGGGTTCCGTACCAATATCTACTCCATCTTAGTCATTTTTGTGAATTTATCCTAATGATTTTCTATTTATGATATGATTTTGTATTGACGACCGTCTTGGTGTAGTCGTTCGCGCACCGGACTTCTAAACCAGGCGGTTGCGGGTTCGAATCCCGCAAGGGGCAAATGTTTGTGTGATGAGCACGAGCATTTGTATCTAAGTCATGGATGTTTATATGTATTTAAGCATTTCTATCCGTTATCCTAGTCACCATAGCACAAGCTCACGCTTAGTTTGGGGCTAGCTAATTGGTGTGTTTGTTGAAAAAAAAAATATAAAATTTATTTGGTACAAAATTATCCAATTTCAACGACTATTACTAATAAAGTTATCTTATAAACCTACTAGTGGTTTCCCGCGACTTCGCCCGCAAGAGTTGGATGTTCCATAGAAAACTTTCATCCCCCATTTCACCCCCTTCATGTTTTTATATCGCGACAAAATGTAGCCTATGTCCTTTCAAGGGTTTCGAACTGTCTCCATACCAAATTTCATCTCAATCGGTTTAGTGGTTTAAGCGTCAAGAGGTAACAGACAGACAGACACACTTTCGCATTTATAATATTAGTATGGATAGTTACTTTAAAGTTTATAAAATGCAATATCATCATGATTATTTCAGACTTTACAAGCTAACAGTTATTCTTTTAGAGGGAACGCCCTACTGGACTAAAAAAATTACTTTATAGTTAAAAATTTTGTAAATGGAGTAAAAGCGAAAAATAGTTTTACAAACTCCTAATTCATTTTTAAAGGCTTAATCAACGACACTACACACTATGGGGTAGAGGAAAAAAAAACCATCCCCACTTACCATGTAGGAGCCACTCTAAATTTTTTTTTACAAAAATATATTCTACCACTTTGTCGGCGTAATTAGTACACATAAAATATATTCTACCACTTTGTCGGCGTAATTAGTACACATCAAATATATTCTACCACTTTGTCGGCGTAATTAGTACACATAAAACCTACAAAATTACAGCTTTCTTTTTCTCTTAGCAAAACCTCGGACAGACCTTAGCAAAAGGAAGACATGACGAAATTATAAGGGTTTCATGTCACAAGTACGGAACCCTAACCAGGAAACATAATTGTTGATAAAACAAAGCACCCGACAGCAAAAAATATTATATTATATTTTTGAAATAGTCTTTTTACTGGCTTGCATTTGATACCCATATTGCTATGGTAAGGAAGAAACTAACCCTTTCTCCACCTTTTATTTTCATCTGCAGGCGCCATTTTTTAAATAATAATAATAAATTGTTTCAACAAACACACTAATTAAGTAGCCCCGAACTAAACTAACCAAATGTATACACGCTGAAATTTTAATGGTTGTTTTCCCACAGTAAAGTTAGTGCAGTCTATGCTGTATTGCTTAGTCCGTACAGCTTCTTTTGCTTTAAACATTGATTTCGTAGGGACAGCAGTACCCAAATACGTCAATTCTCGTACAAGAAATTATCTTTTATCACGTTTTTGAGTTGATGATTATTTTTTTGATTACTTTAAAACAAAAATATTGTTAGTTTAAAAAAAAATCCTGCACGATTTGATAGTACTACTAAAGGTTAATCGTTCTGCTGCGGTAAAACAACTGAAATTTCAGCGTGTATAGCCTGTGCATTACTACAATTTTGACGAATTCAACGACACCTCACATGTCAATAATCGTTTGGGCTATAGGGCGTGCCGAACAATAATACATACATACATACTCTCGAAAAACATAACCCTCCTTCCGCAGTCGGGTAAAAACATAACCCTCCTTCTGGCACTGTCGGATCTTCTGACAGACAGGCAGACGGACATGACGAAACTATAAGGGTTCCTTGTGAGGACTACGGGACCCTAAAAAGTACTCACTGGTCTGTCCGAAGCCGGTGTTGGTCCCCAGCGCGGGCGCGCCGAAGACGCTAGACGCGGTCGTCGCGGCCGCCTGACCGAACGCCGCTGTGAACAGAATAAAATAATTATTATGATATATTTTTTCTTCTTGACCATACCTGGGAAATGTTTTGTTAACTGATAATAAATAAAGCAACGTTTTTACAAAAACGATTCAACGAAAAACGACTCCACTTCATCTATCTTATACATATAATAAATCTGTTAAAGGTCGAATTCTGTTTATTGATTTAAAAAACACTTCCTAGGCCTTAGTTTAAGTCAGTAAAAACAATAGAGAATAAAAATGTAGTTTTTGAAATGTTTGTCTGTATAGATGTTAGTATTGTACGGGAGCTCAGTTATTACACATTTTAATTAATAAATCACATTAATTCACAAGAAATATGACTTCGCGTGCAGAGAAAATCGTACGAGTGAGAGGAAAGGTACATGTCAAACACTTGGCGCAAATGCGCGCGCACCGTAGCAAAGGATTACGTTCGGAAATTCCTTACAGTATGTGCGTATGTATGCATAGATCTTAAAAGTTATAGACTCGAAATCTGCTGAACTAATACTGATGTAGCTACCACAGTTTAAATATGTGGTAATCTAGGGTATGTTTCAACTCGATAGTACTAGTGCATCCAGAGATACAGGTCGACCCCTCTGCGCCATACTTCACTGGACAAACAAGAGGCCATGATGACCAAGTCGCGCAATGAGGAAGTCTCCAGCATTGCGCTTTAGATAAAATTTGGCTGAAGAAAACTATGTTTGAAAATTTTAATACTTATATTTTCAAAACGCTATAAAGGGTACAACTCAAAGTAGATGCGTGCGCGCCATGCAATTTCAATTAAAATTATGTTTAGTACCAAAAAATAAAAGTAATATCCTAGCAATTATTTATTTCGCAATCATCTTGGTTTGCTGTACAAAATACGTGGTTCAACTATTTGTCAAGATTTTTTTTCCACACTATAAAGTAAAAGTATAGGTATATCATATTGTGTCAGGCACTCACTGGTTCCTCCGAAGAGCGGTTTGTTCTCCTGAACCTGCGTAGTGAACCCGCCACCGAACATGCCCCCGCCGGTGGCGCCTTTCCGGCCGGCCGTGTAGTCCTCGAGCCGCAACTCTTCCAAAGATTTGGTCTCGTATTCCTACGAAAATAACATCTTTATAATAAAACTGTAGAAGGTCGAATTCTATACAATAATTTAAAAAAAGTACCTCCCAGGCCTTAGTTTAAGTCAGTAAAGTACAAAAATTTAGTTTTTTGAATTTATTGTCTGTATGTTAGTGTATGTATGCATGGGTCTTGAACGTTATAGACTCGGAATATGCTGAACGAATTTTGATGTACCTACCACAGTCTAAATATGTATATATAGCTTTTGTATGTACACCAGTCGGACTGAAGCGATTAACTGATCGTGAATGGCGACCTAACGACCTTTGTAATCGAGCCCAGTGTCTGGGGCCATTAGGTCATATAAGACTTTCTTTTGCCCTCGTTCCCGACGTACCTTCATGCAGGTGATGCAGTGATGCTTAATATTAATGTTCTGCGATGTTCCGCTCTTGACCACGACGTCCGTGCCCACCACGGGGTTGTACTTGACGTGGCCGGTGCCGGTGGCCGTCTGCTGCTGGCCGAACGCGCCTGAATAAAAAAGAAATAAAGAAAATACATTTATTAATAAACGGACGTCACAGAACACACGAAAATAACTTCATAAAAGGCACGAAATGAAAGAGGTGTGTGTTTTATCAAGATTTTATACAGGGTGTTTAGTGGAAGAAAGATTACATATTAGTCATAACAGTTAGTAACAATATCTTGAGATCTTCAACTGTAAATTGACTAGTTTCAGGACAGTTTTAATAGACATCCTCATCCTTGATCATAACCTGTTTATAGAATTATTTGTAAGTTGTTTTGTAGCAACTGACAGACATGTCCCATCATCGGCCGCATTGTCGCTTACCATCAGGTGAGATTGCGGTCAATTGTCTGCCTATTAAATTAAAAAAAAAATTAAATAATCACGATTTCAGTCTGTTTTTCCCAGTAAAGCATACCGTGAAAACACGTGTAAGGATTACTTTCTTGTGCAACACCTTTATTATTAGTTATAGTTTTAAGTCGCGTTGTAATCTGTTGTTTTCTAATAAATAAAAATAAATAAACATGCCTTACTATACGGCTATTTATTTTCACGTAAAAGTATTACTATGTTTTATATTTAATTTTCGAGTAACTATTCCTACAAATAAGAATTTACGAAAATGAACTGTAATACCAAATGTAATAAGACCCGAATTCACTATTTTTTATACAGCTGGTAAACCTCGATAAAGAGTTAATTTGGCAAAAAGCCCATACAATGTATGTCAAATAATTAACTAAACCGGCTAATTAAAAATTAAACATGTGTTGGTGAACTTCAGACTAAATATACAAGGGGGAGCTTTTTATTATGGGGAGATGGTCACAAAGTATCATAAATTGTCTTACGTATTATATTTTTATAACTTAAGCAATTATTTTGCAAGTTTTTACGAAATTAAATCAAATTTCACTTACAAAAATTAATCGACAGTGTCATCCGGTGGGACTCAAACCCACGTCCCTTCGCTAAAAATGTGGAAGGATGACACGCAAAATCGTGAAGCGTTCCACATTTTTAGCAAAGGGACGTGGGTTCGAGTCCCACCAGATGACACAGTCGGTTAATTTTTGTAAGTGAAATTTGATTTAATTTTGTCTTACGTAATAAATAATTGCTTTATTCATGTCAAAATCTTATTGCAGTTGTTATATACAAGTGACTTAGTTGGAATACCAGTGCCCTGGATAATATGTATCATAGACCTGTGTCGATCGATCATTTCTCATGACCCAGGTAGACCGTTACCCATTCGTGTGGTGATCAAATTGTAATGATTCGATCATTTGAGTCTTGATAAAATTTTAGTTTAGGGTGACGCAAAAAGGATGCAGCACAATGCAAAAGTCCTGAAGGCATTTTGTATAGAATTTTCACTATACAGTGTCTATAGTATGAAAAATGTGAACAATCTATGTTTTTACATAAGCTGGAAAAACAGGTTTCGGTGCGTTACATGAGAAAGAAGCTCTCGTCAAAAATGATTGAATCCTTCAGGGATCCGTGATTGGTTCAATCTTTCATATGTCCCGATCGAATCATTTTAATTCGATTGACGCAGGTCTAATGTATCGACGCTGTAATCTATCGTACGGTGTGTAGTATACGTGTGTGTACTCACTAGTATTGTTAAACAGCCCTCCCCCGGTCATAGAGGTGTTCTGCTGGCCGAAGAGACCGGTCCCGGCGGCAGGAGTGCCACCGAACAGCCCGCCGGTCGCCGGAGTCGTCGTCGACGTACTGCCGAAGCCGAAACCTGGACGATATGACGATTAAGGCACCTATTACACTTTATTTATTTTTTTTTCTATAAAATTGCATTTTTTGGTTTAGTTTTGCTAAAGGTTTAAAGAACTATCTAACAGTTTGGAATTTTTAACAAGATTAAAAAAAACCTCTGTGACAGTTAATAATTTTGAATTGATCTTTATTTTACTTAATAGTGATAGCGTGAACTTTCAAATGAATTATTTTCGTAACTTTTAGGACCTCCAGATCCATAGGAATTGTATTAATAAAAAATAATCAAAATGGCTGCCACTTTAAATTAGGCGAAAAACAGCAAATATATCACGTCTGTTGTATGAGAGCCCCCTTCAATATATAAATTTTATGCTTTTTTAAAAAGTTTATATACCACCTAATATTCTAGCAGCAACAGAAATACATCACCTGTAAAAAATTTAACTCTCTAGCTATTACAGTTCATGAGCTATATATCATATTGACAGACAAACAGTGGAGGCTTAGTAATAGGGTCCCGTTTTTACCAAAGGGTAACCTCCCTTTAAGGTTTACCAAAGGGTAAAAGTGGGACCCTATTGCCATGGCCTCCGCTGTCTTTCTATACGGAACCCTAAAAATACTGTAATTACCGGCAGGTTTAGCACCAAACGCGCTAGTGTTCTGCGCATTGCCGAACAGGCCCGTGCTGGTGTTGGACCCGAACAGCCCGCCCGCGGAGGTGCTGGCGCCGAAGCCGAAGCCGCCGGCGGTCGAGCCGAACGCCGGCGCCGACGTTGACGCCGCGTTGCTGCCGAACAGACCGCCGGTAGTGTTCGTCGAGCCGAAGAGACCTAAGAATTTAATCATAAATAAATATTTTTTTCAACAAATACACCAATTACCTAGCCCCAAACTGAGCGTGAGATTGTGCTATGGTGACTAGGATAACGGATAGACATACTTATATACATTTATGAACATCCATGACTCAGGTGCTCGTGCTCATCACAAAAACATTTGCCCCTTGCGGAATTCGAACCCGCAACCGCCTGGTTTAGTAGTTCGGTATGCGAACCAGTACACCAAGCCGGTCGTCCGACATTCTGTATGATACTATGTAATGTCTACAGACTACAGCGGCCTACCTATCCCAACAGAGATTAGCCAACTGCACGGTAGATACTATAGTGCACAAGTGTGTGCGTAATACACAGATGCACTCTCCAGGCCCGTAGCCAAATGGCAATCGTTCTGGAGCGGACTTCGCTATCGCCAATTAAATTTTTTGCAAGCGTATTTATTCTTATAATTCTGGATACGGTATAAAATATACTAAACGTGACGTCATTATCATGCGGCGCACTAGCGTTGACTTCGACAAGAAGTTACTACTGCCACATAGTGCATCCCACCGTCGCTTTATGAGTAAAGCGCTAGTCTAGCTAATCCAGCAAACTTAGTGCCATGCACCGACAGTGAATAAAACGCGCGCACGTGTCACTGCTCGCTCGTTCGTGCCTACTGGTCTAGCCTTATAGAAAGAAGAGATATGTTATAACTCGGTAATCCTTCGCAAAACATGTGTCACCAAAATTGTTTATTTACGTGTGCGTTAAAACTACTAGAAGACAGCAGTAAGCATAAGGAGCATAGTAATTCAATTCTCTACGCTCATTGGCGCGCACTGCACACAAATAGCTGTAAAATGTGACCAATCCCCTGCGAAGATAGCTAGTTCCTTTTTCAAACGTCACGTTCGCATGGGTCACGCCCCCATTTCATATCTCTTCTTTATATAATCTGAGGTATTAGTCCACCAGGGCAGGTCTGTCCTTGTGAAGGTACCTACGCGCGGCGACCCATCGTGGTGGGCTAATAGAGTTGGGTTTTGCGAGCGAGCTGTAACACTCGCGCGCATTTTATTCACCAGCGGCGCGCGGCACTACGTCGCTGGCTAGACGAGCATAAATAAAGTGCTAGAAAGGTGCGTTAGATAGCGCTAGTAGCTTCTTCTAGCAGTCACTCCTAGCGCACCGAATGATAGGACGTAATTTTTTTTTTCTAAAACGTGTAGTGCATTGTGCAATTTTCTAAAACGTGTAGTGCATTGAATACCATTGCAAAGACAAGCTTCTGTACGTTATTATTAGTACTCTAGTGCCAGTAACTTTAAGGGTCCCTTGTTGACTTTTTCTTTACAGTCATTTACCTCAATGACTGTAAGTCGTGATTATTATGTAGAATGAACACACCCAACGACTTTCTTGGCAATATTAATGGAGTGTTTTGCCATTGCCTTCTCCATTTCACACACTAGCAAACTAGTGTGCAGGTTTTCTCACGATGTTTGCCTTCACCGTTAAGCAGATATCTTTCAAAAAAGACTGTACTTAAGATTTTTATACAAACTAAGTGGTACAGGCGGGGATCGCCCTCACGATCTCGGATGAGAAGTGAAGTTTTTTTCGCTCGGCTATAGCTTCTTGTTGATTACGAAACCCTATAACCAGGTAAGACTCACCTCCTCCGGTGGCGGGCTGCGGCGCGGCGGCGGCACCGAAGGCGGGCGGGGCTCCGAACGCACTGGTCGCCGTCGCAGGCTTGAACCCACTGAACGGAGACGCGGCGCTCGTGCCCGCGTTGAACGAGCCTGACGAAAATACAAAATAAAAAATATAATATAGTAGATTATTCACCAAGGGGGTAAAGTGCTGTCTTACGTCACGGGCGTCATCTTGAATCTCGAGCGTAACGAAGGACTCGAGAGTTAACTCCCGAGCGCAGCGAGGGAGTTTAGTTTTACTCCCGAGCATAGCGAGGGAGTTAAAAGTAGAATCCTGAGTGTAGCAAGGGATTTAAGCTCGCCCAAGACGAAGACATCTTTATCTCCGAGGAGAATACTCTGCTTTTCACACTTCCTACGAGGCAAATGTACTACAAAAAACTTATTTTATCTACTTATATATATCCTTTGACTTTTCTGGCAGTAAATTATTATTATTAACAATACCAGCGGATTTACACGGTTGTCAAATGAATTTCGTTACTCGACAGTTTTACGAAAACATTGTTTGTAATTTCATAAAATACATAGGTTATTTTTTCTTTATTTATTTCTTATTTTACAAGCGCGCGCTTTTATTTTCATTCCAATCGTGCTAAAATTCTTGGCTGCCAGGTTCAAATTTCAAATATGTTCTCGTTGGTGCATTGCCGAGTAGGTAGCGTGAAAATTTATTTTCACACTACCTACTCGGCAATGTTCAATTACACATCAAGTAAACCTGACTCAAAGTGAGTCATTGCATCCCTAGGGACGTAATGTTGTATGAAATTTCATTACGCCCCTAGGGAGGCAAAGTGATTTGAATTTCGAATAAGAGTTCGTAGGCATGATCACACTAGCCCGTCCCGCACCAAAGAGAACATATTTGAAATTTGAACCTGGCAGCCAAGAATTTTAGTACGAATGGAATGAAAAAAAAAGCGCGCGCTTCAAGAAAAAAGAAATAAATAAAGAAAAAAAAACCTATATATTTTAAGAAATTACAAACAATGTTTTCGTAAAACTGTCGAGTGACGAAGATTATGACACCGGAGTCCATTAGATGTAAAGCTGCTGGTATTGTTAATAATAATAATTTACTGCCAGAAAAGTCAAAGGATATATACTTATATTATCTATAATAAGGTTTTTGTAGTACATTATTTTTATTGCCTCGTAGGAAGTATGAAAAGCAGAGTATTCTCCTCGGGGATAAAGATGTCTTCGTCTTGGGCGAGCTTAAATCCCTCGCTCCACTCAGAATTCTACTTTTAACTCCCTCGCTAAGCTCGGGAGTAAACAATAAACTCCCTCGCTGCGCTCGGGAGTTAACTCTCGAATCCTTCGTTACGCTCGAGATTCAAGATGACGCCCGTGACGTAAGACATCACTTAACCCCCTTGGTGAATAATCTATTATTAAGTTTGTTGTTGTTATACTGGCAACTGAAATACGTTACCTTGCATTGCAACCATTGGTTTAAAAAAAGTAGGACCCCCCATTAAAAAAAGAGATCAGAACACCCAAAACTGAAAACGCTTAATTTTTTTTTGTATACAAAAGTTTTGAGCACATTAGAAACACGTTACGGCTGCAGCGCGTACCTACGTAATACGCCGTGTGCTGTGTGTTGTTCATAACGAGATATTTGCAACTAACTCAGTAGAGCTGGATGTAGTATCTGTCTGATGCCTAAAAATATTTTGCTTCCAGTCTTACAAGGTTAAAATCTTGATTTTACACAGTTTCAAGGAACAGCAGCAGAATATAGTATGAAGAATACCTCCAGTAACACTACTAACACACATTTGAATTGTAAAAACTTTTATGTACAATGGAATAAATAAAGCTTTATTATTACCTCCATGCAGTCCTGAGAAAGCACGTCTTGACTCTTGACAACAGACAAACGGACAACAAAGTGATCCTTAAAGGGTTTTAAACCTAACTCACCGAACGTAGAAGTGTTGGTGCTACCAAACGCTGGTTTCTGGAACATATTGCCGGCTGCTGTACTGTGACGGTGGACACAAAATCAGTCTTGATTATATCTCTTGTTTACGTCAAGCAAGGCCCACCATGATTCCTGATGACAAAGACAAAAATACATTACACAACCATTTTCCTTGCACGACCATAATAGTTTCGGTACTGTGTAATACAATCAATTGAAACTATATTGTTCTTCTTCTTAGCGTGTCGATGGAACACGAGAAAATTACATCGTAGCAGCCCAGAATTCAGCCACTTGTATTGCAGATCGACTGCCGTCCATTAAATCCGCTGGCGTTAAGTTAAGTGTGCCATAGTTTGCACTGCACCACAAACACAGTCCACATCGGAGCTTACCAAAAATCCCCACCTGACCATGTTCTCCTTACAACCAATCTGAGTCCGAAGCCTGTTTAAGGACTATATTGTTTCAATAGTTATTTAACAACATCTAAAAAAGGTGTAGTCTAGTTTGTTTATAACTTTTAAATTTTTTCAATGCTTTAGTCAGAAGTCTTAGCATAGCTGATTTAGCTTGCTTAAGTTACAAATGAAAATTTAATACAGGTATGTTTTAGACCAGAGTACACAAATTTTTAAACAGCTGGTAAACTTCTATTGGTGGTTAATTAGACAGTATTCCCATACAAAATAAGTCAACATAACATGTTTTGGTGAAAAAAAAATCCTTATGATATTATTAGCACTGAACACCATGTCTTTACTCTGGGCCTCTCAGTCACCAAATGACTTGAGTGCAACCCACCGAGAGGACAGATTTGTTATGTAAAAAACGATGTTTATACTAGTATACTAATAAATAATAATAATGTCCTCCTAGCCGATTTCAACAATGGCGCCAGAGATTAGCCAACTGCACAGGCCATATTAAAGTGCAGAAATGTGTGCGCAGTACACAGGTGCACTCTCTGATCCTTCACTCTCATAATTTGGTGAGACAGCAGTCCGACATGACCATAGAGAGATCAGGCGCAGGACCAATGGCTTAATATGCTTTCGGAGGCACGGGGGTGTTAACACCACCAACTTCCTGACTCGGGAGCTGTGTCTGAGTAATTTCAAAACAGAAAAACCCAAGCACTCTCGCCCCAACCCGGGACTCGAACCTGGGACCTCGTGGGTAGTACCCAGCGTGCTGACCACTAGACCAATTAGGCAGTATATTTCTTCATAGTTGTATACCTCATGACTGAGGGTCTTGATTGTTATGTAGAATGAAACACACACAACAACTTTCTTGGCAAATTTTAATGGAGTGGTTTGCCATTGCCTTCTCCATATCACACACCAGAGAACTGGTGTGCAGGTTTCCACACGATGTTTTCCTTCACCGTTAGGCAGCAATATCTTTTTGAAAAAGTCTGTACTTAAGTTTATATTCAAACTCAGTGGTACAGACCGGGATCGAACTCACGACCTCACAGATGTGAAGTTTTCTCCGCTCGGCTATCGCGCCTTTTTTATACGGCAGTATACTACACTAGGTTTAATATGCAATATATTATCTCCCAAATGCAAATTATTTTTGTAGTCTTGAGTCAAAAGCAAATCTTTTATCAAGAGGACAGAAATTCCCTAGAATCATTGCACAATGTTTTTAATGCATTACACAACAATGACAGCTCAGCTTAATATTTAAAAGTTTTATGAATTCATCAAGAAAACTATATTAATTAAAGAGTTACTGCTATTCAGGCAAATTATACTTAAATAAGGATAAAAGACAATGTGTCATCTTTACTTTAAATGCAAAATAAAGTAGTATTTAACTTGAAAATATATAATGATGCACATAATAAATAAAATGTCTATAAGTATCTACAAGAATATAACCTTCAAATTACAACAAAAACAATACGTACGCAACTTGAGAAGTGTGAAAGTACGACCTTGAATAAAAGCCAAAAATTACAATGATGATGATTTAAATAAACAGAGTATTTAATTATAAACAAACAAGAAATTACAAGAATTTTGAGAGTCGCAAAATATGAACGCCAAAATGATAGACTGACGTTAAGGTCGACCAATTTTACTACACGCACGGTGGCGACACTACTTTCAAATATTAGATGCTTTAAAATCATAAATATCACATTTAATGAGTGGTGAGTATAGGAAAACTAGTTTCAGAATTACAAAAATACTTGGCAATATAAATTTACAGTAAATTAATAGCGAAAAACAAAATTTACACGTAGTGCACTGCAAAACGGTTAAGAATGCAAGACCTCTTTAATTTGGTTAGTTAGCATAAATTGCAAGGTTTTGAATACATTTCGTAGAACTTACTCAAACTAACGAAACCAAGGACGGCGATTAACAATCCAACCCGTATTCTCTAATGAAAACACTCACAAGATCACAATTTCATGAATTATTAGCACAATTCGCAGATAAATCACATGCGAAACTTTGCACAACAACTCGCGAATGAACGAATGGCAGAGTGGAGTGGTGGGTGAGTGATGAATAAAAGAAATGTATTGCTCTAGTGCTAAGCTCTAGTGGCGCCTCTCAATAAATAATCGATAGTCGAACATCGATATTTAAGCAGTAACCAGAAGTTTGATAAATGCAATCTATCTGTATTCACTACTACTAACGAGGCTATCAGATCACTAGTTTAACCACATTACTATCGGCAGTTTCACAGTTATTCCTGTCGATAAATATCTATTCAACCATCTGGTAAGCACCATTTTCAGCGCGATGGTAGGTTCTGTTATGTGCCACCTGGGTAACTACCACCCTCCCACCGGAGCCCGGCGCCAAGCAGTTTGCAGTGTTCCGTCAGTGCAGGGGGCGCCAAAACCTTCAGGGTGAGCGTGCTCCACTGGCGACTCTGTCTACGCCACGTCCGGCTTAGTCAAGACTCAAGAGCAAACACATTTTAAATATAAAAAAGTATTAAACAAACTTACCGAACCGGAATTTCCTTTATTTTTTTATTTTGTTTTCTATGTGGGTGTATATGATGAAATGATTAAACATTGCTTAGGGCTTAATTAGCTTATTCTTAATACGTTGATTAACAACTTTTTATGAATAACGCTTTTAATATTGATATCCCGAGATTCTCGAATACATTTCGATCAAGGTCAACTGTCGATTTTTTAACTGTCGATGAGTAGTATCTAACACTACATTACATTGCAAACGTCCATTATGTCAAGAGCGACTGAATGATCAATGAAAATGAGTGAGACTTATTCTTTTTGTTAGGTACAAGTTTAACGGCTAAGGACATGCCTGATACAGCCAAGTGATTGCCATAAATAAAGAGATCCGGGTCGTAATCTTTATAGAAGATTGGTACTGAACCCGCCATAGCAAAAGCCATACAGTGAAGGTCGTTTGCTATTTATTGAACACTACTTTCCCGAAATAAAGTTTCATGGTTTGGGAGATATGTCCAATTTTTATACTTAATTATTTTTTTCCAAAATGTTACTATCGAACAATCGTAACGTTTTTTCTTTTATTATTACAGAACTTTTTTATTATTTGTTGGTTGGAAAAGATATCAGACATGTGTTCTGTAATCACGGGCAGTAATTCGAGCAAAGTCTTTATTTTCATCGTAATTTTTGCTTTTGATGCCTTAATTTCCCGTTTTTTTTATAAGTATTTAATGTAAAATAAGCTCTTAATTATTTTTATAGTATACCTCCCTCCCTATGAATTTGCAAATATTACTTTCCGAATTTCGCTTCATCACTTCGTGTCAAGTTTACTATTTTTGATAAAAATTACTTTGGTGGACCGAAAAACCCTTCTAAAGTCCAGCAAATTAAACTTTTTGATGCAAATTTAGTCCCATTGAAAAGGTTACAAACTAGAGAACTAATTTAGAGTATAAATAGTTATCCAAACACTGTACCTACTTTTTAAAATATTTTCGTTTGAATTTGACCACATAGTAATTTTTTTTAAATTAAATAGCTTGACCTTATTCAAAGCTTAATAATAATGAAATAAGCTTCCGGTTTCACGCTTCTTCCTACTCTTTCTTCTCCATATTTCTGTCCCTTTTACACACCTGTTGGCGTTCCCCACCAGGCAGAGTTCGCGATTTGAATTCTGTCGCGGATTTCTAGCTTAATTGGCGTTTCGTTTTTCACCGAGTGCGGACGGTCTTACTGAATTGCTTACCAAACATTAGTCGACCGTTATTTTTTCCTACCTACCACGTAAGTGTTGAAAATTTTTACACCTCGTAAATTGCAATACGGTTGTTTCTTTTGTAGAAACGACGACTTTTAACGTTTAAACGTTCGATTTTGTAGTTTATTTGTGTCTTCTCCTTTTTTTTTGCGTTAAACAAATGTGATTGATCGGGAACAAATCTTCACTAAAATAAGTTTTGTGAGTAAATATAGTTATTTTTGTTTGTCTAACAAAATTTACATCGTAGGATGGATAATTCCAATACTGTGCAAGACTCGAGAGAAAAGGAGGTGCTTGATCAACCAGGTCCATCTAAACCCCGGCCAAGGTCAAGCTCTTCGTCAAGCAGCTCAAGTACGGATTCCTCAAGCTCGGATTTCTCGAAGCGCAAGCGAAAACGTTGGCATCAACATCATAAACGCAGCAAACGGACTCGACGGTCTGATGCCAGGTTAGAACAATTATTCAAAGAAGTGAATGATTTACGTTACCATTTAGAGAATAGGGAACCTCAAATTGATTTCGACGATTGCATATCACTGGGGCACGAATCATTTGACCAATATTTTCCTCAAACTTCGCAAGTTAGTGAAAATGTCAACCCCACAGAAAATATTGCAAGTACCCCCAAAGATCCCAAAGTCTGCGGACGTTTATCTTAATATTATCAACAATGTCCAACATTTCAATACAAAAGAGTGGTGTGAAGTGCGGTATGCAGATACGCAAAAGAATTACGTTAGATCTCCGGGGTTTGTCGAGTTAGATGCAAACGATGAAATTAAGGCGTATGATTCTTTACGCCATTTAGCACATAATGAAAAAGCATATGCTGCTATGTCTTATTGTCTCATAAAACAAATGGAGAGTTCACAAAGTGCAGTAAAAGATTTGTTAATTTGGCTGAAATCCCCAGAAAATTTAAATTATGATTTGATCCAAAATAAAGTAATAGATTTGTTTCAGAAAGGTGATTTTACAAAAGTATCTTCAGACCTTTTATAGTTGATTTGTGGTCACAGGGCAGAAATTATTCAAATGCGTTGAGGTGGTATTACTAATCATATAAGGGACCCTCTAGTAAAATCTGCAGTAAAAAAATCGCACCGTCACATGAGCACCTTTTTAATGCTGACCTATTAACCGCCACTCTTGAAAAAGCTGGCGGCGTGAAAAAAGCCTTTATGCCACTTCATAGGTCCAATGCCTCTGCCTCGCAGGCAGCGGCTTCAATAAATATGGGATGGGAAGCGGTCCGCTTCCCATCCCTCGCAGGGAATGGTTGATCGCTATGGACCCTCGCAGGGTAACTTTGTTGGTGGAACTGGTCATACCCAATTTCAACCACCATATAACTTTGGACCCACGCAGGGTGAACAAATGCGTCCTTCGCAAGGATTCGCTAATAATTATAATCGTAGAGGCGCGAGTAACTCTAGGGGTTCCTTTCGCTCCCGTCCGGGGCGACAATACAGACCTGGTGACCAATACCGGGCTAACCGAAGGTATGTGGCCCAAGTACCGAACGCAAAGTCCGATGCCACAAATAACAAGCGAAAATCTTGACTCGTCACCACGTGTCAAGGGATTTCGAGCAGGCCAACTAACCAAATTCGTTGCACAGTGGGAAGAGATGGAAGCTCCAAAGTACATTCTCCAAATCATAAAAGGCTATCGTATCCCATTTACAAGGAGGCCACCTCTTGCTATACCAAATCTGGAAAAAAGTGTCTTGAATATCCCATACTCCCCCGTCATGACACAAATAATAATTCAGATGGAGAAGGAGGGAGTTTTGGAGGTTGTAGAACCGCCAACTCCAAGTTTTCTTTCAACAATATTCTTGGTCCAAAAAGACGCTCGTTCCTATCGACCCATTTTCAACTTGAAAATCCTAAACAAATATGTAATTACAGAGCGCTTCAAACTAATACTTCTACTACACACTTTGTGGAAGATCTTTGTGATATAGTATTATTTGCTGATGATACTTCACTTATATTCAAAATTCCAAGGGGGAAAGATACTTTTGACGATGTGAATAATACTCTTTCACAAGTATTACATTGGTTTACCGTTAACAACCTATTACTTAACGGGAATAAAACTAAATGTGTTAAGTTTACTATGCCTAATGTCAGACAGGCCTCAACACATGTTTTGATAAAAGACAAATTGCTAAATACTATAGATTCAACAACATTTTTAGGCATAACTTTAGATTCAAAACTACAATGGGGTCCTCATATCGTGGCCTTGTCAGGAAGACTTAGTTCAGCTGCTTTTGCTGTAAAAAAGATACGGCGCTTGACTGATATTGAAACGGCCAGACTAGTATATTTTAGTTATTTCCACAGCTTGATGTCGTACGGTATTTTACTGTGGGGCTCAGCTGCTGATATCGAATCAGTTTTTGTACTACAAAAAAGGGCCGTACGTGCTATTTATAACCTCAAACCTCGAGATTCATTAAAATATTTTTTTAAAGAGATAAGGATATTAACGGTAGCCTCTCAATATATTTATGAAAATATTATATATGTGCGCAAAAACCTGCATCTATTTACAAAGAAAAGTGATACACATTGTTTTAACACTAGAAATAAAAATAAACTTGCTGTTCCACAATTCAGGCTTCAAAAGGTTGGTCAGTCTTTTATGGGGAAATGTATCAATTTCTTTAACAAATTACCACAACATATTGTAGAATTACCAATTAATAAATTTAAATCATTAATTAAGGATACTTTAATGACAAAGGCTTATTATTAGGTAGACGATTATTTGAATGATGTCAACGTGTGGACCAGCTCGCACCAGTAAAATTTTAATTTCTGTATCAAAATATTACTTTTAAAAGAGGCTTTGACAAAAGTGACTGAGTTTCTTGCGCTGCTTCTTCTCAGCACTAGCCCAGAATTTGTCCCGAAGCAGTGGTAGGTAAAAAACATATGTTGGGACGTGTATAAGTGCCCCCAGTGGGTCTACATGCATAAATAAATGACTTTTATGACTTTTAATAAATAGGTATGTGCCGCGTGCCGGACTTCCTACAGCCGCACGACTGTTAATATACAACGGAAAACTGTTAGAAATGACATGTCTTCCGTTCAGCCTAAGTTCATCACCGAAAGTTTTCGCGTCTGTAACGAATTGGATCGCCCAAATTTTGCGAGAACAGGGAATTCGCATAATTCATTCACCAGAATCCAATGGTGCTAAGAGATCAAGTGAGCAAAGTAGTGGATATTTTAAGTCACCTGGGATGGCAAATAAATACCAAAAAGAGTCAGTTAGTACCCCAAAAACAAATAACTTATCTGGGCATACAATGGGATCCTTGGCTGAATCGCAAATGCTTTCCACAAGAAAAACATCAAGGATGTGTCAACAAAATTGTAAAGGTTCTTCGGAAGGAAACAGTTACCCTAAAAGAGCTACAGAGCCTCGTAGGCCTTTTCAATTTTGCAAGTTTTGTAGTTCCGAATGGCAGGCTAAACTACCGTCATCTACTCAAGTTTCTAAACTCCGTTCCCAAAACCTCCACACAGGAGCTGTATGTCTTGCTTGACAGAAGACTGTCTGATAAATCTAAGGTGGTGGCTGCAGAACTACAAAATGGTGTCCCCGATTCACTATCCCACACGAACTCACTATCTTACAACAGACGCCTCAGACGTAGCATGGGGTGCGAAACTGAACAACTATTCCCTCTCAGGGACGTGGAGTTCTCTCGAACAGAACTTACACAGCAATCAGAAGGAATTACTAGCTGTTCTGAAAGTCCTACAAACCAATTGTCAGCCGCTAATAAAGTCAACTATTCTGCTCCAATGCGACAACAAGACAACGGTTGCTTATCTCCGCAATCAGGGCAGAACCAAATCGCCCTATTTAATGGACTTGACATACAGGTTGTACGAGATTTTAGATCAGTTCCAAATACACTTAATTCCCCATTATCTACCAGGAAGATTCTACGCTCACGCCAATTCTCTTTCCCGCCATCGTCAGACCGCAGAGTGGCACCTCCTGCCTCATTACACAGACAAGATTTTTCACCGATTCGGCACTCCGGTAATCGATTTGTTTGCCTCAAGAAGGGCTCATGTCGTTGTCAACTATGTGTCACTCGACCTGACCAATGATCAGGCAATATTTCACGACGCTTTTTCCCAAATGTGGGATTATTACCTCGCTTGGATCTTCCCCCTTCCTTACCTGATACCGAGGATCCTCACTCACTTAAGCCAAGCGAAAGGGTGTGATATTCTAGTAGTCCCTCGGTGGGAACATGTATTCTGGTGGGCGGATCTCAAGCAGAAAGCAATCGCACCCCCATTCACAATAAGGAACCTCTTGAACTGTCTAGTGGACACAGTAACCCAACTTCCTCCTCCCAAAGTAGAAGAGATGGTATTAGAGGTATGGAAATGTGGGGCTGGGCTAAAAACCTAGAGGGTTGGAATCCACAGCAAGTTGAGCTATTATACTCAGCCTGGCGCTCGTCAACGCAAAAAACCTACAAAGCTCCATGGGTTCGCTGGTTAAAATGGGCAGACTCTCAGGATATAGACCCCATGTCTCCTGAAGGTTCAAGTGTTGCAAAGTTCTTAGCCGATCTTTTTCTAGTTGAGAATCTGTCCTATAATACAATCTTACTGCACAAGTCTGTGATATCCACCTTATGTAATGCTAACGACTCAGGCAAAATTAGTAATCACCCTATGATTAAACATATATTAAAATCAATTGCTCTCAAACAACCGGTAGCAAGAAAATCATTTATCTGGAATTTGATGATCTTTTGTTGTATTTAGCAAATAGTTCAATTGATTGTAATAATATATTTAAAACTTCTAGACATACTGCTTTATTACTTTTGCTGTGTTCAGGTAGAAGAATACACGACCTGACGCTTCTAAATGTAGATTCGAAACATATGATTCAATCTAGCGATAGTATTATTTTATGGCCAAGTTTTGCTAAAAAACTGATTCGGCTATTTACCAACAGTCTGGCTGGAAAATTTTACATAATTCTGTTAACAAAAATTTAGATCCTGTGTTTTGGGTCAACCGTGTAAAAGATTTATTAAATGATAGGCGGATTGAAGCAAAATGTAATAATTTATTTATGAATCTCAGAGGCACACTTAAGCCCGCTTCACGGACACTTATAGCAGGTTGGGTAAAGACTCTGCTTGCTAAAGCTAATAGCATCTCCCGGTAGCTGGAGATCTGCTGTTGCCTCCAAAAGTTGGTCAAACAAATTGCCCCTTGATGTCATTCTTGCAAAAGGAAATTGGAGATCGGAAAATACTTTTAAAAAGTTTTACAGAAAAGAAATTATACCAGTTTCTTCAAACAGTAGAAGCATTGTAGACTTGTTTGAGCCTGTAAATTAATCATAAATATGGTTTTGTAAATTTAAAAATGTTTATTATAAACTTACCAATATACATACAGATATATATGTTTTTTTTTTATGTTAACAAAATGTGTTTGTGTGTCCTTAATACGGAATTTAATGAGTAAGTTGGATGATTGACTTTGTTATTTTTATTTATAAATATTTAATGGTGTAATAAATTGTTATCTCACGCATATGTTATTTTATTTACCAAATACCTAACCCTAGAACATTATTTTTCGCTTATCTTTCATATTACTGAAAGTAGATTTCTACTAGAAATCTTTGACATTAATAAAATGACTGTCTTTCACACCTTTTTGCTGAAGTTTATTATTAGTATCACATTGGCGTTTTTTCCACCACCAGGCGATATCAGACACGTCTCATTATTATTAAGCTTTGAATAAGGTCAAGCTATTTAATAGAAGCGTTTTACCCTACAATAAAACGCATATTAAATACTTACCTTATTCAAAGCCTAATTTTTTATTTCTGCCTGCTGGTTTAAAATAAATCCAATGAAGCTAGAAATCCGCGACAGAATTCAAATCGCGTTCTCTGCCTGGTGGGGAACGCCAGAGGGCGCCAACAGGTGTGTGAAAGAGACAGAAATATGGAGAAGAAAGAGTAGGAAGTAGCGTGAAAACCGGAAGCTTATCTCATTATTATTAAGCTTTGAATAAGGTAGGTAAGTATTTAATATGCGTTTTATTGTAGGGTAAAACGCTTCTTTTTTTTTTTAACTTAAAATAACTATGTGGTCAAATTCAACTTAAGCTTAGTTAAGTCCTAACGTGTTTTTATCACAAATGTTTATGGTACCAACTAATAATAATAAAGTTCTGTAGGTAATAATAAAAGAAAAAAAGTTACGATTGTTTAGAAGTAAAATTTTGGGAAAAAACAAGAAAGTATTAAAATTGACATATCTCCCAAACCATGACTGTCTCCGTAGCCTTTAGTCGCTAAGTTTAAAGCAGTAACAAAATACCTAGCTAGATTTATAGGGAGATTCGTTCTTAGTTTTTGTGATTTCTTCTACCTCAATCTCCATACATAAATACAGGCCCTCAAAATAGTTTTGTATTAGCTAAAGCTATTGGGTAAATAAAACATTTATGGGTTAAGTTTTATGACATTGTATTTTTATGATGTAAATAAATTCACGTTTCTTATATTGCAACGAAGTTGATATGGTACACTCTTGGCGATGGTTCGCAACGCTTTGTAAGTGAATAAAACATGTACGGTCGGCAGCACGTCAGGTTACCTATGTGAATTACAAAAGCAGCTTTTATTACGTAGGGAATAGAGGCGGTCAAAGTAGGGCAGTCTAACGTGTGTAGGTACATATTTGACTAACACACAAAAACGGTTCAGTGATAAGTACAGCTGTTGAAAGCTGTTCACTATAAACAGATGGAACTAAATCAATATCGGTTCATCCGTTTGATGCTTGAGTTGAGGGGCAAATGTTTGTGTGATAACCAAGAGCATTTGTAACTAAATCATGAACTCATGCTGGATGCAGATGTTTATAACGTATATAAGTATTTCTATCCGTTGTCCTAGTCGTCATTAGTTGTTTCACTAACCGATGCTCCTACGGTGAGGAAACCTGCACATTCAGGCGACTGAATGTGTAACCATGATCCAAACCTGGTCAGATTCCCGTTGACAAGGTCGCGGAGGTCAGATGGCAGTCACTCCACTGTAATAACCTGATCTGCCACATCCTGGACCATGGTCAGCGGTCCCTGGGCCCTCGCGTGCCAGTGCACAACCGGGATAACGCTAGAATGATGTCAATGATGAAGATGATCCTAGTTGCCATAGCACAAGCTAACGCTTAGTTTGAGGCTAGGTCAATTGGTGTAATTCTTATTATTATTACTTATTTTATTTATTATTATTATTGATTTACTAATTACCTGCTCTGCCATATCCTGTATCATGATGGCCCTCGCGCGCGAGTGCACAATGGAGATAACGCTAAAATAAGGATTTAAACTACATATTTACCAAATTTCATCTTAATCGGTTTAGCGGTTTAAGTGTAAAGAGGTAGCAGACAGACAGACACACTTTCGCACTTAGAAATCAGCTTTGATAGTATAGATATGGACTTCATGGAAGTTATTTTCATGTAAAGTAGGTATTTCAATGTTTTTTCAGGTGCCCCAGTTCTTGTGGCCAGCGTCAGCGTGAATATCGACGGGGTCATCGACCTTGGCCCAAAATGGAACTATGAGTACAGTATAAAATCAGGTGATAAAGAGTTCGTCATATCACCAGAGAGTTTCATAGGAAAACAAATCGGCGAGTCAAAATGGACCAAAAATTATGATGAAGATTCACTGCCCAAAAACAATTATAAGGACTCCCTTCCTAAAAGCAATTATAAGGTTTCAATTTCCAAAAGCAATGATAAGCACTCACTTCCCAGAAGCGATGTTAAGCACTTCCATCTCAAAAGCAATCTTATGGACAAACTTTCCTTAAAAATTGATGAAAAATCACCGTATACTGACTACAAAACACCAGAGTCAAAAATAATTTATGAGAAACCGCACGCTGTAAAAGAAGATACTAGAATCAACGACTTCTCTTTCCACGTATACAAACAGTCGTTAAAAGTATTCGACGAAATAAAGAAGAAATTGAATCCAGATATCAAGAGCAAGGTCGACTTGCTGGCACGAAATTACGATGAGAAATTCCGGGCATTCATCAATGAAACACTGGAGCAGAAAATCAAAACTCGCCTCGGCACCCAAAAGGTGGTTTTAAACATAATCGACACATCGAATCGATTACTCAAACGATTGGTGAACTATTTCATCGGAGACATGACGAGACAGGGTGTACTTAGAAATAATATGGCCGCGGCCAACGTATTCGAAAAGGAAGTCGACAGGGAGTGCGAATTGGAGATGAAGCACGCTTGCACCAAATTCGGCATCTGCCGAACTACTAACGGATTCAGTAATTTTATTATAGACTTTTTGAAGATAATCATAAAGAGTGAAGATCGCAAAGTGAAACAGGCAGCGGACGCGTTAACCGAAGTACTCAAAAACACTGATTTCAGTAAAGTTATGAACGCGAGGACGAAGAAGAATTTTATAAGGACAATCGAAAATGTCGAATTGTACGACACTAAAATGGTGAGGGCTGTTTTTAAGATCGCTAAAAACGTGTTAGCGCTGAAAAATCGCCCTATAAACGTTATGGTGATGGGCAGCGACCATATTAACAAGACCGTGGCGTTTCTCGAAATCGTTGACGAGTTCGATAAGCAATTACCGCCGAACGAGGAAAATAAACTCGAATGGCACGATATAACGATTAGTTTGTCAGATTGGAGTGACGGTAAAAGGGATGACATTTTAGAAATAATGCAGGGATTGGTGTCCTTTGTGAAGAAGAGAGGCATCAAGAAACTGGACGCCAGGGCGACTGAGAGCGTGCGAGACAAACTGGAAATGATTTATTCGTAATTAAAAATGTTTTGAAATAGCTGCGACTTCGACATCTAATAGTAGATTATTCACCAAGGGCGTAAAGTGATGTCTTACGTCACGGGCGTCATATTTAATCTCGAGCGTAACGAAGGATTCGAGAGTTTTTTACTTTTAGTAGAGAGTGAAGCGAGGGATTTAAGCTCGCCCAAGACGAAGACATCTTTATCCCCGAGGAGAATACTCTGCTTTTCACACTTTCTACGAGGCAATAAAAAATGTACTACAAAAAACTTATTTTATCTATGTACCTTAGTTTTCTGGCAGTAAATTATTATTATTAACAATACCAGCGGCTTTACATATAATGGACTCCGGTGTCAAATACATTTCGTTACTCGACAGTTTTACGAAAACATTGTTTGTAATTTCTTAAAATACATAGGTTTTTTTCTTTATTTCTTTTTTTAGAAGCGCGCGCTTTTTTTTCGTTCCATTCGTGCTCAAATTCTTGGCTGCCAGGTTCAAATTTCAAATAATATTTTCTCTTTGGTGAACATATTATGTTCTCTATTCTTTTTTTTATTCGAAATTAACTCTTATTCGAAATTCAAATCACTTTGCCTCCCTAGGGGCGTAATGAAATTTCATACAAAATTACGTCCCTATGATGTCCCTACGTTATAGGATGCAATGACTTACTTTGAGTCAGGTTTACTTGATGTGTCATTAGACATTGCCGAATAGGTAATGTGAAAAATTTTTAACCCTCTCACTAGTAATGATTTTGACATTGCTGTAACACTTGAATGAATATGAGACGGGTGATTTGAAGTGTTATTGGTAATTTGGTTGGTAATTTTTACACCAATTTCGACAGAAAAGTTTACAGGTACTTACAATACAGAAAAAAAACCAATATTATATTAAACGTTATAATTATTTGGAAATTATTCACAATAAAAATATGTAGCTACAGACTCGTAAACTTAACTCTACAATATCAAAAATTACTGTTATTATTTACGGTGCGTAGTTTCGTACCATAGCTATAACTTTTATTTCTTAGAAACTATATTTCTTAGTTCAACAATAACTTAATGAATTTCCTGTATAATCACTATTGAGATTAGTATATTCACAAACAAAAACTGGTGACGTTTGTAAATATAAATCCAAAGTAGACAGTGAATGTAACATGCCAATCACGTAAAGTGGGTTTTATTAAATACGAAAAATTATTGTTTTTAAGTGATAAGCATTCACTTTGCAATCTAAATATATTATTGCACTTGAAAAAATGACCGCCAGAGGCGGGAATCGAACCAGCGTTCCTCGCATGCCGGGCGATTGCCTAACCTCTCGGCCACCCTGGCGTTGGCAGAGCCTCTCGAAATTTTCCAGTGCTTCTAAACGCTCTAATGCCGCGTTGCTTTCATCAATGTTATTGGGATTACACCCTCAACACTCGAAAGAATGCGAGGAGCGCGGGTTCGGTTCCCGCCTGTGGCGGTTTTATTTTTAAGTGCAATAATATATTTATTAAATACGTTAAGATAGGCACATCCTACTTAGGTATATATATATATATATATATATATATTTTCATGTTTTAAGTATAATATAATCTTAAGTAAAAGTAAAAGCCATATTTTCAAACCACTTCCTAAAATTGGCGTTAACTTTTATGACAGCCTATATAGTATGTTACTATTATGTGATTTTTACTGGTGATTTCGTTTTTTTTTACAAAATTACAAGCTTAATTATATTCATAACACCAAAACCTTTAACCGATCGAAAATATACAGGATTTTTCTTATGTTTTACTAATTGTTATCTAAATGATATAAAAGAGCAGGTAGATTCATCTACAACATTTTATAGGTTTTTAAGTTACTAAGAAACACTGTTCAGGTTTATAGTGTTTCTTCCTAAAACCTTGAAAGCACCGCTACCTTGGGGTAGAAAGGTCGTAAAAGCCATAAAAGGTTTATGGCTTTTACGACCTTTCAACCCCAAGGTAGCGAATAATAAGCTGCAAATATACAACTATTATAGCAACATCGAACCTCTATAAAAATCATTACCATACTAAAATATAATCATATTTATCATACAACTTCTTTGTATATATTTGCTAAGCTTTGTATGAAAACATACATACATATATATACATCACGATGATATTGTATACAATCATACTGACACAACAACCAAATTTGACTGCTCAAACTTAAAAAATCGAATTTGAAAACACTGAATTTTAGCAGTATCACCCTTCCTTATTATTAAGAATTACCACAAAATTGCAAAAAAAAAATGAAGTACTTTTCGCAAACAAAATATTTCTTCACGTAAAAAAACTGTAGTTCTATGACGGCGTATTCTCTGCATCACGAGATTCAGACTTACTACCCGACCAATCCAAAATAGACAACTGAAAAACGACTTTCGGCGAAAAATACAACTAAAATACCGATGGGAACTAAAAAGCAATGGTGTTATAACACTGACCTCTATAGTACAAGTACGCTGGACTAATCATTCTCTAAGAAATGACAGATAATTATTGTGCCGAATCAAAGCGCCCCTACCAAGTAGGGGAACTAAAATAAAGTAACTTCCTTAGGTTTATGTCAATTCTCATTAGTTCCGTGGACGGTCACCACACGCTCACTACAACCGTCAGCGCCAAAATTTGCGATAATTAAATGGCTTCACTTTTGGGTTGACAGTATGCAGTCCAGCGTACTGTACTATAGAGGTCAGCGTGTTAAAATAAACTTAGGTTAATCTAAATTGTAACAACATTGCTTTTTAATTACCTTTGGTAATTTCGTGGTATAAGTCATTTGACAGTTGCCTAGTTGGCTTGGTCGAGTAGTACGTCCGAATTTTATAACCGATCTGAGAACGTAGATATGTCGAAATGACAGAGTTTATAAAAAAATATTATATATACAGGGTGTCCCAAGAAGAATAGTAAAGCGGAAGTCCAGAGATAGAGTACCTCTTGGGGTACCCGAATCACCCCAATCATACATGGGGGTGATTCGGGTACCGTAGGGTGAGGTATAACTTAAAAGGGTAGGGTATAACTTTTAATTTATTTATCATAACTTTTAATTTTTTCCTGATTTTTTTGGGAATTTTCGAGCTGAACAACTAGAAAATTTGTTATAAAAAAAGTTAAAGATTTTTTTGAGATTTCTTTTTTGCAGCTTAATCTTCGTAAAATTTACTTTTATACCTAAAACAATTAGATTCGTAACTTTGAATAGAATTACTAAAATTTTGGTTCAAAGTGTAAAATTTACGTTACATGAATTATGGCTTAAAATTTCAATTTTAAATTAAAAATAGAAACAGGCAACATCGCGGAACATACATAGGGGTGATTCGGGTACCCCAAGAGGTACTCTATCTCTGGGCTTCCGCTTTACCATACTTCTTGGGACACCCTGCATATTTATAGTGTATTCGTCATTGAACACGTATTTTGACGCTGGCTGGTCTGGTCAGTGAATACGCCAGTCGGATTTGGTTTGAAACTTAGATTACCAATTGGTTATTAATTTCGTGCGAAAGTTATGTTCTATTTTACACCACACTAGCCGGATACTAACCAAAATTTTTACAAATCATCAACAAGCTTCAAAATCGAACTCATCATCGGAAATGCTGTCCAAATCCATCGGCTTTGCATCAGATTTAGACGGTAAAAGATCTTCTAAAGAAATCTTCTCAGCTTCATCATTTACTCTAATTTTATTTGCAGCAATTTTATCATTATTTTCAGTAGTTACATAATTATTTTCAGATAGCAAGTCATTGATCGCCTTTTCGTGATCATTTAATTGAGTTACATCACTAGCATTTGACGATTTGTTTTTAGCACCATTTTGTTCTTCAGAGACATGTTCATCATAATTTTTTTGAGTATGACTGCTTTTATCATTAATGACTTCCGATTCATTATTTTGCTTTGCTAATTCTTCGTCTAATTCAACGCTGAATTTATTGTTTTCTCCTATGTGTTCGTTCAAAGCGTCCATGAGTTTTTTATCGTCAACCTCGGTGTCACTAATGTCATTCATGTCACCAAAACTTAATTTATCCGATTTCTCTTCCACTTGGCCGTTTATTTTCTCTGAACTTTCATAATGATTGTTTGTAATTCTAATATTTTTATTTGTGCTTTCCATGTCATCCTCTGGAACTGCTGGAACATTATTTGTAACTGCTGAATCGTTTTTTGTAATTTCTGCATCATTATTTGTAATTTTTGCACCATTATTTGTAATTTCTGCATCATTATTTGTTATTTCTGCATCCTTATTTGTAGATTTCGTATCACTACTTGTAATTCTAGTATAATTAAAGTCGTCGTTCGACTTTTCACTATCATTTATTTCCGTATTTTCTATTGTGTTGTATTCCTTGTGACTATTTACGGCAGCGATATCACTGGCGACACCATTATTCGTATTTTCAGACCTATTTGTAATGATGTCGTCTGTACAGTTTATTTTAGTATTATCTTCTACATTTTCATTAAAACTACCATCATTTGTACTTTCCGATTTGCTATCAATATTTATATTATTGCTTTCGTTTTCAGTGGTAAGATCATTTGTATCTATTCTATCATTTACGGAGTTTTCATGGCTTTCCGTAGTAGTGCTATTTACAATACTCGTATCTTGTGCTTTACGTGCGCTCTCGACATTACTTTCATCATTTTTACTAGATTCATTCTCCTCACTACTGACTCTAGATATCTCTTGTGTGTTCTCTTTTACCGATTCGTCAACTGCTTCCATCTCTTTCCCACTACCTGCGATATCCTTATCTACATTCTTATCAATTTTACTTAAATCAAAGTTAGAACTTCTTACAATATTATCGCTCACTTTTGGGTTAGAATCTAGAATGGACTGGCTGTCGTTAGAACTTTCAACATCAGCTTTTTCGTTATTAGACCCTTCAACGATATTACTTTTATCGTTATTTGAGACCATCGGATCATCAAATAAGACGTAATTTGTTAATAACGATTCCTCATCAGACCCGTTTGGATTATCATCTTCATTCTTGTCATCAAATGCATCACTATTCCACGTGTCATCATTACCAAGGTTATCAATAATATTATTGATATCACTATTCAACGTAGTTTCAAAATCGCTCGCGTTTAGTAGGGAATCGAATGCGTTCTTCTCCATTTTGAGTTTTCTCCGCTTCCTCGGCAATTTTCCCAGGCATTTCTTGGAGAATATCTTCTTCATTGCGAGGGTAGATAGAGAATGGACGGTTTTCTTCGCTTCACCGTCGGAGTCGGTGTCGCTATCCCAGTGAACGTGGTCTTCTATCTCGTCAACTACTTCCGTTTGGATTTTGACCATGCTGTCTTCCGGAAGTTCAGATTTGACAACACACGGCAGTAAGTACGGGTAGAGGCAACTCCTGTCCAAGCCGAAGTGCTGTAACGGAAATGTTGCGTGAGTTTCAGTATTATATTGTAGTGGCTTTTTCAAAATGACCAGAAATTAAGTGATAACATTTAAATATCAGTTATTTCTTATCTATTGAAAAATCTGCACTTAATCACTTTTATTGAAAATGCCACATGATTTTAATTAAAATTATTCAGACCCGAGCTCACCAACCTTTAAACTGCCGGTAAACGTGAATTGACGGTTCATTTGACGGAATTCCCATACAAAATATTTCAAATAATACTAAACCGGCTGATTAAAAAATAAACATGTGTTGGTCAACTCCAGGCTTAATAATGCCAACACAAAAGTTAAATTAAATTACTCCACAGTGGTTTACTTTTAAACAGTTTACAACTTTTATTATTCTGTTATGTTGGGGCAGCTTATAGTGAAGGCATCACTGTAAATTTTGTTGTTAATTATTTTCAATGATGTGAACGGTATGCTTCGTAGGTTGTTCATAAATAAATATTCGGCTTTTGTCCGACCGGCAAGGATGAGCGAGAAGCGAGTAGAGCTATAAACTAGAAACGAGTTGGCGAGTTATCGCTGGGTATTGGGTATTATTTGGAATAGATTTCGACTGCTAGTTGAGCCAACAGAGTATCGCCGAGCGAGAGTCCTTTTTGATAGCTTTGTCGCCCAGCTACAAACTAATAACGGGAGTTCCCGCCGGCAGTGTGAACAGTCAGCGATCAACTTTTAATGTATTCATCTTTTTAGTTTTCAGGGAATAAATATCTACTGTGTTCCTTGAGCAAGAAAATCACCGATAGTTACTCTTTTAAAAGTCATAGTCATTTATTTACGCATGTATGCCCACAGTGTGCACTTACACACATCCCAACATATATTTATTAAGCCCTACTTCGGGACAAATTGTCGGCTGGTGCTGAGAAGAAGCATCGTAAGAAACTAAGTCACTATTGCCAAAGCCTCTTTAAATAAGAATGTTTATAGATTTATGTGAGAATTACGAGTCGGCAGTGGGACAACTGCCTAATCCTGGTGAATACATGACAAACATATTCAGAAAAGAAAGGCTAAGCTATGATAGCATGCAGACTGTATCAGCTGTTTCAACTGCCTGTTTGCCTAAAATAATAAAAAGAATACTGACCGGTTTGACCCCAGTGACGTCATAGCGGCCGTCTGACCTCGCCCTTAGTAGCGCGTCGCAACGAACAACGCGTATTTGGGCCGGAGTGATACGGGCCGCTACGCTGGGATCCACTTTTATAGGGTCTGGAACATCATGAGAAATAAATATATTTTATTTGCTTATGAAGACTAAAAAATAATAAATAGCGACTACCCAACTATTAACAAAAGTATGTAAACACAAATCTATATCTTTATAGATTTGTACACTAGCAGTTCCCCACGACTTCGCCCGCGCCAAGGTCGGATTTTCCATACAATGATTTTATATTGCGAGAAAAATGTCTATGTCCTTCCCAGAGTCTCAAACTATCTCTGTACCAAATTTCATTTGAATCGGTCCAGCAGTTTCGGAGCATATTCAATACAAACAAACAAATCTTTTCCTTAAAAATAGATAAATTTTACATTAAGGGGGTGAAATAGAGAAAATGTAAGCAGGAGTCGCTAGTATTTAATAAGTGCTAATAACTAAAATTTGTAAAGGATTCATTTAACGAGATTATTTAAAAAAACTGAAAGTTTTTGCGCGGGAAGCGAAAAGAGAAAGATAGAACTTGATCTAAATTATCTAGATTCGATTAGAGCCCGTGAAGTAAAAGTAAGAAATAAAATAATTGCTGCCTGATCTGGATCGCTGTTTTCGCTTAAAACTAAATGGCTTATCTAAGAGTAAGGCGGTGAATATTTAAGCAAAGGATCTTGTTAATACCCGTACCATATTGTGTCGGAACTCTGAATTGTAATTGTCACTTGTCAATGTCAATTTGGTTATGACATTATATACACTGACCTGTTTATTGCCACTGGACTGGCTGTCCCACACAAATGACAGCTAATTTTGTGTGCCTATTTAAAACGCCATCTGCAAGTGTCTCGGCGCGATACGAGAACTAATTTTACGTATACTGTATAGTTACAACAACCTACAACAGTAGGTTCAAAATTGAACAGGCACTCTTTATTTTTTGTGATATTTCCAAAATTTAGTTAAACATTGATAAAAAATTTTTGGTAGTGAAAAGTTGAATAAAAACTATCGAATAGCGAAAGCGTCATCATTCAAGTTGAATTTATTCTGCAAAGAATAACTACTTGGCCCACTGCTGTTGCAATGCAGCTCAGGTAGATGTCGCTGCCGTGACGCAATGACGTAAGACAAAAGAGACCAAGAATTTCACACGGTTGGATGAACTGCACAGTAGCTCAGTTGGTAAAAGCGTTGGCCCGGTTAGCTAAAGGTCGCAAGTTCAAATCCTACCTGTGTACGAATTTTTGGTTTCTTATTTTAAACATAAGAAAACTAGACTCTTGACAGTGAGTTTGTTTGGACGCAAGCTGGTACGGATCCCCATAGTAAATTAAACATTGTCCTAAATAAATAAATATATCTTACTTTTCTTCTTCTGCGTGCACGTAGCCTCGTGTTTCTTCAGATTTTTTAACAAAGCGTAACTACGTTTGCAATTGCCGCACTTGCCTGCAATAAAACATATAACTCTCTAGTAAATAAGCAATGAACTAATGGCCGTTGGAAAAGAAACGTTCTTGATTGGAGGTTCGTGATTGATTCATCCCTTAAGGGGGTAGAAATTGGGATATGTTTGTATGAAACTTCATCAGTTTTGAAGGACAATCGATAAAAGATGTACAATTATTTATTAGATTTTTGTGGTTAGAAATAGCGCGATATATCAGTTATTGAGACAGTTTTTCCTTTTATAAAGGATGTCCCAGAAATAACGCAAGATTTGAATGATGGCAACCCTAAAAAATAAACATTGTTTTGACAGCAGACGGTTTGGAGTTAGTAAAAAAAGTTTTATATGATAGAACAACTTATTGTTTAATGGAATTAAATCAAATTTCACTTACAAAAATTAATCGACTGTGTCATCCGGTGGGACTCGAACCCACGTCCCTTCGCTATCCGGGCGAGTGCTCTTACCAAGCTACGGAGGACGTTAGTCAGTCGACGAATTTTTGCAAGTGAAATTTGATTTAATTTCGTAAAAACTTGCAAAATAATTGTTTAAGTTATAAAAATATAATAAGTTAAGCTAATTTCATCTTAACTGATGGTTAAATATTTTTAAAAATATTTTCATTGTATACATGCGGGTACATTCCCCAAGTATTGATGAAATCGAACGCCGGCTCATTGGCGTAGCAAGCACTTGCAAAAATTCGTCGATTGACTAACGTCCTCCGTAGCTTAGTTGGTAAGAGCACTCGCCCGGATAGCGAAGGGACGTGGGTTCGAGTCCCACCGGATGACACAGTCGATTAATTTTTGTAAGTGAAATTTCATTTAATTTCGTAAAAACTTGCAAAATAATTGCTGAAGTTATAAAAATATAATTATTGTTTAACATTATCAACTCGGACACAAGTCAGATATACATTTCTTTATTGTTTAACGTTATCTGAGATATAATGAGAGTTTCATACAAAATATGGTCGAAATTGAGTTTTTACTTCATCTAATGTGAAGAGATTGATTGAATAATCCAGGAAGACATTTTTGAACGACCAGTGTACTAAGTGTATCCAATTGATCTAGTCGCCCTAATTGATCTCTTCAAAGTTAATGAAGTCAAAGCACTATTCTAACAATAGTTTGCATTGAAAATTTCGAATAAAGTTAATTATTTTTGGGATAATGTTAAACAATATAGACGATTGTTCTATTTTTAGTAGCCCTAAACTGTCAGCTGTCATTTGTTTATTTTTAAGGTTTCCAGCACTTTCTACACAAATGGCGGTAAATTCATATCTTGCGTTATTTCTGGGATACCTTTTATAACACAAGATGACTTTTGTATCAGTATCCAAAGAATGTAATAATCTTTGACGCAAAATCGTGAGGAAACCTGCACATTCAGGCGACTGAATGTGTAAATCATGAGCCAAAACTGGTCAGGTTCCCCTGGCAACAGGGTCACGGAGGTCAGATGGCAGTCGCTCCACTATAATTACCTGATCTGCCACATCCTGGATCATGGTCAGCGGACCCTGGGCCCTCGCGTGCGAGAGCATGGCCGGGATAACGCTAGGGGGATGACGATCACACGAATAGGTCACAAGAAATGATCGATCGACACGGGTCTAGCAACAATAGTGTACAGACCGCCCGGACGAGCGTCCTCCCCGCCGCAGGGGTGGCACCGCAGTAGGTTGTCGGTGGGGAACGAGCGCCAGCACACCGCGCACTGCTTGTCCGGCACCTCCTCCCACGGCACGCACGACCCGCTAGATATGTGCCTGCAACGGTCGAAAGATTAAAATATACAGGGTAACATTGCAAATGCGTGCCAAAAAGAAAACGCCAAAAAATGCCTGATATGAACAAAAACTACTAATATCCATAAATTCTTTTTTAAATTTAACATTTCACTTTTTACGCTAAGGTCGCAAATCAATTGTACTTTTTATATGAATTGGTCAAGGTAAGGTGTAGTGTGCACAGACCTAAAGGATTTCGACAGACGGACAACAAAGTGATCCGTTAAGGGTTTCTCTTCCTCCTCCTTTAAAGCCCAACTGTCCCATAGCTTCGTCAATTCGCAGATTTCGTATATGAAATTGTTTTTTAGCAACTTTATGAATTAAAATTTTAACAAAACAAAAATGTATTCACATAGATTTCGTCTTTACGCAATGAGACATAGAATAAAATTAGCACCAGCAAACATATAAAACAATACTAACCTGCAAAAGGGCAAAGTTAGACTCAACTTCGGGCGGGTTTTCTATCAAACCAAATTCGTCTAATCGTGTTGCGAGAACCATTAACAATGTCCTAAAGTTTCTGATTATATGTTTAAAAATCTATCTTTAAAATTAACTATTTTAACGCACTGCTCCCGACTTAGTTTCTTATACATTCGCAAGGCATCGAGCATATTTCGTCTTAAGGCACAGAACCGTTAAAACATATAAAAACAAAAGTTCACCTCGTCAAAGTTTACGTGGGTCAATCAATTTTTCGTTGTCACTTGTTTTCGACCCTTTCTCGTAAAAACGTCTAATCATGATAAGACCAGAAATAAATTTCATAATTGGCCCTTGCATTCAAGTACTTAGATTATTAACCTATCTTTTACAACACTTTTTGACATGATTAATATTTTATAAGTATCTGCAAAGTTAGTGACTCAGCGGACTTAATTGTCCCAGGATTTGTATGGAAAAAATGGTTGATCCACTGGGTCACCACTTTTTTTTCGATGATTGTATTGTTTCGATGGTATGACATACATAACCATACCTAATTACATACCATACATATACATAGGGTTAATTAATATAAAAATGCTTTTTAACTTCACAGAAGAAACAGAGTAATTTAGAAAAGATTAAGGAACAACTAAAAGTTGGTTAACCCACGTGTGAATTTCCACTCACCCCGTATACTGCGCGTGCGTGTCGTGCCTGGCGCGGCAGCGAGCGCAGCGGTAGGCGCGGTGTCTGGCGCGGTGCCAGCGGTGGTGCTCCGAGGCCTCATCGATAGTACTGAACCACAGCTTGCACGCGTTGCACGCTAGCCTACACATATTACAGAGTTAGGCCTGAGCGTACCTGAGCGACCGAGCTTGGCTCGGTTAGTCTTGTTTAAAAACAAAAAAAGCTATAAAATTTAATAAATACACAAAAAAAAACAAAAGAAAAACATTTTTCGTCACCGAGCGAGATTCGAACGCACGTCTTCTACGTTTCTTCAGTCGGACGTCTTACGCATTACATTATGGTATGCACATGGTCGCCAGGACGAAAATAGCGATCTAAATTTGCGTCAAACAATCACGAAAGAAAAACGCATGCAAACTTGAAAACACGCGTTTTCCCAAACATAAGACTAATCTGGACCGATTTTTCAAGCCCGATAACCTCCACATACCAAATTTTAGCGAGATCTTTAGAGTCGTTTCGTCCAAAATCACACAAATAAATATACAAGAATTGCTCGTTTAACGGCATAAGATATACAAGCAATCGCCCGGTATGCGAGGAACGCGGGTTCGATTCCCGCCTCTGGTGGTCGTTTTTGTCAAGTGCAATAATAAATTTAGATTGCATAGTGACTGCTTATCACTTAAAAAACAAAAATTACACAAGTTTTTCGAAACAAGCTAATGGCCTTCCTTCCTATAAAATATTGTATGTAAAATAGTGTTAGTATTAAATATCATAGTTCTGTATATCGCCGTTAAAATACACGAGGCTGGTTTTCCAACCCGTTATAGCAAGCTAGCGCTGGTAAGTTAGCGGCCCTCCTTCCTAGTTCTGTATATCGCCGTAAAGATACACAAATCTAGTAAGAACGTAATATAAAATTTAACTCTTAAATCAAGAACAAACAAGGCACGCTAAAACTATTTAAAAATATTAAAATTAGTTAAGTTTTGTACAAGGCTAAAGATAACTACGAAATGCTGTTTTGGTCAACTATATGAAAGAATGTGAATGTCTTAAGTTTTGTTATACAGATGTGTGCCTTAAATTAGGAATGCTTCATAATGGGGATCCACACTGCCAAATTCTCCCTGTAGGTGGCGCAGTGTTGATGCAGCCAAAGCTATCTGTCATTCTAGTACAGAAGTTGTGTTTTTTTGAGTATTTTTTTGTGTGTTTCAATCTACAAAAGCATAATGCCGTTATGTGCTGTGCCAGGTTGTTACAATAATGGTGTTCATTTATTTACAAAAGACCCAGTTTTAAAAAAGAAGTGGGAAACAGCTATAAGAAGAAAATTAATTAATTTTAGGTAGTTTACGGGAACTATGTACAACATGTTAAGCTTCTGGATCGGGAATATTCATCGTATAACTAGATTGTGAAGCTACGACGCCAAAATATCATCGCGGTTCCGATCGTAGAATTCTAACCTAAAAAAAAAACATGTACGTGTTTTATTATTTTAGTTATATTTGTTTAAAACCTTGTTATGTAGTTAATTTGTAACACAAATACAACAAAAACGATTTTAACAACTAATTAAATGTAACATTACAGTGATAAAACTGGATTAACACCCAATGTTTACCTCGCAATAAGATCGGCTTTTTCACCAGATACTTTGATCCTCGTTCCGAAGTTCGTCTTTTAGTTCAGATAACTTCATTGACGAATACATTGTGATGAAATAACATTAGATAGTCACGACAAACTGTAAATTAGATACGAAAAAGCCCGACATAAACAATAGAAAAATGTTTGGCATAGCCGTATCTGTGCTAGCGCCATCTGCATTAAGGATTGCGTGTGGATCCCCATTATTCCTGTTGAAATTAGTTTTGTTTGTTAATGTAAAATATTAGTGTTATTTCACATTTTACACTAACTTACTACGCAACTTTTACTTTTAAGAATCTAAATTAATATAATAAATAAGTTTAAACTCACTTATGGCTGGTGTAGGTAACAGCGTGCGATCTAAGGTGGCTCCCAAGAGCCTGCGATGTGGTGTTGACCTTCCCGCAAATCTGACATGGATAGCTGGGAGGGAGTGGGGGAGGGGGAGGGGGGACCGGGCTGGGCGGGCGGCGGGACCGCGGGCCCGGCTTGCGGGCAGGGGAAGAGGTTGGGGTTGGGGTTGCTAGCCTGCAAAATGTAATAGAGTTTATTGCACATGATAAAAAGTAGAGATAAAACGGATATCCAGAAACTATCCGGTATCCGGCTTATTCGGCGGCCTTAATACTATTCGGTCGAATACCGGATAAATAACTACTATTCGGCCGCAAACGGATAGGCATCCCACCAAATTAAAAAAAAAACTGGATAAAAAAAAAATTTTAGGTAATTATTTGCTTTATTTAGTAAAGTATTTTAATATCACTTAAAAATAAAATTAGTTTTAGTTGTATTTTTTAAATCACGCAATAGTAAATGAATGTAATAGAAACGATCACGCACGTGTCTGCACTGCAATCAACACAATAAGACAATGAATGAAACAATTGCTAACTTCGCTCATCAACGAAAAGACCCGAATCGAACCGAGTCCATTCGATCGTTCACGCGCCGCCTACGCATGTGTGTGTGTCCGATACACACCCACCGCTAAGGTCTAGCGGACTAGTGACTTTTGTCACCGTCACTGTTGCTTCACTGTCACCGCATACATTATCCCTAAGGGCTAGCGCGCACTGGTGACTTTTGTCACCGTGACTGTTGCGTCACTGTCACCGCATACATCATCCCTAATGGAGGTGCACGCATTTGGAGACGTGACAATTGGGTGACTTTTAGTACTTTACTTTACTTTGGTGACTTTTTGTCCGCAGAAGACGGCAACATCCCCGTGACGCGTCCATAGATTTGTATTACCATGCGCGCAGTAGCAACTAAATGTAATCTTTTTTGCTTAGAGAACCAATAGTATCTAGACAAACCTAACATAGCCTTTAAGATACTACTAATCAAAATAATGCCATAAATTTTGTGTAATAATAATAAATAAATAAATGTCATTCTTTATTTAACATAATCTCATTCTTGTGTTTTCGTGAGTAATAGTAGGCTTCTACAAAAGTAAAAACTCATCAAAACTTGTGTCACTCATTCGGAAGTACCGAAAATATTTGTATGGATATGTACGTAGGTTCGCAAACATGTTGTAAGAACTTTCTACTTATCAGCCACTTATCACTCCAAAGTGGGTGAACTCAATACTTTTTTACCTTGCATTTTTTTCTATATCTCAAAAAGACAACTGTCTCCTCGAGATCCATCATAGCGAATGCAAAAAAATTTCGTCACTGTCACCGCAAGTGCGCACAGTAACAGAAAGTTTGGTGACGTGACAGTGACAAAGAATTTATTGTCACCCAGACAAAAGTCACCAGTGCGCGCAAGCTCTAATGAAGGTACACGCAATTGGAGACGTGACAATAGGGTGACTTTTTGTCCGCAGAAGACGGCAACATCCCCGTGACGCAACTGTCACTACGTCCATAGATTTGTATTACCATGCGCGCAGTAGCAACTAAATGTAATCTTTTTTGCTTAGAGAACAAATAGTATCTAGACAAACCTAACATAGCCTTTAAGATACTACTAACCAAAATAATACCATAAATTTTGTGTAATAATAATAAATAAAAAAATAAATAAATGTCATTTGCACACAAGAATGGGATTATGTTCATTCAACATAATCCCATTCTTGTGTTTTCGTAAGTAATAGTAGGCTTCAACAAAAGTAAAAACTAATCAAAACTTGTGACGCTCATACGGAAGTACCGAAAAAAATTGTCTGGATATGTACGTAGGTTCGCAAACATGGTGTAAAACTTTCCACTTATCAGCCTATCACTCCAAAGCGGGTGAACCCAATACTTTTTAACCTTGCATTTTTTTCTATGTCTCAAAAAGACAACTGTCTCCTCGAGATCCATCATAGCGAATGCAAGAAAATTTCGTCACTGTCACCGCAAGTGCGCGCAGTAACAGAAAGTTTGGTGACGTGACAGTGACAAAGAAATTATTGTCACCCAGATAAAAGTCACCAGTGCGCGCTAGCTCTAAGTTCCGCCGGACATCAGGCGGCTGGATATTCGGCCACATGGTTGGCCGAATGTCCGGTATCCGGCTAAACTGTCATCAGTTTCATCCCTAATACAAATTATGTACACACTGACTCACGTTAGACTACCCCACTTGATCTTGAGACCGCCTCTGTTCCCTACGTAATAAACACAGATCAGAGTAGGTTGATTGATTCGATGTACTTTGACTGTGCTGGAATAATATGGATATGCCTTTTGTTAAAGAACTGATAACGCAAAATTGCGGTTTATATTATAACTAGTGGTTCTTTGCAACTTCGCCCGCAAGAGTTGGATTTTCCATATAACATTTCATCCCCCATTTCACCCTTATACACACCTTAATATTTTTATATCTCTCAAACTATCTGTGTACCAAATTTTATTTGAATCGATCCAGTAGTTTCGGGGCTTATTCAAAACAAACAAACAAACAATCAAATCTTTTCTTCTTTATAATATTATTAGTGTAGACAAACTGCAGCACTATAATATCTCCCAAGCAGTTGTTTCATCTCTGTCTGTTGAGAACGACTGCCACAGTCGAAATTCGGTTAGAAAGTAACAAAACTAAAATACAACTAACTTGACTCTCTTCGGCGGCACTTCCGGTTGGGACACTTCACGGGTCCTTTTCGCTCTCACAGGCACTGGACTTTCTTCTCTCTGCAATCAAATTATACAATCATACAGTCGTGTGCATGGAATCAATAAAATTAAGGACGCCACATTATAATTTCTCACTTAGAATTTAAACTCATGAAATTGAGTAAATTATTTTATGCTCTTATATCGTCCTATATACTTCACCTGGTGGTTCATATGACCCATCCATTTTGGACATGGGCCTGTAGTCATTACAATTTATGCGTTCTCTTTGAAAACAACAGTATCTATTTTAATGCTCTTGAATAAAAAAACACAAGCGTGCCTATTTACCACCAAGAGAAGCCCTTTCCTCCAGTCTCCAACTTTTCGGGGTGCGTCTGTTGCTGTTACCGACCATCTTGAGCTTTTGGGCATGGAATTGACAGCTAGTCTTAACTTTGGTGCCAGCATTGAGCACAAAGCTCGAACTGCGGCAAAAAAACTGGGTATCCTGAACCGAGTGAAGCGATACTTTACGCCAGGACAGCTTTTGTCACTTTATAAAGCGCAAGTCCGATCCTGCATGGAGTATTGCAGTCACCTCTGGGATGGATCAGCTAAGTACCAACTAGCTGCACTTGACGCGGTGGAGCGCAGAGCAAGGAGGCTTATCGGTGACGAAGATCTATGCGCCAGACTCCACAGCCTGGCTCATCGCCGCAAAGTTGCCTGCTTGTCGGTCTTTTACAGGCTATATTTCGGAGAGTGTGCTCAAGAGCTCCATGAACTCATTCCACCGGCTCCGTTCTACCACCGCACTTTTAGACGCACCGCGGGATACCACCCATATCGCGTTGATATTCCAACGATACGAACTAAGCGCTTCTTATCAACATTTATAATGCGCACAGCTAAGTTGTGGAACTCACTACCGGCTTCAGTGTTTCCAACGGATTACAACCCAAAGACCTTCAAACTCAGAGTGAACAGGCTTCTTCTGGGTTAGCTCGCTCCATCATCGACTCTGTCTGTGCCACGTCTGGCTTAGTCTAAAGTCAAGAGCAAACCCATTTCAAATAAAAAAATAAATAAAAAAAAACACCAGAATCAAGGCTCTCAAAAATAATAAAAACTCAAAACTAAAATCTCAAAAATGACAACACTTATACTTGATTTTTTTTGGCATATATACTAGAGCATGATGTAACTAATCTGTACCTACAGGATTATCCTTCATTAACGGAACAACCTGTATATACTGTGCTTTCTGGGAGCGTCTATCCAACCACTTTGTCATAAATCGATTGTGTAATCTGCTTGACAGTTTTTTCTGTGTAAGCGAGTCTACACAGACGAGCAACAGCTAGAGTGTTATAAAAATAATTACCTTTTCTTTTTCTTTTTTCAGTGCAGTTTTTAATATGGACTTCGTCTGGGCGGCGGGCGGGGCTTTGGTTGGCTTCTTCGCTTGTTGCTGCTGAACAAAAAGTCTAATTAATTTCCCAAACGCCACAGCTGGCTCGATCCGCAATTCAGTATGTATTTGGTGTGGTTTTAAGGGTATTTATGTAATATTCTTTTCTGATACTGTAACCCGTTTTAAGAAACTAAATTGAATAGAATTGTTTTGCATGCATACATGTATTTATTTTTGTATGATTTTTGAAGCTTTGCCTTTTTTGTTATGGTATGGCTGAATAAGTACAGATGTCTTTGCCTCGTGCAGAATGACAACTAACTTGCACGCACACATTCATGACAGCCAATCACGTTTAACATTCCGAATATTTGACAAGTCGTATACACACATGCGTAGTTTGGTGGCGGATGTCATGTCATTGGGTTGTTTCCGCTCGTTTAGAGGTCGTAATAAAAGTTTGTATTGTAGTTTAAATAAACCCCATATATTATTTGATACTTCTGGGTAATTTGATTAGCGAAATAGTGTTTAAGAAGTGTTCAATCTACAAATGATTTTTGAATTAGCATACGTTATATTTTACTTTACATACCGAATTTAGGCATGAAGCTTAGATGCTTAGTCAACCACTGGACCCGCAATGACGGCTAATTTTCTTTTGCCCCTTGGGCACTAACCGAGATTTTTAGCCTCGCCTAATGGTGACGTCTTGTCAGTATGGTGTCAGCTCTTGATGAGAAACATTCTATTCAAAAATGGGTTTATGTGCCGTTTTGTATTAAAAGAAAAAACTATTTGGAAAAGCCAGAAAAAAATGCTTTTCCCTCGTACGTAATGCATTATACTATTTATATTGTTAGTTTTTCTTAAAATAAATAACAAACGTTTTTACAATAAATCATAATCTGCCATTTAAAAAAGTAGTAAACCGTTTCCAATCTTGCACCAAAGGTATTGCACATGTAATTTGGTCGACTTATTTTGTTTACAAAGTTCAATCACTTCATTCATTCTTTTTGATAGAGCTTGAAAATATCGATATTTGACGTCGATAAAAGTAGAAGTTTTGAAATTAATTATCCATTAATGCGGAAAAACCGGACAGACAGACAGACAAGACTGATATATACCTGTGACAAAACTATAAATCCGTGTTGACTACGGAACTTTAAAAATATACTAGTCAAAACAAAATAGGGGCCACCACTTTTTTTTTAGTTTTCCAATAAATGTATTATATTTAGGGGTTGATAAATTATTCGACTTTATTTTTTTTGATTAATTTTTAATGTTTTAACATTATAATTAACGAAGATAAATTTGAAAATTTTCCAATGTTAAATTTTTGTGAAAAAAAGGAATTTTGGCTTAAAATACACTAGATGACAAAAAAATTAAAACAATCTTATTTTTTTCTCATTTTTTCACCTTTTTAGTACCGTGTATGCCCTCCTCTTTTGTAAATGTATTCTCGAAGCCTAGAGGGCATACTCTCTATCAAGTGGCGAACTGTTTCTTGTGCAATTTGTTCCCAGCTTGTTTTCAGCACATTAATGAGCTGTCTTTCGTTATGCGCAGGTTGGTTTGTGTTCCGGACACTTCGTTTTAATAAATCCCACATGTGCTCGATTGGGTTAAGGTCCGGACTGTTGGCGGGCCACGGTAAAACCTGTATACCAGCTTCCTCTAGGGCTTCTCGGGTGGCACCTGCACCAATTCTTTGTGCAAATGGCACCACATGGGGTCTTATGACCTGTTCAATGTATCGTTGAGCCGTTACCGTACCTTCATTGAGAACTGCGAGCTCGGTTCGACCGGACATCGAAATTCCGCCCCACACCATTACATTGGGACCCACAAATCTGTCACTTTCATGGATGCAGGCATCCAAAAATCGCTCACCCTCTCGTCTCCAAACTTTAATGCGACGATCGTCGCTAAAAAAATTTACTTTGCACTCATCAGTGAACAATACTGTGCTCCAATCATTTGTGACCCAGTCCTGGTGTTGTCTTGCGAAAGATAAACGGTTCGCACGATGCGCACTTGTCAACGGAATTCGCACTACACGTCTCCTAGAGAATTGTTGGTCCTCGTGTAACCGATTCCTAATCGTTTGGTCGCTAACACGAGTACCCGTCGCCTGGCGCAAGCGATTTTGTATGGAGCGAGCGGTGACGAATCGCTCTCTGCGCGCAGTTAAGCGTATGTAGCGATCTTCTTGTGTTGTGGTTGCTCGAATTCTTCCAGATCCCCGTCTTCTGGTTACACTTCCAGTCTCTTGGAATCGATTCCAAGCATTCTGGATGGCTCTTCGTGAAAATCTCAGCTGCAGAGCTACAGAACGCTGCGAATGCCCTTCTTGTATCAATGTTATGGCTCTAGTTGCGGTTTGCACGTCCATATGTCTACAATTTCTCGGCATTGCTCTTTGAAAATGTTTATTCACACTCAAACTTAGCAAAATTTCACTGCTCGCGCACGAATTCACAGTTGGAATGACCTAAAACTTCGTTAAAAAGGTGGGTAAATTCAAGTGGTTACAAAAAAAATGACAAACTGTCACCCACATCAAAAACTATGCAAGCTGTAAACTCTCACGACGTTCGTTAACACTTAAGGTAACACCACAAAAAAGGTAGGTTCTTAACATCAGTTAGAAATTCTTAAAATCGCTCCAGACGTCGAAATATATAAGTGGCCCTTATTTTGTTTTGATTAGTATATATTACACATACCTTGTGTGATATATATTTTATCCATACTAAATGGGTATGCAAACACAATCCTTAATTCATTAATTAAGAATTGTTTATGACTCATTAGTCATCCTATGCCATTTTGGGCCGATATGAGTGGACAGTAAATAGCATAATAAACTTTAACTAAGTCGTAGAATCAAATGGGAAAAATAAAATGGACTTGGATTGTTGGACTGTTGGACAAAACTTTCAGTCATTCGTGCTCAGCCGAGGCGACAACATCTCCTGAGAGTTTATTTGTGTAACACGACATAAATCCATTAAGCAACATTATAGCATGAACTAAAGCTATGAAATTGATACCAATAATAATAATAAATAATTTGTTTTAACAAATGCGCCAATTACCTATGTATGCCTATGGTGGCTAGGATAACGGACAAACCTACATAATTATTTTTATAACTAAAGCAATTGACGACCGTCTTGGTGTAGTGGTTTGCGCCACGATTCTATTTATTAAAAGTACCTGGGCGACCGAGCTTTGCTCGTAAATAGTAGTTATTTATTAAAAAAATAACTACTATTTGCGTCACCGAGCGAGATTCGAACACACGCCTTCTACATTTCTTCAGTCCTATGTCTTATGAACTCCGCCACGACGCTCATGCTTGTCGGGGCGAAATTAGCGACCATTAAAACTACAAAACACGCGTTTTTCCAAACAAGACTAATCTAGATCGATTTTTCACCCCCAATAATCATAACAAATCAGATAACAAACAAAATTTCTAAATAAATATACAAGAATTGCTCGTTTAAAGGCATAAGATAGTTTTGCGGAGTGATCCTTCTGTATTTGTACTATTATTTATTCTGTGGTAAAGCTTACCTTAAGACAGCTGAGTGACATTGTGTCCTCACTGGACGACTTGGTCTGCCTAGTGGCCCGGGGAGGGGTGGGAGGTCGCTTCTGTTTAGAAGAGTTTTCTTTCTGAAATGAAGTTACATTATTGATACATAATTAAAGTATTAAAAAATTGGACTAGCTCAAAGGAAGGATGCAGTTCCGGTAACATCAAAAAGCTTTGCCCATAACCCTGTAACCACAAAACACAAAACAGGGAAATATTTATCACTAGCAGATGTATTTTGTGATAGCAGTTCCTCGCGATTTCGCCCAAGCAATAGTACGACTTTTCATTTCATCACCTTAATATTTTTATAATTGAATAAATTTATTTACTACCATTTGAACTACAAAAACAACTTTTATTTCGTAGGAAATAAAGTCGGTCTTAAGGTCAAAGTGGGGTAGTCTGAAATACACACTACTTAAAAATTGGCCAAATGCGAGTCGGACTCGCGCACGAAGGTTTCCGAACATATACAACATTAGACACTATATTATGTTTTTTAGTTTTAAAACATAATTATTTTTATAACTTAAGCCATTATTTTGCAAGTTTGTACGAAATCAAATAGAATTTCGCTCACAAAAATTAATCCACTGTGTCATCCGGTGGGACTCGAACCCACGTCCCTTCGCTATCCGGGGGAGTGCTCTTACCAACTTGGTACAAGAATTCGTCGGCTGAATTCTTGTGAGCGAAATTCTATTTGATAACTTGTAAAATAATTGCTTAAGTTATAAAAATAATTAAAAGTAAGCTGATTTCATCTTAACTGATGGTTAAAAAAGGCTTGTATTGTTATTCTTTTATTGAATTTGTTATATATAAGCAGGCCTGTGTAACTCCCCGCGAAAATAGTAAAAATGTACCTACGCTGAAAGGGGGCTAATCAAGTTGGGTGTCGCGAGCGAGCAACGAGACGCCCGCGCGTTTCATTCACCGGCGGCGCACCGCACTATGTGTGATTACGTTGCTGGCTGGACGAGCATGAATAAAGTGCTAGAAAGGTGCACTAGATGGCGTAAGTAGCTTCTTGTAGCAGTCAACCCTATCGCGTCGCATGATAGTACGTCACTGAATAGGTTTAGTGTATAATGATTAATATTCCAGAGTTATAAGAATGAAATTATCTTGCAATGGATTTCTTAAGGTGTCTAAACGAGAATGTGCTTGACTCTGAGGCGAACTAAATTACACCATATCGTTAACGATATTGAGTAGATATTTCTTTGAATTTCATTAAGTCAAACTAGTAGTACTAGTACTTATTCTGTGATTATAAGGTAACTTGCAAATAATATTCTCAAAAGGCACGTCTGAGATATCGTTTTTATTGGGGATAAACATACTGGCAATATCTTTCATAAAATTATTAATGGACTATTTTATTAGCTGAAATCTATACATAAAATAAAATTGTAGGTCAAATTCTGTACATTGATTTACAAAAAAAATTCCCAGGCCTTAGTTCAGGTATGCTAGTATATATGTATATGTATGCATGGGTCTTAAATATTATGGACTCGAAATCTGCTAATTGAATCTTAATGTATGTCGTCGTCAAATTTAAGAGCTAGGCTCTTGTCGGTGGAGTTTTTTCCATTCCTCTCTGCTTTCCGCCCTTCTCTTAACCTCCTGATACGACCCGACATTTAATGTATGTACATACCACAATTTAAATATGTTTATCTCAATAGTAATAGTACATCCAGAGATACAGGGAGATTTCTTTGATACGAAAAGGTACATATTTTACAATCTTTTAATGTTATAGACTCGAAATCTGATGAACTAATACTATTGAACCTAACAGCTTAAATATAGTCGACAGAAGGCTGCACATCAGACTACCCTACTTTGACCTAAGATCACCTCTATTCCCTACGTAATAAAAGCTGTTTTCTTAGTTCACATGCGTAACCTGATGCTGTTGACTACAATGTACAATGAGAGCAACACAATTGGACGGACGGTGATAGGAATGAGTCAATTTGTATCATGAAGTCCACACAGACAAAGTCACAGGCAACTACTAGTTTATTAATAAACTAGCAGTTCCCCGCGACATCGCTCGCGCCAAAAGTCGGATTTTCCATACAAATTTTCATCCCCCATTTCACCCCCCTGATGATTTTATATCGCGACAAAAAGTAGCCTATGTCCTTCCCAGTGTCTCAAACTATCTCTATGCCAAATTTCATTTGATTCGGTCCAGTAGTTTCGGAGCCTATTCGATTCAAATAAACAAACAAACAAACAAATCTTTCCTCTTTATAATATTAGTATAGAAGTATAGATTAAGCACATTTTTTATAGATTGTATACTACTTCAATATAAGAATAAAAGTGTTGAGTAATGTTTGTCATGGAATGAGTGTTCCAGAAGATCTTTTGAAAGCTTTCTTTGACTACTGTATTACTTATGCAAGAAAAAGGTGCTTATTAGGTTACAGTTTACGATGTCTGTGCCAAGTCTAACGTTGATTTACCTTAACAGTTTTGGTTTTGATATCAGTCTGCTTGCTTTTTCTTGTTACGGGAGCCAGAGGCTCATCGGAGTCATCGTTCTGGTACACAGGCTCTGTCACACCCAGGATACAGTCCCCAGAGGTAGATGATGTGTTAGAGTTCTGCAAAATAAATATAACGATTGGTACAACATGAACAATATTTTTTTTGGCCAACAATGCTATTAAAAGGTGTGTAATAAGTTCATTGATTTTAATTGTGCCTAATAAATAGTCTTCATTTCAATTGTAATTTTTTATGTCCAGTTATTGTGATGGGAGGAAAAAGGGTTTTATTTAATTCCTGTTACAGCAGACAGAAACAATATTGTAACAGAATCTATCAAAAGAATCTTGCCAAAAACAGTATTGTCATGACATGCTAAGGGTAATAACCTGAGCTAATAAAATAATTTTATTAAATCACATAAAAATAATCAGTTAACTAAATATGTACACTTTAGGGACCACGTCAGCCGGACGGTACGGGAACCGCCGCGTGAAGGGGACTTAGGACCGTCACGCGGTCGGGACGGTGACCAAAGGGGCGTCGGCCTGCCACGCGAAGGTGCCGGTAACTCCAGGGGTGGGGCCCCGCTACCTGACACTTCATCGGCGCCCGCTCGGCCGATTCCGGGACAGGATCTGTCCAGGGATGGGCCGAACGACAAGAAACGCAGTAGGACGGGAGCCCAGAGGCGGCATGCTCAGGCTATTCTGCAAAGGCAGCAGGCTGAGGATGCCGCCTCGGGCGATCGTTCAAAGCGAGTGAGAGAGGTCAGTGATGAGGGCCCTGTGGAAACCAGTGCCAAACGCGTTAAGACATCGAGTTCTTACGCAGAGGCACTGGGGACTATCAAAATGGCGATCATCCCTGACAACTATCCCGCGACAATGCTTGAGGAAGAGATATTCGATGACATCCAGCTTGCCATTCTCGACAGGCTGGAATCGACACCGGATCCCCTTCCTCAAGTACACATGGGGTTCACTTCCAATGGGGTGATCCCCGTTTCATGCAATGGAGACCACTCCGCGAAATGGCTTGAATCCTTTAATGGCGAGACCATTAAGGGAGTCAAGCTAAAAGTGGTCATAGCCAGGGACCTTCCTAAGCCCATTAAGATGGCCTGGAAGACCAAGACGACGAAGGCAGACGTCTCGAGGCTTCTGGGTATTGTGCAGAGGATACATCCGGAAGTAAAGACTGCGAACTGGCGGGTGGTGGACACGAAGGAGGAGGGTCGCACCACTCGTCGGATCGTACTGATGGATGGAGCCTCTGCGAAATACATAGGGGCAAGAGGCTACTGCCTGAGTACTGGCATCGACCTGAGCACCTTCAAGCTTCTGGAAGAGGCGGTGAGGCCTGCGGCTGCTCAGGTCGATGCAAAGAACAGCGAGGTACAGGCTGCAGATAAGGAGCCTGACGCTGGCACCCAGGACCTTGCAGTTCCGGGCCCATCAGGGTTGGCGCGAGAATGTGGCGCTGAGTGCTTGCCTCTGGGGCGACCAAGTGAGGGGTCCCCAAGGTCAGAGGAGGTGCTTGGTGCCATGGACTCGCTCTACCTGGGTCATTCGTCGCCGATGGCACAGGAGGACGAAGAGGTCCTCCTATCAGACTGCTAGCAGAGATGGCGAATTTAAGGTGTGTGCAGATAAATCTACATCACTGTCGAGCTGCGACTGCCCTTCTGGCACGAGAGCTTCAATGTAATAAATACGATATTGCCCTCATTCAAGAACCTTATCTATATAAGGGGCAAGTTAAGGGTCTAGGTAGCCAAGCAGGAAAAATTTACTACAACTGCTCTACTAATGATGTGAGGAGCTGTGTCTATGTCAAAAATGACCTCAACGCAGTTCCTCTCTTTGCTTTTTGTTCCAGGGACCTGACTACGGTCAAGGTCCATACGGGGGCGGGAGGAAAGCGGGCAGTAATATTCTCGTCAGCTTATCTCCCCTATGAAGATAAAGATCCAGTTACACCACTTTTACGGGATCTGGTGGACTCCTGCAGTCGAGAAGATGACAACCTGGTCATCGGATGTGCACACCACGTGGTCTGGGGAAGCTCGGACATCAACGATAGAGGAGAGAAGTTATGGCACTATGTGGTAAGCTCTCCCCTTCAATTATTAAATTCAGGAAATAAGGCGACATTCTTCAATGCTCGTAGGGCGGAGGTGATCGACATAACCGTAGCGAACAACAAAGCTGCCAAGAACATTAATAGCTGGCATGTGTCAGACGAGGTCTCGCTTTCGGACCACAACTACATATGCTTTGGGTACAGTTTGGATACGCCTATCGAAACTGTTCGCAGAAGAAATCCCAGGAATACAAGATGGGATAACTTCAAGACTGAACTTAAAGTTGAACTTAATCAACAAAGAGTTGAGCTGAACTCTATACTAGATATAGAATTCGAGGCAGATAGAATTAATAATGCGCTAGAAGTTACATGGAAAGGCAACTGCCCGGAAAACAAAGCAATTGCAAGGAGACTACCATGGTGGACCCAAGAGGTAGCTCAAATCAGAAAAGAGACAAGGAGGGCATTCAATGTAGCTAAAGCTACGAATAACTTCAGTGAATACAAAAAGGCACTTACGCGATACAGCACTGCGGTTCGAAAGGCAAAACGTTCTGCCTGGAGAGCTCACTGCGAGAAGATCAGCTCAGTACCAGAAGGAATGAGACTGACAAAAGCGATCTCCACCACAAAATCAGCTCCACTGTCAACAGTAACAAATGAGAATGGAGAACGCACAAAGGTCGGAGCCGAAACGCTGAAAGTAATGATTAAAACCCACTTTCCCGGCGCCAAGACTATAGGTGAAAACGAAGATGCCATTAGCCAGGAAGACCAAGCGAGAAGGACCACGCAAAGCGACTGGCTAGTGGCGAAGAAGGTAGTGGATGCTGCCAAAGTGAGCTGGGCGCTTAAATCCTTTCAGCCATTTAAAGCGCCTGGTCCAGACGGCATTTACCCCATTGTACTACAACAAGGTGTCTCGATCCTGAATCCATACCTATGTAGACTTTATAGAGCATGCATAGCATTTGGATATATACCAAAAAGGTGGAGACAAGTTAAAGTAATCTTTATTCCTAAACCAGGTAAAGCAGATTATGAGGAACCAAAAGCGTTCAGACCGATCAGCTTACAATCATTCCTACTAAAAACGTTGGAAAAAATGGTTGATAGGCATATCAGGGAAGGTGCATTGAGAAAATTTCCTCTACACGGTCTACAGTGCGCTTATCAGTCCGGCAAATCAACGGAGACCGCACTTCACTATGTCACAAAAAGAGCAGAGTACGCTCTAGAACATAAGGAACTGTGCCTAGGGGCTTTTGTGGACATAGAAGGTGCCTTCGACCGCACAACATTCGAATCCATAAGAGCATCCGCGAATGAGCACGGCATATCTAAAACTATCTGCAGATGGATAGATTGCATGCTCAAAGGAAGAATAATACACTCTGAGCTAGTGGGAGAACATCTTACTTTGAAAACCACTAGAGGATGCCCCCAAGGCGGAGTCTTATCGCCGCTTTTGTGGAGCTTAGTTGTAGACTCGCTACTGGCCAGACTAAATGAAGGACCTTACTACACAGTAGGTTATGCAGATGACCTTGTAATAATGGTCAACGGAAAATTTCCGAGGACGGTATCGGAACTAATGCAAAGAGCGCTGAACATCCTTCAGAACTGGTGCGAAAGCAATCATCTGATGGTCAATCCCAGCAAAACAACAGTGGTTCCGTTTACAAGAATGAGAAATCTCCAAGAGCTTGGGACGATAACATTATATGAAACCCAGCTACAATGGTCCAAAGAGGTTAAGTATCTAGGATTAACACTAGATAAGGAACTCAATTGGAGCAAGCACACTGACATAACAATTTCTAAAGCAACAAGAGTTTTTGGAATGTGTCGAGCGGCCTATGGTAAAACATGGGGATTAAACCCAAGGATTATAAGATGGATATACACAATGATAGTGCGACCTATAATTACATATGGCAGCATTGTCTGGTGGACAAGGACAAGGCTAGTAACATGCAGAAAGGCTTTGGAAAAATTACAAAGAACTGCTTGTCTAGCGATAACGGGGGCCTTCAGAAGCACTCCAACGGCAGCAATGGAAGTAGCACTAGAACTTCCTCCGCTGCATATTGTGATAGAGACTGAGGCAAGGAAGGCACTGCAAAGACTTAAGGTCTCCCAGCTTTGGGATGCATCCAAACCTCAAACGAATCACACTCTATGGGAAGGAAATTCGGATTTGAACAGGATCCTTCAAATGGACTGTGATCGAACAAGTCCAAAATTTTACTTCCAAAGACTATACAAAGTCCACCTCCCTACAAGGGATGACTGGAAACAACGCCCACCCAAGCCGGAACCGGATAGCATAATCTGCTATACGGATGGATCCAAAATGGATAGCGGCACAGGTGCGGGAGTTTACCTGAAAGACTTCCAAGAAAGTCAATGCATGGGTGTAATGGCAACAGTTTTCCAAGCGGAAACCTATGCTATACTCTCATGTGCATTGAGGAATCTAGATCAAGGTGTGAAAAACCGCACTATCTATATTCTCAGTGACAGTCAAGCTGCGTTAAAGGCACTGTCAAGGGCAAAAGTGAACTCAAAATTAGTCATAAATGCCATTGAAGTACTTAACAGACTCGGCAAACATAATAAACTACGTTTAATATGGATACCGGGTCACACAGGTTACGAGGGTAACGAGAAAGCAGATGAATTAGCGAGATGGGGCTCATCGGCTAGACTAATTGGCCCTGAGCCTTTTATAGGATTGTCGAATGGAACAATTAACACGGCATTCAAGAACCACATAAAGGCCAAACATGCCCAGGAATGGTCCAGAATAAATGCCCTGGATCACTCTAAAGCCTTTCTTGATCTGAATGCTAGAAAATGGTACAAATACCTAATGCTTAACAGCCGCCAACACTCGAGACCTCTGATGGGGGCATTAACTGGTCACTACGCCACAAATAAAATGCTTCTCAGAATGGGGCTAACTCAGGACGGCAGCTGCAGAGCCTGTGGGGAAGAGCCAGAAGACATGAAGCACTTGATGTGTGAATGCGATGCACTGGCTAGAACCCGAATGGGTCTTCTTGGATTGGCTTACCCAGACTCGGAAGACTATAGGCTCTTCAGACCTAAAGACATAGTAAAATTTATTAAGGAAGTCTTTAAGGAACACTAAAGAGTAAAGGTATGGGGAGTCACAAAAGATCCTATTGGGTCGAGGTGCTCCGTGGGTTAATGCCCATGGCCCCTATAAAGATAAGATAAGATAAGAAATATGTACACTTAAAAATCTACTTATTCAAAAATGTAACCGTGTCCATGAGGCAAGGAAGCGAGAATGCTGGCTGCGTTTCCGCGTTGGATAGCCATACTTAGCCTCTGAGCGAGAAACGAGCCAGCTTTTTTGTTTTCCAGAGTTGTATTTAATTTAGGGGCTATTTTCCTAAAAAGTAATTTGGCGTTAGGTCCCCACGGTCCTAAAGTTTCAACGCCAAACGGTGCAAACACATAATCACCTGCAAGAGACTCGTATTTGCGCCGCTTGGCGTTTTCTGCCGACTCAGCGGCAGACCCAGCTTTAAAAGCTGATTCCCTGAGATGAGAAGGGGCCAAAGTATCAACACAAGTTGCGTCCCATACCAAGGCCCGTCCCCGCTCCCAGGAAATGAGCGTGAGGCCATCAGGTCTCCTGCCATCATCACGGACCAATCCACGAGGTTCTAATGTGGAAGGAACGTTAATGCTGGCAAGAGCTCTTCTGATGGCGTCATTAAGTGCTGCGTGGCGGGCGAGACGCCCCGCACTTTGCTGGCAACAAAGACTATGAAGACCTAATTTATCGACCTCCTTGCCACAGGGACACGTAAATGGTTAACAAACCGGGGCCCCGATTCGCAAACCCACACACACCCGGAATGTCTCGCTGTCAAAAAGTGTACCTATATTTTTAGATGGGAGGGCGTGAAGCCAGTGGCCTGATTCCTTACAGGAAACTGCCAAGAGCCTTGCACGATGACAATCACTGACTGAATTTTGAAGCAGGGTATTGAAAGTCTCTCTTGCTAGAGGGACATCCCAGAGTTTTTGGTTGTGTGTTTCCTTTGGGATGTCTTCACTAGTACAGAGACTTTGCCAACATTCCTCCGCCTCTCTCAACTCAGTTAGCTGGCGAGGGTGTTTAAAGATTTTGTCTACAAGACCAGCAGTGCTATGAAGAGAAGAGAGAAAAGCGGGGAGGGCAATACTAGAAATTTTGCGAACGCCGATACCACCAAACCGAATAGGAAGCGTTGCTTGTAACCAAGAGTCGTTTTTTAGCTGCAAATTCAGAATTTTTTCAAGATATGTTCTAAGAGTGGTATCAATAAGTTCTACAAGATGTAGTTTTTTCCAGATTGGACTTGCGCGAAGGTAATATGTAAATTTTGGAACGAAAAGGCAGGATTTTAGAATGGTGTAGGCAATATGAGAGTTTAGATGTTCCAAACTGGGGGCTAACAGGGTGAAATGATTCAATTTTTTGTCGAGAAAAGGTTGGATGCTGGCATCTAGAAGAGGAGCTCCTAAAAGGCAAAGTGATTCAGAATTTAGAATTGTGATGTTAGGAGCAAGGACGTTGAATCTTTCAATTATATTTTGACGGGATTCCGCAGAAACATGGTCATTAATATAAAGTTCGCACTTTGAAAGATTGAGCTCCAAACCTATTTTTTTAAATTCTTGAATTATCCGAACGAGGTCTTGATACACAATATCAGCTTTGCCTCCGAGAGACCCATCATCAAGATACCAGACGTTAAATTTTGAATTTAAAGACGAAATGATGGGGTGAATGCCTAAACTAAAAAGTGCAGGACCTAATGGGTCACCTTGCTGAACGCCGACGGCAGAATCAATGCAATGGTCAAGATATAATAATTTGGATGGGCAATTGTAGCATAGGAACACAAAAGGATAAATTTTGGAGGTATGGGTATGAACTTCATTCAGCAAGGCGGATCTATCAATAGAGTTAAAAGCATTCCTCACGTCAACTTTCAGAAATACCTCCGATTCGTTACAGGCGAGAAAATTTCGGGCTGCATGAACTGCAGCTTCGCAGCCTCCTCTACTGCCAAAGCCAAGTTGTATGGGCTGAAAAATGTCCTTGAGCGGAGAAAAAATATTACGGCAAGCTAATTTCGCCGCTAGGCGTCGAAACGTAGAGCCAATTGCGATTGGGCGTACACCACCATCTTTTTTTACAAAAGCACAAAGTCTTGCGCCATATAATAGTGGAAGAAAGCTATCAAGGACTTTACCTGACAGGAGGAGGTTGCAAAGCTTCGTGATGTTGGAAAGTATGGTTCTGCCGGCGTCAGCGGCGGATGCACTAACCAAAACCTTGTGTGATGTTGAGGAGTGATGCCGTCGTTGCCCCCGGCAGAACCAGACGGGAAAGACATAATCGCAGCAAGCGTATCGCTGTCATCAAAAACCTGTAACGGATGAATGTTGTGAGGTGGTGGAATAGGAAAGATAGGAAAGTCTGGACGTGAGGGATGCTTATTTTGAAGGCTGTCGAGAGTTTCCTGATTACGAGGAGCGAGTGTATCATCAGAGAAAAGGATACGAGCCGCATTCTTCAGATCACCGTCCATCACTTTATTTTCTACTGTGCGGAATAAGTTGTAGGATTTGTTATTATAACGAGGATTAAAAGTGGGAGGGGTTGAATTTTGAATAGTGTTGTCGATAAGAGACTTAGAAGAAGTACTGACATGAAGGTATGTATAGGAAAAAGTAAAAAGATTTTGCCAATTTGATTCAGTGTTCAGAAGACATTTTTCGATGGACAATGAAAGAGATTTAGCAATAGATATTCTCGCTCCCCTAGGAATCCTTTTGACCACTGGAGTTGATTGGTGGAGGTGAGAGATATGCGATTCGAAAGAAGGGTTGGATGTAGATGGAGAATTTGGAAGAGATGTCTGTAACCTGGGATTGCTGTGACATCTTGATATATGGATATTTAGGGCCCTTTTACCTTTAAAGGTTCTGTTTGAGTTACAGATGTGACAGCGATAAAACTCCGGCTGTGAGTGGGAACCGGGAGTTATAAAAACACTCATAAAATTAAATTTAAACCTAGGTAAACAAACAATGAAATTTTGTAGACTAAAAACTTGCCAAAACAACCAATAAAAATTATATGCAAATAGAAAGCGTGTGAATTACTCGTACCTTACGTTATTTACAATCTTATCTATTAACTTAATTACGTTTCTAATAAACCAAAACACACAAAATGACAAAAAATTGTTAGACACAAAACGATTTGATGTTGCGCTGACACACGCAAGACAGTCCATTTTCATTCCGATAGAAGTTATTCCAATGGTGGAAGAAGTTTTGTGTAAAGCGCATATTGGACAAATTGAAGTAACTCCTGGCAACGGCGGGGGCTTGAAATGGCTTCCTTGGCAACGGCGGCTTCTTAGTAAAAATGACGTTGACAGGCAACAATCAGCTGATATTAAATAAAATTTAATTTGATGTCGCAGTAAGCTCCGAAGGCTGCGCACATGCGGAGAGTGGCAATCTGCACTTTAATTTAAAAAAGAAAACTCAATAGCGCCATATTAATCAGATAATGATATTAAATGAAATAAATTGAAAATCCAGCGAAGTCGCCCCCCTTTTTTTTTTTTAAATATAAACCTGTGCTCGGACTTTTTGGTTAACACATGTTATTAAAAGTACCTGGGCAACCGTGCTTCGCTCAGATACTACTATTTATTGTAAAATAGACAAATGTTTGAAGTACTTATGAGAAATGTATGATTCCTTAAATATTTACTATAATTTTTTTATTCAATTAATTTTATCTTCAACCTTCCTGTTACAATTTTAAATAGTTTTATACTTTATCTCTAAGTTCAGTGTGCCTCATGGCAAAAGACTCCTCTAACTCCTTCTATTGCACTCTGTCTCTGGCAACTCTCCTCCAGTTTGGACCTGCTATAGTGCATTTGATTTCGTCCTCCCATCTATTTATTTATTGTTTCTCTCACCAGGACCAGACCAACAAAGAAATAAATAGAAGAATAACAAGTGGCTGGAAGAGATATTGGTCTCTAAAAGGAATACTAAAATCAACCGATCTCAGCATAGGCATCAAAAGGAAAGTCTTTAACATGTGCATCCTCCCATGCCTCACATACGGTTGCGAGACATGGTCCTTGCCAAAAATCCAGAGGTAAGTTTACAAGGCAAGATAGGCACTGAATGGTACCCCAGGAATGGAAAGAGAAACAGAGGCAGACCACAAAATTGTCTAAAAACAATAAAAAACCTTATTAAATAAATACAAAAAAGTACTTAAAAACTTATCTCACCCACCACAGTCTGAGAAGTAGTCTGCATGGGCAAGCCAAGCCTCATCCGGGTCTGTTTATTGGTCCGTTGGCACATTTGAAGGAATTCATAGAAATCATCTACTTTATCCACACACAGTTCACAGATCAGTGGTGGCATTTTGTCTTCTGAATTCACCTGAAACAAGTTACCAAATACATAGTTTACTTCCTGTGACCTAAATGGCTTAAAATTTGAAATAATTGCAGTCTATCTTAAATAATGAGTCATGAATCCGGAAAATTTAAAAAAAAACAGCGAATAATTTTGCATAGTAAGGTTTCTGTTTGACAACATCACACCTAACCTTATTTAATTACAAGATTTTTCAAGGGGAATTATGACTGGGAGCATACAAAAAAATGCTGAGAATGCGTAAAACAGCAATTTATTCACACAATTTACCTCAATTTGAACGCAATCCCGTATTTTTTGCGACAACTCAATACCACTGGTGTCTACGTCAACTACGCTCTGAACTATAGGCATCTTGTAGCCAGCCCCAGCACCACAAAGACGACATGATCGATATATTTCGTAGATTGACCGCTGTTCTGATTTAGTGTTGATAATTCTATCCATTTTGTTAATCCTTCAAGAGTCGTATTTCCAGACACATTATGACACTACTTATTTGCCGCTTTTCCGCCATTAAAAATGATACCAGATATTGTATGAAAAATCTACTAAGCTTAGTAGTTTACGTAGTTTTATGGCAATGAGTCATTTTTTGACAGTTCAAAATTAATTATTTACTTAGTTTTATTTTATGTTGATAGATGGCGCTATTCATCTAAGTTATATACAATTTACAAGCTACCTGCATCCAGTGCGTTCCCGCGACCTTTATTAGGTCGTACCTGTATTTAGGTAGCTTGTAACAGATCACTTTGGAAATATATGAGGGAAGCCAATGTTCAGCAGTGGACGTCTTGCAGGCTGCGGCTGATGATGATGATGATGATATACAATTTATATAACTAAGATGTTCAGTAATATAAAAATAAAATATAATGGAAAAAACGTCTTGATAATCACTAAATTGAAAAAAAAACCTGTTAAAACGCGTGAATCCAAAGCATGCTAAACATAAACATTATAACATAATCAACGCTAAAACCAGCCTTTTTCCTAAATAAAAATCTACCTGACTTAAGTTGTTAAACGCCGTCTAGTGGATTCAAGTGCGGATTTTGGACACTAGGAAAATTTCTCATTTATGTTTTTTTTTACTATTTTGCTTTAAAAAGTGAATGTATAACACAGTAGTAAAAATAATGTTATTTGGCCTATAGCTTGAGATGTAAATAGAAAAAAAGAAACAAAAAACATTTATTCGAAATTTGCACACACATGAGGTTTACAAAGACAAGAATAACATAACTATTGCAATGGTGAACACCGAAAAGGCAACCAAATAGTAAAAGGTTAAAGTGTGCTCATTAAATCTAATCAGTGGCCCTAGCATAAGCCAAACAACATATAATTATCGCGGCCGTTTATCGTATTTTGACAGCGTTATATCATTAGTCTACCGCTGCTAACATGTCATGCCATTTATGTCATGTCTAACTGTCAAAATACGAAATACGATAGAAAACGATAAAATTGTCTACACACTCTAACATGAGTCTCTTTTATTTGTCTACTTTAATCTATTTTTGACATTTTCGCATGACATATTATCGTGGTCACTTGGTGCTAACGACTAAGGAAAAAACTTGATTAAAGTCGGTGAAAAACTGTGTAAAAGGCGAAAAATATGTCCGTACCATAATACCATTATATATTTTGTGTTAAACGCATATGACGAACGACCAGTGTAAGAAATACGACAGAAACGCATCGGTGATATTTGCGATCAAGTCGATTTCTGAGAGTGTATTTCAGTCGCTTTGGCGAATATTTAAGCCCATGGATACTGATATTTCACATCATTGACAGGCTTAGCTTGGCCCCAGCTAGAGTCTATAAACCTTCTAGCGGCTAGAAGGCTTATAGAATTTAGCCTATTTGAAGGTGAGATCTCCAATATAAACACTTACGTAAATCATTTATCACAAAGAGCTCTTTCACCTACACAAAAGCAAAGAATAGCTGTTATTGTTGTGTTTTATAAACTTACAAAATACTGTATTGAAAACAGAACCTAACCTTTTATAATGTATGTTATTTTACATAGGTAGGATAGGTTAGGTAATCATTATTTTTGTTTCTTAGGGTCTACCTATGTTGCCTCCTTTTGACCCATGAAAACAACAGCAAATTGGACAACACCGCTCTCTGTGCTAAGCCCAAACTACTGTAAGCAGTGTCTACAGTCTAGGACCAGTAGTAGGAAGCATATATTAAGTGTATGTAAATCGGTGAAATAAATTGTGAAAACTTGCACACTAAAATATCTTAGATATGTAAACTTCCTTAATGTAGCTTTGTGCACTAAAAAGTATTCCAGTCAATATCTGCGCCTAACTTGCCTTTAAATAACTTATGGGGAGCCTACTTACCATATACTTATATACCTTATTATACATAAAGGTGGATAAAAGTAAAATTAATTGAAGTAGAAAAATCATTAGTCAAATAAACAATAATATGTAATTTTATAGAATAATAATAAGGTATTACAAACGATAAACCTTTTCTTAAAATTTTAATACGATAAGTTTTATCACCATAGTCTCCACTGCTTCTTATTAGTCAATGTTGACTGCGATGACATTTTCTGAAAAATAATACATACTCTTTAATACTATGTTTTTCATGATATCTTTTAATTTTGTTACAGGTGACTCAAGGTATCTATTAAAGGTGGAAAATGTTGAAAGTAATTAAATCATAATAATTATGAACAATCAAATGAACATGTCAATAGAACCTGCATATTTACTAAAATATGACAAGCTTGAAGGGATCAAAAATTATTCACAATTACTATCAAAGTGATGCATGTTGGTACTACTACAAGTATTCTGTGAAATAAACTTTTCCTTACATTTGAATCCAATTTTGTTCTGTTCCAGCGTACCTTCCAAAATTAAATCCTGAAATACAATGTAAACGCATATTATTATTTAATAAACTAATATGTATTTTCTTTCTGTGCATACTTAAACGTCTAAGTATTTAGGTATAGTTGGTTTAGTTACTACCAAATTTTCAAATACCAAAGAAAACACTCTGTGACAAAATGTTGCATGTCTGCTTAAATGCTTCAATACTTACTGTTTTTCACTGCTCTACTGAGCGATATGGACCCAGTTCGTCCAACCAATATAGGCCTAAGGTAATCCTACTGGTTGCTCCACCTTAGCAGCTCCTTGAGGAGTCAGGAATGTAGCAAAACCCAGGTGCGCTTTCATGTATGATAAGTAATCTGTACCTATATTACATCACAGTTTTCTAAAAGTAAATGATCATATTAGTTTCTTTTCCATTTGTAAGTTTAATAACACAATTTGTTGGAAAATATTAATGGGTACGCCTTTGACTTTGATTTATAAAACAGAGGCCCTACTCCGATTGACGTTGTCCGTATTGTCGACTTTTGCCATCCCTGTCACTCACGCCAGAATGACATCGCTACCGAGCGAGATGGCTATCGGACATCGTCAACTAGAGTAGGGACTCGGCTGTCAAAACTGTCAATGTCATGTCAAAAACAGATGTAAGTAATTTAGTTTTAAATCGATAGTCGTGCTTGGGATTAAGTGTTTAAGCCAAATCGGTAGTAAAATTGAACGAATGATTGAATATCAACGAAATGTTGTATATAATCTGTGGTCGTGTGGATAAAGGCTTCTCGTGGGAAGTATTTCTATCGTAAGTGGTTGCCATGTTAGGAAAAATGATAAAATAAGACACGATGACAAATTTTCTTATGTCTAACGACAATTTAACGATGTTGTACATCTTAGCCCAACAGACTGTCACTCTATAGTAGAAAAAAATTTTGTTTATCATAGTAATATAGTCACGTTCTCGATAAATACAGGCAGGGTCTAGCAAAATCAATAAAATTGTATTCCTTATAGGGGATGATTCTGCTCTAATAGAACAACTTCAACTATGGGGGCCAACATCGGAATCCCAAAAAAAATAAGAGGCTAGCTATATCTTCTTTCAAAAAAGTGAAAAATGCTGTTGTACTTAACAAACAAGCACTGAGGCGACGAGGTGCACTCTCTGTTCCTCCAATCGCATAGTTCTTTGGACGAGAAAGCAATACTACATGAGCATGAACTAGCATAGAAGTGTCCCACTCAGAAACTTTTGGCTCGTAGTAACTATTATATAATCTGTGCTTTTGGTCTGACCCGGGAACCTAACCTGGGATCTCGTGGATAGTATCCAGCGCGCTAAACACTAGACCAACGAACGAGGTTCTTAAAGCAAATCTATCCTAAAGCGAACAAGGAAAAATATCACGTTATTAACACATTCACTCACTCCTTGCCTTGTAGAACTCACTCACTCACACATCGTGCGTGCGTACTCTGTGGTGCGGGCATTTAATCAGTCAGTAGGAAAGTTACAGTTTGTAGTGGCAACTCATTTGTCTTGGCTCAAATGGCAAAACTAGGTCAAGAAAAAAAAGTATAAACCTAATGCGCGCGGAGTTTTGCGCGGGAAAAGAAAATCTGAAAACTGCAAATTGGTTACCGTATTACTGTAGAAAAAAACCTGCGTATGTACGGAACCCTCAGTGCACGAGTCTGACTCGCACTTGCCCGGTTATCTATTCCATTTTCAGTCTAACAGAAAAGTCCGAAGCTACATCTAATACCAGACTTCTATAGGTTCGAGCCGATTTTGTGAGCAAATAGCTAACGAGGTCATTGGTCACGAAAGGAAAGTACCAATGGCACACATCGCACAAACCAAGTGTGAATTGTTTAGGAGAGCACGTGATTAAATACTTCGTGCTAAATGGCAAAAGCGCTAATGCAGAAGAGCGATGACATACATTCAGAGTATATTCAGACGACAAAATTGCACCTTGGTATTTTATGAACGCGCTAGCAGTTCCCCGCATTTTTGACTACGCAAATGTCGAATTTCCCATTAACTTTCTTTACTTCACTTCTCTCTCCGTCTTCATGATTTAGTTTCGTATCAAAAATACTCAGGTAATTGTACCTACTCACACTTCTTTTTACGGTACATCATCATCATCATCAAATTTAAGAGCTAGGCTCTTGTCGGTGGAGTTTTTTCCATTCCTCTCTGCTTTCCGCCCTTCTCTTAACCTCCTGATACGACCCGACATTTATCTTTTCTTTTATTCGCTGCATGTAGCTTATTCTTGGTCTTCCTCGCTTCCTTTTTCCTTCTATTCTTCCTTCTATTATCGTTTTAATAAAATTGTCGTGTCGAATCAGGTGGCCTAACATTCGTCCCCTCCTACACTCTATTGTTTCCATCAATCTCCTTTTTTCCCTAACCATAGACAAAACTTCTTCATTTGTTTTCTTCTCCGTCCAACTTATACGCTCCATTCTCCTCCAGCACCACATCTCGAAGGCTTCCAGTCTCTCTCTGTCCTTCTTTGTCAATGTCCACGCTTCACATCCATAGAGTGCTATACTCCAAATGTACACTTTAACAAGTTTTTTGCGAACTTTGCTTGATATTCTGGCCTTGAGCAGGTGCTTTTTTGCATTATAAGCTTGTCTCGCCATCGCTATCCTTGCTTTTATATCTGGTGTACATCTGGAGTCACTAGTTATTAAGCTTCCTAGATATTTGAAGGTTTTAACCTGTTCTATTTTTGTGTTATTTATTGAGATAGGGCTATATTTTTCCTTTTTAGAAGCAATTAGTGTTTTTGTTTTATTTATGTTAATTTTGAGACCAAATTCTTTAAAAATAGTGTCAATTTCTGTAACCAGTTCTTTCAACTCCAATCTGTTTTCTGCAATGGCTGCAATATCGTCGGCAAAACGAATGAATTTAAATACGTCCCCATTAATTTTGACGCCCCCCTTTTTTGATTCCGTTATTCTGCGTATCGCACATTCTATGAATAAATTAAAAATTAGCGGTGAAAGCTGACATCCCTGCCTAACTCCCTGTCTTATTTTTGCCTTTCCGTTTTCCTCTCCTACTTCTATTACCGTTTCTTGGTTTTTATATAATTCATAAATAATCCTTCTGTCTCTATAATCTAATCCAGCTTCTTTGAGTACTTCCATCATTATTTTCCAATTGACCTTATCGAACGCCTTTTCTAAGTCGATAAAAGCTATATGTGTGTCCATGTCAAAATCCTGTCTCCTGTCTATTACCAATCTCAAAGCTAGTATCGCTTCTCTGGTTCCCTTCTCTTGCCGAAACCCATATTGATCCGGTCCCAAAAAGCACTCTGTTTACGGTCTTATTCTGTTCTGAATTATTTTTATTAAAATTTTACTTGCCTGTGAAATAATACTTAGTGTTCTATGTTCTTCGCATTTGAGTGTGTGTTTGCTTTTTTCGGTAGTGTCACAGTCTTGCTTAAATTAAAATCTTGAGGTATTTTGCCTGTTTTATACATTTCTTAAATTAAATTAAAAATTTCCTCTTTCAACTGATTGCAAGCTGCATATTTACCCATCTCAATATAAATATTATCAACTCCTGCTGTTTTCCCGTTTTGAATACATTTCAAAACTATTCCGAATTCTTCTTTCAATATCAGAGGTCCCAGTTCTAAAGTATCTACATTTTCTTCTTTTTCCATATAGCTTTCTGACATCCCTTCTCCTGAATAAAGCTCTTCTATATACTCTATCCATCTTTTAACAATTTTTTTAGAGTCCATTAGTATTTTCCCTTCTTTATCTAATATATATACTTCGTCTCTTATGTTTCTTGTCCATTTGTTTAATTATATTGTAGGCTTTTTCCATTTTCCCCCGTTTCATCATAAACTCTATTTTATTGCATTTCTCTTCCGTATGTTTTTCTTTCGCTTCCCTGCACAGTCGTGTTATTTTGTTGGTTAATATTCTGTACTCCTTTGCCTTGACATCATCCGTCTTGTTTCTTAATTCTCTTCTCTCAAGCATTAGCGCTATAATTTCTGGGCTAAGCCAGTTTTTCCACGGAATCAGCTTCTCTTTCTTTATCGTCTCTTCTGCGCTTTTGACCATTATGTTTTTGATTTCATTCCACCTTTCTTCAATATTAATATTTTGAATGTTATTCTTACATCTATCAATAAATTTACGGTACAGAACCTCATTAATAATCCTTATAGATCACTTTGTTGTCTGTCACAAAGGGTAAAAGGGTCAATCTTGAAAGCCAAAAAAAACAATGTCCGGGGGCAAAAACTACCCATAACGTTGAAAATTTAATGTAAGATATTTTTTTCTGTTAAGGTCACACGGGGCTATTGTAGCCAGGGGGCTAACGTAGCTGATTGAAATAACTTGTTAGTGTCTCTTTTTTAGAGAAAATGACATCTGTGGTTGAAAAGAGAAACTTTAGTTGAGATAGGTAGCGACAGATGGCGTAACTAACACTTAAGCTGTTTTATCTACGGAGCGTTCTTTTATTCCGCCATTTTGAAAGTATTGTCAGTGATAAACGGACGGAGTGAAAATAATCTCAAAAAAATTGTTCTTGCGTGAAATTGAAAAGTGTTTTGTATCGAGTCGTAAGATTATGAAAGGTAAGTCGTTTTGTAGTAATTATTTTCATCCTACGCATAACTAAAGTGAGGTTAACTGCACCAGCTACATTCGCCCCATCAAAAAATGTAGGTGGTGTAATTGTAGCTATTTTGACAGCTACAATTGCCCCCAAGTTTTTGTATGAAAATTGAAATAACTAGTGATGTCAATGGGTCGATTCGTAATGCGATAAAATGTCGATACAAATTTTAAAATATTAGAGAAAGCGCGACTGGTAATTAATATCCGATACTTAAACACGTGTTTGCACTCGTGATAACAAACATATTTCACAAGGTCGAAACATATGTCGAAATATGAAAAGTTTTCGACTTTATACTAATTTCATCAGTAAGCAAGCAGTGCTGTTTTGTATGGAATTTCAATTGGGTTAGGTTAGGTTGGGTTTGATTAGGGTTCGGTTTATGGTTAGATTCTTATTTAATATTTTGATTCAATCTCCTTTGAGGTTATTTTCTTGTCTGTTGCTAAATAATTACGAGTCTTAACTAATACTTTACAAAGCAAAGTATGTAGGTTCGAATGTTTGTAATTTGTTAATTTGGATGTAGGTAGATAAGGGTTGGTACTACTGAACCGATTTTACATATTCTTTCTCTGATAGAAAGCTATCTTATTCAAGATTTCTAAAGGATTCTTTTTTTAATCAGGCGGATGAAACTGCGTGTGGTTTATAGTATAAAATAATAATTTCTAGTGGATATAAAGTAACAACATTTTACTTACTGATGGTTACAGCTGTTGTGTGAATGTTTATAACAAATTATTTTGTTTTCATTGTAGATGGTTCGGCACTACAAGCGTAAACGCGAAACTCCTTATTCAAGGGACAATCTATTAAAAGCAGTAGAAGCTGTGAAATGTAAGAGAATGAGCAGTTATCAGGCTGCAGAACATTTTGGTGTTCCCAGAGCCACGATTTACGCGCATGTAACTGGAACGCGTGGATTAAATAAAGCTGGCAGATCTACGGTGTTTGATAATGACACGGAACTGAGAATTGTGAACTGTATTCACGTAATGGAAAAGTGTGGTTTTCCTTTGACTCGCAAGGAAGTCATATTATTGATAAGCGAATATATTAGAAGGAACGGCATCGTGACGGTATTTAAAAATGACATACCTGGCGATGACTGGTTCCGAAGTTTTCGGAAAAGACACAACCTTTCTCTCAAAAAGCCTCAATCGGTGGAAATCGCCAGAAGAAAAGCGTGCAACCCCTTCACTGTATACGAATATTTTGAAATACTCGAAAAAGCTATTCGTGATTTGGATTTATCGTCCGCACCCGATTGTATTTACAATCTTGATGAAACTAGTTTCTGTCAGGATCCATCGAAAAGTAAAGTTGTCGGAAAAGTTGGTCATCGTTGTACAAGAACAACCAGCTCACCAGGTAGAACCAATACCTCCGTCCTTCTTGCAGCAAATGCAAATGGTGATAAAATTCCGCCTCTCATTATTTTCCAAGGAAAATATTTGTGGAACGAGTGGTTATATAAGAATGAAAATGTCAAAACAGCATATGCTGTAAGTAAAAAAGGCTGGATGGAAACTAGTATCTTTGAAAAATATTTAAAAGATGTTTTTGTCCCTGCGATCGGGAGCAAGAGGCCAGTTCTTCTAATATACGATGGACATTCGACTCATACAGATTTGAGCGTAATTGAGTATGCAATATCTGAAGGCATCACAATCCTTAAACTGCCACCCCATTCTTCTGACGTGTTGCAGCCTTTAGATTGCAGCGTCATGAAGCCCATGAAGGACAGGTGGGACCAGGAACTTATAAAATGGCAAAGAATGCATGTTGGCTTCAAATTGCCCAAAAGTGAATTTGCTAGAATTCTTACTGGCATTTGGGAGAATTTAAATCCGGTAATTATCTCAAATGGATTTAAAAAGACTGGCATTTATCCGGTTAATCGAAATATGATTGGAAAAAAAAAATTTGATTCCCTATCATGGCAAAAGTGGGAGAACCATATGCAATCCAAGCATGAAACTATATGCGCTGAAAATATTTCAGCAAACGATGATGATACTATGGAATATAATAATTTCGAATCAATGACAAAAGACCTGGAAAATTCCGTAATTGACACAATTAAAAAAATTCCGAGTCTTGGAAATTTAGCACTCAGAATTTTCAACCAAAATATAGCTCAGAGCCAAAATGAAAACTTTGACAATTCTAACAAAATGGAAGGAAATTCTAGTGGTATAGACAACAACTTATCAATAAATGTTAAAAAAATTGAACAACAAGAGAAACAACTACTAGATAACCAGAAAACTATTGCTAATCAAGAGATGCTTATATGCAAAGATATAGCCAGAACAGTCGAAAATCCTAAAATGACTATAAAAAAGCTTGAAAATAAGCAAAAAGGTACTAATGACAAGAATGATGGACCATCTGAATGGGAAAAAATATCAAATCCTAGAACATTTATACTTCCTTTAAAGTTTCAAGATAACAATAGTAACAGTGGTAAGATCAATGTTTTAAACTGCGAAATAATAAATCCAGCACATGACAAAAAAGAACAAAACTATGATGAGGTTAGTACAACATTTGAACAAATGGTTTTAAGCCATATTTCAAGAAACGATTTGCCAAGAAGACCAAAAAAACGGGTTGGTGCTGAAATATTAACATATCCTGAAGTTGTAGCACGCATGAAAAATGAAAGAGAAGAGCAAATGACATTGAAAATAATGAAAGAAAAGAAGAAGCAAGAAGGTTTGGAGAGGAAACTCAAACTGAAGGATCAGAAAAAAAATAAAGAAACGAAAACAAAAAAATTAAAAAGGAAGCAAAAGAAAACTAAATTAAAGAAAAATAGGAAATGGTCTTCTGACAGTGAGGATACTGGGTCTTATAAGTCAATGGACTCTTCAGAAACTGATGAAGACATTGACTCATTTTTTGGAAATATTTTAAAAAAAGAACAGCTACGCGAAGATCAGGATGAATTCGATGAAAACATGGCTAAACCAAGACAAAGGAAAAAACCAAGAAAAATAAGTGAAGAAAAGAAAAACCCGGAAGAGCAGGAGAAGAAAAAAAATAAAGAAAAGGTAACCAAAACTAAACGTTTGAAACTGAAACAGGTTCCTGAAAGTAAGGATAGTTCGGAAGGCTTAGACTCAAATCTATCAAAACAGTTAAACACATTTATGGGAAAAACTTTGAATGAAGAAGAGTTCTACGAGAATGAGTATACATATAATGAAAAAAATGAAAGTCCAAAGCCAGGGACAAGCAAATTAGATACAAAAAAGAATATAAAACATGAAATTCCGGAAGAAGGATCATTTGTGTTAGCAAAATTTGCGTCTTATAAAGGTAAACGAGATTATAAATATGTATGCATGATTGAAGAAATAGCTTGTGACAAAATGGTGGTTCAAGGATTTAAATCGATCAAAAACAGTAAAAGTAAATTTCGTGCAGTCGTGAATGATGTATCTATTATAGATCATGATGACGTTATCGAGTGTTTGCCAGCACCTAAATTTGATGACAAAGATATGGTGTACGTCTTTTCTAAAAATGTAAACATAGCAGAAAAGTAAATTTATTTCCGTTAATTTTTTGTCAACGCAATTTTGTACATTTTGTTTCAATTAAAAAGAAGAAGTACTAATTCATAGTTTCATTTGACAAATACACTCTCAATATTTATTTATTTTTTGAAAATAATTAAGTAAAGACTTCTTAGTAAAGAAACAAACATATTAATTTATAGGGCTAATAACTTTAAAGAAGGAAACTAAGTGATTCAAGTATATTTTATTATCTTTTAAATTATATATCACACATCTTTGTATGAGATAGCACATAACATTAGATTTAGGTGTTACTCGTTCTGCTCCACTGGTATTTCCTGCGTTGACGTCGTCTGAGCTGGTTCCTCACTCGCACCACTCCTTCGTAGCTGCTTCATACGCTGGGCACTCGTTCCAATTCAATGTAGCTACTGCGCCGTCGTCCGCTTGTCCTTATTGTCATCCGCTGGTCTTTAACTCCCTCCACTCCACTGTAGCTGCGTCGTCGTCGTCAGTTGATTTTTCATTTATTCTACTCCACTGTAGCTGCTGCGTCGTCAGTCATCTACTGGGTTCTTACTCGCTCTACTCTTCTGTAGCTGCTTTATTCGCTTGGCCTTTACACGCTGCAATCCGCTGTAGCTGCTGCGTCATCGTCCGCTGGTCCTTCCCTCACTCCATTCCACTGTAGGTGCTGCGTCGTCGTCCGCTAGTCTTTCACTCACTCCACTTAACTGCAGCTGCTACGTCGTCGTCCGTTGGTCCCTCACTCGCTGCACTCACCTGTAGCTGCTGCGTTGTCCGCTAGTCCTTCACTCACTACACTGTAGCTGCTACGTCGTCGTCCGTTGGTCTTTAAGTCGCTTTCCTCCACTGTAGCGGCTGCATCTTCGCCCGTTGATCTTTAACACGCTTCACTCCAATGTAGCTGCTGCGTTGTGATCCGTTGGTCTTTAACTCGCTCCACTCCACTGCAGCTGCTGCGTCTTCGTTTGCTGGTATGAGTAGTACTTTTCTCCGATTAGCGAGAAAATTTATGTTCGCCCTAATTTTAAAAATAATTGTTATTCAGTGTGTGGGATATCTAAAGCTAAAAAAGCCGAAATGACATGTTTTATATCTAAAAGGCAAATAATACAAGGTGTAAGGGACGGTGTACCGAAAACTTTACAGGCGTGATCAGTCCATGAAACTGAACAAATTTCCCCAAGAAACATGTTTGGGAAACGCCAAAAACTGTTTGATCTGCCATACATTTTTTTGTAACTAACTGAATGATTAGTATGGGAAGTTGAAAAATTTTTGCATTTCCCAAACATGTTTCTTGGGGAAAGTTGTTCAGTTTTATGGACTGATCACGCCTGTAAAGTTTTCGGTACACCGTCCATTACACCCGGTATAAGTGCACATTTTCTGAAAAAAAAAAAAAAACAGGGTCTAAAAACAAAAAAAAATCGACCTCCTATGTCAGCTGATTGCGCTGTTTGTTATAGGAGAGTCCATTTTATTTTGTATTTTTCGACTTATGTTCTTTAGAGAAAGTTGTGCAGTTTCCGAGCACATTCTATTCGAATTTCCGAGCAAACCTGAGAAAAATTAATTGTATGTACTCAACGTTATCGAGAGACGCGTCCCAACACTATCATATATGGAGTATAGCTACATTTACCCCGTGATAATTCCTTAAATTATTTTCAAGGAAATTTAATCTTATTACAAAGCTTTAAAGTACAAAATTAGTTAGTATCTGTCGGGTGGAAGGTTCATCATTAGTTTGAGAAATATAGGTTTAACCGTAAAAGTTTTATAGATACATAGCTACATTTACCCCCGTTGGGGGGCAAATGTGACTTTTGAAGGCTTGCAGATGGAATTCGTTGAATTGAATATTAATTTATTGATATTTTATCAATATAAACTCGTTGACATAATTAATAAAACATAACTAAGCAACAAAAAAAAAGAAAGTTGCTGTAAATTAACTGTTAGTAATAAAATAAAATAAATTAAGTTTGAACTCAGATTTTAGTAGCTACAATAGCCCCGGGTGACCTTACTTTAATATTTAAATTAAGTGGGGCACAACAAAAACGGTGTTTATTTTAGCTTAAAACATCTGAAAAAAATCTTCGAAGCCTTGATATTTGATTCTCCTGGGCTGTCCTTTAGTCATTTTTTGAACAAACCATTAAAATTTTACCTATCTGTAGTAAATTTAGGATTTTTTGTAATTTAAGAGTTAAAGGGTGAGTTGTTTAATGATTTAATAAATACACAAAGTCTGTGCCAATCACTGTTTTTTTTTAAATACTTTGTGTTTCTCACCTTGCCAATGTCTACGCCGAAGGCGTGCACATTGGCAAGGTGGCTTTAGTCGCGCTTTGAACATCGAGGAGAGGTCGCGCGTCTCGACGTTTCCAAGCCGGATTTACGAAGGTAAGAATTTGATTCCCTTGGCTTTGTTTCACTAGGTCATTGCCCTTGCCACTTTAAAAAATGTTTTTTGATGATTAAGACTCTCCTTACTAGGATTAACAGTAGGGTATATAGGACTATTAATTGTTTTTATAATAATCATTGGCAAAAATTAAACTATTTGAACAAAATCGAAAGAAGATTAACTTTTCTTGACTCCCCTGGCATCGATTCCCCTGGCAAAATGACAGGGGAATCAAAGCTTCCTTAATTTATCATACTTTCATATTATGATTATGGGTTACGCATTAAATAATAATGTTACTATTGTGTACAATCAATGGCACATCAAACTAAACACTGCAGTCCGATTTTAGCTATCACACCGCTGATATAGAGGCGGCAAGAGGTGCAAAGTGTATGTTATTTTATAAAATCATGTGCTGTTAATACTATACACTGTAAGTTAAATATTTTATTGGGTTAGGATTTAATATTACAACCAATTTTTAAATACTTTAACGAATAATTCTAATTCTTTTTATACATAGTCAGGTCATAAGTTCTGTCACATGTGTAATATAAAATAATTTAGACATGTTTATTATCTGTCATTCATATTTATTATTTATGTAACGTTTATACAGCAAAATGAACTTAATAAAACATAGATTCTTATGGTGACAAAGTTTATTCAAAATGACCCCCGCGATTTCGAATACAGGCCTTCAATCTGCGCGGCCAGTCGTCTATCGCAGCACGAACAAGGTCCATGTGAATATCGGCGGCTGCTTTAATCAAAGATGCCTTGAGTGACTCCAAATCAGGATGAGGCTTTGAGCAAGTCTTTTCCTCCAAGTGTTGCCATATCTTGTAATCTAATGGACACAAATATGGACTGGAGGAGGGCCAGTCTTCGTGCCGGTTGAAGTCGATTTCACGCGCCGCCAGCCAGTCTTGTGTGCTTTTCGCTCTATGAGTTGGCGCAGAATCTTGTTGGAATACCCAGTGCCTGTTATTAAACATGGTATGAGAAACAGGTTCCACGAGGTTCTTGAGGACTGTATTTTGATACACAACTGCATTCGTTTTTACGCTTTTTTCACAAATAAATTACCTCAGTTAAGCCGTCATAAGAGACTTCCAACCAAACCATGAGCGAGGATGGAAAATGACCTCGTTGGACACGCGGAATACGGTTGCTCGCTTCTTCACTCCTGTGTGCGTACACCTTATCAGTTTGTTTGTTGTAGCTCTCTTCCACGGTGAAATTTTTTTATCCGAAAAAAGAATTTCCCCATGCTTTTTTCCCGCGTATCGCTTCAACAAAGTGCGGCATCTCTTCAGTCTCAGGTCCATTAAACGAGCGTCCAAACAATGTCCTGTTTTTCTTCAATATGCCCTAAGCCCTGTCTTCATTTAACACCCTTTTTACCGTGGTTCTGCTTAACCCCATCTGAAGGGCCGACAGTTTCTGTTTACGTATGGGATTTCTTTGAATCCGCACCTTCACAGCATCTATCACTGCTAGAGTCCTAACAGAGTGAGGGCGACCACTTCTTGACCTGTCACCTACACTAGAGTCTTCATTGTATCGTTTTATGGAACGATAAACGAATCTTTTGGTTATATTAAAATTTTTCAGTAAGTCGAAAACCTGAATTGGCGCGTAACCGCAACGATGCTGGCAATAATCGCGACACGGTCTTCTTTAAGTGTCCATTCCATATTTAAAAATGAGGAAAATTCTAAAATCTACACATTTTTATTTTCATGAAAAATTCTAAATTCGAATTCAATAAACTTTTTTGTGGCCAGCATTCTAAATTCAAAAGTTTTTATTGTGTGACAGAACTTATGACTGACTATGTATATTATCCTAGCGGCCGCCAGCGAATTCGCGTGGCCTCTTGGGGTGGAATTTAAAAAATCCTCACTTAGTTCTTCCTTACACTCTCAAAGAAACATGAATGCCAGATTTCAGCTACTTCCGTTCAGTAGTTTCGGCTGTGCATTGTCTGTCAGTCAGTCACTCAGTATCGGAAGAGTTTTATAATGTAGATATTTGATTAAAATTGAATTAAAATAAACGATTATTCTATACAACATTTTTTATTTTGATTCCCCTGACATCTTATATTGATTCCCCTGGCACCAAAATTTTTAAGTCATATATCTTTATATCTAAACATGTGACAGTGATGCCTACTTGTCAAATATGTTTACAATGATGTGATATTTAGCCTTTTGTTAGTAAAAGTTTAATTTCTTAAGTTTTAAAAAGTGCCAGGGGAATCAACCGAATACGCCCAATTTCAAGATTGACCCAAAAACGGGACCGTATTACTAAATTTTTGTAGTGATAGGCACACTACTTGCCCGTACAAGAAATACGGGCACAAGCACAACACAATACCGTACAGGACAGGAAAAAACTATGGTGAAAGTATCCACGAAAACATAAGCGTTAAGGATCATCATCATCAGGCCAGAATATCTAATGATGCTGTAGCGTTTCGCCCTTTATCCCATTAAAAATAAAGTTACCGTTTTCCTGATCGTTACGAAAAATTTTGCTATCTCTCTTATTCTAAAGACTATGATGACGACCGTCTTGGTGTAGTCGTTCGCGTACCGGACTTCTAAACCAGGCGGTTGCGGGTTCGAAACCCGCAAGGGGCAATGTTTGTGTGATGAGCACGAGCATATGTACCTAAGTCATGGATGTTTATATGTATTTAAGTATTTCTATCCGTTATCTTAGTCACCATAGCACAAGCTCACGCTTAGGGGCTAGGTAATTAATGTGTTTGTTGAAACAATTTATTTATTATTATTATAACGTTGTACCTACCCAGGTACAACTGCATTCTGCAGGCAGAGAACATTATTTGCCTCCACAGGTCATCAGTGCATCTTGATATTTCCAAATGGCTTGCTCCGTTACAGACGGACCGTTAGATACATTTTAGCTTCTTGTTAGACGTAAAATTAGTAAAAAACTAAAAAGGTGATCTACCGTTGTACACTTTTTACTGAGAACCGTGAGTCGGTGGGAATTTCAGTTTTGTATTTTATCTTTTTGTCTTAAAAAAAACGTTAAAGTTCGTAAATCAAGGCATGCTGTGGCCTAACTAAAATGAAAATAATTAACAACGTACGTACGTACTTAGTAACGTAGGTAGGTACTAAGTAAGTCGGTATTAAAGCATGGATGGATGGTATAAAAGTAACTAAGCAGGCAATCGATCCGATCACATATGAAAGTCTGAATCGAAGTTTATGGAAATAAACTTAGAATAATAATATGTACCTACATACCTAAGATATGAAAGTACACATCACCCCCACTTCACATTCACATCGAGCTACCCTAAAAAAATATTTTCTAAAATTTCATTTTCACTTTTTCGGCGTATACACCTACAAAATTACAGCTTTGCAGTAGGTAGGTACTAACGGTCACTTAGCAACACCTAGGATAGACAGACAGACAGACGGACATAACGAAACTATAAGGGTTCCTTGTCAGGACTACGGAACCCTAAAAATAGTCTAACTCAACCTTAAACAAATGCCTAAGAACTCAACAAATCTGCGCAACTAGTGTTGCCTATCGTTTGTTAGTGTTGACGTCCTTGTTGACGTTCTATCGATAGTTGACTTAATATCAATAGTTGACGTAATATCAATAGTATCGATAGCCGATACTATAGATGATATCGATAGTGTAAAACAGGGCAATAGTATTGATAACGAAAATATTAACACAATTTGGGTCCGATAGTATCTATGTATAGATATAGGGCAGTAGTATTGATATACCTACATCAAAATTGTATGTCTGGACTTTTGAATCAGACCACTTATCATCAGGGCGTTTAAAAATATGAATGAATTTGCATGAGTGTTCTTACTTTTTTGGGGTGTCACTTCCACAAATTAAAGTTTTTTCAAGAATAACTATCTGTCTGTCCGCGACCTGTGCCGTTACCATGAGTTTACGGCGGTTTTACTCGCTAGCGACGACGTAAAAAAAGTGTATGGAAAAATGCACAGCGCCTCTAGCGGTTACTTGGAGAACTAAAACTTTCTATACACTTTTTTTACGTCGTCGCTAGCGAGTAAAACCACAGTAAACTCATGGTAACGGTACTGGCCCTTAGCATGGCCCTTAGTATTACTACCTACAAAGCTGTAATTTGGCATAACTCCGTTTAATTATAAATTACGCCAAGGAAACGGTTGAAAGAAACCTAAAAAAGTGTTTTTTGCACCATAATCGCCTCCTTTGGCTCACAGTCAGATTATACGGAGACGGAGGAGGCTGTCAAATTTTATAGTCATAAAAATTAAATTACTTAAACTTTCTTCGCTTCCGTAGAAAAGCCACATCTTTGCAACTATTACTTTTATGTAAACACTGTAATCTCAATGACATTGCTAAATACTATTAGGGTTACCACGCACGAGGCCACATTTATCCCTGCTATAATCGTAAGTCTAAAAACCGTACTATCGTCCCTAATTTTGATAATTTTAGGGCATTCCTGAAACTTTCATTCTTAGGTTGATTACCAGATGAATTTTGTTAGTCAAAATAGGGAACGTGCTATTCAGTCAATTTGCTGAAATTGGGTACAGTAAGCATTATTTTTAGATTACTTAGATGGGACTCAGAGTCTCAAGTAGGTATGCTGCTAGTGAGTCCCTAGTCTCTACTCCATCGAAAAACTGCTGAGTGGGGCCTTTTTAATATGGACATCGCAGGCGCACAACTGCATAGTCCGACTGGTTAACCTCTATAAATTGTAATTTTACTGAGCTTTTTGTTTTATCCGTGCCCTTGACGTTGTCTATTTTTTCGTGTGGTATGTGATGTCCATTCATTAATAAATGTATTTTCTTATGGATGTAAAAGGCGATGAAAAGGTGGTACCTACCTACAAACTGTTGAGGATTCTGTTGTAATCCTGGGAACAAAATACCTCCGGGGTCGCGTGCGGAAACCCTAAGTAGCTCTGAGCATACCTAATTTGTGCAGTTACCGTCATTGTTATTTGCCGTTATGAGCAGTAATTTTATCTTAAACTATCCCACATAACTTTTTAATTATCTTTTTATGCTTGTTATGTTGAAATATTACATATACCTACCTTTCTTTACACATAAACCATTTCCTGTGCAAAACTGCACTTAGGAAGCTGTTATGTCAGGGTATGTGCTCGATTTTACATCTGCTTTTGTAATTTACTACTCTAGCACTGGTTGACTGGTAGAGAATGCCATGATTAAGGCCTAAAAGCTCTTGTAGGTAATATTATTTTATTGTTTGCTATAGCCCAGGCCTACCGCGTAACTTAATTGCTTTAAAACTGTACGTAATAGTAGCTTTCAAAAGAGCAAAATAGTTTTCAAACTAACACGATCGCAATCGATATGGCTTTCAAGCATAGACTTATATGTACCGATTTCAAGTCATGTGGTTAAGTTTTCTCAATGAAACGAACTTTATGAGTAATTTAAATGATTAAAGGCTGCGAATGTCATGCTATTGTAATTTAAGCGCATCTGTGGTCACAAAATGTTCATAATCTAAAAAGTTTTCACCACAAAGTTTCAAGGGTCAAATGAACTAGAGCACAGAGCCTAATAAACGTGAATTATTTGCGCACATCACATCGCATCTTGGAGACTTTCCCCGTGTGTGTTGACAAGAACTCTCAAACTGTTGTTGTTCACTTTAGTTTGGTGAAAACTTGGCGTGGGGCTGCACGCCGTTTAAGCGCGAACTTATTTACGTTGGACTCCTCCTCTGTGTTATTTTTTTTTGTAAATGAAATAAGCAGAAAAATAATAAAGATAGTGATGTGACACGGATATCGATAATCGTGACTATCTCTAAACATTTTTGTTAACATTTCAAACAAACATTTTTATAATTTAGTATTTGGTAAGTTATTTTATTTTTAATAGTTATGTACAGTAAATGCAATTGTATGAATGGTCGTAGATTATGCGTATTAAAGTGTCTAAAATCACTTAACATACAGGAATGCTCATTGCAACGGTATTGCATAGAAATGCATACAACTGGACGTAAGTGATTTATAAGCGATTGCTCCATGTTTACTGGATATGTAGAAATACCTTAGTATAGTACTTAACTTAATCGATTACTTTGTACAATATACCTCCTGGGTAAGTAATTTAATTGTACCTATTTTTGTGGAATTTTAGTTTTCTTCCTTAAACCAATTTTTAGAGAAGATATAAGTATTTTTAGGTAACAGCAAATAATGTAATATTAAAGTTTAACTTAGGATTAGTTTTTTGTGTGCTGCCATTATCGTTGACTGGTAGAAGTTGCATCGTTTGGAGTCATTTACTCCAGATCATATTTATTTAATATAGTCTTTAGGTATTGCCTATTTATATGACTTTTTCTTAAGAGAAAGTCTAAGTCAGTCGACCTAATGTTAAAACCTAGCTTAAACTACTTTCTAAACAAGAGGAAAGAATGAATTGACTATACATTGATATCTTTCTTACTAATCTCTTCAAATCATGAATACCTATCTAGTAAGTATCTATCAAACTGCTAAACGTCTAGTCACTGTTTGTTTCTAGGTATTTTATAATTTTAACCAACTGGTAGTAAAGCTGAAAATATAAACAATTAGAACCAAAATCCAAATACCAAGCAATTGGCCCTCAATCATTTTAGTAAAGGAAGATGAGACCATATTTTTTGTGATAGTACTTGGGCCTGGCCAGGCTACTTAAGAAGTCAATAATAAAATATTGGCCCATTTGTTCCGCAGTGGATGTTCTAAGGCTAAAACGAAAAAAAAACATTTAATGTTTAAAATGAATATCAACTTTTTGCCACCCTGTATAGTATGAAGAATTCCACATAACATCGCAGACTGCCCTGCAAGTCGATTAATTAACTTTCATCGCATAAAATTAATTGTTATGTATCTGTACCGAGAACAACTCACGGTAGGTACCTAATCATTTGTTAAGTAGGTACGGCCAACAGCAAAAGCTAAGAACTGCGACACCTTACGCAATTGTAATAGGAGCGATTTTGCAATGAAAATGGATAATTTCATGTGATGGCGAACGCCATCTTAGCATTGGTGTACAAATTATTTATTTTATGTATACCTAATACATAAAATAAATAATTTGTACACCAATGCTAAGATAGGTCTGATTTTATTTTGATAAATATAATTCCTTACACACTTTATAAATATGAAATACTAGTGGTCCCCGCGACGTCGCTCGCAAGAGTTGGATTTTCCACATAAACTTTCATCCCCCATTCACCCCCTTAATGTTTATATATCGCGACAAAATGTAGCCTATGTCCTTTCCAGGGTCTCGAACTGTCTCCATACCAAATTTCATCTCAATCGGTTCAATGGTTTAAGCGTCAAGAAGTAACAGACAGACAGACACACTTTTGCATTTATAATATTAGTATGGATTCGTTTATGTAAACTAAAGTAAGCATTTTGAATGCTCACCATTTTCAGCAAATCATAAAAACTTCTCTAAGCTCTCTCATAAGCTCTCAGTCTACCCCCGCACTCTTTTACCCCCCAGGCAACGTCTCAGATTTAAAAATTGTGTAGCTTATGTCGCTCACTACTACAATTCTAACGAATTCAACCACACCTCAAATATCAAAAACCGTCCAGCCGTTTGGCCTGCAGCTCGTGCTAAGAAACTGGACACACGCTCGAAAAATATTACTTACCGTCCTTCTGACGCAGTCGGGTTAAAATAAGATAAATAACCAGCTATTTATTAAATTAATCTTTTCTGTATCACATGTCGCACCGCACGGTTGCATTTTTACAACGGAGCGTTCTTAATAATTTTAATTAAGTAACTGCTCACTTTTATAACAGCGACTGTAACTGTACAGCGAAGGACCGTCTTTTATGCAGTAATTGACAGTATGCTTACTGTTATAATAGGTATGCAAAATTATTATAATATTAAGGTACCTACTTATAACTTCATAACTAGCGATCCGCCCCTGAGGCCTTACTCCGGTTGACGATGTTTTTATTTTCGAATATAGCCGTCCCTTTCAGTCACGACAGAATAACAACGCGAACGAGCGTGATGGCCAGAAAATACGGACATCGTCAACAGGAGTACGGCCTCTGTCTTGCACGGGTGAATTAGGCGATCAACACATTGCCACGCACCACGACGCAGCGTAGCGCGTGAACTTCTTTGTTTGCTCCTGCAACGCCTGCGGGAGAATCGGTTTTCAAACAATGCAGCGTTTTGGACGGCCATCATCGACGTGAAGAAAAAACGGCCATAATGTTCAGTGGCTAGACTCAGTAACCATTTTACAGAACTATTCAATACTAAAATCTGTGACTCATTGATTTATAATAAAATTGTACTCGTATGTTGTTACTCATTGATTTATTTACTCTAATACCTATATTATTATAAAGAAGTAAGATATGTTTGTTTGTATTGAATAGGCTCCGAAACTACTGGACTGATTCAAATGGTACAGAGATAGTTTGAGACCTTGGAAAGGGCAAAAGCTACTTTTTGTCACGCACGATATAAAATCATCAGGCGGGTGAAACGGGGTACGAAAATTTGTATGGAAAATCCGACTTTTGGCGCGGGCAAAGTCGCGGGGAACTGCTATATGATAAATCAATGATGTTACTTGTAGGTCAAGCAACGAAAGGCGTGGTTATGCCGTGGATAGGTGACCGTTGAAAAGTGTTTACGTTGCACTCCTGTGCCTCGGAGGACACTGGAGTTCATAATCCGATGTCATCAATCCTAAGCATCAATCATAGATTAGTAACTACTAAAATGCTATTAAATGCATTGTTTAAGAGTTCGAAAACTCAGCATAAAGTGCATAGAATGGTCCTACTACTTATACATACATGGAACCTTTGTTGAATCATCTAATTTTGTAAAGTTATTGAATGTAATATGGCACCCGAACATTGAGCCACTTATTCTTATGTACCTATCTCATTACAAAATCTGATAGTTTTCGTTGTGGCTTTTGCCATAACATCATAATTTGTTTTGTTTGTTGTCATTCCAATCCTTTTGTTGGTCGTGTGACTGTGAATATTACCGTGCAATTAAATAATTTTAAGTAAGTATAACTAATTTTTAATTAGTATCGTACAACTTGTGTGAGTTTCATCGAATAACTTTTGAAAAGAGGTAAGAGCTTTTATCTCCTAGCGTTATCCCGGTTGTGCATTCGCACGCGAGGGCCCAGGGTCCGCTGACCATGATCCAGGATGTGGCAGATCAGGAATTTACAGTGAAGCGACTGCCATCTGACCTTCGTGACCCTGTTACTAGGGTTTACCAGTTTATCAAGGCCTTTACTAGACCAAAAATCTCTGTACTTGCCAAAACTATTATCATTTTGTATGATATTAGTAGATTAGTAAAAGTTCTTGCAGTATTTATTTAATTGGTTATTAATTTGTATAAGCAATTTTCCTATTATTCTGTTAGACATAGCTGCCCTGCAGTCGAAATTCTATCACTATGTACATAGGTACCTACTTATGCATGTAAGTCTATAGTATTTATAAGTATGTAGTATTATAGTTGTAGGCACCCACTTACTCTTGCCAATTTACATTCACAGATAGTGATTGCTTTGTTATCATATTCCGTTTTAATAAAAACTAGGAAATACACATGAACTTACTTCCATCATTACCGAAATCAATATCAAATTAGCAATAAACATATACTAACTATATTCATGAAATAGGTGGTTCCTTAATATTTCCGAATAAAAATAATCGTTGATTATTACACAATATTAAAAGACAACATTACATTAGTTTGGTTTTTTACTTAAACCTAACATTTTGGCCCGTGTGACCAACCAAGGGTACTTTTCAGGGTTACAAAACAATAGCCATCTGGCCACATATTCAATAAGGCACACGATGCACGAAACAACCTAACAATAATAATATCACAGTTGTTAATTTCTTTGGTCACAAAAAAATCTAATGATATGGTTTCTATTTTTAGATGAAACATCCCGGTAATGGATAGTAAAAATCAATTGACTTTTATCGATAGGGTCATGAGGTCGGGTGTTGACATCACTATCTTTAAACGCCTGCGACTTTTTACTTTTTCTTTGATTTCCTAACGCAATGGCTTATTATCACCATGAAGCACCAATTAAGATAATAAGACGTTTTGCAGTAAGTTTGATGGCTGTGGCGTGTGCGTCGGAAGCGTTGCGGGCTGGTTGCGGCGCAGAATGTGTCGTCCGTCTCTTCGCTCTACTTATTTCCCGCGCATCCGGCAGGGTCAATGAACTTTAACATCTTGAAAAAACGTGTTTACGTTTGTTGAAATGTCGAAAAGATTAAGGGTATTTATGCGCTTGACTATTATCTCTTCCCAATTTTGATTCTGGCTAGTATTTATTCTGTGGTTTTAGATTTGACAAAGACAGACAGAGATTGACCCACAGACAGACATTGCGAAACTACATGGGTCCTTTTCAGGTTTCCTATCGAATAGCCTACAGGTCCTTGCCTGTTGTGATTAATAAGATAGAACTCCTTATTGCACACCACACACCGAAAACATTTACAAAGTTTTAAAAAAAAGTTGTACTGTTTCCGCGGTCTTATTCTTAAAACCAATTTCTTCCAAACAACCTTTGGGTAGAGAGCAGTCTAAACATTATTCAATTAAAAATGATGTTCATAATCACATATTCGGAGTTTCAAAGTTATTTACATTCTATCTATTACAATAGTTCACACGTCCAACTGACCTTGTAGTAGACAGTACGCATTTCATTGATATACGAGATAACATCTTTCATTCAAGACACTATCGTAGATTGGCCATTGAATTGTTTTCCCAGCTGTAGGAAGTTATACTACAAAGACTAAATACTTGAAGTTGAAGCGATTTAGATTTTTTTACCCGACTGCGGAAGGAGGGTTATGTTTTTCGAGAGTATGTAATATGGTAATATGGTTTGGGCTGTAGGGCGTGCCAAACAATTATACATACTTATTATAATTGTTTGGCACGCCCTACAGCCCAAACGGCTGGCCAGTTTTTAACATATGAGGTGTCGTTGAATTTGTCAAAATTGTGAGACTGACAAAGGCTATATACATTTACCAAATGGAAAAAAAAGGGGGAGGGGGAATTATTTTTTTCCTTACCATAGCAAAGCAATATGGGTATCAAACGAAAGGCAGTTGTTTTAGAACCTTGTAGAATAATTTTACTTCTTTATAAACTAATACCTATAGCAATATTAGGAAAAAAAATTAAGCCAGTGAATTGGGTACGACGGTGTTTAATCAAATCGTAATTTTTGGCTTTTTAAATTGAGATATAAGTAATAAGTGAAGCGTAGCAACCCAAGTAACATTTCTTCGTTTTTTTGGTTCCTTGCATTACTTACATAGTATTATCTCAATTCTGAATCCCGAATGCTTGAGCAAATCTGCATGACCCTAAAACGCCCTTAAATAAAATTACGAAAACGAAGTTTCTCGTAATTAAAACTTTAATTTTATAAATCATTTAAGTCATCATCATTATAACCTCGTCCATTCGCATGTGAATGCAAAAACAATTGCTTCCCGCTATGTCTCCAAACTATCATTGCAGTCATTTTCAGTAATGCTCATACGGTTTTCCTCGCATTTTCCACGCCATGACTCTCCAATGCAGAGGACCTTAAGTTTTACGTATAAGGTCTAAAATAGATAGTTCCAAAAGAAAGTGTAAAGTGGGCAAGAGTTTCTCACGATTGTTAATCTAGATTTCATGGTGCGATGAGTTTGATCTCTAGAACGAACGTCCAAGTGTGGTGGAGAAAGATACATAACATTACGTATTAAATGACATTAAAATTGTTGTTTACATGTAGAAAGGCCATTCACCCGTTGTTTTTTATAGTTATGATGGCCTGTTCGATTGTGCCCCTGTGACCACGTGACCCCCGGGTTCGATCCCCGGTCGGGTCAATATAGAAATTCTCATTTTTCTATATTGTCTCGGGTCTGGGTGTTGTGGTACCGTCGTTGTTTCAGATTTAAATAAAATAAAAGTGTGTTTATTTCAATAAAGTTAATTACAAACAAATTGCTGAGACTTCCCTTTAAGTAGTCAAAAGACACTTACTTGTGTTGGGAATGTTCCGCTCATCCCTTATGGATACAGTGGATAACAGTTTATAAGATACAGGTAAAATCACAGTCTTATTTTAAAGGAACTTATGCATGCATTTAGTAATAAAAAGTGAGTGTGTGTGTGTGTTGTGAATTTGTGTGTGTGAGGTTATGTAATTCTAGTTAGTAGGTTTTCAACTTCGGCATAATTTAGGGTCTCTAACCATAACGTAAGGCTTTTTTTACACATACTTATATAAAGGCATAGGATATATCTTAATTACATTAGATTTCTATAACACAAGTGCTTAAGCTACTTACTTTGGGATCTGAATAATGTATGTGATGTTGTCTAATATTTATTTATCTATTGATTGACTGTCTCATTGGTTTATAAATAAGTCGGCCCGGGTTCGAGAATGAGCCGCGCCTAATCTCTTTTCGGTCATGTCGGATTGTCGTCTCGAACTATAGGAACAGAGGCTCTACTCCTGTTGACGATGTCAATATTTTCGAGTCAAGCCATCATCCACGTTTGCGTTGTCATTCTGTCGTGAGTGAAAGGGACGGCTACGTTCGAATATACGGACATCGTCAACCGGAGTAGGGCCTCAGATAGCTAAGCTACACACGTTCATTGTGTTTTGCGAAGGTACAGATTTGTGCACCATAATATCTCCGGCGTACCTGATTATCTCTGTTGGGAATTGACCGCTATAACCTAAAATTCAAGTAACCCACGGCGCGGTCGTGATTGGATGGGTGACCATTTTGACCATTTAAGTGACGTCCATGACAAGCATCTCCGTGCTTCGGAAGGCACGTTAGCAGTCGGTCCCGGCTAATATCAGTGGTATTAGTCGTTAAGCCTAGTCTGCAGAGGCCCTAGGGCGGCTTGATAACTTCTGACAGAAAGGTTTGTCACTTGCCTTACATAACACCCCTCCACCAATCCGCACTGAGCCCGCGTGGTGGAGTATGGCTCGTACCTCCTCATAATTGAGGTAAGGCCTTTTCCCAGCAGTGGGATTTAATAGGCTGACTTTACTAACCTAAAATTCGGTAAGAAAATATAATTTTTTGTTGCAGAAAATGTTCCAATACGAATATGAGAAGCGTCCGCCGTCAGCTGGGTCCTGTGACAGCCGCGCCACCGCCACCACGGACTGGAGTAGGCGCGCCTACCCGCCCCCCCCTCCAGCCAGGACGAGGCCACTGCCGCGCGAGCGAGACAGCGCTGTGAGTATATACTACTACCTCCAGTAAGGCACTTATTAGACTACGCGATATTCAGACAGTCTTATTAAGACTCAGCGTAGTAGCCTGTTAGTCTGTCTGCCCCATCTCGCTCGCTCTTTCACAGAATGAAAAGAGAGATATCGCTGCCACATTTAAACCTTAAGGTCCACTTGCAGCAAACGCTTAATCTCGATTTAACGTCATGCTGTCTCTGTCATCGCCGAACATATGACAGAGACAGAATGATGCTAATTCGAGATTAAGCATTTGCTGCAAGTGGCCCTTAGAGCTTGAAAGAGCTTTTTTGCACGACAAGCACGACTCAGGCACAAGTTCTTTTATAAACTCTCGGGTCGTTTTAGTTATAGTGACTGAGCCTCATGACTGGAAACCTCATCTACCTACGAGTACATTTCGTATTTGTTTTCTCTTGCATCACTAGGACGATATAGCCTAGGTTAAGTACTAGGTACACAAGTAGGTAAAAGTCAGCCTATTACTGCTGGGAAAAGGCCTCACCTCAACAATGAGGAGGTACAAGCCATACTCCACCACGCGGGCTCAGTGCGGATTGGTGGAGGGGTGTATGTAAGGCAAGTGACAAACCTTACTGTCTGAAGTTATCAAGCCGCCCTGGGGCCTCTGACTAGGCTTAACGACTAATATCACAGATATTAGCCGGGATCAACTGCTTAACGTGCCTTCCGAAGCACGGAGATGCTTGTCGCTTGTCATGGACGTCACTTAAATGGTCGGAATGGTCACCCATCTAATCACGACCACGCCCTGGGTTGCTTAACTTTGGTACCTATTACTACCAAAGCAGCACCCCAAGCACTGTGTGCGCAATACACAGGTGTACTCTCTGTTCCTTCACTCTCATAGCTAGTGAGACGGCAATCCGACATGGCCGAAGAGATATCAGGACCAACGGCTGGCGTGATAGTTTCGTCATATTTTCTGTCACAGACGCCACTTTAAAACTATCGAGCTAGTCGCCGCGCCGCCTGAAACAAACTTCGCCCCTGTATTGTATTCTGAATTCGTGACACACATGCTTTTACATAATTATTAGCCTTTGGTTCTGACCTCTCGTGCCGGTACTTATAAATATCGTTTTGTTGCGGCGACACAATAACATGCAACGCTTTTTAAAATAACCGTGTATTTTAAGTACGTTGCAATGAGGTTCCGTAGTTGCATCCGTGCAAAACATGACATAATAATAACATATCGCCAATGGATTGACACAGTTTTTGAGGAAAAATACGTGGTGAATGCGACCAATGGGACTATATTACTATAAGCCTCTGCTGTCTGTCCGTCTGTCTGCTTGTCAACGGGCTGAATCTCATTAACTGTTAGGCTAGGTTGCACTATTGATCTTATTTTAACTCGATCCGAGTCGACCTACGCAGCCGCGTGGCTCGCACACCGGTTTTTAAGATCTCTGAGGTCCCGAGTTCGATCCCTGGTAGGGATTGACCCTACCAGGGTATATAGTATAGGCTATAAATTCTCATTTTCTATATTGTCTCGGGTCTGGGAGTTGTGGTCCACCGTTGTTTCAGATTTGCATAACACAAGTGATTACTATGCTCTTTGTTTTCGTCCTACCTGCAGGTCCCGCTGAAGGTGTGGGTAGTCGCGAGCGCGTCGTGCTTCGCGGTCTGCGGCGCGCTGGTGCTGGCCACCGTCTTCATCACACGGTGGGGCTCGCAGCCCGGCCCCGCACCAGTGCACGAGCCGGTGAGGATCCTTCTAACGCTTATATGGTCAAAGCAGCAACCATCTAGGGCAGCATGTATAATAATAATGTCCTCCTTGCCGAATTTCGACTACAGCGGCCAATCTCAACCGAGATTTAGCCAACTAAGCGGGAGATATTATAGTGCACAAGTGTGTGCGCAATACACAGGTGCATTCTCTGTTCCTTTACTCTCATAATTCGCCGACATGACCGTAAAGAGATCAGGCGCAGGCAGGACTTACTGATTAACGTGCTTTCCGAGGCACGGGGGTGTTAACACCTCTAACTTCCTGACTCCGGAACTGTGTCCGAGTTACTTTAAGACAGAAACACCCAGAAACTTCTATCCCGACCCGGGAACTCGTGGATAGTACCCAGCGTGCTGGCCACTAGACCGAGGCAGTCAGCATGTTTGGTGTGTGTGTGTGTGACGTATCATGAAGAATAATTCGAGCAATCCAATAAACCTATCTAATTCTCAGCCGAATTACAACACTAGGCTGCAAATAAATCAAGATTTTAGCTCGCTATCGCCATACAAAATATGGGAAGCAAAATACTATCGCTTATAAGGAAGCCACACACGTCATTTGTTGCATCCGAATAAGATAACAGAACTCCTTCACCACAAAGAATATGGCGATTTCTGGATTCAGAGCTATAATTAAAATGGCTGCGACAATTAGAGCAACCGATGGTCAATGTGAATGACTTAATAATAATCTAAATAATAGCAATAGGTTCCAGTTGAAATGTTAGAGGAGAGTGTCATTAATCTTTAGCACACCAAAAGTACCTGAAGATATTGTTTTTGTATTAACTATGTCGTGTTGATATTTACTCGTTGCTCTAGTAGGTAACCCTGGCTTCTATCAACAAGTTCCCGGGTTGGAATCCCGGGGTTTTTCTGTCTTGAAATAACTTGGGAACAGCTCCTGAGTCAGCAGTTGGTAGTGTTAAAACTCCGTGCCTCGGAAAGCACTTTAGCCGTTGGTCGTCGGTAGGAACTAAACAATCGATTTTAAATAATATGTACACATTGTATTTTTAATGCGATGACCAAGACAATGTATACAGAAGGACTTTAAGTAGGTACTGAATAAATTAAACGACTTTGTAATTACTTACACCAATTTCACAACTTTTTACGGTAGAAGAATTGAGATTCGAGACTTGGGTTTTTTACTAGTTATGATTTTAATGCTATGTAGCTTTATCTTTCAATCAATAAATAATAACGTTTATTTTCAGGAACTCATCTACTCCCATCCACACCCGGTCTACATCCCACCGAAACCGCTGCCAACCACAGCAGAACCAGACCCAATCACAACCAGTAACAAAGTGGATAATGATATAGACATACCCATCCTGGAAAAGTTGTCCATCTTCAAAAACGTGGTCGCTACCAGAAATAAAGTCAAGAAAACCGAAGACCTTGTCTCTAAACCTCAAATCCACCCTATACATGATGACAATATAGAACATTTAGAAAGAAAGATCGAGAAAAAAGACCAAGCTAAACTCCCCAGTCATGTCGAGTTAACTGGGGTTGGAATTTCAGATGCCAAAAGACCAATACCAGACTTCAAACCAACACTGCCTGACGTATTCGTCCGTGAAGAGATAAAACTACCCAATGGATATTTCGTTGGTTTAAGAAAGAACGACGATTACGAAGAATACTACAATGATGATAACCTGTACGATGATTACATGCAAAGCAACACGATGACCAACTACCTTATCGAGAAGGTGCAGGAACTCCATGATTGGATCACGACAGATCCTGATTTGGAAGGAGTTAAGAACACTACCAAAATTGCTAATAATACCACGGAATTCAGTCAAGTATTGAAGGCGCTAAATCAGAGTCTGGTTCAAGGAAACGTTAGCATCATAATGAGTAAACTGAAGGATATTTACTTCGGTGATAGTGTGAATGCGAATCATAGCAGGAAGATGATTCTAAGTAATAGCACAGATTTGCTCTCCTTTGGTATTTTGACGCTAGATATTATGCTGCTGCACAATATTCAGTTGATGGCGTGGGAGAATCAGGTAATTAATTATTTAATCTTCAATACATTGATTTATTCTATTTAAGGATGCATTATGCCATACAAAAACAAAGCCTAAAAATGGCACATGTTACAATTCACCTTATGAACCTTCAACTGACTAAGTTCATACATTGCCGCTTAGGCTTCAGCTATTTAAATTATCATGTTTAATAACGCAGCAATGGATGACAACACTACTACAATGTCAAATATCATTCACTTGAAGATTCATAAGCTAATAAATCAATGCTTTAATACTACTACTAAAAAAACTGTAGAAGATTTAAAAATATATATATAACAGGCCATAATCAGATCTTAATCTATAAAATAAATGCTCATCTCTTTCTTTATTAAACAAACGAAATGAAACAGAGTACAATTCTATGATCTGATTTACCAGAATTTGTTAACAGGAGGCAGCTCGCTCCAAGATGCTGCGTGACCCAGACGTGTTCGCCTTCAACGCGCTGTTCATGGAACCCAGCAAGGTGGAGGCCAAGCAGAGCGAAGTCTACCACCACGACAGCAGCCCTCCTGCCTTTAGGTTGGTAATGAACCAATGTCATAATGTCAAACCCACCTTGAGCCCATTCTGGTGGTGCAGACTGATTTTGGCATACCGTGACGCCACGAAAGGTATGCCAACCCTGTCACCAAACTTTCAATTCTTTATAGTTTTTAACCTATTTTTATAAATATCGAAGATTTCACTCTTAAAAATAATTTTAATCAAACTCAACAATATTTGAATAATGCACAGAAAATAACTAATACGGAGAGCAAAATCGGACAGAGTTTCTGGCTTGATGTTTTCTCTTCGGTGGCTGACGGGCAAATAGGCTTGTAAGAGGCGCTCGAGGTTTTATATAAGCACGACGTGCAATGTTGCCAGGAGCGGGTCTTTTTATCTCTAACATTATAGATCGTTCTTTTGGGGGGGTGGAAGTTTGTATAGGAAATGCGACCTTTGCGCGGGCGAGCCGCTAGTAAAATCATACCTTTCGTAACTTCCAGCAAACGTCAAAATCTTCGCCAAGATGTGGACGATTTCGACATCGGCAAGAGTCTTCTTGAGAACTTTCTGGAAATCGGCATGAGCACCGCCCGCGCCGCGATACACCTCGGCAGGGCGTACAAGAATACCAAGTAAGTCTGTTAAACCAACCAAGTAAGGTCAGGCATACCAAACTAAGTAAGTGCTTAAGGTACAAGTCCGATGAAGACCGCGACCGCATTATTAAGCAAAAAAAGTTGAATTTCCATTTTTATAGTAATATTACTTAGTCACGTTTAGAGTTTAATTTGAAAGTAAAATAAAATATCGTTGAATTAGGATTTTCATAACTTTAAAAGTACATATTCTTAAAGACACTTAATGATAGATCGTCCGACCCCGTGTCCTGCTGGAAGCGCTTCCGGAAGTACGTCCGATTTTTTCAAAAAGCCCTGCTGGAAGACGGAACTTGAGTCCTGCTGGAAGTACGCGGTTTGTATGAAATCTGCTCCTGGTCCTTCCGGCAGTACGGTGACCTTGACCTTGAACGTTCGTATCTGGCGATACGTCACGGGTCATAAACATTGGTTTGCTTTTATAAAATACTAGATTACCCCGTGAACTTCTTATCGCCCACCTAAGAAATTCAATATAGTACCTACTAATTTGCATTGAGAATGATCCAGACCATGCGTGGGTGTAAAAAACACCACGCAGACGTATTTTATATTGTATTTATTAAAGTATGAACTTCACACACTTACACAATATTTCTTTTTACCTAAAGGTATAAAAATAAGTAATTTGGACTTTGTCTTAGGAACGAAGTTATTTGTTTTAGGAACTATGAAGCTAAAAGTAATATAATAATTCTCGCCAAAATGTTGGCGACTCCAGGCGTGATCGGTGCCGGGCAGGTCGAAACGCGTCGCCGGCGCGCGAACGCGCTGCCCGCGTCTATATCCGTGCGCCATCGCATGCCAATTGAATAGCGGTACCGATTAGTAAAAAATATTATATACAGACGAAAGAGAAAGAAATACACTATTTTTTCATGCAATTTTAGGTTTGAATTATAATTATTTAAGGAACTGTGACCCAATAAAAATGCGTCCTTCCGGAAGTACAAAAAATCCTGCTAGCAGGACGCTGGACAATCTATCATTAAGGGGGTTCCCACCGCAAAAGGGTAATGTAATCAGCGAGATATGCCTAAGCGGAACGGACTCATTTTATAGTAAATATAGGTTTATTGTACACCAACAAAGAGTTTGTCTTTCGATTTCCACTGCAAAATGAAAATGAGAAAGAGAAATTAGCGAAGTGAGCTGAACGGAAAATGAGAAATGAATTGTAGATTTCCACAGATAGCGAGCGAGTCCGTTCAGAACTATTCGGCAAGGCCTTGCCGCAGCGGTCTCTTTTCTACCCCTTTTTACTCGTTCGATCCGCCCCACTCAACCCTTTCTGTGTGGAAATGCTAATATGTAAATTGTAATTGCGAGTTGAGCGGAGTCCGTAAGTACTCCGCTCCGCTCCCTAGAGCTGAGCTAGCTCATTTCTACTCTTTCTTGCACGTTCGGCTCTTTCCGTCCGACTATTTCTTGGTGGAAATACAAGTATGCAGTTTACGCTTGCGAGTTTAACGAGGTCATTAATGAGTCCGTTCCACTTGCGGTGGAAACTCTACTTAAGGCTCCCCGCAGATGGGCCACCGAATACCGCTACCGGTGGCTGTAGCGCGCCACGTCCAATGGTCTCGCGCAAACGAAAGTCGGTGGCCGCTACAATTTGACACTCATCTGCTAGATCCTTTGACAGATGTTTTGTGCAAATCCTGAGTCGCGAGTGGACACCACTCGCTAAGTGTGTGGGGACTCCACACAAAACGTATTTTAACAATGTAAACACCTTGTAGCAGTTGTTTGTAGCCCATCTGCGCGGAGGCATATCGCCATCGCAAATCAATAAGAACCTTTTCAGGTTCTTATCCTTCACCTCGAGGGTATGCAGTTTTTCAACTGCATATTAAAATCAGACCCCCTCCTTACAGGGCAGTACTAAACCAGCTCTCCAACCGGGAAACTAACCAAATCCAGGCGCAGTTATCACGGAACCTCGAGGGCAACTCCCATGCGCTGAACCATATACAGGCTTCCTTTAACAATAACGGAACCTACACAGACCTGGACTGTATGTGGATGCTGTACTGCAGAAACTTGGTGGCGACGAGTAAGCTGAACGCGCCGTACGGGACCATGGCTAGGATTAACGGGTGAGGCAAACAGAAAGGATGGTTAAGATCTCTTTAGAATCAACTAACAATATCTACATTGAATAAAACATACAGCAGGTTGACATTTTCAAGCCCCTGTTTGAGAACAACTCCCCCCATCAGGGATCAACCATCAATATTCAACGAAACAGACAGGAGCTGGACGTTTTCAAGCCTCTTTGAGAACTTTCCACCGTCATAACTTAACATGGTCAGGCCTGTGTATCGCTAGCCGGCAGCGACACGCTCGCGCGTTTTATTCACTGGCGGTGCGCGACACTAGGTTGCTGGTTGTACGAGCTTGAATAAAGTCCTAGAAAGATGCGCTAGATGGCGTAAGTAGCTTCTTGTGGCAGTCAACCCTATCGCGTTGCGTTATAGTACGTCACTGAACAGGTTTAGTGTATTATGAATCATATTCCAGAGTTATAGGAATGAAATTATCTTGCAATGTATTTCTGTATGTGTGTCTACACGAAAATGTGCTTGAGTCAGAGGCGAACTGAATTACACCATATCGTTAACAACATTGAGTATATATTTCTTTGAATTTCATTGCAAAGTCATACTTCTGTACGGAGTACTAGTACTTATTCTGTGACATGGTAACAATGGGGCCACCTCGGGGGTATGCCTATTCATTTAAACCTTCACGTATCATGTTTCCAGGTCTTATAGGGAAATTTTTAAGTAAAATAAGTGTAAACGAGTATTTTTCTCCACAGTATGGCGCTACGGATGCTTGCAGGCGAACTGCCGCCAGACAAGGCGTTGGAGACGATGGTGTCTGAAGCGCTTGGGGGCTGGACTCAGCTCAGATGCGACGACCTGTTCCCGAGGTATGTTTTCTCAACTACCCACCCTGTTGCTATAGACTGACAATTGCGTGCGCGACCCTGCAGACGTGTAGGGGGCGGGAAGCGCCAGTCGCACGTAACAGTCATAAGAAATGTCTTTCCCCACAACAACAACCGCCCCCACTTACATCTAGCATAGGAACCTCGCCCCCTGCACCTCTAGCGACCGCAGGCAGGTCGCGCAGGATTCCGCAGGAATTGTCATAGGACCAGATTTATCAGAAAAAATCTAGTTAGGTTAAAAAGATCACTCAAGTCCTAAATCCTACTAGTAATATCGTGATGCCTTGATTCGGATACGCCAGGAACTGATATAATAATAATAATTTGTTTCAACAAACACACCAATTACCTAGCCCCAAACTAAGGGTAAGCTTGTGCTATGGTGACTAGGATAACGGATAGACATACTTATATACATTTATAAACATCCATGACTTAGGTACAAATGCTCGTGCTCATCACACAAACATTTGCCCCTTGCAAACTCGGACAGATGTAATATACTCTAAAGTTTTTTAAACACCCTGTGTACATTTTATTTTAAATATAATTTTAAGGCTGAGCGGCTTGCACCATCCTACCTGAACTATTCTTATCTTATCTTCTTATCTTTATAGGGGCCATGGGCATCAACCCACGGAGCACCTCGACCCACTAGGATCTTTTGTGACTCCCCATACCTTTACTCTTCAGTGTTCCTTAAAGACTTCCTTTATAAATTTTACTATGTCTTTAGGTCTGAAGAGCCTATAGTCTTCAGAGTCTGGGTAAGCCAATCCAAGAAGACCCATTCGGGTTCTAGCCAGTGCATCGCATTCACACATCAAGTGCTTCATGTCTTCTGGCTCTTCCCCACAGGCTCTGCAGCTGCCGTCCTGAGTTAGCCCCATTCTGAGAAGCATTTTATTTGTGGCGTAGTGACCAGTTAATGCCCCCAGCAGAGGTCTCGAGTGTTGGCGGCTGTTAAGCATTAGGTATTTGTACCATTTTCTAGCATTCAGATCAAGAAAGGCTTTAGAGTGATCCAGGGCATTTATTCTGGACCATTCCTGGGCATGTTTGGCCTTTATGTGGTTCTTGAATGCCGTGTTAATTGTTTCATTCGACAATCCTATAAAAGGCTCAGGGCCAATTAGTCTAGCCGATGAGCCCCATCTCGCTAATTCATCTGCTTTCTCGTTACCCTCGTAACCTGTGTGACCCGGTATCCATATTAAACGTAGTTTATTATGTTTGCCGAGTCTGTTAAGTACTTCAATGGCATTTATGACTAATTTTGAGTTCACTTTTGCCCTTGACAGTGCCTTTAACGCAGCTTGACTGTCACTGAGAATATAGATAGTGCGGTTTTTCACACCTTGATCTAGATTCCTCAATGCACATGAGAGTATAGCATAGGTTTCCGCTTGGAAAACTGTTGCCATTACACCCATGCATTGACTTTCTTGGAAGTCTTTCAGGTGTTTACCTGAAAGACTTCCAAGAAAGTCCCGCACCTGTACCGCTATCCATTTTGGATCCATCCGTATAGCAGATTATGCTATCCGGTTCCGGCTTGGGTGGGCGTTGTTTCCAGTCATCCCTTATGGGGAGGTGGACTTTGTATAGTCTTTGGAAGTAAAATTTTGGACTTGTTCGATCACAGTCCATTTGAAGGATCCTGTTCAAATCCGAACTTCCTACCTGAACTATTACAAACATAAAAAAAACTCCACATAAATAAATTAAAGTGGTGCAACTAAAACGATTTATTGATTAATAAATGATTTTTCCAAAAATAAGAAATGATCGTACATAAAATTCCAACACGACTGGTTTTAAGATGTCATCACTTTATTTGTAGAGAGTCAGATTCACTGACATTTTTAATACATAATCACTGTATACTACAAGTATACCAGCCAGTTAATTTTAATCTGACAGTGGTAAAACCGACCCTGTCATAAGTTACCAATAACCAACCCAGACTTAATGAAGGTTTTTATTTTACCATTTCAGATGTAGCCAAGTGAATGCAGCCAGCGTAGTTTTGGACACGATTCTCCAGCCAATGAAGAAGGCACAGGCCAACAAGTTATGATAACATCAGACATCAGGTTTTTTGGATAGAGCTAAATGAGTAAAATAACGCGTGAGAGGGTTCCTACACCCACCAAAGAGTCTTCGCCGTTTCCACCTACCGTCTTTATTTATTCCTTAGGGAGGAAGAGGCGCTGCAGCCGTGTAAATCGGCCTTTTACAACGACCGTGGATCACGAGTCCATTTAAAAATCTATGAATCTAACATTGTTGACATTTGTTTGACATTATCTCAATGATTGTCAAAGACAATTTTGTTTAAATTTAGAGTACCTACTGGTTTAGGTAATGGAAGATGGGAACCCTTATTCTAAATGCATTGCAAAAACATCATAACCTGAATTAAAAATGGTTTTCATATACTAGATACACTCCAGTCGCCATAAAGTGCTATCTAGTAGAAGCAGAGTGAGCATCTTATAGTACTGCCGCTCCCCGCTAGATGGCGCTTTGTTGCATAGAATATATTTTATTACAATAAAACAAAAATAGAATCTCCATACTTGTTGTATTAAACTGCATTTGATCTCCTAAAATACATATAACAGTTTTTTACGGTCCCTAGTTCTTTTAGGGTTCCGTAACTAAAGCGTCCAATGCAATTGTATTGCTTCCGTATAACTAGTTGTTAATGTTGTGGCTATAAACGTGGGTATAAGTACAAATACGGTACACTCAATTCATGTTTACTTAATTAATGATACAAGATGATGTTTATTTAGTAAGATTAGGTTATGTACGGCAAAAATAAAATGATTTTATCTTGACATGTCTTGACCTAACAAACAGGATATTGGTTATCGCAAAATATCAACATTATGTGGCAGTATTTTTCTTAAATGTTTCTTTAACGCTACCTGTTGATGATTTTTAGAAACTGTATTTTTGTTTACGAGTATGTCGGTAGGTAGGTATCTAATAAAGGAAATTAAGGAAATATAGTGACTGTTGCAAGTTAAAACCATATTTTATTTATATTTAAGTTAGTTTAATACTTACTTTAAAATGTTAGACTGATGTGATTAAAGAATTCAGACAATAGGAATGTGTGTTTATATTTTAATTTTATCAAACCTATTAGTTATTAATAATCGGCAAAATAAAATTGTATTGTAATTAAAAACTTGATATTTTTTTACGGTCAGAGAAATAGGGTGTATTTTTTCATTACGAAACTTGATCTTATGCACTGCGTACCCAACTGAGTTTTATTACAAAATATTGCTGTTGGGAAATTACATTAAACCACAATAGACGCCTTAACTCAAATCGTCATATTATATTACTTTCTGAGATCCTTGACTTCATAAATCAGTTTTTTGTCCGCCAACATTCCCAAATACTCCATTAAAGTTCTAAGCACGCGATTGGACGTTTTCAATTTGTCGAAAAATTCCAAAATTTTGTGTTCGTCCCAAACATTTTTATTTCTCTCCAGTTCTTCCATTAACGAGTTCAAATTCTCCTCTAAAGTATCAACACTTGCTGCTATGTACCCGATCTTGTACAAGTCGCTGGATGAATGATTTTCTTTCACTTTTCTTAGTGGTGCTATCTTGTATTTGATTTCATTGAAACTATCGATTAGATGTGATAGTATTTTGGATTTAAAGGTATTACTGGCTTCGTCAACTTTAGCGCTCCTAACTGGATTAACTGTCAATATAGGATTCTTCGTAAAATTTGCGCTTTTCATAACAATAGGAATATTATTTGTTTTTATTTCTCTCTTACCACGATAATGCACATCTTGATATTTAGGTTCTTGCGATTTCTGTTTGACTGGTAATTTCAGAACGAAGTAAGCATCGCTTCTGTTAGCTTTCAGAAGTTCAAGTTCAATATTTTCATTCAATTTCTCTAAAACGTTGCTTAGCTTAACTAGGACGTCAATGATGTTAGTATCAGTATGGTTCATATCAACGGATTCTCTAGGTATCACTCCTAGAATGTTAGCTTCAGTAGTGCTGGTAGGAACTGTGGTGTGTTTTCCAAAGAGATTTGTGAACCACTCTAACATTCTTCTCTTTTTTACCACGTCGTCACTCAATTTAGCAGGGACCGAGTCTTTGACTGTCGTCGCATTTTTAAATTGTCTAACACGAGATTCTCTTAAGAAATCTTGGAGTAGGTTCATAAGCTTCTCATCTGAGCTTTTCTTATCATCTTCAGGGTCGGAATCAATTTCGTAGGAGAATTTGTTCCTGTATTCTTGGTTAGGAGTTTCATCGCTTCGTTCTCTGGATTCTAACAGTGGTTCAAGTGGTTTTATTCCTGGAATGTTCGGGATAGGTTTCAGGTTGTGCAAGACAGCTAACAAGCTATTCGGCGTGTCGGTACTAGAGATGGTATTAGCCGGTTTAATAACCTTTGTGTCCCTTAACCTGTTTTTGGCATGTGCGGCCTCGAAGTATTTGTACGCTTCGGCGACTTCCTTGCTAGTCATTGTGACGTTAGAAAAGGCGGTTTGCGCCAAGGCACCTGCAAATATAAATTTGGATATGGGCATAGTATGTACAATGCAAAATTGACGCAGGGCCATGTAGGTATGTTTGCGACGCTCTAAGTAAGAATTTTAAATTGCAGTCTCGTGTAATAAAGGCAGATATACCAGAGGTGGAGGCGCGGAGGTATAACTTTGTCATCAGTTATACGCGGCCCCCGACGTGTATACGTAAATTAATTAAACAGTTATTTAGGTCCAGATGTGATCCCAAAAATCGTACACGTCAAACATCTTAGGTACGTGTCAAATCTGACCACCATTAGCATTTTTTTTTAAATTTGAATAAAAATTACTTTAATGGATTGTACTCTCGATTCTGAACAAACTGCTTTCGGTATTGTCAGTTACAAAATACACCCTGTAGGCTCGGGCGAATTCGCACTAGTAATACAAATAAGCACTGTACTTACAATATACCAAAAGCTGTAACATCGCGTACGCCATAGCCACCAATAAAGAAAAAGAACACCGTAATAATTAATTGCCTTTCGATCCAACGAATTTTGTAATCAACGACATGACGACGCGGACGTGTTAACAAAATTCAATTACAGCGCTACCCTCTTCATGATAAGAACCCGCCAAGTTTGAGTCAAAATTGCAAAATAATACTACTGTTAAAGTACTGCTATTTGCATATTATTTTACCATCTGTTGAACATACACGCAAACATTTCATATACAATTATTTGTAGCTAGGTCCACTGACCTAAAGTAAGGACTGCGGGTATTCAAGTTTCAGTAGTTTTACTATTAATGGGCTCAATTCCAATGCACCCTGTCTAAGATTAAATTTAGGTTCAGACTCTCTCTTTCTCTATCAAACGAACGAAAAGAGACAGACTACAATAATTTAGAAACGTCAACATTAAGTGATGCGATTTCTAACGTATTTGTACAAGTTTTTGCGTGTTTTCGTCTAACTTTAGTCGTCATCGAATGACATCATTGTCTATGGGTTCTCTAATTTCCTTAGCAACGGACAGCTGTTTAGTCTGACGTTTCTAGATAAATAAAGTCTGTCTCTTTTCCTTTTTTTGGCAGAGAAAGAGAGAGACTGAACCTAAATTTAATCTTAGACATGGCGCATTGGAATTGAGCCCACTGTTTCCCGTAACCTCGTCTGCATAGACTCGATGATATGAAATAACTCTACCTACCCCCATTGCCGTCCAGTAAATCAAGGCCTCGCATTTATACCATATCGTATGGTTGAGACAGGTCACTGGATGATCACTGTATCTCTGGATATGTGAAGTGAGAAAACAGCATATCCGACACGACACATTTTCGTTCCAAAGTCACCCCTATTACAGCGTCGTAAGATGCCGCAATGTCGTTTGTTGTCTAATTTTATGAAAAATCGTAATAACCCTTAAGTTTTAGGGTTCCGTACCTCAAAAGGAAAAAAAGGAACCCTTGTAGGATTTTTCGCTTGACCCTCGTCCGTCTGTCTGTCAAGATCTTTTTTATCAGGAACGCGTGGAGGTTTCTAGAAGTTAGCATCCAATACTTACAGCTGCAGTCCCTTAAAGCTTTGAGAAAATAAAGCTTCTAAGTTAACGCAAATATACGGCCATTTTAGCCGTATGTTCTGACATTTCGCAGGGGGATCAAAGTTTACAGGGTACTTCCCATAGGCTTCATGAAATTTGGCACGAAGGAAGTTCTTACAGTACAAGTGAAGGCAGATGTCCAAAAACCGCAAAGTGGACATATCATAGAAAAACATATCTTTGTTAGTACGGAACCCTCAGTGCGCGAGTCCAACTCGCACTTGGCTGGCTTTTGAGGTTTTCTAAAGATTATTTATGACCTGTACGCAATTCGAACAAGGCCGCTGGCGTACAAGCAACGAGCTTAGTGCAGTCAGAGCCGACCGCTGATGCCTCAGTCGAGTTCGTAGCGACTGGTGCCGCTGACGCAGTTGTGTCAGAAGCAGCTAATAAAGTAAAGTTTTTCATACGTAATCTGGGCCCAATGCAAGCGTTTACTCGCTGCGAACTGGGGAGAGGGGAGCGGGACCGTTTCGTCGCCTAAGTCATAAGGTCACACGAAATAATGACGTCTCTTTTGCCAAAATTCAAGCTTGGTTGATTGTGTACGAGTGGCTAACTGTTGGTGTTGGATAGGTCACCCTACTCATAAAATTAAATCACGAAAGTAGGAACGAATATTTTATTTTTCAGCCGGCGGCGCGTCAGCCTGCGGCGGGTCAGCCGGCGCTGCGTCAGCCGCTGGGTCTCCAGTCGCTGGCGCGTCAGAGCCGGCCGCGTCAGGCGCCACGGTGGTTGGCGCGTCAGAGCCAGCCGCTGATGCGTCAGATGTCGAGTTCGTTGCGTCTGGTGCCGCTGACGCAGTCGTGTCAGAAGCAGCTGATAAAGCAAAGTTTTTCATACGTAATACGTATCCTCCACTGAGCGTACCTGGCTGCTACAAATATTATCATTGTGTCTTAAGTTTTATATTTTTTTAAGTAAGTATACGTATTGTTGGTAACGCTGTGTATACACGCTTTAAGGTTGCAATCTAGTTATAAGTGTTAAAGCCTGTACCTTCAAGATTTTTTGATTGTTACCTGTTGTGTATGCCAATAATAAATAAATAATCCCCTGGTGAAATAACAAATCGGCAAAGCTCCTAGACATCTGCTGATAGTATAAAAAATGAGAACGACGACGTCTGACTGATCACGTCTTACAAAACAATTTGTTTTTCAATCCTGGAGACATGCGAGATGCATGCATTTCTGATCTCGCAAAAAAGGCGCTGAATCCAGCAAATGAATTTGGATTCTTACCGACCAATCAAGTATGTATTGTGATTGATTGTAACATAAAAGGCAATCATGTCATCATCAAGATACAAAAAATTGGCGGTCCCACTACTTGGCACAAATGTTGCTTTGCTTATTATGATGTAGTGTAATAGCATAATTTTTAAGCAGTTTTTTAATTTTAGATATGCCTTAGTCAGCTAAATAAAATGTACTTACAATCTTCTTCAGATGGACCCCTGGAAATTCGTGTAATATTATTTAATTGTTTTATTCAGCTTTTCATTAGACATTTTTTAATATTTTTAGCACTCAGTGTTCCTTCTTATTTGTATAAGTTTAAATAAGAAACCAAAAATTCGCACAGGTTTTGAACCCACGTCCTTTGGCTAACCGGGCCAACGCTCTTACCAACTGAGCTACTGTGCAGTCTATCCAGCCGTGTGAAATTCTTGGTATCTTTTGAATACGTCATTGCGTGACGTCAGCGACATCTACCCGAGCTGTATTGCAACAGCAGTGGGCCAAGTAGTTATTCTTTACATTAGGTGTTATTTGGTTACGACTCCACTATAATAAATTTTCCTCAATAAAGAATCCTCTTCGCGCGTTGCTAACCCTTATAGATGCAGAACGAGGTGTGAACTCATTTCATGTGTGCGATGAGGGGGTGGGGGCTTACAAAGAACTTCCCCGTCTCCCCTTGATACCCCTGTAGGTGCAGGTACGTGTCGTGAACTCATTTGATGGGCGCAATGAGAAGAGAAGCCCCCCTGGCTTACAAAGATGCAGGTGAACTCGGCAACACGCCAGGTTACCCATGTGAATTACGAAAACAACTCATATTACGTAGGGTATAGAGGCCGTCGCAAGGTCAAAGTGGGGTAGTCTGATGTGCGGCCGTGTTTAAGTACCTAAAGTAAAGATAGCCTATAAAGATCCCACTGCTGGGCAAAGGCCTCACCACAACTATGAGGAGGTACGAGCCTTACTCCACTACGCGGGTTCAGTGCGGATTGGTGGAGGGGTGTCCGTAAGGCAAGTGACCAACCTTACTGTCAGATGTTATCGAGCCGCTCTAGGGCCTCTGATTAGGCTTAACGACTAATATCAACAGATATTAGCCAGGACCAACTTAACGTGCCTTCCGAAGCTCGGAGATGCTTGTCATGGACGTCACTTAAATGGTCGGAATGGTCACCCATCCAATCACGACCGCGCCGTGGGTTGCGTAACTTTGGTATCACTACCTAAGCGCTGCCGCCACTGCGCCACAAGCACCTCACTAAACTCAAACAACTCACTTGATGTGCGCGATCATTTTGGTGACGTTTCCGTGGTCGAACTTCAGTACGGCCATGTAGACTCCTTCGTACAGCTCGCTGAACTCCGCTATGTGCACCGAGATGGAGGACGGGGAGGCCTGAGCGGATGAATCCGTCAATATAATGTATGCAAAAGTCACGTGATATATCTACAAGGGTTATTGGTACTGTGACTAAGTGCCACCTAGGGTTGTCAACATTTATTCAACGAATAGTATTTTTATAAAAAGCTTTAAAAATATATAGTACCTTACCTACACTTAAAAATAATATAGTATTTTATGAAACATGAAAAAAATGGACGACGATATATTCGGTACTTATTTATTTTTATAAGTTAATGTCAAAAGTAAAAAAAAGCAGCCCATTCTTATTTTTTTAAATAAGAGATTTGTTAGTTACATTTCGATTTCGTTAAATACATGTTTGAAAATATAGTATTTTTGGGTACTATATGTTTCTTCAACAGTATATAGTACGCAGACACGAAATACAGTACAATACTATATATTATAGTATGGTTGGCAACCCTAGGCCACCTGGCAGTGTGATACGGTAGATGAGTACATACCACATAATACGCGCGGGGCGGATCGTTGGATCTCCTCGTGGGCGCACCTTCTATTTCCACTCCGTTCACTGTCACCTACAAAATAAAAATTTCGTATATTAGGTAGACTGCCAAATTAAGTCCTAATCGGCGGGGTGCAAGGGCGGGGGTTTGGTAATCATTCGCTTATCCGGGAGATTGCTCTTCTACTGAGCTACAGAGGACGATAGTCACTCGAAGAATTTTTGTAAGTGCTTGCTACGCCATAAAACCGGCGGGTTTTTGCCATCAGTACTTTGAGATTTGAGAGATTTGGCAAAGAGGTCGTGGGTTCAAGTCCCAACGGGCCCCTGATTCAAAACATCCGGAAAGTTTCCGTGTCGGATTCTTTTAGAATTCAAATGTCAAAATGATTTGATACGAATCAGATTCCACCGACAGCGTTTGAGAATAGGGTTTTCGAAACCGTACGCATAGAAGGTTTTGACCTGCACCCTGATTCATAAACACTCGGAAAGTTTCCGTGTCGGATCCTTTCCAAAGGACTTGTCCATTAATGGTTTTTTATTCGTCAATATTTCTAACCAGAATAAACTAAATATTATATGAAAGATTTCACAAAAACTAGCCTTTCTGTATAATTAATATATTTTTTAAGGCCTCCGATTTAGAGAAAAATTGAAATTAATTTTTCTCTTTGTCTGTACAGAAACCGCTCCTTCGCCTATACCAATTAACGCATGAAAAAAAATGACAGCAAAATTGACATTCCATTGACAGTAGTACCTATTATATAATCTGTGATAGTACCTAGTAGTATTTATCAACCAGTGGAAAGGCAATGGTACATAGCCATACAGCCAGGAAATACAAGTAATGATGAATAGATGATGCCTCATTACAAAACATATTTTTTCTCAAAAATGGAGGCGTTTAAAATTCAGATTTCTATGGTTACATGTTTCATATTTTTGCAGCTTAAACATAAATATAGGTTATTGGTGATATCTTGGAATAAAAAACCAGCCTCCATACAAAAAGAGGACAAGTCCTTTGAATATAAATATTCTTTCCGAACGGAGTTTTTGAAAGCTAATGTCAATTGTGCCTATTGGAAACGCATTTTTTTATGTCTTCGGAAACCTGCATCTAAGATTTGAAATCTGTAGTTTTCGTCGTTTGTGAATAAGGCTTTGACATTCGAATTCGGAAAGGATCCGACACGGAAACTTTCCGAGTGTTTCTGGATCAGGGTGCAGGTCAAAACCTTTCCAAACGGATTCGAAAACTCTGTTCACTAACGCTGTCGGTGGGATCCGATACAATTTGATATTTGAATTGGGAAATTCGGAATTTGTGTGCGAAATTCTTACCTTCACGACTTCAAACTCGCCGTCGGCCGTGATGGCCACCTCGAACTCGTAGGCCTCGCCGTACGACGGCGCCGGCGCAGTGTGCTCGGCCACCGTCACCCCTGGAAGCACCGCTGGTTAAGGCCACGTTCACACTAAAGGTATGCGACGATGTGTTTGTTAATTCGTTATGCAATTGTATATCGTGAAACAAGTGCGTAAAGTTGCTCAGCATACACGAGAATACATGTGGAGAAAAATGAGAAGTTCTAATTTCAGAATTTTAAAATACTGAAATTCGAACGGTCACTGTCCCCTTTTTCGTCGTCCCCCGCAGGCAAGGACTCAGTTAAGTGGTCGGGCTATGGTCGGCAATTTGAAAACCGTTTAGACAGCTAATCAGTAAACAATGTAGTCAGGTATAAAAAATATCCTAATATTTAGATATCAAAAATCAATAAATAATACACACCAGGATCTGTAAGATAAAGCAGAAAAATATGGATTTGAAAGTCTTTATTACGACAATAAAATATATGGAGTGTAGCGAAATATGTATTTAAAAAACTTACATTCATCTGAAACAGTTGATACGTTTGATTAATAAGTATTGTCAAACGCAATTTCATTTTTCAGATTTCGATGTTGGTAAAGCAAAATATATTTTTTTAAATTATTTAGAATATAATAATTTGAGCATCACACATAAAATCACCCTTAAATCACAATACAGACAAAGGTTTGCGTTACACCAATAATAGTAAGTGTGGTTCGTACAAAATACATAATTGTTTTTATTTTCAGATACAAGACGCGCTTCAGATTTTATAAACACGGTGTATGCTTTTATAATAACTAGTTTAAATACCCATATTGCTATGGGAATCAAATCAATCCCCCTCCCCTCTTTGTTTCAATTAGCGGGCGCAACTTTTTTAATGTATATAGCCATGTCACTACTACAATTTTGACAAATTCAACGATACCTCATTTGTCAAAAACTGTCCAGCCGTTTGGGCTGTAGGGCGTGCCAAACTATTTTACATACATACATAATTACATACATACATACTCTCGAAAAACATAACCCTCCTTTCGCAGTTGGGTAAACACATAACCCACCTTCCGCAGTCGGGTAACTAAAGAGATACGTACTTTCTATAACAGCGAGCAGTTTCCTGTAAATCCTGCCATCTTGTTTGAAGACACCCACGTACGCGCACGCGTTAGTATCTTCGAAACTGAAAATAATAATAGCTTTTAGAATAGTAATAGCACCCATTACTTTACCTAATACAAAAACATCTAGTATTACCCGTCGACGACCCGACGACCGTCTTGGTGTAGTGGTTCGCGCCACAGACTTCTAAGCCAGGCGGTTGCAAGTTCGAATCCCGCAAGGGGCAAATGTTCGTGTGATGAGCACGAGCATTTGTACCTAAGTCATGGATGTTTGTCCTAGTCACCATAGGACAAGCTCACGCTTAGTTTGGGGCTAGGTAATTGGTGTGTTTGTTGAAACAATTTATTTATTTACCCTATATTACATTCTCAACTAATAATAATACTGTCCTCCTAGCCGAATTTCGACTACAGCAGCGGCCAATTTTAACAGAGATTAGCCAACTGCGCGAGAGATAATATAGTGCACAAGGGTGTGCGCACTCTCTGTTTCTTCACTCTCATAATTCGGTGAGACAACAGTCCGACGTGACCGTAGAGAGATCAGGCGCAGGACCAACGGCCAGAACGCGTGTTCACTATCGATATATTATTATCACTTATTCACCGAGTGTGTCGCGTCGTTCAACCCTACGCAGTTAGAAAGAGAAAGGATGTGTGTTTGAAAGAGAGGCGACTAATAACCATAGGCTTTTTTGGGCAAGTAACGATTTTTTGAGTTGTGTAGTAAGGCCTTTCCCATGGTTCACGGTCTATAGAGGAAGTACCCTGTAAGTTTTGCGCACAACCAGGCCTGTGTAACTCCCTGCGTAGGTTGCAAAAACGTACCTACGCGCTGCGACCCTTTGTAAGTGGCTAAACAAGTTGGGTGTCGCTAGCCGGCAGCGACACGCTTGCGCGTTTTATTCACCGGCGGTGGGCGACACTAGGTTGCTGGTTGGACGAGCGTGAATAAAGTCCTAGAAAGATGCGCTAGATGGCGTAAGTAGCTTCTTGTGGCAGTCAACCCTATCGCGTTGCGTGATAGTACGTCACTGAATAGGTTTAGTGTATTATGAATCATATTCCAGAGTTATAAGAATAAAATTATCTTGCAATGTATTTCTGTAGGTGTCTACACGAAAATGTGCTTGAGTCTGAGGCGAACTAAATTACACCATATCGTTGACGACATTGAGTAGATATTTCTTTGAATTTCATTGCAAAGTCATACTTCTGTACGGAGTACTAGTACTTATTCTGTGGCACAACGCAGTTCTACAGCCAGTCTGCCAGTGACCACGATCTGCAACCCGGTTGAAACATCAGGCAAATTAAAGGTGATGTTTCACCAACTATCCGTCGCGTTCATCCCCGTTTTAATGTGTTCTCATAATGCAACGCGAAAGTTTAAGAGTGATTACCTGGGGAAATTGAAACTGATCATCTTGGCAGCGGGCACGATGGATATACGCCCACTGGCGGTGACGCTCTCGCCGTTGCAAGTGACGTCTGACATCTCGCACTCGCCGTCACACGAAAACGTCAGGTGCTGGTCAAGATGGCCGCCCACCGACGCCACGGATCGCATCAGAGCCACGTGGAATACTGAAATAAAGACGTAGCCATGGCAGCGTTCTACAAGGCTATAATTATGCGAAGGAATTGCACGAATTAATTGCACCAGCTGTTTTTTAGGGTTCCGTAGTCCTGACAAGGAACCCTTACGGTGTTTTTACAAAAAAATTTGACCAGGTTTAAAATTGGTCTAAATATTAGCCGACAACAGAGGAATAAATGACACATTCGTGACATAACTTAATAGAGAAGCGCTTTTCTAATTGGCTAGCTAAAAGCTTATTCCTGTCTTAAACCCGGTACTAAGTTTTTGGAATAACGGGGTTATAGTTTAGTCATGTCCGTCTATCTGTCTGTCTGTCCAAGGTTTTGCTAAGAGACCGTTAGTACTAGAAAGCTGTAATTTTGTAAGTGTATGTATTACCAATTAAGCCCACAAATAGGTAGAATAAAATTTTTAAATAGAAAGCTTTAAAGTACAATCTTTTGGTTAGGGGTAGCTTACCTATAGCGGTTAAGATAACTCTGTTAGTTTAGCAGTAATATTCGTAGAACTTGGATATTAAATAATTTTGTGCCAAACGAAAAATCCTAAGAATAAATCTCTAAAGTGACTAAGATGAAGTAAATAATGGATACGGAACCCTTCGTGCATGAGTCCGACTCGCACTTGGTCGGTTTTACTCTACACAAGACGTATAGAAAGTCACCACCCTTATGACGTTGACATACCACCAATACGCACCAAATATTTTGAATCTACGTTTCAGAGTGGAATTCGTTGCCGGCTGAAGTGTTCCCTAAACACTTTTACACTATTTATTATAATTTAGGTAATTTGATTGCAAGTTTTATGAACACACAATTTCTATTGTATTTTCAAATTATTGCGTTTATAAGAATATGCTTACTGTGACCTGAAAAAGAAAAAATATTATTCGTTTCACTGGAGTTATATTTTAACATACATTATGTTGTCGCGAATTTTTAATTAAACTTACGTATATCTGAAAATAGTAGAGCAGAAAATATTAGCTATACCCGACTATCGAGAATTAATTTATTACAACTCGGTTTCTTCAATACTTCATGATCATGATACTTTATAAATAATTATAAAAATTAAATTACCAACTTCCGGCACTGAAATATAAATAATTGACTTAGAAAATTGTTTGCGAAGGGAGATATTCACACTTAAATTCACAACTTTATTTTACGTAAGCCATGTACTGCTCAATAGAGTGGTATGCAGGATGTAAATAAATAAATGAAAATCTGTTATAACACAACCACACCAATTCCCCCTCCTCCTACCCCCAAACTAAGCGTGAGCGAGCTTGGGCTATGCTATGGCGACTAGAATAATGGATAAACATATATATATACTTTTTCGTGCTTACCACACAATTATTGCCCCTTGCGGGATTCGAACCCACATCCGCTCGAAGAGTGCGCAGCTAAAGACAATTGTCACTTAACACCATGTATAAAAGAATAATTCTCACAGTGTATCTGGAAGGCTTGTATGACCTCCTCAATGCCGTCGTCGTTCTGAAACGTAATCATATACGTGCCGAAGTCTTTGGCTTGAGCGTTGTTCAGTTGTATCTGCACCGCTTTCTTTCTGTGAAATGTTATAACAAGAATTTAAGGCTCTATCATTCACTAGTGGCACAGAATAAATAATGTCTTCCTAGCCGAATTTCGACTACGGCGGCCTATCTCAACAGAGATTAGCCAACTGCGCGGGACATATTATAGTGCACAAGTGTGTGCGCAATACACAGGTGCAATCTCTGTTCCTTCACTCTCATAATTCGGTGAGACGGCAGTCCGACATGACTGTAGAGAGATCAGGCGCAGGATTAACGGCTTAACGTGCTTTCCGAGGCACGGGGGTGTTGGCGTGAAGTTGGTGGTGTTAACAAAATAAATAATAGTACAAATACAGAAGGACCACTCCGCAAAGTTATTTAAGTAAATAGCGCTCTTGCTACGACACAATAAAGTCCAAATTGATATTGCGGCACGCCAATAGCCTACCGCTATAAGCACCTAGAGCGTCGGTGGCGCAGTGGCTAGCGGGTTGGTTGGAAAAGCCGGGTTCGATCCCACGTCCCGCTATGTGTCAATGACTTTTTCTAAGTTATTTACATTAGTTGTTTCACTAACCGATGCTCTTACGGTGACGGAAAACATCGTGAGGAAACCTGCACATTCATGCGACTGAATGTGTTACCATGATCCAAACTGGTTAGGTTCCCCTGTTAACCGGGTCACAGAGGTCAGATGGCAGTCGCTCCACTGTAATTACCTGATCTGCCATATCCTGGCTCATGTTCCAAAGCGGAACCAAGGCCCTCGCGTGCGAGTGTACAACCGGGATAACGCTAGATGATAAACACCTTGATATAGGTACCTATGCATCTATTTCTCTCTCGTAACCTCATCTCACCTGACAGCGTAGGGTCGACGGACGCGACGACAAACGCGCGCGTGAGTCGTAGATCTTACACGCGATGCGGTGACATCCATTACGACCAAACTTCGACCGGTCGATAAAAAATAGGAGCTATGATGGCACGCACACACAGAGATACTACTTTACTCTACTACTACTTACTCTTGAAATTACTCAGACACCAGCTCCGGAGTCAGGAAGTTGGTGGTGTTAACACCCTCGTGCCTCGGAAAGTGCGTTAAGCCGTTGGTCCTGCGCCTGATCTCTCTACGGTCATGTCGGACTGCCGTCTCACCGAATTATGGGAGTGAAGGAACAGAGAGTGCACCTGTGTATTGCGCACACACTTGTGCACTATAATATGTCCCGCGCAGTTGGCTAATCTTTGTTGAGATAGGCCGCCGTGGTCGAAATTCAGCTAGGAGGACATTATTACTATTTACTCTCAACTGATGGTAAGCGACAATGTAGCTGAGGATGGGTCATGATATGTCTAGTAACAAACAGCCTATTCACACTTTTCTTAAAGAAATCCAGATCATGTTTAGAAAACACTTCAGCCGGCAAAGAATTCCACTCTCTAGCCGCAGGAAAACGTAGATTTAAAACGTTTGGGGTCAAAACAGGCGCGGCTCACTCCACAATTTAGCTTAAAGCTACAAGTACATGCACAGATCGACCAGTCGGCGTTTGGTCATAGAATGAGTAACTTATCTTCCCGCGTAGGTAGCAAAAACGTACCTACGCGCGGCGACCCCTTGTTAAGGGACTAAACAAGTTGTGTGTCGCTAGCCGGCAGCGACACGCTCCCGCGTTTTATTCACCGGCGGTGAGCGACACTAGGTTGCTGGTTGGACGAGCGTGAATAAAGTCCTAGAAAGATGCGCTAGATGGCGTAAGTAGCTTCTTGTGGCAGTCAACCCTATCGCGTTGCGTGATAGTACGTCACTGAATAGGTTTAGTGTATTATGAATCATATTCCAGAGTTATAAGAATGAAATTATCTTGCAATGTATTTCTGTAGGTGTCTACACGAAAATGTGCTTGAATCAGAGGCGAACTGAATTACACCTTATCTTTAACAACATTGAGATGATATTTCTATGAATTTCATTGCAAAGTCATACTTCTGTACGCAATACTAGTACTTATTCTGTGCTCATGCGTCGTGTCGTCAAACAGATAGGTGAAATTCCAGGAGAGAAAGAGGCAAATATATAGGTGCTTATAGCGGTTGGCTATTGGCGTGCCGCGATTTCAATTTGCACTTTATTGTATCGTAGCAACAGTCGCTATTTACTTAAACAACTTTGCGGGGTGGTCCTTCTATTCTATACTTGTACTATTTATTGTGGTTAAAAATAAAACAAAAACGTACCCATCATTCGACTGAATAAGCTTGTATCTGGTAGCCTCTAAGTTGTACATAAGCCCATCGTCCCCCCGCACCACTATTCCAACGACCCGACACCTCTGACACTTGTACTCGATAAGCGCAGGGTCCATGGGCCCTTGAGGCATCTGAGTGAACTTCTTCATATCCATGTCTATCGTTGCTTTTTCTGAAAAAGATAACGGAAAAATCAATTTTGGCGCAACTTGTTAGGAAAACAAATGGAAGCGCTTCCTACCGACCGGTTGTTATGGTCAGGGACCAAGGTCCGATGGTCACCGTCTTGGTTTATCTATAAGTAGTCAAGCTCGTGCTAATATTAGATACCGTTCACGCACTAGCCTCGTGATACGTAACGTACGACATGCACGGGACGAGGACCTTCGAGCACTGGCGAAGAACACCGAACCGAGCGATGTTCGGCTCGCCGGTGCTAATCCGGCTCGAAGGACCAATGTAAATGGTCTTCGATAGTAGAGGCGGTGGAAATCAAAAGCGGACTGTATTTTAAATGAAAGTTATAATTCAAGTCTACTTTACAATAAGGCAGAGACAGTGACCGCTCACTTAGATGCTATGGAGAGCAGTGGTTGAGCGGGCATCGGTGTTCGCCGGCGAGCCGAACATCGCTCGGTTCGGTGTTCTTCGCCGTTGCTCGGAGGTCCTCGTCCCGTGCGTGTCGTACGTTACATATCACGAGGCTAGTGCGTGAACAGATACGTGTCGCGATTTGTGTTGTATGGAGCGGCTAACAACGCCATCTAACCTAGAGGACCCGAGCCAAGGCATCGCGTCTGCTTGTTGTTGCTAGTTTAGGCGATTACTATTTTAGTCTTCAAGTAAAAAATATAAAACATGTAAGTAATAATAATATTTTTTTTATTCCAGATTTACATTGTACCAACCTTAATCTAAATATTATAAGTTTTATCCTAATAATGGGCAGATTAACAACAATCAGATGATGAGAAACATTCGTCATTGACTTTAGAAACGGTATAAAATGAATCTATAAAGTATTTGATAATCACATTGAATCCATTTGCGCCAAGGCATCAAAAGCTCTAGGTTTCGTCATGCGTAGCTCTGTCTCATTTAACAACATTAAAACTCTTAAACTACTGTACTGTACTTTCGTTAGAAGCCACCTTGAATACGCATCGCAGATTTGGAACCCACGATATCAAACTTATGACGATCGACTTGAAAGTGTACAAAGGAAATTCATTAAGTTTATTTGTTACCGAACTCGAGATTACTATAGTTCTAGCATTTATGGCGCACTGTGCAGGAAACACCACATGCTCCCATTGGCCACTAGACGTGATATTGCGGACATCATTTATCTACTCAAGATTATTTCAGCTGACATAGATTGTCCTGAACTTCTTTCTAAATTAAATTTTCATGCCCCTAAAAGAGTCCTTCGTCATAGTGATCCACTTTATGTGCCGACGGTGCATTCAAATTACAGGCGAAATAGTTACATTTGGCGTGCTTGTAGCGATTTAAATAAAGTTGTCAAAGATACCGGCATCGACATATTTCATACCAGCGTTACAGCGGTGAGGCGGCTGTTAAGTGAACTTTTTTTCAACAACTAGCAATTGTATAATACCACATAGTAATTAGATTTTTTTTCATAACTACTAACGCTACCTTAATTTGTTATTCCTTTAATTAGGCATAATATTACTATTATGTTTTCGTGACTCGTGTACCTTTATGTTTTCGTGACTCGTGTACCTTGGATTGTGTTCGATCTGTGCGTTCGTTTTCTTTAAGTTGTAACTACTTGTGATTACCAATAAGTGGTTTAAAAGTTGTATAATTTGTAGTTTACTAATCACTTGTAAACCCTGGTTATCCTAACAAATAAAATAAAATAAAAAAAATAAAGTTGTATGTAGTTAAAACTAAAAGGCGACATTGGTAAGATGTCGCCACACAATAAAATAATAAACAGAGGGCTCGATTCAGATGTGCCGATAAGACTAAATTCAAGTTCATTCTCTTTTTCAGCTAACAAAATGTATGAAACTGACATAAGCCATCGAAACATCACGTGACTTTTGCATACATATTTTGACATTTCATTGGCGATAGCGAAGTTCGCTTTAGAACGATTGCCATTTGTCTACGGGCCCTGAATAAACGAAAAGAGACAGACTAAAATAATTTTGAAACAAAACGTGCGGAATTCCCCGGAAAACCACTAATCCCCTCTGACATCTAGCAAGCATCGCCCCTGCACCTCTTGCGAACGCAGGAATGTCAGGCACGAAATTAAGCTATAGACAAAAGTAGAAACTAAACTTAAATTAAAGTACAAACAAAACTGAACCTTATCAAAACCCACCTATAGTCACAAGTTCGACGGACCTCTCCTTGAGATGACTGCCGTCCTCAGGCAGAAAGATACAGAACAGCGTCCCTAAGAAAGCCTCGATGAACTTCGGGAATGTGATCGTGATAGTGATGAACTTCACTAATGTCACGCCGCTTCGTCGACCCTCCTCCGGGGTGGGCGCTGCCTCAAACTCTTTGGTCGTGATGAAGCTTTGTGGCACCTAAGGAACAGTCTTATACTGAGACCCCTTACATATAATGATTTTGACATTGCTATAACTGACCTCTATAATTGGCAAGTACGCTGGACTAAGCATTCTCTGAGAAACGACATATAATTTTTGTAACGAATCAAAGCGAGTGTCTAGGGAACTAAAATAGAGTAACTTGCTTATGTTTATGTCAACTCTCATTAGTTCCGTGGACGGTCACCACACGCTCACTACAGCCGTCAGCGCCAAATGGCGATAATCAAATGGCTTCATTTTTAGGTTGACAGTATGCAGTACTTGTATTATAGAGGTTAGTGGCTATAACACTTTAATAAATATGAGACGGCCTGTTTGACATGTTTGTCTCCATTATGTCATGTCATGTATCTGTCATTAATTCCAAATTAGCCGTCTTATATACAGGGTGTGATATTATCTACCAAACCAAGACTATCAATGTAATCTAAAAGGTGTAAGGCTAAGCTATCTCCAAAAAAAAAACTTCAGTGTCAGTCTGACACGCTCTTTTTGGGACATTCTATTTATACATAAATATATATTTATTTATAAATAGAATGTCCAAGTGAACAAGTGTTATAGCAGTGGCAAATTTATTATTAGTAAGGGGGATAGAATATTTGTGATTTGTTTGTACAGAACCCTTTGACAAGAACCCTTTGACATGTTTGTCTCCATTATGTCATGTCATGTATCTGTCATTAATTCCAAATTAGCCGTCTTATATACAGGGTGTGATATTATCTACCAAACCAAGACTATCAATGTAATCTAAAAGGTGTAAGGCTAAGCTATCTCCAAAAAAAAAACTTCAGTGTCAGTCTGACACGCTCTTTTTGGGACATTCTATTTATAAATAAATATATATTTATTTATAAATAGAATGTCCAAGTGAACAAGTGTTATAGCAGTGGCAAATTTATTATTAGTAAGGGGGATAGAATATTTGTGATTTGTTTGTACAGAACCCTTTGACAAGATGCAATCTTTCTACAGCGTACTTTTAGGCGAAAGTCACGTGATGTTTCGATGGCTTATGTTAGTTTCATCAAATGTTTCATACATTTTGTTACCGATAGCGAACTTCGCTTTAGAATAGATTGCATCTTGTCTATGGGCCCAGACAAAGCACTCAGAGCAGTGTCCCACTCTGACACGCACTTTCCCAGTTTTTTTTAAATTTGATAGCTGATGGTTCTTATGGGGATCCACACGAAAAGCTTGGTGCAGATGGCGCTAGCATAGATACGGCTATGTCAAACATTTTGCTATTGTTTATGTCGGGCTTATTCGTATCTAATTTACAGTTTTTCGTGACTATCTTATGTTATTTCATCATAATGTATTCGTCAATAAAGTTATCTGAACTAAAAGACGAACATCGGAAACGAGGATCAAAAGTATCTGGTAAAAAAGCCGATCTTATTGCGAGGTAAACATTTGGGTGTTAATCCAGTTTTATTACTGTAAATGTTACATTTAACTGGTTGTTGAAATTGTTTTTGCTGTATTTGTGTTACTAATTAACTACATAACAAGGTTTTTAATAAACATAATATAAAACACGTGCATGTTTGTTTTTTAGAATTCTACGATCGGAATCGCGATGATACTGGGATTTTTGGTGTCGTAGATTGACAATCTAGTTATACGATGAATTTTCCCGATCCAGAAGCTTATCATGATGTAGATAGTTCCAGTCAACTACCTAAAATTAATTAATTTTCTTCTTATAGCTGTTTCCTACTTCTTTTTTATAACTGGATCTTTTGGAAATAAATGAACACCATTATTGTAACAACCTGGCACAGCACATAACGGCATTATGCTTTGGTAGATTGAAAACATAAAAAAATACTCAAAATACTGGAATGACAGATAGCTTTGGCCGCATCAACAATGCGCCACCTACAGGGAGAATTTGGCAGTGTGGATCCCCATTGCCGTACTTATCCCGTCCTTTTTCTATTTCATTAACAAAGAAAGTAAAGAAGAAAAAGAACGAGACTTAATCATAGATTAAATTTAATTGACGTCTCTGAGTGCAGCAGTTAGATTTAATAAATTCTTACCCGGTGAGCGTCATGCGCCTTGTTGGAGTAAGGAGCTTGCTGCTTCCAGATGGAATCGAACTTGTAGCCCTCCGGTACACGGAGCGTGCGCGGCGCGGTGGTGTACGGGCGGTTGGGGCGCACATACTCCGACTTTATATCCTCTGAAATATATATAAAAAACAAGTATAGAATTTTGGCAGTCTAATCTAATATATAAAGGCGATAATTATTATAAGGAGCCTGTTATCTCCCACTGCAGGGTAAAGGCCTGTCTACCCTCTTTCCTCTCTACAATATTCGGCTACTGCTTCCCAATATTTTTTGTATGTGTCCTGCTCGTCACGCCGCCACTTTCCGGGTCTACTGCGTGGCCTTTTATAATTAAAAGGACTGTATTGGAGCTCAGTTAAAGCACATTTTAATTAAAAATCACATTTATGCACAAGAAATAAGACGCCGCGTACAAAGAGAATCGTGCGAGTGAGAGGGAAGACACGTGTCAAATATTTGGCACGAATGCGCGCGCACAGTAGCAAAGGTTTCGCATTCAGAAATGCCTAACAGGACCCATTCGCATGTTATGGCCCAGAGGGTAGAACTATTAATTATCTGTGCCAGATATTCTTTGACATGCGGCGGCTTACATGTTCGGTCCAGACCAACTTTAGCAGAGTTCAACGTTAGGCTGTCTGCGAGGTTCTGAATTTTACCGCGCCCATAGATAAGTTGAGGGAATAGGAAATCTGTATTTTATATTTGACATAGGAATTATAGTTTAGTAAAAATATTGAGTAACGGTCGTTTTAATTCATTAAAACTTGATGGCAGTAGATTACATAATGTAGAATATGTAAAAAATCAATAAATTAAGTAATGACACTTTGGCTTACCCGCAATAGCTGTAACAAATTGACATTTATATTTTTTTTAGTTTCTTTTTATAATAATATATATGTTCTTTGTGCATTGAAACCATTAACCTGACTGCCCTTGAGAAAAATGAGAAAGAATACAGATTTTTATAAACAGATACTCACGTGGTACAATTTCTGAAAATAAAATGTACAACAAAAGATCAGAAAAATACTTGCATAATATTTTTACATTTTACTACTAAAACAGTAATATTAAAGAGCCAGCACCTACTATCAATACATATTACGAATAATTGTCCTCAGTTGAAATCAATCATAAATATACTAATAATAATATACACATAATAAAGCGCAATCTAATGGGAAATCAATAACATACCGTCTCCTGAAATTAAATCATAAATTAATTTATCGGAGCTTAATTATACTGACACATCATTTCAGCTATTTAAATGCATTAAAAGCCAATTTTTCAATGTCAGATTAAGACCCAAGTTAAAAATTAAACATGCGTTAGTTAACTAGACCCTTAAGCTACTGTTGAAATAACTATACAGCGACTTATTTGAAATGTCATCTAATTAAAGTGTCACTGATAAAATTTTACAAATCAGTCGTAATTTGAAGAAAATTTATTTTGAAAACTATTGAAAAATAGCCCTTATTAGTTTAGGGCGATGAGAAAATTAACATAACAAAATAATTTTATAAAAAATCTTACGCTCGAACTCTGGAAGCACATTATTTTTCAATATAATAAAATAAAAAGATAATAGCAACGTATACAGTAACAACATCCAATGAGTTACCTTGAAAATCTGAAATATTTGCGATTTTTTAAATTACCATTAGTCATAGCTAGATTTTTTAACATTTAAACAGGTTAAATATTTTTTTAAACGTGACAAAATAGAATTAATTACTTACTATCTCCAACTGGAAGAAAGTTATAAATACATATAGACATGGACATCTAAAACCTAGTTAACTACGAGTCATGAAATCAGAATATATAATGTAGTTTAAAACAATATTTTTGAACTATTATTTTAAAGTTGGGGTTTTCTGTAGCTTGACTTAGATTTTTTTTAACTAAAGGTCTGTGCCCACTACACCGTACCATACCCTGACCGTGCTAGGACCGTATAAAAATACACATTTGATTTTCAACCCTAAACAGAGGAGGTAAAGTTCAAAATACTCAAGCGCGGTGTTTGTTTTCGCAGTGCCAGAACGGTGCATCGACGAACACTGAGCTTAAAAATTTTGAACTTTTACTTTTGACGCTAAGGTCGAAATTCAAATAGGTACTTTTTATACGGTCCTGGCACGGTCATGGTATGGTACGGTATAGTGGGCAAAACCCTTTAAAATAAACTTACTGTAATCACCTGAAAAACAAATAAAAGACATCAAAAAAAAAAAAATCGTTAAACCTTTTGTCTTTTGCCGGTTAGCCGCACCTAAACTGATAAATATTTGAATAGTAGACATAAGATTCTAAAAAGTTTCGATATCTTTACGGTCGAAATCACGTGTTAGTGTTACAGATAGTAGGTCTGATTCCCGCTTGCCCTCTCTAAGACTAATATCAAGTTCATATCGTCTTTTCGTCTACTGAAGATAATTAAGAAACGACTCTCTCAACAACCGTCCGTTGCCTTGGAAATAATATAATACATAGACAAATTAGTAAGGACATCTAGTGGCGTTTTTTGCACTACGATTCTTTTCATGTAAAAAGACCTATTGTTTGCGAGTCTATGATGAAAGACATAATTTTGTTATATTTTTATAACTCAAGCAACTAATTTGCAAGTTTTTACGTAATTAAATCAAACACTTACAAAAATTAATCAACTGTGTCATCCGGTGGGACTCGAACCCACGTCCCTTCGCTATCCGGGCGAGTGCTCTTACCAACTAAGCTACGGAGGACGTTAGTCAGTCGACGAATTTTTGCAAGTGCTTGCTACGCCAGTGAGCCGGCGTTCGATTTCATCAATACTAGCGTAGCGTAGCAAGCACTTGCAAAAATTCGTCGACTGACTAACGTCCTCCGTAGCTTAGTTGGTAAGAGCACTCGCCCGGATAGCGAAGGGACGTGGGTTCGAGTCCCACCGGATGACACAGTTGATTAATTTTTGTAAGTGAAATTTGATTTAATTACATAATTTTGTAATCCCCGCCACTAAGTTGAGCTGTCAAACTACTGCGGAGAAAATCTTTTCTACAACGGTTTTCCCTCAACAATATTTTATGTAAAACGTTTTTGAAACTGATTGTTTTATTGATTTCACTACATTGTTGGAGCAAGTAAACACCTATCCAACGTTTTATTGAAGAACCATCCTGTTTGGCACCGGCATCAACAAGAATTAAGAAACTCAGCAAAGGGGCTGCTGTAAAAGACCCCAAAATCTATCGACATTGACGCGCGACGCGAATGTTTTACAACCTTAGAGTGATATACCACTTTCTTGGCCGATCATACTTACGCCACAACTCGTTGGCCGGTAAGGCTTGGTCCGGAGAGGGCAGGCTGTAGATGTACCCGATCTGGCACGGGTTCCAGTGGTCGCACACCTCGCGATCAGGGTCCAATTCTGTCACGAATTTGTAGGTCTGAAAGGAAATATATTTTCTATTAAGGCCTAATTTTCCCATTGCATTGTTGCGCAGATTTCGCACATGAAAATGGGTAATTTCATGATTGAAATTTTTAACTAAACTAAGATAACATTGTCTAATGCACAAATCAATGACGTCGGTATAATGACACACCGTAAGGTCAGAGTATTTTAGCCTCTATAAGGGGCATCATTGTCCGCACAAAATGAAGCATAAAAAGCGCCAAGATATGAGGTACGCGCGCAATGAGCTGATTAAACAGGCTTGCATTAAAACCTTTTGAACAGCAACTTGTCACTCTAGTTCAGTTATACAGGGTGCAAAAAAGTACGTGCCAAATTAAAGATACAAAACAGGAAAAATATATTTAAAAAATACATTAAATATTGCAAACAAATTTTAATATCTTTTAATTGTTAACAGAAAATTTCACTGTCATTTCATTCATAGTAATTAGTTTAGAAATAATTAAAAGAAACATCAAAATCATCAATCTTCACTTGCACCGGCGTTAGATAGAGAGCGGCGCGCGCGGCTGCGAGTTGAGATTGATGATTTTAATGGGCTTTTTCTTAATAACATAATAATTAATTATAGTAAATAATAAACTAATTTATTGGCAAAAACCTTTATTAACGACTTTTTTTATATTTTTCCTGTATTTTAGACTGGACTGACAACCACCCTTTGAATTTGGCACGTTCTTTTTTTACACCCTGTATAGGTGGTGGACAATGGGTTCAATTCAAATGAGCCCTGTCTTATGATTAAATTTAAGTTCAATTTCTCTCTTTCTCTGCTAAACAAACGAAAAGAGGCAGGCTATAATAATTTAGAAACGTCAGACTAAACAGCTGTCAGTTGCTAAGGAAATTAAAGAATCCATAGACAATTTAATAGGGATGTCATTCGATGACGACTAAAGTAAGACAAAAACACGCATATACGTAAGAAATCGCATTAATTCAGTCGCAGTCTGTCACATTTCATCTGTTTAGCGAAGAAAGAGAGAGACTGAACTTACATTTAATCTTAGACAGGGCGCATTGGAAACGATCCAGTGTCATTCCCTTGGGCTAAAGTACCCTGCCCGTACGGTAACGGTATGAATACCGTTATTCGTTACCCTGTCGGGGTAGTAGCGGTAGTGCACCACCACGTCGTCGGTGTCCTCTAGGGCGCACTTCATGCTGGTGTAGTTGAGGGAAGTGCGCTCAGAGGGCGCGCAACCGATCACAGCTGAACCGTTGCGGGGGAGGTCCGGCCCTTCCACTTTGTGACCTGGGAGGAACATTGTTCATTTTATTAGGGTTCTGTAGTCCTGACAAGAAACCCTTTTAGTTTCTTTATGTCCGACTCGCACTTGGCCGGTTTATAAACTAGCGACCCGGTTTCGCACAGGTGCAAGATGCATGTATTATTCATATAAAATAATTGTTGAAAACTGCATTTAAATCCGTTTAAAATATTAAGGTAAGCGTACACACAGCGACGCGGCTTTGTTTCATACTTTTTTTTAATGAGTAATGGCTTACTCTTGATCTACATGTTAGCCCGAGAGCAAAGATAAGGTCTACGATTGAGCGAGCTTGCCCAAAAGTAGCCTATTCACACGCACCTTGCATACTAACTATGTAAAGATTAGCAGTCTGGTCTGTCCAAATACCAGGTTTCCCAAACCAACAATTATCCCCCAGTTAAATGTGATTTTTCAATGTTTTATAATTATTCTGCTATTCTGGAACAGAAAAATCCCGCACAAAATTTAATCAGAAAGTACATACTATCTGCGGTAACTCATGTTTGCAAGTAACCTACTTATTACCAGCGACATAAAGATCCCTTTCCTTCGCGCTGAGGCTCAAGACTCAAGGTTCTACTGCTTAGCCGCAATAAAAACCATATGCAGGCTAGGGACTAGGACTCTAGAAGGAAGCTAATTTGTATAGGATCTCGCAACGAAATTCAGTTCTTTTTTCTGAACTGAAATTGGTTTGATCTTGACTCTAGCTAAACTAAGCCATACGTGGCGTAGACACAGAGTCGACGGTGGAGCGAGCTCACCCAGAAGGTTCTGGCACTCCCACTCGCTGACGGAACACAGCAAGCTGCTTTGCGCCGGGCTCCGTGGGAGGGTGGTAGTACCAGGCGGCACCCAACGGAGCCTATCACCGTTGATAGGACATCTGCAGTTACTTTGTACAATTTGTCCCGAAGCTGTACTGCTGTGGTTGTGTTTGGACGTGTATAAGTGCCCCCAATGGATCTACTCAATACGCATAAATAACTTAAATTTTTCAACACACTTGCTCGTAAAGTGAGTCTTTTTACATCGTTTTTAGGGTCATAAACCGAACTATATAACCCACGCGTGCATATTAATATTACGCACTAGTGCGTAATAGAATTATCTCTATAAAGTTAAGTTAGTACTTAAATGAAAATTATATGTGAGTAAACAGAGCATTTTCAATTTATCGGGGTTATGCCATTTTTTCGTAACAACAACACAGATTATCAACAAAAAGATTTTATGTCCCCAAAAATCCATTTACATTTTCGGAACAAATAAAATTAAGAAAAAACATTTATTGTTATCAAATTATTTACAATGCTCAATAATTCGTCACAAAATATTTGCATTTTATCACTAAAATTATAATTTTGAAGTAGCTTGTATGGCTATATGTAATCAACAATCATACATTTGGCACGTGAAATAAAACTTGGGCGCCATTTGCCATGATTTTCATATTTTCTTTGCTATCGCATTTGTTGCTGTGTGGTGTATATTTGTAAAAATGACAAGTTTTAGTACAGAAGATGAACAATTATTAGATTTTTAACCCCGCCAGATATGCTGAATGCAGCACAATATGCAAACGAAAGCCTAATCTAGTGAAAAACACTACAATATCGTTTTGAAAATTGTACATGCATCAAGTGTTTAAATTTAAACGATTTATGCAATACTTGTTTGTTTTATCCTCGCCAGTGTGTTGAAAAAGTTCGTATGAAACTCGTGAGTAACTTGCTCAATAGACACTCGGCTGATTTACGCCCTCGCCTACGACTCGGGCTGCAACCCACAGCCTCGTGTATAATGAGCAACTTTACTCACTTGTTTCATAATGTTTTACTCACGGTTGCAAAAGAAGTATTTATTTTCAGCGACATAGAGGTCTCTATCCTCAGCGCTGAGACACGAGTCGTACATGACCGGCGTCGGCTCGATGTCTTCCTCACACATGATGATGCCGGAGCCGTCTGGTTCCTTAGGCACTCTGTTGGCTGGGCACCGGAACATAAGGCCTGCGGGGAAAAGAGGACATTAAATGATTATGGTCTTTACGCGTTAAACAATAGGGACGACATTTCCACGACAACAAGCCTGCGTGACCGACCAGGGCCCTTAAACAGCATGCAATCTATTCTATAGCAGCGAAGCCAAAATATGTATGCAAAAGTCACATGATATTATGAACGCCTATGTCAGTTTCATACATTTTGTTTGTTATTATAGCCCGTATAGTTTGTATAGGCAACATCGCTGTTGAATAGATTATATCTTGCCTAAAAGCCCGCCCGCTTACTCTTGCTTCAACATTGGATGATCCGGCAAAAAAATATAATGATAAAAAGGACCTTATTGCTAGGCGGTAAGGCCTAAAATGAAATTTTAAGTTTATGCTAACACTAAATTAGAAAATAATATATTCTTTTATTATGTCTGGGTAAAGTGACTTTCACACACTAAGATTATTTTTCTAAAATATTGTTTTTACTATTTTGACCTATGGGTGACTGAGAGATCTTTTTAAAGAGTGCACAATGTTGGTTCCCTTAAAAAGTTAATGCGCTTATACAGAAGAACTAAATGTTTTAAGTTGTAATAAAAATACGTTATACCTTACCTTTCCTAATAATAAGAGGAGGCTTATTCCTTATTTCGGCAATGGTGACGCCTTTCTCTCCATTCTGGATGGCAGTCATGACTCGCTTATACAAAGTTGTTCGCCGCTCCTGCTCAGCTATGATGTAGGGCAGGAGTTCTTCTGAAAGGACGTCTACCTTTTTCTTTGCTTCTGCATTCATCTACAATATCATCATTTCAAAATAAAGAAACATAACATGGGCTACTAACATCCAATCACGAAATGCTTCTCCTAAACTCGACTTTAGACTTCTAGAGTGATTGTAATTATCTGTTTGAAATTAGAGAGCAGTTTTTTGACGAATAAGATTGCAAAAATACAATTCAGAGCAAAAAAAAATAGCCACTGCAATTTTCTTCGTTACTTCGTGATTATTTTAGTAAACTATTTTGTGTTGCATTAAACGCGTGAAGTAGGTAATTGATTGGATTGCAGTGTCAAACATCGAGTTTATTTTATGGGCTCAAAACAAAACAAATCTCCATTCAATTACAATTTTTTTTTAAATATTGGTTTTCCCGTATTCTACGACTAATTCTCTCTCTCTGGTCGTTTCCCCTCACTGCTGAGGATCGGGGCTCCTTCTTACTCTGTCAACCAGCTCTCTCCATCTTGCGTTCTGTTGCTTGATTTCTAATGACTAATAATGTACTTCACACCTAGACCAAGTAGTATAGACCAAGTAGGCAAATACTCACTCTGTCAGCATCTTTGTTGAATTTGATTCCGGTACCATCCTAGAACGAATAAAGTTTTACAAATTATGAGGTAATCAATCAAAGGAAACTACGCCGTGAAGCAAATCGATGTTGATTCAATGGCGGTTGATTGAAGCCGAAATGTTGACTCGATGGCGGCTGAAACCGAAATGGCGCTTCGGGCGGGAATTCGGGTAGTTATCTTGTCTGACATCTGTCATTAGCAAGCTCTCAACATTGTCAGACGCCAATAACTGTCAATTACATTTCGCCGATAGCGCCGAGCCGACAAATATTTATATTTTATTTTGTGTTTTGACGAGTCCATGGGCAGGCCTGTGTAACTCCCCGTGTAGATAGCAAAAACGTACCTACGCGCGGCGACCCACCGTGGTGGGCTTATCAAGTTAGGTGTCGCGGAGCACGTAGCGACACGCTCGCTCATTTTATTTATCGGCGGCACTCGGCACAATGTTGCTGGCTGGACAAGCATGAATAAAGTGCTAGAAAGGTGCGCTAGATGGCGTTAGTAATTTGTGCCTAACTATGAGGCGAACTAAATTACACCATATTGTTGACTACTCGTACATTAAATAGGTATTTCTTTGAATTTCATTGCAAAGTCAAACTTCTGTACGGAGTACTAGTACTTATTCTGTGACATGGGTACTTACCACGGCCTGCCTGCGTACTATGTTTGCGAGGTACCGACCTCGTCTCGTAGCTGGCAACAAAACGCTACCCGGTTGCACCTCATCACCAATCTGAGTAAATACGAACATTAATAACAAAAATACATGCATAAACTGAAAAACAAAATTTTCTTGGTATGGGCATTATATCTGTGATATGGGCACATCGAGTCGTGCTTGATATGGGCATTTGATGAGGAGAGAGAGAGAGGAGCAACATGTGACAAAAAGAGTGATGACTATGAATGTTAGTGGATGGAAGGGAGAAGACTGACCGAGAGAAAGAGATGGATGGACTGTACAAAGCACAATATGCTTGTGACAGGAGTAGTTAATTCAATAACGCGTGACAAGATTGTATGGAAGAGAAAACATACTATGCCGACCCCAGATGTACTAAGAACAGGACGAATGATAAGTTATTTAATATTTTACACACTATTCTATACTTACAGGTGGATATCCGCAATTCACAAACACGAAACCGCAAAAAAACAGTGTTATTCGAAAAACACCCATTGTCGTTCTGTTCGTCATCGTTATAAATCGTTAAATCAAACTCGTTATAATAATTGGTGCAATTCACAATTTTATGGGCTAGCCAATTAAGATGAAGTGTCAAAAAAAACTAAATACCTACCTACTGCGAATAAAAATACTTTGTGGTCTAGTGATCACGTTAAAAAGAATACAGTGCATGAGTGTTAAAACATAGTTATTAAAAAACTAAGCACCCAACTGCAAATATTTTCACTGGCTTTCATTTGGTACCCATATTGCTATGGTAAGGAAAAAAATCAACCCCCCACCCCTTTTGTTTTTATTTGCGGGCGCCATTTTTAAAATGTATATAGCCTATGTCACTACAATTCTCACGAATGCCGCGACACCTCATGTCAAAACTGTCCAGCCGTTTGGGCTGTAGGGCGTGCCAAACAATTATGCATACATACACTCTAAAAACATAACCCTCACACAAATTTTTAAACAGCCAGTTAACGTATGTCGACGGCTTTTTTGAGTAAATTCCTACAAATATATTAAATAATTGCCGTTTCAAAATTAAACGTTAAAAAAGTTTGTGAACTATTATATTCACATTCCGCGTTGAGCTTCGTTGAGAGTGGAAGTGTCGCTGCATTTTTTCTCAGTTATTAAATCGATGCAAAGTAAAATAACTTTTAAGTCTTGGTAATTAGTGCTAAACTGCATACGTGTTAAGTGTATAAAATAAAATACTTCACAGTGGCAAAGTGTCTCGGTCTCGTTCTCGCTCCGCTTTAGAAAGTCGTACCTGAGGGGCGCCCGCCTACACCCCCGCATGGATAAGGGACAGATAGCGATTTTTCATCCCGCTTACACCTACCGGGCGAGTATTGAGAACGTCACAACATCACGATGACACTACAACGTACTCCACCTAAGTTCCCGTCAACTTCCGATATACCTACGGCAGATAATGACAGCTTTGTAAACATTCGTAAGCGAAAACAACCAGATTGTGACTCTGACTGCAGTATCGCCGCTTCTATTATGGAACATAAAATCAAACAGCGGATGAAATCGTTTGATGAAAAAATTGCCAGCAGTATCTCCGCTGCAGTCAGCACTGCTCTGACTAGTGACCTCGCAAAAATTATGGATGGATTATCTGTTATAAATGCCAGCTTACAGAAATTAAATGAAGACAATGTCAGCATTAATCGGTCTCTGTCAGAAGCCAATCTGCGACTAACTGAAATGGAAAAATCTATTACGTACTCATCCCAGAGACAAGACGCCCTTGAAGTTCGTCTCAAGGTTGTTGAGGACCATCGTCCGAGCTTTGTTGAGTCCGCAAACCAGGTACTTGGAGGCCAGAATGGCGGCCATGGAACAGCAAGCCAGACAGAACAATATTGAGATTTCTAACCTGCCAGAAAGGCGGGGTGAAAACCTATTAAAGATGTTGGAATGTCTCGGTAATGCTATAAATTATCCCATATGCGATTCGATCATTGTATCCGCCCACGTGTGCCCCATGCCGACCGGAAAAATTCGCGACCCAAGAACGTGATTATCAAATTCACTACCAGGGTCCACAGTGACAACGTGATTGCAGCATTTCGTTCATCAAAAGGCCTTGATTCTACTAAGCTTTCAATAACTGGCCCGCCGCACACTATCTCTATTAATGAACACCTGACGCTTGCCAATAAAATACTCTTCCGACAAACTCGAGAAGCTGCTAAAAAATACGACTACAGATATGTATGGATTAAGCATGGTAGTATTTTAGTGCGAAAATCTGATACATCAGCCGTTTTTGCGGTGCGCTCGTCGAGTGACATAGGAAAGATAAAGTGAACCTTATTACGTCAGTTTTGCAGACTCATTTACAAGGCTAGTACTAATAATTGCAACTGAAGTAAGCATACGCATAAATGTTATTATAATTTTTTTGGTAAGTTGAAAAAAACTCTAATACCTTTTGTGCTAACCTTCTCATATCATTCTGCAATTGTTTACAATCATTTTCTTACGGTCATATTATTATTCCAAGCGATTGTAAGGGCTTACATCAAGGCTTATAGATTCAGTGGTCAAACATTCGTATGGGGCTTAGAAATAATCGTTACCTTTTACGATTTGGGTTTTGTAATGTTACGTATGGGGTATTCCTGCGATCTCAGTTTTAATATGCAATCTCAACCTTATAATCATAATGTTAAGAGACTCCCAACTTACAATTGTTTGCCTTTAATGCCAAACATATTTATAATAAAACTTTCGGACGGACACAGGAATAACAATGTGAATAATGTTGATCTGTTATTCTACCTCCTAAATATATTGTACTTGACTAATTTGTTATTGTACCTACTAAATATTTTGTACTTTATTTTAACTGCACGGGCGAGTAGTCATGGCTTCTTAGATAAACATTCATATCAATTGGATTCTTATAATAAAATAATTACCTTTTTCTTTCAGTGTGTGTTGTGGGTAGTATGTATTTTTAGTGATTGTACTTTAACCATCTCAAAACCGTATCCTACCGTGAATGTTTTTATAACTTACATACGAGTAATATGAGTTATTTTTCTTAGCATACGTAATAATAATTACACGTATAGAAAAATTACTGAGGATACAAACATTTCTAATTATAGAAACTTGCACATACTGAACTCATTGCTGATATTCTATATACGGCACATAATTGATACATTTAGTAATTCTTATGCAATAAAAACACAATCCTTTAGCCGGAAAGTCATAAGTGTACTACATGTGCCTAATTGCTTTCGTAGGTAAATACTTTTTATATATAATATTTTACAGTCTTAACTTTAAAATTCAGTGCTTCTAATGAATTGTCTATTTATTATCAAAACTGCCGCGGATTAAGAACTAAATAAAATACTATTTACATGAGTATACTAGCGCATTCCTATGATATCATCATACTAACGGAAACCTGGTTTCACTCTGAAATAGGAAACAATGAATTCATCGATCCTCGCTATGTTGTGTACCGTAGCGACCGCGACCGGGCAGGGTCTGGCCGGCTAGACGGCGGCGGCGTCCTGGTGGCCGTGCTGCGCTCGCACAGCTCGGTCGCCGTTGAGATGCGCAAGCCTGATGATGATGACCCTTACCCCGCGCTTTCGCCCTTAGTGGACCATATAATGGTGGAGCTGCGCTTTGGCAAATATCAACACATAGTAAGTGCAGTTTACTTTCCACCCGGAGTAAAATGTGACGTCTACCTAACTTACTTCAATAATATGCAAGAATTTTTGCAAATAAATGGATTTGATAGTTTGCTTATAGCAGGCGATTTTAACCAACCTAAGTTGGTATGGTATAGGGACGGTTTACAGATGAAACTATCCGATACAAATGTAGGATCTGTTTACTTCTGCATACAAAATTTTTTATCATCGCTGAATTGTGTGCAGATAAATTTATTTAAAAATAATCTTAATCGTTTGCTTGACTTGTTCATCACCAGTGCATCGGATAGTAAATCATTTAGATTAACAAACACACTAGTTTCTGCTGATGTACTCCATCTACCATTTTATGCATTGATACCGATAAATTTGGTTAATGAACAAGTTATAAAAAAAACCTATAACAAGTATTGTTTTAGGAATGCAGATTATAAGCTTATTAATGAGGATCTAACAAATATAGACTGGAATAATCTCTTTCTTAATAAATCGGCCGAAACATGTCTTGAACTTTTTTATGAAACCTTACTTGGTATCATTCGTAATCGTATTCCATGTGGAATAGTATCCAGCTCTCAATTTCCAAGGTGGTTTAGTTCCTCACTAAAACACATATTTAAAAATAAGAATAGGGCTTGGATCAACTGGAAAAAGTTTAAAAATCAATCTGATTACCAAATATTTTCAATGTATAGAAACAGATTTAAGAGAGAGGCAAAAAAATGTTACAATAACTATATGAATTTAACTGAGGATATTATAAAAGATAACGTTAAGTATTTTTGGACTTACATAAAGCAGCGTAGAAATCAAACTAATGTTCCTGATAATGTCCATTACTTGGGCTCGAAAGCAAATAATACTACAGAGGTCTGTAATTTATTTTCAACATTTTTTGAATCTGTTTTTCAACCAAGTAGCTTAAATGATTCGTACAATATAGATAATATCGATAATCTGGACATTCGTACAGATAATATCATAAACGACGTTTATATTTCGCCTGAGTGTGTACTTAAGGGACTAGAAACGTTAGATGCAACTAAAAGTGCAGGTATAGACAATATACCACCTATTTTCTTGAAGAAAACAGCCTCGTCGCTTTATATGGCTTTACACTCAATCTACCGTAAATGTTTGAGTGAAGGAATCTGTCCAACCATCTGGAAATCTGCTAGAATCACTCCGGTACACAAGAGTGGCTCAAGAAATGTCACTAATTATCGGCCTATCTCCATTTTGCCTGCCCTTGTGAAGCTTTTTGAGAGACTTATACACAATACCTTGTATCCGTTAGCACATAACTCCATCTTGACACAACAGCACGGATTCGTTCGCAAGCGTTCTACCATTACTAACCTCATGGTTTACATTACTGAACTATTCGATAACTTAGACTCCAATAAGCAGACAGATAGTGTGTGTACGGATTTTAGAAAGGCTTTTGACCGGGTAGATCACAAGATATTACTTGAAAAGATTGCATTTAATGGTATCCGTGGTAATTTGTGGAGATGGTTCAAGTCCTACATAACCAACCGAACACAAAAAGTTGTCATTAATGGATGCGATTCAAGTACAATTCATATAACTTCTGGAGTCCCACAAGGTTCTATTTTAGGTCCTCTTCTATTTATAATCTTTATCAATGATATTAGTGACTGTTTTCTTCATTGCAAATACTTACTGTATGCAGACGACCTGAAATTATATCGTAGCATTGATGAGCCTTCTGACCATCAAAAAATTCAAGAGGACCTTAATAGATTCTCCGAATATTGTGCCAACAATAAACTATCCCTTAGCTTAGATAAATGTAAAACTATAACTTTTACTAGAAAACTAGCGCCTAGTAGTCATACTACTCACTGTGCGGCCTTAAACTCGCCAGAGTGAGGGAAATTAATGATCTTGGCGTAACCCTAGATCAAAAATTTACCTTAGACAAACATATTATTAAAATCTGTAACAAAGCGTTCAAAATGTATGGTTTCGTTATTAGAGCCTGTAATGATTTTAGACGCCCAAACACATTCCTATATTTATACGAATCTTTAATACGCTCCCAGCTGGAATATGCTGTTTCAATTTGGGACCCATTTTATGAAAAATATGCTGATAGTATACACTACAAATGTAATCGTAGTCGTGTTACTTATAATGTTAATACGATTTTTGTCACAATAAATATGATTGCATAGATATAGTAGATAAAATAAGTTACAGGGTACCGGTCAGGCCAAGACTACGCGCTTGCCGTAATACTAATCTTTTTACGTACACACTAACCCGTACGAATGCAGGCAAACGGTCGCCTATGTTTCGTCTGACCGATACCTATAATAAGCTATTTAATCATATAGATATTTTTGGTACTGACATATCTTCATATAAGAAATTGGTTACAAAGAAGCTTTCTGAAATTGATATGTAAGTGGAGTTACGCTCTGTTTTTATTTAATTGTTGTTATTGTGAGAGGAATTATTTCCGTATTTAATAATAATAATAAATATTAACTACGAGTTACGAGAATAAGCCCTCTCTTAGAAACTAATTCATGTTTATATAACTAACTACTCGCAGAAAGTGTACAATGCCCTTCGTGTGCAGTTCCAACGCCCTGAGGGCCGTGCTGGGGCTGCCCCGCTACTGCAGCGCCTCGGCCATGTTCGTGGCGGCGCGCACGGACTGTTTCCACACGACTATGCGCAAGCGGTGCTGGTCGTTGGTGCGCAGGGTTCGGGGCAGCCCCAATACGGTCCTGAAGATGATCGCTGATAGAGTCGACTGCCCCTACATCCGGAACTGCTGCAACAGACATGTTGCCGTATCTACGGGTGTGGCGGCGGTGGGCTCTTGATGTGCTTGTTCAATTTGGTGTGAATTTTTAATTTAATTTTTTTTTTTAATTTTTATGTAGAATTATGGGCCAAGATGCCTGAAATAAATGTTATTTTATTTTTTATTTTATTTTATTTTATAAGTTTACAGTGTTACTCATCACTTCTCAACTTTACTACATTAATAGTAACATGTGGTTATCGTGGTTGATGTCATAATGACCCTTTTTTTAATATTTAAGACTATTTAAGTGTGATTATATTGTGATGTTGTTTGATAACCCAAATAAATAAAAAAAAAAAAAAAAAATTATACCCTTATTATCAGTTCAAGACTTGTAAGACGGCTAATTTGAAATGTGTGTCTTCATGAAGTCATGTCACGTATACTTCTTCTTCTTAGCACTAGCCCACAATTTGTCCCGAAGCAGTGGTAGGGCTTAAAAAATAATATGTTGGGACGTGTAACTTTTATCAACACTTTTGTATATCCCTAGACAGTGTTGATGTGTGTATTTGCCATTAATTATATATTAGCCGTCTCTTTATTAAAGTGTTGAACAGTAGTATATTATTTTTAGTAAAGCGATATGGAAGTTAATTTAACAAGCAAACATAACTATGGAAAAAACAAAACACCCGACTGCAAATATGATTATATTTTTGAAATGGTCTTTTTACTGGCTTTCATTTGATACCCATATTGCTATGGTAAGGAAAAAGCGATCCCTCTCCCCCCTTTGTTACCATTTGCTGGCGCCATTTTTTAAATGTATACAGCCGATGTCACTCACACAATTTTGACAAGTTCAACGACACCTCATATGTCAAAAACTGTCAAACCGTTTGGGCTGTAGGGCGTGCCAAACAATTATACATACATACATACTCTCGAAAACATAACCCTCCTTCCGCAGTCGAGTAAAAAGGCAACTCCTGCAATTCCTCTTTTAATTGTATTCCAATTCCTATTTTAGGAGCAAGTAAAATTCATTTGATACACATAAATAATTTATTTAATTTACATTCCATTTTGCAAAAAATACAATTTTGCTATAGATTTTTTTTTGTTTTAAATACACGGCAATTCGGTTGTATGACTCTACTATCTAATTACATAGTACACATAGCTTCTTCTATCTTTATTGTATGAAAAGAGACAGACTATAGCCGCAAAACTTGAAACTGTCAAACAGCATTTTAACAAACACATTTAAAATATCTTTCAAATGCAGAGTAGAGTATCCTTTTCGTACCTTTAAAGACAAAACGAGAGAGTTCTATTGAATTCAGTTGAGACAATAAGAGAGACTACTGTTGAATTTAGTTTTAGAAATAGTGAATATCTTTGAAAACATAGTTTTGTAGAGAGTTATACAACCAAATTCATAACATACATATCTAATTCATTATTACATCTTATGAATTAGTTTAATTTAAGTATTTCTAGTAAATAAAATAATACACTTATTCAACAATGACACCAATAGTAGCTAGTCCCAAACTAAGCAGGAACTTGTGCTATGGCGACTAGGATAACGGATAGAAATACTTATATAAGTTTATAAACATCCATGACTTAGATACAAATGCTCGTGCTCAACACACAGAAATTTGCCCCTTGCGGGATTTGAACCGCTGGTTTTATAGTCCCCAAGCTCGAACCACTACACCAAGACGGTTGTCCAACACTGACGTTGGTAGCGAGTTCTATTTACTTACATCAAGACAATAAGAGAAAATATGGTTTTCTAAATTGGAATCGAACCCCGAACCTCATGAGATGCGAACGACTACACCAAGTCGGTCGTCAAAAATAATTCACCTAACGCATTTTTTGATAGATAAACTCAAAAATATTTCTAGACTAAACGTTACTATATGCACTGTCATGTAATAAATAAGTATTTATTGTATTTAGTTCAAAAAACTAGCACAAGAGCGTCGGTGGCGCAGTGGCTAGCGGGTTACCTCTCATGCGGGAGGCACCGGTTCGATCCCACATGCCGCCATGTACCAATGACTTTTTCTGAGTTATGTACATTAGTTGTTTCACTAACCGATGCTCGTACGGTGAGGGATAACATCGTGAGGAAACCTGCACATTCAGGTGTAACCTGTGTAACCATGATCCAAAACTGGTCAGGTTCCCCTGGTAACAGGGTCACGGAGGTCAGATGGCAGTTGCTCCAATGTGATTACCTGATCTGCTATATCCTGGATCATGGTCAGCGGACCCTGGGCCCTCGCGTGCAAGTGCACAACCGGGATAACGCTAAGAGGATGAGTTAAAAAAACCGGCCAAGTGAGAGTCGGACTCGCGCGCGAAGGGTTCCATACCATTAACTTAAAACATTAGACAGTATAGGCAAAAAAGTATATATGTTTATTTTATTTATAATTTCAAAAGTATTCATCACAGGATACCCGAAACAATTTTGAATAAGAGTTTTCGCGCCTGTTTCTTTACGTGAGTGATTTGAAGTTTATAGGTCCAAGACTTTAGAAATTACAGGGGGGGGGCCCCCGGTCACCGTGTAAACGACTTTGGCGGGCTATCGGCCGAATACTGAAACGCTGCTCAAATTCATCACTCACTTGAAGGCCACCTAAAATTGAGAGTCTCTCACATTTAAATGGTATACACAAACGCTACTCAGGCAATTTGAAACCATGATTAGCTGAGCAGTCGTTAAATGTTTACATCATGGCAACATTCATTTTAAAAAGTATGTTCTCGTTTACAGTTTTCATATTTTTAAGGGGCTTATTCGTTTTACGCAGCATTGTTTGTATAGATTCTTTGTTTTTTTTTGGGATATAAACTTTAACGACGCCATTGTTGTGAAATGAAACGTTCGAGTGACAAGGAAAAAAAAAAATTGCCAATCTTTTTGACATTTGTCACAGCGCGGTTCTAATCAAATTCATTTCAATTTGCATCATTAAAATAAGTTTAAACAAGGTTTAAGTGCAGTGCAGTATTTAATAACTATTCAATTAACAAAAATAAAATGAAAATTAACAAGTATAAAATAGTCATACAAATCATTGAGGGCTGCATATTTGCGCCTTTTTAAGCATTCTGCAGAGCCTGCCGCCGCGCCAGCAGTGGAAGAAGTACCACTTACATGGGACGGCGCGAGCGTATCCACGCATGTGGCATTTTGGCGTAGAGACCATGGGCTCTTGGGGTCTCTGTGCCCTTAGTTTTTACAAAGATCTCTGCAAAAGGCTAACTGATTCTACTGGTGATCAAAAGGCTGGCAGCTACCTTGGGCAAAGAATCAGTATTGCTATCCAGAGGGGCAATGCTGCCAGCATTTTGGGCACCATTCCTTTCGGCACTGCTGGGGCTGATGCTTTTTATATTTTGTAAATATATATATATATATATATTTACATTACTTTTAGTTTTTAGGTTATTGTATTAGTTTTAATGTATATTTAATAAATTATTTTTGTTTGTGACCATGAAAAAAAAAATTTTGCCATACACATTTTTTAATGAAAACCAAATAATTTGGTTTGTCTCATGTGTTCTACATTGGTGGATCAAAGCCATCAGCCAGATTTTCCGATGACCTACAAGATCCTGCCGGGACAACTTGGTCTAGAAGTACTGGCGACAGAGCGTTTGTGGGAAAATTTGGAGAGGCAGAGTATGGCCTGCAGTGGGCAGATACATTCTGAAGAAGAAAAAGAACACATCGAATACTACTCGCTTATTTCGACTTTTTACTTATTTTTATAATATTTTTTATGATATAATTGTGATTATACTTATGATGACAACTGAAAAAATGTGTCCATATTTATTAGCCTAGTGCTGACTACAAAGTTTTGATAATATCAAGCAAGACCGATAGGCTGAACTATTGGCTCTTCCTCAACAATCTCCTCCTCCTCAATAAGGAGTTCTCATCATAATTAGGCTATCTCTTGAGAGGGCAACAATGTGCAAAATACGCATATTACAGTAATTAGAAGGATTTGCAATTTAAATTGTAATTTCCGCTTTGGAGGCAAAGAATAAACCTTTGTAAGACAACAAAAAGCGTCTCTGTGGGATTTCTAGTGCATAACTGAGCCCTGATTGTGTTCTAGTATTTAAAAGTAGGCTTAAAAAGGGCGACAAGACATTATTTTATACCATTATACCACTATTAACTGATTTTAGAGACATCAAGACCACTCTCAGATTTAGCGGCTACCTAAATCGATATGACAGTCATTTGACAGCTAAATAGCGTTGAGTTGCGTTTCAGTATACCATTTTTCATCTGAGTGGCGTTTGAACACGACTTATTTTGAGATAGTGTTAAGTTTAACAGATGCTTACATTTTGGCTTTGAGTATTCGAATTCTAAGTTTAGGAGCTCTTAATTGTTTAAGAAGCCGTCAAATATTTGAGTAGCGTTTCAGTATTCGGCCGTATATCTCGCAAATGGTAAAGCTGATAAAAAAAGTGTTGTATGGAAACCCTACCTTGGTTTCAGTCCTTTTCAACGATACCCCACACAAGGGGGTGCACTCAAAAAAAAATTCACCCCCACCCCCTTTACATGTATGGGGAGGTACCCTTAAAAAGGGGTTATTTTTTTTTTATTTTTTTTTTAAATGAGACATATATGTGAAATATCCTCAAACCAAGTTACATGCAAATCAGTCCATAAACGTAGAAGATATTCTGCTGTGACAGACTAGGACGGACGGACTGAACGATCTTATAAGGGGTCCTTGTCGGACTACGGAACCCTAAAAACTAGCAACGCAACTTCAGAAGTTATTAGTTAAACTGAGCCTGAATGGCACTGTTTCTTGTAATAGCAATATTGTTCAAACCCCGCTTATAATAAAAAAATTTAAATTACATTTGTTACATAAACTACGTCTAGGCGGATACCAAACGCTGAAAGCAACTATAGATCTTATTGACCATAGAGCTACATACAAGTCAATGGCATTACTGTTTAACAGGAAACTTGGCCAATGGTTGCTTGCAGCATTCGTTACATAGATTACCACCTACAATAATAGTCTAGCCGCCTCACTAATATTAATTAAACTACTGCTATAGCTCTAGAATAAATATCAGACGGGTATTCCGACAGTTCAAGTGCGACCCTCCTGCGCGGGGCGAGGAAGCGCCAATCGGACGGGACCAGTGTTGCCAGAGCCCAATACCCAAAAGTCACACAAGACTACTAAAATGTAACATTAGCCATTGCAGTATACGTCAAAAAAACAGCCATCAGTTCGAAATATATCGATATGTTTTAGTAACTTGGGCAAGGTAGCCCACTACTATACGTCAAAATCAGTTCTCGTATCAAGCCGAGACAATTGCAGATGGCGTTTCAAAAAAGGTCACACAAAATGTGCTGTCATTAGTATGGGACAGCTAGTCCAGTGGTAATAATACAGGTCAGTGCATCTAGCATGTCTTACCCCCCGCACCTCGTGCGACCGCAGGATGGTCGCGCACGAACTTGACGGAATATGAGACGGCTATACGTTATATTTATTAAAGTGTTATTATAACAGTAGTATAATATTATTAGTTATGCGAAATGAGATCATTTAAGTGACCGTTATCATCAAAATTTAAAAACTAACCTCCTTATTCATAAAACTTATCAGACCTCTAACTTATGTGTGGTTAGTTGTCCTTTTCTGACGAAGCAAATGTCAAATTTGACAAACAAAGACATACGAACTTTAGTGTCAAATCCGCTATAACAGTCATGATGGACGTTTATGAATAAGACTATAAGGTTATACACGCTGTTACTTTGCATCCTTGCCATATTTACAGAGGTAACTATATTACGGGCACTGAACTCAAATCATAAAAAAATAGTGACCTAAAATTTTGATTTTTAATATTGATTATTTAATTTTATCGACAATCTGTTACGCACACCAATAACGATCGTAGCACATACACATCACTGTTGGCTGTTCATCGGCACAAAAGAGCCGCGGCGATTGCGCTCTCATTCTAACATAATAAACGCCGCCCCTTCTTCTTCTTTTTTTCCCCCTTCTTTTATCTCTGTGAATATGGCAAGGATGCAAAGTAACACCGTGTATACCGGATCAAAAAACGTTACCTACGTTTTTTGATCCGGTATATAACTTATTTTGAAATATAACGGATTTGTTTTAATATCGAGTAATTTTATCATATTGCGATGGCTTTCATCGTACTTTTCCTACAAGCATTCATTTGATATCAAGTTTTTTTATAGCAAAACAAAAATATACAAATGTAAGCGAAAATTACTGAAGTATTTATAATAAATTGATTTATTTTTTACGTTTACTATTGTTTTTTTTCCAGTAAAAATGAGTTAATAAATTAAAATTTATAATTTTAAAATATACCAAAAAGTTAGGCAACATTTTTCGCATGACTTGCTGTTGTCCGTACGACAACATTCATAATCATCATTGCATTTTATGCAGTTGTAATAGGGGTTATTTTGCGTCGATGTTTAATACCCGAGTTCACCAATTTTTACACAGCCGGTAAACATAGACGGTGTTATTACAAAAAAAAATAGACCTGGTTTAAAATAGGTCTAAATAACAACAGAGGAATGAATGACACATTCCTGAAATAACCTAATATAGAAGCGCTTTTCTAATTGGCTAGCTAATAGCTTAGTCCTGTCTTAAACCCGGTACTAAGTTTTTGGAATAACGGGGAGATAGACGGTTTATTTGACACAATTCCCATGTACAAAAAATATATCAAATAATATCATAACGGCAGTTTAAAGATTAAACATGTGTTGGTTAACTCTACCCTTAGTCCGATCTGCCTATTATTATATGACTTAACAGACACACCCATTATTTCTTCCGCCATTTGTTATGAGAGGAAAAGCCTCTATTACAAAGAAATATTTTGTATACTTGTGTCTATTTTTTATTGTTTTTCCTACATTAATGAGCTGTATTAAAATAAAAAACCCAACGAAAATATTATTAGATACACTTATAAAGAATAGGCGTTTATGACTTAATAAATAAATTATTTGTTTACAATACGTTTACTTTCTATCAATGCTATGCTCATCTCAATTATGTACAAAAAATTGTGCCAATTTTTATGGTTGCATCTTTTAGGCAACCAATTTATATATTTATTTAATTTTATTAAATTATGAACATTCCTATTTCGAAATGATAAATTGATTGAAGTAATTATTGCACTCAAAAATTTATCGACCGTCTTAAAGTGGGACTTGAACCCACGACCCTTCGCTATCCGGGCGAATGCTCTCCCAACTGAGCTACTTGTAACAGTCGCTCGGAGAAATTTTCTAAGTGCTTGTTGCGACGGTGAGCCGGCGTTTGATTTAGTCAATAGCTGTGAGATATTCCCAAATATTGAATTATTGGTTAAGATGACACCAGCTATTCATCATAAAATTATAATCTAAGCAACTTCTTTGCAAGTTTTTACTGATTACAATTTTTCAGTGCAAAAACACACCAATTACCGCCCCAAACTAAGCGTGAGCTTGTGCTATGGCGACTAGGATAACGTATAGACATACTAATATACGTTTATACACCCATGACTTAGGTACAAATGCTCATGCTCATCACACAAACATTTGCCCCTTGCGGGATTCGAACCCGCAACCTCTGGTTTTGCAGTCCGGAGCGCAGACCACTACACCAAGACGGTCGTCAATATACATTCGTAATTTTCTTTCTCAGCACAACGCCTCACTCTTTCTTTTCAACGAATTCACTAAACACCACTTCGCAATCCGGTCTTAAGCTCCTGAAATTCTCCACGCCCTGAGCCGTGACTCTAGTATTACTAAAATCTATGAATCTCAATTCTGGCGCGGCAGTGACCAAATGCATCAAACTCCTATCAGTTATATTCCTGTATCCGGTCATAGACAAGATCCTAAGGCTAGACCTGTTAGGCCTCGACCCTTGGTCCCCTGGCCCTCTGGGCCCTATATGGACTACATTTTCGTCAGTTACATCGGCCCTACCAAATCTGCGGACAGCAGAATCGGAAACTAGTGATGCACCGTCTAAATGTAACGGCGGTGTAGAATAATTCGAATGGAACATATTATTTGGGCGCATTTGCATATGATTGTTGCCAGCAAAAGAGTAGAAAATAGGCGGTTCGTTATGTATCGAAAGACGGTATACGGTGTGAAGTTGCTGCCCCACGTTCACGTATAACACATGAGCGCGTGGTCTCACTTCTCTATTCTCATTTTCGTTGTCTCTTTCTTCCCTTTCTCTTTCTTCCCTCTCTCTTTCTTCCCTCTCCACCTCCTCTGGATCTCTTTGCACTATAACCGGGTCCATATTCTGTCTGAATCTCACGTACGAGTATTTCTGAAAGCTTTTGCATTTGCAACCTTTTGGATGCTCATCCGGCCTGATACACACGGCCGAGTCAGTTTCTTCGCCTGAGTCTTTTGAAGTACCACCATTGAAGCCGTTTTGTGATTTTGGCGGGACATCATCACTTTTATCGGAGACATCTTTAGAGCATCCCGGTTTTTCATCCGTCCCATTTGAAGTACCAGATTTCTCATTTGTATTATCTTTGGAACACTCGGCTTTAGCATCTGGCCCATTGGAAGTACCATTTTTTAATTTCTTCGAAGGTCCAGCTTCACAAGTGTTCGAACCGTCATCAGGGGCTTCTTCCAGACGCTTCCTTTTTAACGGTCCTATATTAAGAACCGACGTTTCATCGTCTTCATTTTTGTCTCCATCGTCCGTTATTTGAATTGAAGCTCCATCTTTAGAACATCCAGCTATAGAACTACCCTCATCTGCCTCATTTGTAGAAGTACCCGCATCTTTGGAGGATGCTTCATCATTCATTTTTTTCCTTTTAGGCAATACTTCCGGTTCATTACTTGGAGCTCCATCTTTAGAACATCCTGCTATAGAGCTACCTTCTCCTGCTTCATTTGAAGAAGTACCCGCATCTTTGGAGGTCGCTTCTTCAGTCATTTTCCGTTTAAACAATACTTCCGGTTCATTACTTGGAGCTACATCTTTAGAACATCCTGCTATAGAACTACCCTCACCTGCCTCATTCGTAAAAGTACCCGCATCTTTGGAGGTCGCTTCTTCAGTCATTTTCCGTTTAAACAATACTTCCGGTTCATTACTTGGAGCTCCATCTTTAGAACATCCTGCTATAGAACTACCCTCACCTGCCTCATTCGTAAAAGTACTCGCATCTTTGGAGGTCGTTTCTTCATTCATTTTCGGTTTAGACAATACTTCCGGTTCGTTACTTGGAGCTCCATCTTTAGAACATCCTGCTATAGAACTACCCTCATCTGCCTCATTCGTAGAAGTGCCCGCATCTTTTTTAAAATGACCCTCACCTGCCTCATTTGTAGAAGTACCCGCATCTTTAGATGTCACTTCATGCTGGCGAGGTTCTTGGTTAACTACACGACCCCTGAGGTACACCTCTATAACTTGGCTTGTTTGTGCGTCAGATAGCTCTTGGGAGGTATGTTCGGGGGTCGAGTCTTGCGAAGATTCAGACGGGCGTTTCAGTGGCGATCTCGGCCTGTTGGAGATAGAAAAGAAAATATAATAAATTATTCTTTTTAAGTGATAAGCATTCACTTTGCAATCTAAATATGAGATATAATTGCACTCGAAAAAAAAGTTTTGTGAGTGAGTGAGAGAGAGAGAAAGTGAGTTTCTCGCATACCTGGCGATTGCCTTACATCTCGGCGACCCGGGCGTTGGCAGTGGCAAAATTTTCAAGTTTTCTTGTAAAAATTCTAGTTCAGTGAGACAGCAGTCCGACATGACCGTAAAGAGATCAGGCGCAGGAGCAACGGCTCAACGTGCTCTCTAAAGCACGCTAGCCCGTCATAACTTACTTGTTCAAGTCGGCGTCACTGCACAGATTATATTCGATCCCGTGGAGGCACAGGTTGTTCTCATATTCCCTTTGCCGCTCTGCCTCCTCTGCGGTCATATTCGCGGGCGACTTCGGCGCCTCTGTTGTCTGTGGTTTGATTCTGAAGTATTCAGGCTCCTGCGGACAAAAGTTCTATTATTCGACTAGATTTTACTTGACAAAGACATAATACAAAATTTGCGACAGCGCACGCACAAGTGTCGGATTTCCCATATTCATTGCCCATTTCACCCCCTTTATGTTTTATATGGCGACAAAAAGTAGTCCTTGCATGCATGTCCTTTCCAGCACACTTATTCACAAACGTCGGAAACAACAGATTTCGAATCCGAGTGGCAGGTTTTTTTTAAACAAATAAATAAATCTTTATTTTCTTAAACACAATTAAGTGTCTTAAACTAATGATTGTCGGTGTGTCCTTTTAAGCTTAAGTCAGCCTGTTTCAGAATACACCGCTCTTCCTTAAAATAGATTTACATAACATTTACATAACATAACACTAACAATTACTATACAACAATATAACTCAACCTATATACGTATGTGTGTGTGTGTATGTGAGTGTGAGTATGTGTGTGTGTATGTATGTGAGTGTATAAGGTTTCCGAAGACGTCAAAAAAAATGCTATTCTCAAACGTCAGAATCGAAAACTTTAACGTTTCCACTATGCACAAATGAATGTCATTTGTGCTTTCAAAAACTCCATTCAGGAAGAATGTGTGACATTTGAATTCGGAAAGGATCCGGATGAAATATAACCTTTCCAGACGTTTAATAAATATAAAAATATCTTTATTGATAACCAGAATTACATCAATAATAATCAATTAAATACAACATGAAAGTGCTATATATCTGCCAGAGGCTCCCAAACTAGGCTCTGCCTGTATCTTGAGAAACCAGTTACAATTACTTGGCTAAGGTGAGGTAAGGTTCAAGCCGGAGGATGTCCTCCTCCGGCGCTGGAGGCAGGGGTACTATGCCCTCTCCAGAACGGGTGAGACCGTGTGTCGGTCTGGTCAGTGAGGGACTGCGGTAGTGTGCTGATGGCGCTGACCCGTGGTCCCGAACTATATGGCTCCCGAGAACGCCGCTGGTTTTTAGTGGGTAGGCCCCAATCGGGGACAGTCCCACATAACCTATCGCTCCCCCCGAGAGTGGTAGGTATGCGTAACGCATTTTCCAGCGATAAAAAAAAAAAAGGTGAGGTAAGGTTTTTGAATAAAGGTGCTGGGATTCAAAATATCTCTACAGTAAATTCCACCTAAATCGGTTCAACTGTTTCAGCGCCCTGAAGTAACAGATGACAGATTCGCATTTATAATTATATATGGTATGGTAGACTCATGGCCCCATTGCTGTCCAATAATAACAATGACCTTAGTTATACTTAGTAGGTGCGTATGATAAAGAGTGATCACCCTATATGTTTGGATGTACTAATTCTATTGAGATGAAATACAGCCTAGATTGTGCTTTGGACAACAGATGTTAAAATTACGGAACAATTTCAAAACTTATCAATGCACAGAATCATTATTGTACAGTTTCAAATTAGCAAGAAATGTTTTCAGAGACATTTTGTTTTTGCAGGCGTACGTATGATACGTACAGCTCGCGCAGGGCCCCAGCCACTCGAAAGCCGACCTAAAGTCGTCGTAATAAGACTCACATCCAACTCCCACGGCTCCAACTCGGTGTACGGTGGGAAGGGGTTCGTCGGTGCATTGGGAGTGGTCGTCGGGCTTGCGGTGGCCACGTACAGCTCGCACAGGGCCCCAGCCACTCGAAAGCCGACGTAAAGTCGTCGTAATAAGACTCACATCCAACTCCCACGGCTCCAACTCGGTGTACGGCGGGAGTGGTTCGTCGGTGCAGTGGGAGTGGTCGTCGGGCCTGCGGTAGACGGGCGCGGGGGCCACGTACAGTTCGCGCAGGGCCCCAGCCACTCGAAAGCCGACCTAAAGTCGTCGTAATAAGACTTACATGCAACTCCCACGGCTCCAACTCGGTGTACGGTGGGAGTGGTTCGTCGGTGCAGTGGGAGTGGTCGTCGGGCCTGCGGTAGACGGGCGCGGGGGCCACATACAGCTCGCGCAGAGCCCCAGCCACTCGAAAGCCGACCTAAAGTCGTCGTAATAAGACTCACATCCAACTCCCACGGCTCCAACTCGGTGTACGGTGGGAGTGGTTCGTCGGTGCAGTGGGAGTGGTCGTCGGGCCTGCGGTAGACGGGCGCGGGGGCCACATACAGCTCGCGCAGGGCCCCCAGCCACCCGAACGCGGACACCTCCGAGTCCCCCACGGGGGACCCGCGGACGTCTAGGACCTAGGGTACACAAATTGACCTTGAGTATGATGATAACCATGTTTCCCAGGTACGGTTAAATACGGTTTTAATTACACACAAAACAACCACAAGTGTACTATGGTTCTATATTACAAATCTTCACATATGGGTAATTAAATAAATAAGGATAAATAAATAAATAGTTACAACAAACACAGATTACCTAGTCCCAAACTAAGCGTAAGCTTGTTCTATGGTGACTTGGATAACAGATACATAAATACATTCATAAACATCCATGACTTAAGTACAAATGCTCGTGTTTATCACAAAAATATTTGCCCCTTGCGGGATTCAAACCCGCAACCTCCGGTTTAGTAGTCCAGAGCGCGAACCAATACACCAAGACGATAAGAGACAGAGGCAAACTCAAAATACGGTGTTATTTGTCGCTTGGTGTCGCTGGTGGATTCAAGTCCTACCTAGACCTCTATTCTTGAATCACTCGCGTGACATATTGTAGGCGAATGCGACATAATTTTCACTCAATACAATACATTTTAGCGTTTATTCTATCGCTCGCCTTAACCTTCTTGGGTAAGGGGACTCTGCGGTTTCAAACGATCGAGTGCAGTCGATCGAGTTTTAGATGACGAACGAAAATCAGTATAAATCTGCACACGGGTGATTAAAAAATAGAGCCCCTGAAGATGGTTGATGAATTTTAAAGTGCATATATTTTTTTAATTTAGTGCTAAGTAAATAGACACGAAGTCTATTTTCAGTGTAAGTCATTATACCAATACAGTGTGGTTGAAAATAATTTGTCACAAAATCTTTCCTCACTCACCTCCAATTTCTTGAACCCGTATCTGGTGGCGAGTGACGCGTACGCGACGAACTCCGACAATCTGACGCAATCGCGCATTATCAGGTGCATCAGATGCGTCAGCTTGCTCAAAGGCAGCAAAGACGCTGGTTCCAGCCACTCGCATTCTGACAGGTCTATGTACTGTGAACAAATCCATACTTATATTATAAATGCGAAAGTGTGTCTGTCTGTCTGTTACCTATTGACGCTTAAGCCACTGAACCGATTGAAATGAAATTTGGTATGGAGACAGTTCGACACCTCGGAAAGGACATAGGCTAGACATTTTGTCGCGATATAAAAATATTAAGGGGGTGAAATGGGGGATGAAAGTTTATTTGGAAAATCCACTCTTGTGGGCGAAGTTTCGGGGAACGACTAGTAATAAATATTTGACAACATCACTTTTAATAACAATGAATAAATTGTTCCAAAAATCACGCCAATTACCTATCTAGCCCCAAACTAAGCGTGAGCTTGTGCTATGGCGACTAGGATAACGGATAGACATACTTATATACGTTTATAAACATCCATGACTTAGTACAAATGCTCGTGCTCATCACAAAAACATTTGTCCTTTGTGAGATTTGAACCCGCATTCGCTGGTTTGGTAGTCCGGAGCGCGAACCACTACACAGAGACTCACCAAAGCAAGTTGCTAAAGCACATGTGTTATAGAATGGAAATCCACGGTAGTACCACAACGCCCAGACACGAGTCAATATATATATATTTTTTTAAGTTGACCCCATTCAGGGATCGAATCCGGGACCTCATAGATGGCGACACCCTATGAAAAACGGTGAGCGAAGCACTTGCCCAAGAAGGTCGTAAAATGGTCGATAGAAATAGCTTCTGGCGATAAGAATGAGCAACTTTGAAATGGGTCTCGTATATTTTTAAATATATTTTTGTTAGCGATAACGAGTTTTCACTAAATTTGAAAAGGAAAATGTTTTTTTTTAACCAACAAAAACCACCTCTAAAAAAAATTACACTAAAAACTAAATAATATTAGCCTTTTACAAAGACAATAAGTAATGTGGCAAAAATACTTTTTGAAAATTTAAAATGGAAATTTAATTTTAGTTTGAAATTTTTTTTTTTTTTAATAAGACATGTGACGTCAAAAAGCTGGTAAGCTGACATAACGCTCTACCCTTAGCGTTTCAAGTAATTTATGGATGGCCCCCACTGACCTATAATACAAGTACGCTGGACTTTAAACTGTCAACCTAAAAATTAAGCCGTTTGATCATCGCCATTTTTCTGACGGCTGCAGTGAGCGTGTGGTGACCGTCCACGGAACTAATGAGAGTTGACATAAACATATGGAAGTTACTCTATTTTAGTTCCCTAGACACTCGGTGAGGGCGCTTTGATTCGGCACAAAAATTATCTGTCATTTCTTAGAGAATGTTTAGTCCAGCGTAAATGTATTATGAAGGTCAGTGATGGGCCTTCACCAAGTGTTTCTGTTTCTCACCTCAAGCTCCGGCAAGTAATCTTGTATATTGAACAGGAAGGACTTGTCCAGCGGCAGGTTGTAGCACTTGGTGCCTTTCAGCGACAGGCGCTTAAGCGTCGGCGGGAAGAGGCTGATGCCGGTCTGAAGACAAATTGTTTGGTCAGATTCATCATCATCCTAGCGCTATCCCGGTTGTGCACTCGCACGCGAGGGCCCAGTGTCCTCTCTCCATGATCCAGGATGTGGCAGATCAGGTAAATACAGTAGTGCGACTGCCACCTGACCTACGTGATTCTGTTAAGGGGAACCTGACCAGTTTTGGATCATGGTTACACATTCAGTTGCCTGAATGTACAGGTTTCCTCACGATGTTTACCCTCACCGTAAGATTTGGGTCAGATTACACTATTTATTTATCATATCAGCCTATTGCAGTCCACTGCTGGACATAGGCTTCTCCAAGGCTGCGCCAACTTTCACGGTCCTCCGCTTCTCGCATCCAGCCACCACTTTTTATTGAATAAATATTTCGGATTTCTTTTTCAAATTTCCACCCCAATAGCTTTAAAAAATTTAACATTCAGTTTACCGCCTCTGGCGGTCATTTTTTCAAGTGCAATAATATATTTAGATTGCAAAGTGAATGCTTATCACTTAAAAAAACAATAATTTATTCAGTTTAATTTTTATTTTTATAAGTTGAAATAAGAAACCAAAAATTCACAGCCAAAGGTTGTTGTGGATTCAAATCATGCCAGTGTACGAATTTTTAGTTTCTTTTTTAAACTTATATTTCCACCCCCCACCAAGACAAGCAAGTATCGAGTACTTGGATTCAAAGTCTTACAAATGCTGTCACTGTAAAACATTCCTCAGCTGTCAGTTGCATGCAATATCTACAGATATCTATTTATAGTTTTTTTTATATCTAGATCTAAGTAATCTAGAGCACTATTTATATAGATCTATTAAGTAAAAACTAACTAGAAAGAAAGAAAGAAAGACAATACATTTATTAATGAATGGACATCACATAACACAGGAAAACAAACAATGTAACGGGCACGGTTATAAAACAAGAAACACAACAAAATTACAATTTATGTGGGTAGGCCAGTCGCACTGTGCGGTTGTGCGTCTGCGATGTCCATATTAAAAGGGCTCCACTCAGCTTAAGTCGTGACCCGCTGGAGGCCCCGACGCTACCCGAGACTCTATCTATCTAGATCTTATTGAAAATTCGTTAAAAGCTGCTGTTATTTTGCGGTTAGTTGCATACCGTACTACAGTTGCTATTGCAGTAATCTAGACACTAGAGCGAGGCCTGAGAGACCGTGTATTGCGCACAAAACCTTGCACTAAATATCTCCTAAACACTTGGTTTATCTCTGTCGACATTTGCCACGATAGCTGTAATTCAGTAGGCTACAGACGTATCGCGGCGCAGGTAATGTTGCAGTAGTCGAGCGCGAGGTGCGCGCGCGCAGCTGCCGCAGCGAGCACTGCGACAGCGTGAACTGCGGCCCGGGGCACGACCTCACGACCCGCCCAAGCGTAGCTGGGGTTAGCGATGAGACTTTAGTATAGGTAAGACAACTTATCCCGAGCCTTACGTCTAGACTTTTCTTACACCACCAAGACCAGCTGGGGATATTGATTTAAAGAGTTTTTTAGTATTTTAAGGCCTAAGTAAAATAACTAGTCCGGAGCCTTACGTCTAGACTTTAACCACCAAGTCGTTAAGTCAAAAACTAATGCTGGAAACTATAAGGTCTTTTGACTGCATGTAAAGACTTAGTTGTAATGGAAGGACTTAAAGATTTCCAAGGCTGTATTGACTCGCGCCTTAAAGGCCTCTGGAGTCTAGTCTCTACTATCGCAAAAACTGCCTGAAACTGGTATTCCTAAATATGAAGCAAAATTCACAAAAAAATATACATTTTAATAAATTCACCACAATTTTGAGCTGTTTTAAATATTAAACACCAAATCCTCAAGCACGCCGCATCCTTTTTAAAACAGTTCGAGTCATTTTAGTTATAAGTATGATCATGAGAACTGAATCTCTTAATTAGAGACTGGATACTGCATTTCCGACTGGAGTAGTGTTAATTGAAGTCTAGTCTTTCAAAGGCTTTACTCTTGTATCACTCCGTTAGGAAGCTAGCAGGAGGGAGTATTACCGCGGCGCAGTTCATTTTGCAGTACTCTAGAGCGAGGTAGACTCAACGAACTCAGAAACTATGCACTTTCGCGCAGTTTGGCTGACCTCTGTCGAGATTGGCCTTGATAGCTGAAATTCACTAGCAGTATACAGACGTACCGCGGCGCAGTCGATGTTGCAGTAGTCGAGGGCGAGGTGAGCGAGCGAGGTGCGCGTGCGCAGCTGCCGCAACGAGTACTGCGACAGCGTGAACTGCGGCCCGGGACACGACCCATCTGGACCGTCTGGCGCACCGGACGAGACTCGGACCAGGTAGACTGGCGGGTATTACCGAGGCGCAGTATTTTTTATTATTTCACAAATCACGGCTGGTTGATGAGTCGTAGACACACTAATCACGCCGATACGAGGTCTAGGGTGGTTCATATCTGCTTAGTAATAACCAGTTCACTCTTATGTTAACCTTGGAAGCAACCGAAGTAAAAAATACATTATGTGTATTCATTTTTAATTATGATTTATTTAAACAATTGGTGACCCATGGGTAGATATAAAATTTGACAATTAATGGTCCCTTATCGCTCAAATGTTGAGAACCACTGCCTTAAAAGAGACCCTGGTCTTTAAAAAAGACATTAGCAAGTCTTTCCTTTTGCAAGGATTTAAAGACCCCCATGTTGTGCAGTTACAACGTCTCGCTGCCGTCAGTTACTTGCAATATATAAAAATATATATCGAGAAACGAGGAAATCCGCTAAAAGCTGGAGTCATTTGGAGGTTAGTGACATACCGTGCAACAGGATGTTGCGGTACACTAGAGCTAGATCGACTTATGATTGCGTGCTGATCTCTGTCGGGTATAGCTGAAATTCACTAGCAGTATAGGTACGTACCGCGGCGCAGTCGATGTTGCAGTAGTCGAGCGCGAGGTGCGCGAGCGAGGTGCGTGTGCGCAGCTGCCGCAGCGAACACCGCGACAGCGTGAACTGCGGCCCGGGACACGACCCGTCCGGACCGTCTGGCGCGCCCGACGAGAGCGACTCGGACCAGGTCGGGAGGCCGGCGTATCTGGTTTGGACATTATAAAGAATATTCATAAATAAATTAAATTGTTTCAACGAACCCACCAGTTGCCTAGCCCCATGGCTGCGCTAAGGTTGTACAACTTAATTCATTTCACAAAATTTGCTATTACAAAGAAGTTAGTGTACCCACAGTGGCAAAACTACTTTTTTAGTAAAGTTTAATTCCCTGAACAATAATAGAACACAAAAAAATAAGGGTTTCAACATGCTGACTAGTTTATTTTGACGATGTTTGACTTAAAAGTGCATATTTATAAAAAAAAACTTTTTTTTAGTGTTTATTTGAAGTCATACCGTAAAAGGATTTTTTGTCGGGAATAACCCCCTTTATCTTCCTGTTTTGTTTGATCCACGATTTAAAGGGCCACCGACTATACGTTAATACATCCATGACTTAGGAACATGCTTTTGCCCATCACATAAACATTTGCCACTTGAGGGATTCGAACCCGTAACCTTTAGTTTTGTAGTCCGGAGCGCGGACCACTACACCAAGATGATCGTCAAATAATAGTACAAATAAAGAAAGATATCTGCATAACGATTAACTGTAAAGTGCAATACATTAGTCGTTATGGTGCGCGAAAGTTGCGTTATCTCTCCATTTTCTTTAGTATCGGATAGTTTAACGTAGTTAATATAGGTATATTGTTCCCTAGAATTGTTCCCTATATTGTTCCCTTGAGGTGCTTGTGGCGCAGTGGCGGCAGCGCTTTGGTAGTGATACCAAAAGTTAAGCAACCCACGGCGCGGTCGTGATTGGATGGGTGACCATTCCGACCATTTAAGTGACGTCCATGACAAGCATCTCCGTGCTTCGGAAGGCACGTTAAGCAGTTGGTCCCGGCTAATATCTGTGGTATTAGTCGTTAAGCCTAGTCAGAGGCCCTAGGGCTGCTTGATAACTTCTGACAGTAAGGTTTGTCACTTGCCTTACATACACCCCTCCACCAATCCGCACTGAGCCCGCGTGGTGAAGTATGGCTCGTTCCTCCTCATAGTTGAGGTGGGGCCTTTTCCCAGCAGTGGGATCTAATAGGCTGACTTATATTATTATAGTTCCCTAGAAAATGTAACCCTGTATAAAATATCTCGAAATCAAAGTCGAGGCTAAAAACAAAAAGAGAGTAAGTTTTTCCACTATTTATATAAGTTTAAATAAGAAACCAAAAATTCGCACACGGGTAGGATTTGAACAAACTGAGCTACCGTGCACTCCATCCACCAGTGCGAAATTCTTGGTCTCTTTTAAATACGTCATTGCGTGACGTCAGCTACATCTGCCCGAGCTGTATTACAACAGCAGTGGGCCAAGTAGTTATTCTTGTTCAGTTAGCTTTCAAACATTATTTTTAGTGTTAACGTACTTATGACGCAATATGGTACGGGTTTTAACAAGATCCTTTGGCTACTAGTAGGCCGTAATCTAGTGACTTGCGAGAAAAACTAGTTAGTTACTGATAACCAGAAGATTCTTTATATTTACCAAAAAATGATTTCTCTACAACGAAACCTTCAACTAACAAAACTAGTTTGGTTGATCCTTTTTTCAGTGTACCTTAGTTTCTATTGACTTTAGAAATCTCGGTATCAGAATCGAGGCTTAAAACAAAAAGAGAGTACGTTTTTACAATATTATCTCCCTGAGTAGGGGGCAAAATTACATACGTCTAATCCGACGAAAGCAGACGAAGTCACGTGGAGAAATATGGTCAGTAATAGATAAGGTGCTATAGTACGTGACAGATAAACGTGCATAAAAGATCGTTCACCTTTCTTTTCGTATCGCTACGGCTTATAGTTAGGGCAGTGGTACACGGGTGGCGGTCTGCAGGGGTGACGGGTCAATGACTTTTTATGCACCGTTAAATGGCACGGACTATAATACGCAACACAAAAAGAAAACCTAGACATGACATAGCTCGTAACTATGTAACACAGGCAGTTAACTAGTTAAAAACAGAACTAGTTAAAAACAGATTTTTATAACATCATTTAAGTTTTAGCGGCATATGCATATTTAAATAAAAAAGTTCGCCAAATGTTGTCCAAGATTTACTTCAAGATGACCCACAATTTTCAGTTTCTTGTAAACGAACTTACCTGGTTTGAGAGTAAAGTCTTTGCAGTCTAGCCAAGGGTTCGACTTCTTGAATGAGATGCACTGGTCCGTCTTCTAGAAATAAATACAAATAAATAAATATTGGACATAATCACATACGTTGCTCTGTCTGATTCCAAAGTAAGTAGGTAACTAAAGCACATGTGTTCGGGTGCACGCCACCTGTTTTATATCAAACCATTTACATCTTTATCTTTTATTTGTTTCTTACGTTTACAGCGTTTGTGGTCACAGGGAGACTAACAGGGAGACCACGAACGCTGTAAAGTGTTCGAAACGTCAGGTTTTAAATAAAATGTAAATAAATCGCGAAGTAATCCGTAAAATTGTGTTTTAATGAAATCTTTATCTTCCTCTGTGAAACGGAACGTTTATTGTTTGCCCTTCACTTTCGGGTATCTTATGTTTTTATTCTCTCAATAAATGTCATAACATAATTTTTCAACGTCGAAGATATTTATTGTGTTAGGTAAATCAGAAACAACAGTGGCCCGAGACAAAATAGCAATCAATATTTCTATATTGACCCGACCGGAGATCGAACCCGGGACGTCAGAGATGGCGACACCTTGAAAATCCACAGCTCTTAAAATGTTGTTTCTTATAGTCTTACACATAACCAACATTGGATTTTCATTTTAAATTCTCTGATGTGCGTGGAAGCGTTGCGAAGTTGTGTTTGTATGACTCTAAAACAATACTATCTTTTCATTTACCTAGCCTTGCTCAAGCAAGACACAGAAGTTACAGAACTTACAGAAGTACTACTTAACAAGGAATAAAATACATAAACCAAATTTGTCCAGGACTTTTAGGTTTCTGAGCCCTATTTCACGAAACTTATTAGACTAATAATATGAGTCCATGAACTAATATTTTTTACAAGTTTACTAGTGTGCGTTTCTCGAAGCTACGGTAATAAAATATTAGTTACTAGTTACCAGTTAATAAATATTAGCAAAAATTACTAGAGTAAATTCAATTTGGTTTCTCGAAAAAAAGTTTTTAAATACTCTTGTAAATTACACTAATAAAGCTATAATAATAATATAATAAATAGTTTCAACAAACACACCAATTACCTAGCCCCAAATTAAGCGTGAGCTTGTGCTATGGTGACTAGGATAACGGATAGAAATACATATAAACATCCATGACTTAGGTACAAATGCTCGTGCACAAACATTTGCCCCTTGCGGGATTCGAACACGCAACCGCCTGGTTTAGAAGTCCGGCGCGCGAACGACTACACCAAGACGGTCGTCTCGACGGTATTAGTCTCAGAAAGCTAGTAAAATCAAGCTAGTAGCAAGTAGCTTAAACTGTTAGACTTGAATTTATCAGTATATTTTTATATATTTTTTTAACCAGAAGCACTTACAAAATATATCAAGTATTAATTTACTTAAAATCTCATTGAATAAAATATCTTTTAAAAAAAAACAAAAACCAACTTCAAAACTGACTACAGTGCTAATTAAAACCAAAAATTTTCAGCGCGAGGATCCCTTGTGAGGATCGAGAGATCGTAGTAGATAGATAACTCTTTATTGCACACCATAAAAGTAACAACAATAAAATTTACACAAATATGTACAAATTAGGCGGTCTTATCGCTAAAAGCGATCTCTTCCAGACAACCTACTCGTAGCTACGTAGGTACGTAGCTAGTAGTACAGGTACACACAGGTACGCAACGTACCTGCAAAAATACTCCTTCGTAGTAAGTTCCTACGGCTTATAGCACGAGTTAAGTCCGCGTGACCAAAGAAACCTTTAAAAAAAACAAGTTTCTCGAAGGGCGGGTGACTGAATCCTATTAAGTTTCGCAAACTTACCTATCGTCAGGGGCGCTGGATAAATTTGATACATTTTCGTAATACGATCGATGCTGAGGGCGTAAAAACAATTAGTGCGACTGCTCTAAGTAGAAGAGAATAATTTGTGACACTGAAATTATAAAATGTAGCCATGAATTTTAATTTTTCAATGGTTTTTTAGGCTAATCGCTAATCTATTGGGGTTCCATTTTGACTTCAGAGCCTTATTTCACGAAAATATTAGTTTACTAGTATATTAGGTATAAGACTAATACCTAATATACTGGTAAACTAATTTTTTCGTGTAAAAATTACTAGTCCTAATATTTTCTGTTTCTCAAAAACAGGTAGTAGACTAATAAATTTGTTTAGAACAATGCCGGTAAAAGCGAAATGTTTTTAACCGACTTCAAAAAAGGAGGAGGTTATCAATTCGACTGTATGTTTTTTTTTTTGTGGCTATGTTACCGCATATCATAGTCAGTTGTGGACCGATTTGAAAAAAAAAAATGTTTACCTAGAGGCTATACTTCTAGTTGGTCCCATTTTGGCCAAGTCGAGATCTGATGATGGGATCTCGGTGTAATCGAGGGAAACCCTCAAATTTTGAAGGCACGTAGTGTTTTCGTACTAGTATCTTAATGTTGACATGTTGTTACGTCTGATAATCATTATGTGGAGCTGAGCTGATGGTGGAACTCCTTAAAAATTAGGAGTTTAGTAATTAAAACACCAGATGTTTTGTCAGGTACTGTATAGGATGCTAACAAAACAAAGTCAAAGGCGCAGCTACCTCCTCTTTCCCCCCCCCCCCCTCCTAATCCCTCCCTCCCGTCCCCAACAATAAAAATATATAATTACTTCAAGAAAGAAATCAATTAACTCTTACCGCTGAAACGATGGATTTGATAGTTTGAGTACCGAGAAAGGACATGAACAGTTTTTATCCCCAATGCTGCAGAGCTATTTCAGATAGCCTTGCAGCATATTTTGAACCTGTACAACTTGGTTTTGGCATTAAAGGTGGGTGCGAAGCCGCTATCCATTCTGTCCGGTCTTTTCTTCATAACAACCCCGATGACATTTTACTGAAAGTGGATGTTAAAAACGCCTTTAACTCCGTTGATAGGGGCACCTTGTTGACACAAATTAAAAATCACACTCCTGAAGTATACCCTCTTCTTTGGCAGTGTTACAGCACTCAAAGTAACCTCCAATATAAAGAAAACGTCATCAAATCTGCGGTAGGATGTCAACAAGGTGATCCTCTCGGGCCGGCTATTTTTGGACTTGCAATTCACCCATTTCTTAATGAACTGAATTCCAAATTAAACGTATGGTATTTAGATGATGGTAGTCTAGGAGGCGACCCAGATGCTGTTTTAGCAGATCTTATTTCTCTTATTCAAAATTTTAACACTGCTGGTCTTGATCTAAATTTTTCTAAATGTGAATTATACCTCCCTGCTTCTTGCCCAAATCCAGATCTTATCATTCAAAATTTCTCAAACTTAGCTCCTAACATTAAAGTCATCGGAAACGACTCTCTTCGCCTTCTCGGTTCACCAATTTTAGATAAATCTTTCGCCCCTTTTGTCGCTGAAAAATTACAAAATTTCAACATAATTTCGGATCGTATTGTCAAAATTAACACCCATATTGCTTTTACTATTATTCGTTATTGCCTTTTTGTTCCAAAATTTACTTATTGTGTTTGTTCAAGTCATTTTTGGAAATTCCCAGGTCTGACTTCTAAATTAGATAACGCCATAAAATTAATTGTATCATCTGTGCTGAACATATCTTTAGACTCTCGGACTTGGACCTAGGCTTCTCTTCCAATCAGGTTTGGAGGCCTGGGAGTTCGCCAAATTTCTAGTGTTGCTCTCCCAGCTTTTTTGTCCTCGGCTCATGGCACCTCTGGGTTGGTTGCCAGGATCCTAAGGAGTGGGAATCAGGCCTTTGGCTTCATTGTCTCCCTTCCAAAAATCTGGGTACTCTTCTAGATGACACCACCTTTTCGGCATCAGTAGCCTTACGTTTGGGGGCACCTTGGAATGTCCCACATCGCTGTCCCTGCGGTGACATGGTGGATCCTCAGGGTCACCACGGCCTATCGTGCAGCAGAAGCGCTGGAAGAATCTCCCGTCTGGGAGAAGCTGGGAAGGCCCCTGGTGTAGGACGCAACTTGCGTAGACACACTGGCCCCTTCTCATCTTCTACAAACTTCATCTGGGGCTGGCACTGCTGCTGCATCAGCAGAGTCCCTCAAGCGGCGCAAATATGCAGGCATCAGTAATGCCTACATGTTTGAGCCGTTTGGGGTAGAGACTCTTGGACCGTGGGGACCAAGTGCACATCGCCTGTATAGTGATTTGGCCAAGAGGCTGATTGACTGTACGGGTGATCGCAAGGCTGGCGCATTTCTTGGCCAACGTATAAGTTTGGCCATTCAACGAGGAAATGCGGCCAGCCTTCTGGGGACGATGTCTCGGTCCTTGGACGGCGATTTGGGCCATGTATTTTATTTGTAATTATTTTTGTATATACCTTTTTTCGTTTTGTATTGTAATATGTACATATTCATGGTCTATATATAGGAAATTATTATAATTGTTTATTCTGGTTGGAAATATTGACGAATAAAAAACGTTTACTAGTATATTAGGTATTAGTCTAATACCTAATATACTAGTAAACTAATATTTTCGTGAAATAAGGCTCTGAAGTCAAAATGGAACCCTAATAGATTAGCGATTAGCCTAAAAAAACATTGAAAAATTAAAATTCATGGCTACATTTTATAATTTCAGTGTCACAAATTATTCTCTTCTACTTAGAGCAGTCGCACTAACTGTTTTTACGCCCTCAGCATCGATCGTATTACGAAAATGTATCAAATTTATCCAGCGCCCCTGACGATAGGTAAGTTTGCGAAACTTAATAGGATTTAGTCACCCGCCCTTCGAGAAACTTGTTTTTTTTAAAGGTTTCTTTGGTCACGCGGACTTAACTCGTGCTATAAGCCGTAGGAACTTACTACGAAGGAGTATTTTTGCAGGTACGTTGCGTACCTGTGTGTACCTGTACTACTAGCTACGTACCTACGTAGCTACGAGTAGGTTGTCTGGAAGAGATCGCTTTTAGCGATAAGACCGCCTAATTTGTACATATTTGTGTAAATTTTATTGTTGTTACTTTTATGGTGTGCAATAAAGAGTAATCTATCTACTACGATCTCTCGATCCTCACAAGGGATCTTCGCGCTGATCCCATGCGGCGTAGAGGGGCGTCCCCCGGGTGGCGGATGGGGGGAAGGCCGGTAGTACAGCCTAGCTAGCGACCGGCTAAGCCCGAAGGGCTCGCTGACCAACGTAGGGTGTGGTCCTCCAGCATTTCGGGGGTTGTGCGACGGGTCAACGCCCCGTTCATGTAAAAAGACCATTGTTACGAAAACGACATCAAAAAGAAACGTAATCTGGTGTCGGAGGCCAGGACTCACTTTGGGTCGCTGCGTCACCCCAGTAAGTAAGTAAGTAAGTATCTACTACGAACGGGTACTTCTGCAGGTACGTCGCTACGAGTAGGTTGTCTGGAAGAGATAAAGCGATAAGACCGCCTAATTTGTACATATATCTGTGTAAATTGTATTATTGTTACTTTTATGGTGTGCAATACAGAGTTATCTATCTATCTATGTACTTACGCGACCGGCCCGCCGCGCTGGATGACGAGGTGGCTTCCCTATTCTCCTGAAGTTTCTTTTGAACGGCTTGCTCTTCTTCCAAGTCTCTGAAGTTGCGGTTCGTGTGGCCATAGCATCTAGGGCAAGGCGGACAGTGCTTTGAGTACTCGTTGATATAGTCATAGCGTGTTATAGAAAATTTCTAACATTTGAGTATAATAAGTTTGGGGTGGTGAAGGATCTACCTCTTAGTGGTCCACCCTGGATAACGATATCACAAACTCTAGCTAGCGATGGCGGCTAAATGATCCTATCAGCGGTGGTAGGCTCCGTGGGTGCCGGCTGGTAGCTCCCACCGGAGCCCGGCGCCAAGCAGCTTGCTGTGCTCCGGTGAGTGGGAGTGCCAGAACCTTCTGGGTGGCTTATAACGTCTGACAATGTCTACTCACCCGCTAGCACGTACCCCAGCAGCTTGAGATTCAGTAATATAAAATCAAACTAATTATAATAGCCTATAGGCGCCGCTTAATAGGCAATATAGCTGCTGTTCCGTTTCCAGCTCAGTTTGAGGAAGCACGTTGTAGCGACTTATGAAGTCTGACCTATAGTTGATACTCCAAGAATGTCCACTCATCCCCTAGCAGCTATCGCGTATCCCTACAGCTTGAGCTCCACAGTGTTGGCGCCCAGCGCGTGAGCCAACAGCCATCTAAGTCGCGCGCGGCCCGTGCGGTGCGCTATAAGGTAGCTAGACTAGCAAAAGTTCCTACCCAACCTGTGGCTTTTCGTTCTGTATTTGTCAAATTCGGTAACGAGAGATAGAGAGGGAAATACATATTTTTGATGCTGCAATTTCGCTGTGTTTTAGTTACTTGGAATTACAAGAATGTCCACTCACCCCCTAGCAGCTATCGCGTATCCCTGCAGCTTGAGCTCCACAGTGTTGGCGCCCAGCGCGTGAGCCAGCAGCCATCTCAGTCGCGCGCGGCCCGTGCGGTGATCGCGCGCATCTACGTGCGTCCAAAGAGTGCGGTCGCGGATCAGACGGCCAAGGCGCTGGCAGGTGCTGTGGGCGATTGAGTGGGCTTAATCCAGAACGTAATGAGAATAGATATTCGAAATCATATCTCGATCTTCTAGCTCTAGATATTGCACGAAACCCCGTGTCCACGTGTGACTACATTTGGGGGATTTTATACAAAATTTTGCATAAGTATATGTTGCTAAAACTTCAGTGATATAAATTATCTATCATCATCCTCATAGAGTTATCCCGGTTGTGCACTCGCACGCGAGGGCCCAGGGTCCGCTTTGGACCATGATCCAGGACGTGGCAGATCAGGTAATTACAGTAGAGCGACTGCCATCTGACCTCCATGACCCTGTCATCAGGGGAATCTGACCAATTTGGATCATGGTTACACATACAGTCGCCTGAATGTGCAGGTTACCTCACGATGTTTTCCCTCACCGTAAAAGCATCGGTTAGTGACACAACTAATATACATAACTCAGAAAAAGTCATTGTTACATGGCGGCACGTGGGATCAAACCGCGAACATGCGGGAGGTACCTCCCGCGTGAGAAGCAACACGCTAGCCACTGCGCAACCGACGCTCCACTAAACTTCACTATTTATTTAAATGCAGAGTGATTTACCTGTACTTGTCCTATTATTGATTCTGTGGTGATACTCACTAGCCTAGTGCCTTCAGGTCCATGGGGGAGCAGTACTTGAGTATGCACAGCAGCACATCGTCGGACAGGTCGAGTAGCTCCGGAGGCCTGTCTTCCATCTCTGCATGCTTGCCTACTGTTGGCAAGAGACAACACTGTGATTTATTTAGACTCCCTTGCCCAAAAAAAATCACAGATCTCGTGCTCTACACGACTTGAAAGGGCATTGAAAATGAATCTACGTAATATTATAATAATAATAATAACCCCGCAGGGCAGCTTTGTGGCGAGCTGTGGTGAGTAGCGACACCACGGGGTCAGTCGTTAATCCGAGTGCTATTGAGAGTCGGTCTAGGCCCTCGTCTTCGGCTTGCCGAAGTGGAACCCAAGGGGGCCTGCAAGACTCTCACCTCTGGCTTGCCTTCACCGGCCGGTCAGATAGGAGTCGCGAGAGCGTGATGCTCGAAGGATGGATGTGGTTGCGTAAGTGGCGTGTGGGCACGTGATGATGGACCCTCAGGGAGCGCATAATCGTCGTTTAAAGTCCAGGGCCACCGTCAGTCCGGTCTTTACGACTCATGACGCCAGGGGGGGCCCATTCAGTTGCTGATGAGTCACCGCCTGGCAATTTATTCACACGAGGCTATGATCTAGGCAGGTGTCCCGTAGTCTCTCCCTCCATAGTTCCAATTACCCGGTCCACTTTACACCCAAACCTATAACCCAGAGTTTTTTCCATCCATATTCTGCAATAGTCCAACACGAGCCGGGGATTGTTCTTGGGTTTACTTTTATAGTACATACAGACAGGCATAATCGCCGGCTGGTGTCACAAAGCATTTAGATTAATGTTGTCCAACGGGCCTCTGCGTGTTTGGTCGGCCTCACGCCGACGCCTTCCAAAGGTCCGTGACCCCATGGTCTCGAGATAGGAAACGACACAACATAATAATAATAATAAAACCTATATTTCCGAACTTGTTACAGTTTGCCTTACAAAAATAACATTTCAGTAATTATAATATGTCCCTCAGTTTGGTGTGTCTTTCAACATAGGCCTCCTCTAAATCTTTACACTGCTTTTTATCAGCTGCCACTCGTAACCAAACGGAGTCTAGTGTTAGTTTCAGGTAATCCTTCCATCTTAGCACTTTTCGCCTTCGGCTTCTGAAGCCATCTCTCGGATACTAGACTGTCACCTTTTTGCACCATTTTTCGTATTTACAACGGAGCATAATGCCTAGTCCATCTCCTATATATATCCTAGGCATATGCTATTATTATCTAAAAGATTTTTTTTTAACACCAACTTTATTTTACAACATCTTAATTATTATTATTAGTTATCAGGCAGGCAGTTGTGACAACTGATAGCCGCCTGTATCCAGTTCTTCACATTAGGTTAAGCGAGTTTAGATGAGTGTCAAGGCGGTTTTTGAATTGATTAATATTTTGGGCAGAGACCACATCTTCTGGAAGCCCATTCCATGCTTTGACTACTCTATTGCTCTAAAGTGCTTCTGAGAGTTACACTTAATTAAAGCTAAAAAAAATTTACAAATTTTTGGAGCTCTCATACGTCCTCGTGGCCGCACGCGAGCCGCTGGCCGCGTGATATCGCACCTCGTGCCGCCGAATACTCGTGGCTTATGGCACCTACAGCCTCAATTGTCGCCATTTTGGCGCAACTGGGTTAGGAAGGCAAAGGGAAGCGCTTCCTACCGACCGGTTGTTATGGTCGGAGACCAAGGTCCGATGGTCACCGTCTTGGTTTAGCTATATGTAGTCAAGCTCGTGCTAAATCTTACATATCGCGGTTTGTGTTGTATGGAGCGGGCTAACAGCGCCATCTAGCCTGTAGGAGCCGAGTCAGGGCGTCGCGTCTGGAAGTTGCTTGCTAATGTGGGCGACAGTGGTAAGATGTCGCTACACCACTCCCCCCGAAGAACCGGAGGTTGATTGAGCCAAGATGGTTGAGAGCTCAGCAGTCTGTGCGTAGTGAGCTTGCAAGTGCCAGTGCTTGTTGAGTCCACGATATGCCGGGATGAGCATGCGCGATGTCCACGGTGAGTCGGGATGGGCATGCGTAATGTCCACGGCGTGTCGTGATGCGCGATGTCCAGGGAGAGTCGGGATGAGTGCGCGATGTCCACACGATGAGTCGGGATGTACATGCGTGATGTCCACAGTGAGTCGGGATGAGCATGTGTGATGTCCACGATGCGTGCGGGAGAGCTCGAAGTCCACAGTGAGTCGGGATGATGATCTGAATGAGGCTGCCGAGGAACCAGGTAGAACCGGTGCGGTCTGCGGTGGTGTCCTTAGGGCTGGTGAGCTGGCTTGCAGGAGACTGCTGGCTGGATGCTGCTGGCTGGGTGCCTGTTGGCAAGGGAGAAGGCGACGATGATGATGACGACGGTGAGGCTCCATGCTCCAGTGTAGATCACGTCAGGGTCACCAATTTGGGGCAACTGGGTTAGGAAGGCAAAGGGAAGCGCTTCCTACCGACCGGTTGTTATGGTCGGGGACCAAGGTCCGATGGTCATCGTCTTGGTTTAGCTATATGTAGTCAAGCTCGTGCTAAATCTTACATATCGCGGTTTGTGTTGTATGGAGCGGGCTAACAGCGCCATCTAGCCTGTATGAGCCGAGTCAGGGCGTCGCGTCTTGAAGTTGCTTGCTAGTGTGGGCAACAGTGGTAAGAGGTCGCTACACCATAATAGAAAAAAGTGTAATGACTTAAAATGTTTCTTGGTTCAATACCTAGGTGCTTTTTATTCATATTTTTTTAATTCGGCCCCGTTATCGAGATATCGGAAATTTTCTGTGAAAACACAAGTTTTTGGTTGATTTTTCTTTATTTTCAAAAAAGTTTTTGACTTTTACAAAAAAAAAACATATTCTTATAAATTCCGCAATATTTGGTCCCTTATATGTTCTCGTTAGCTTTAGATGGTAGTGACTTTTGAGTATCTCTTTATGCGACCAGAACTTCTTCCATGTGCAGTTGATTCTTCTTTCTTCAAGCTAAAGAAAGTAGTAATGGACACATGTATTTTACCTAGCTTCACATATGAGAGTCAGACATGGATATATATACAAACAAAATAAAAAACAAAATCACATCTTGCCCACACTCTATGGAGAGTAGTATACTGAAACTGAAGAGAATGCATAAAATCAGAAGTGAAAACATATGGGCAAAATCCAAACTCGCAGATGCTCTCCAACATGCTTTACACCTCAAGTGGAAATGGGCTGGGCATGTCTCTAGATATACCGACAAAAGATGGTCAATACTAGCAACAAAGAGGACTGGACCAGTCGGAAAGAGAAATGTGGGCAGACCACAAAAAAGGTGGGCCGATGTCATAATTGAAACAGCAGGAAAGAACTGGATGGCATTGGCCCAAGACTGAGAGAAATGGATGGGAAATGAGGAGGCTTTTACCCAAAAGGGGTCCGTTCTACAAAAATAAATTGAATAAATATAATATACTATCACTAACTAAATTTAATATATGCAAGTAACAGTAAAACTACTAATACACATTTGAATTGTAAAAACTTATAAGTATAATGGAATAAAAAAGCTTTATTATTATTATATGTCCTTGTGGCCTGACTTCATGTCTTATTGCCAAAAAGTTATAGTACACCTGGCACCTTAACCCATTGAGGATCGGAAGCCTCAAAACAATTTATTTTCTATTGTGGGCATTTTAACTTAACTATAACTTTTATGGGAAGTGAAAAGAGAGGTGGAAATTTTATGTTAACACAGACAAAGACATGAGCAAATGTTGGATCATGCATGTGTTAGTTGAATCAACAGGTCCCTTTATTTCTAGAGTTTTATCAGGTGAATAAGTTTCGAATTTCGAAGCAAGGAAGAAACACGACACAGAAACTATAACTATACCTATACTCAATCTAAAACTATAATTATACTAAATAAATGAAATCAACTGAATAATACAACAAAGAAATACAATATTTAATATTGTATTTCCCACTTGTGATAACCCCTAATAAGATCTATGGAGGTACCTAATAATAATTGAAGAAGTTATCGGAAAAACACAAAGGTAGGTACAGGATAATCAGAAAAAAAACAGTTCTTTTCCATACTACATACTTATGGTCTAAAATCAACTAAATATTAATTTTTATTGTTGTTGTGATAACCATAAGAAAACTTACCGTCCTGCACGCCACTATCGTTGAAATCCTTTTTAATTTCACCGTCTATATTCTGTACAGTGTCCATTTTAGCACCGCACAAAAATCTATACTGGGTGCACTTGCACAAACTCTCGGAATGAGACGCGGAACCAAAATAACACCCGAAACAAAGAAACGCGGGTAAATAAGGGTTTATCGGGTCAATAGAAGTAAACAATTCAGTTTTGGACAGACTCCAAAACACAAATTCAGTGAAAATGATTAAAATACAAACATGCACGCAAACAAGAAGTTTAATTTGGCAACTGTCAAAACAAATATGTCAATACAAACTTTTTAAATTGCTAGTGTAGCACTTGGGTATGAATATGTAATTATCCGATTATTCAATTCCTTAATCGATTTCTCTAAACTCTAGCCAATAGACACTGTGCTTACTTTTCAAAGCTTAATTATGATTGGCTATTACAGAAAACCATAAAAAACACTGTCCATAAATGTCAGTGTGTCATGTGTGACAGATATCTGACATTTATTCCTTTTCAACGTGTGCTGTTTTATAGCGCAGGCACGTTTCAAAATATTTTGATTTAATAACACGATGGCGAAGTCTTTGAGGAGCAGATGGAAGCGAAAATGTAGAGCCGTCAAGCGGGAACGATATGCTGTGAAAGAACTCGCTAGATTGAAGAAAATGCTTGGTATTAAGGAAGAAGAAAAAGTAAACGAAAGTGAGGTTATGGAGTCCGATCAAGTGATATTTTTGGACGCTGGAGCGATAAAAAACGCGAAGAAGAAGCCTAAACCTGCTGTTGAAGATGACGAAGACGTAGAGATGAGTTCTGATGATGAGAAGGTGGAAGTCGACGGTGAAAACGGCAAGAAAAGGATATACAGTACGAAGACTTTAAAAGATCAAAATGGACAGTATCCCGTATGGCTTCACAAAAGAAAAATCGCGAAAATGAACAAATCTACGCAGAAAAAGATCAAGAAGCGGTCGAAAAAGCGTAGGCATTAGTGTAAATAAATATATAGCTGTAAAATTCAAAAATTGTGTTTTAATATACAGTTGCAATGCTAAGCCAATATTAACTGGTTGGTTGGTTGCGCAATATTCTTCTGCTTGGCTAAAGGACTTTTAAAATATCACACATTTTCATTATGAGTATAACATAAATTCATAAACCATAAATCAATGATTATGTTTGTACTTAACCTGTCGTCTGTGGGCATGTACCTCTAACTGCTGTGTGCCGGATCCGTCCAGTCATTTTGGCACAAATATATCATTTATGTACAAGAAATAAGGTGTTTATTGTTTAAAACCTATTCATAATAAATGGACCCATGATCGACAACTGTCAGTTATGAATTTTATCAAGGTGTACAGATATGCGCATGCTCCCGCAGCCTATGGGTTAATGTAGAAAATGGGGTTGGTGTCTAATTGTCGTCAACTTGTAATAGGTAGTCATTATTTCCAGAGTGCTACTACTGCAAAGTTATAAGTGCAAATCATGTTAAAATTCCTAAGCGACAAATGTGACTATAATAAGGTTAAGTAAATAAAACGAAATTTTAGAAAAATATTATAATATCCGAAATATACACTTATTTACTAATGACAGAAAATATTGTAGATGACAATTGATCTACTCTTTTTCTTTCAAAGCTAGAACTGATTTTATAATTAAACAGACCATGATTTTAGACTAGGTTGCCATTCTACCCATTTTCTTGCCCATCCATCTTATCTTAGTGTAGCTGCAATCAATCACTTTCACACCATGATGCCATATTTTCTTAGTATAGACACATCTAGTACTTTCTCATCAACATGCTGGTTCGGATGGTGTATCAGATGAAGCAACATCCTCGGCTTGGAGTTGGTGGAGAAGGCGCACCCTTCACAGTGGTGCAATTTCTGTTTGTCCTCATGTTTTTGGTGCACATTTGACATGTGGGACTGCAGGCGAAGCTGAAATGTTAAAGCTGCATAAGTATTTACAGTAAAAATCTATTAAAACTACGAACCAATTTAAAAACAGACTTGACAAACATATACAGGAAGGAAAGACTAAGCTATGATAGCGAGATGCAGACTGTATCAGGTGTTTCAACTGCCTGTTTGCCTAAAATATAATATTAAAAGATAATACAAGTACTGAAGAATTACTCTACAATATACACACATTCACATTGTACATCCAAAATATCCCTAGACAGTGTTGATTAGTATAATTCAATTATATAGCAACTTACTAAGGCAAAATAAAGTGCAATACAAACCGCGCCTATTGCCTACTAATATATTTGCCTCTCTATCGCGTAACCAGATATTGTTTTAAAGTAATTAGCATTAAGATTTGATATTGCACTTTAAAACGGAGTTACCGTCTGAGGCGGGAATATCACCCGCGTTCATCGCATACTAGGCGATAGCTTAGACGACTAAGCCACCTAGACGCTGGCAAACCCTGTCGAAATTTAATTATGGGGGTGAAATGAATTTTTACCTTATAGGCCTACTAATATATTTGCCTCTATATCGCGTAACCAGATATTGTATTAAAGTAATAAGCATTTACTATTCAATCTAAAGATTTGATATTTCACTTGTGAAATTTAATTATGAGGGTAGAATGAATTTTTTACCTTGGTGCAAAAGATTTTGTCGCAACTCGGCTCCGGACAGCGACGACGTCTTTTGCGGTGCGCGGCGATTGCTTTTCCGCTTTTGATCCTGCAATCAATTAGCCAGAAGTTAAGGGGTTATTAGATTATTCGTTATTCAGTGTCTTACTAAGACAGTCTATGCCCTATCTCGCTCTTTTACAGGTTGAAAGAGCGAGATCTTCTAAGCGTGTCGATGGTATACGACTTAAATTTGTTGTGCCCAGTAATTGGCGACACTGATTGCCCTGGCATTTGCACACATGAGGTCTTCCAGAGAACAGAGGTTAGGGCACGCAGGGCAGGATAGAAGGTGATCCATGTGCTGCGGGCTGTAGCCGCAGATGCAGGATAGGTCGGTTCCGTCAGAAAAGCCCCACCTGAGGATGTTGGTCTTACATCTACCCACCTGCGAGATGGGACAGACAGACTTACAGGCTAACTCTTATTACACTACGCTGAGTCTAAGTAAGACTGTCTGAATACCGCGTAGTGTAATAACTGCCTAAATTTCGACTCCCTAAATGACACGGTAGTGTCAGTAAGGGTCTCGAGATTGCCCACCCCTTATCACACCCCCTATCATGTGACAACTATACATATAATAAAATTGTAGAAGGTCGAATTATGTACATGGATTTAAAAAAAACAGGGCAAGTGCGAGTCGGACTCGCGCACTGAGGGTTCCATACAAACAAATGTAATTTTTTCTACGACGTAATCACAAATTCGCGGTTTTCGGCTGAAAAATGAGGCAAGAATGGCCATCTTTTTGCGTCTGATTGCGTTGACTTAAAAGCTTGATTTTTGTACAGCTTCAAGGAACCATAGAAACAAGTATTTGATGTTAATTTCAACTTTATACCTCTACGCGTTCTTAGGAAAAAGGGTTCTTGACAGACAGACGGAAAACAAAGTGATCCTATAAGAGATCCTATTCTTTCCTTTTAAGGTACGGAATCCTAAAAATACTACATTTCTTTTCACTCAAAATTCGGTAGGTGGCGGTACAGTAATTAGTTTATTATTTTCTATCAGTGACCTATCATATAGGGTGCATAAATAAAGGATATATAAAAAATAATACATCATTTTATAATTCCATAACAAGAATGTGTCGGACTTACAACGAACTGAATCGCAGTGGTTGGGATGTAGATGTGTTTAACAATAGGTTCTCCACATTCAAGAGGGAAATCTCACAGATCCTGGGGGCCGAGGTATCCTCAGCCTCACACAGTATAAAATAGAGTAATGCTAATAATAGAGAAATAGTTTCTTTTTCTTGTATCTAACTTTTCATTAAATATGTCTGTTTGTTTTATAATCATGATGTGTACACTAATTTTAGGTTGCCGTCTAGTCTGTTACTGTAACAACAATGTAGCTATGCATGTCTGACTGTAATCTGTAAGTGTACCTGTAATAAATAAATAAATAAATATACATTTAGTGATACAGGGTGACCTCCCTTCACCATACAACAGAGTACAAATGAGAGACCACGATTACTGGACGGCGATAGGAGTGTGTCATTTTGGTATCATCGAGTCCGCGCAGACGAAGTCGCGAGCAACCACTAGTATTTTATAAATGGGCCAATGTTTCTTTCCCAATCCTACAAACTACAATATTTGTTTTTTTACGTTCACGCGAATTGTTGAACTCATTAAAACACAATTTTACGGATTACTTCGCGATTTATTTACATTTTTTTTTAAACCTGATGTTTCGAACACTTTACAGCGATCGTGGTCACAGGGAGTCTCCCTGAATACACAAAAACATATATAAACTACAATATTAATTTAGTCCGTCAAGTCGGTGCGCCACCTTCCTGCGGTCGCCAGAGGTGCGGGGGGCGAGGCACGCTAGACGCCAGCGGGATTTGCTTTGACAATCGCGTGATTGGCGCTCCTCCTGTGACCTCGCCCTCCGCCCGTCTTGGGTGCAAGGAGGGTCGCACAAGAACTTTAACTATAATAATAATAATCAAAATAAGTCCTAGCCGAATTTCGACTACAGCGGCCCATCTCAACAGGGATAAGCCAACTGCGCGGGAGATATAGTGCACAAGTGTGTGCGCAATACACAGGTGCACTCTCTGATCCTTTACTCTCATAATTCGGTGAGACGGCAGTCCGACATGACAGTCGAGAGATAAGGCGCAGGACCAACGGCTTAACGTGCTTTCCGAGGCAAAGGGGTGCTAACACCACCACCTAACTTCCTGTTTCCGGCGCTGTGTCTGAGTTAATTCCAGACAGAAAAACCCAACACTCTCGGCCCGACCCGGGCTTCGAATTCGGAACCTCGTGGATAGTAACCAGCGTGCTGACCACTAGACCAACGAGGCAGTCATATCAGAACTATAATAGGTACCTAGCAAGCATAATTCATAACTTACATGTCGCCGCAATCCTCGCATTTCACTTTTTTGACAGGTTCAGCAGCATATTTACTGTCGTCTTCTTCACCGTCACTAAAATAAAAATAAAACATGTTCAAGCACAGAATAAGTACTAGTACTTCGTACAGTAGTATGACTTAGCAATTGTATTCAAAGAAATGTCTACTCAATGTCGTCAACAATATGGCGTAATTTAATTCGCCTTAGAGTCAAGCACATTTTCGTGTAGACACCTACAAAAATCCATTGCAAGATAGTTTCATACTTATTGCTCTGGAATATGATTCATAATACACTAAACCTAGTCAGTGACGTAATATCACGCGACGCGATAGGGTTGACTGCTACGAGAAGCTTCTAACGCCATCTAGCGCCTCTTTCTAGTACTTTATTCATTCTCGTCCAGCCAGCAACGTAGCCGCGCGGCCGCCGGTGAATAAAACGCGCGAGCGTGTCGCTAGCCGGTAGCGACACGCAACTTGTTTTAGCCCCTAAGTGAGGGTCGCCGCGCAAAGGTACGTTTTTGCTACCTACGCGGGGAGATACACAGGCCTGGTTCAAGTCCCTTTTTAGCCACTTTTATCATAGTCATAACTGCAAGTCGTGATCATCATCATAAACATTAGCTCAAACTCGAAATTGATGGCGTCGTCGTCGGATGTAGCGGTTGTTTTCAATTTCAAGTATCCTATCTCAACAGAGATTAGCCAACTGCGCGGGAGATATTATAGTGCACAGGTGCACTTTCTGATCTTTCACTCTCATAATTCGGTTAGACGGCAGTCCGACATGACCGTAGATGGAGGACGTCAGTCAGTCGAAGAAATTTTATGTGCTTGCTACGTCAGTGAGCCGGCAAACGAATGTCTTAGTTATAAAAATATCGATTTCGAGTTTGAACTAATGTTTATCGGATCGCCATTTTTAGATCGATCTCGGCTTTTTTTTATGTAGGGGTTTTACGGCTTCGGAAATCCATACAGCCTTTTTCTTCAGAGTTGTCATCATCATTTTTCATCATCTCCTTTAATGTAGGCAAATATTAGTAGTTAAGAAGAACAGAGAGGAAGTGAGTGTCTTCAGTTTCTTATTTTCTTCTGTTCTTAAATATCTTCAAATGTTGACATAACGTAATCGTACAGGTCTTCGTAGGTATTTTCGTTTTCTAGTAGAGATGGCAAGAGGCGGGGTATTTCCTTGTTTTTATATGTCTTCATTAGGCCATCTACTAATAAAAGTCTTTGTATGTTGAAGGCAGGACAAAAGAGAATCAGGTGGTCAAGAGTCAGAAGTAGGTCCTATTTCTATTGGCACTCACCTAATGCTGTGCGTCTTCCTGTGACAGATCAGCGCTCTATGGTGCCTCGCTATGAAGGGGCAGTGTGGACACCGGAGCGGGTTGTCTGGTCGGTGAATTAGCTCGTGTTTCTTCGTATTCTTCTTGGAAGCGGAGCAGTAGTCACAGTACGAGCATTTAAACGGTTTTATGCCTGGGGAGAGTTATGCTGTTATAGTTCGACTTTCCGACAAGTTCTTGCGCGACTTTCCTTGCCAGCAAGACGGGGCGGGGGGCTAGGAAGCGGTAATCACACGCGATCACTGACCTCTATAATACAAGGGCGCTGGACTGCATACTGTCAACCTAAAGATGAAGCCATTCGGAGTTTGAAAATTGCAAAAACAAACATTATGTGATTGATATTGCAAAAACAACCAAGATGCTGTTTTCTTATGCGCCGCGCCGCAAATAATAAAGCCACGCTTAAATACATACCCCGATGTATCCTCACATGTTCTTCAAACAGCACTTTATTGTACGTTGAGTAGTCACACATATAGCATTGGAATGGGTTCAAGCCCCGGTGCACCTTCCTGACGTGCCGCATCAAGCGATCCGCATCTATTGTTCTGAAGTGGCATTCTGAGCAACGGAGTTTTTCATTTGGCTGAGTATTTGCTTCTTCTTCCGCTCCTGATAGATCCATTATGTCTTTAAAGAACAACCTGAAATTATTATACATATTTATATTTATTATTTGAAAACTTTTGATGCATGTATACTCCTATGGATATATGGATGCGAAACATGGGCGCTGACCAAATCCCTGGGTAACAAACTTGCAAAATGCCAAAGAGCAATGGAGAGGAGCATGACAGCCACAAAAAGAATTGACAAAATTAGTAACACCAATCTTGTACCAAAACAAAACTAACTGATATACTGGCAATAATAGACCAACAGAAATGGAGATGGACAGGGCACATGATGCGTGACACTAAGGGAAAATGGAGCCAAGCTGTGACGGAATGGTACCCAAGAGATGGGAAGCGCAGTCGCGGTAGACCATCCGTCAGATGGGAGGACAACATAAAACTGACAGCAGGTCCAAACTGGAGAAGAGTTGCAAGAGATAGGACTCAATGGAAGGCGTTAGAGGAGGCCTATGCCAAGAGGCACACTGAAATCAGGGATATCCTATATAAATTACTAGGAACATACTCTGTATTGTAACTTGTATTGTAATCCTTGTCTTCAGAATAAGGCTTATTATTATTATTATATCCATACTAATTATAAATGCAAAAGTGTGTCCGACTGTCTGTTACCTCTTGACGCCTAAACCACAAAACTGATTGAGATGAAATTTGGTTTGAAGACAGTTCGAGACCCTGGAAAGGACATAGGCTACATATTGTCGCGATATAAAAACATTAAGGGGGTGAAAGCTTATATGGAAAATCTTACTCTTGCGGGCGAAAGTCACGGGGAACCACTAGTCTAATATACATAACAAGCAAACATAATTATTGAAAAAACAAAACACACATAGCAGTGATTCGTACAGTGATCTTCAAGGTGTCACCATCTATGAGGTGCCGGGATCGGATTGCCTCGGGTCTGGGTGTTGAAATACCACTGTTGTTTCAGATTTACAAGCAATTTTTTGAGCAATAGAGTAGTCAAAGCTTGGAATGGGCTTCCAGAAGATGTGATCTCTGCCCAAAATATCAATCAATTCAAAAACTGACTTGACACTCATCTAAACTCGCTTAACCTAATGTGAAGAACTGGATACAGGCGGCTATCAGTTGTCTCAACTGCCTGCCGGATAACTAATAATAATAATAATAAGATTTCCTTATCACAAGTGTTAGGTAATTACTTTGGGAGCTGAGCATGTATGTGTTGCTCTCCAATATATAATTTTATAAAACTGTGTACAAATTTGATATTTTAATTTATACTAAGTTTTCATTATAGTATGTGAACTAATTATTCATTTCTAGAAATGGTTTTAAAACTTACTCTTTCACTTCCATGACTTCATCACTTTCTTGCTTCACCGCTACGAGATTTGCCTCACTGGCCGGCTGCCGCGGCAGTCTCGAGGTGACGGTGAACTGACTGGAGTCATCCATCGGAGCCAATTCAAGGTAGAGAGTTGTTGATTCGCTAGACATTTTGGCAGTTTTGGATGTGCTCGGTTCGATTACTAATATTTAAAGAATATATAAATTACATTGTTTCAACAACCATTTCACCTAAAAATCGACATATTAATCTTGTATATAATCACAAAGTTTCAAGTAATTTAGCCAAAAAATAAATAAAGTGTGCGACTCGATAGGAGTAAGTAAATTAAATCACTTTTTGGGTTACATTTACATACCTGGTTTGTATACTGTTTAACGTGGTTTTCGAGGGTGAAGATTATACTAACATTTGAGTAGAATAAGCAAGCATAAATGCCAATTAATTACAATTTAGTCCAAAATACAAGCAAACTGCAAGCCAGCCAAATCAAAATAAACTTTTTTTTTGTTTAATTCACCCATTCTGGGTAGGCAAAGGAGCAAGTCCATACAGCCACGTCTTCAGTAATTTAGTATTATTTCATTATTCATTCTTTTCTTAAGAATCTTCTTCTTTACTTAACAACTACACTAACACTAAACTACAAACTAACCTAACCTAACTCAGTTGAAAGTGAAGATGGTTCACATTCGAATGCTCTCAAGGGAATTTTGAGCGGGAAATCGAACTGGATTAGATAGGAGCGCCTTACTTTGCTTCTTACTTTCACTTCATTATTTCTCCACTGCAGCCATTGATTTATTATATATAGGGATATCTCATCACACTGACAGCTATGGCACATGCTCTAATCGGTCGGATCGCCAATTTAGACCGATTAAGTATCTAATGACGCGTGGTTTGATTTTTGCGCTTGGTTGTGGCAGCAAGTGTTTTTTGAAAAAAACGTTATTGTTCACTAGATTGTGTCTAATACTGTTCAATTTGTTTTAACTAAGCTCAGTTATCTTTGGTTATAGATGGTGGTTTATTATTTGCAGGTTAGTAGACTCTAAAATGGATAATATTCCCCCTGATCCTCCTGACCCTCCTGATTCATCTCCATCAACAATGGAATTGCCAGTTTCTGAGTTGTCCCCGCCCATGTGTTCGCAATCTGGATCCGGAGCTAAAAGGCGCCTAAATACCGAGATTCCTTCCGAACCGGCAAAGAGATCCACAATCGACCCATCGATGTCGTCTCCTAGCGGCCAACCGGTGTATACGCATCCCTCTATCGTAATCGAGCCCAAAACGCTCCGTACTAATGACAAAGGGTCATTTATCGTGCATGTGTCTAAAGAGGAGATAGGGGTTACTCCCGGACGCCATTTAGAACCCCTGAAATTTGGTAATTTTATTGTCAATAATAAAATTCAAAATGTCCCCATAGATGGTGTTAAGAAAATAGGCAGAAATCGTATTTCTGTCGAATTCACTACAGGTTCTGATGCAAATAACTTCTTGGCTAATGGAATTCTACAGTTGCATAAATACTCAGCGTCCATCCAATGGCGCCATCCATCACATGACAATGGCGGAGCTGGCAGAGAGTTTAACAACTCCTGACGGCTGCAGCATTTTACTGAAGGCTAGACGACTTAACCGTAAAATCATGAACAATGGTCAATCATCTTGGATTCCCACTCAGTCCGTGGTAGTAACATTTAAAGGTCAATTCTTACCCCAAAGAGTGTTCTGTTACCACACATCTATCCCGGTAGAAACATACCAACTCCCTTCCATACAGTGCCTAAACTGCTGTCTCTTTGGGCATGTTAAGGCTCAATGCCGATCGCAGCCTAGGTGCTTCAAATGTTCCCTACCTCATAACGCTGAGACATGTGATATACGAGAAGAGAAGGCAACGTGTATCTTATGCACAGGCTCACATTACGCACTTAATAAATCTTGTCAAGAACACTTCAGACAAGTCAAGTCAAAGTCAAGTCAAAAATAATTTATTCAATTTAGGACAGAAAATGCCACTTATGAACGTCAAAAATTTTAAAATCAGTATAATATTGGCCCTTAGGGGGCCCGAACATGTCTCCTTATCTTTTGGGCCCTACTAGTGCTTCGAGACAAAACACAGACAATCAGGCAAGTGCTGAGAAGAAGCACCGGAACAAACTCAGTCACCACTAGCTGCCATAAAAAAGTAAAAAAAAAATACAATAAAATGGTAGGTACATCAGTTTGGTGCAGGCTTGTCCATACATTGTCGTCATCAAGATAGTCTTGAATTTTATAATACCCTTTAGACATGAGGGTAGTTTTGACATGCGACTTGAATCTATTAATAGGTAGTTCGACAATATTGTGTGGTATATTGTTAAAAAATTTAATACAATTTCCCAAAAATGAATTAATTGTTTTGGCCAATCTAAAGTCTGGAACGACAAGTTTGTTTTTGTTTCTTGTATTATAAGGATGAATATCACATTTTTTCGTGAAAAGATCTAAATTTTTGCGTACGTACATGATATTATCAAAAATGTATTGAGAGGCCACAGTAAGTATATTAATTTTCTTAAAGAGTTCTCTTAGGGATTCGCGCGGACTCAGTTTGTAAATGGCACGAATGGCTCTTTTCTGTAAGATAAAGATAGTATTGATGTCCGCAGCAGAACCCCACAAGAGAAGACCATAAGACATAATACTGTGAAAGTAACTAAAATAAACAAGCCTTGCCGTTTCAACGTCAGTAAGATGTCTTATTTTTCTAACCGCAAAGGCAGCTGAAGCAAGTCTCCCAGCCTCGAATCCAATGTAATGCCCAGAAACACAGTGGACTTAGATAGATCTAGTTTCTCACCATTTAGTAAAATTTCTGTGTTACCTTGCTTCACGTTGGGCATGGTAAATTTAACAAATTTGGTTTTTCTTGTATTGAGAAGCAAGTTGTTGCTTGTAAACCAATTTAACACCTTAGAGAGAGCCCTGCCTACATCGTCAAAAATCAATCAAGCTCGCAATCTCTCAAGACAACATCTCGTACAGTCAAGCAGCTTCCCAATTCCCGTCTGTCCGCAAATCATACGCCGACACGGTCCAGACTGTTTATGCCCCATCTCCATCCTCAGTCCAACCCTCCCCTGTTAATCCAACCGTTTCATATAGAAAGGTTGTTTCTCGCCCTCCCCGCTCTCATGCTCCGTTAAGTAAGAGCTTTGATAGGCTAGCACACCAAGCTATTGTGCGTCAGCTCTTCCAAACGGCTGCGTTTTTATTAGCAAAAACCCCTCCCCCTCTTCATCGAGAGATGAAAACTTAATTGATTTTATGTTATCTCTTATACTTCGTATTGTTAAACATCCCACAGTACCGTCCAACGTCGCACAAAAACTTTCACAAATTTCACAGCTTTTGGATGATGAGCAAGGCAGTTCAGTGGAACTGCAAGAGTATTAGACGTAAAAAGCACGAGCTTACCTATTTAATTAATAAATTTACCCCATCGGTCCTAGCCGTCTCGGAGACGTGGCTGGTTCCTGATTCACATTTTCGTGTGTCAGGATTCTCATGCCTCCGGGACGATAGGAGCGATGGATACGCAGGATGTGCCTTACTTTTAAGGCGCTTCCTCACCTTTTTGCAACTTCCTCTTCCTCCTCACAGCCAGGATATTAATATCGTGGCTGTGCGTGTATTTAATATGTCTATTTTATTCGTGTAAATTCCCCATCCTAACTTCGCTTCCATAAATGAATTACGTGATGCTATCCTCGCAGTCCCTCCTCCGATTTTTGTCATGGGAGACTTTAACTCTCACCATGTATCCTGGGGTTCCCACCACACTAATCCTTCAGGCTCATTGCTGATGGACCTTTTGGATGATCATAATTTGTGTCTTTTGAATAGTGGCTGTCCAACTCTTAGAGTCGCCCCTACCCAAAACCCAGCTTCTGCAGTCGACTTAACATTCTGCTCAGCAGCCCTAGCCTCCCTGGTTTCATGGAATATCCTGGAAATCACATTTGGTAGTGATCATTTTCCGATTATAACAACCTTTTCTGACAAGTCCTCTGCAACCCCTTCCCGAGTCCCGTTACTTAAACATAATTTGCATAGAGCTGATTTGGGGGGCTTATTCGTCTTCCCTCGATAGCAAAATTAACTGCCTTCCTGCGGTAAATACCGCTAATCCTCTTTCTTCCTACTCGCATTTTGAAGAGGCTCTAAAAGCTTCCGCAAACGACCACATCCCTCTTAAGAAACCAAATCGGAAAAAGGTTTCTCCCCCCTGGTGGGACGCTGAATGCTTAGATGCTATTCTCAAACGCAAACAGGCAGAAAAAGATTCAACTCAGCGATGACTATGGACAACTATATATCGTATCAACAGACAGCGGCCCGCACTAGAAGATAAATAAATACTTTCCAAAAAAAAAAATGTGGCTGGGTCAAGTTTTGCGAAAGTATGTCCCCTCGAACGCCTTCTGGTATGGTATGGAACCAAAGTAGGAGATTTCGTCAGTCTCAAAACATTATTAACCCATCTTCTAATGATTCATCAAGCTGGCTCGAAGCCTTTTCAGATAAACTAGCTCCCCCCTTCGTTCCTTCTTTAGGTTGTCTCCCTTTTGATATTGGCCGGGATATCATCTCTTGTAATGCTAATAATATAATGAATCCTTCTCCTTTGACGAGCTTGTATGCGCCTTGAACGGCCTTTACGATTCTTCTCCCGGTCCAGACGGAATTCCCTACTCCTTTTTAATAAAATCTCCCGAGAGTGCTTAATTATATTATCTTAAATTAGTTAATTCTTTCTTCGACTTAGGTACAATACCAGAGTCCTGGAAGCAGCAGATTGTGATTCCCATCCCTAAGCCCGGCAAGGATCCCACCAATCCCAACTCGTACCGTCCGATTGCCTTATCCTCTACCCTTTTAAAGATTATGGAACATATGGTTAGAATCCGTCTGGTGTGGTTTATAGAGTCCCAAAACCGGCTGGCGAAGTCCCAGTACGGATTCCGGAAGGGTTGTAGCACTCTCGATAATCTTAGTATATTAACCACCGACATTCGGCTAGCTTTAAAAAAGAAGCAAAACCTGGTAGGAGTATTTCTGGATGTTGCTTCTGCCTACGACAATGTTCTTCTTCCAGTACTCAGGCGGAAACTGCAACAACTGAGCATCCCAGAAGATGACCCGAATCATATGCAACATGTTGATGTCGAGGTCGATTCTAATAAGTAACCAGAATGCTCTTCTTCCCCCTAGACTAGTTTGGAAAGGCTTACCACAAGGCTCGGTTATCAGCCCTTTGTTATACAGCATATACACCCATGACCTGGAGACAACAGTGGATCCATTCTGTAACATCCTCCAATATGCTGATGACATCATTCTCTATAGTACTACAAGCACAGTTTCGGAAGCTTCCTCTCATCTAAATTCAGCACTGCAGTACCTCGGTGATTGGCTGTGATCTCATAGTCTCTCACTCTCAGTCCAAAAATGTAATTGCGTCGTTTTCATTAATAGGAGACTTGTACCGGATCCTGAAATATTTATTGAAGGTGAATTAATCTCAGTTGATAATCAAGTCAGGTTTTTGGGTCTAATTCTTGACAGCAGGCTTACCGGTGTCCCTCATTGCGATTATATTCTAAAAAAAGCTGAGAAAGGCGTAAGCATCCTCCGTGCCCTGTCAGGGGTCTGGTGGGGCGCCCACCCTGACTTGTCAAAAACTCCTATATAATGCAGTGGTCCGCAGCCATCTGGATTATACCACTTTCCTTCTTGATCCATGCAACAAAGTGGCACTACATAAAATATCTAAGATCCAATCGAAGTGTCTGCGTATCATTCTAGGAGCAATGAAGTCTTCACCAATCAACGCCCTCGTGAGTGTTGATCCTCCACTCTATCTACGCAGACAATATCTGAGCGATCGCTACTTCACCAGAATTTTGCACAACCCTCCAGGAAAAATTACGTCTGCTCTCTGCATTCTACCCTCCCGTGGATAACCTGAGTAAGTGTCCATACATCCTCCTTAGTTTCCAAAAGTTCGTTAATCTTCACCTTCCTATAGAAATGTTTTCACTAAATCCTCTATTCAGCTACGGTTATGACTCTCTGATTTTTCGCCCCCCTGTTATCCTGAATTTCGGCATCTCAAAGGATTCTGTTTCTGCACGTCAGATTCTATCTATTCTTTTAGATAAGTGGAAAGACTGGCTCCCTATGTATACAGATGCGTCAAAATTATCTGACGCTGACTTTGTCGGCGCCGCTGTTTGGATCCCAAAATTTAAAATCGTGTTAAGCTATAAATGCCCCTCAGTTGCCTCTATCTTTACTGGGTAATAATTGGCTATCCTTGAAGCTATCTTGTTCGCTGAATCACACAATCTGGACAAGTGTATTATCTACTCAGATTCCCTTAGTTATCTACAGTCTGTTCTAGCCAACCCCTTTAAATTGAAAATTAAGTTCCCCCTCGTTCTGAAAATCAGAGAAGCTCTCTTCAGGTGTAAACAGAGGGATTTAAGTATCGTCCTGGCATGGATTCCCAGTCACAGAGGGATACCTGGCAATGAGACTGCTGATTCCTGTGCTAAAAGTGCTTCTAGCACTGGATCCTAGGACCATTTTAAATGTTTCTCGCATGATTTGGCCTCTTTTCCCCGTTCATAAATCTTGGTACACCCACTGGCAAAACTCAAAAAGAACAGTTGGTAAATATTATGCTAGTATACAACAAGAGATCCCGAATAAACCATGGTTCTTTAAACGGAAAAAACTTCAGAAGGACATCATTTCCATTGTTTGTAGACTTCGTATTGGGCATGCATGTACACCGGTTCATTTGGCTAAAATACATATTAAAGATCCCTTATTGTGCGAATGTGGTCTTGAAGAGGGCACAACGGATCATATATTTTTTAACTGCAGCAAAGTAGGCAAGTCACTCCACGACTTCATCCCTAAAGATATTCCCCGTCCTACTAGCATTAAATGTCTACTCAAATTAATGAAGTTTTAGGCATTCTATCTAAATTTATCAAAGATAATAACATTAGACTGTAATCTATGTAACAAATTAAAATTGATTTTTTCCTTATTTTTAATTGTTACCTTTCCAAACTACCTACCTCTACAACTTTTTTTTTTTTAAACTAATTTTATGTTAGTATCGGTTTTAACAATGTGACGTCATAATTACCAGTCTGTCCCTTTTGTTAATTAAATCTGCCTAATTGAACTTATGACACATACTCTAAGCATTGAGTATCTTCTCAATGACTAACTAAGCATTACTCTAAGTGACACACAAAAATTAAAAAAACGTGCCTAAACAACTGACGTAATATTGGCGGAATTCAATGGGGCACCTCTCCATTGAACCGATGATCAGTGATCAGTCGGCCATAAATTGAAAAAGAAGAAGAAGACTCGTGGTTCGTTAAACAATTAAAATGCCGAAATGTGTCGTCTAAAATTGCAAAAATCACAGCTTAATGAATCGTAAAAAATATGGATTAACGTTTCATCCGTAGGTAAATATTATTGATAAGGTTTATAGCCTGACCAGAAATATATGGGACCTGAATTAAGGGTGCTTCGAATGCACTATATATGACAACACTCGGTATAGTCATACCAGCGCAGATTGGCAACTGAACATAAAAACATATTTTTTATGTTCATTTTTATATGTTTTTATGTTCATCCATGTTCATTTTTTAAGCCCGCTGCCTGATGATAACAGATTCTATGATAAAATAACACGACAGAACACTCGCAAATTGAGAACTTATTAAATTCAGTAACTCTTTTTAATATTCGTTTTTAATATTGGACTTACACTATTATTTTTGCAAAACCACTAATGGCTAACAGAAACATTAATCCATTGTTTTTCTAAATGATGTTATTTATAATATTATAATAATTTTATATAATTTATAGGAAATCTTAAAAAACTCTACGAACTATTTTAGTTGTTATATCCAAGTAGGGTTGAAATAAAGAAAATAAAGCTCAAACAAAGTATTTTTTGTTATCATTTTTCAAAATCGTTATTAAAAGATTATCCGTAGCCATCAGTAGCCAATTTTCACTATACGCACTATATAACGTACCAAAAATTCATGATGACAAATATATCAGTTATAAATTTAAAGAAACTGTGATGATCACATAGACTTTCTAGTCGAAAAATACTACAACACATGTTAAACCACATTTCTTTTACGAAAACGAATAGTTCTTGGTATTTTTATCACACAAAAATTGCACTTCGTCGATCGAACATTAGATTACGCGTCCACTTTGACACTAATCATTATGACAATTGATGACATGTCAGTGACGATTTAAGGTTTCTGTTGCCAGTAAAAGAAATTAGTTCCAGTTGTTTTCCGCAATATGGCGAGGTCCCATATATTCTTGGTCAGTATATAAAACCGAAATAACACTTGAAACCTGCTTTAATATTTTATTTTCTAATTTATTTACGTAAAACATTGTCAATCTTCTATCACTTTCACACCCAAAGCTAAAATGAACAAAGTCAATTTTAAGGATGGAGTCGCCAGTGATTTTTTTTTGATAAACAAAATATTTGAGTTTTTAGGTTTCCACAAAATTATGTTTCCAAAATTTACCGAAATAAACTACGACGATGAGTTTTATAAGAAGGGAAAATATAGTGTTGTGTGTTCGTATATTTTTTCTGAATCTGATATGTAGGTATCACACTACACGTAAAGGGATGTAGATGCAAAAAGGCTGCAATTAGGCTGGCATTCGGGGCACCCAGTTTATGTATTATATTTTTATGTTGTATTTCACTTGCTTGGTGTTTAACTGTCATATATCTTAGCCAACGGTAAAATCCAATGTAGTAGTTAGGTATAACGAGTACCTAGACTAATAAAACGTTTTTAGTTTAAGAACAGTCACCAGTACGTCAGGTCACATGTAAGCTATAAAACAGCTTTAATTACGTAGTTAATAGGGGTGGTCTTAAATCCAAAGTGGGGTAGTCTGACGTGAGCTGAGTGTACGTACACACTGCAACTTGCAAGTCAGACTACACGTGTTGACCTTGATATCGCTTCTATTCCCTACATGATAAAAGCTGTATTTGTAGTTCAAATGTATGCCTTGACGTATTTCCGACTGTACTTAACTAGGTTACCTTATTCACCTCATTTATAAATTAAGTTAGACAACTGTTTAGTAGAGAACCTTAGCAGTAAATCAAAGTATTTTCATAACATCACACTATAATAAATAACTGTAGCTAAAATAAAGACTAAAAAAAGTATTTAATAAATAGTAATTTCTGCTGGAACTCTTGTCTTTCAAACCGTGCTAACAATAAAAACAGCTGCAGAGAAATAATAACGTAATGTTCAAAGCTTAAGATACATTTTCAATAGAATAACTTAGTAATCCGATTATAATACTATAACACTCATTAATTAACTAAATTAATACCTGTGGCAGTAGCCTTTATAAATCTGTGGAACATGTTGTTGGCGTGTACTATAGTACTTAAAGAATATTTTGCCTCTAAACCAATTTTGTACATTACCGTTTGTGTCATTGTCGAGCATTGAAATGTGAACCATCCCATTTTAATGAGTTAGGTTAGGTTAGTTTGTAGTTTAGTGTTAGTGTAGTTGTGTAGAGTGTATAAGAAAAATAATACTGTGGAAAATAATGAAAAATTATACAATTAAAAATACTGAAGACGTGGCTGTATAGACTTGATCCTTTGCCTACCCAGGATTGGTGAATTGTCTTATTAAATATTATTGGTTGTAGTATGACAAGTTTGGACCTGTATAGTAGAAATGTAAACAATATGATTGTTATGAAAGTGTCTTCATTAAAAAAATACTCGTATACTCATAAACATAATATACCTAATTTTATGAGCAGTAGTAAATAAAATATAAATTATGACTTTCATCAGTTACTTAATTTAATACAAAACATGAACAAACAATCTACTTCATTACTTCTTTGTTCGTATTATTGGCTTACGAATCTTCAAGTGAATGATATTTGACATATGACGTAGTGTCGTCATCCATTGCTGCGTAATTACACATGACAATTTAAATAGCTGAAGCCTAAGCGGCAATGTGTGAACTTAGCCAGTTGAAGCAAGGTGAATTATAACATGTGCCATGTTTGGGCTTTGATTTAGTATGGCGTAGTGCATCCTTATATATAATAAATCAATGACTGCAGCACATAATTAAGGTTATTCCACCACACAATCACAACAATGACCACGAAAAACTAATTTAGAAAATTAAGGAACGAAGCCCAGCCGTCACGGTTCATTTCCCGCCCAAATCTCACATAAATTAACATTTTTGACATTCTTTTTTTTTCTTTTTTTTAGTTTACTTTCTTTATTTACCCATTCTACCAGTATGCAAAGGATTAAATCTATACAGCCACATTCTCAGTATTTTTTATTTTGTATCATTTTTCATTGCTTTTTTCAGTATTCTTCTTCTTATACACTTACACAACTACACTAACACTTAACTACAAACTAACCTAACTCATTGAAATGCGAGGATGCGAACTTTTGAGCGGAAGCGCCTTACTTTGTTTTTCACTTTTATTTCATTAGTTCTCCTAGGTTCTCCTCTGCGCAGCACATTATTGCACCACACAATAACTATCATATAATCTGTGACACAAAAGGAAAATTAAAAAGAAGCTATCATTTTCGTCCAGCTTCCCGCCAAAAACTCTGGATTAGTCATTTTTTATATAATTAGGACTCATTCACACGGGAGCCGTCATTGACGATTCGTCCAAACACACGATACGTCATGACAGATGGACGTTCACATTGCATACGGAATCGTGTTTTTTCACGATTCGTCAAAATATCCGAATTTGTGGCATCAGCGGATCTGTCACAATAAATTCACGATTCGTGTATTTTGACGATTCGTAATTTTTAAAAACACGATACTTGATTTAAAAAAATCGTATTTTTTTACGATTCGTGAAGCATTGCCGCTGTCAAAAAAAGAACAAATCGTGAAAAAAGACGAATCGTCGAAATTCACGAATCATCCTCGTGCATTGAGTTGATAGTTCTATCTACTCAATCGATACGAGGACATCCTCGTGTGAACGAGCTCTTATGTATTTTTTTACTTGTAGTTCAAATCACCCAATCAAATCGGAGCACCCGCCACCCACATTGCTCACTGTCACCACACTAGTATACCCCCGCGGGCAGACGAGTACTCAGTTAGGCGGTCGGACCATAATTAGTACGCAGAGTCGCAGATACCTTTACTCTCTTTTTATTCAAATGTAGTTCTTTAAACAACACTATTAATAATAGTAATAGGTTTTACTATAGATGACATGTAATTTATTTATTTAGTGTATTATTTTTTAACTGATTTTGAATACGCGATATTTGATTATGGTACTCTTCATAGTCAGGAGACTTTTGGTAAGTGTACAATTTATTTCCCTCTTTCCGTACTCGCGGCGGTGTCAAACTACTAAATTGCTTTTGCTGCCGTTTGATTTTAGAATTTAACATTATTTCCTTGATTCGCAATTTTAATGTAGTTGTTTCTACACTGTCCTTGATTTCTTTTTCACTAGCTGGATTTTGGCGAGGATCAGCTTGTTTTAAGTATTCATAAACTGGGGCCCTTTTTTTGTATTCAGAATGTCTCTTCTTTTCATTGTTTTTTATGTCATCCGATTCAGAGCTACTGTAGCCTTCATTCGGTTCATTTTTATGCTTTTCATGCGCTAGCTTTTTAGAATAACCCTCTTCCTGATGTGTATTTTCCATATCAGATAGTTTTTCTTTTTCGCCTGATTTCACACTGAAGTCTTTATCGCCTGGTGTCGTCAATCTGGATTTTTTCTTTTTTCCAATATTGTAATATTTCGTGCTACTATCAGGTTTTAATTCAGATTTTGATCTGTGATTATCTATATCATCACTCTCTTCGGCTGTTGACACTTTGTGCTTAGATTGTTTTTCGTCTTCTTGCATAGACTGTTCAACCAATTCATCACCACTTGGAGCCACTTCTTTGGAATCCTCTGTGTCGTGGTAACGGTGCTTTGATTTTAAGCCATCACTGCCTACGAAATGTTCATATTTTAAACTTAGATTTTTTAATGAATCCATTGATTCTCTTTTCATAAAAGCTTCGGAGTCTATTTTTCCAATTACGTATTGTTCTGGTTTCGTTACTGCTGTTTCTTTGCTAACAGGTTTTGCTTGAAATTCAAAATTATTTGTTTCATTTGAAACGACATCTGAAACTCTGTATGTGGCTAGGCCGTCAGCATTATTAACATTTTGGACTGCGATCGGAGTAATGCCACTATTTTTTAACTTTTCAACAGCTTTGTTGGCGATTTTCTCAGCAATTTCGTCAAACCTTTTTGAGTTCATTACTATTTTTAATAACTCGTCAACGTTAGTTTTTTCACTTATCATTTTTACGGGTGCAGTAAATATGAGCTTAGTGGAAATCAGAACGATCCCTAAAAGCTATAGTTAGTTATTATATTTTGAATAAAAATGTATATATATTTTAACAACTTCAATGACCATTACTTACAAAGTTCAAAAATATGTTGCTTATTCATGTTTTTTTCTATTATTTATTCTTTTAAATAAAAATATTTTAATATAATAATGTTTAACACTTATTGCATAGTTTATATTAATAACAATCTCTGTGCCATAATGTTTTATACAGCTTTTGAGTAAAGATTTTATTACCTTTTTATAACTATCGTAAAAAATATTGTTACTAGAGTAGTATATGTACAGTAATATTATTATTTTTCTACATTCTAGTAATAAAAATAAGAAATGTTCAATAAACTACAGAGAAGGACAGAGGAACGACAAGAGGATATATTTTTTTAAGTGGAACAGTCTAATGTTACGTCTTGCTTGTGACTTCAAGAAGGCTTCAAGAGCAGCTCAGCTGTCGAGTGAGGTATTACCAATGTTGGAACGCAACATCAGCGCAGCTTCATGCGCGTGAGACGAGTGCGCCCGACGGGCACCGAGGTCATCGCGAGGCAGCCCGAGCGGGTCCGAAGCCCTGGCACTCGCCTTGGGACACCCACCGTCGTCGGACATTTTGTCGCGTTATTTAATTTCTGTTAATTTCTCATGTAATAGAGGGCGAGAATTACAGCACCTTTTTTATACAGTCCGCGTTTTTATTCATATATATCGAAGGACCCTAACAATGATCCGGCTCGAAGGACCATTGTTAGGGTCCCTCGATATATATGAATAAAAACGCGGACTGTATAAAAAAGGTGCTGTAATTCTCGCCCTCTATTACATGAGAAATTAACAGAAATTAAATAACGCGACAAAATGTCCGACGACGGTGGGTGTCCCAAGGCGAGTGCCAGGGCTTCGGACCCGCTCGGGCTGCCTCGCGATGACCTCGGTGCCCGTCGGGCGCACTCGTCTCACGCGCATGAAGCTGCGCTGATGTTGCGTTCCAACAACCAAAAAAAACTGACATCATCTATAGATCTACAAAATCATTATAAATTGAACATTCAATTGAAATCAATTTAATAGCATCCTATCCTCTCAATACGGAAACTGATATCAACCGGAAATCGTTACTTACCTACCTACATTTTAAAAAGTTATGAAAATGTCGCAATCCGATCTTCAATCAACGATACAAAAGTAATTGCGGGATTGAAAATTTTTTTTAAATATAAAAAACAATATAACTTTGTATAGTGTTATTAATAAACAAAGAAGATTCTGAAGATTAGCTAAAGAAATGGCAGTACCAGCCTTACGACAGCCAAAAAAAGTAGATAAACCTAAGATTTTCGTGGACGGCGACGTCCAAAACGTAATAGTAACTTTGAAAGAAAATAAATCACTAGTAATATCGTCGGACGCTTACCACGGCATCATCAGGGGCAGGGAAATGTATAGATGCGTTTTTTGCTGCAAAGAGATGGAACTTGATATGAAATTGAAGGAGTTGCACAAGAATTCTGAGAAACACAAAAAAGTTTTGGAAGGCTACCCCCATGAGCAGAATTTCGGTGAACATTTGATTCGGAAGGTAATTTTGGGAATATTTAACGTTAAAGAGCAACGTGCTGTTTTTCTGGCGTGTTTAATTATTTCTAATAAACATCGCATCATGCTAGTACGCGTAAGTTGTTGATTAATAAAAAAATTAAAAGTAGGTAGAAAAACAATAAATCTACTAATATAGTAGGTAAGGACGGTTAACAGCACGTCAAGCATAATTTTAATATTGCAAACAAAATACTTTACAAATGCAAATTAGTTTCTAACCATTTGAGTCTGTTTAAAACTCCCTAATAACAACTTATTTTCGTAATCAGTGCTGTAAATATGCATATTTTATACCACCCTTCACCCTGTGCTTTTGATAATCAATGAATGCATTTTATTTTATAAATAAATATATATATATTTTTCTATTGCAGTTTCAGAAAGATACATACTACTGCACCCTCTGCAATGTCATTGTTCTGGCTCCATTCCTGACGAGACACATAATGACTGAAGCACATGATAAGGAACTTGATATGGCAATAGCACGGGTCTGCGCTTACAAGCCTAGCCAATGAAATGACCTACTTTTGTTGTAAACATGTGATTTTGATATCCCATATCTTTTTTTCTACAAACATGGTGCTGTCAAAAGTTTAATTTTTTTGGAGTGCACAATAGGTTTGATTCCAATGTGGGCAAATTAACATTAAATTTCAGTTCAGTCTCTCTCTTTTTCTACCAAATAAAGAAACAAGACAGACTCTAATAATTTAGAAATGTCAGACTAAACAGCTGTCAGTTGGTAAGGAAATAAGAAAATGCATAGACAGTTTATTAAAATGTCAACTAAAGTTAGACGAAAGCACACAAAAACTTTAAAAAATAAGTAAGAAATAGCATAACATAATTTGATGTTTTCAAATTATTGAAGTCTATCTGTTTTCATTTGTTTAGCTGAGAAAGAGAAAGACGGGACTTAACTTCAATCTATAACAGGGCCAATTCATGTCCAAAATTGTTTCTGTAGAAAAAGATTTTATGTGATATTTTTTACTTATAAGTTGAATATATCTTTTTATTTTCTGGGTAAAAACTTTGCATGTACATAAGTCCTTTTTAAAGACTCAACACCGATTTGTTTCTTAAATCTTTAATAAGTTGTGTGTCTGTCAACAAAAGGGAATAGAAATAGAAGCAAGCAATTTGAAGTGTTTAATGAATTTTGTATTCCACATTTCACTTAAATTATTTAACAAAATCAAAAAATAAATAAATTGTTAATCATACAATATCTGGGTTGTTAAGTTTGAATTTTAAGTTTTTAGTTTATTATTAGTAAGTAGGTACAACAATGTTTTGAAAAGACAAAATTCAGAGTTCAAGTTTTTTTATTTATTTGTATGATATGGATGGATAGTGGAGGTCAGTCAGGATAACATATTTTTTTAAAGACCACAAATTAAACACATGATTATTATTGAATTAATTTGATTTGTACCATATTCACTATTTTTAGCACTACATTATACAGCACAGATTATACAGGCTGAATTTTAGTCACCATCCATTTTTTTTTCCATCAACTGTAGTAACCTGTATATCGTCCGGTCGTGATTGATCAAGAACTCAAGGTTATACAGCCAGCAGCCTCCTAGCTTCTCGAATCCCCGTTTCAGCAGCTCCGTGCACTGTGGCGTAGTGCGTAGGGTTGGTGGCCTCCCCAGCGAATAGGACCCGGGGCTTCCCGGCGGAGTCAGTCAGGGGGGAGGCGAGGGTTTGTCGGAGGTCAGGGTGGGAGGGGGAAGACAGACTGTCGTAGGAATAGCTGCCCCGAGTGTAAGGGTTGGTGTACCAGGTTGACCTAAAAAGAAAAAAAGATCCTCAATAATTGGTATGAAGTGCTTGTGCAGTGGCGGCAGCGCTTTGGTAGTGATACCAAAGTTAAGCAATCCACGGCGCGGTCGTGATTTGATGGGTGACCATTCCGACCATTTAAATGATGTCCATGAAAAGCATCACCGTGCTTCGGAAGGCACGTTAAGCAGTTGGTCCCGGCTAATATCTGTTGCTATCAGTCGGTAAGCCTAGTCAGAGGCCCCCGGGCGGTCTGATCTGACAGTAAGGTTCGTCACTTGCCTTAGGCTCCGCGCATATAGACCACCGACCATATCCACCGGTGGCTAGCGACAAGCTGTTTACATTATTCTCAATATGTGTTTTTAATACTTCCGCGTCGCTGCACACGTGAAGCGAGTGGTGTCCAACCGTGACTCAGTCGCGACACGCTAACGGCCAGTCGCCATTTTGACATGACATCTGCCAAATGAATCTAGCAGATGAGTGTCAACTGTAGCGGCCACCGACCACCTTCGTTTGCGCAGCAGAACCAAATTGCGTGGCGTGCGACAGCCATTGATTTATATCAATGGCGACAGCCACCGATTGCGATAGTCGGAGGCCCATCTTCGCGGAGCCTTACATCTATGCTTACGCGGGCTCAGTGCGGATTGGTAGAGGGGTGTATCCCTCTACCAATCCGCACTGAACCCGCGTGGTGGAGTTTATTTGATAATTGATGTAAATAACCAATACTATAACATGTCCCCACATAGTAATGGGGTAGTAGGTATTGAGGGCAATATTAACCCATTTAGACTCGATTCTAAGATTTTTAGTTCAGTCTCTCTCTTTCTCTGCTAAACAAACGAAAAGAGAGTAGACTATCTTAGTGATTTTGAAAGGTACATTACTGACCATTATTCATCATCTCTTTAAAAGGTGTAAGCCCAATATAAAAACAGGATCTTTTACACATACCTAAGGATTCCAACGGGCTCTGGAATCGTCTTATTCTTTCCAAGGAACTTTCTTAGTAGCTCCATAGTTTTGGTTTTCACCACTTCCTCTGGAAGTGATTCCATCTGCACAAAAAAATATATAAGTCAGCCACTTTACTTAAACAGGGCAAGCCACTGACCTCTAATACAAGTATTATAGAGGTCAGTGGGGCAAGCGAATGATGATGATCACTCACATACCCCAAATCAGTAATAGTTGGACGTCACCACATTACAATGTAAGTAGCTAGAGCGCTTGTGCTATGGAAATCAAGAAACAACGGTGGGACCACAACACCCAGACTCGAAACAATTAGAAAAAACTTTACTTTGTGATGTGATGATGATGACTTGATGGTCACATACCCCAAATGTAATGGGACGTGGCAAGGGAATAATGAACACATACCCTAAATGTAATGGGAAGTAAATGTACATTTAGGTTGCATATGACCATTAGCTTGCCCTGTTCATTACATTTAGTATCAACATATACTGACATGTTTAGCCGTCTCCCCACATGTCCACAGGGTCAACACCCTCTCGCAGCTCATAGGCGGGTTGGCGCCCAATACCAGCGTGGTCCACTTATCCTCTTCGGGAACCAACTCCTTGTCCTCTCCTCTCCAAATGAAACCCATGAAGGTTGCTTTGGACCACCACGGCTCAGAGAAAAGAAGGACTATCTTGTCCACCACGCCCAAAGGGACACCGTTGATAGCTTCTACCTTTTTCTGGGGGAGAGGGGGGGAAAACAGGGACTCGTGTCTGAAAAAGAAGGGTGATAAAATAACAGACTTTTTTGGAATTAACCCTTAAATGCATGGTGTTGCCTTTTTGCAATATATTTTTAATATATTATTAACTAGGTAGCTGTTGCCCGCGACTTCGTACGCGTGGACTCGATGATACAAAATATTTTATACCCCGTGGGCATCCAGCTATCATGATCTCATAATTCATAATTCTTTTATTTGCGTAAGACCATGGTATAAATGGATGTTACAATAAATACAGTGCACATGTCTTGCCAAAATTGTTAGCATGCAAATACAATAAGGTAAAAATAAGCAAAAATTTACAATGTCAATAAAAAGTGATTCTAAATTCTATAAATTAAATTAAACTAGTATAAAATTTAATATTTATGTCAGAGACTATTTAATAAACTGGTCGGTCAAGTAGATCTTTGAGGTCATAAATTTTTTGGTCAATAAGCCATTAATACAATTGACCCTTGAAGATATTAAGTGTGTTATTTTTAATGTCACGAGGAATTTTCTTATATATCACATAGACATACAAACACAGCTTTTATGGAACTTTTGTGATTTTTGGATAGTACTTAAGACCAGCCTGTCGGGGTTTCTTTTTAGCCTAGCGTTTGTATCTTTAGCTTTCATGAAAAGTTCCTCGTGTTTCTTAACAAAACATCCCATTTCAAAAATGTAAAGTGCAGGTAGTGGTAAAAGGCCAAGTCTTATCAAAGCTGGTCGACAAGACTCACCAGGCGGGATTCCACATATGGCTCTAACACACTTCTTTTGCGCTATAAATGCTTTGTTTATATCAACACTGTTACCCCATATTATTAGCCCATAACGCAGTAAGGAAGCTACATAAGCGTGGTAAGTAGTTATAACGGCCTGTATGTTAGTAACTTTCCTAATCTTGTAGAGTGCGTAAGCGAAACTATTGATTCTTTTGCATATATTGTCAATGTGCAATTTCCAGTTTAGGTCTTGGTCGACAAAAAGACCTAGAAATTTGGTATGAGTTATTTCTTTTATTTTATTGATATTAAGTTTAAAATTATATTGATCATGTTTGGATTTATTAAATTGTATAAAATTTGATTTATTTAAATTAGAAAGAAAGAAGAAAGAAAGAAAAGAAAGAAAATACATTTATTAATGAATGGACTTCACATAACACACGAAAACAAACAACGTAACGGGCACGGTTATAAAACAAGAAACACAACAAAATTACAATTTAAGTGGGTAAGCCAGTCGGACTGTGCAGTTGTGCGCCTGTGATGTCCATATTAAAAGGGCCCCACTCAGCATAAGTCGTGACCCGCTGGGGGCCCCGACGCTGGTTTTCAGTAGACCCTAGCCGAGTGAGGTCACGGACTGATACGCCAAATATTATTAAAAATAACAATACATATTAATAACAAACAGTAAAAAACTAAATTATAGTCAAATATATTATTGTGTAAAACAATAAATACAGCACGGACAGATATTTGGATCACTAACTCACGCAAAACGTAATTATTGCTACGCTCATTATACTTCGTAGTTCGTACCTACAAAACAAGATTCAAGAATCGCTGCGCGGCGCGTTGGCAAGATAAGGCCTATAGCAACGACATATTTATAATCTGTGCCTATAGATGAATTTGCTGCTGTTTATAGCGCACGAGTCATGAAAGGTAACCAGTTAAACATTAGTGTGAATCCACGCCGAACGCCTGTATCTACCTACCACAAAAGATTTATCAGTGGAATTAATAAATTAACCTTATTGATTTTATTAAAGTGAAAATCAAAATTAGAATGCATATTTAGAATCAGATTTAAACAAAATAATAATGTCATCCACGACAGGTGAGTACCTACAGGACCAAATATTTAAAATCAATATATTGTATACCTACATATAACCTATTAACTCATCAAAATTATTTTACATATTATGGTAAGTTTACGTATTATGGAGGTCATGATCGCTCGCGAATGATACCTACATTGTCATTCGCGAGCGATCATGACCTCGGGAGAAGGATGAGAATCAAGAGTCAACGATTGTTCCCGCGACCAAGGTGGTGGATGTGGGATGCGCTCCCCAGCAGCCTGTATGTCTAGACCCGAAAGGTGCGTACCTAATCATGAAATCATTTTTTGGCCATTGAGAACGCATTGCTTGTAATTTTTCTTAAACGTGCATACTGTTTTGTCCAGACAACGTAACGGTGGGGGCAGATCATTCCAACACTTGGTCGCGACGAATTTGAAGCTACCCCTAAACGCCACGGAGCGGTGGGGCGGTAGGATAAGCGCGAAGCCAAAGCGTCGGGTCCTGTGGGACTGCACGTCACGTCGCCATACCAACCGGTCCAACAGATAAGTTGGAACGTTGTTTTTTAATACACCGAACAAGAGAGCAGCGTAGTGAAGTTTCCGTCGTGAATCCATTTTTAATATATTGGCACTATTGATGTAGGGGGTAACATGCGCTCGAGGCGGTATTTTAAAGCAATACCTCGCACCCGCATTTTGCACTCTTTGAATCGCTTTTTGCGTTCGCACTAACAGCCGGGGACCGTAAACAACATCCATAAAGTTGAACTTAGACAGCACCAATGAGTCACAAAGCATAATACGATTTTCTAAGCTTAGGTAGTTCCTTATTTGATATAGCACTTTTAACCTATAAAAACAGTTGCCTATAATAGTGTTTACGTGATTTTCGAATCGTAGCTCCTCGTCCATTAGAAGACCCAAGTTTCTTGCTTCTGACACTCGCTCCACAACCTGACCCCCGATAACAATACGGACTCCCTTGCTAGAAATTTTTTGATCTGGTCGAAGGACCAGATCAAAAAATTTCTAGCAACCCAATATTAAGTATTTGGACTTGTTACTATTGAGAACCAAAGAGTTACACTTTGCCCAGTTATTTATTCGTTCTAGTTTTTAGTAGCGGTATGGGTTTTATTAGGGCCTCTTCCCATTCCCTTGGATATGTTCCCGTAACAATGGATTTGTTCATCATCGCTGTAATAGTGGGAAGTGTCTGTGGCAAAGTGGCCGACAACATTTGCAGTGATAAGCCATCCAGTCCTATAGCTTTAGATTTCAGACCTTGTATAAATCGCAGTATCTTGTCCTCGCCCACTACCCGTATCTCGAACTGTTCAGAGACAGCCCGATAATACTCAAAATATGTTAGTTGGGAAATACTAATATCCTGGCCACCCCGAAAAAGTGTTCATTAATTTTGTCCGGGTCCGTAAACATGTTACCAGGCAAGTCAGGTTTTGCTTTTATACGTACATGTTTTTTAATGTGTGACCAAACAGTTCGTGGATGATTGGACTTATTATTTATGTATTGATTGAAATATGCTTGCTTTTCCCGAAACAGAGCTTGTTCTACAGAACGTTTGAGTTCTTTATAATATTCTTTATGAGCGACCTGTCCGGAACCACGCGCCCTGACATAAGCTTCAGCCTCTTATTGCTGAAAGCAATAAGACCGCCTAAATTGTACCATTCTCTATGAACATTTATGTAAATTGATACTGTGTGTGGTGTGCAATAAAGAGTATCTATCTATCTATTTGATTAACGACCACGCGTTGGCATCGATTAGCCAAGTATGACGATATCCATTGCCATGCAGGTCCTCTTATTCCTACTGACTCTAGTTTTTGAAGTAAAATATCATGATTGACAAAGTCGAATGCTTTCGACAAATCAAAAAACAGACCTGTGGTTAAATACGGTTTGGTACGGTTTGGGTACTGTGGTATGGTTAAATGCGTTTACGTTTTTTAGTAAGATATCTATAAGATTAAAAATTGCCAGTGTCGTTGACTTTTTCTTTTGAAAACCGAACTGTTCGTTTTTAGTACGTTAAAGGTGTTACAGAAATTCAGCAATCTCTTGTACATACACTTCTCAAAAACTTTCGATAAGATTGGAATTAGTGCAATGGGTCGGTAATTTTTTACGTTGTTTTTTTTCACCTTTTTTATAGAGAGGCTTAACGATGGATTTCTTTAACAGTTCAGTTAGACTCTTAGTCTACCATGTCGTAAGGAGAAGAGAGGAATGAAAAATCAAGGTCAATAGGCACTCTTTTTTAGATAGGTTACTATTTACCTTGCCATCCTCCTCTGGTAAGAAAATTTAGCATGGCAGTGACACCGACTCCAGAACAGAGAGTGCACCTGTGAATTGCGCACACACTTGTGCACTATAATATGTCCTGCGCAGTTGGTTAATCCCTGTTGAGATAGGCCGCCGTAGTCGAAATCGGCTAGGAGGACATTATTAAAGGCAGTTTTATTCGTTTGTAAAAAAAATATAGCCTTACTTTAGTTTTAGTGTTCAGAAAAATGTTACTCAAACCTCCCTACTTATTGTGTCCCTAGCCAACTCAAAGGTCGGTTTGTAAGTTACTACTATCTCGTACAGTTATTACCTATTATTACAAGGAGCCTGTCGTGTCCTACTGCAGGGCAAAGGCCTCTCTACCCTTTCTCCTATAAGTGCCAATTGACTTAGATTTTTCATTAATAATACAGTAATTCAACAAAATTTCGACAAACTGTTTGTGGTGAAAGTATCCACGAACTACTTAGCGTTAAGATCAGTGCCATCAAATTATGACTTCTGAATGTAAATGCTTAAATATCTAAATTAGTGCTGTAGCATAATATATATACATGCCTATAAAATATGCAGGATTCTCGCGATTTCTCCAGGTTACCGTCACCAGATCGTGACTTGGAGACAGTATGATTACCTTGGGAGTTTGAAAATCGGTCTAAAGTAATTTAGCGTATCAATTGCTCCAGACCTTCAATTTGTGTAAGTCAATAGAAAATGCTCATCACGCTGAACAATGTTTTCTACGGCGCTCTATTCATATCTCTTATAGTTGAGCTGAGCTGCTCGGATTCTATATCAGTTGCTCAAGACCTTCAATTTGTGTACGTCAATAGAAAATGCTCATTACGCTCAACAATGTTCCGTAATGCGCTCCATTCATATCTCTTTTAGTTGAGCTGAACTGCTAGGGTTCTATACAGTTGCTCCAGATCTTCAATTTGTGTACGTCAATAAAAAGTGCTCATCAAGCTGAACAATGTTCCCTAAGGCGCTCTATTCATATCTCTTCTAGTTGAGCTGAGCTGCTAGGGTTCCGTATCAGTTGCTCCAGACCTTCAATTTGTGTACGTTAATAGAAAATGCTCATCACGTTGAAAAACTTTTCTTAAGGCGCTGCTTTCATATCTCTCTTAGTTTAAGTGTACTGCTAAGGTTTCACGTCAGGTACTCCGATCTTCAAAATAAGCTATAGCTTAGTATTTGCCCAGACTCAATAGCTACACAATAAAAAAAGTTTCATTCAAATCCGTTCGGTAGTTTCGGAGATTAGCGTGTACAAACAGACATACAGACAAACAGACAAAAAAAATAAAAGTTGTAGATTCCTATTCTGTTACTATTTTTACATCACCCTCAATTAGTTTTTGGTAAAAATATTCAATGTACAGACGCATCGGTTTTACAGTTTTATTATATGTGTAGATAAATTATGTATGTAAGTACAGGTTGGCCCGTTTACAGTGGTCCAAAGATTTTTTCAGCTTAGAGCACCATGAGTGATGGTTTAAAACATACTTTAGTGGAGCGAAAACTTATGGTTTAGAATTTTTTTTTAAAACGCGACAATCGCTACTATTCTGTATCCTATATCCTATATTATTAAATCCTATAATTAATGTTTGAACTGCAGAGGAGTTACTAATGAAGGTGGCAGTAACAGGGGCCTTGATGATTACAAAATTGTTGAAAATTTCATTTGTCTAGCTATTACGGTTCATGAGATTCAGCCTGATGACAGACAGACAGACAGCGGCTTAGTAATTGGGTCCCGTTTTTACACTTTGGGTACCGAACCATAAAAAAGTACCTACCCTCAGAACGTAAGACTTGCGACTCCCAAAGACCGAGCCTAACAATGTCAAGTAGTTACCTCTCCTTCAGAACTCCAACCGACAGGGTTACGATGACATTATCAGCCGTGTATTGAGTGCCGTCTTTGCATTTGACCAGCACGCTCTCATCAGGGTCTTGAGGCCAGATGATCTGCGTCACTTCTGTGTTAAACTTTGTAGTAAGCGTTGGGAGTCCTGTGCCGTTTTTGTATGTGTTCTGGGAACAAATAGTTTAAGATTACTATTTATTTATTATTATTATAAGGAGCCTGTTGTGTCCCACTGCAGGGCAAAGGCCTCCTTACCCTTTCTCCACTCTCCACGATTTTGGGCCACTGCCTCCCAGTATGCTGTTGTTGGAGCGCAGTATGCTGGGCGTAAAATTATCTGGTCGCATCCGAAATACCGTACTGCGCTCCAAAACTCTCATTACTGATATCTCCACGAAAGCTGCTCAGTTAAAGTGGGACTGGGCCGGACATGCCTGCCGCATGTCTAACGACCTCTGGGCCAAGATATGCACCAAGTGGGTCCCTTTAAATGGAAAACGACCACGCGGTAGACCCAGAAGGCGGTGGCGTGACGAGCTGGACTTATATCGATTTATTTATATAGTGATTATTAATTATATATTTTAAGCGTATCTGTCCGTAACTTCACTCAGCTAGGGCCCACTGAAACCCAACGTCGTGGCCCCTAGCGGGTCATGACCTAAGCTAAGTGGGGCCCTTTTAATGTGGACATCAAAGGCGCACAAGCGCACAGTCCGACTGGTGTTACTCTTACCTAAATTGTAATTTTACTGTTCTTTGTTTTGTATTCATGCTTTTTATGTACTCGTAGTTATTTTCGTGTGTTATACGATGTCCATTTATTAATAAACTAGCAGTTCCCCGCGACTTCGCCCGCGCCAAAAGTCGGATTCCCATACAAATTTTCATTCTCCATTTCACCCCCCTGATGATTTTATATCGCGACAAAAAGTCTATGTCCTTCCCAGTGTCTCAAACTATCTCTGTGCCAAATTTCATTTGATTCGGTCCAGTAGTTTCGGAGCCTATTCGATGCAAATAAACAAACAAACAAATCTTTCCTCTTTATAATATTATTAGTATAGATGTATTTTCTTTCTTGTTTCAAATCGCGGAACAGATAAGAATGGAAAGAAGGAGAATGCCCACAATTTGGTAATTACCTTGGTGAATACCTACTTAGTCTGCCCCATAAATAAGGGTGTTAAAGTTACAATTAACAGGTAGGTACATCAGTTTGGTGCAGGCTGGACTGTCCTACATTCTCGTCATCAAGACAGTCTTGAATTTTATAATACCCTTTAGACATGTGTTCTTGTGGCGCAGTGGTCGCAGCGCTTTGGTAGCATCTCCGTGCTTCGGCTAATATCTGTTGATATTAGTCGTTAAGCCTAGTCAGAAGACTAACATCTGACAGTAATGTAGTCACTTGCCTTACAGACACCCCTTCCCCAATCCGCACTGAGCCCGCGTGGTGGAGTATGGCTCGTACCTCCTCATAGATGAGGTGAGGTCTTTGCCCAGCAGTGGGATCTATATAGGCTAACTTTTCATGAGTGTTCTTACCAGCAGTATCTCAAACAGGGTTTTGTAACCGTATCTGTGCCAGCTCATCACGTTACTACCGCCGAGGACTTCGTACTGAGTGTGTGTTGTTGACTCGTTCCAATTGGGAGATCCCACGTGGCTGTCCACTATTAAGTCCATGAAGACCAGTAGCTGGTCCACAAAGTCCTTGTCCTCATAGATGGACGGGTAGTTATTATTTATGTAGGCTTTGATTCTGAAAGACGAGAGTGAACTAAGACCTTTTAAAAGATATAGGTGGGTTTTTAAGAACATTACCTACACAATTCTATTTGTTAGGATCCTACGTAGCTAGGAAGGTCGCATCGTACTTAGGATCCTAACTAGGAAGGAATGGTGGATAGGCAGGTGCTCTACTCTGGTAACACATTGTCCGTATAGCGTCTAGCCTTCGCGCTCGCTTGCACTGACATGCTGGCATTAGTGACAGGGACGGCTACAGCCGCAACTACGGATATTGTCTTACAGAGTGGGGCCCCAAATACCTTCTTAGTTAGGACGCAAGCTTCCTTACTAGGGAGGTAGGAACCTAAGTAGTGAACTGCGATTATATCTTCCATTTCCTAAGTAGGATGCTACACAAATAGGATAGTGTAATAAGTGTTTTAATAGAGATCAACCAGGTACGCAGGAGATTTAAATACTTCACAAGTGTGATACAAAAGGTGCGTTCTCTATGTTCCTTCCTTCTCATAGTTCGGTGAAACGGTAATTCGATGTGACCGGAGAGAGATCAGGCGACCAACGGCTAATGGTTTTCAAGTAAAACTTACTTTCTCGTCATAAACACGCCGAGGGGCTCCGGCGATTCTGGCTCCTCCTCCATTAGTGGCATGGCGTATTTCATCAGATTTTCCATGAAGTCGGCGTCCACCAAACTTCCGTCGGAGAGCAGAGTCTGAGTGTCCATGTTCTGGGGCTGCACAGACACGTTGTTCTGGACAGCTAGGTTGTAGGTCACGCTGTTGTTCTGGCCATGGATCCTGGAACGAGAGGCAATGGAGAGGGAATGGCTTACTTTGGTGTGAGTGTGTGCGTGAGAAGATCGTGTATTTACTATGATGACTGGCTTACTTTGGTGCTTCAGTTTTAATGTAGGCGACACGGAGTCCATATTTTTCTTTACGTCGATGCCCTATAAGCATGTAGGTATGACTTACTGGGCTAACGGTTCTTACCATTCAGCTCCCATCTCGACCAGGTCGCCCCCTGGAAGGGGCACGGTGCGCACCCTTCCCCCCACACCTCCCTGGGCCTCCAGAGCCAGCACCCGCTTCCCCGCCTGCGCCAGCTCCCCCGCACCGGCGGTGCCAGACGCGCCTAGACCGATCACTATCGTGTCGTAGTGTGGACTGTAACAAATTATTTATTACAGATTTATTATAAATAAAATGTCGTTTATAGGTCAAAGCACACTTATTAACTCTGAAAGGGATTGTCACCGCCTTTCGCTTTGCTTCGCTGTCAGATAGGCGTCAACCTAACCACAGAATAAGTACTAGTACTCCGTACAGAAGTTTGACTTTGCAATGAAATTAAAAGAAATATCTACTCAATGTCGTCAACGATATGGTGTAATTTAGTTTGCTTCAGAGTCAAGCACATTCTCGTTTAGACACATACAGAAATCTATTGCAAGATAATTTCATTCTTATAACACTGCAATATGAATCATAATACACTAAACCTATTCAGTGACGTACTATCATGCGACGCCATAGGGTTGATTGCTACAAGAAGCTACTTACGCCATCTAGCGCACTTTTCTAGCACTTTATTCATGTTCGTCCAGCCAGCAACGTAATCACACATAGTGCCGTGCGCCGGTGAATAAAACGCGCGGGCGTCTCGTTGCTCGCTCGCGACACCCAACTAGATTAGCCCCTTCCAATGGGCCGCCGCGCGAAGGTACCTACGTTTTTGCTACCTACGCGGGAAGTTACACAGGCCTGACGTAAGCACATAAACAAAGCGGATCAGCAGCTCCGGTACTCGAAGCTGGTACGTCTCGACGCGGCTACGGCAGGGCGACGCCGCGCTTACCGCGGAATGGGTGAGAACACAGAACAGAAAAAACGAGGGTGAGAAGAAGTTCAAGGGTGGACGAAGAGACGTAAGCGCACGGACGACGAGCCGTAAGCGCGGGGACCGATAGTTGACCGACCCGCAAAGCGGTTCGTGAGTTTGTACCGAGGCGAGGCGATTACGTTACGATTCCGATTAGTGTGCGTTGCAGTACGGAGTTTCATACAAAGAATACTGAACGGCTCGAGTTGATACGTTTACGTTCCGTTTACGAGTTGATAAGTGTCCTGTGTGTGACGCTTAGGCGATTAACACACTGCCACGCAGCGTGGCAGATCAATGCGTGTTCTAACGTTGCTTGTAAGTATCTCCGTTTGTATAGAAGACACGCACAGTCCAACACACTGAAAACGCGTCCACGCGCAACAAAATACAAAGAAATTCACGCATCACGCTGCGTGTTGCGGGGCAATGTGTTAATCGCCTAAGGCCCACTTGTGCACGTCCAGCCTATTATCTGAGTTGAATGCCCACTTGTACAAGTCTGGATTCGTTAATATGGAAGGTCCACTTTTGCACCACCAGCCGTGACCGTGACGAGAGGGCCTTTAACTCAGATAATAGGTCTTGAAAAAATCCAGATTATCTGGACTAATCTAGACGTGCGCACATGGGCCTTAGGGGGTTATTAGTTTATTAGATTAGGCGATATTCAGACAGTCTTACTAAGACTAAGCGAAGTGTAATACGAGTTAGCTTGAAGTCTGTGTGCCCCATCTCGCTCTTTCACAGGATGAAAAAGCGACTTGGACTAAGACGGTCTTAGTAAGACTGTCTGAAGTCTAGTAATCTAATAACCCCTTAAATGTCAGAAACAAAACTGCACGCACAGTCAGTACCGTTACCATGAGTTTACAGCGGTTTTACTCGCTAGCGACGACGTAAAAAAGTGTATAAAAAATGTTAGTTCTCCAAGTAACCGCTAGAGGCGCTGTGCAATTTTCCATATACTTTTTTTACGTTGTCGCTAGCGAGTAAAAACGCCGTAAACTCATGTTAACGGTACAGAGCTACAATCACAAAGTAGATAGTTGTGACTCCGTGTGTAAATTTATGGGTCCTCCTCCTCACCCATTATGTTCAGATAAGCCATGGGCGATTGTTTGAAAAAAAATAATCGAATGAATCGATAATGGACCATTCGAGCTATCGAATGTCGATTTAGTAATTCGTAAAAAAAATATCGAATAATAATCGACAATCGAATGATAATCTATACTGGGCCCTTCGATGCATTCGATCGGATTGCCGCGACTGTGCGCACAGAACAGGCAGCGACCGAAGGTTTAATCGACGCGACGAATGACGATTCATTCGTTAGTAGTTAGTAGTACGGCCTGCGCTCCGGTATTGCTCGTCGCATAATCGAAGAATAATCGAATGACTGCGGTTGCTTATCGAATACATTCGATTACAGAGACCATTCGAATAATTCGATTAATTTAGTAATAATCGCCCATCGCTAGTTCAGATGATAAATCACATGAAAAATGGCGTAGGTAATAAGATTATTACTATACTTACATTCCATTTAAGCTGGCCGCATCAACAGATGAACTGACGAATAGTATCGCCAAAAAGATCGCGGCGTGAGTAGCCATCATGAAATCTTCAGTTAAACTAAACAGATTTATCTAATTCGCTACTGACCTCTTTACTGGCCGAGACCTCAAGATAATCACTACATACCTACCTATTTATTCTAAAACAAAGTCCCTCGCTGCGTCTGTCTATTTTACATGTATGTTTGCGAAGATCAAACACTACTGAACGGATTTTCATGCATCAATGATAATTAAAAATAATAACTTAAAATAATTAAATTTGAGATGCGCAAAACTTTAAGAATGTGTTTAAATACCAGTATTTCTAAATAGTGCTTTAATCGAATTAATAAATGACTAATAAACGTAAGACAAATCTTAACCTTGATGTGTCAGATTGCCCGATAATCACTTCTAATCACACAAAGTTCACTTCTCCTCAAGAATACCGCGCTATTATAATTGTTGACTATACACAGTGTTGCTAGTACAATAATTTAAAACTATCTGAACGTGTTTTTTACCCTTGCAACCATGAAATCATACTATTTTTCTTATATTTTCAGTTTTTTCTACGGGGTGCTGGTAACTGGTGCAGTGCTGGCGTTTGGATCCGTCACCCTACTACTTAATATTTTCTGAATATTTCAAGCATCTGCCTGTTGCTCTTATTAATATCGAGCAAAAAATTGTAAAAAAAACGTTTGTTGTATGGGAAATACATCATCTGCAAAAATTTCAACTATTAGCAACTATAGCTATTACGGTTCATGAGATACGAGTCCAGCCTGGTGACAGACAGACAGCGGAGGCTTAGTAATAGGGTCCCGTTTTTACCCTTTCGGTACGGAACCCTAAAAAGTAGCAAAAGTGTCCAAGCGAAGCAGGGGCTATCACTAGTTGTGATAAACCTTGGCTCGTTAGTGAAATATTGTTTTTGACCTTGTACCATTCTGTGCCTACCACCATTCAAGCAAATAAAAATAAAACATAAATAAATCAGCCGAGCGAGCGTCTAGTGAGCAAGTTACTCACGTTGCGCAAGAAAAAAAACAAACATGAATTGCATAAAACGTTTAATTATTAAAAAGGGATAATTCTTACACACTGGTGTATAATTTTACTTATGCAACACATCTAAGGCAGTAATAGACTACGCGGTATTCAGACCGTCTTCGCGCAGCGTAATAAGAGTTAGCCTGTAACTATCATAATCTGTGCTGTAAGTCTGTCTGCCCGATCTCGCTCTTTCATACTGTGAATGGGAGGAAGACTGTCTTAGTAAGACTGTCTGAATACTGTGTAGTGTGATAAACTGAGGGCCCAATTCATTTGGTTCAATGTAACCCCACCATTATTATTAGAACCTGGTGGTGTCTATTGTTGGCGCTCATTCGGGGGTATGATGCGTGAATACCGGTCGTTACCAATTAACCACCCGTAGTGGCCCATTGAGGATATCACTTCTGACGCACGTGCGAACTCCAAGTATCTGTGGATAGAAGAATACTTGATATTCAGAGGGCTTAGGGCGAGTTTTCATTTCATAGCGACACGCGCTCACGATTGACACGAAGACGGAAATTTCTATAAAAAAACAGGTTTCGCTAACGTGCTAGAGGCGTTGACCAAATTTTCGTCACACGGACGCACGCAGGTGTAAGCATAAAAAACTCGCGCAAACTCTGGTGCCACTTTTGTACTTCCAGTGGGGGTTTTTAGAGTGGTGCGTATTTGCTCACGCTTGCAGGATTGAAATACGTAATCTGTGATGTCAAAGAACATATTATTTTCACTGTTGTTGTATTTCTGCATCTCAGAGGCATCTTAATAACCTATGTAGGGTCGCCGGCGTGCGTCAGCAAATCCGCACGACTCTAAAAACACCCTTAGTGTAAACAGAGTAGAATAATATATTATAATATTAGCTAGTAGTACTTGCCGAAAAAAATAATATATAATAATTAATAAGTAAATAACTAATCCTACACTAAGTTTAACCCTCTCCTATTTCTCATTAAAACACAATTTTACGGATTACTTCGCGATTTCAAGACACGGTTAGCTCTTTCTGCGTAAATAGGAACATAAATTAATATTATTGAGTGACGGTAGTTAAAATTTTTCAAAACTTTGTAATGACAAATAATACCTTAGTCTCCCTGTGACCACGATCGCTGTAAAGTGTTCGAAACGTCAGGTTTAAAATAAAATGTAAATAAATCGCGAAGTAATCCGTAAAATTGTGTTTTAATGAGTTCAACAATTCGCGTAAACGTAAGAAACCTCTCCTATTTCTTTAAATTGGTACTCACTGTGCCCACATGTTTAGAGTTACAGTCTAGTTCAATAAGCTGCTTTTATTTTTGTAAATTACTGACTGTAACTTGTTTTGTGAGCCATGAATAAATAAATAAATAAAATATGTTCGTCAACATCTACAACTATGATGACTGACAGATGAAAACTCGCACCAAGCCCTAAGGATGGCAGAAAAGATGATGGGAAACCGCTTAGTCTTGATATGGGCACGGCATGTGATCTGATAAGAAGGATAAGTGACGAACAAAGTGACGCGTATGCAGGATGGAGAGGAAGAAGCCGCCCTAGAAAAAGATGGATGGACTGGTCCGTATAAAGCAAGAAATTGTGCAAGGAGTGGATGATTCAGTGAAGAGTAATTATTTTTATAACTTAAGCAATTATTTTGCAAGTTTTATACGAAATTAAAATAAATTTCGCTCACAAAAATTTTACAAATGTGTCAGCCGGTGGTCCTTCGCTATCCGCGCGAATGCTCTTACCGACTAAGCTATGGAGGATGTTAGTCAGTCGACAAGTTTTTGTAAGTGCTTGCTACGCCAGTGAGACGGCGCCGGCATGTATCCAAAATAGTTACAAAATAAATAGTTTTTTACAAAATAAATCAAATTTCGCTCACAATAAATGCGCGTACTTTAATTTAATTTCAGTGTCGAGTGATTGAAAGAAAGATAGAAAGAAAGAAAATGCATTTATCAATGAATGGACATCACACGAAAACAAACAACGTAACGGGCACGGTTATAAAACAAGAAACACAACAAAATGATTCTATAGAAGAGAAAACAGAACTTGTATTACCTCATAGCGGCGCAGCTTGTCCAGTCTAGTTCAGAGACACTGGGTGGGTCGTGTAATTCCTCGCTAAAGATGGTAGGCTCAGACGTAGGTGGCGGCTCAAATTCTGAAACGTTAGGAGGTTATTACACTACGTGGTATTTAGACATTCTTACTAAGACTTAGCGTTGTGTAATAAGAGTTAGCCTGTAAGTCTGTCTGCCCCATCTCGCTCTTTCTTATTTTATTTTATTTATTTGGTATACAAAACATATTACAATCATTTAATGCCTAAGTATGTATTATATATAATATATGTGTTCTAGATTGTAACACTTAAACATGTATACACATAAGAAAAAAAACAAAAGTCAAAGCAGAAGACAACACAGTAAGCTAAACTCATAAGTAGCGACATGACAAATACAAAAACACATTTCTTAAATTTTGAACACGATTACCAACTGACCAACAACCAACAGTCGATTTTTAACTGCCTTAAAAAAACTGAAGTTTCTCAATTCTCTTTACGGCTGGTACTGGAGTATGAATGGACATGACTGCCTCGTTGGTCTAGTGGTCAGCACGCTGGGTAGTATCCACGAGGTCCCGGTTTCGAATCCCGGGTCGGGCCGAAAGTGTTGGGTTTTTAGGGTTCCGTAGTCCGACAAGGAACCTTATAAGATCGTTCAGTCCGTCCGTTCTGTCCGTCCTAGTCTGTCACAGTAGAATATCTTCTACGTTTATGGACTGATTTGCATGTAACTTGGTTCAAGGATACTTCAACATAGATCTCATTTTTTAAAATACAAAAAAATTAAATTACCCCTTTTTAGGGGTACCTCCCCATACATGTAAAGGGGGGGGGGAAATATTTTTTTGAGCGCACCCCCTTGTGTGGGGTATTGTTGAAAAGGACTATGAAAATAAGATAGGGTTTCCCTAAAACACTTTTTTATCAGCTTTACCATTTGCGAGATATAGCCCGTCAAAGTCGTTTACACGGTGTCCCCTCCCCTGTAATTTCTAAAGTCTTGGACCTATAAACTTCAAATCACTCACGTAAAGAAACTGCCGCGAAAACTCTTATTTAAAATTGTTTCGGGTATCCTATGATGAATACTTTTGAAATTATAAATAAAATAAAAATATATACTTTTTTTGCCTATACTGTCTAATGTTTTAAGTTAATGGTACGAAACCCTTCGCGCGCGAGTCCGACTCGCACTTGGCCGGTTTTTCTGTCTTGCAAAAACTCAGACACAGTTCCGTAGTCAGGAAGTTGGTGGTGTTAACACCCCCGTGCCTTAGAAAGCACGTTAAGCCGTTGGTCCTGCGCCTGATCTCACTAAGGTTATGTCGGACTGCCGTCTCACCGAATTATGAGAGTGAAGGAATAGAGAGTGCACCTGTGTATAGCGCACACACTTGTGCACTATAATATGTCCCGCGCAGTTGGCTAATCTCTGATGAGATAGGCCGCCGTAGTCGAAATTCGGCTAGGAGGACATTATTATTATTTATGAATGGACATAAATGAATAGGGAATGCTTTCACTTACTCTCTAAGTTCTTGCAATAATACATATCGGACACACAGTGGTTGACAAACGTATCGAACCTGACGTGTTTGCCCCCCCTCAATGCATTACTGATGAGACAAACCGGCCTGTATATGTCGGGGCAAGACATCGGGCAGAGGTGGCCATCGTGAGACCATTCAATTTCGTGTAGTTTTTTTAATTTGGTGCCAGTGCGTAGAGCGGGGGGCGGCGTGGTCGGATCGAGTGGTGATGTTTCTGAAAAAAAAATCGTTAAGGCGATGTTTACAGTACCGTTACCATGAGTTTACGGCGGTTTTACTCGCTAGCGACGACGTAAAAAAAGTGTATGGAAAATTGCACAGCGCCTCTAGCGGTTACTTGGAGAACTAAAATTTTTTAATACACTTTTTTATGTCGTCGCTAGCGAGTAAAACCACCGTAAACTCATGGTAACGGTACATGAGTTTACGGCGGTTTCACTCGCTAGCGACGACGTAAAAAAGTGTACCTATGGAAAATTGTGCAGCGCCTCTGGCGGTTACTTGGAGAACTAAAAAGTTTTTACGTCGTCGCTAGCGAGTAAAACCACCGTAAACTCATGGTAACGGTACAGGTGTGTCTCACTCTGCTATTTAGGTATGAAGCTCCAGGTGCCTACACACGGCCGCACGTCAGACTACCCCACGTTGACCTTGAGACCGCCTCTATTCTCTACGTAATAAAAGCTGTTTTCGTAGATCACATAGGTAACCTGACGTGCTGCCAGTAGCGATGGGCGATTATTACTAAATTAATCGAATTATTCGAATGGTCTCTGTAATCGAATGTATTCGATAAGCAACCGCAGTCATTCGATTATGCGGCGAGCAATATCGGAGCGCGCGGTGCGCAAGCCGTACTACTAACGAATGAATCGTCATTCGTCGCGTCGATTAATCATTCGTTCTCTGCCTGTCCTGTCGCGGCAATTCAATCGAATGCATCGGAGGGCCGAGTATAGATTATCATTCGATTGTCGATTATTATTCGATTATTATTTTTCCCAAATTACTAAATCGACATTCGATAGTTCAAATGGTCGATTGTCGATTCTTTCGTATATTTTTGTTGAACAATCGCCCATCGCTAGCTGCCAGTACATGCAAGGGTCTCGACCGGTCGGCGTCCGGTCGGTAGGGCTGTCAACCGGTCGGATAGTAAGTAAGGTAGTTTATAGAGTCATGAAGATTTGTTCACGCATACAAACGAGATACATAACCATGCGTATCACCCGCAAAGAATGTTATATAGCCGCATAGTTTTTTCAATGTGTGTAGGAAAAACTTACTGTGCTACCTACCTAAGGTGCTGCAGGCTAGAAGGTTGTAAAGCCTACGAAGGTGCTTTCTACATGAGGTGCTGCAGGCTAGAAGAACTATAATATAATCTGTGTTAGAAGTTGAAAAGCTTACGAAGGTGCTACCTACATAAGGTGCTGCAGGCTAGAAGGTTGAAAAGCTTACGAATGTGCTATCTACATAAGGTGCTGCATGCTAGGAGGTTTAAAAGCTTACGAAGGTGCTACCTAACTAAGGTGCTGCAGGCTAAAAGGTTGTAAAGCTTACGAAGGTGCTACCTACATAAGGTGCTGCAGGCTAGAAGGTTGAAAAGCTTACGAATGTGCTATCTACATAAGGTGCTGCATGCTAGGAGGTTTAAAAGCTTACGAAGGTGCTACCTACCTAAGGTGCTGCAGGCTAAAAGGTTGTAAAGCTTACGAAGGTGCTACCTAACTAAGGTGCTGCAGGCTAAAAGGTTGTAAAGCTTACGAAGGTGCTACCTACATAAGGTGCTGCAGGCTAGAAGGTTTATTTATTAATTATAATATATTTACACTTTGCAGAATACCTATTTATACACCTGCGTACCTTTTGTGCGTAGGCACTGTAAGTAATAATTGAAATTAAGGAGAGTCTGAGAGAAATCTGTGACCAAATTACATGTGCAGGTCGGCCTGAGGTGAGATCGCGATAGCGAATAATCTGTGTGTGGAGAATAGTCGGGAAAGGCTCCGCTACACCGATTTCTCCTACATAGCGAGATGGCACTGGTGGTCGTTTTAGTGGGTAGGCCACTCCCATCTGGAGAGGAGAGCCCCATATAACCCTCCACCCGGCCAGCGGTGGGTATGCAATTAAATGCATTTTTTCCACTAAACAAAGGATAGAAGGTTGAAAAGCTTACGAAGATGCTACCTACATAAGGTACTGCAGGCAAAGAATAAGTACTAGTACTTCGTACAGAAGTATGACTTAGCAATTGTATTCAAAGAAATGTCTACTCAATGTCGTCAATAATATGGCGTAATTTAGTTCGCCTCAGAGTTAAGCACATTTTCGTGTAGACACCTACAAAAATCCATTGCAAGATAATTTCATACTTATTGCTCTGGAATATTTATGATTCATAATACACTAAACCTATTCAGTGACGTAATATCACGCGACGCGATAGGGTTGACTGCTACGAGAAGCTTCTAACGCCATCTAGCGCCTCTTTCTAGTACTTTATTCATTCTCGTCCAGCCAGCAACGTAGCCGCGCGGCCGCCGGTGAATAAAACGCGCGAGCGTGTCGCTGGCCGGTAGCGACACGCAACTTGTTTTAGCCCCTAAGTAAGGGTCGCCGCGCGTAGGTACGTTTTTGCTACCTACGCGGGAAGATACACAGGCCTGCTGCAGGCTAGAACGTGTATCTCAATCCCGCGTACGTGAGCAAATCCGCACGACTCTAAAAACGCCCTATTGACACCCTCGAACACGCACAATGTCGTTGATGTCGTGTCGGTCGACCCTACGCGGTCGGGTGAGATAAGGCGACAGAAAGAGCGATTAGCATGGCGCGATCTGAATAGCCAAGATTAAGTCAATCTATTTATTGAAAACACATGGGGGGCTCCAATACAACAAACGTTTTTTGCTGTATGTTAATAACGGCAACAGGTAGACGCTCGAAATATTCACAGAATATTAATTTGTACATTTAATTTGGAAATATTTTTTTGGAAAATAGTTTTTAAAAGTAAAAAAATCATAATAGTGTGTTGTATAGATAATGGCACGGAACCCTTCGTGCGCGAGTCCTAATCGCAAAAAGCCGGTTTTTAATATTGATATGGTCATCGAAAGATGTTTTTAGGTAAGCTAATTACTTAATAAATTGGTACCTATTAGATGGATCTCACAACTTTTTATGGTAGAAGACCTAAGTTCAGACACGGTTTTTTCACAAGTCATGTTTTTGATGGCATATTATGTTACTTACCGCTGTCAGTGGTATTCTCTTCAGGAGTTTCTACCGTGGTCTCATCCAAGGTAACAGTCGTATCTCCACTCTCTTCATTTCTACGTTTTGACTTCCATTTTAAATAATCTTCGCATGTGCCCCCCTGTATGATGTGGAACTCTGGAATTATTAATTAAAGTACAGTTACACAACCTTAGAAAACTATATTGCCAGGTATAGGTAGGTACCTACTCGTACCTATTATCGATTAGTGTTGCCGATCGATAGTCGACAATTGATAATTAATCAATAGTCTATCGATAGCCAGACAATAGATGTACTATCGATCGGCCTATCGATAATATCGATAGCACAGAACAAGGAAAAACTATTGAATGAGTGCAATATTATCGATAGTATTGTAGTTCCTTAATAACAAACTATCGATAGTATCTATACTGTCAATTGTATTTGCAACGATGGTATCGATACTATCGATAGTATCGATTGTTTTTGACTATCGATAGTTTAACAATTTGCAATAGTATTGTTTATAATTCCCAGGTATCACAATTAACTATGAGGATATAAGAATAAATAATATCAAATAGTTTTCCTTGCGTAATAACAATAACCTTGCATTATATTCATATTATTTGACATACACTAATAAAAAATTCCTAATACTATTGTAATTTTTTAAACTATCGATAGTTTATTAAAATCGATGGTATCCACAATATCGATGGTATCGTTGCAAATAAAATCAACAGTATTGATACTATCGATAGTTTGTTAATAACGAACTACAATACTATCGATAGTAGCGACAGAATTGCAATCATTCGATAGTATTGCCTTATTTTGTGTTATCGGTAGTATCGATAGGAATATAGATAGTTTGGCAACACTAATATCGATAGTGAAGAAGCCACTAATATCCATATTAAAATATACAAGGAATGCTATCGATGGCATTGCAATAACATCATTACGAGTGATTCAAAAACAGGGCCCCTCTAGTATTTCGGAATTCGGAGCGAACGACCTTCATTCATTCATTCATTTCTATTCCATTATCCACCTATATATCTATAGCACGGCTCTTTGCTTGCTTTGGTTATTCGTTGTTTTTGTTTAGCCAAAGAGTAGGTATAGCCAACTGCCAGCCAAACCGGTAGCCGGCTAAGCCGGCTGAGCCAGGCATAGAGAAATTAATTACTGTAGAGGACGGACGTCTCATTGACTGTCTGCTTGTTTCACTTAGTCCGATTTTAAAATAGTGTTTAGACGAAAGTTCGACGAACTAATTGGTTGTGTTATGATTTTCGAAAACTACCTACTAAATTAACGTAAGATTTTTATGACGCAAAACGAAATAGGTACCTGATTTAGTATGTTTTGTGCTAATTCAAGGCATCTGTGATGCAATTCTCATAGAATTTCGGTCAGATTAAAGTAGGTATCGGATCGCGTATCACGGTCCGATCGCATCACGTATCGGAGCGTCGGTTGCGCAGTGGCTAGCGTGTTGCCTCTTATGCGGGAGGTGCCGGTTCGATTGTGACGGCATGTACCAATAACTTTTTCTGGGTTATGTACATTAGTTGTTTCACTAACCGATATGCTCTTACGGTGAAGGAAAACATTGTGAGGAAACCTGCACATTCAGGCGATTGCATGTGTATCCATGATCCAACCTGGTTAGGTTTCTTTGGTAACAGGGTCACGGAGGTCAGATGGCAGTCGCTCCACAGTAATAACCTGATCTGCCACAACCTGGATCATGGTCAGCGGACTCTGGGCCCTCGCGTGCGAAAGCACAACCGGGATACCGCTAGGAGGATGATGATTTACATCACGTATAACTTGACGACGGTTTTGGTGTAGTCGTTCGCGCACCGGACTTCTAAACCAGGCGGTTGCGGGTTCGAATCCCGCAAGGGGCAAATGTTTGTGTGATGAGCACGTGCATTTGTACCTAAGCCATGGATGTTATATGTATTTAAGTATTTCTATCCGTTATCCTAGTCACCATAGCACAAGCTCACGCGTAGTTTGGGGCTAGGTGTGGTGTGTTTGTTGAAACAATTTATTATTATTATTATTATTATTTATTATTATCATTTACTTTATCGGATTATTTTTTCTGCAATATGTAGGTACTTAAATAAATGATCTAAGGTACACTTGCGCACGTCCGGATCAGCTAATCCGGACTGGCACAAGTGGGCATTCAACTCTGATAATAGGCCTTGAACAAATCCAGATTAGCTAATTCGGACGAGTGCAAGTGGCCTTAAGGGTAGGAGTACAAATAGTACCAATTTGATGGTAAATTCTCAATGCGTTTACCAGGTACCTCAGGTAACTAAAACCTTAACCTACATATGAACAAAACAAACTAGGTAGGTTGTATGAGGCATATTACTTACCTACTAAGTGGTAAGCTGTTATGTACCTATCTATGTGGATACATAATGGTTTACCATAGTCCTATCATTGAACTATTGCACCCATACTAATATTATAAATGCGAAAGTGTGTCTGTCTGTTACCTATTGACGCTTAAATCACTGAACTGATTGAGATGAAATTTGGTATGAAGACAGTTGAGGTATGAGACCCTGGAAAGGATAAGGCTACATTTTGTCGCGATATAAAAAAATAAGAGGGTGAACTGGGGGATGAAAGTTTATATGGAAAATCCAACTTTTGCGGGCGAAGTCGCGGGGAACCACTAGTAAACTAAGTACTTAATATAAGCGTATAGTTGCACGTGTGATATGTTTGATTATGTTTAAAATAGTGCATTTTCACCAACAAACTTTGCTGCAGCAGTTTGGCGATAGATATCACACATGTATTTGTTTTCATGAGTAAATAAATAAATAAAAAAATTAAATTTGAAAACATATATATATTTAAAATAATCTTAAGTTTGAAACAATAATAAGCTCTCAGTGGCCGATTCTGATGTCCAATATATCAATAAGTATAAGATTTTAAACAGTGATCAAGTGATCAGTTTAAGATCCTGGAAAGACCCTACTTTTCGTCGCGATATAAAATCATCAGGGGGGTGCAATGGTGGATGAAAGTTTGTATGGAAAAACCGACTTTTGGCGCGGGCGAAGTCGCGGAGAACTGCTAATGTCCAATAACTTATTAAATATAGCAAATCAAATAGAGAACTATGAGACAAAATTTCGTAAATTCGAAATCGCGAACAATTACCCTGTATAGAGGGTGTCCGGGATCCAACTAGCGATAATTTAAGGGCCTTTTATTTATTAAATTTAAAAGACATAGGTAATCCTAATGAAAATATATTTTTTTGTTATTTTTAATTAGGATTATTTAGTTCTATTATGGAAAGTTAGAACCCAACATGGGGGGTTTTGGCGATAACATTTAATGAACTAATTGCTTACATATTATCTCTAGTCCAAACCTGGTAGTGGATTATGTAACTTTGAATGAAATTATTTCAATCAAAGTTTTGTTGCTAAAGTTGGCCATTCACGGCCAGTTACACTAATTAGTCGGTCTGAGGTACGACCAAAATTTTACGTTTTCAATATCGGTAATAAAAATCTAGGCTATAGGCATAAGTACTAAAAAATTATCTTAACGTTATTATTCTTTTCCACAATTGCCCGTATTTTACCGGTTCTAAGACCTTCTCGCCCATTTTACCCACTACATTAAAAAAAAACTAAAAGTCCCCTTTGCGTGGGGAATTGCCCACGTTCTAGCAGCACTGAATGAAAGTCAGTTTTCAGATTATTTTTATGTTAGTGAGTAGAGTCATTTTTTGAACTGACCGTGAATGGCCAGCTTAACAGAGTAACTGAAGTTGTCAAATGTGACATTTTCAAGCGACTTCAATCCTGTATTGTTAGCAACAGAGTTACGTAATTAGCCCCCCGGACACATTGTATAAGCAAATTAGTAAGATCTTAGAACGGTCACCAACGCCGGCAGGATGCTGAATTGCTGAAACTAGTTACCTACTTCTGGTGATCTACTCTGAAACGTATCGTCTGTATTTTCGAGTCTACCCATCATCCTCCCCCTTAGTCACATGTTGGCATGAGTGAATAGGACGGATACAGCCAATACTAAGGCGTCGTCTTACAGAGTAAAATCTAAACCGACTCAAATTACTAGCACAAAACACTAATAATTATATAAGTAGGCACTGTGTTTTGTGTTAGGTTCTTACTGGCGAGTCAAATTACACTTCTTCGAAAATGTGTGGTATCGCTAGATATAATAATTAATAATTCATATATTTGTGAGGACAAATGTGAGTAACAAAGTAGTAGTTTAGTAACAGATTACTTATGTAACTTAATGCGAATAGCCTAGGGGCCGATTTCACCTATCTATACTTATATTATAAAGAGGAAAGATTTGTTTGTTTATTTGCATCGAATAGGCTCCGAAACTACAGGACCGAATCAAATGAAATTTGGCACAGAGATAGTTTGAGACACTGGGAAGGACATAGACTTTTTGTCGCGATATAAAATCATCAGGGGGGTGAAATGGGGGATGAAAATTTTTATGGAAAATCCGACTTGGCGCGGGCGAAGTCGCGGGGAACTGCTAGTTATAAATAGCCGGTGAATGTCGATTGACGGTTAATTTGACAATTCTGTCAAATGGCATTCGCCCAATTTAATGTGTGTCAAAAAATACATTATTGTTTTTAAGAAACATTCATTTCGCAATCTAAAAATTAAATGATGCACTTGACCACCTAAGGCGGGAATTGAACACGCGTTCCTCCATGCCGGAAGATTGCATAACCACTGGGCCACACAGGCGTTTGGCACAGCCTGCCATTTTCAAATGCTACTTATAATGCCGCGTTACGTAGTAGTAGTAGGTACTTATTCTGTGGCGTTGCTTTCATCGATGTTATTGGGATTATTATAACCTCAACAATAGGTTACGCAGTCACCCGGTATGCGAGAAACGCGGGTTCAATTCCCGCCTTAGGTTGCTAGTTTCAGTATTCAATTACAATATCTGTCGTTATCGAACTTGTACCACGATTAAACAATAGTAAGCCTGAGTTTACCAACACATACATTTTTAATCAGCAGGTTTATTATTTGACATGTTTTGTATGGGAATTCTGTCAAATTACCGTTAATCGAGGTGACAGAAATATTCTGGATCGAGGTTCACCAGCTGTTTAAAACTTAGACTACACGGTATTCAGACAGTCTTACTTGCGTAGTGTAATAAGGTTTAGCCTGTGAGTAAGTCTGTCTGCCTCATGGGATGGAGATCAGTAAGACTGTCTGAATACCGCGAAGTCTGTTTTAAACAGCCGGTGAACCTCGATCACAGAATATTTCTGTACCCTCGATTGACGATAATTTGACAGAATTCCCATACATATTATGTCAAATAATGCTAAAGCTAAGCACGTTAAGCAGTTGGTCTCGGCTAATATCTGTTGGTATTAGGCGTTAAGCCTAGTCAGAGACCCTAGGGCGGCTTGATAACATCTGACAGTAAGGTTTGTTACTTGCCTTACAGACACCCCTCCACCAATCCGCACTGAGCCCGCGTGGTGGAGTATGGCTCATTCCTCCTCATAGTTGAGGTGAGGCCTTTTCCCAGCAGTGGGATCTAATACGCTGACTTTACTTTACTAATGATAAAGCTATCTGCTGATTAAAAATTAATGTGTTGCTGAACTAACTGCCTTGGTGAACTCGGGTCTAAAACTTGTACTTTGAATGTTATGACAAATAATGACCTATCGATTTTGTTCTTGCAGGCGAACAACGGCAAAACACCAAGCCTAGCGTTCTTAGCAGACCATTTTCTCAACAAGAAAATCAGAAAGAATGGTCACCACTCTTGCATGGAGGACGCTCACACCACGATGCAGTTGTATCGGCTTGTAGCCAACCGTTGGGAAGCGGAACTGAGATATGGAAACCAATATTCAGATTCAGAGTCAGAGTCAGATTATTCTGAAGAGTCGTATGACGATTATAAACTATATTGTAAGTACATAAGGTCCGACTCTGATGACTTTTATTTATCTGACGATGATTATTTTTATTGATTTGTTAAGTATTTTTTACGTTTTTACCGCGATAAAAAAATTCGACGGATGACTATAGGAAGCTTGGCAATAGGACCCCAAAAGCTGTCAATTTGTCTGTGTAATTAAGTAAATTGGAGCAACATAGAGTAGGTAGACAGTATTAATTATTGCGAAATTTGATTTTATTTCGCAAAAACTTGCAAAATAATTGCTTAAGTTATAAAAATATAATTAATTATTGCATTATTTTTTTCCTATCCAGGGTGTTAGTAGTAAGTACATCGTAGGACAGAGTTTAAAAGCATGTTTTGCTTATGCATTGAAACAATTCTGCCTTTAAGAAGAACGTCCAAATAGTAAGAAAATAAAACACTACCTTCAACAAAATGTTCACTTAACTATGTTATGTAGTGGTTTTTGTAAAACAATGTAATTTTGAATTTGACTTACTTAGTTTTCGTTTCAATTTATGGTCATATAAGAACATGTCGTCAAAGTTGGTGTTAGCATAAGTAGAACGTGTATTCTTTTCTGATCTGCACCTTTATTCACAAACGAAAAACTAAAAAGTTTCCGTGTCGGATCCTTTCCGAATTCAAATGTCAAACATTCTTTCCAAACGGAATTTTCGAAAGCTTTTGTCATTTGTACATTGTGGAAACGTCAAAGTTTTCGATTCCGACGTTTGAAAGCTTTCGAAAACTCCATTCGGAAAGAATGTTTAACATGTGAATTCGGTGAGGATACGACACGATAACTTTTCCGACGTGAATGCCTCGTTGGTCTAGTGGTCAGCACGCTGGGTACTATCCACGAGGTCCTGGGTTCGAATCCCGGGTCAAGCCGAACAGTGTTGGGTTTTTCTGTCTTGAAATAACTCAGACACAGCTCCCTCAGGAAGTTGGTGGTGTTAACACCCCCGTGCCTCGGAAAGCACGTTAAGCCGTTGGTCCTGCGCCTGATCTCTCTACGGTCATGTCGGACTGCCGTCTCACCGAATTATGAGAGTGAAGGAACAGAGAGTGCACCTGTGTATTGCGCAGACACTTGTGCACTATAATATGTCCCGCGCAGTCGGCTCATCTCTATTGAGATTGGCCTCTGTAGTCGAAATTCGGCTAGGAGGACATTATTATTATTTTCCGAACTTTGTGAATAAGGGTGCTGAGATGTGTTCTTCCTAGCCTAGGTAGCAGCCTGTATAATTAAGATTGTAATTCGATTAAGATTTCTCCAAAAAAATTGTTAGGAGTTCCGTGTTATTGTTTTTCTATAGCCATTGGGGTTTTAGCGACCATTTCGTTACGTACAAGATATTGATTTAGATAATGTTATTTTGATATTGTTTTGTTACGTTATTGTGTAATGAGAAGGTTTGAAAATTATAAGTTAAGCGAGAAGTTTTTGAAAAAATCTCGATAAGCTAGATTTATAGTTATAAATCGGTACAGTAGATACCTACCATCAGTACAGTAATTGGTAAGAGCACTCGCCCGGATAGCGAAGGGACGTGGGTTCGATTCCCACCGGATGACACAGTCGATTAATTTTTGTAAGTGAAATTTGATTTAATTTCGTAAAAACTTGCAAAATAATTGCTTAAGTTATAAAAACGTAATCTGTCAATTTTCACTACTTATTAGTCTGAAATAAATAAATTTGGACTAGTAGTCTGAAATAAATAAATTTTATTTATTTATTTATTTCACAACCAAATTTCAACTTTATTTCAGAGGAAATACAATTCGATATCATTAGGGATATTTTGGCAGATTTGGGTAGATCGATTGGCTTCACACGTACTCTTATGTACATATTTTTGTAGTTAGGTCTCTGTCTCTAGTTAATATCGTATCCAATACAAATTGTTAAGTAGATACTATTTGTAAATTGTACTAAGCCTGGAGATCACCAACAAAAAATTAAATGTGTAATTTTTAATCAACCAGTAGCATTATTTGACATATTTTTTGCCGGGTAACCGGGTGTTTATAAATTGGTGAAGTCAGGTTTTAGTATCTTTATAAAGTTTTGTCATTATTTTGTGGTTTTACTACTTAGATAAATAATAACAAAGGCTTACCTAGGTAGGTAGGTTGTTATCTGAGATTTTTGTATGTGATTGCTATTACTTGTTGTCAATTAGTATTAACTTTAATGTTAAACTGCGGTAAATTATTGTTTTTAAGTGATAAGCATTCACTATGCAATCTAAATATATAATTGCACTTGAAAAAATTACCACCAGAGGCGGGAATCGGACCCGCGTTCCTCGCATACCGGGCGATTGCCTAACCTCTCGGCCACCCTGGTGTTGGCAGAGCCTGCCGAAATTTTTAAGTGCTTCTTAACGCTGTAATGCCGCGTTGCTTTCATCAATATTATTGGGATTACACCCTCAACACTCGAAAGAAATACTTTTGCAAGTATTTAACAATCGAAAGATGAAGCTTGCAATAATATTGATGAAAGCAACGCGGCATTACAGCGTTAAGAAGCACTTGAAAATTTCGACAGGCTCTGCTAACACCAGGGTGGCCGAGAGGTTAGGCAATCGCCCGGTATGCGAGGAACGCGGGTTCGATTCCCGCCTCTGGTGGTAATTTTTTCAAGTGCAATTATATATTTAGATTGCATAGTGAATGCTTATCACTTAAAAACAATAATTTATCGTATTTTGCAAGCTTCATCTTTCGATTGTTGAATACTTGCAAAAGTATTTCTTTCGAGTGTTGAGGGTGTAATCCCAATAATATTGATGAAAGCAACGCGGCATTACAGCGTTAAGAAGCACTTGAAAATTTCGACAGGCTCTGCCAACACCAGGGTGCCCGAGAGGTTAGGCAATCGCCCGGTATGCGAGGAACGCGGGTTCGATTCCCGCCTCTGGTGGTAATTTTTTCAAGTGCAATTATATATTTAGATTTTATAGTGAATGCTTATCACTTAAAAACAATAATTTATCGTATTTTGCAAGCTTCATCTTTCGATTGTTAAATACTTGCAAAAGGATTTCTTTCGAGTGTTGAGGGTGTTATCCCAATAATATTGATGAAAGCAACGCGGCATTACAGCGTTAAGAAGCACTTGAAAATTTCAACAGGCTCTGCCAACACCAGGGTGGCCGAGAGGTTAGGCAATCGCCCGGTATGCGAGGAACGCGGGTTCGATTCCCGCCTCTGGTGGTAATTTTTGTGGTAAGTGCAATTATATATTTAAACTGCGGCTTAGATGGCAGCTAAACGTATAATCTGTGTGATTTATTAATTAAAGAGTATGTTTTATACTTTTTTAAGTGACGCTGTTTCATATATTTCCAATCCCAATGTATTTTACTAAACTTTAGAAAAAATGGTTTTTGTAACGTGCCATATTTGTCTGTACAGAGTAAAATTTCAGTTAGGTGCCATATTTTAAAAATAAAATCTATGTAACAATTTTATTTAAAGAAACGACTGTACCGCAATTATTTTTAATAATAGCATTTTTCTAATAACATCTTACTTTAAAATATCCGAAAATAAAGTAAATAGAGAGACAACGCAACTTTCGCGCGCCATAATGACTATATTTTAATGTACCTACCTACTTATTGCGGACAGGAATAATCAAATGTAATACCTAAATCATTATCTTCGTATACAAGGTGTTATTGAAATAAAGCAAAACCTCTAAGAGGCCGATCCTGTTGCTTAAATACAACAACTTCTTCTATGGGACCAACATCGAAATCGCAAAATTTTTGTTTGCTTCCCCATACTAAACCATAACCAGCTGACAGCAGTTTTTATGGAGAACTTGTTTTTTTTTAAATTTCTATGTTGATCCCATAATAAAAGTGGTTGTATTTGAGCAGCAGAACCTGCTTGTAAGAGGTTTTGCGTTATTTCAATAACATCTTGTATACATATCGCATTTTCGTTTGCATTTAACTGATTTCGACGCGCTTCTGAAAATTTGGCACCTTATTGGAAACTTAAGTAACCCTGTAGTATAGCTGATATTCTGATTTAACTAACCTAAAACGATGTCAACCCTAACGCAGTTAGAAGAGCAAAGGTTACGAGAAGGAAAGAGATGCAGCGACTATATGCGGGGCTTAGCGCTGTGGCGAGCTGAATTGCGCTTTATTGCGTCGCAAAAAGAGTCGCTATTCATTAAAATGATATTGCGGAGTGATCCTTCTGTACATGTACTATTATTTACTCTGTGATTATAGTCCAAGACGTGCGGGGCGCGAGGAATCGCCAACTGTATAAAACCATTTTTATAAAGGTGCTAAAATTCGAAAAGTATTTCGAGATTTGGCTATGCTTAATACGTTAAAAATATTTCAATATTTTTTTTTTACGCTATAATTTCAGAGATATTTGAAAAAAAAACACTGAAAGGTACTATGATACTGGCATTATAGGGGTATATGCCTTTGCCTGGTTGTCTGGCCTAACGTAAAAAAAATTACCATACATTCAAGCCAGCTGTCAATATGACATTGACATTTGACACTGACACTATGATGAGTGAGTGAGAAGAGAGATAATGGTAGTGTTATTCCATAGAAGTATCAGTTCGATAGGACGTCCATCTAGTTATCGATAGTTTCAGTACAGTAATTATAGGATTGCTAAAAATACATGCATTATCTGATGATATTCTTTAATTATATTATTAATGTTTTTGGTTTTGATGTCATGGCTTTAGAATCCATAAAAAATTAAGTAAGGAAAATTGCAAGTGCTACGTAAGCTTTTGTTAACAAGATTGTGTTTGTATAAAAATACTCACTAAGATTATTCGTCTGCTTCTTTACTTAAACTTGTGTATTTTAAAAATACGTGCTTACTATCGAAATCGATATCTTACTGCTACCAAATACAACCCTATAGACGTCAGTTATTTTTTTAATTTTTAAAATATGGCAAAGGCGTGAAATCGCACATCCTTACTCTTGTACTTACGCTCTTTTGGAATGAAGAGTTTTTAATAAATTTAATTAAGTGGAAATAATGAAAATAAATGAAAATTGTCAACCGGCGCATCGTGCGCATGGACTTGTCGGACTATAATGGATCTATTTAATCTGTACTCACCTGGGCTAGGCATCTCGCACATATTCGTGAAAAACAGAAAGCATGAGTTTTCAAAATCCTTATACTCCCAGTTTCCATTTATTTCTCTCGCTGTACAAATGTTACTTTGATTCCCTGTACATATAGCATTTGTTTTATTACACAAATCTTGCACGTGTTTATACTCCAAATGGGAATATTTATTTTCTTCGACCACTTTTGATACTCTGACACATTGGAAATTTGGTAAAAATAAAATTAAACAAATTGATTGCAGAACTAAGACCACAAGTTTCGACATTTCGCTCGATTAAACTGATAGTAATAATTGATTGACAGCAAGAATGATTATTGCACTTAAATTAAATGATTTATGGCTCCAAACAAGCGATTTAATGACTGGCAATAAATACAGGATTGGTCATAAAAATAAATGATTACGGTACACAGAAAAAGCTTAACCAAGGATGGCGCACTTCGCAATGACAGAATAAGTACTAGTACTCCATACAGAAGTTTGACTTTACAATCAAATTCAAAGAAATATCTAAGTACTCAATGTCGTCAAAGGTATGGTGTAATTTAGTTCGTCCCAGAGTCAAGCACATTTTTGTTTAGACACCTATAAAAATCCATTGCAAGATATTTCTTTCTTATAACTCTGGAATATGATTCACAATACACTAAACCTATTCAGCGCCGTACTATCATGCGACGCGATAGGGTTGACTGCTACAAGAAGCTACTTACGCCATCTAATTCATGCTCGTCCAGCCAGCAACGTAGTGCCGCGTGCCGCCGGTGATAAAAACGTCCAAGCGTGTCGCTGCTCGCTCGCGACACCCAAGTCCACCCAAGCTAATCAAGCACACCACGGTGGTTCGCCGCGCGTAACGTAAATACGCTTTTGCTACCTACGCGGGGAGTTACACAGGCCTGGTATAGGTCAATCCGTGCGCGTCTCGCACGTACTACTTACGGTCCCCGTTCTCGTCTACCCCGCAGCGCCCCAGACGAGGACTCAGTAGGGAGGTCGGACTATAGGTTCATAATGTAAGTTCATCTTAGTAATTTTTAAAATTAAAACAAAAAATACCATAAAATATGTCCACTTTATTTTACATCGTACAAAATATATTAACAGTAAATATTGATAAATTACTTCATTTAGATATGGCATCAACAACAATACACATAATATGCTCGATTATTTAGAAACAGTACAAATCGTACGAGAATAGCTTTCTTTGGCGTAAGTATAAAACAGAAAAAAGTCTGTATTAGTTATCATGTTTCAAACCAAGAGAAAAACTATGAAATATCAACAAAAAACATGTTAGTGCATACAAATTGTAGTTTACTGATTGGTTAGTATGGGGATTACATTTTTTTACCCATACGGGTAAGATAGAAACGGTATATGAATTTATCAAAAGGAACACATTGAGATTAATTTTGAATTTATGACAATGCATAAAAACACAGCATGCATTTTCTTAACAATTCATCCAACTTTTCAATTTAATTAATGGAATCAGGCGTTACTTTGCGGAAATCCATTATTAGATGGGAGAAATAGAATAAAATTATTTTGCTTTAAATTTCCGCTAAGAGACGCTAGCGCAGGCACCAAAACAGTCGTCCGTGCTTAGCCGAGGCGACAACATCTCCTGAGGATGCCTCGTGGAGTGGCGAAACGCGTCGAAGTTTTTTGCACGTTGGTGTTGGTAACTAACAACTGCATTAGCTGTAGTGCATGCGTATTGAGGGAGGGAGGGCGGTGCATTCTGCATTTGCCTGAACAAATACTCAACGCGGTTGCGGTTGGTGTGGTTTTGGTGCCTGCGCTAGCGGCTCTTAGCGAAAATTTAAAGCAAAATAATTTTATTTTATTTTCCCCAACCAACTTTTTCATTATTGATTGTAACTAGTGGAATAGTAGGAATGCATAAAGGCATTGTTAATAAAAAAAACACGAACAAATTAGCACGTCAAATATATTTACAAATTAAAATATAAATAAATAGAATGCAGTTGTAATTACCACTTTTAGATACACACACAGCCAATATTTTCACCTGTTGAAAGAACTAAATTAGTTTTTAAAAATCGGCTACATTTTTCGAAATCATTAGGACACATATTTAACCTCTCTTTATAATCTTAGTGTATTGAAGTTTGTATTTTTATTATTTCCCTCCGGAAATCGTATTTATTAGTTACCTCCCAAAAAATAATTTCATTGTATGTAACCTAATTGTTGTAATTTTAAAACAATCTCATTACATATTGCGTCATAATATTGCAGGGGTCATTTCATTGGACTAAGATGTAGTACCTTTGTGGTACTATTATTGTACCTCATTTGGCTTTTCTACCCAATGGTGGGGTGACAAGCTTTTATACCTTAATTAGATTGTTGTGTACTTTGGGTAACCTTTTACCCCTAAAGTAACTCAAGTAGGGTACAAATATGTCGGAGTTGGATAATTTTTTTTTCAATTCACATTGAACCCAATCTCGGGTACATCTGTACCACATCCGAGTACTATACTCTATTAAGGCACTTTGTACCACATCTCGGATTCATTTGTACCACATTTCGGATTCATTTGTACCACATCTCGGATTCATTTGTACCACATCTCGGCCACATTTGTACCTCATCAACAAAAAAAACTAAATCTTACTGCTCGGCAGCAGCCTGCCCGCTTCTCTGACTCCGCTGTCTACAGCGCCGTGCACAGTCGAGAAGTGTGTAGTGTCAGTTGCCTCTCCCGCGAATAGAACCCGGGGCCTACCAGACGAGTCGACGAGCGGCTCGGCCAAGTCGGACCGGGCGGTCGGATGTGACGGTGACGAGAGATTGTCGTACGTGTAGCTACCCCGGGTGTAAGGGTTTGAGTACCAGGTTGATCTGAAAATGTTTAGAAAATTAGTCGAGGTCCAAATCTTGTTTTTGTGATTAATGATTTCAGGTCGATGATTCGGAAACGAATATTAATCGATATGAAAAATCTACGATTATAGGAACGTAGGTCGACTAAACATGTATTCAAGTGTGCATTTTTAATGTGTTTATTTTTCTACTAGCTGTGCCCCGCGACTTCACTCGCGCCAAAAGTCGGATTTTCCACACAAACTTTCACCTCCCTGATGATTTTATATCGCGACAAAAAGTAGCCTATGTCCTTCCCAAGGTCTCAAACTATCTTTGTACCAAATTTCATTTGAATCGGTCCAGTAGTTTCGAAGCCTATTCGATACAAACAAACAATCAAATATTCCTTCTTTATAATATTAGTGTAGATCAATCATACAATATACTGATCTACATCTAAGGTTAAATTACATAATGGTTTAGTATGCGGCGTTGGGTTACCGGCGAAATGACAGTAATAGATATTATAGACAGATATTATAATACACTAAGGGCTCTTTCAATTTATGCGTTTCTTGACGGCCGGCTGCGGTGCGGAAGCGGTGCGTTTATCGTTCCGCATACGGACGTGCGGACAGTGCGGCGTCGGTACCGAAATTTCGGTACCGACGCCGCCGGAATTATATCACCGGAATTATAACAATTCTTAACATTTACAAGAAATTATCTCAATCAGACTTTACGTTTACAAAAGTTACTTCGTTCGGAAGATATCGACTAGTGCGGAAAAATATCGATAAACAAATGTCGATAGTGGAAACGAGTGTACATGATTTATAATCATTTAAGTGCTGAATGTTAAAAAGTATGAAATTGTTTATATTTCACTCAAATTTATAAAATATTTCTGGGGACACCAGGTTTTGTATTATTTAAGATTAGATTTTATTAGTATCAGTTTTCATGTGTGCCATAATTAAGTGATAAATTATGAGTGTCATTACTTTTTCATACTTAAGTATTAGTACATTCTCTATTGAATAGAACGGAGCGCGGCATACATGCACTCACGACTAGCCAAGAGAATTAAAAGATAACTGTAGGACAAAACCAAACAAAACAAAAGCATCAGTGATCATTTATTTAAATATTTTAATCTGAATCTGATAATGACATTAGGGTTTGTGTTACGAACTCGGAATCTAAACTGCAGCTGCTGTCGCCTACGTTTATCAAAAACGGCTCATCTACAATGCTGTCGTATCGCACGTCTCGATCCCAATAATCAAAACAAAGTTTTAAAGCATTATATTGGCAGTGGTAGGGCGGTAGCCAAATCACTGCGTGACCTTTGGATTTTGCCATTTCATCCAATAAATATGTCCGCTTTGTTTGCTGTTTCTGCAGGATCAACAGTCTGACCAATTCATTTTTGAACATTTGAATGTTAGCTGCCACACCATTGCGTTGCAACCACTCTAGGATTTACCCTTTATTATTGTTGCTGGTAGTGCAAACATACAGTCAAATTGATAACCTCCTCCTTTTTTGAAGTCGGTTAATAAAAAAAAAACATACGGTCGAATTGATAACCTCCTCTTTTTTTGAAGTCGGTTAAAAAAGGCATCGACACGACCCATCACTAACATGAACTGTCATAGGGATCAAGGTTCGCCGGGCCGGGTATAATCTCACCTGTCATTGTAGAGAGTTCGCTAATGACAGATATCAGAGGGCTTAGTGCGAGTTTTTTCATGCTTCACCTTCGCCTGCGTGACGGAAAATTGTATGGAAATTTGGTCATCGCCCCTAGTAGCGGCACAGAATAAGTACTAGTACTCCGTACAGAAGTATTACTTTGCAATGAAATTCAAAGAAATATCTACTCAATGTTGTTAACGATATGGTGTAATTCAGTTCGCCTCTGACGCAAGCACATTTTCGTGTAGACCAGAACAGAAATACATTGCAAGATAATTTGATTCTTATAACTCTGGAATATGATTCATAGTACACTAAACCTATTCAGTGACGTACTATCACGCAACGCGATAGGGTTGACTGCCACAAGAAGCTACTTACGCCATCTAGCGCATCTTTCTAGGACTTTATTCACGCTCGTCCAACCAGCAACCTAGTGCCCGCCGGTGAATAAAACGCGGGAGCGTGTCGCTGCCGGCTAGCGACACCCAACTTGTTTAGTCCCTTACATAAGGGTCGCCGCGCGTAGGTACGTTTTTGCTACCGACGCGGGAAGATACACAGGCCTGGTAGCGGCATGCTTGCGAAACCTGTTTATTTCTATGACACTCAGTCGATCGTCGGTCGATCGATCGAGCGCGTGTGAGTAACAAATGAAAACTCGCACTAGGCCCTCAGAACGAGACAACATTCCTACTCCCTATATACTGTCAAAAAACGCGCCAAATTCAATAATTTTCCATTACAGTCACCCTGAATACTCACCTCAGCATACTAATAGGCTCCGGTATAGTCACGTTGGCTCCCATGAACCGTCTCAGCAATTCCATGGTTTTCCTCTTCACAACATCCTCTGGAAGAGTTTCTACCTACGAATAAAAATATTTTTATTAAAGTCTGCGCTCATATTACTGTACCACACCATGAACGTAGCTAGCGATGGGCGATTATTACTAAATTAATCGAATTAATCGAATGATCTCTGTAATCGAATGTATTCGATAAGCAACCGCAGTCATTCGATTATGCGGCGAGCAATATCGGAGCACGCGGTGCGCAAGCCATACTACTAACGAATGAATCGTCATTCGTCGCGTCGATTAATCATTCGTTCTCTGCCTGTCCTGTCGCGGCAATTCAATCGAATGCATCGGAGGGCCGAGTATAGATTATCATTCGATTGTCGATTATTATTTTTCCCAAATTACTAAATCGACATTCGATAGTTCAAATGGTCGATTGTCGATTCATTCGATTATTGTTTTTCGAACAATCGCCCATCGCTAAACGTAGCACTGTGAGCCCGCACATTGAGAAACACAAAGGCGCACAAAAAAAATCCTATATGATGGTTAATAATTTTGAATTGATCTTTATTTAAATAGATAGGCGATAGCGTTACCTTTCAAATGAATAATTTATTTTCGTAACTTTTAGGGCTTCCAGATCCACAGTAATATATATTTTTTAATAATTAAAATGGCTGCCATTACATGATAGAACTCACGATGGGGGTTTTTGCAAATAACATTTGATAAACTAATAGCCCATAAATTATCGCTAGTCCAAACTCGGACGCACTGTATATAATACTAGCAGTTCCCCGCGACCTTGCCCGCGCCAAAAGTCGGATTTTTCATACAAATTTTCATCCCCCATTTCACCCCCCTGATGATTTTATATCGCGACAAAAAGTAGCCTATGTCCTTCCCAGTGTCTCAAACTAGCTCGGTGCCAAATTTCATTTGATTCGGTGCAGTAGTTTCGGAGCCTGTTCGATGCAAATAAACAAACAAACAAATCTTTCCTCTTTATAATATTAGTATAGATATTTCTATAGCCCGACAGCCTGAGTCCTCGCCTACAAAAATGACTACCCTCGATGATAGATTCGCATTCATTTTCAATGGCTTCGTTCTTTCCCCGGCGCTGTACAGGCGAAGACTCAGGCGGTCGGACTAGTTAATTTAAAAAAAAAACCTAACTTTTTGTACAAAACCAATATTATCGAATGGAACTTAAAAAAAGTTAGTAATTGCTATCAAAAATGTATGTAGAATTTTCGCCCCTCATGCATGATTAAGACAATCATGTACTTACATGCATTCATGATAATGGCGGTGATTTATCAATACTTCAAACAAAAGCAGACACTATTGTCCGATATGTTCGTGCGTGTCATTCCAGCGGTCACCAGAGGTGCGGGGGGCGAGGCATGCTAGATGTCAGCAGGGTGGTGTTGCGGGGAAGGAAATACCATAGGCAATATTGCAGTTAAAGTAGATTGAAACTTTGGCATATCGACGCCCGCCGCCATTTTGTTTTTGAAAAAAAAAGGAAGGCGAAAAGCGGAGGTCAATATGCCAACTTCTAAACAAAAGTTTCAAACCCCTTACACGTCACGTGACGGCACTCATAGTCTCTACCGGCGCATCTCGCTCGCACTTACCAACTTCGCGTTTTCACCATTTGTCCATAGAGTAATAGCCTTATTGCAGCCCATCGGCGAACTCGCGCCGAATATCTTTGTCGTCCAGTCACCTACTGATTTTTTATCTTCCGTTCTCCATATAAAAGCGTAAAAGGTATTCGTTTTTGGCCACCAAGCGTAAGGATACAGAAGTACAATTTTGTCGACAACCCCAAGTGAAATGGATTCAATGAGTGACACTTTTTTGGGGGGCAGTCGCGGCGAGAAGAGGGTGCCATGTCTGAAATTAAGCGAGTTGTTTAACAAGGTGTGATACTGGGCTTGGCTCACTCTGCAGTTTAGGTAAGAAGCTACAAGTATATGCGACCGCCCTACCGATCGCACGTTACCTCGACGAATCACGTGCGGTCGATCCTACACGGGTACGCGGTAAGGTTACGCGATAGAAAGAGAGGTAAATAGCTAATACCCGTTTAGTTCAAGTTGACCGCCCGTCCCGCTTCCCCATACCGCGCCCCGCCAGTTCGGTTAGCAAAATCAACTGTCCGTAGGTCTTATAAATCTATTATGTGTTTGTGACATAAAACTCAATTTTATTTGATATGCACTTTCTAAATTTAGATTAGAAGAGGATTTTTATTAGGAAACAAAAATATAGATGTGTACCTACTGCATTTTTCTGATAAGAGCTTGTTTGACTGTATGAGTATGATGTTGAGGTACGTAATCCGTAATCATGGTTCATCCGTATTCGACTTTTAAAATCCGTATAGATACAGATAAATCCGTATTTATTATGGCAACGCTGTTTCAGCTAACCGTACCGTACAGAGCGGGTCTGCGTTGAGGTGCGGTATGGGGAAGTGGGAAGGGAGGTAACGGTAACCCAACTTGAAATGAACGGCTTGGTACTTGTTTATTATGTACCGTACATTTCAACTACGAAATCAGCTTTTATTATTCCGTGTGTGTACTTTATTCTGTGGTTATGTTATGGTTTGGACATATTTACCCGACTGCGGGAGGAGGGTTATGTTTTCCGAGAGTATGTATGTATGTATAATTGTTTGGCACGCCCTACAGCCCAAACGGCTGGACAGTTTTTGACATATGAGGTGTCATTGAGTTTTTCAAAATTGTGAGAGTGACATAGGTTATATACCTACATTTAAAAAATGGGGCCTGCAAATGGAAATAAAGGGGGGAGGGGGATCGATTTTTTTCTTATCACAGCAATATGGGTATCAAATGAAAGCCAGTAAAAAGACCTTCTCAAAAATATAATAACTTTTGCATTCGGGTGTTTTATTATTATGAAAATTAACAACAAAGTGTAATTGCACAACTATTATCATGTACTGACACATTCAGTGACGTTGTTACAAGATTTGGTTGATAATTAAAATACATTTTCCAAATGTTTCTGACCTAGTTTTACCGGTAAGCAGATGCAAGGGTTAGAAAATTCAAGGAAAGGCAGCCAAAAGGAATTATTTCTCAGGCATATGGTTTAAGGTAAGCCTATTTATAAAGTTCAAGATTACTTTAAAATCGTTTTCTCGCCGCTACTACCGTGTTGGGTCAAAAATAACACCATGAGATGGGATTATGATGACATGAAATACTTATAATATAACTGAAGTGAATGAACAGCGTGCAAGTAACATAACTTAGAATGGAAATAGAGCGATAATTTTCAAAATGCATCTGGCTCTCAAACTTTGGTCGAGTATACCCCACTATACACGATGTGCAGTAAATAGTGACAATCTTTTTAGTAAAGATTCGTCACAACATGGCTTACTTCAAGCCAAAAAATTCAAGCTAGTGTTGACTTTCACTTTAAAAAAGGGGTTAATGTGCACGATGAAATGAATGTGACTAATGTAAAGTAATTAGCTAAAGTATTATCCTTTACTGGAAACCTATTGAATGCCAGTAAATCCCAGAAATAACATTCATATTTTATTAATATCCCATATATTTTCTCAATTCAAAAATATTACTAACCAATCTGCCGACTTCTCCACTAGTCCAAATTGTTAGTGCGTTTTCACACCCCTTAGGGTTGCTAACAGCCACGAGCCTCAGACTCCATATGTCTTCACTTATCTGCTGTTTATCTTCCGGTTTCCATAGAAACCCATAGAACGAGTGGTCTTTAGGCCACCATTGGGCAGGGAATAAGAGAATTATCTTGCCTAAGAGTCCCATAGTGATGTGGGTTATAGCGTCAACTTTCGTTTGGGGAAGAGGCGGCGAGAATAGGTTCGAGTGTCTGAAAGGGATAGAAGATGCTAAGGGCTTCACACAAAGAGCGCGTGGCATAATTAACTATTTGTTGGATAGTATCTCAGACACAATAAATAAATAAATTTTATTGTTTTCGCTCCTATAGACGTTCAATATCCCTCAATGCGTTAATATTGTTTTTACCAGCAAGTTTTCTGTCTGACGAAGTCTCTAGGAGTAAGTTGCTTGATGAAGAATGGAAAGAGTTTGAAGTAAGCAAAAAACTAAGTTTTTGCGAAATTTAGTACCACCTTGCATAACTAAATTTTAAGAAGCTCACCCAATAATTTATTTATCCTTACCTCTCCTTCAACACACCCACAGACAATGTGACTATGACATTATCGGCTGTGTACTCAGCGCCATCTTTGCATTGCACTACAACTTTTGCGTTCGGGTCCTGAGGCCACGTAATGTGTGTGACCTCAGTGTTAAGTTTTATCGTGAGTGTGGGCAGACCGGGGCCGTTTTTGTAGGTGTTCTGAGAAAATAATAGAAGGTAGTAAGAAAAATGGTGTCTAGGTTAAGGTTTTATTGAACCAACTAGTGGTTGCCAGCAACTTTGTCTGCGTGGACTTGATACAAAATAATTCAGTCTCGTTTCTGCACTGAACTATACATGCTCAAAATATAGTATGCGCATCATAATTACTTAAGTAGTTTTAGAGTCCATAAGGACATACGGTCAGACAAAAATACTAAACCTTCATTTTTGTACTCTATTGACATAAACTAATGCAAGGGGATGGTTTTTTTTTCAAATCAATATACATTATTCGGCCTTTTACAGTTTCAGTGTAAACTAGGGATAAAATAAAACTTACCAACAAGATTTCAAACAGCGTCTTGTACCCATTCTTATGCCAACTAATATGCTGGTGGCCCCCCAACTCCTGATATTTGCTCTCAGTAGTGATATCATTCCAAGTGTCAGTTGCTTCGTAGTTGTCTATCATCAGGTCCAAAAAAGCTAGCAGTTCAGTTATGAAGCCTTCATCGTTGAGAAGAGACGGGTGTTTCTCTCTTATGTATGTCATTAGTCTGTGGAAACGGTTTTAATACAATGGGTGCCGGTTTCTACTTTTGTCAACCGACTCCAAGAAAGGACATTCTTAATTTGAGTGCATGTCGTTTTTTCTTTAACACAAAAAGCCAAATGTATAATTTTTACAAACAAATTAACCGCCTCCTAAAAAGACATAACCAAATAACTTTTACAAAGAGTAATGATGGAAAAATTTCGGCAAAGTCAAAGTCTGGGCAGTCAGTATCCTCGTCAAGTTGGCATATTTGGCTCGGCGAAGTGGCACCGACTCTAAAAAAACTTTATTATAAACATTGGGCATGGATGGACGATTCCCGGCGGTCATGCTCCAAAACTAATTATAACTTTATCCTTCTCTTTCTTTGAGTGCTTATTAACTACAAATATATAGTAGTAGTAAACTGAACAGCTTCCTAGACTCACCACACCCATTGAAGACTTACACAACTACACTTACTTTTTAGTGATATGTTGTCCTAAAGGCTCAGGTTTCGGTGGTGGATCATCTACCACTTGAAGAGCGTATTCCAGCAGTTCGTTAAATAGCTGTTTGTCAGCGAGTGACCCATTCGACATGAACACCTCCATAGATATGTCTTGCTCGATTACCGTCACGTTGTTCCGAATGGCTATGTCGTAGACGGAACTGGGGCGGGTGCCATGAATCCTAAAATAAGTCGTTGGATATTGTGATCGTCCCACGTCAATGATCCAAGGTAATTGGTTGGTTTAAGAATTGAAGCAGAAGCCAGACATGTTTAAACGACCAAGTAACAGTCACCCATATGATGTTGGCATGGTAAAAACAGAGCGTCGGATAAGTTACAGACTTTTACTTTATTGTGACGTAGCAATATTAAAAAGATTTTGAGAAATTATCATTCCGTAGGTACTTTTATTATTCTGTGGTCAGAGGAGGGTTACCTAGTAAATGGGCATAAGATAGAATACAATTGTTAAAGGCACTAAGAAACTTGCATTCTATGGAAATCCTAAGTACAAAGGTTTGTGCCCACTACACCGTCCACCGTCTTGATTTTGATTTTGATCTCACCCTTAAGAATTAAAATCCAATCAGAGTTTAAGCAGGCGTGTGTGACGTACGTAAATGACGTATTGACGAACCGGTGTTTGGTCAACACGAACATTAAGCTTATACACTATGAACTTTAACTCGTCTTATCAAAATGTATTCTTTTCCGTGTATGACACGGTCATAGTATGATTATTGTGTAGTAAGCACAGAACTTGAAGGTACGTCAAAGTTATTCCATTATCCTAGTCGTCATAGCACAAGCATACGCTTAGTTTGGGGCTAGGTAATTGGTTTGATTGTTGGAACTGTTTTTTTGACAAAAATTATTTCTATAAAAGATAGAAAATATAATTTATAAAATTAAATAATAATAAATATAGCCCATTTGGGGCCAAAACATATTTTTTTCTATTTGGCTAACACGCATGATGCAAGGGACACACAACGCCATCTTTTTTATTGGTAATTTGAAAGAAAGAAAGAAAGAAAATACATTTATTAATGAATGGACATCACATAACACACGAAAACAAACAACATACGGGCACGGTTATAAAACAAGAAACACAACAAAATTACAAAATTTATTAGCTTTACCTATGCTTGTTGTTACAGGGAACAATTAAGTTAAAAAAAACAACTTACCATTCGGCTCCAAGCTCAACAACTCCATCTCCAAACGGCACTGTGTTGACCCTTCCTCCAATCCTGTTCTGGGCTTCAAGAGCCAATACTTTTTTCCCGGCCTTTGCTAGCGTGGAAGCGGCTGCCGTCCCGGATGCTCCCAGGCCTATCACTATCGTATCGTACGACACCATAGCAGGGCTGAAACAAAAAAGTATTATTTTCTTTCAAAAAAGTCTTTATTTTTATTTATTTTATTTTATTAGGAAAACACTACAGTATCAAAAGCTTAATTAATTGCGAACTACAAAAATAATAACCATTTACGTGTTTCCACACATAAATAGCTATGGCTTGTTCAAAAGATAAACAGTAAATCCTGAATAAATAAACAACAGTCGATTTTTTTGGATTCAAATGGAATTGAGCTAAAGTTAAACCGAATAGAAACTAACAGTTTAAAAAAAAAAAGAAACTAACAGTCAGTCAGTGCACATCAAACCAGTGCTGAGATAAACGCCTTTTAATACTATTTATGCTTGAATAAAATAAGTCTATTTCGGAATCGCCAGCCAATATATTGAACGCATTAGCAGATCGAATGAAGTAAGAATTATGCCTGTACTTAGTATAACTATGTGAAACGAAAAGAAGCGCAGTTCTTCTCAAGGTCTTATTCGGAACTCTCAGATGTATTAGTGAAAGTAGATGCGGGGAATCAATTTTTGACTGACTTTAATGAAAGAAAGCCTATGATTTAAAAAATATTGGGCATTATCGAGTCCTGTTTTTTGGTCAGTTATAAATTTATCGGAGAAGCGTAGGGGTAAATACACCTAAAGTTTGAGAGCCTATGGATAGATTTAGACCCAGTTAACCTAAAAAAATTCTTAGCAAACTATACTATAAACAGAAGCTAGCATCGAAGCCGACTCTTCTTGACCCGCAATGAGGCCAAACGATTCTGCCACTGGTACCATAATACGTATAGGTACCGTACAATTTATTAATAATTAAATTAAAAGGTGCCTCTGTGTGCATAAATAATTCACAGAAAAATACCAATAATTACCTATTTGATGAACCAAAAGCGAAGCACTGTAAATTAATTATTTTTTTTAATATTACGTAATACTGTGATGTAGATAGAAATGTTATAAAATTACAAAACAGTTGGCACAAGTTTCTTGAAATTTTCCATAACACCAGAATGTTCTATTGCAATTTAATTTGAGATTATTCTCTTGCAAATTCATGACACTGAAAAATATATGAGACACAATAACTGAAAATACTTTTACAAGAGGTTTGTTAAACTAAGTATTTCTTGATAAGAGGAACACGCTTTTTGACAACAGCTGTCAAAGTGCGAAGTAGGGATGCGCGAATTCGCAATACATATCGAGTCGATTGATGATAGCACTAAAATTAAGTTTTGACATCAGTATCACAAGATCGAGGTAAATAACATTTTTTATAATCGTCGTCGTGGTAAAACACTTTTAATAAGGCACTGATATCTGCATGCTAAACACAGCGTCGTATTTAGCGGTGGATGGAGGATGACCGCCCGACCGAGTTCGATCTCGCGATTAGAGTAGATATCTAAGATCTCGCGTGTCGTGACAAGAGAGTGGTGTAAATCGTTGCAAAAAGCACGTAAAGCGGTTGGTCCTGCGGGCGCCTGATCTCTTGGGTGATCTAAGTCAAGAAAAATAAAGTGCATTTTTGTATTGTACACTATATCTCTCTCGCAGCTCCCTCCCCCTTCGTCATATATTCAAGAGTTTTACATCCGGTAGTTTTATGGCGCTGGCCTGATACGGCGTAGATACGGGCAGTCTGTGCCTATCACTAAATAAAAAAAATTACTTGTTTCTTTCTTACGTTAAAAAAACAACTTTTATTTAATGCGTTTTATGGCAATTGTACATTTAGCTATTTTTTACATCCTATATATACTTTAGACTTACGTCCCAATTTTTGCTCCACTAACAATACCTCCAACCGCCAATATACACAGCCAAACCTCCATCTTTGACTTGGTGAACTATACTGAAGGAGACATCATTATCACCAATCACACAGAAATTAACCACAGCCCAAACAGACAAGACTGACAATTTCTATCAGCGACCCGCCCGGCCCCAACTTTGGATGGATGCAATTTAAGATTTAAATAATAATTTAAAAAAATAAAGCATAAAAAATAAGTGGCGTACACTTACGAATAATGCTCAGGCTGAGGAATAATGTTTACTAGAAAGTGGTTGATAAAATATTTTTATTTCTGTCAAATTATGACAGTCTAGTCAGGGTATGGTACTGATACCATATCAATGAGTAATTTGACTGAGTATTGGTTAATATTGATTTTTTTAAATAATGGTAAATTAGCAGGAGCAATAAGATATCAGCAGAAGTTAGCAGGTGAAGTAACTCTTTAACGCTTCGAGGATCATAAGACCGCAAGCGGGTGGGAGATATTGTCTGGAATCATGATTTTTGAAGGATTATGGTGCAAGTTCCAGGGCAAGCTTGCCCAATCGTAGACCTAATCTATGCTCTCGAGCTAAAGAGTTAGCCTATTACTTACAATATATATACACCTATATATATATATATATATATATATATATATATAAATATGACCTGTAAAAATGGCACGTCTCGCCAAAACCAGGATGTTCGGTAACGCTGGCAAAATGCTGGATACACCTCCCGTGGATGATTTTCAAAAATCCTTCTAGAATCTCAAGTCGAATAGCCTGTTTGTTCTATTTGTTCAGGGCAATTGATAAATTGGCCAGCATACCTCTCATCTACGACCTGACCTAGAGGCCAAATCACGGGGACTGATAAGGTACTCTGAAATACATTTGCCTCATTATGATACGAATTACTATCGGTTCCCTGTGAACAAACTGTCTATACAGGGTGGCACAAAAATGGCACGCCAGACTACTGGAAACAGCATAGACCTTTCAAATCCTATTTGAACATGACTAATAAAAGTATCATGGTTTCGGGGATAGGTATTAATCTTCTTCTTAGCGTGTCGATGGTAGACGACTTAAATTTGTTGTGCCCAGTAATTGGCGACACTGATAGCCCTGGCATTTGCACACATGAGGGTTTTCCAGAGAACTGAGGTTAGGGCACGCAGGGCAGGACAAAAGGTGAGCCATGTCCTGCGGGCTCTAGCCGCAGATGCAAGATAGGTCGGTTCCGTCGGAAAAGCCCCACCTGAGGATGTTGGTCTTACACCTACCCACCTGCGTTCGGAGTCGGTCGAGGGACTTCCACGTGGGCCATGGCAGTCTGTGTCCTGGTGGGGTATGTTCAGCAGGAGGTACGAAGGGGGCAGGCGGTAAGGGACCGTTTTCCCACAGGACACGTCTTGCAGTAGAGGGATCGCGGTCAAGAGGGGGAACGCACTTCATAAAGCTACGGCGACTCGGGGATCTTAAAAATACGGTACTGCCTTGACTAAAAAATATATTTATTCCCTTACTTATTTCATTTGGCATAACAACATTACGAGTTATGATTTTGATTTTTTAAATAGTAATGAGTGTACTTACGTATGATAAATAATTTGTTATTGTATTTGCATAATAATCTGTGAAAGTGGTATTATCTGCGGAACCATCACATTTTTACCAGTTTATCTGAAAGACAAGATTCACTATCCCCAGTGTTAGTCTGGCTGGTGTGCCATTTTAGGACAACCTATAAAAAACATAAAAAACGTTTACCGTTTTAAGTGTATAGAGGTAGCAGACAAACAGACACACTATAGAATTTATAATATTAGTATGTATTAATACTATCGGGAAGTAAGTAAGTATCAAACAAGTACGTAGCAAGTAAAAAATAAAACAATCTACCTCTATTTGAGTAAGATAAAAATTTATTTACAATTACATAATATTATCACTTACAGAGATACAGCATGATTTTTTATTTATTGAGCTAAAATCAGAAGCTTGGATTAAAGCACATAGTACTTGCCTACGCAACCAAAGTATTCTTAACAGATACAATTATATTCAATCTACGTTATTTATAGAATATACAATCAAGATACGGTTGGCAGAACGTCAGGTTACCCATTTGAACGAAGAAAACAGCTTTTATTACGTGGGGAATAGAAGCGGTCTCGAGGTTAAAGTAGGGTAGCCTGACGTGCGGCCGTGTGTACAGTTGTAATCCGCCCGTTCAATTAGCCTTGTGGCTTTTGGTTTTGTGTGTCGTTTGGATCTACAATTCTTTTCATTAAGGACCAATGGGACATCCCATGCAATCAAATGCATAAGTATATTTATTTCTCATACGACCCTTGGATACATATTTGGCAGAGAATTTGCACATAGTCCGCTACACAATCGATATAACTCAACACTATTTTAACAATGCGTTAGGCTGACGTAGATATAGGATGGCCCGCGCGCTGTCAATCTAACTCCGCGCAACTGTTCAGTCTGACGCTGAGATCCTAAGATGGCGGCACGCACGACACAGTCTAAAGTATACGGTCAATTTCGCTAAGTATAATATGTCTGACGCTGACCTTAATGGCGCGTCACGACCATCAGTCTGACGCTATAATTTCTTTGGCGTCACGGCCGTCAGTCTGACGCAGACCTAAATTGGAGCGTCACGACCGTCAGTCTGACACAATAAGATAGCTGGCGTCAACCCGTGAGTCTGACGCAAAATGGCGCGTCATGGCAGTCTGACGCAAACCTAATATGGCGCGTCGACAGTCTGAAGCAGAATTAAGATGGCGGCGCCCACGTCACGGCCTGCAATTTGCGGTTTATCTCGCTAAGGATTATCTTGCAGCGCGCTAATTGTGCCGGTCGTAGTTGGGGAGTGGGGTCACGCGTGCGATCTCCAGACGCGGGCGGGGAACGCTTGGCGCGGCGAAGGGCGCGTCTACGGCGGGCGACTGCTGTTGCTGGAAGGTTACACGACTTTAGGTTAATAATAATAATGTCCTCCTACCCGATTTTCGAAATTACGGCGGTCAATCTGAACAGAGATCAGTCACCATCTGCGTGAGTGTGATCACTTGATCAGCCAGCACAAGTGCACTCTCTGTTCTTGCACTCTCATAGTCCGGTGAAACGGCAATCCGACATGACCGGAGTGAGATCAGGCGCAGGACCAACGGCTTAACGTGCTTTCTGAGGCACGGGGGTGTTAACACCACCAACTTCCTGACTCCGGAGCTGTGTCTGAGTTATTTCAAGACAAAAAACCCAACACTTTCCCAACCCGGGATTCGAACCCGGGACCTCATGGATAGTACCCAGCGTGATGACCACTAGACGTTTGTCTAGTGGTCAACAGACAGTCATTTGTACAAGATATTTTAATGCCTATTATAAATTTTTAAATGATAATTAGCGTTGCCACTCGATAGTCGACTATTGATAGACTAAGGATAGTATCGATAGCTTGCGTTATAATATCGCTAAGCCTATCGATATTGTAAATAATTTTCGAGGTCAACTATCGATAGTCAAATATCGTCAAGTATCGATAGTGCTGCAACACTACTGATAAGCATTCACGTTGCAATATAAAGATTAGATAGATATTGCACTTGAAAAGACCACCTGAGACGGGAATGAACCCATTAATCGCATGCATGTTGAGGGCTTAATCTCAGTAACATTGATGAAAGCCAAGCGGCATTATATCATAAGTCACTGGTACATGGTGTCACGTGGCATTGAACCCGGTATCTCCCGCGCGAGAGACGAACTCGATAGCTATTACACCACCGGACGCTCTTGTTGAAATAATTTATTTATTTTTATTCCAAAAGAAAATTTTCTTATTATAATCAACTTACCACTTTCTTTCTCTTTTCCTTTGTAGTCGTAGTCCAGTGAGCGAGAGAGCGATCTCTTCTTGGGTGACTGAAATAAGAAAAAAAAAGTTGAAAAAAAAACTAGTCTGTGTTTATTCCTCTACTCCACAATTTAATCAGTGACAAAATTATTTTCAAAGACATTTCAATGACTTGAGGCATTATAGCCAGACGGTGAGGTGGGAATGATTTTAGGGTGCCGTACCCGAAGGGTAAATACGGGACCCTATTACCAAGCCTCTGCTGTATGTCTATATGTTGGCCCGTTTTTTTAAGTTCTAAAAACGGATGTAAACAAGATGAAATGTACGACATGTTTTACTATAAACATTAGTAGGTACTAGGGTCCCGTTTTTACTCTTAGTGCTTAATATTTTTGACAGGCTTAGGCCTCAGGCCCACTTGCGCACGTGCGATTAGCTATTTCGGACGATCCCTAAAAAGGCCCTGCTCATCTTAGGTCTTGACCTGCTAGGGGCCACTGGTTTTCATTGGGCTTACAGCAAGTTACAAACAGAAAAGGTTTAATTCCTTCGTTACTATGTGGCAAGCCTTAACTCTGATCTGCTACATCCTGGATCATGATCAGCGGACCCTGGGCACTCGCGTGCAAGTGAACAACCGGGATAACGTTAAGAAGACGATGATGGCAAGCCTTAACTCACCCTCCTCTTGATCTGCTTCTGGTAATGCTGCGCATCATAGAACTGGGTCCGCGATCGCTGCACGCGGCCAGTGCGTCGCTTCAGGTCCTCAGCAGCGGGCAGGCAGTCCGCCCCGCGGCGCGATGCGAAGAATGTGTGCCCGCATTTGCACGACTTCGACGCTACGGCCACCTGCACATTTATTTATAATTTTGACAAAGAATTATTCAGCTCTCCAAAACAAACACTAATGAAGACACAAAAAAAAGTATCAAGCAACTTACAATACACTTGCAAATAAATTGTAAAATATTTGCTAAAATGTGTTCACTAAAAAGCCGCCTCACTGAGGCAACACTGTCTTTGAAACACACAGAAACAGCTCTAAAGTCAACATATGGGTTACAGGGGTAACACCTGGCTACTGAGAGTATATCAGGCATCTCTCTCCAGCCAGGTGGGATTGCTTTCTCAACAAATAATGAGAGTGAAAGAATGGAGTGAAAAGAATATTGAGTGTGTGTGCATTGTGCATTCACCAGGGACCGGACCTGCTTACCCTTAAAGGGGTTTTTGATTGGGTATTTTTTAAACTTATTTCCACAAAACCCTAACAAAATCCTCATTCCAAAGGCTAACCAAATTAATAGTTAATTCAGGTAAACAGTTACCAAATCCAAAAACCGTATTGAGGCTTACCCAATCAATGTATTTTGAAAATCATTCAAGCAATTTAAACCTCTATGCTCCGTACTTTTCAGTTATTATTTCAAAACCGTTTATGTATGTAGTTATAAATTCGGATTTCAAAAGAAAAAAAGCAATAGAATTCACAGAAAAGAGATATAGACATTAATAAGGTAACCCTATCAGTGGTAAATGATTACGTAAATGAAATTATTGATACTCTATCTTTAGACTGGGTAACCTTTTAATAGGCTTTCCCTAACAATAGGCTTAATCAAAGAAACAGGTTTTCCGGTCCCTGGCATACACTTGTGCACTATGTTTCCTGCATACCTGGTTGATTAGAAGGGACAAATTTTAGGCCACCTGATTCAACACAATAATTTCATTAAAATGTTAATAGAAGGAAGGAATAGAAGGAAAAAGGAAGCAAGGAAGACCAAGAACAAGCTACATGCAGCAAATAAAAGAAAAGATAAATGTCGGGTCACATCAGGAGGTCAAGAGAAGGACGGAAAACAGAGATGAATGGAAAAAAACTCCACCAACAAGAGCCTAGCTCTTAAATTGGATGATGATGACCTGGTTGATATCTGTTGGCATCCATAGAATAAATTCTGTAGTCGAATACAAATAAACTCAATGATTTGTACTGTCTGTCTGTCTGTCAGTATTCTGGATAATGATGGATTACACTCTGAATGTATCTAAAAACATGGTAACTTCTTATCAGACCTGAACTCCAAGGTCTAACGGTCTGATTTTACTTGATACTTATGTACCTACGTAGCTTTTTCTTTGGAAAATAAGTATATATGTATGTAACAAACCTGCATTTCACATTTAGGGCAACTTTTCGCAATCATCTTGTTTTTACCCATTTTGTTTGTTGATACAATTAGCTGGTCATCTTTAAAATTAACACGACTGTAAGAGATTTTGTCTTGACAGTTTTAATCCAATAGCATGTACGGGTTTTCCAAATTTCTAAGAAATCTTATTTTTTTTTGTGGAATTTGTAGATCAAAATTTTGACAAAGAGCAAAATGCAATTTTTTTGTCGTGATTTTTTGACAGCTCAGACAAGTAGTGTGAGGTATGCTTATCGAATTTATCGATGATTAGCAATTGATTGATCAATTGGTGCGAAGCGATTGTGAAATGTTGATTTGGTTATTTATGCAAATGAAAAATAATCGCTATAAATTATAAATATGTAAAGCTATTTTTTAAATTTGTTAAATCACGAAACATGGCAATTTTCACGAATCTAAGGCCCTTTTACTGGTGACAATTTCATTTATTATTTCTTTTATTTATTTATTTATTCTTTATTGCACAAACAAAGAAGTACAAATGGCGGACTTAATGCCTTAAGGCATTCTCTACCAGTCAACCATTGGGCGAGGCAGAAATAGTCGCGGCGGCGTAAAAAGAACAACACAATTCATTGGGCGTAAAAAGAACAACACAATTCATTGTATGATTTATTTTAATTTTATCAAGTTTTTTTTATTCCCGACGCAAAAAGAGGGAAGGGTGTAATACAACTTTGACGTGTTTGTGTATCTGGCTGCACTTTATAGCTCCTACACAGTGCAGCGTCCTAAACGAACGAATGGACTGATTTGGATGCGGTTTATTTAAAAGAAGGTTTTCTAGCGGTGGTGTTTTATCAAAATATGTTCAGCCATTTCAAAGTCTAAACGAGAATGTGCTTGACTCTGAGTGAACTAAATTGCACCATATCGTTGACGACATTGAGTATATATTTCATCAAATTTCATTGCAAAGTCAAACTTCTGTACGGAATAATAGAACTTATTCTGTGACTATAGTAACAAACAACGTTGCTAAACTGGCGAGGAGAGATTTCCTCTGTAACCGTAATTATATGAGTATCTGACGACCGTCTTGGTGTAGTGGTTCGCGCTTCGGACTACAGAACCAGAGGTGGCGGGTTCAAATGCTGCAAGGGGCAAATGTTTGTGTGATGAGCACGAGTATTTGTACTTGAGTCATGGATGTATTAACGTATTAAGCATGTCTATCCGTTATCCTAGTCGCCATAGCACAAGCTCGCACTTAGTTTGGGGCTAGGTGATAGGTGTGTTTGTTGAAACAATTTATTATTATTATTATTATTGAGCGACCGCCGTGGTCACTCGACCCTTCGCACACCGGTTTTTAAGGTGTCGCCATCTTCTGAGGTGCGGGTTCGAACCGCGGCCCGACCGCGGTTAGTCAATAAATAGAAATCACTATTTTTCTGTATTTAACTTTTAATCAACATTTTCTATAGTCCGTGCCATTTAACGGTGCATAAAAAGTCATTGACCTGTCACCCCTACAGACCGTCACCCGTGTACCACTGCACGCCAGTATGCGAACGGCGGCGGCGACCCTAACAATAAGCCGTAGCGATACGAATCTGTTTAACAAATGAACCTCGGTACGGGTCGACCTTGAACCCAAAAATCTAAAGTCGTAATAATCGCTAGTTAGAAAGACAAATAATACGTGTCACAAGGTATTAGCTGTCAAGGTGAACGACCTTTTATGCACGTTTATCTGGCACGTACCACTGGCACTTACTAAAGTTTGTCTTGGATCTGGGTGTTGTGGTACCACCGTTTTTTTTTATTTTCACAACAAGTGCTTTATTATCTACTCACTGTGATGCTGTTGTACTCGTAATACTCGTATACTGTCTTGGGTCTGGGTCATAAGGGTGTTGTAGTACCAAAGTTGTTTTTCATAGCCGTAACATAAGTGCTTTAACCTACTTTAGGATCAGAACAATGTATGTGATGTTGTCCAGTACCGTTACCATGAGTTTACGGCGGTTTTGATCGCTAGCAACGAACGACGTAAAAAAAGTGTATGGAAAATTGCACAGCACCTCTAGCGGTTACTTGGAGAACTAAAAACCACCGTAAACTTATGGTAACGGTGCAGTATTTATTAATTTATTAGTTAACACTAGTTCCCCGCGACTTCGCCCGCGCCCAAAGTCACAAAAAGTAGCCTATGTTCTTCCGAGGGTCTGAAACTATCTCTGTATCAAATTTCATTAGATACGTTCCAGTAGTTTCGGAGCCTATTCAATACAAACAATCAATTTCCTTTTTTAGGGTTTCGTATTCGAAGGGTAAAAACGGGACCCTAACCTACTAAGCCTCCGCTGTCTGTCTGTCACCAGGTTGTATCTCATGAACCGTGATAGCTAGACAGTTGAATTTTTTACAGATGATGTATTTCTGTTGCCGGCTGCCGCTATAACAACAAATACTAAAAACAGAATAAAATGAATATTTGAGGGGGAGGGGGGGAAAACACGTTTGTTGTATGGGAATACAACAAACGTGTTTTTTTTAACCGTTTTTTGCTTGCTATTATTAACGGCAACAGGTAAACGTTTGAAATATTCACAGCATATTAAATTATGTATTCACTTTAAAAATAAATAGTTAAATTAAAATAATAATAATATTTAAGGGGGGCTCCCATACAACAAACGTGAATTTTTGCCATTTGACTTGACTGCTACAAGAAGCTACTAACGCCACCTAGCGCACCTTTCTAGCACTTTCTTCATGCTCGTCCAGCCAGCTACCACGGTCACGGACTATATAGATGTAGATGTAAGAAAACAAATCTGTCTATTGATTCTGTGCTATTGTGCAGCTACACACGTCACACGTAGTGCGGCGCGCCGCCGCGCCAGTGAATAAAACTCGCGGGCGTCTGTTGCTCGCTCGCGACACTCAACTTGATTAGCCCCTTTCACGCTGTCAGAGCAAGAGTTGCTATTTACCCAACTGCAAAAGGAGGGTTATGTTTTTCGAGAGTATGTATAATTGTTTGGCACGCCATCATAGCCCAAACGGCTGGACGGATTTTGACATGGGAGGTGTCGTTTAATTCGTCAAAATTAAATTGTAGTAGTGACATAGGCTACGTAAATTTTTAAAATGGCGTCCTTAAATGAAAAAAAAAAGGGGGGGGGGTAAGGTAAGACTAACAATATGGGTATCATATGAAAGCTAGTGCAAAGACCATTACAAATACGTAATACAATTTTCAGTCGGGTATTTTGTTTTTCAAATAATTAGGTATTATTACTTGTTAATTGAATAATATTGCGAAGTGATCCTTCTTGACTTGTACTATATTCTATATTTATACTCTTATTTATTCAAAACGTTTCGTTAATAATATATACTTTCGTTCGTGTCTCTTCCGTCGCAAAAAGCACCCGACCAGGAGCTCTATTTTTGAATCACTCGTATGACATTCTGTAGGCGAATGCGAAGTAGTTTTCACTCAAATACTTGAATTTTGGCAGTTTATTCTATCGCACGCCTTCTGTAACGAGTGGGTAAGGACACTCGTTGTGTTTTCGAGCGGTCGAGTGCAGTCGATTGAGTGTTTGAAGATGCGGAGTTTTAGATGACGAGCGAAAATCAGTAGAAATCTGCACGCTAGTGATTCAAAAATAGAGGCCCAGGAGCTCTATTTTTGAATCACTCGTATGACATTTTGATGGCGAATGCGACTTAATTTTACTCGTCTACCAAGATTCATGACTTATTTCATATTGATAGACACATAAAACTACAGTTCGAACGATTAAAAAATACGGATGTTTAGATGGCGAACCATATTCAGTAGAAATCTGCACGCGAGTGATTCAAAAATAGAGCCCTAGGCTACTGATATAAGTAAGTAGCTTACTTATGTAAGAACCGCTAAGAAACGTGGTGTCAATTTTTGAGAAATAGTAAGTGTTTGCAGTATTAAAAGTTGTAAGAAATAGTCAGTAAATTCGTAAAAAAACGCTTGTAACTTAGTGACATAATATTTATTTGTCCGGAGCAGTTATAATACAAATGGTTCCTTGATTATTTTAACCCTCAGAGAAAGGTGCAGAAGCTCTTGTCCTTACGAAGAACACGCCGGTGGTACTGTAACAAAAATTTTGAGGGTTACGACGGAACAACAAAAAGTTTGAGGGTTACTACAATAGGTACAACAAAAAGTTTGAGGGTTACTACGATACAACAAAAAGTTTGAGGGTTACTACGATACAACAAAAAGTTTGAGGGTTACTACGATAGGTACAACAAAAAGTTTGAGGGTTACTACGATACAACAAAAAGTTTGAGGGTTACTACGATACAACAAAAAGTTTGAGGGTTACTACGATAGGTACAACAAAAAGTTTGAGGGTTACTACGATAGGTACAACAAAAAGTTTGAGGGTTACTACGATAGGTACAACAAAAAGTTTGAGGGTTACTACGATAGGTACAACAAAAAGTTTGAGGGTTACTACGATACAACAAAAAGTTTGAGGGTTACTACAATACCACAAACAGTTTGAGGGTTACTACGATATAACAAAAAGTTTGAGGGTTACTACGATACCACAAACAGTTTGAGGGTTACTACGATATAACAAAAAGTTTGAGGGTTACTACGATACCACAAACAGTTTGAGGGTTACTACGATATAACAAAAAATTTGAGGGTTACTACGATACAATAAAAAGTTTGAGGGTTACTACGATACAACAAAAAGTTTGAGGGTTACTACGATACCACAAAAAGTTTGAGGGCTACTACTTACAACGAACGCTTCGTTGGTCTAGTTGTCAGCTGGGTATATCGGGTATAGGGTAATCCCGGGTCGGGTCGAGAGTGTTGGGTTATCTGCTTTGAAATAACTCAGTCACAGCTTCGGAGTCAGGAAATTGGTGGTGTTAACACCCCCCTGCCTCGGAAAGCACATTAAGCCGTTGGTCCTGCGCCTGATCTCTCTACGGTCATGTCGGACAGCCGTCTCACCGAATTATGAGAGTAAAGGAACAGAGAGTGCTCCTGTGTATTGCGCACACACTTTTAAGGATTGTAATCTGAATTAAAAAATATATGTAAAAACTGCTCACCCAGCCTTAGGCTGCCGGCCACCCATCCTCAGAGTGCCTCCGCTGCAGTTGCCGAGGTACGCGTCCCAGTGGGTGTTGCAGCGACGGCCGGTGAAGCCACCCGACCTCAGAGACTCGGCCATGTAGTGGAAGGATCTGAAATTGACAGGTTCCTTTGTTAAACAAAGAAATATAACGGTTTTTAGGTTGGTATCGGTTAGCCCATCTCCTTAGTATTCTCGCGGGGCGCGCCGCGGTGCCAGAACGAGCGGCGCCCCGACGGGAGGGTCTCGGGCAGACGGTGTGGGGACACCTCTGCCCAATCACCAGGGACCCTCCTGAGAGATGGTGCACTGTACGCCCAGTGCCGTCTTGAGTTTTATATCCGCTCCCCCCTCCATGGAGATCCGCCCTCCAATTAGAGGGGGGACGTTGCCGCTGGCTGGGTTGCGGAACTGTTGAGATACCGCGGCCACAGACAACACATGCGGCGGGCGTAGTCAGGTTTTGGTGGGTATACCCGAATCTGGGGGAGTCCCACACACGCCTCTACGTTCCCCGATGGAGAGGTACGGTGCATATCTTATCGCCTGTGTGTATGAAGCTAACAAAACAGCTTAAGGTAGACTTAGGAGCAATGCGGCTCATGCGGTTCTGGTTACCGCTCAGCTACAGAAATATAGGATTGTATGGAATGGCCGCAGGCCATGACGCATCGCTCGGGAAAGGGTTTCATACACTCCCATAGTTTCATGATAGCCGCGTGGCTCCTAGGGGTCATATGCGGTCGGTAAGCCGCAGCCGCAAGCCCCGTTGCTCGGAAGTGTACCTTTAGGTGACCCACTTTGGAGCCGAGCCGGTTATTTGATATCATACGACGGTTTGCCTAAATTTTAGTAAGAGCTTCCAATTTGTCTCCCGCGAGGGGGAGGGATCCGAGGGCCCTCGAATCAACATCGATGTGTGTTAACCTCCTTTCGTATGCTAAGTAGCAGATCTGCTCCATGTACGTTAATTGCCAGGGAATCTGCACCAACGGGATTTGTTCGAAAAATATTAAAATTATTATTGAGGGACCGATTGAGCCCAGCGACCGAGCGATTTGGATCTCCAAATACATGGTAGTAGAGTGTAAAGTTGTTTTTATTTGTATACTAGCAGTTCCCCGCGACTTCGCCCGCGCCAATAGTCAGATTTTCCATACAAATTTTCATCCCCCATTTCACCCCCTTATGATTTTATATCGCGACAAAAAGCCTATGTCCTTCCCAGTGTCTCAAAATAACTATCTCTGTGCCAAATTTCATTTGATTCGGTCCAGTAGTTTCGGAGCCTATTCGATGCAAATAAAAAAACAAACAAATACATCTTTCCTCTTTATAATATTAGTATAGATACACTTAAAGAATCAATGAACCACATAGAATCGAACATGCACTCACTCTCCTTAGAAAAAAAAGGAAATTTGCTTTTAAAGTGGCTAACCTAACCTAACGTTTCGCCGCGTAAGACTGTGCAACTGTAGCTCGCGGAAAAGTGTGTTTTACGGAGGAAATCTTTATACAAAAGGTAAGTTATTGTTTTTTACTCAATTAGTAATACTTATTTACATCAAAAAACTCAAAATACGCTTTTTTGTGCATAAATTGTTGATAAAATCTTAGATTTTAAGAAGTAAAAGCGAGTTTGAAATTTTTGTTGTTGATAAAGTGTCTGTAAAAAATTAGTGAAAGATGTATTAATAAAAAAAATACAGTGAATGCTATTCACTGGATATCTGACTATTCGAAACAATCACACTTTTATGTCCGTCCTTCATTATGTGCTAATTATCGAGAAAATCTGAATCACGGCGAGCGCGCTCTCCGCGCTCAATATTCCCCGCACATAGACGTTCAAAGGAGGGGCACGGTCGCGCATATGAAACGTTAAGGTACAATTGCAAATTGGGCTGCAAACTAGGACCGCAGGCGACTGCGCTTGACTGCATTGCTGCCTGCGGTAGCGGTTGCCTCTATTACAAGCGTCATGACGCGAGGCTGCGCAGTGAATTTAAATCCTTCCCGATTGATTTCCATACATTAGCTCTGATCATGGTTGCTGGCGGCTCCCACACCAAGGCATATGCTCCTTCCTCCGTCCTGAGTTATCACCTTAAAAGTTAAACCCCGACTCTCATAGTAGCAGGCAGGCGGCATTTACCCCTTCACCAGGAATGTTATTACCTCCATTCGGCTAAAAATCTACCTGTCCTCCATCATTTTTTGTATGAAATTCCCTACTACAACGCATATTAATCGGAATCGTAGCATAATCACCTCTTGAGACAAGCTCACGAACCGCGTTGTATTGCGTGGTCAACTTGCAGTTACCTACCATGCTTTCAACTCTTACGGTGCTGGATCGTTTACATTCGGACACCGAATAAATAATAGTACAAGTTCAAGGACCACTCCGACTCCGGAAAGTTATGTAAGTAGCGACTCTTGCTACGATACAAGAAAGTGCAAGTTGAGATCGTGTCTCTTTCTCTCGCGTAACCTCATCTCACTTGACAGCGTAGGGTCGACCGACGCGAAGCCAAACGCGCGCGTGATTCGCTAGATCTTACATTCGATGCGGCCGGCTTGTGACATCCATTACGACCAAACGCCGACCGGTCGATCCGCGTATTACTTGTAGCTTTAAGCTATATCGCGGAGTAAACCAGGTCTGGTTCAGATTCAAACTGGTGCCAGCCAGATCAAAGAGCGGTGGACGTACGTTTGGCTACGAGCTAAGGTTGACGCCTATTTGCAAGTAAAAGCAAAGGCAGTGACGATCCATTTCCGAGTTGATCCTCACCTCTCATGGTTGCAGATGGCATTGATCCCGCAGCCTGGCATGTTGTTGCCTCCATTCGGGTAGAAGTCCACCTGTGCCAGCGGCTGAAGCCAGCCGCTTACGCCAGCGCTGGTGTGAATCACCTCAGTGTATCGGCCATCGTTGGGGCGAATTATTTCGTTGGCTTCCCACCGGGATGACGGGTCCAGACCTGGTGGAAACGAGGTTTTAGATCAGTTATTATCAGTCGCAGGACGTCCATGAACATAGGTCTCCTGCATAGAGCTCCAATGTAACCTGTTAAAGCGACCTGCATATTAACCTTTAATTAATTTCCTCGGATAATACGATCTTCTAATCTTCTAAGAGACGTGGAATGCTAACCGAAATTGTTTGTTACAATAAAACGTTTTTGAACCTTATGATCAATAGGAGAATGGCTACACTAAACGTGCCTCCCAGCATCAGCTGGCAGCTGTAGCTTTTGGGTTGTGGTGGCAGGTTAAACATGATAGTTTCTCACTCACCAGCTTTGAGTCGTGAGTTCGATCCCGGCCTGTACCACTGGGTTTGTATACAAACTTTTGTACAGTCTTTTTGTCCAAGATATTGCTGTCTAAAGGTCAAGGAAAACATCTTGAGGAAACCTGCACACTAGTTGGCTAGTGTGGGAAATTATGGACAAGGCAATGGCATACCACTCCATTAAAAATTGCCAAGAAAGTCGTTGTGTGTGTTTCATTCCACATAATGATCACGACCTTTAGTCGAGAGGTATTATACGACTATGAAGATAATAAATTATAACACTGAAGTTTTAGGGCAATGTATACAAATAATTGGATTCAAAGTCCTAAATGTCAAAGGCAACTCGGATAAGTCCACTGTCCGATTCACGCACTGACCTCTATAATACAAGTTCGCTGGACTAAACATTCTCTAAGAAATAACAGATAATTTTTGTGTCGAATCAAAGCGCCCCGTCGAGTGTCTAGGGAACTAAAATAGCGTAACTTGCTTATGTTTATGTTAACTAGTTCCGTGAACGGTCACCACACGCTCACTAGGTATAGCCGTCAGCGCCAAAATGGTGATAATCAAATGGCTTCATTTTTAGGTTGACAGTATGCAGTCCAGCGTAGGTACTTGTACTCGTATTATAGAGGTCAGTGGTTTCACGCAATATTTAGAGGTATGGTTGATCTCACCAGTGATGTACTCGATGGTGCCACTGACAGCCCTGCCGAGGATACCGGCTGCGTGTCCTCCCACACTAAAGCCGATGACGTGGTACTGGTTGACCCTAGCCCCAGTCTGCTGGTTCAGCCAGTTGATGAACGAAGCAGCAGCGCGAGCTGGAATATAAGTAATTATGTAATACCAGACCAGGGCCCGTAGCCAAATGGCAATCGTTCTGGAGCGAACTTCGCTATCGCCAATGAAATGTCAAAATATGTATGCAAAAGTCACGTGATGTTTCGATGGCTTATGTCAGTTTCATACATTTTGTTAGCGATAACGAACTTCGCTTGATAACAAATTGCCACTTGGCTACGGGCCCTGATAATCAGAGAGAGTAGCTAAGAGACCAGTGCTGCGTAGGAGAAAACATTTAAATACTATTTTTTTCACCCGACTGTTTCAAAAGAAGGGTTATGTTTCGTCAAGTATACATATTTATCTATTTATATTAATATATTGGAATGCAGAGTAATATTGCCTACTAGCCAAATCTGTTTTGGTACAGAAGACGAGCCACAACATATTTACCGCTTTTTCAGAATCGTGGGAAAAAGGGCGGACATTTATGTGTTTAAAAGAATCAGGTCACTATTGCATCCTTTCTTCTATCTCCCTCATATACACTGTACATTTCTCGTTCACACACGCCATAGATTCACTGTCTATCCATACTCCATACTATATACTATAATATTATAAATGCGAAAGTGTGTCTGTCTGTCTGTTTGTCTGTTACCTCTTGACGCTTAAACCACTGAACCGATTGAGATGAAATTTGGTTTTGAGACAGTTCGAGACCCTGGAAAGGACATAGGCTACATTTTGTCGCGATATAAAAACATTAGGGAGGTGAAATGGGGGATAAAAGTTTATGTGGGAAATCCAACTCTTGCGGGCGAAGTCGCGGGGAACCACTATGTGTTTATAGTTCTGGACGTGACATCCTCTGGAGCAAATTCTCAAGACAATATGTACCTACCTATTTATATACCTATATATATATATATATATATATATATATTTATATAGGTATTTTAGATATCTACTACCACATACCCAACAGTCACAAATTGACTCTAGTGTATTCCCTTATTCCCTGGTAAGTATGACTGTCATCATATCTTAATATCAGCCTATTGCAGTCCACTGGTGGACATAGGCCTCTCCAAGAGTGCGCCAACTTTCACGGTCCTCCGCTTCTCGCATCCAGCCACCACCACCTTCCTCAGGTCATAGGTCCACCTAGCAGGGCACTACGTTCCCCAAGACGTGGTCTCCATTCGAGAACCTTCCTACTCCAACGCCCGTTGGTTCTACAACAGACATGACCAGCCCACTGCCACTTCAGCTATGTATCAGTATGACTGTATACATATATGCTCTTTCCACTTACCGACGTTGGCAGCGTTGGGTCCCCAATGGTTGCCGGCGCTCCAGTCCACGACAATGACGTTCACGTCTTCTCCAGCCAGGTAAGCTGGAAAAAAATTGTCTTATTTATTCGTCATTCAATACCGCAGTGGCGGCAGCGCTTTGGTAGTGATACCAAAAAGTTAAGCAACCCACGGCGCGGTCGTGATTGGATGGGTGACCATTCCGACCATTTAAGTGACGTCCATGACAAGCATCTCCGTGCTTCGGAAGGCACGTTAAGCAGTTGGTCCCGGCTAATATCTGTTGATATTAGTCGTAAAGCCTAGTCAGAGGCCCTAGGCTTGATAACATCTGACAGTAAGGTTTGTCACTTGCCTTACAGACACCCCTCCACCAATCCGCACTGAGCCCGCGTGGTGGAGTATGGCTCGTACCTCCTCATAGTTGAGGTAGAGGCCTTTTTCCAGCAGTGGGATCTATATAGGCTGACTTTACAATACGGTACACACCCGTGGATAAAAGTGTCTTAATCCTAAGGTGCTAACTTAGACAGTTTATAAACATTTTAGTTTTATTCGGTTAAGATTTGGGATAGGATATTGCATAATCAGTATCTACTGGAGTTGGGCGTGAACTCTACATCTGCAATTTTACAATGTACATCACAAGTTCCCATTAGAACATTGACAGTGTGTCCAGGTTTCGACTGGCGATAATTTTAGCCTTAAGTAGATCATCAAATGTTATCGACAAAAAACCCCATGTTAGGTTCTAACTCCCTCTCGAAATGGATAGAGAAAAAAATTGTTATAAGAAGTCTTGCAAAAAATATTTGTTTCTTACGTTTACGCGAATTGTTGAACTCATTAAAACACAATTTTACGGATTACTTCGCGATTTATTTACATTTTATTTTAAACCTGACGTTTCGAACACAGGGAGACCTCCCTGTGACCACGATCGCTGTAAAGTGTTCGAAACGTCAGGTTTAAAATAAAATGTAAATAAATCGCGAAGTAATCCGTAAAATTGTGTTTTAATGAGTCTTGCAAAAAAAATAAAACATATAAAAATAGTATTTTAACAAAACTAAACCAATTAAAAAAAAACTTTAGGATTAGGTCTTTAAAATTTGATAAATTTTCTTTAAATTATCGCTAGTCGAAATCCGGGTATACTGTATCCATACTCCATACTAAAGTGTGTCTGTCTGTCTGTTACCTCTTGACGCTTAAACCACTAAACCGATTGAGATGAAATTTGGTATGGGGATAGTTTGAGACCCTAGGAAGGACATAGGCTACATTTTGTCACATATAAAAACATTAAAGGGGTGAAATGAGGGATAAAAGTTTATATGGAGAATGAAACTTTTGCGGGCGAAGTCGCGGGGAACCACTAGTATTTTATACAGCACATTATAAGCAACTATGTACCTGGCACCAAATTCCTGTTGCAACCAGAAGTGGCGGATCCCAGCCATCCGTGGATTAACACGACCGTGCGTCTGTTGGCTCTGAAGTTGCTGTTCCTGACTGAGTTCGCGTTGTTCGGCACCAGAGCCTGGCTGTTGGTGGGGTTCTGCCTGGATGATAATAAATGGTTTCAACAAACACACTAATTGCCTAGTCCCAAACTAAGCGTGAGCTTTTGTTATGGCGACTAAGAAAAAAGGATAGACATATTTAAACGTGCGTTTTTAAACATGCATTGCTTTTGGTTGGTCTGGATGGTTCCGTCTGGAAGATAATCGATGAGTTTGGACTAGGTATAGTGACCGGGACTGGACTATAGCGACTGGGAATGGTCTACAGTGGCTGGGACTGGCCTATAGTGGTTGAGACTGCCCTATAGCAGCTAAGACTGATCTACAGCATTGGAATTCGCACGATCGAATCCTTAACATAAAAAAAACACTTTTTCAAAGCGTTCCTTTCTGACTGAGTTAGACACACGTCCATGGCAACCCCAGAACACTGGTGTCGGAACCACTTGATAAGAGAGATCGTCACCGTTTTGATTTTGTTTCTCTTCCTCCAACTTACCTGGTAAACAGATGGTACCGCGTCTGCGTGTTAGCGTTGAACCGGGCGTTGCTGGCCAGATCGCTGAGCCTCACCCAGGTGTCTACCATGTGTAGCGAGCCGGCGTCATCGTCGGCCTGCACGTATTGGAAACGACGGTCTTCCGGCACCAGCTTCATCAGCACCGGGTCTTCCACCGGCAGGGCTACGAAGATTTGGTTGGAATAAGCTCTTTATTTATTTTTCAGCACTGATGAAAAGTACACTAAATGCATATACACTGATCTTCAACTTAAAAAAAGGATCTACCTCGCAATCGCGTATAAGGACGAGTCGTGGGTTCGGGTCCCTCCAGAAGCTTGATTTTATTTAGATAATTTCAATATCAAACTTTTAAAAGCACGTATTTAAAACCGTCGGACTTAAAAATCAAATTTCAAATTAATTCGATTTGATCGACTGTGATTGTGTTGAATTTGCTTTGGTGATCACTCTCCATAGGATAAGATACTCTTTATACTCTCTTCTTTTCTCTTTTTTTGTAGACAGTAACTTTCCATATTTTAGCAGGTCTTCTTGCTAAAAGCATTTTCTTGCAGAGAATCTTCGGTCTAGACTCTAGAGGATACTCTAAAATTTATTTGCGCAACAATAGAATTGGCCCCTAAAATATTCACCTGCAATGGCCGAAGCCAAGCACAGCAGAATTACAACCGCCGTTGAAGTCATGGTTCACCGGTTTGAAGTCTGCATTGATCCACCAATGTATTTATGTAGGTACTTGCAGTGTTAGATTAGGGTTGCATGCGTGTGATAAGCTAATGCAAAAGTTTCTAGGGCTGTCAACAACTAAGGATTTGAGTCTTAGGAGCTTACATTTTTTTCTACTTCGCGACGTTTTATGGAAATTTGGTCTTGTTGGTTTAGTAACGCTACATTTTGAGAGCAAGAGAGCCTGGGCTCCAATACTATACAGGACTACTTCTGGAAGTCAGGACCTCAGGAAGATGGTGGCTATTACATAAATGTTACATTATTATAAATACACCACTATGATTCGTAAAAAAAAACAACTATGTATTTAATTCATTTTTGGTGAAATAATATATTTTTTTGTATCTCCTAGACATCGGCTTGCAAAGTAAGGAAAAAACATTTTGTACAAATGAACTATGAACCAACCCTTTTCAAATAAGTATCATATCTTTGATTTTAATATGTTCTTAAAGCGGTTAGTAGATTACCAAGATATAGGTACATAAAACTATCAAAGAAGTTGAGCTCAGCCCGATAAGCCTAAATCCTGAATGATGACATGAAATAAGAAAGGAGAAACTTTGACTTGATACCAAAAAGTGCTTGAATGCAAAAAAACAGTTTTGTATGTGTGTAATAATTTATAATAAGATACCTCAGTTTATAAAGGATCAGTCGTTTAATCAATTTAAGAAAATATTACATGAATGGTTAATAATTCGTGGATTCTATTCGGTTCAAGAATTTTTAAATCACAAAGATTGAAAATCAATGACATTTAAATAATTTATCATAATGTATAATTATAATTAATCTCTTAATAATAATAAATAAAATTGTCATTTTTCAATAAATTGTTGATTGTAGACAATAATAAATAGGTTTAGTATTTGCATGCTATTGACAATGGCTGGATAGGCGCTCATTCACTACACTGGCATCTTCTGTACACCCTATACAAACGCAAATAAACAATATTTCATTTCTATTCATTTCAGAAAAATAATGACTAATATGCCTTTTAAACATATACAATTTGATCCATCTAATGGCCATTTTAAAAGCAACAATACAACCTGTTCCTCTTTTTAGGGTGGTGGGCGGTTATGGGACTCCATCCAGGCCCAGGGTAGAAATGCTTACAATCTATATCTATCTATACATGTTAGTAAAACAGTAGTAGGTCTATTCTGTACAAAAATACCTCCCAGTACCGTTACCCTGAGTTTACGGCGGTTTTACTTGCTAGCGACGACGTAAAGAAAGTGTATGGAAAATTGCACAGCGCCTCTAGCGGTTACTTGGAGAACTAAAATTTGCTATACACTTTTTTTACGTCGTCGCTAGCGAGTAAAACCACCGTAAACTCATGGTAACGGTACTGGCCTTATAAGCCATTTTTCCAGGACTTAATAAAATTAATGTTTTTTTACAAGATAACCTCTTGACACAATGTCTAAAAAATTTCACAATGAATGGGGGTGTCCCCATTCACTGTGAAAATTTGTGTGTGTTTTGTTCTACGAGGGCGCAAGTGTTTGCGCCCTCGTAGCTACGAATTTCTACGCTGTAGCACAGATAATACGTGTATATACTAGTAGTTATAGTAAGCTACGGTTAGTGTAGTAGCCGTAGTTACCGACAGATTGGTGGTTTTTCGACTTGCTTGCTAGGACCTTAACTTCGTAAGTAATAAATTGATTTTTTGGGTTTTTTTCCTTGAAAAATTAAGGTTTTTTTTTTCATATGTTTTTGGCAGTATCGTTTTTACAATTATCCCTTAGTCAGGGGGCGCTGACCAAAACAACAGCCTACTTATATATATACCTGGTGGTAATCTATAGTATGTTTCATCTCAATAGTAGTGTACATCCAGATATACAGGTTGACCCCTCTGCGCCATACATCACGGGACAAACAAGAGGTCATAATGACTGGACGGTTATTACGGAAGTACAATTCTTTTAAAGTAGTTATTCAATAGTTTTAAATCTAAAAACTTGAAATTATTTCTTTGCAATTAACATTGCAATTTGCAATTGACATTTTTAAACCACAGTACATAATCAGGTATTCGTTGCTTTGCATACCTAGTCTTCGATATGAATGTACAATTCATCTTTCATATTTAAGCTGTTAACTTTATCATTTAAGATAGGTACTGAATCGTACTTAAAAATTAGGATTAGTAATATGACAGTTCTCTAATCCTACTAATGTGTCATTGATTCTCATCAGTCTACACGAATTTTATCAAGTAGAAATGATCGATTATTCACCAAGAGAGTGACTTACTGCCGCACTCAGATACTTCAATTTTATTTAATCTATAATTAAGTCTCGTTCTGTCACTTTCTTTGTCAATGAAATAGAAAAGGACTGCAAGCGACTTCATGAAGGATTAAAGTTAATGTATGTCTATGAGTACGGCACTTATTTCTTACGTCACAGGCGTCATTAAATCCTGAACGAAGACTCAAGCTTGCCCATGTCACAGAATAAGTACTAGTACTCCGTACAGAAGTATGACTTTGCAATTAAATTCAAAGAAATATCTACTCAATGTTGTTAACGATATGATAAAATTCAGTTCGCCTGTGACTCAAGCACATTTTCGTGTAGACACCTACACAAATACATTGCAAGATAATTTCATTCTTATAACTCTGGAATATGATTCATAGTATACTAAACCTATTCAGTGACGTACTATCACGCAACGCGATAGGGTTGACTGCCACAAGAAGCTACTTACGCCATCTAGCGCATCTTTCTAGGACTTTATTCACGCTCGTCCAACCAGCAACCTAGTGTCGCGCACCGCCGGTGAATAAAACGCGGGAGCGTGTCGCTGCCGGCTAGCGACACCCAACTTGTTTAGTCCCTTACCTAGGGGTCGCCGCGCGTAGGTACGTTTTTGCTACCTACGCGGGAAGATACACAGGCCTGCCCATCTCGAAAACAGTTTTACTCTACTTTTTACACCCACTAGTACTTTTTACGACATTATCTCCTGAAGATACTTCTATTGCTACCACGTGGCAGTCAGTCTGTGTCAGTGCTAGATCGTATTGCAGTACTTAGCAGCCGGTCGGCAAAACTGCGTTATTTGCATGCAAATATGGAACTTAACCACTTTACGGATGTTTCAATTTCCTTCAGCAAATTGTAAAATGAGCTCCGAGGCGCTCATGCTCTCTTTCGACAACTTTTGGAAGACCCTAGCAACCACTGAACAATCCTCTCAGCGGTGGTAGGTTGTTAGGTGCAACCTGGTAGGTATCACCCTCCCACCGGAGCTCAGCGCCAAGCAGCTTGCTGGTTCCGTCGGTGAGTGGGAGTGCCAGAACCTTCTGGGTAAACTCGCTTCACCGTCGACTCTGTCTACGCCACGTCTGGCTTAGTCTAGTCATGTCTAGCTAAACTCAAGAGAATGATACGTAACCTTTGTTTTAGTTCATTCATTGTAGTTAAATAAGCCTTAGGTGAATGAACCATTAGGTGAGTTAACCGTAAGTGATTTAACCGTGGGTGAGTTAACCGTAGGCAGGCCTGTGTATCTCCCCGCGTAGGTAGCAAAAACGTACCTACGCGCGGCGACCCTTACTTAGGGGCTAAAACAAGTTGCGTGTCGCTACCGGCCAGCGACACGCTCGCGCGTTTTATTCACCGGCGGCCGCGCGGCTACGTTGCTGGCTGGACGAGGATGAATAAAGTACTAGAAAGAGGCGCTAGATGGCATTAGAAGCTTCTCGTAGCAGTCAACCCTATCGCGTCGCGTGATATTACGTCACTAAATAGGTTTAGTGTATTATGAATCATATTCCAGAGCAATAAGTATGAAATTATCTTACAATGGATTTTTGTAGGTGTCTACACGAAAATGTGCTTGACTCTGAGGCGAACTAAATTACGCTATATTGTTGACGACATTAAGTAGACATTTCTTTGAATACAATTGCTAAGTCATACTTCTGTACGAAGTACTAGTACTTATTCTGTGCCGTAGATGAGTTAACCGTAGGTGAGATAACCGTAGGTAAACGTCCATTATAGATTTCCACCATTAGTTATAACAAAAATATGTAAAACAATCTTTAGGTATATTAAACAGAAGGTCTTCTGACCGTAGTTATTTTGAAAATAGTTGTAACAAGTTTAGCTGTAAAATAATTCGTAACCATAATAATCGTGTCATCCGCGCAATTCACTATTTTTTTCAAGTGCGTGTCTGGCCTCGCCCAAATGGGGTTCCGTAGTTGTAGTAGTTTCTCGTCTCCAATAATCTATGAAAAATTACAAAGCTCTTGAGCCAGTTGTTTTTCTTTATCACGAAATTACACCTTCTCCCCTATATATTAATTTCGCTATTGGTACAAATAATACAGGTTAATGATAAGAGTGATTCTCTGGAAAGCATTCTCCACGTCACCTTTGTGGCGATTTTTTGTTTAGGATTTTTTGAAAATAGAAAAATATCACATTAAAGAAGGCCTAAAAGTATATTGAATTTTGTTGGAATCAAACAAATCGGTTTGTTATTCACTCCGATATTTAATTTTGAAATTTGGGTACCCACGAAAGTTATTTATGACTCCACGAAAGTTACGAAACGTATTTTTCACAGCGAAGTCCTATTTTATTACATAAAAATATTTCCAATTAAACCTAAATAATTAAAAGAATACTTGCGTTTACGTAAATTAAGACCTTTTTTATATAGTAAAGAGCATAAAAAGCATTAATAATTAAATCTCTTAACCTTTTATCTCTAAACCTTCCGCTTTGACGACAAAGTAATGTTTATTTTTGTTAGCTTATGTACTAAATGCTTTTGCACACATGCATATCAAACATAATCTGACACAGGACGTCCACTGAAAAACATATGTCTACCCCAAAGACTTCCAACGTGATCGGTTACAAGAGTCCTGTATGTATCCAGTGCGATCATGCGACCTTTGCAGGGTCGTCCGTCAATCTTGCTGGTGGACGCCCTACGCTACGTTCTTGACCAAATGGTATCTAATCAAGAACCTTTCTGCACTGTGCCCTGCCCATTGCAACTTGAGCTTAGTGGTCTACAGGGCTATGTTTCTTACTGTAACCTTAGTTCTTCTACCTGTCTAATAAAATAAAAATAAATAAATAAAATCTCTTCAGTTCAATCTAGTGGAGAAACATCGAACATTGTTTGTCCTTTAACTTTTTATAACGCCCATCGTTACAGACCATGTTTCGGATTGGTTGTAGACGTTTGTTTCCAAGCACTGAAGTATTTGGGTCACAATGCCCTCGCGAGGAGCTCTGCCAACAACACCAGGGGCAATGCTGAATGCACTGCTGGACCTTATACCACTACATGTGCAGGTACAAAAGGAAGCCAAGCAGTGTATATACAGAATATGCACCCGCACAAAAACCAGATGGACCTCTCAGACACTAACGAAACTTAAGGAATCAGTTCCTTAAACACATACCCCTTAGCATGCCCAGCGACGACCTGCACACAGAATAAAACTTTCGTAAGATTTATTCAGTGAATTTTCCAAGGGACAAATGGCTAGAGGGCCAAATGATCTTCAAAGAAGCCACGTCTGGTATACAGATGGATCCATGAAAGGATCTGATGTAGGGTATGGGGTATACGGAGAAAGGCCCAAGCTTAAGGTTAGCGTTAATCTGGGCACGGAGTCCTCTATCTTCCAAGCCGAAGTCTTTGCAATCAACAAATTCGCGGAGATAAATTTGAAAGGAGGCTTCGTAACCAACATATCTACATCAACTCTGATAGCCTAGCAGCACTGGTGGCTCTAACTAAACTCAAAACTAGTTCAAACATGGATCAGAAACCTGAATGCCCTGGGTAACTGCAATAATGTAACACTTACATGAAAGCCAGGGCATTCTAACATATACGGTAAGGAAGTACCAGACGAGCTTGCCAGAAAAGGAGCCGACGACCCTCAAATCAGCCCAGAACCGTTCTGTGGTATTACCAAACAAAGAGCCACTACAATTCTAGGGTAGTACCCTTTGTAAACAAGAGGCTATTGAGTTGTGGAAGTCCGTACCAGGACAAGAACATTCTAAAGCGCTCATACAAGGGTATAACAACAAATTATCTAAAGAACTACTAAAGCTAAAAAGATACAAAACATGTGCTAAGACCAGAATACTGACGGGTCACTGCAAACTCAACAAACACATAATAACCATTAAGTTGACCGAGGACGCAGTGTGCCGTTTCTGCCACCCAGCAGAAGAAACGGTCCATACGAGCAAATACTCTGCTCGTGTGGACCGCTTATGAGCAAAAGAAGTATCCATTTAGGGCAGCATATAATGCACCCAGAAGAGATAACAGAACTCACTCCCCGAAAAATCTGGCAATTCCTGTATTCAACGGGTATATGTAGTGAGCTATAATCAAAAGGGCCGCCTCAATAGACCAATCACTGATCAAGCTGGCTTATACTTGGCCCAAAATTTTAAATCATAAATGCCCTCACGTAGTTTTTCGGACTCTATCCAACCAAGGTGAATCTACCTTAAAAAATCACTTGTTCCAGGTAAACGTACTCCTGTCGTCTAAAACTGTAGATCACAGTTTTCGTGTGATGTATTGGTTATGCCAAATCCTTTATATTCCACATGAGCACACATTCAATCAAGGGCAGTGTTTTATCAAGTTATTCGTAAATGAATTCTATGAAAACCTTTCCTTATTGACGTCGATAAATTGATAAGCAAACCATTTATTTAGTTAGTAGTACATCAGGGTTCAATCAATTAGACATATCAACCTTATTTGACTAAAATAGATTAATACAAGAAAAACTCATGCTTATACCTACTCAAACTATCGTTTGTTAATAATTTTGGGAGAAAACGTTAACATGGTTATTTAAAAACATTTACCGACCGATAAAGAAGTAAATTAAGACTGCATAAATAGACCTTCGTAACCTTACGTGGAGTGAAAGATAACCTTCGTGGTCAAATGTCCACGAAAACCATGCCACAAAAGTTACGAAAATTTTACATTTTCAAAGATTTACTGGTTGTTTCTTGACAAATATAAAAACTAAAAAGCGGACGAAGAAATTGAAAAAGGGTTTTATACTAATTATTCAAAACTTACATCTAACTCATTCTATTGTCTTTAAAATTTAACCATGAAGGGTTTCTTCAAAAGGTTGCCAGAAAAAAGTTAATGAATTTGTGTACCTATATTTTCTGTATCATAGCGATAAGAAAGGCATTTGTCCTCCAATTATGCTGTATTGAAGCTAAAGTTTCCGTAGGGCCATTAAGCGTGTCTAAAAGTTGAGGCTCTTTGAAGCTATGGGCCTTTTTATGTCGCGTTCACGAATCTTACACAATAGTGTGACCGAGACAAAATATTTTCTAACTCTTTCTGTTTAAACGATATCAATACTGGTTTTTTTAATGGTCAATCTTGACTTATTCACATTTTTTTGACATATAGTATGTGTACATAACACAACAAACAATAAAGGTATTAGTGGTTGAACTGAGCGCGAGGTCGTTTGGACGCGCGGAGAACATTGGTTTTGCTCCCGATTTTGGCGGTAAAATATTTATTTAAAAATATCTGAAAGCCCTATTTTATGTTTAAAACTATGTATGTATAGATGAATAAACAGAGAATCAATTAAAGTTAATTCCGAAGCTATTTATTACATAGATTAGGAATTATGAACGTGTGACCGCTAAAAAACGGCCCTCGGAGAATCACTCATAAATACAATTTTTACCCAACTGCGTCAGAAATAGGGTAATGTTGTTGACATTTTTGACATATATAAATTTGCCTGTGTTTTTGGGTGCGGATTTCTCCTGATATTGGGATAGTCATAAATAATAACCAAAGTGTTTTAGCCTTAAATTTTTATTAATCTCGTACAATCTGTCAGGTTTCGTCAGTCTTAACCAAGGGAGAATGGTCGGTTGTTGTTGGTCCTCAAGAAGTAGATGCCGCTTGCTCTGTGAACAAAGAAATCAGCGTTTGTAAAATACAAATAATAGGCCATGATAACTGGACGGCCATGGAGTTCATTTTTGACGACCGTCTTGGTGTAGTCGTTCCCGCGCCGGACATCTAAACCAGGTTGCAGGTTCTAATCCCGTAAGGGGCAAATGTTTGTGTGATGAGCACGAGCATTTGTACCTAAGTCATGGATGTTTATATGTATTTAAGTATTTCTATCCGTTATCCTAGTCGCCATAGCACAAGCTCATGCTTAGTTTAGGGCTAGGGAATTGGTGTGTTTGGTGAAACAATTTATTATTATTATTAATTATTATCAACGAGTCTACGGAGACGAAGTCGCGGGCAGCACCTCGTATCAAATAAAATGAACAATTAGGGCTCATTGGCACGGGATCCGTCATTGACGATTCGTCAAAATACAGGATACGTCATGACGGATGGACGTTCACATTGCATACGGAATCGTATTTTTTCACGATTCGTTAAAATATCCTAATTGAATTTGGTCAAAAATCCGTGTGTTTTGACGATTCGTGATTTTTAAAAACACGATACTAGATTTAAGACGTATTGTCATTTTTCACGATTCGTGATCCGTGTGAACATGGGCATTCAAAAAGCATTGCAGCCGTCAAACAAATGACCGAATCGTGAAAAAAGACGTATCGTCAAAAATCACGAACCTCACTTAAATTATATGAAAACTTAAAAAATGCATTTGAATCTTACTAAAATACCAAATTAATGTGGTGGAATCAATGACAGTGTATTAAAAAAGAGGTAGACATGTGATTTGATGCACCGGGCATATGTTCCTTTACGTGTCAAATGTGATATTACATGTGGACGAAAGAATGCAAGAATAAGAGAATTGCTCAATTTGAGCACGCAATTTTCGCGCGCTAATGACACATCTACCTCTTTTTATATGCACTATCACTGGGTAGAATTGTTTCTCTTTTGTAGGTCTACAAAAAGTCTAACATGGCATAAGTATGTATGTTTCAATTTCATTTTAACTTCGACCCGTGTGAAGCCAGGGTGAGTCGCTAGTCTGAACAGTCAGCAGCACATTAGGTTAGAATAGAATAGATTTTTTTTTACAAAGCCACGACTACGCATAACGTTTACGACTTGAAAAAAATTAATATAATAAAAATCTTTATTCAAGTGACTAGGACTCAATTTGTTTGTAACAATAATTAAACTTGAACAACTAAGGTTAGTAAGATATTTTCTGCACCATCATCACCGCTGCTTCACTCCATAAGCAGTGGCACAGCAACGAATATTGTCTTTATTTTTGGGTTCCGTGCCCAAGTGTAAAACCGGGACCCTTTTACTAAGACTTCACTGCCTGCCAGCAATGCTGTATCTCATAAACCGTGATACAATATCGGTGCTGTCACTAATTTATCGATGGTCGATAACTGCGGTTGACTGGAAGAGAATGCCTTATGGCATTAAGTTCGCCAATTGTACTTTCCTTTTTTGGTGCAATTAAGTTTAAATAAATAAAAACTCACCCAGTTTTGGGGGTACGTCCGCCCATGTGCAACCTTCCGTCGAGTGTGCAAGAGCCGATGGAGGCTTGGGCGCGGTTCAGACACTGCACGCCTCCGGTGAAACCACCGGTTGCTACCGAGTCGGCCATGTACTCATATGATCTGAAAGCAAGCAAAATTTACTTTGCTTATAGAAATAGAAGAATTTACTTTGTTGCGCCAAATAAACGTATGAATTTAGTATTAGTCGTGACAAAAACCGGTTTTGTCACGACACTGATTTTCAGCGGGAACCTTCGGGCATAGTGTAACAAAGGACTTGTCCATTAATGGTTTTTTATTCGTCAATATTTCTAACCAGAATAAACCAAATATTATATTAAAGAGTTCACAAAAACTAGCCTTTCTGCATAATTAATATATTTTTAAGGCCTCCGATTTAGAGAAAGATTGAAATTATTTTTTCTCTTTGTCTGTACAGAAACCGCACCTTCGCCTATATCAATTAACGCATGAAAAAAATTTGACAGCAAAATTGACATTCCATTGACAGTAGTACCTATTATATAATCTGTGGTAGTACCTAGTAGCATTTATCCACCAGTGGAAAGACAATGGTACATAGCTATACAGCCAAAAAATACAAGTAAGTGATCAATTGATGATGCCTGTTACAAAACATATTTTTTCTCAAAAATGGAGGCGTTTAAAATTCTGATTTCTATGGTTACGTGTTTCATATTTTTGTAGCTTAAAGATAAATATAGGTTTATAAGTGGTTGGTGATATCTTAGATTAAAAAACCAGCCTCCATACAAAAAGAGGACAAGTCCTTTAAACAAGAGATAATCACACACAGTACACAACACAACACATAGATGGCGCCATTCGTCTTTGATTCTTATATTTCATAATCTTATATTTAATTCATTCATTTATTATATTTAGTTCACGTATCATGTTTCCAGACACAATAGAAAATTATTTGTTATCGGCCCGCCCGCGGGTCTTATGGTATTTGACAGGTTAAAAGGAACGATAAACAACAGATACGAGTATCTTTAAAGGGTCTGTGAGTCAAAACAGTTCGTTATTATACCAAATGATAGCATAGACCTATCATTGAACTATTGCATAAGTAATATAAGCGTATAGTTTTTTTATTTTATTTTATTTAAATATACAAAGAATACATTTTTGTTAGTAAATAGTGTCTTAAAGCCTATGTCAGGTTTATCTAGACACTACTAGTTCTCTTTATACAACTACAATAATCATGCTTGTTATAGAGCGAGCGCGCACAGCTACAGCGAAGCTCGACGTTCGATGCCTACCAACCGGTTGGCCGGTGCTTATTGCACGTAAACAAGCCACCCGTCCAGTCATCGCACGCCGAGCGCGCGTGCTCCCTATATATGATGCTCCAGTTTAGTTCACGCTGATCAAATGAACATTATGTTACACAAGTGAAAAATATTTTTTTTAAATTCTTTTGATATTTTTTTCATTAATTTCATTCATTAGTTGCACATGTGATATGTTTGCTTATGTATAAATGAGTGCATTTGCGCCAACAAACTGTGCTTCAGCAGTTTGGCGATAGATATAAGGTCACACATGTATTTGTTTTTATAAATAAATAAATAAAATAAAATAAAGTCTCAAGTGGCATTTAAGTATTTTTTAAAACTTCAATAATACCTTTGCAAGTTACTCCGAAAGAAAACATTGCACTTAAAAAATAGTCGAATGTCTTCAAGACGTGGAATTCGAAACAAATAACTTTCCGGGCAAATGATTAAACTGACAGACGCGACGTTTTCAAATTTACTAAACCCAGGTTGTGGTAGTCTTTGTATCCAATGCTGAGAACGACACAGATAGGAACTGAAAACCAGCCCCTAGCGGGTCACAACTTAAGCTGAGTGAGGCCCTTTTAATATGGACATCGCAGGCGCACAACTGCACAGTCCGACTGGTTTACCTCCATAAATTGTAATTTTACTGAGTTTTTTGTTTTATACCCGTGCCCTTTTCGTTGTCTATTTTCGTGTGTTATGTGATGTCCATTCATAAATGTATTTTCTTTCTTTCTAATGTAAAACTTTTCAATTAAGTAAAAAAAAGTAACTTATATCCTTCCTAGGGTCTCAAACTATCTCTGTACCAAATTTCATCTGAATCGGTCCAGTAGTTTCAGCGCCTATTCAATAGGAACAAACAATCAAATATTTCCTCATTATAATATTAGTGTAGAAGTGTGGAAGTATGCCACATACCTCTGGTGGTCACAGATAACGTTGATGAAGCAGCCAGGCATGAAGCTGCCTCCGTTCGGGTAGAAGTCAACATGTCCGAGAGGGTCGCCCCAGCCGTTGAAGTTGGTGCTGGTGTGGATGATCTCGGTATACAATGAGTCCTGGTGGCTCACCACGTCATTGGTCTCCCATCTGCTGGCGGGGTCCAGGGCTGGAAAGATTTGAATTTGAAATGATTTGAAAAAATAGAAAGAATAAGAAAATGACCTATGGTAGATCAACCAAATCAAAGAAATTTACGTAAGGTCGTAACCAGCAGGCCTACTGCCTACTCTAAAGTAGCGACGGGCGATTATTACTAAATTAATCGAATTATTCGAATGGTCTCTGCAATCGAATGTATTCGATAAGCAACTGCAGTCATTCGATTATTCTTCGATTGTGCGGCGAGCAATATCGGAGCGCGCGGTGCGCAGGCCGCAGGTACTACTAACTACTAACGAATAAATCGTCATTCGTCGCGTCGATTAATCATTCGGTCGCTGCCTGTCCTGTGCGCACAGTCGCGGCAATTCGATCGAATGCATTGTTGATTATTATTCGTTTATTTTTTTTCGAATAACGAAATCGACATTAGATACCTCGAATGGTCGATTATCGATTCATTCGATTTCTTTTTCGAACAATCGCCCATCGCTAACTATCAAGAAAACGGATCTGTAAACTCAGAAAATCAAATTTTACGACCCTATAAAAGTTGCAGGATCGCGCTGGATAGGTTACTTTAGTAATATACCTAGATATGAGTGAGGCTTATGTTCAGCAGTGAACGCCTTGCGGTTGATAATGATCGAATCAAGATGAAGAAACCGTGACATAAGATTTGATGTCACGGTTTCTTCAGTTACCCAAGGTCTTAGTCTGGATTACGATGTCCATATTTACATACACCCGTCCCTGTCACACATGCCAACAAGACAGGGCGAACGAGTGTAATGACCAGATTTGAAGGTAATGGTCTCCTATGCGCTATGGTTTCCTCACTTACCAGTGACATAAGCAACGTTGCCTTCGATGAACCTGGCCAGGATACCAGCCATGTGACCGCCCACGCTGAAGCCGAGGATGTGGTACTGCGAGGCGGAGGCGCCGCTGGCGGAGTTCAGCCAGTTGAAGAAGAGAGCAGCGGCGCGGGCTGAAAGAGGAATGGTGGGTTTGGATAATAATAATAATAATAAGTATTTATTTCTTCACAAAAAGTATTACATAATTTATACAGTCAGCCCAGGTCATAATAATGGTAGTTAGTTTTACTTTTGTGAAGACTGGTGCTTGCTGTGGATTAAGACAATCTGTATTACAAGACACCAGGTCTCCACCTCCTAAACTAAGGATCTATTCAAACAGTAGTAGTATTTAAGTTTTATACCTAACAGTAACTGTACAATAATGTTTCCTTAATTAAGTGAAGAAAGGAATAATGTATAATAACAAATAATGTTACTTTTAGATAAGCAAATACCACCTGGTAATGATTATGCAAGTAACATTCACACATAGTATTTTTGAAATAAAATTAATAATGTGCTAGCTTAATTCAAACAGAAGTAACTTATCATAATACCAAATTATAATTAAAATACCAAAAATATGTATTGTATATTAGCTAGGAGTAAGCTTGTGATTAATGTGTATGTTGTAAGTAAGCTAAAATTTTGCAGTTAAGAATTAACTCGTGTTGTTGTATTTTTGTAAAAAAGATTGGAAGAAACAGCTTACAAATTATATTGTTATCCAAATCCCAAAACTGGTATCCCTTAAGAGTTTGCAAACGTTTAAGAGTGTACAAAACACCTACATATGTTAAAAAGAATCGGTGCATGTAGGTAGCAAAACATCAAGTTGTTTGTCGTGTATTGAAGAAGATAAATGATGACTTGCGCGCGGTACGGTAGGTAGGTACGTACGAGTACGACCGGCCGGCCGGCTGCTCGAACTAGCGAACGTGAGCAGCGGGTGGGAGAACGCCACAAATGCAGTGCTATCAGTGCTCTCTGTCCGACGAGGGCCGTTCGTGATACCAATTCTTTTTTTTTTTAAGTTATGTTATGGCTGATGCGTGTCTTAGTTTTAACTATTTTTTGTTTATTATTTATAAATAAAAGTTAAAAAAGAAAATTCTAACAATGTTTATATATTTATTTATTTCTATTTGTGCGCGGATTGTTATTAACTAATTCAGGTCAAGGGTGTAATGAGAAGAGAAATTTCAGTTTCATTCAGTCCTAGTAAATGATTATGTAATACGGTTTTCAATTGTTTATTATTATTAGTATAATGTTTAAGATTCAATTTCTTTTGTTAAATATTATATATTCTAAGGGGCTAGGAAATTATACGATTTTTGTGCAAAACGAGTTCTGAGTAAGGGTACCTGATATCGGGTAATTCTTTGTACAGGAACTGGGATATCAGGTACTGATTTACTGTAGAATCTACGTGCCATTTGGTAAATGTGAAGCTTTTGGACACTAAGCAACTTAGTTTTTTCATACAGTAAACCGGTAGGGTGACGGATGGGCAAAAACATGAGAACCTTTAAGACTGCTCTCTGAGCTCTTTCTAATTGCTGTAGATGTACCCGTGCAGCTCCCCCCCAGACGCATATGCAGTAGCTTAGTAAGGATTCCCCAAGTGCTTTGTATATTCTTATTAGAAGTGGAACATTGGCTACCGTCCGTAAATTTTTAAAAGCAAATATTAATTTCCTAATGCGACCTGACGTGAGAGACAAGTGATATTTCCAAGATACATTTTCATCGATCATCACCCCCAAATACTTAATAACGTTTGTGCGGCGCAGAACAGGACAGTTACATTTTATAGTTGTGGCAATGTTGAGGTTACAGGGATTGGTATGTCTGCTAAGATCATTTAGGACCGCATGCGCAAGTCCGTACTTTTAATAAAGCAGTTGGCTGGATGAACCAATCACAGGTCCGCCGCTGGATGATGTATTTAGAGGTCTACTACGGAAAAAAAGTCGGTTGGGATAGTCTAGTGGCACAATAAAAAGATTTGTTTTACATCTATATACCGTGCTAGTGGTTACTGCGTCTTCCTGCAGTATTTTCAATATCTGCCAACTTGTCTCTATATTGTCTCGTAGGGTCCGTCCTTTACCGTTACCATGAGTTTTAGGCGGTTTCACTCGCTAGCGACGACGTAAAAAAAGTGTATGGAAAATTGCACAGCGCCTCTAGCGGTTACTTGGAGAACTAAAATTATCCATACACTTTTTTTACGTCGTCGCTAGCGAGTAAAACCACTGTAAACTCATGGTAACGGTACTTGTCTTGTCTCGAAGCGCTAAGGGCCTAAAAAATTAGAGTCATGTTCTGGCTCAATGTGGGCCAATGTTTGTTATAATTGACGTTTATAAGTGACTTTTAAAGCCCGTTCCACTTACCGGCATGAGCTCCGTTGGGGCCCCAGTGGGATCCAGCGCTCCAGTCGAAGACGATCACGTTCACATCCTCACCCTGCAGGTATGCTGCAAGTAACAACTTCGTTAAGCTCATAGATTTCAAAATAAATATCAAATAAGGTTCCATTTTTAAACCCTGTTACTAAAATACTCTAAAAGCGGTTCTATTTGTACTGCGTCTTACAAGATCAAAACCTAGGGCACAACTTAAATGATACAAAATATGACAGCCATTTTTGGCTAACATAGATGATAAAGATTTATAGTTATGATATTGAAGTTTTAGTGACAATGTATACGCATTTAGATTTAATAAATAAATAAATAAATTGTTTCAACAAACACGCCAATTACCCAGCCCCAAACTAAGCATGAGCTTGTGCTATGATTATTTTTTATGGATCTATCGATGGTAAAAATGCCGTACAAAAATATATGACCAAAATGTACTTGCTCTTCTCATGCACTTTTGAATTCTCACCAGCACTCAGTTGGACAGCTTACAAGTGACAGCATAGTGCTGAATCTTATTATTTTATGTATATATCGTCACACAGGTTACGAGGGTAACGAGAAAGCAGATGAATTAGCGAGATGGGGCTCATCGGCTAGACTAATTGGCCCTGAGCCTTTTATAGGATTGTCGAATGGAACAATTAACACGGCATTCAAGAACCACATAAAGGCCAAACATGCCCAGGAATGGTCCAGAATAAATGCCCTGGATCACTCTAAAGCCTTTCTTGATCTGAATGCTAGAAAATGGTACAAATACCTAATGCTTAACAGCCGCCAACACTCGAGACCTCTGATGGGGGCATTAACTGGTCACTACGCCACAAATAAAATGCTTCTCAGAATGGGGCTAACTCAGGACGGCAGCTGCAGAGCCTGTGGGGAAGAGCCAGAAGACATGAAGCACTTGATGTGTGAATGCGATGCACTGGCTAGAACCCGAATGGGTCTTCTTGGATTGGCTTACCCAGACTCGGAAGACTATAGGCTCTTCAGACCTAAAGACATAGTAAAATTTATAAAGGAAGTCTTTAAGGAACACTGAAGAGTAAAGGTATGGGGAGTCACAAAAGATCCTAGTGGGTCGAGGTGCTCCGTGGGTTAATGCCCATGGCCCCTATAAAGATAAGATAAGATAAGATGTATATATCGTCCTAAATACGTCACCTGGTAGTTCATATGACCCATCCATTTTGGACATGGGCCTGTAGTCTATTACTTCCTATAAGTCACGACATCGGATTTTTCCTTCAAGTGCTCTTCTTGGTTTTCTTCTTTCTTTCTACTTTGCCGTCTAGTATTGTTTTTGTGAGTGAGTCATGATGTTAAGGTGTCCTACCATTTTACTTACTTACGAACTATAGCAGCAATATGAAAGCAATATGCACTATAGCAGCAATATAAAATAATTAGAGAAAGTACAGCGCAAATTCAAAAAAGTACCACGACTACTAAAAAGAAGACCATATGAGGAACGCTTAGATATTTTGAAGGTAACAAAACTAAAGGACCGCAAAGATCGTGGAGACCTGATTGAGACATACAAGATCCTACATGGTCATTACGACCTTCAAAACTTTGACCAACTATTCACGCGTAATAAAAATGACCATCTAAGAGGCCACTATCTTAGACTCTGTACCGACATCTTAAAGTGTAAGCATTTTTTGAGCAATAGAGTAGTCAAAGCATGGAATGGGCTTCCAGAAGATGTGATCTCTGCCCAAAATATCAATCAATTCAAAAACCGACTTGACACTCATCTAAACTCGCTTAACCTAATGTGAAGAACTGGATACAGGTGGCTATCAGTTGTCTTAACTGCCTACCTGATAACTGAATAATAATAATAATATTATGTCTCTACTCACCAGGCACCAAATCGCGATTGGAGCCAGCGGTGGCGGATCCAAGGAACCCGTGGATCAGCACCACGGTTCTGCGCTGCGGGCTGAAGTTGCTGGCTTGCAGGAGCTGGGTGTTGCCGATGACGAGGGGCTGGCTGGTTGTGGGGTTGGCCCTAGAGGAAGATAAGAGCTTAACTTGCAGTCCGAATTTTCGTCGTGATTACTTCATATACCTACAGTCAGATATTCTTCCTTAGCACACATCCTTCGTTTCCACCGGAGCTGCACTAAGCGAGGCTAGGTAAATGAAGCTATTCTTTTGGTTCCTAACAAATGCATCGTATATATTTCGTATGCATCCTTGGCCATCTCTGGTGAAAACACAACCTTTAGAATAAGTTCAAAAACCGCATTGTGGTTACATCGTAGAAAAAAAACTTTGTTTTTACGGAGCCTACAGTGCGCGAGTCCGACATTCTCGTGGACAGATTTTTATTCTTTATTTATAAATTTAGAGGTGCCTGTGGCCTGCCTGTGGCTCAGTGGAGGCAGCGCTTTGGTAGTGATACCAAAGTTAAGCACTCCACGGCGCAGTCGTGACTAGATGGGTGACCATTCCGACCATTTAAGTGACGTCCATGACGAGAATCTCCGTGCTTCGGAAGGCACCTTAAGCAGTTGCCCCCGGCTAATATCTGCTGATGTTAGTCGTTAAGCCTAGTCAGAGGCCCTGGGCAAGCCGCCCGGCTTGATAATATCTGACAGTAAGGTTTTTCACTTGCCTAACAAACTTCCACCATTCTGCACTGAGCCTGCGTGGTGGAGTATAGTTCGTACCTTCTCATAGTTGAGGTGAGATCTTTGCCCAGCTGTGGGATCTATGTAGGCTAACTTTACTATTTATAAATGTATATTTCCTGTGTTCTATGATCGATTATTCATATCCCCTTTTATTTAAAAAAAAAAATTAAATAAATAAATTGTAAATTGTTTCAACAAACACACCAATTACCTAGCCCCAAACTAAGCGTGAGCTTGTGCTATGGTGACTAGGATAAAATGTCTGTTTGTTGTATGCAATCAGCACTATCTTATCTAATATTACCTGGTGAAAAGATGGTACTGGTTGGACTGGGCCGGGTTGTATCTGGCCAAGTTGTTGAGGTCGCTGATCTTCACCCAGGAGTCTACCAGCTGGGCCTGGCCATCCTCACCTTCGGCGTACACAAACCGGAGGTCATCGGGCACCAGCTTGCTGATGACCACGTCAGGAGTTGGGAGGGCTGAAACGAATATGCCATCTTCATTTCCCATGTACCATTTTTACATATACTCTGAGTTTATCCTGTTAATTTTTACCTGGCTTGTTTGTGAAGAAGAATGTTAGTTGGCTCAAAGGTTGACTGGAAGACATCACTCTTAGAGACAAAACTTACATCTGTGTAAACTGCTTTGTAATTTCTGTTTCATTCCAGCGACACGGCAATGTTTAATTACACGTCAAGTAAACCTGACTCAAAGTTAGTCATTGCATCCCATGGGACGTAATCGAACTTAAATCTCTCACTGCACTCAGGATTCTATGGTTACGTAGTAACTATTATATAATCTGTGACCAAACCACACCAAACTCTCGAATCCTTCGTTACGCTCGAGAAGATGACGCCCGTGACGTAAGACATCACCTTACCCCCTTGGTGAATAATCAATTGTTATGGTGTGCAATAAAGAGCTCGTAATTTCCTTATGTGTATAAGTCATCATTCGCTTGCCCTGTTCCCATTATATTTGGGGTCCTTATGTGTATAAATACCTACTGCAATCAAAATAAAGGAGCATTGCGCTTGTTATTGTTAGCGCACACACACTTCGAATGAAACACTGTAAGTAGAAACAAATTTCATACTGCCTAAGTGACAAGATAATTTTATGCATAAGTAGCATTAACATAAAAAATATTTATTGAGTTACCTATATACTTACCAATTTAATATTTGTTTATTTTGAAGATTCATCGAATCCTAGTTGGGTTGCATAATTAATGAATTTAGCATGCCACCGACAGATGGCATTGAAAGAATAATAATAACTAAATTCAGACTACCCAGGTACAGTCACACGCAATGAAAGGTACACAAATAAGTTTTATGCTATTGTAATAAGGCCTCAAATCGAATGCAGATGTACCTACCTACCTACCGATTATACTAGAAAATCATTTTTGTCATCTTTTAGTTGACGAATAGGGTCAGGTAATTTTTGGTGATATGTTAATGGTATATTTTGGCGTACCGTTTTACTGGTGAACATTTCATGGGGCAAATATCATTTGGGCGAAAAATTTATGGTTCAAAGATTATGTTGGTCAAACGTTCATTGGCGTTTCGTTCTCTTGGCGAACGCTTCATGGGTAAAGTGTTCTTTGGGCAAAAAGTTCATGGGTTAAAGGTACTATTGGTGGACAGTTCATGGATCAATCGTATGTTGGTGAACGGTTTCAAATTCGACTTCAGAATCAATAATTATAATCCCGACCACAAATTAACGATGAAATTTGGATTTATTTCGATAATTTATCACCATTCAACGAACGTCCGTTGTCATGTTTTTTTAAAAACCATGTCCATAGACATTATAGAAAATCAATGTTGCCACTCGTTACAGATTACAAATAAAATAATAAATGTATTTTCATACGAATAATTAAAATAAATATCTGAAAACTAACAAAATATTTAAATTAGATTGCATACGCTAACATTATCATCAAAAGTTGACATCCCTACTGAAATTGTATCGAAGAAAATACCTGACCTAAATTGAAATTTAAAATAAAATATAATTTCGATTCGTAAAAAAATATAATTTTTAATATGGACATCGCAAGCGCACAACAGCACAGTCCGACTGTTTTACATCGATAAATTGTAATTTTACTGAGTTTTTTGTTTTATATTAGTTAGTTATTTATACCCGTGCCTTTTACGTTGTTTATTTTCGTGTGTGTGTGTGATGTCCATTCATTAATAAATGTATTTTCTTTATTTCTTTCGAATGATGACGCAAAAACTTAATAAAACATAACACTCCTATTTTTGCTGTGCAGTTGTGTAAAAATTGAGTTTGCTTGATCAAAAACAAATTCTAACGTAACTACCACTAATAGATAACAAGAATAATGTAAATAATGACGTACCTACTCATCCATTATAAAGATTAATTTAAAAAGCGATAGGCTGAAATAATTGATGGACTCTTATCGGTAACGTGTGCTCGACATCTTATCACTAAAACAATTAGCTGATAAGCCAATTAAGCTACAAATAAAAAATCAATATCGAACATAAATTTTCAAGACATAATTATAATCGTTTTTATTTGGCACACGGCAAACAAAATACAAGGAATTACTTAAACATTGTAAATGGGATTAATTAATTGATATTATACATTAAAATAGAATAGAGAGGTGCTTGTGGCGCAGTGGCGGCAGCGCTTTGGTAGTGATACCAAAAGTTAAGCAACCCACGGCGCGGTCGTGATTGGATGGGTGACCATTCCGACCATTTAAGTGACGTCCATGACAAGCATCTCCGTGCTTCGGAAGGCACGTTAAGCAGTTGGTCCCGGCTAATATCTGTGGTATTAGTCGTTAAGCCTAGTCAGAGGCCCTAGGGCGGCTTGATAACTTCTGACAGTAAGGTTTGTCACTTGCCTTACATACACCCCTCCATCAATCCGCACTAAGCCCGCGTGGTGAAGTATGGCTCGTTCCTCCTCATAGTTGAGGTGAGGCCTTTTCCCAGCAGTGGGATCTAATAGGCTGACTTATTATACATTAAAATGGAATACTATACTAAAAACCATGTGCCAAAAAGGACCCCGCTCCGTATAATTCGTGACAAGTTAAAATTGCCACGACACTGATTTTCAGCGGGAACCTTCGGGCATGGTGTGAGCACGTAAAAAGGAACTAAAATAAAACGCGATCACCCTCGTCCTATAAAACCTGCCAAACCGATTAGACAATGTGTTTACCCAAGTGCATCAGAAGGAGGGTAATGTTTTTAATAAAAGCTCCCAGACAGCTTAATTTTTTTCGACAGGCTATGGCTCAATGGTACAGATAGCACAAAAAATCGTTGCGTGATTAACGTCTTCTGTAGCTCAGTTGCCCGAATCGCAAGGAGTCGTGGGTTTGAGTCCCACCAGAAAGATTTTTGTGAGTGGAATTTATTTCGTGAAACCTTGCAAAGAAATTGCTTGAGGTACTTTTTGGTACCAAAATATTAGTTTAAGCAATGAATGAGTCGTCTGCTTGTTTTGTAGTTTTTGGAACTAAATAAATATTTTTCCTTTTTTTTCTTTCTAAAATATTTTTCTAATCAAATTCTACCAATTTTCACAAAACTTCAACAAACACTGGAACCTTCCTTGGGAATCACTCCATTGATAGGTACGTGAAATCCGTTAAAGTACTCAATACATATTATGTACATATACGGAATGGCAGACGCGGCGCGGGCGCGCGTGGGGTACTTTTCAGGGTTCCGTACCCAAAGGTTAAAAACGGGACCCTATTACTATGACTTCGCTGTTTATCACCAGGCTGTATCTCATGAACATGGTGTGTAAATAGACAATAGACACGCTAAGAAGAATAGACAATGGACATTCACAGATAATGCGTTACTGTTGCCGCTATAACAACTGACCAGAATAAAATTAATATTTGAGGGGCTCCCATCTGCGCGGGAGATAGTGCACAAGTATGTTCGCAATATACAGGTGCACTCTCTGTTCCTTCACTCTCATAGTTCGATGAGACAGCATTTTTATTTTCAAACACACCAATTACCTAGCCCCAAACTAAACCCGTGCTTGTGCTATGGTGACTAGAATAACGGATAGATATACTTATGTACATTTATAAACATCCATGTCTTAGGTACAAATGCTCCTGCTCATCACACAAACATTTGCCCCTTGCGGGATTCGAACCCGCAACCGCCTGGTTTAGAAGTTCAGGGCGAGAACCATTACACCAAGACGATCAAAACAATCTGACATGACCGAAGAGTAATCCAGACCAACGGCCTAACGTACCTATCTGAGGCACGGGGGTGCGGGTTTTCTGATCACCAAGTTCCTGACTCCTGTTTCCGAGTTATTTCAAGACAGAAAAACCAAGAAACTAAATCTGGCCTGATTCGGGATTCGAACCCGGGACCTCTTTTACAGAAGACTGCGTCCTGACCACAAGACCAAAGACTCTAGTAACTGTCTAGCCCCTAACTTGCAATATTTAACACTTCACCCGTATTAAAAGTTAGATTATCCATTTTTCCATCCCCCATTTCACTCCCTGATGATTTTACCTATATCGCGACAAAAAGTAGCCTATGTCCTTCCCGGCCCGGTCCAGTAGTTTCGAAACCCCTTCAATACATACAAACAAACAATTAATCTTTCCTCTTTATAATATTAGTGTAGACATACACGTCAAGCAAAACATAACCACTCTTTTCACAGTTGAGTAAATATAGATAGGTACCTGATGCAGCAGAGATGGCACACAACAGGACGAGGAAACGCGCCATTTTGAACAAATTACTGATCAATAATGGCAACGATTTGCCAAAAAACCCTTTAGATCACTATTTTATAGTTTTCTAATCAACTAATTCGGCACGTGAATCGATATAACGCTAAGCAGCTTATAATAATGAGAATAATAATCGGGAAAATCAGATTAAAAATCTAATTATGAAGTAATTAAAGATACCTATGTTAGTTGATAACATTTTGTTTACAAGCATAAAGGGGGAGGGGGGGTCGTGTGGCTAATGCAGAATACCTAATTACTTAATTATTAAAATTGTAATAGAATTCTACTTAAAAGCAAAGGTTTTGACCGTTCTAGTATGGGCCAAATGTCAAAATCATCCTGTTCAATTTACAATTTTGCTAGTGTAAAGCAGACATGGACCCTGAGTCCCGAAAGTAATAAAAAGGGATTGGTGGAATGAATTCGTGAAATTCCTTAAACACATTTTCTAAAATGTTTGTCTTGTCACCTAGACAGACTCTAGATCATTGAAAGGATTCCAATTTAGCTATCTCATATTCATTCATTTGGTGCCTGGTCATTTGGGTTCATTTGGTAGTTGTCGGTAGAAAACGTTTCAACGACCATTATCGCTAAACTAATAAAGTCATCTTAATCGCTTTACTTCTTAAACTTATACAGGGTTAATTGTAATTAGCTGGACACCTCTTGCAGGCAGCCTCTCAACATCAATCCCAACAACATTTGTTCTACGACTTTTTACAAATCTTGATAAATAACACAAAAAAAATTGTTCCCTCTGTTATTTTCTACTACTATTGTCCCTCATCAGGGTCATAGGGCTCGAAGAAGGGATTTCCACTGCTCTCTATCTTGCGCGGTAGCTTCCAGATCCTTCCAGCCGAGACCAGTTGATGCAGCCTCTTTCTCAAAATTGGAGAATTAAAATTGGAGGTAGAAAACTGACAAATCTTCGATTTGCGGATGTCATATCCTTTTCGCCAACACCTCTGGGGAGTTAGACGAAATGCTCGAACAACTGTCTGATGACGACCGTCTTGGTGTAGTGGTGCGCACCCCGGACTTCTAAACCAGGCGGTTGCGGGTTCGGATCCCGCAAGGGGCAAATGTTTGTGTGATGAGCACGAGCATTTGTACCTAAGTCATGGATGTTTATAAATGTATATAAGTATGTCTATCCGTTATTCTTTTCATCATAGCACAAGCTAACGCTTAGTTTGGGACTAGGTAATTGGTATGTTTGTTGAAACAATTTATTTATTTATTATTTAAAAACTGAGCAAGGCAAGCCTAGAGGTGGAACTGGGACTTATGGTAAATAGGTCAAAAACCAAAGTGATGACCAACGCTGCAATGCAATGAGGAGAATCACTGTAGATGAGCATGCGATGGAGTACGTCGACGACTACATATACTTGAACACAGGAAAACAGGCAGGACAAAGAAATCGAGCGCCGCATAGATAATACCTGGAAGAGCTTCTGGTCTATAAAGGCGTATATGAAGGGAATTCTCCTATTTCGCTAAAGAACAAACTTGTCGACACTTGTATCCTGCCCATACTATACTACGGGGCGCAAACTTGGTCACTGACCGAACGTCAAATGTCCAAGCTCAAGGTATGCCAAAGGGCAATGGAGCGTAGTTTACTGGGCTACAGCACCATCCGCTCAAAAACTAAGATAGTCGATGTGAGTGAAAAGACTGCCAAGTTGAAGTGGGAGTGGGCCGGCCACGTATGCAGAATGCATCCTGAAAGGTGGGCGCGAATCGTCACTCAGTGGACGTCTTCGGACGGGTATCGCCGAAGAGGGAGGCTAAGAAAAAGATGGTGTGACGATTTTGATACTTACCGGACAGACAGACAGACATGATGAACTATAAGGGTTCCTAGTCTGGACTACGGAACCCTTAAATATTTTTTTATAACTGCACCCGTGCAAACCGGGTCGGGTTTTTTGTTTTTTAATAATTAGGCATTATAACGACTAGACTGCGAGTTTCATTCGATATATTAGGTGAAGTTGACCTAAGAAGAGGGTTTAAGAAAAGTCAGAAATAAGAAAAAATATGTCCTTTATTCAACAAATATAAACAACAAGGTTACAAGAGTTACAAAAACGAGCAAATTTTAAATTCAATAACCAAAGCCCGTCCACCATCCGCTGTTGTATGTTGGTCTGTGAGTTGTATAAGAAATAGGGCCGTATTTGTTATTTGTATTCCCAAAATCTGCTGTATCTTCTTGTGGATAAACAATTTTATGATTATCATTTACATCTTTACGATTTACGTAATAATTACTATTATGCTCCCTGTTATTGTTATTATAATTATTGCCATTATTACCTTCTGTAACAACACTGTACCCAGTATTGACAGGGAAATTTTTGTGATCACTGTTTGAGTACTCATTGAGATTATTATATCTATTATTATTTGTTTGTGGGTTATTGTTCCAATTTTGATTATTATTAACGACGCCGCTCTCGTGTCTGTTATCGTTTCTATTATTCTGTGCGTTACTATTCCATGAATTAAAATTATTGTTCACATTTCCGTTATTATCGTCACTATTATGATTTACATTTACATTAACATCGTCACGTCTATTATTATTATTTACATGTCCGTTGCTATCGTCACGATTATTATTAAATACGTTTCCGTTACCGTCGTCACGCCTATTATTAACGTTTTGATGATTATTATTTTCGTTTCTGTTGTTTTGGCTGGCTCCTAACTTGCCGAAGACTTGAGCGGCTATGAAGGGTCTATGCAGGGTGGCATAGAGGGCAGGAGTGTTGGCAGCTCCACAGGATCTGCCGACCGAAGTGACGGCGACCACGCGCCAGGCGCAGCCATCTTGGATTTGGGCTGGGCCACCGGAATCACCCTGTTGAGGAGACGAAATAGTAATAATTAATTAAATATTCATATTAACGCGTAGACACGGGGGTGCAATGAGTTCCTGACTTAAGCTGTTTCTTTCTGAGGAATCAAGTTTATTTCTTTTATCCCATTCCATTACATACCCAGTTATATTTTTTATTTAAACTAATTAAAACATTTTTTTTTATAATTTAAGCAATATTATTTGCAAATTTTTACGAAATTAATTTAGATTTTGCTCACAAAAATGTATCGACTGTGTCATCCGGTGGGATTCGAACCCACGGCCTTGGCTATCCGGGCGAATGCTCTTACCAACTTTACCACTCACCGACGGAAGTACGGAACATAGCAAGTTGCTTAGCAAACTGGGATTTGTGATGCGGTTGCCTGCTGTGGACCACTAGGTTGATCCTTCATCACGCCAAGTAAATTACCCCAATCTTTAAATAGACTGCGCACACAAGTCGGCCGAAGAAAGAAGAACAGGCATACATGGGGTTATACCGCAAACAGCGCATATCTGCGTGTGACTCTCTCCCCTGACAACGGCATATTTAGGTATACTGTCTTGCCCTACGTGCCCCTACGTGCACAGGTGAGGACCAGTTGTAGGTACAACGCCACTCATAATGCTCTAGTCACAATAGACAGATTTGTTTTCTTACAGTTTGTCCTGGCCGTATTTTTGAATTTAGAACCAATGGATAGGCGGAGCGCTAGGGTTGGTATGTGTACCAACCCTAGCGCTCCGCCCATCCATATGTAAATTTAAAAAAAATAAAGCTACCTATTCAAACACTGGATTACACTGTTACATTGTAAAATACTAAACCACTTTAAAACAATAATTATAAAAAGGGAAATTGACTTCATTACTGCCATATCAACGCACATCTAAAATTTGTGCTACAAAGTTAAAAAACTTAAAATTCTGTCCATGCTTCTTTTTAAAGTGATTTTTCAAAATTATCCTTTAAAGAGGTAAAAAAGGGGAGATTAGGTGTTTATACATATAGCTCTGTTAACTTTTGAAGCTAAATCGGTAAAAAAGTATTTTTTAAAATATATGTAGCCTATGCAATACTGACGAACTCAACGACACCTCATATGTCAAACATTTTCAGCTATTTGGGCTATAGGGCAATGCCAACAATTATCATACTCTCGAAAAACATAACCATCTTCCCGCAGTCGGGAAAAAGTTCAACCGCTAAGGGGGTGATAGGGACAGCAAAGTGTTTTCTTACCTGGCAAGTGTCTTTGCCGCCATTTCTCTCCCCAGCACAAATCTGGCTGTCTCTGGACGGTCCGTCAGGCAGTTTCCTAGATGTCCCGAGAACGCGACTGCACTCGTCCATGTCCCAGACTGGTATTGATACGCTGCGGAGTTCCGTCGACTGGCTACCACCTGGAACATTAGATAATTTTGCTATTAAATTACACGACTTGCTATTTATAATACGGCCAATCTCTACAGAGGTTTGCTTAGCTATAGTCCGATAAAATCTTGCGCGAACCTCCTTGCAGCTCGCAAGACGTGCGGGAGGCAAGGAAGCGCCAATCACACACGATCACTCACCTCTAAGATACAAGAAAGCTGGACTGGTTCTCTGATAAATGACAGATAACTTTTGTACCTAATTATAGCGCCCCCACCGAGTGACCAAAGAACTAAAAAAAACGGTGAAGTGCGAGTCGGACTCGCGCACTGAGGGTTCCGTTATCCGTACAAAAAGTTTTTTGTATCATACGTCCACAAATTTGCAACTTTTTCCTTTACTTTCACTGTAAGACCTTTCTTTTTGCCAAATTTCATGATTCTAAGCCTATTGGAAGTACCCTGTAGGTTTTGATTCCTTTGCGAATGTTAGAAAATACGGCGAAATTGGCCGTATCTAGAGATTGTGTAATCTTAGAAGCTTGATTTACTCATAGCTTTAAGGGACCGCAGCCATAAGTATTTGATGTTAGTTTCAACTTGATACCTCCACGCGTTCCTGAGAAAAAAGGTCTTGACAGACAGACGGACAACAAAGTGATCCTATAAGGGTTCTTTTTTCCTTTTGATGGAACCCTAAAAAAAATTACTTTATAAGAAATTAGCGATCTAAATCAGCATCGCAATTGCGAAAAAAAACGCATAAAATTTGAAAACACGCGTTTCCCTAAACATAACACTAATATCTAGATCGATTTTTCAACCTCGATAATCCCTACATACCAAATTTTAGCGGGATCTTATGAGCCGTTTCCAAGTTCACAATATATATATATATATATATATATATATATATAAATAAACTAGCGGTCCCCCGCGACTTTGTTCGCGTAAATTTAGGATTTCCTGTGGGCATTGTTAGGAGCGGAGTATTTTTTTAAGCTGTGATATCTTTGAAGATAAGAATCAAAACGCGTGTGAATAATAATAATAATATAATAATAAAACGTTAATTTCAGAAGATCCATAGCTACAGATAGTTGTTAGTAACATATAACTTAAATTTAATGTTAGTACTACTTAAAAATAAAAACTTAAAACTACCATATACAAAATAAAACTACTAAGTGCTCAGTCAAAAAACCGATTCCTGAATCCCTGCACATGTATTTGTATCCAGTGCTTAAAGATGGAACATGATGGCCTATCTCTGGTAACCATCAGAATACTGTTAGGGCTCCGCCGTATCCGTCGTCGCAAGCATCGACGACGTCCGCTTCCGAATGATAGCGTAGAAGTCATCCACATGAGCTTCAGCGAAATTCGACGACGCACTGCAGAACCTAAGTAGCCCCATCAGCATCCTGAAGGCATTATTGTACCTACTGGACACGGAGAGCGTTATAGGTCCTCTGCGTGTAAGTACACCACAAGCTGCAGGTGTAAAATGTCTGGCAGAATGACTTAAAGAGAGTAATTTTGACGTCTCTTGTACACCTGGCAAACCTGCGAGCGAGCATGTTACATCGGACCGCTAACGCCCTCCTCTCACGTTCTATGTCACAGTCATCAGATAGATTTTCAGTAACAACATGTCCCAGGTATTTAAATTGACTAACTCTCCTCAGTTCAGTATTTAGGAGTTTTACTGGAGGTGCAGGAATCGACTTCCTAGTACCTGAACGAAAAACCATTAGCTCACTTTTTTAACATTATAGAGAAGTCGATGTTTGGAAACATACTTATCACACACTGACAGTAATTTACACAGACCATTCGCCGTGGGGCACAGCAACACCATGTCGTCTGCGTAACTAATGCTGTTGACCATGAGACCGTCTATTGAGCAGCCGACCCTGGTGTTGCTGAGCTCCACGATAAGGTCATTAATATAAAGGCTGAAGAGAGCGGGAGACGACAAACCACCCTATCTTACCCCACATTCGAGGACATATTCGTCAGACAACGCTCCAGACCACCTGACCTGGTTAATTTGATTACCATACCAGTAATGAAAAGTGGCAATTAGTTCAGGTGGTAACGCTATGTCAGATAGTTTCAACCATAATAACGTATAATTAACCAGGTCAAATGCCTTGAACAGATCCAGGAAAGCAGCATACACAGGCGTCCCCCTCTGAGTATAGTACCTGACAGTATGCTTAAGCGAAAATAAATAATATGAACATATTAATTATAACGGTCCCCCGCGACTTCGTCCGTGCTTTTTGATTTAACTGCTTCCCCGTTGATTCCTAGGTAGGTATCATGCATTTTTTAGCTCATACAAAGCGTTCCCCGAGAAATAAGCTATCTAACACATAACATTTTTTTTCAAATCAGCTCAGCATTTCCTGTGATTAGCATGTTTTAACAAAAAAAAAATCCTCCGTTTTTCCAGTTATAATGTGAGATATGGTGCAACCGACCCTAACCTGTTTATAATATTAGTATAGAAAAAATAGCAGTCCCCGAGGACTTCATGCGCACCTATTGATTTTACTCCATTCCTGAAAGACATAACGTGATTTTTTTAAATTACCTATCTTATAGCCTTGCTAGATACGTTGTACCTTACACAAAGGTTTTTTTCAAAATCGGACCATGAATAGGTAATTTTGATCTGAGATAAGTGCATTCAAACAATCAATTAGACAAAAGTTAAGAAGAAATCAGCAATGTTAAAGTACTATCCTGGTCACCACCGCCTTACCACGATGGCCAAAGAAAGAGCATTGCGTCTTGTCGTATTGTGTGTGCAAGCGACAACAGGTGAGTGTAATTAAGACAGACGGCATAGACCTCTTTGCTTGAACTTCAATTCAACACATCGTACGTCCTAGTAATTACCTACTTACTTATTAAATTATATTGGGAAAAACTCAAGCTGACCCGCGAGTTCAATACGTACAGCACCATCTATATCTACATTATAATATTTTGTTGCGTCTTTTAATTTCTATTCGACTACATTATCCTGCACCCATTACAATTTTTCTGCATGACTTATAGGTATGACTGGGGGAGAATACTTTTAGCATTGAGTCCACCTTTTGTACACTGTTCTAAGTGCAATAAAGTTTTTAAATAAAAAAAAATCTATTGACGATATAGCAAAAGACCAACTTTGCTGCCGTCCTAACTTCGATACAATATTATATAACTCGTGATAATTTTTTAATTGTATGTCCGATTTGAATAATTCAAAAAGCAATTTACAGGTACTAATATAGCCTTGAATATGACGTGAATTATTTGGATAAGGATTAATACCGACATACTGAAACTGTGGCTTTCTTTTTGCCGCCGCAAAAATTTCATATTTTTACCTAAAAAAGTAGTTATTGTGACTTAACTGTTATAGTTGGACATATGTATTGCAGACTTTATTGTAGATAATGAAGTCCTCTACAAAACTGTAGAACATTTCTTTGCTCTATTGTCAATAGTTTTCGCAGCGTTCGCAATTTAACGATTTTCCTTTTACACCTTTGGTTACATAATCGAAGTTTTCATACGGAACCATAATGTCATATAGCCTATGTCCATCGCAGATAATGCAGGATTCTAATGGTGAAAGAATTTTTCAAATCGGTTCAGTAGTTTCGGAGCCACAGACCACACAACCTAAAGACCACGCATTGCGGGGGACTTACATTCGCCTAGGTTATGCAGTATCACTGCATAACAGCCGGCCCCGCCCCCTTTCGTTTCTCATTCGAGACTCAAAGTAACAACATTGACCTTGCTCCCGAAAAAAAATAAAAATAAGCGGTAATAATGCCGTATTGTTCAGTGTAATGGTGTGAAAAGTGTAGTACAACATCTAGTCTCACGAAAGATGACATTACATTTCAACGGTGAGTAATTATTCCTATCAAATTAATTGAAATACTCCAATATCAAAAATGAAATAAAATGTTTTATTTCAAAGAGCACGCGTTGATGTCTTTTTTTTGCTATCCCTTTCTCGCAAGTTTAGTTCAAATGATGTTGTCTCAATTTGTCAATTAGCTAGGAGTAAAATAGTGTCGAGACACATACTAGTAAACTTAAAATTCAAAATATCGACAAATCCTAAACAAAACAAGTGATAAGTGGGTATCAAAATTTCAGTTATTTCATATATATTTTAATAAAGTGACTTTACATAAGAGCACTTACGATGAATTGAAATAAGTGTAAAATGCTTCAACAAACAAACTTTAACTAATAAAACAAACAACTTAACTAAACTTTTTAAAATAAATATATCAAACTCACATTGCGTACGATTGCCATTTTTTTTCACATTTAGTTTTCGTACACTTAACAAAATGATGTTGAGTGAGATAGGTAACTTGTTTTACTAAAACCGCTAAATTATGAAAAGTAGCTAAATAACGTGAGATCTCCGGCGATTGACCTTTGCCCACTCCAGTTTTTTTTTTAAATTGCTTTTTATCGGTGTCGGTTGTACGTGTGTTTTTAAATGAATTATTTTAAAGCTCCTAAATATTTTCTTACTTTTTTTTAAACTAAGGTATCGATATCAAGATATGTCTTGCCCATCACTAGTGAGCTATCACTGCCATTGTCAAATTTGACGTCTCCTTGTACTAGCCAATCGGAACGAGCAGACCTCTCCCCGCACCCCACCAACTTTTGGCGATTTTGTTTTCGTATTAGAGTTGATAAAAGCGTGGTCTTTAGGTTGTGTGGTCTGTGTTCGGAGCCTATTCGTTGCAAATAAACAAACAAACAAACAAACAAATCTTTCCTCTTTATAATATTAGTATAGATATACAAGAATTGCTCGGAAAAGACTTATACAAGTTTAAAGGCCTGGTTAGCCAAAGGACGTGGGTTCAAATCCTGCCTGTGTGCGAATTTTTGGTTTCTTATTTAAACTTATACAAATAAGAAAGAACACTGTGAGTGTTAAAAATATTAAAAACTACGGAATAAACTTACCAAATTCAGTTCTGCCCCACCCCGTGGCGATAATGGGTTCCCCCACTCCTGGCGGTTCGCCAAGACAAGCTGGCTTCACCACTTGAGAGAATCTGTAACAGAACATTATTGCCATTAGGTCACGCTTGCCGGTACGTACGTGCCTGCGCAGAAGATGAACTGTAAAGCCCGGGAAATACTGTTGGCGAATCAGCACGTTCGCGCGTCTTTTTCCTGTTCAGCCATTGGTCATTAGCTGCCGCTATGCTAGCGCTCGCGAGAGTAAGATGGAACTAATGTCTGCAGTGTATTATAGGCCTTAAAGTAGTGCAATCTAAGGTTGATTGTAAATTTTATCTTCGTAGCCATACTTTCTAAAAATACTCAAAATACTCACGTGACAGGTCTGACCATCTTGACCAGCGCTACGTCGTAGTACGATCTAGTCTGGACGTACTTGGGATGAGTCACCACGGAGAGCACCCTCATTACCAGAGCACCGGTGTCGTCTAGGTAGCTGGAGCCTAGCTGGACTACTCTGGGAGCTCCCCTGAAAGGTGAGATGGCAAGTGGATTTCGGTGCACTACTTTTTCGTCAGATAGGTAGTGAAGTGAGTGTTTTAAGGCGAAATATGCTCCATGCGTTGCAATTGGCTACTTGACACTACCAATCGTTGACGTACTTTTAATACACTGTCAAGCGCTTTTCTTCTCTTAATTTTGTATTGGAATACTAAACTATGACGTCACATTTCACTATACTCAACTAACGTACTTTTTATCGAGTTTAGCTTAATTAAAAATCAAATACTGCAGATAGTTAAAAAATATCAAGGTGTTTAAAATATATGCTATTATTTTCAAGAAATAGGGTTTCGGAATTATTTGTGGATAGTGTCAAGTAACCAATATTGTATGAGAAGCTTAGCTAAGAACGAAAAGGAAAGAGAGAGTTAAAAAACATCATTAGGGTTCCGTAGTCCGACAAGGAACCCTTATAAGATCGTTCAGTCCGTCCGTCCGTCCGTCCTAGTCTATCACAGCAGAATATCTTCTACGTTTAGGGACTGATTTGCATGTAGGTAACTTAGTTCGAGGATCCTTCACATATACGAGTAGATCTCATTTTTAAAAATACAAAGAATTAAAATTAACCCTTTTTAAGGGTACCTCCCCATATATGTAAAGGGGGGGGGGGGAGCTGAATTATTTTTTTGATTGCACCCCCTTGTGTGGGGTATCGTTGAAAAGGACTATGAAAATAAGGTAGGGTTTCCATAAAACACTTTTTTAACAGCTTTACCATTTGCGAGATATAGCCCGCCAAAGTCGTTTACACGGTGTCCCAATCCCCCCCTGTAATTTCTAAAGTCTTGGATCTATAAACTTCCAATCACTCACGGAAAGAAACAGGCGCGGAAACTCTTTTTTAAAATTGTTTCGGGTATCCTGTGATGAATACTTTTGAAATTATAAATAAAATACAAATATATACTTTTTTTGCACTTCGCGCGCGAGTCCGACTCGCACTTGGCAGGTATTTTTATTTTGATAAGAATTTGATAATGAGAGTTTTAAACCTGATCTACCAGAAAGTTTAGGACATCGTTAAGATAATATAATAATGGATATCGAAATACAATTTGAGAAATGTGGTTCGACAGAAAATCCTCCTGAAGTTTGGTCTAACTCTGTCCTCTTTCCCTGTTTAATAGGTTTGCTGGTACAAAAACTTCGCAGCCTTTTCTTTTATTCTGTTTCTCAGCACACAAAGACGAAAACTATGGGAATACATAATTGTTTCAACTTTCTTGTTGCATTGTTTATCATTACACGCTAATTAAATGCAACGTACGTATCTTCTGCACAAATATTATATAGAGGAAAGATTTTATTGTTTGTTTGTTTATTAGTTTGTATTGAATAGGCTCCGAAACTACTGGACCGAATCAAATGAAATTTAGTACAAAGATAGTTTGAACCCTGGGAAGGCCTCTTTTTGCAGCAATGTAAAATTATCAGGAGGTGAATTGGGGAATAAAAGTTTACATATTTTCCATTGCATAGACCACGATCTATGCAATTAGGTCGAAACGTTTGTATTAAAAGCAAAATGCTTAGATAGGTCTACCTACGTTGCATGAATTTCCGTATTATTATCATGATATGGGAATACATTTTTGTTTTGTTTTCATTAATGAAATTGCCAAAATCCTATACAAAATCTGCGCAACAACGACGCAATGAGACAGTTTAACCTTAAGAAAAGATTATTTTATCAGTATCATCATCCTATCATCGTCCAGGATTTGGCACCTCCGTGACCCTATTAACAGGAGAAGCTGACCAGTTTGGATCATGGTTACACATTAAGTCGCCTGAATTTGCAGGTTTCCTCACGATGTTTTCCCTTTTCGTAAGAGCATCGGTTAATGAAACAACTAACTTAGCCAAAGTCATTGGTACATGGCGGCACGTGGGATCGAACCGGTATTTGCCGCATGAGAGGCAACCCGCTAGCCACTACTCCACCGACGCTCATTACTAACAAGATAGGTTAAAGGCTTAAATACTTAAGGTTAAATACTTACGTTACGACCGTGTCATCTTTCTCCTGGTAAGCGCAGTGGCCCGCAGTAAGGACATACTGGTCACTTATTAAAGAGCCCCCGCATTTCCATGAGTAGCCACCACCCTGGGAAATTAGTTGGGATTGCTTTAATAATAATATAGTGCACAAGTGTGTGCGCAATACACAGGTGCACTCTCGGTTCCTTCACTCTCTTATTTCGGTGAGACGGCAGTCCGACATGACCTTATAGAGATCAGATGAAGGACCAACGGCTTAACGCGCTTTCCGAGGCACGGGGGTGTTAACACCACCAACTTCCTGACTCCGGAGCTCTGTCTGAATTATTTCAAGACAGAAAAACCCAAACCCTTCCGGGATTCGAACCCGGGACCTCGTGGATAGTACCCAGCGTGCTGACCACTAGATTAACGAGGGTGTCGAGGCAGACAACGAGGAATTGCTTTAAATATTCGCCAACGGTACAGAAGTGCTGCTACTGCTAGCGCTGGGGAGATAGCACTGTGGTAGTGATCAAAAGTTAACGCCCGTGGTCTTGATTGGATGGGTGACCGTTCATCATAACAGTGACTAATTACAAGCTTCTTTTTTATGTGCTCCAAGCTTGGATGAATTACATTTGGATCGATAGACAGATAACTCTTTATTGCACACTATATCAGACAAGTAAACATAATTATTGAAAAAACAAAACAGCCGACTGCAAAAATGATTATATTTTTAAAATGGTCTTTTTACTGGCTTTCATTTGATACCCATATTGCTATGGTAAGGAAAAAAATAATCCCCGTCCCCCCTTTATTTCCATTTGCGAGCGCAATTTTTTTAATGTATATAGTCTATGTCACTTTCACAATTTTGACAAATTCAACGACACCTCATATGTCAAAAACTATCCAGCCGTTTGGGCTGTAGGGCGTGCCAATCAATTATACATACATAGATACTCCCGAAAATCATAACCCTTCTTCCGCAGTCGGGTAAAAAAGTACAGCAGTTTACACAGAAATATGTATTTTAAGGTTATATTTTAGTAATGGATGAAACTTAGAGCGCAAAGGCAACATAAATAGTAAATAATGTTTGTAAAAAAACTTTTATTTTTTTAGCTAAGTTTCGAGAAAAAACGCGAAAAAACATTTTAATTTTAAATAAAAAGTGCTGAGATTACTCTCTTGTTTTGTACACAAGTTCGGTGTATTAATAAATCAAAATAAGAGAGACAGATTCTATAGGATTCAAATCCTACCTGCGTGAATTTTTGGTTTCTTATTTAAACTTATATCAATAAGTAAGAACTATTAAGGCCTGAAACTGCGTTAAGCGGGGACCCGCGCGGCTTCATATAAAAGTGACCCGTCGCGGGAAGCCGCGCGAGAGACCGCCGCGGGGAGGCGGGCCCCGCGCCCGCGCGATAGAGCCCGTCTTCCCGCGCGGGGGCACGCGCGGGCTAGTTTAGTTCATGGCGCTATGTGTTACGGGCCGTACGCGCTCACATAATGACTGTCGTTTTGCTAGGTAATAATATATTAAGTTATCTATTGCCACGACTGTACAAGCACACAGTTTAAATTGTACTGGCGACACTGCGTAAGTCGGGTCACCGCGACGGGCCCGCGACGGGGACCGCGGCGTGTCCACGCGCGGGCACCCGTTTAACACAGTTTCAGGCCTAAGAGCGACAGAGGCAAAAACGCAGTTTTTAAGACTAAAACAGAATGATCTTACAAATATTTATTTTTCTTGTTAGGAAAAATAAAAAAGCCCGATTTTAGGAAAATAATGTTCAGGTTGTATTTCTCTGATATAGTTAGAGGCTCTGTTAAAATATCGTCACTTACAAAATCTAACCTTGTATTGTACAATGTAGACGGTCTTATCGCTATAAGCGATCTCTTTCAGACAACCTTTAGATACAGGAACATACTCATTCACATTCTAGTGATACTTCGTGATACATTACTGGTTATAAAAAGGTTGTAATTTAAAGATAGAAGTTTAGGCGACGATGTACACGCAAAATTGGATTTAATTAAAGTCACTTTGTATCAAGAAGGAACTGCGTATGTCCTCCTTTGAAATACAAAACATACCTGTAGTCTGGTCCATCCGAGCAGTGCCATGTGCGGGAACTCCTCAATGGTCACAACCTTGCCCCCCACCACAAGCGGAACGTTGGTTGGGGGGCAGACGGAGACGTTGACTTGCACTGGTTCTGGAGACGGCACCAGGGGTATGGCTTCCACTTTTTTCACGTTCAGCAATTTGTACTGATCGCACACTGCAAAAAACATCAAAAGTAAAGTTAGACTTATACATCCAACTGCTTAGCAAAGGCCTTACCTCAACTGTGAGTAAGGAACCATAGTAAGAACAAGTTTTTAGACAAGCAAACATAAATTGAAAAAACAAAACACTCGGCTGCAAAAATTATTATATTTTTGAAATGGTATTTTAACTGGCTTTCATTTGATACCCTTATCGCTATATGGTAAGGAAAAAATCAATCCCCCTTGGCCCTTTTTTCCATATGCGGGCGCCATTTTTAAAATTTATATAGCCTACGTCACTACCACAAATTGACAAATTCATCGACACTTCATGTGTCAAAAACTGTCCAGCCGTTTGGGCTGTTGGGCGAGCCAGACAATTATACATACAAACATACATACTCTCAAAAAACATAGCCCTCCTTCCACAGTCGGGTAAAAATTAGACACGTGCGTGTCGGGCCACAACCAAGTTAGCCAGACCATAACTGTTTAGTACACTGTATAGTAAACTAATTAATAGGTACTTACTTTGTTCAGCCAAGTCCAAATATCTTCGCTTCTCAACATTGCTCATCTTATCTTCATCAGGCCCTACGAACATCTCTGGGCTGGTATCAGGATCTTCAGGATACCTAATGGCACTACTGTCAGTAGGCTTGGGATATGCCTGAAAAGGCCTGGTAGTGGCAGGCCTGTACAGCTCAGGCCTGGTAGTCACAGGCTTATTAAAATCAGGCCTGACATTCGCAGGCCTAGGACTCTCGGGTTTTGTATTAGTAGGATTGTAAATAGGCCTGGCAGTGGCAGGCCTGTTTGTTATTGGAGGCTTATTACTGTCCACGACAGCTGGCTTCACCCCAGGCCTGTTGTACAGGGGGTTCTGCGTTGTAAACGAATTGTATTCCGGCCTGCTGTTGTCATAATAGTTTTTAGTCGTCAAATAGTTAGGCCTCGAAGTGGCAGGCCTTGCATCGGCATAGTTAGGCCTGGATGTAGTCCTAGTAATGGCATAAACAGGTTTAGTAGTGACACTGTTATATCTTGTGTTATAATCAGCAACATTATTGGCACTGTCGTCATAAAATTGACGTCTATTACTATTATTTGTTGATAACGCTTGGTTCTTAACCTTATTAGCATTATGTCTTTGACTAGAATTGCTTTTATTTTTCCTAACAGGTCTAGGTGTAGTAAATATATTTAGGTTGAATATCTGAGCCGGGGTAGTTGTTTTTCTCCGACGGCTAGGTTTCGAGGTTGTTCTAGAAGATTCTGTGTTACTTCTATCGTTTGAAATAATAGATGGGGGTCTTTTTCCTTCGCCGCTTGAGCTGTCGTCGTCTCTGATGTAACTGTCAACCTGTGGCCTCTTCCGAGTGAAGTCATGGGTAAAGATACTGTGTTCAGGTCTGCCTAGTTGGAAGTTTTGCCTGTATGGTTGGAATCCTTGGAACAGATCTGGAAATAAAGACATTTTAGTTCAAACCATGATGAATAATGTGAAGTAAGAACGCGGAGTGGTATGGAGAATATCTCTTGGATACACGGACTACAAAACCAGAGGTTGCAGGTTCGAATCCCGCAAGGGACAAATGTTTGTGTGATGCATTTGTACCTAAGACATGGATGTATATAAACGTAGGGTATACAATTATGTCTATCCGTTACTCTAGTCGCCATAGCACAAGCTCACACTTAGTTTGGGGCTAGGTAATTGGTGTGTTTGTTGAAACAATTTATTTATTATTTATATTTGGAGACACAAGTTTTGAAGGAGTCCTTTTTTTTTCCAAAATTTATGTAACGTACTTAGGTCAGAACTCGACTTGCTACAGAACCTATAGATCACAATCTAAGAACGTAAGCTTATGATTAGAAGCCAAATAATCTAAAATCTGGTAAATATCTGCTATCAAATCAATGAAGAGCTAATTTATAATTTGACGCATCACATACAGGCCTGCTACGCGTGTAAGGACTAGGTACACCAGCTAGTTGGAAACACTGACGCGGGTAGTGAGTTCTATCTACTTACATCGTTTTTTAAATTGGGATTGAAACCGGAACCTCGGAGATGGCGACAATACCATAATAATAATGTCCTCCTAGCCGATTTCGACTACGGCGGCCTATCTCAACAGAGATTAGCCAACTGCGCAGGACATATTATACTGCACAAGTGTGTGCGCAATACACAGGTGCACTCTCTGTTCCTTCACTCTCATAATTCGGTGAGACGGCAGTCCGACATGATCGTAGAGAGATCAGGCGCAGGAACAACGGCTTAACGTGCTTTCCGAGGTACGAGGGTGCTAACACCACCAACTTCTGACTCCGGAGCTGTGTCTGAGTAATTTCAAGACAGAAAAACCCAAACACTCTCGGCCCAACCCGGGATTCGAACCCGGGACCTCGTGGATAGTACCCAGCGTGTTCACCACTAGACCAACAAGGCGACAATACCATATACCGGTGTTCAAGCCACTCGACCACGGGCCAAAAAAGTGTTCAATTTTGAAATTTGTTTTTTTATACTCATTCGAAATTACCTTACCATAAAATTGTGAATCCGCGTGGTGCGTCGTCAGGGCAAACATCGATAGTAGGATAAAAGCATGTTTGGCCATCCTGACATCATCTGAAACAAGCAAACATCAGCACTTTTTAATAAAAGAAAAGAAAAACAAAGACATGCATGAAATAAAAATAAATAACCTTAAAACCTACTTAATCAAAATTAAACCCGTGTCCTTGAGGCAAGGAAGAAAGGATACTGGCTGCGTTACCCCGTTAGATAGCTATACTTATACTTTGAGCTAGGAACGAGCTAGCTTTACTAATGGCCAAAACAGAATTTAATTTAGGTGCAATCTTTCCAAAAAATAATTTAGCGGATGGTCCCCACGGTCCAAATGTTTTAACACCAAAAGGCGCAAACACATAATCACTAGCAAGTGATGCATACTTGCGTCGTTTGGCGTTTTCAGCTGACTCCGCCGCCGCTCCAGCTTTTAGCGCTGACTTACTGAGATGAGATGGGGCCAAAGTATCAACGCAAGTTGCGTCCCAAACTAAAGCCCGACCCCGCTCCCAGGGAATGAGCGTGAGGCCATCGGGTCTCTTGCCATCATAATATAATACAAGGAAACATAATTATTGGAAAAATACAACAACCGACGGCAAAAATTATTATATTTTTAAAATGTTCTTTTGACTGGCTTTCTTTGATACCAATATTGCTATGGTAAGGAAAAAATCAATTCCCTCCCCCCTTTATTTCCATTTGCGGGCGCCATTTTTTAAATGTATTTGTCACTCTCACATTTTGACAGATTCAACGACACTTCATATGTCAAAAACTGTCTAGCCGTTTGGGCTGTAGGCCAAAACAAACACATATACTCTCAAAAAACATAATTCTCCTTCCGCAGTCAGGTAATAAAATAACAACAGTTTTAATATTTGAAATATTGCACAGCACACTTGGTGTTACCGGTTTGACGACAATTCGTCCCCTAGACAGTTCGACCTCAAGACAACTCAAGTAAGATCAAAGAAAATTTGTTTTTCCCTCAAAAATTGATCGACCGTGACGTTCGGTGGGTTTCGAAACCACGACCCCTCGTTATCAGGGCGAAAGCGCTTCCAACTGAGCTATGGACTGAAGACCTTAGTCAAACGACGAATTTTTGTAAGTGCTTGCTGCGCTAGTGAGCCGGCGCGTTCGATTTTATCAATACTTGGGAAAATCTACCCAAATATTTAACCATTCGTTGAGATGAAAATCCGCTTAACCTCTTCATTATTTTTGTAATTTAAAAAGAAAATTCGTTTTGCACTTAAAAATTGATCGACCGTGAGACTCCACGACCCTTCGCTATCCGAGCGAATGCTCTTAGATACCTACACTAACTCAGTTGGAAGGAATAAAAATAATAATCAAGTAAGATTTTTCAGTAATCCATTTCCAGCACGACCATCGACAAACGTCGGAAAGTTTCCGTGTCGGATCCTTACCGAATTCGAATGTCAAACATTATTTCCGAACGGAGTTTTCGAAAGCCAGTTATGTCATTTGTGCATAGTGGAAAATGCAAGTTATGTCATTTGTGCACAGTGCATGCCAATTATGTCACTTGTGCATAGTGGAAACGTCAAAGTTTTCGATACCGACGTTTGAGAATCGCTTTTTTTTACGTCTTCTGAGACGTGCCTCTCTGATTCGACACCTGTAGTTTCCGACGTTTGTGAATAAGGGTACAGGTGATATTGCGGTCAAATATCTGCCTATAAATTTAAAACAACGACAATATTTTTCAAAAGGATCCATTTCTAGTTTATTGAAATATTAACAATCTTTATGTAAGTTACATTCTCGTCATTTATGTGAGCATATCAACGTAAACAATAAACACAATTTCATTATGCATACTTATCACAAAGCGTTGCGGTTTTCTCATGTATAATGTTACTTTATTTTAACAAGATGATGAATTCAAGGTGCTTAGTAATACTTCCTGTCTATTCATTTTACTACTAGCAGTTCCCCGCGACTTCGCCTGCGCCAAAATCGGATTTTCCATACAAACTTTTATGTCTTCAAATCATTGAGACCGGTAATGACTATTTCTCTCCTTAAAAAAGTCTATATAGCCCTAGCACAGTCTATCATCACCTATTGCATACCAATCTGGGGAGGTGCAAACAAGACTAACTTTCTAGACGTGGAAAGGGCCCAAAGATCTTTACTCAAAGTTATGTACTACAAACATTACAGGTTCCCTACCCATAGCTTATATAGTATTAGTAAGCTTCTCTCGATTCGTAAGCTTTACGTACTCAATTTGACCTTAAAACTCCATAAATCTATTCCTTACAAATAATCTATCAATAGAAAAAGGAGAAACGATATTGTGTCTCACTCGCCCGCAGTAGGTACGTACCGCATTTGCTAAAAGACAATTCCGTTCCCAATCGTCATTTTTATACAATAAAATAAATAAAAATCTTAAGATATATCCTATGCCTTTATATATGTTTGTAAAAAAAGCCTTACGTTATGGTTAGAGACCCTAAATTATGCCGAAGTTGAAAACCTACAACACACACACACACACACTTTTTATTACTATATGCATGCATAAGTTCCTTTAAAATAAGACTGTGATTTACTTATAAAACTGTTATCCACTGTATCCATAAGGGATGAGTGGGACATTCCCAACACAAGTGTCTTTTGACTACTTAAAGGGAAGTCTCAGCAATTTGTTTGTAATTAACTTTATTGAAATAAACACACTTTTTATTTTATTTTTTTATTTTATGTTTCCCCCCTGATGTTTTATATCGCGACAAAAAGTAGCCTATGGTCTTCCCAGGATCTCAAACTATGTCTGTACCAAATTTCATTTGAATCGGTCCAGTAGTTGCGGAACAAACAATCGAATCTTTCCTCTTTATAATATTAGTGTAGATAAGTAATATTGTATTTGTTAATGTAAGAAGTATAAAATAAGCTTATTTTAAAGAAGGAGCGAGGCCTCCTAACACAGGTATTACACATACGAGTATAAGGAGGCCTTAGCAATATGTAATTTAAATGTGTAAAAGATACCAATCTAGATTTTTCATTTCATTAATAACATGATTTTTTCGAAAATATTACTTTCAAAAATTCATCGAATGCCTTGTGAAGTTGTGGCATAATACGAACCCACAACCCTTCGCCTCCCAGGCGAATTCTCCCAACTGAGCTACCGTAGACATTAGCTACTTGCCGAATTTATATTAATTGTGTATGCTACGGCAGTAAAAATACGCACTAGTTTAAATAAATAAAAAAAATGGAGGATACGTAGGTTATATTATTAAGTGCGCAAAACCGACTTGCACTCGACCGGTTTTTTTCAATCGAAACTGGTGTGAATGTTTTTTTTATAATACATATTTAAGATCAATAAATTAAAACTCAATTTGAACATACAGGCAGGAAGTAGTTAATTAAATATAAAAAGTTATAATTTTTTTTTCTCTGCAAAAGTCAAAAATACATTTTTGACATTTAAGTACCTACCAGTGAAATTTTGTGTTTTTGTAGATGCGCTATAATGAAAAACCCAAACTTTTACCCCATAGGTAGATACTATAAAACGATTTGCTTTCTGTATAAATTAATGACAACGTTATTAATAACTGGTTAATTCCCGTAACCACAGCCGGACTGTGACTCAGAATGAGTAAGTTCTTGGGTATTCTGTGATCAACACAAAATATAAAGTGATAATAATAATGTCCTCCTAGCCGAATTTCGACTACCACTCAACAGAGATTAGCCGACTGCGCACTATAAGTGCACAAGTGTGTGCGCAGTACACAGGTGCACTCTCTGTTCCTTCACTCTCATAATTCGGTGAGACGGCAGTCCGACATGACCGTAGAGAGATCAGGCGCAGGACCAACAGCTTAACGTGCTTTCCGAGGCACTGGGGTGTTAACACCACCAACTTCCTGACTCCGGATCTGTGTCTGAGTTATTTCAATTCATATTTATTTTCTGTCTTGAAATAAAGATATAAATACAGTACTTTAACCCCCTTACTAATAATGATTTTGCCATTTCTATAATATAAAAAAGTAAAGTCAGCCTATTAGATCCCACAGCTGGGAAAAGGCCTCACCTCAACTATGAGGAGGTACGAGCCATACTCCACCACGTGGGCTCAGTGCGGATTGGTGGAGGGGTGTCTGTAAGGCAAGTGACCAACCTTACTATCAGAAGTTTTCATGCCGCCCTAGGGCCTCTGACTAGGCTTAACGACTAATACCACAGATATTAGCCGGGACCAACTGCTTAACGTGCTTTCCGAGGCACGGAGATGCTTGTCAAGGACGTCACTTAAATAGTCGGAATGGTCACCCATCCAATCACGACCGCGCCGTGGGTTGCTTAACTTTAGTATCACCAGGCCTGTGTATCTCACCGCGGAGGTAGCAAAAACGTACCTACGCGCGGCGCACCTACGTAGGTGCTAAAACAAGTTGCGTGTCGCTACCGGCCAGAGCCACGCTGCCGCGCGGCTACGTTGCTGGCTGGACGAGAATGAATAAAGTCCTAGAAAGAGGCGCTAGATGGCGTTAGAAGCTTCTCGTAGCAGTCAACCCTATCGCGTCGCGTGATATTACGTCACTGAATAGGTTTAGTGTATTATGAATCATATTCCAGAGCAATAAGTATGAAATTATCTTGCAATGGATTTTTGTAGGTGTCTACACGAAAATGTGCTTGACTTTGAGGCGAACTAAATTACGCCATATTGTTGACGACATTGAGTAGACATTTCTTTGAATATAATTGCTAAGTCATACTTCTGTACGAAGTACTAGTATTCTGTGGTATCACTACCAAAGCGCTGCCGCACTGCGCCACAAGCACCTCTATCATAATATTATGTATTTGGTGATTTTCATATTATCTGTTATTATTAATTTGTATTCAAAAGCTCCAATATCCTCTGCTAGCGATCGTGGTCTATCAAAGGTGTTTAGAAACCAGTATTTAATACGTTTAGTAATTAAGGTATTGACGTGTTTTCTGATCATAAATATATGAATTCTAGTTCCGTGAACATCTTAATCACCATAATGATAGGATCTTATTATTCGACTTGGTTGAGTAGCTCGCACGCCGCTTGTTACCATATTATTATCCTTGGTCCCGGGTTCGATCCCCGGTCAGGTCAATTGAGAAAACCAAATTAATAATAATAATAAATTGTTTCAACAAACACACCAATTACCTAGCCCCAAACTAAGCGTGTAATTGATGTCGTCTCGGGTTTGGGTGTTGTGGTACCACTGATCTTTCTGTTTTCCATTATACATTCGTTTTTAGCAGCTTACCTTGAGATCAGAGCAAATTATATTTGTAAAATATTTATATTTATTATTATTTCTAATTTCACATGTTATTATTTTTCAAGTGCAAAAATATATTTAGATTGCATAGTGAATGCTTATCACTTAAAAAACAATAATTTATCGTATTTGCAAAGCTTCATCTTTCGATTGTTAAATACTTGCAATAGTATTTCTTTCGAGTGTTGAGGGTGTAATCCCAATAACATTGATGAAAGCAACGCGGCATTACAGCGTTAAGAAGCACTTGAAAATTTCGACAGGCTCTGCCGTTATGCGAGGAACGCGGGTTCGATTCCCGCCTCTGGTAGTCGTTTTTTCAAGTGCAAAAATATATTTAGATGTTATTATTGTCAAAATGGAAAACGTTAAAACCTGTAAGGCATAGATATATTGGAGGTATTCTGATTTATTATTTTATCGGGGCCATAAAGTTGCTTTGCCGCCTCGACCAGCCAACTAACATTGTGCACTACAAAAAAATATTTGAGATCTAAAACGGTCTTATTACAAAAAACTTAACCAGGTTTAAACCGGACTAATTGGCAGACAAATAAGAAATGTATGACACATTCGTGACATGGACCTAATAGAACAACACTTTTCTGATTGATTTGACGACCGTCTTGGTGTAGTGGTTCGCGCCACGGACTTCTAAACCAGGCGGTTGCGAATCCCGCAAGGGGCAAATGTTTGTGTGATGAGCACGAGCAATTTGTACCTAAGTCATGGATGATTTTAAATGTATATAAGTATGTCTATCCGCTATCCTAGTCACCATAACACAAGCTCGCGCTTAGTTTGGGGCTATGTAATTGGTGTGTTTGTTGAAACAATTTATTTATTATTATTATTTAAATAAATAATAATAATAAATAAATTGAAACAATTAATAAATAAATAATAATAATAAATAAATTGAAACAATTAATAAATAAATAATAATAATAAATAAATTGAAACAATTTATTTATTATTATTATTTATTTAAATAATAATAATAAATAAATTGTTTCAACAAACACACCAATTACATAGCCCCAAACTAAGCGCGAGCTTGTGTTATGGTGACTAGGATAGCGGATAGACATACTTATATAATAAATAAACCAGGACTTAAATTATTAGCCGACAAATGTCGGCTAATAATTTAAGTCCTGGTTTAAACCTAGTAGGTACTAAGTTCGTTCCTCTTGCGTACAGCTAGAGAGTGGAGTTCGTTGCCAGCTGAAGTGTTCCCTTAACACTACGATTTAGATTCCTTTAAGAAAAGAGAGAATAGGCTGCTTGTAGACAGACATGTCACATCATCGGCCGCATCGTCGCTTACCATCAGGTGAGATTGTGGTCAAATGTCTGCCTATTAAATATATATAAAAAAAGTGTTTTGTAATACAATTACACACACACACACAATGATACAGTCGATTAATTTTTGTAAGCAAAATTTGATTTAATTAAATGTCAAATATAACAAACAAAGATATAAAATTATGAATAGGACTACTCGTATATGATTTTATTAGAATGATATACTATCATTATGTTAGTAAGTAGATACAAATACAAGTAATAATAACGGATACAACCCACACAGACTAGTCATTACGATAATAATTCATGTAAGTAATTACACCATTGCAACATTCGCAACAATGATTAACCTTTTACGCATTTGTCTATCATTTGTAAAAAAACTTCTTTACGATCCTAGGTCGATGTTATTTGGATCAGATTATTCTGTTCACGCTATCAAAACAATGATGTATTGCATCAACGGTGGGGGAAAACATCGGGAGGAAACCTGCACATTCAGACGACTGAATGAAACCGTGAGCCAAGCTGGCCAGGTTCCCCTGTTAACACAGTCTCGGAGGTCAAACTGTAGTTGCTTCACTGTAATTAAATGATCTGTCATATCTTGGATCATTGTCCGAAGAGGACCCTAGGGCCTCGTGTGCACAACATGGATAACACTAAGGTATTTCTTAATGTACCTAGGTATTGCAGCTAAGCGACCTGTGTTACAATTTATAGGATTTTAGGTTTATAATTATATTTATAACTTAAGCAATTATTTTGCAAGTTTTTACGAAATTAAATGAAATTTCGCTCGCAAAAATAATCGACTGTGTCATCCGGTGGGACTCGAACCCACGTCCCTTCGCTATCCGGGCGAGTGCTCTTACCAACTAAGCTACGGAGGATGTTAGTCAGTCGACGAATTTTTGCAAGTGCTTGCTACGCCAGTGAGCCGGCGTTCGATTTTATCAATACTTGGGGAATGTACCCGCATGTATCCAATGGAAATATTTTTACAAATATTTAACCATCAGTTAAGATGAAATCAGCTTAACATATAATAATTTTTATTTTAGGTTTGTCATTTATTATTTGGGAGATGTATCAAAATCTATAATAGATTTTGATTCACACACAGGGGAATCAAAATCCATAATAGATTTTGATTCCCCTGCGGAATGTTAGAAAATACAGCAATAATACCGAATCTTTGGATTGCGTTAGCTAAGAAGGTTGATAATTATTTTCGCAGCTTCATGGGACCAAGCCATTATCATTTGGTGTTAATTTTAACTGAATACCACGGCGTGTTCCTGATAAATTGGTCTCGCTTGACATACAGACGGACAATTTTTTTAGGGTCTTTTCGTCGTCTACGCCATCGTGTGGGGTATTGTTGAGTAGGTCTTTTAAAATGACTTCGGTGTTTCTAAATCAAATTTTCGATTAGAACAAATTCGCTAAAGTGACTAAGATGAAGTAAATAATGGTACGGAACTCTTCGTGCGCGAGTCTGACTCGCACTTGGCCAGTTTTGAGGCAGGTACGGAACCTTGAAAATAACTTAACAGTGTACTGTTTTAAACTTTCATGGTCATTATCATTAGAATAGTTATTTACGGGATTGCTACCATGTACCTTTTAATTTCACTTGGAAAATTTAAATGGCATCCATCAGAATATAAACTTTACCTACGAGGTAGAAGAAGACAGAAGTATTGCATTTTTGGACGTGCAGATTCGTGTGCGGAGTGACGGTTCATTGAGTCACTTTGTCTACAGAAAATCTACTCACACTGACCGCTATCTCAACGCCGCCTCGCATCATCACCCTCTTCATCTTAATTCTGTAGTGACCTCATTGACAAACCGAGCCTATGATCTGTGTGATGGAGAACATCTAAACCAAGAGCTAGTACATGTTCGGCGGGTCTTACAGAACAATGAATATAAAGGGAAGCTTCCACCTAGACACAGAGTAAGACAACAGAAAGATACAGTAGACAGACAGCCGATATACTTGCCATATTTAAAAGGAGTGACAGACAAGATCTCAAATGTACTTAATAAATATTCACTAAATACTGTCTTCACTCCATTAAGAAAAGTGACACAATGTCTACGTTCGCCTAAAGACTGTTTCCCCTTAGATAAACCTGGTGTCTACAAGGTTGACTGCAGCTGTGGTAGTTCATATATCGGCCAAACTAAACGTACCATAGCGTGCCGAATGAAGGAACACATTAAGGCGGTCAAGAACAATGACATACAAAAATCGGCGATCGCGGAACATTTGTTGGAATCAGGTCCAAATCATTGGATTGAGTTTCATAACCCTCAGATCATTTCGACAGAACGCCATTACATACCAAGATTGGTCAGAGAAGCAATTGAAATCACCAAATACAAAAATTTCAATCGCGAGGACGGGTTTAAATTGTCAAGTGTCTGGAATCCAGTGATTCGAATGTGCAAAAACCGAAAAAACCAACCAAGTGTAGTTTCGCGGTCGGATACTGTTAGTGTTGTGTGTCGAGAACAAACGCGAGAAAATAGTGAGTTTGCAAACAGTGGTACCGGAGGTGAACGCAATAAAAGACTTAGAAGGAGGGTAGACCGATATGTTTGCCCATAACATCCCACCCGCAAGATCTTCAGTTATTCCGTGATCATGGCGCTTGCAACAGCGCCGAAATATCGGAAACTCGAAAATAAAAAGGTACATGGTAGCAATCCCGTAAATAACTAAACTTAACAGTGTTATTTGAATGTCAAAAGTCTTTAGTACTACTTTAGATGATGACCAAAAGCCAAAAACATAAAATATGTACGGGGTAGCTATAATGAGTCTCGTACAGACAAAAATCAATTAACTTCACGTAAGTATTAAATTCACGTACTGAACCCGCTGCAACCAATAAACTATCTCCTACGAAGATAGTAACTTGAATCGACGGATAAGTTGAAGGCTTTATACAAATAAGGCAACTTGACCCAACTTCCTGCTGTGGACGATCTCTGTTTCATTTTAGTTTTATTTTAACTTGACTATAGTTAAGCTATATCCGGGTCATCAACCTTGTGTTATCAGCTATGAGATTTTAGAAGAATTACTTAATGTAGGTACCAACTAAATGCTTAATTAAAACTTAATTAACCAGCGGGAAGTGACCTAAACCAAAGCTACAACCTGGGGGGTATTTTATTTTGAATCAATACACAGAATTCATTTTTTACTGTTTTATTTTAATTGTATAGATATAGTCAGCTGCATTAATACAAATTCTAAGAGGGTGAAAAGGGGGGAAGATTTGTATGGGAATGCTAACCCATTGAAGTTATTTTTTAGACCGTCGATGAATTAATATTTATATGCAAAATTTGCTTTTTTTAAAACTTGCAAAGAAATTGCTTCAATTTTTAAAACAATTATTTAGTTATTTGATATGAATAATGGAGTTTGAGACCATAGAATGGACAGGAAATACTTAGGTTTAATCTTGGAAAAAAATAATCTTATATACCTACCTACTTGAGAGATCATATTTTCAGTCCAGACACAATAGAAAATCAATTGAGAAACTCTTACATCGTCAAACTCTTACAAACGTCTTATAATCCTCAAGAGGGTGAAAGTCTTAGGCAACCGCTGTACTAAGTAAACTAAAACATGGTAGGTATTATTGTCTCTGGTTGGTGGTGACCTACCCTATTCGTAAGTGTGGCCAGACAGTGTTAACATTCTTAAATGTGACAGACAGTTATAAAGCCTCATATCCACTTGAGCATGCTCAGTAAATGAGCGGCTCATTTGGCCGACCTACTCAAGTAATTTTACGCCTGAGCACGTTCGACCTGAGAAACTTGTATTTTTTTATAAATAAGCTACACTTCTCTAATCCACCACTTTTGTGGTTTTCTCTTCTTCTTCATGGCACTGGAAATGATTAAGGCGATAAAAACCTCCTACAACAACCTATTTTTACATCTGTCACTTTTCTTCTGTTCTGTTTTGTACATATTTTTCACGACCGTTTTCCTTTTGTGTAGGTATTCTATGTAGTTTGTGTTGAGGTATTTTTTTCTTTCTTTTGTAATTTAGCGAATATACATATGTAAAAAAAAGGAGTCACACCAAATTCCTCGGCGATTAGATTTTTAGGAATTAAGACAAGTAACGCCTTTTTCCCTTCGCCAAGGCTTTTACTTCATTTATTTATGCGTTGAGAAGCAGACCTCCAGGATTCCTTTTGGAGCCACGTTGCGTGTCTTAAATGGGCAATTTTATTTGACAACCCAGTTGACAAGTCTCGCTTCAGTTGTCTAGGCAACCCAACCGGACGCAAGTGCGCAAGTCAGCATTCCTGAAGTGTTCTGAAGTCGACATCAGGCAAGGATTCGCTTCAGTTACCAAGAAACCAGACCACCAGACCTGCGTGCGCATATCCTTTGTGTCTAGTTCTTGACTGAAGGTGTGCGCAAAGAAAGTACTGTCAGGCAACCGTCATCATTGTCTTAGTTATTATTATTTTTGTTTTTGAATGTTTATTTTATTCTTGTAAGTAATAATTTGGCAGATTTATTTCTAAATTTATTTGTGTTTTGTGTAACTTCTTTATAGTTTTTATGAGTACATTTTCTGCATCACCAGGTATCCACTCACAGCCGCAGTTTCTTTACTGTCATATTTGTAATTCAAATAGGCTTTTTAAAGGAAAGAGGGGCCTTAATATTCATATTGCCCGGTGTTACAATAGTTCTAATTTACCCTCATCTCTCCCTCTTCCTTCTACTTTAATTCCTTCAATTGCTCCTACTCCATCTTTCGAATCTGCTATCACTCACCTCCACCAATCTACTCCAGTGGTCAAAAGAATCCTAAGAGGAGCGAGAATTGCGATCGCTAAATGCCTTTCTACATGCATACAAAATTGTCTCCTCAACTGAAACTGCCTGGCAAAACCTTTTCACATTTTCATACTCATTTCTACATGTAAACTCACCGTCTAAATCTTTAACCCGTGACACCGTACCACTTTTAGATAATGCCTCAATTTCACGCAATCCATCCCTTTCATTCCGCTCATCACCTTTGGTTTCTTCGAAATCGAATATTTTTCGATCAGTTGAAAATAAGGTAATGGAAGGCGACCTAAAGAACGCAGCTCGTATTTAGCCTTCGTTGTAAGCATCCCTCACGTCTAGATTCTCCTTCTTCCCCTGTTCGTCCTTCTCAAAATTTTAATCCATTTCAGATTCTTGATGACAGCGACACGTTTGCTGCCATAATGTCATTTCCGGCTGGTTCTGCCGGCGGCATCGACGGCATCACTCCCCAACACCTTAAGGATTTGGTTAGTGCTTCCGCTACTGACGCCGGTAGAACTTTACTTTCAAATATTACTAAACTTTGTAACCTCCTCTTATCTGGCAAAGTTGTTGAAAGTTTCCCCCCGTATTTATTTGGTAAAAGACTGTGCATTTCGAAAAAAATATGGTTGCATTCGTCCGATTGCTATTGGATGCACCTTCCGGCGTCTTGCAGCCAAATTAGCCTGTCGGGAACTATCTTCACCATTGAAGGAAATTTTTCAACCTATTCAACTTGGTTTTGGCAGTAGAGGAGGTTGCGAAGCTGTGGTTCATTCCGCTCGTAATTTTCTCGCCTGTGATGACGAATCTGACGTTTTTTTAAAGTTGACGTGAAGAATGCTTTCAACTCCCTTGATAGGATTGCCATGCTGAATGAAGTTCAAGCTCATACGTCTCAGATTTATCCTTTTGTATTTCAATGTTACAATACGCCATCAAATTTATTTTACAATGAACATTCGATTATTTCTGCAGTCAGCGTTCAGCAAGGTGATCTTTTAAGTCCAGCCCTTTTTAGTTTAGGCATCCACCCTGTCATTTCAACCTTAAATTCTAAATTCAATGCCTGGTATCTGGATGATGACTCTCTCGGTGGCAAAGCAGATACTGTTTCAGGACCTCGTTCGGATTATAGACAGCTTCAAGAAAATAGGCCTAGAACTCAACCTTTCGAAATGTGAACTATTTATTAATGACCATGTTCCCTCTTGTTCCCGTCAGGATATCATTGATAAATTTAACTCCCTTGCTCCAAACATTAAAATTCTAAATTCTGAGTCGCTTTGCCTTCTAGGTGCCCCTCTTCTGGATACCGGCATCGAACCTTTTCTTGACAAAAAAATGAATGATTTCACCCTTTTAGCCCCCAGATTGGAACATCTAAATTCTCACATTGCTTATACAACCCTAAAATCTTGTCTTTTTGTGCCTAAATTTACTTATTATCTTCGTGCTAGTACAATCTGGTAAAAAACGGATTACTTAAAAATGTTTGATACCACCCTTAGAAATTGCTTGGAAAAAAATCTAAATTTGCATTTTGACAATGATTCTTGGGTTCAGGCTTCGCTTCCTATTCGTTTCGGTGGCGTCGGAATTCGTCAAATTTCTAGTGTTGCCCTTCCCGCCTTTCTCTCCTCTCTCCACAGCACTTCCGTTTTAGCTGGAAGAATTTTAAAACATTCTCGCCAGCTCTCTGAGGTGAGAGAGGCGGAGGAGTTTTGGCAAGGTCTCTGTCCTAGTGCAGACATCCCAAAGGAACGTTATCAACAAAAACTCTGGGATGTCCCTCTTGCGAGAGAGACCTTTAATTCTTTATTTCAAAATTCTGTCAGTGATTGTTATCGTGCTAGGCTCTTGGCAGTTTCCTGCAAAGATTCAGGCCACTGGCTTCATAGTGAGTCATTCCGGGTGTGTGTGGGTCTGCGCCTTGGTACCCCTATTTGTGAAGTTTTTACGTGTCCTTGTGGCAAGGAGGTCGACAAATATGGTCTCCACTGTCTTTGTTGCCAGCAAAGAGCTGGGCGTCTCGCCCGCCACACTACTCTTAATGACGCCATCAGGAGAGCTCTTGCCAGCATCAATGTTCCTTCCACGTTGGAACCACGTGGTTTGGTCCGTGATGATGGCGAGAGACCCGACGGTCTTACGCTCATTCCCTGGGAGCGGGGTCGGGCCTTAGTTTGGGACGCAACTTGCGTTGATACTTTGGCCCCATGTCATCTCAGGGAGTCAGCCTTAAAAGCTGGAGCGGCGGCGGAGTTAGCTGAAAACGCCAAACGTCGCAAGTATGCATCACTTGCAAGTGATTATGTGTTTGCGCCGTTTGGTGTCGAAACTTTTGGACCGTGGGGACCATCCGCTAAATTACTTTTTGGAAAAATTGCACCTAAATTAAATTCTGTTTTGGCAAATAGTAAAGCTGGCTCGTTCCTCGCTCAAAGGATAAGTATAGCCATCCAACGCGGTAACGCAGCCAGCATCCTCGCCTCCTTGCCTAAAGGACACGAGTTTAATTTTGATTAAGTAGGTTTTAAGTTTATTTATTTTTATTTTATGCATGTCTTTGTTTTTCTTTTCTTTTATTAAATAAACCCCTTTGCTACTTTTAATAAACCTTCTATACAGTCTAACGCGCGTTCACTCTTCGCTAAAGGTTTGTTTCCCTAAGCATGAACGAATGAGCCGCTTACTCGCCTGAGCAAGCACAAGTGGATATGAGGCTTAAAAATACAATTCTCACAGCAGCGGAAAGTTTCCATTGTCTGCGTGTTTGTAATGAAATTAATGAGCCGACTTGTGATGACTTAGTTAAAGAGTTAAAGACCACTTAGTACTTAGTGTACGGACAACAACGTCAAGGTAAATAATGTATCTTACGCATTTGTAATAAGAGTGATTTTGAGACGAAAATGTTAATGATTTGAGACGAAAATGTTAAGTCTGATGTGCTGGCAGTACCCGGCCGCAAGGCAGACTACCACATGTTGATCGATTTGACGACCGTCTTGGTGTAGTCGTTCGCGCACCGGACTTCTAAACCAGGCGGTTGCAGGTTCGAATCCCGCAAGGGGCAAATGTTTGTGTGATGAGCACGAGCATTTGTACCTAAGTCATGGATGTTGTTTATATGTATTTAAGTATATCTATCCGTTATCCTAGTCACCATAGCACAAGCTCTCGCTTAGTTTGGGGCTAGGTAATTGATGTGTTTGTTGAAACAATTTATTATTATTTATATTATTATATCTTGAGACCGCCTCTATTCCCTACGCAATATAAGCTGTTTTCGTAATTTAAATGTACACCTGGCGTGCTTCCGACGATTTCGGTGGTCTAAACTTGAGATTGCACAGTTTTCTGGGCTTAGTACAGTCGGCAGCACGTCAGGTTACCCATGTGAACTACGACTACGAACTACTAAGACTTTAGAAATTACAGGGGGGGGGGGACCGTGTAAACGGCGGGCTATATCTCGCAAAAGGTAAAGCTGATAAAAAAGTGTTTTATGGAAACCCTATCTTATTTTCATAGTCCTTTTCAACGATACCCCACACAAGGGGGTGCACTCAAAAAAAATAATTCACCCCCCCCCTTTACATGTATGGGGAGGTACCCTCAAATTTTTTTGTGTTTTTTAAAATTTGATCTATATGTGAAGTATCCTCGAACCAAGTCACATGCAAATCAGTCCATAAACGTATAAGATATTCTGTGAGCTGTGACAGACTAGCTGTGACAGACTAGAACGGACGGAACGGACGGACTGAACGATCTTAAAGGGTTCCTTGTCTAAAAACCTGGCTAGGGCAAGTCGGACACGCGCACTGAGGGTTCTGTTCTGTACTAACTTGATTTTTTTGTGATGGAACGACCAATGAATCATTTTCGGTTTTATCCCTTCACTATACTGTTAGACCTTCCTTCTTCCCATTCACGATTCTAGGTCTATGAGAAGTACCCATATAGGTTTTGATTTCCCTGCGACATGTTTAAAGGCCGTATCTTTTGATTGCGTTGTCTTAGAAGCTCGATTTCCTTACTACTTAAAGGGACCGATCAAAGCATTGGATGTTAATTTCAACTTGATACCTTCATGCGATCCTGAGGAAAAGGGTCTTGAAAGACAGACGGACAGACGGTGTTTTTGTAAGGCATAGTATAATCTCGTTTATCATCTTTAAACAATCGTTCAGATTCAAATTTGGTTTGACCACAGAATAAATAAGTTTGACGTACACACACCTTGATAGTCAACCTCAAAAGCACTTAGCTGAAGATTTGAGTATGATGTACAGTCAACATCAGATATATAGGTTTCAGTTTGCTACGAAATATGTGACAACTTGTGTGCTCACTTTAATTTGAAACACTGGATGCTATCGTCAATCTGAAAACTTGTTGTATAGATGTAACAGACTTGCTCATCAACTTCTGATGCTGACTGTATTTGCTATGATAGAGCAATGTCGTAGTTATGGAAATTTTCACATAGCCGAAGTACTAAAATGATCAGCTTTTTTTGATGTTCACCGTACTCCGTATGGGGACTGGTCTTCATACAAAACAATTCCATGTACTTATTTACATCTACGGAAAGCCCCGAATCAAGACTCGTTTTCTATTTATAGAATAACGATCTCCAATGGTTTTTATACTGTAAATATTAATAGATCCATCTGATAAATATATCTATCTATGTGTAGATCACGATTCTCGATCCGTGTAATCTTGCCCATCATTATCATTTTAGTTCCGGTACGAAGTCCGAATTTGAAATTATATTTTTTTTGTAACAGACGTCATAAACTTAGTGTGATACTTCGCTTAAGATGTATACCAGGTCACCCGGTTATGAGGGTTACGAGAAAGCAGATGAATTAACAAGACAGGGCCTATCGCCTAGACTGATTGGCCCTGAGCCTTTTGTAGGATTGTCAAAAGGAACATTAACGCGGCATTCAATAACCACGTGAAGGCCAAACATGCCCAGGAATGGTCCAGTACAAATGCCTTAGATCACTCTAAGGCCTTTTTTGATCTGAATGGTTTAAATACCTAATGCATAACAGCCGCCGTCACTCGAGGCCTTTTCTGGAGGTATTAACTGGGCACTTACGCGGCGTAAGTGCCCAGGCGTAAGTTACGCCTCAATTATAGGTAATGCTACTCAGAATGGGACTAACTCAGGACGGCATCTGCAGAGTCTGTGGGGAAGAGCCACAAGACATGAAGCACTTGATGTGTGAATGCAATGCACTGGCTAGAACCCGCATGGGACCTCTCGGAGTGGCTTACCCAGACTTATGAGACTTTAGGCTCTTCAGACAGATATTCTGTACAAATTGTAAAGAAAGACATTAAAGAACACTTAAGAGTACAGCTATGGGGAGTCACAAAGGATTCTATTGGGTCGAGGTGCTCCGTGGGTTTATGCCCATGGCCCCTATGAAGATAACATAAGTGTTAGTGACACTATGAAATGACCAATATCATCTACACTAGTGAACGCATATAAATGCACTAATACCCTAAGGTTTTAGCCTAGGTCATAAGGTAGGTACACTTACACATCTCAAACTGACGCATGCTTGATACTTACTGACTGGAATTTTCATTATGAATGTTTGACGACATTTTAACTGAATGTGTCGGAAATTAAATTCCTTAACTACTACTACTTAATTCAAGTAGGTTCCTAATTAAGTAGTTACCAATGTATACCAACTCGAGTATACAGGCTGTTGAAAAATTTGAATAGAATTGTTTTTCCAAAAAAAACCGCCCACGTTCGATTCCACATCACCCCCTGAAAATGTTAAAAACTCATTTTTGACACCCTATATAATATAGGTGTCGATGTAATCCATACTAATATTATAAATGCGAAAGTGTGTCTGTCTGTCTGTTACCTCTTGACGCTTAAACCACTGAACCGATTGAGATGTAAGTAGGTATGGAGACAGTTCGAGACCCTGGAAAGGACATAGGCTACATTTTGTCGCGATATAAAAAAAATAAGGGGGTGAAATGGGGGATGGGACTTTATATGGAAAATCCAACTCTTGCGGGCGAAGTCGCGGGGAACCACTAGTCAAAATATAATGATAAAAATATATGCTTAGTTTTTAGTAGGTCCACGTGCTCCAGTTCAGAGAAGCTAATCCAGGCATGCGCATATGGGCTTTCTACTCAGATAATGCCTTGCACTAGTCTGGATTAGCTAATCCGGACTCGCGCAAGTGGGCCTAGGTTTTACCAGGCTTTCAACTATGATTTAATGGACGGCAGTCGATCCGCAATACGAGTGGCTGAATTCTGGGCTGCTACGATGTAATTTTCTCGTGTTCCATAGACACGCTTAGAAGAAAAACTATGCTTTGCGTAATCGAACAAAACTTACCTGTATAATCAATTTCGAAAAAACTACAAAGCACCAATTAAAAAGATATTAACAAGATGTCACTGTCACGAAAAAAACAAATGCTTCTATTGTCTTCACATCAACAACACTTTGATTTATAAAAAAAAACAAATCACATCACTTTGATATAACCACTATGCAAATTTTAATGTAAGCTCTCAATTTTATTATCACTCGTTGTAAACCGTGTTTAAAAATAACTTATTTAAAACAAGTTTCAAAATATGTATCGAATTTTAAAATGTTTGCGACTTGTTTGCGTAAAATCACATACACGTGCAGTTGGTACGGGAGTCAAGTTTTTACTGAGGTATGTGCCGTTTTGCCAAAGCAGGGTTGTCACTTATAAGTTATATTTTAACACGCACATCAGTTTTTTTATTTATTACAAAAAAGCACAGCTCTTAACATTATTATAAAGTGTACAAGTTTCTTGTCTAAACATACCTACAACAAACATAAGATTTAATGTTTTTTTTATTAATAAACCGATAAGTGTCGTCAATCTTTCTTAGTAAGTTACCTTCTTAATAAGTTATGTCAGGCAACAATGAATTACCTTTTTTTTAACAACTTATTCCATAAGAGATTTTTTTAAAAGTGCCCCCAATCTTCCATAAGCAATTAATTTTGTTAAGCTGGTACCTACTATTTTACTTAACTTACCCGACTACTTAGTTACTCTTATGATTTCTATTTCTCACAATGATTAATCCTGGGAACAGAACCACTACTTAGACTAGTCTCCTTAGTACTTAAAATCTTCCCAACCAAATATATAATAATAAATAATAAATTGTTTCAACAAACACACCAATTACCTAGCCCCAAACTAAGCGTGAGCTTGTGCTATGGTGACTAGGATAACGGATAGACATACTTAAATACATATGTATAAATATCCATGACATAGGTACAAATGCTCGTGCTCATCACACAAATATTTGCCCCTTGCGGGATTCGAACCCGCAACCGCCTGGTTTAGAAGTCAGGTGCGCGAACGACTACACCAAGACGGTTGTCAAATATGCAGTGCCGTTCGTGTCTGTCTGTCTTCAGGTGAAAAGGGATTTGAAAAGGGACAGACAGATGAACGGTAAGTAAATTTCCGACGAGTTAAGGTACCGTATCTTCTTTTGTGGCAAGAAACCCTAAAAATGTCTTACAAGGAATTTTAAATGTTTTCACATTCGCCCTGTACGGACCTATTTAGGTACATATATGAATGTGAACAGGAAAAACTTTAGGGTCATGCACCTACACAGTTACACACAGAAATTTGATCATCAAAGAATTTTGCGACGTAAGTGGTACTTTGTTACCTATGATGATTCATGATTATTTCAATTGATTTCACTGAGCTGTTTTGTGGTTTAATAAAAATACCGTTAAAGGCCTGACCCTGATTCCTGTATTGCAATAAGTACCTATTAGAATGTAATAGGGTGCCGCAGCTATGCATTGCATGTTGCAGTAACTTCTTACTTAGTTCAACATTGCGAAAAAAATAAGAAAGGGAGATCTGTGCTAACTACGCCGTATATGAAGGTAGCAGGCAAAAAAAACTCATTGTCAAGTATGGGACGATGACCGTTCCGTCACCGACCAAACACTCACATGAGCAAAGAGAGGTTAGGCGCAGGACCAACGGCTCAACATGTACCGAGACACGAGGGTGTTGTGGACAACACCAACACCCTGACTCAGAGCTGTATCTGAGTCATCATCTTCCTAGCGTTATCCCGGTGGTGCACTTACATGAGAGGGTCCAGGGTCCGCTTTGGACCATGATCCAGGAAGTGACAGATCTGGTGATTACAGTGGAGCGACTGCCATCTGAACTCCGCGACCCGCGAACAGGGGAACCGACCAGTTTGGATCAGCTGTATCCGAGTGAAGGCAGAAAACCCAGAAACAAACGAATCGACCCGGATCGGTTACGGAGCCTCTTGGCAGTAAATTAACGAGTAAGTCGCCACAGTATTTAAAGATCGATGTAATTATTAGCCCTAATAATAAATAATAAATTGTTTCAACAAACACACCAATTACCTAGCCCCAAACTAAGCGTGAGCTTGTGCTATGGTGACAAGGATAACGGATATAAATACTTAAATACATATAAACATCCATGACTTAGGTGCTCATCACACAAACATTTGTCCCTTGCGGGATTCGAACCCGCAACCGCCTGGTTTAGAAGTCCGGTGCGCGAACGACTACACCAAGACGGTCGAATAATGTATTTGTCATAGCTATAACAATTGAATAATTAGGAGACAGCTAATTTGAAATGTTTGTCACCACTTCATGTCACCTGTCTGTCATTAATTTCTAAACAAGCAGTCACATATTTAAACAAGTATCAAAGCAGTGTCAAATTTATTATTAGTAAGAAGGTAGGTAGGTACTTAAATGTGATCGAAATAGGCACCATTACAAAAAAAAAAAAAAATAAGTCGTTTTTATTTATCTGGTTAGTGACAGCCCTAATGGTGTTCATTAATGACAGCTTTGTCTTGCGGTATGCTGCGTCACTGTGGAACTAGTTGGAGCTCCTGACTGTGCTCGATTAAAATCGTTTATCGTGATGTCATTAAACTTTTTGAAAACCAGTTCATATTGAGGTAGATACTAGTGGTTGCCCGCGACTTCGTCTGCGTAGGCTCGATAATACAAAATGACCCATATTCCCATCGCCATCCAGTTATTGTGACCTCATATTTGTACCAAGTCGTATGGTGAAGATAGGTCACCCTGTACCTCTGGGTGTATCTACTGAGATAAATGGAACATAGGCACAGAATAATTACTGGTACTACGACATAGGCCAGGTTGTCCACTATATTCTAGACAAACTAAGTATAAAGTAGGTACCTACCTACTTACCTGCTCAAACTTTAGTACGCGCATAAAAATTCATTCTGCGAATTTAAGTCCAACCAAGAGAAAAAGGTTGCGTTGCATTTTTCTGGGAGTCATTGATTTTAGGTTTAGTCCTGTACTTACATCTTCTTTCTATGTAAATTGTTTTACATAAATCCATACTAATATTATAAATGCGAAAGTGTGGCTGTCTGTCTGTTATCTCTTGGCGCTTAAACCACTGAACTGATTGAGATGAAATTTGGTGTGGAGACAGTTCGAGATCCTGGAAAGGACATAGGCTACATTTCGTCGCGATATAAAAACATTAAGGGGGTGAAATGGGGGATGAAAGTTTATATGGAAAAACCTACTCTTGCGGGCGAAGTCGCGGGGAACCACTAGTAGTAATATACAATAAGGTGGTTCAACGGTGACGTCACGTCAAAAAAGCCGACATAACGTCCCAAAGAGTGGAGGTTTTTTTAAAATTATTAGTTTGTAAATTTTACAATTTACGAAAAAAAAAAATTTACGAAAAAAAACTATCTTGAAAATGCGGCTAGTATAATACATATGGTATATTTGGATAGCCCTGGATGTAAGGAATCCAAAAAAAATTGGACGTCACTGTTTGGACCACCCTGTATATAGTGCAATGTGCAAAATAGTTAGAAGAACAGGCAAAAATGTCAAAACCTACATAATTTGCACTCCGCTGAGCGCTGAGTGACCTATGAAGATATCGATGGCTTAGAGCACACATGTACTAATTACAAAAATTGCGATTTTTACTTTTTTACTGACAACTGTGTTAACTGACGTGTTCTACCGTTTGCACTTACCCACGTGTCGATATTCCATCTCTTTCTATCAAAAACCCAGTGTCACTGTTGTATCAAGTAACATTCGGTTATGACCAAAAGTATTAAAATCCTTTATTTTTACTAATCTGGTACAAAAACTCCATAAGTGATTTTTAAACTGTAGCCTACTCACGTATTCTACATTTTATTATTAATCCTAAATAGCATTTTATTTACACAAAACAAATACACGCAATTTATAACTTAACTTAACCTAACACTTAACTTACTAAAATAAATAAAATACTAATATAAAATTACTTATTTAGTTTCCTAATTTATATCTAAGTTTCATATATACAAAGTTACTAACTACTATTTACATAACTAAATTATCCTAATGTTTAAAATAGATTGTTATCGATAGTCGATATCGACACAGCGTCATCGACTTGCGGAAGCACTATGCGTTGCAATTCAGCAGACGCAGCGGTTTTCGCCACACAGAAGGTGCGACGTCTCGCTCGCCCTCCAGTCGAGATCTATGCATTGAACGCGGTCCGCGCGTCGCTTGCGCAGCCGATATTGCCTATTTATTTCGCGATCTTTATTTCGGATAGAAATTAGATCTTATTTAGGTTTATCGCGTACTGTTAAGTAACTATTTGCTCTCTGCACTCCTTCTATTAATTCCTGGTGTGACTGTAAACCTGTGTACGTGCTATTGGAGACAATACAACTGATTTATATTTATTTCGGACTTGAAGTTATTTCTCGCCCTTACACATCAACCTACTTTGTCACACCAACTTGGGTGTTCACCACTGAACCCCATAACTGGTGACCCTCGTGCAACACGGATTTATCAAGATGAGCGAAAGCAGTACCGGCACAGCGGACACGGAGTTATTTCAAGATACCCACAGCAATGTTACGGAGCGCAAAAAGCCAAAAGTACTTGTTTGTACTGATCCAGGTTCGTCACTATCCAGTGACATACGCCGAGTGAACCTGAAAGTTCCTCCATTTTCACCTGATGAACCCGAAATCTGGTTTGCCCTCCTAGAAGGTCAGTTCGAGTGTTGTCAAATCACTGACGATTCTACTAAGTTTATTAACGTCATCAATAACCTTGACATTCAACACTCAAAAGCCGTGAAAGATATTTTACTCAACCCACCGGCGAAAAATCGCTACCTGAAGATCAAGACCGAGCTCATTAAGCGTCTATGTGCTTCGAAGGAAAATAAGGTACGACAATTATTAGTACATGAGGAGCTTGGCGATCGGAAACCCTCTCAGTTTCTTCGCCACCTCCAAGACCTAGCTGGACCTTCCGTTCCTGAAGATTTTATCAAGACGATCTGGTGCAATCGCCTTCCCCAGAACATACAAACTGTGCTTGCATCTCAGCCAACCCAGCCATTGGACCAACAAGCAGACTTGGCTGACCGTATTCGCGAGATCACGTTACCCTACAACGTGGCCGCGACATCATCCAACTCTTCACACGTCAATCCGTCTAGTGAAATAGCTGAACTAAAAAAGATGGTGGAACATCTCACTCTGAAGCTCGAGGAGCATACACGCGCTTCAAACTGTTCCAGCATCCGATCCCGATCTCGACAGCGACGCAATAAAAATTCACGTCCCAGGTCGCGATCCCACTCCAGCTACAAGAAACACCCTATATGTTGGTACCATATGAAGTTCGGATCAAATGCACGACATTGCATTAAACCGTGCGACTACAAGCAAGCGGGAAACCCCTCGGGCAGTCTCTAATGGCGGCTGGTGATTGCCACTCTTCAGGTCGCCTGTTCGTTACCGACCGTTGTACGAACACCCAATTCCTAGTCGATACCGGTAGTGACTTATGTGTTTTTCCTCGTGCTGCGCTTCGTGAACGACGATCTAAAACTGACTATCAACTTAGTGCGGCGAATGGTACAAGTATCGATACTTTTGGTTACATTGAACTAAAATTAAATTTGGGCTTAAGGCGTGATTTTACATGGCGCTTTATTGTTGCGAATGTTACCAAAGCCATAATTGGCGTTGATTTTCTTAGCTTTTATAATTTAATTGTTGACTGTCGCAACCAACGCCTCATTGATAATACGACTTCTTTGTATTCAAATGCTTGCCATGTTAGTGATGTGAATATATTTTCTGTAAAAGTTTTATCGACTAACACTAAATATGATAATATTTTATCGCAGTTCCCGGAAATAACACGCCCTTCAGGCAAACACTTGACGCCAAAACATAACACCGTACATTTTATTCGTACCACTCCCGGCCCTCCAATTTATTGCAACCCCCGCAGACTTGCTCCAGACAAACTCCAAATTGCCAAACAAGAATTCCAGCTTATGCTGAATGATGGTACTGTACGTCCTTCCGATAGTCCCTGGGCATCGCCACTTCACCTTGTCCCTAAGAAGGATAACGGTTGGCGACCTTGCGGTGACTACCGTTTACTCAATTCGCGGACTATCCCTGACCGTTATCCTATTAGGCACATACATGACTTCGCTAGTTCGATCGCTGGTTGTAAGGTGTTTTCAACAATCGACCTAGTGAAGGCATACAATCAAATACCGGTCCACAGTGACGACATACAGAAAACTGCCATCACGACACCTTTCGGATTATACGAGTTTCCGTTTATGAGCTTTGGTTTACGAAATGCTGGCTCCACATTCCAAAGATTCATCGACGAAATGACTAGGGGCCTAGATTTTTGTTATGCCTACGTTGACGACATTTTGGTGAGCAGTAGAACCGAGACAGATCACGTGACCCATCTCCAGCAACTCTTCACTCGCATGAGGGAGTACGGAATCGTCCTCAATACTTCAAAATGCGTTTTCGGTGCAAGTGAGGTAGAATTTTTAGGCTACCGAATATCGGAAGCTGGTACTCAACCACTGAACGCTAGAGTCGAGGCCATCAACGAGTTCCCCGTGCCCAAAACCGTGAAGCAGCTCAGACGATTTTTAGGTATGCTGAATTTTTACCGGCGTTTCCTTCCAAATGCAGCTTCTATTCAAGCACCGCTTAATGCTTTGCTTGCCGGCTCTGTAAAAGCATCTCAACCTATCGACCTGACTGGAGACACTCTTCTGGCTTTTCAACAATGCAAGGTAAGTCTCGCTAATGCTGCCCTACTCGCACACCCTGATAGTCAAGCAGAACTCGCACTGGTCACAGATGCGTCAGACCTGGCTATGGGTGCGGTTTTACAGCAGCTTAAGGACGGAGCATGGCAGCCGCTCGCTTTCTTTTCGCGAAAGCTGAGCCCATCGCAGCAAAAATACTCCCCTTATGACCGCGAGCTCCTAGCCATATACGAAAGCATAAAATACTTTCGTCATATGCTGGAGGCAAGACATTTCGTGGTATATACAGACCACAAGCCGTTATGTTACTCCTTCCACGAAAGGAAAAGTAACTGCTCGCCTCGACAACACCGCCACCTCGATTACATTTCGCAATTCACGACTGACATTCGCCATATTTCCGGCAAAGACAATGTCGTGGCCGACACATTGTCACGCGTCGATGAATTGCAGATGCCAATCGACTTGGACGTTCTTGCCTCATCACAAGCCGCAGATCCTGAACTTGCCCATTACCTGAGCCAAGAAACTTCTCTCCGTCTCAAGAAATTACAGATTTTCAACGGCAGGTCCGAAGTCTACTGTGACGTAAGTACTTCATCACCTAGACCCTTCGTGACTAAACCCCTTCGTAAACAACTCTTCGACAGCCTTCATAGTCTGAGCCACCCTGGCGCTAGCGCGACCGCTAAATTAGTCGCAGAACGCTTCGTTTGGCCCGGAGTGCGCAAAGACTGTCGAGAGTGGGCACGAAAATGCCTCTCGTGTCAACGCGCCAAGGTTAATCGTCACGTGTCGTCCCCTTTTGGCACCTTTGATCTTCCTCGCGCTAGATTTTCTTTTATTCACGTGGACATTATTGGACCTCTTCCTCCATCTCAAGGTTTTCGATATTGTTTGACTGCTGTGGATCGTTTCACAAGGTGGCCGGAAGTTACACCGATGGTCGATATGACAGCCGAAACAGTTGGTAAGGCTCTAATATCGTGGATCTCCAGATTTGGATGTCCAACTGATATTGTCACCGACCGCGGACGACAGTTTGAATCCACGCTTTTCCAATATCTTGGAAAAATGATCGGATTCAAACATCGTCGAACCACCGCGTACCATCCTGCGTGTAATGGCCTAGTGGAACGATTCCACCGTCAACTTAAAGCCGCCATAATGTGCCACGCTGACTGCAACTGGGCTGACTCGTTACCCTTAGTCCTCTTGGGTATACGAAGCTCGTTCAAAGAAGACTTAAAGGCTTCCTCGGCTGAATTGGTCTTTGGCGAGCCGTTACGTTTACCAGGCGAATTTTTCCAGGCGTCCGTCCCTGATTCCACCGATATATCGGAATTCACGACTCGCCTCCGCCATTTCGCCGTAAAGCTTCAGCCATCTCCAGCTGCCCGTCACAATAAAGACAAAATATTTATTTATAAAGATCTGGCTTCTTCCAGCCATGTATTTCTACGTGACGATGCATTGCGAGGCGCCTTACAGCCTCCATATTCTGGCCCATATGAGGTAGTCGAGAGAGGAGATAAAGTTTTCAAAATTAGTGTCAAAGGCAAAACCATTACGGTTTCCATAGACCGCCTTAAACCGGCCTACATGCTTCTTGACCCCACTCCTTCTCTTACTTCTCCTACTACTCCCACCGTGATACCTACCGCTACACCTTCTACTCCTACCACCTTACCAGACCCAGTACCGGTACAAAACACTGTTAGGACGACTCGATCAGGTCGCGTAGTTCGCTTACCTAACTTTTACCGCCCATGACGGTCTCTGGGGGGGAGTGATGTAGCCTACTCACGTATTCTACATTTTATTATTAATCCTAAATAGCATTTTATTTACACAAAACAAATACACGCAATTTATAACTTAACTTAACCTAACACTTAACTTACTAAAATAAATAAAATACTAATATAAAATTACTTATTTAGTTTCCTAATTTATATCTAAGTTTCATATATACAAAGTTACTAACTACTATTTACATAACTAAATTATCCTAATGTTTAAAATAGATTGTTATCGATAGTCGATATCGACACAGCGTCATCGACTTGCGGAAGCACTATGCGTTGCAATTCAGCAGACGCAGCGGTTTTCGCCACACAGAAGGTGCGACGTCTCGCTCGCCCTCCAGTCGAGATCTATGCATTGAACGCGGTCCGCGCGTCGCTTGCGCAGCCGATATTGCCTATTTATTTCGCGATCTTTATTTCGGATAGAAATTAGATCTTATTTAGGTTTATCGCGTACTGTTAAGTAACTATTTGCTCTCTGCACTCCTTCTATTAATTCCTGGTGTGACTGTAAACCTGTGTACGTGCTATTTGAGACAATACAACTGATTTATATTTATTTCGGACTTGAAGTTATTTCTCGCCCTTACACATCAACCTACTTTGTCACACCAACTTGGGTGTTCACCACTGAACACCATAAAACATTCCCTCACGCAGTAATTTTAGCGCTCAGGAATATTAAGTACATTTACGACATGTAATCTTACATATTACAGACAATCCAAATGTTGTAAGTGCAGTTATAACATAAACAAATGTAATGATTGCAACCCTTTTAAGTGCACAAATATGCTAAGTCGCTATGATACAAAAAATAACTATGTTTACAAAATTATCGAAAATCATATTTTTTTTTGGTTTTGATTCTTGAAATGCTCAAGTATACTAACGTCATGTTAAGTTAGGTGTGCTTTCAATAATCGTTTTGGCGCGTAATTTCTGTACGAGCCGGAGTGATCAGACGACGTGGGTCCGGTCTGGAAGCCAATTAGCGAGTGTGTATGTATGTTCGTTCTCTGACTGTCGCGGCCGTTGGCAAGCGCGGAGAGGGTACGTAGTATCTTGCCATTGACAGCACTGACAGTACTGGACTAGCTCCGCGCGCCGGTAGCCTCGAGCGTTCGGCACCCAGCTTGGTTACCGGCCACTCTCCTTGACCAGGCTCTTATTGCGGTCTCCTCAAGGACAAGCCTCTCCGCCTCAATCTCACGCGGTGCGGGTCGTTGCTCTTGGGACCTTTGGTCTTCTCGCCAAACGACCACAGCGTCGAGGTCCTAAGGCAGACACCCGGCTAGCGCTATTGCTGCATCGGCTGAGATCGTGCGATATCCGCGAATCACTCGCACCGCCATGCCACATGCCCCTTTGTGCCCTCCGCAGCTGTGTGGTGTTGGGTGGCGACATAGTATCGAACCATCCCAGAGCCCCGTACAGAGCCATGGACCAGATGACACCCATGTATAGTCGCCGACACAGCGCGGAGGACCCTCCTAGATTCGGCAGAAGAGAGCTGAGGGCTCCCGCCGTGGCCAAAAGTTTAGGCACTAGGCGTTTGAAATGTGCCACAAAGCGCCACCGTCCGTCCAGGACCAGCCCTAGATATTTGAGGGTATTTCCGATTTCTATCTGGACTCCTCCGACCGTGATGTGAGACTCTGCGGGCGGTGCTCGTCAAGGCCCGTGGAAACACAAGGCCTCAGATTTTTCGAGTGCCACCTCCAGTTCTAGCTCTCGAATCCGCTGAACTACAGTTGCGACTCCCACAGTTGCACGAGTAGAAGCTTCCGCTAGATTGGCGCCGCGCTGTTACTAGTGTGTCATCTGCGTAGCACGTCAAGCTGACGCCACCTTCCAGCCGCCCGCGGAGGACCCAATCGTAGCCAATGTTCCACAGGAGTGGTCCTAGGACGGACCCCGGTGGAACACCGCAGGTAGCCCTTTGGCGTAAGAGTGTGCCGTCTCGGTCAACGCACATGACCTCACGCTCAGCCAGATAGTCAGCAACGAGCTGCTGGAGGTAGCATAGAACACCGTAGGTAGGTAGGTAGTGAAGGGCTTGCCCGATGCAGGACCATGGTAGTGTATTGAATGCGTTGGCGATGTCCAAAGACACAGCCAACAGAACTCCACCGCTCTCAACTGCTTTTCCAGCAAGCTCGACGCGCAAGATGGCATCTACTGTGCTACACTCACGTCTGAACCCAAACTGGGTGTCGGAGAGGTCCGGCCCATTCTGCATAAGATGTCGAACGAGGCGCAAAGAAATAATTCGCTCAAAGAGCTTTCCGGCCTCGTCCAGTAACACTTGCTTGCTTAGGCAATGGCTACTTTCAAGGCCTTTGTGGCACATTTCAAACACCTAGTGCCTAAACTTTTGGCCACGGTGGGAGCCCTCAGCTCTCTTCTGCCGAATCTAGGAGGGTCCTCCGCGCTGTGTCGGCGACTATACATGGGTGTCATCCGGTCCATGGCTCTGTACGGGGCTCCGGTATGGTTCGATACTATGTCGCCACCCAACACCACACAGCTACGGAGGGCACAAAGGGGCATGGCGGTGCGAGTGATTCACGGATATCGCACGATCTCAACCGATGCAGCCATAGCGCTAGCCGGGTGTCTGCCTTGGGACCTTGACGCTGTGGTCGTTTGGCGAGAAGACCAAAGGGCCCAAGAGCAACGACCCGCACCGCGTGAGATTGAGGCGGAGAGGCTTGTCCTTGAGGAGACCGCAATAAGAGCCTGGTCAAGGAGAGTGGCCGGTAACCAAGCTGGGTGCCGAACGCTCGAGGCTACCGGCGCGCGGAGCTAGTCCAGTACTGTCAGTGCTGTCAATGGCAAGATACTACGTACCCTCTCCGCGCTTGCCAACGGCCGCGACAGTCAGAGAACGAACATACATACACACTCGCTAATTGGCTTCCAGACCGGACCCACGTCGTCTGATCACTCCGGCTCGTACAGAAATTACGCGCCAAAACGATTATTGAAAGCACACCTAACTTAACATGACGTTAGTATACTTGAGCATTTCAAGAATCAAAACCAAAAAAAAATATGATTTTCGATAATTTTGTAAACATAGTTATTTTTTGTATCATAGCGACTTAGCATATTTGTGCACTTAAAAGGGTTGCAATAATTACATTTGTTTATGTTATAACTGCACTTACAACATTTGGATTGTCTGTAATATGTAAGATTACATGTCGTAAATGTACTTAATATTCCTGAGCGCTAAAATTACTGCGTGAGGGAATGTTTAAAAATCACTTATGGAGTTTTTGTACCAGATTAGTAAAAATAAAGGATTTTAATACTTTTGGTCATAACCGAATGTTACTTGATACAACAGTGACACTGGGTTTTTGATAGAAAGAGATGGAATATCGACACGTGGGTAAGTGCAAACGGTAGAACACGTCAGTTAACGCAGTTATCAGTAAAAAAGTAAAAATCGCAATTTTTGTAATTAGTACATGTGTGCTCTAAGCCATCGATATGTTTTGCTCTCCACTGGTTTTTTTTTTTTTTTTTTTTTTTTTAATTTATTGTTACTAAGAAAGAATACAAGTTTTACAAAAAAATAAATCTGCCAAACTGCTTCACAGTTTGTCGGCAGAGGTTCTCGTCCTTAGGTACTAACAATAAATAAGTAGGTATATTTCATGGTAAGTGTTTATCACTAATTTATAACTAACATATTACATTAATTTACACTACAAGTAAGACGTTAAATTAAAATAACTTAAAAATTGTTTATTCAAGAAAACATCGTTACATTTTTACGCCGAGATTTCTAAGTGAAGTGACCAATGATAGGTACTTGTGACGGGAATGTCTCGCTACTTCCCAGACGGTGAATAACAATATTTATTAAGTAATACATACAAACAGTTTAACAGTGAGTGCTTAATCTAATCTAGATATAAATTTTAGATTTTATTTATATTATATTTTTAAGGTTTTTAGTTTAGTGTTAGTTCTAGTATTTATTATTTTTGTAGTAGTAGTAGTATTATTATAAGTTACGTATTTTTTTTATCAATTAGTGACAATGACAGGTAATTAATTTATCTAGCTTTAAGTATCTAGCGTGAGTGTCCTTGTGTGTGTGTGTGTGTGTGTGTGTGTGTGTGTGTGTGTATATGTGTGTATATGTATATTATCCTGTTTTTTTTTTTTTTGCAAACTAAATAGCTACCTATTATTAAACGTTAACATTATTTTACACAGAATGTAACTAACTTGATAGGTACTACGCTTAATGATAATTATTAAACAACATCACATACATTACTCCGATCCCCGACCGGGAATCGAACCCGGGACCCCTAAGACGGCGTCACCCCGCAAACCGGCGCGCGAACCACTCGGCCACGGAGGTCGTCAATTATAAAGCGTAAAAAGCAGGGCGGAGGGTAGTGTGGCGAATTTGACATTTGCACGGGTGACCTTGCGGGAGATTGCCATGTTATGGGCATAGTGAGAGATAGTGTTTCTTAAGGATGTTCTTCATTTGGTTTTTAGACTGAACATCATCAAGCAGTTGTTGGGGTAATTCGTTGTAAATTGTAGGGATTATCCAGCACCTCGTGCGTTTGCCGTAGTAATTCTGCACTGTTGGTACTTCTAACTTTTTTAGCTTGGATTGCCGAGTTGGGTAGTTATACTCTCGTTTTGTTTTAAACTCGCTATTATTATATTGATCCAGTAGAAGTCGTATTTTAATTTTGTAGTCAATAGGTATAATTTTGCATATATTGTATAGTTTTTCATATTCATGATTGCATTCTCTTTTTACATTTTTATTTACTAGTAACTTTAAAATTCTAGTTTGTAATGACTTGATTTTATTTATATAGCTTGGAAACGTAAGCCCATAACTACTCAACCCGTAATCAATAGTCGCTTCCGCGAGCGCGTAGTAAAGCATGTAAAGTATACCCTTATATTATATTTATATTATATTTTTGATATCAATGTACAGTATTCGATTTTCTATGCTAGTTTTATTATGTACAGATACAACTTGATAAATTACCCCATATAAATATGCCTAGTAAGTATCATCACAACATGAATCAACTACTTAACATAAAGTAGGTAACAAGGAATGACTTAGTACATATTCTCATTGTTATAAAAACCGTAATTCCTTGCACGCAGGCAACTGTTCATTTTAATATCTCCATTAGGTACATTATCATAACCCGTATGTAGTATCTATAAATACGGAAGTGTGTCAGTCCATCTTTTACTGCTTCACGGTTAAACTGCTGAACCGATTTAGTTGAAATTAGACAATTTAAGGCTCGGAATGGTGAAAGGATTCTAACGATACCAAACACATGTAAATCCGCTCAGGTTATGGTGAAGTAAATAATCCTACTTAAATGAATGTAAGTACATAGGTATATGTATAATTGTTGGCACGCCCTACAGCCCAAACGGCTGTACAGTTTTTGACATATGCGGTGTCGTTGAATTTTTTTGAATTGTGATAGTGACATAGGCTATATACATTTAAAAAATGGCGCCCGCAAGTGAAAATAAAGGGGGGAGGGGTATTGATTTTTTCCTTTACATAGCAATATGGGTATCAAATGAAAGCCAATAAAAAGACCATTTCAAAAATATAATATTTTTTGTAGACGGGTGTTTTTTTTTAAATGATTATGTTTGCTTGTTTTACGCAGTAATACCTAGTTTAACGAAGTTAAAGTTTGGGTACTATCCACGAGGTCCCGGGTTCCAATAACCGGGCCGGGCCGATTGTTGGGTTTTTCTGCCTTGAAATAACTCAGACACAGCTCCGGAGTCAGGAAGTTGGTGGTGTTAGCACCCCCGTGCCTCGGAAAGCACGTAAGCCGTTGGTCCTGCGCCTGATCTCTCTACGATCATATCGGATTGCCGTCTCACCGAATTATGAGAGTGAAGGAACAGGGAGTGCACCTGTGTATTGCGCACACACTTGTGCATTATAATATCTCCCGCGCAGTTGGCTAATCTCTGTTGAGATAGGCCGCTATAGTCAAAATTTGGCTAGGAGGACATTATTATATATAAGGCTCTGCGCAGATGGGCCACCGAACAGCCATCGGTGGCTAACGACAAGCTGTTTACATTGTTTTTAATACGTTTTGTATGAAGTCGCCGCACACGCGAAACGAGTGGCGGCCACTCGCGACTCGGTGTCCGCCTCACGCCACCGGCGGCTAGTGGCAGCCACTCCTGACTTATACAATATGTAAAAAAAACCTTTCCGACCCGTTAAGGTGTTATCAGGTATAGAGTCGAGGTTCAATTTGTGTAATTATTTTCATAAAATATTAGAAAAAAATTACCCCATGAAAAAAAATGATAAAAAATACTACACTAAAAAAACTTACATGGCAACGCGAAGGGCGGTGACGGGGCGCGCGGGGGCGCGGCATAGCGCCGGCACTCGCAGGTTCGCTACCTGCGAGTGCCGGCATGACCCCAGATGACCCCGGCTCTTATTATTAGCCATTAGCCAGATAATAATGTGTCAATCGTAAGAAACAGAGACTTATTGGTAGCTCTTAAAAGAGCTTTTTTTTGTGGTGGTGATTAGTGTTTGGTGGACTCGTGGCCTGCCTGCGTCAAGCCGATGGCTTTCCTGACCCTGCGTTGCCCGTAGTGAACACGCGATTGTGCAAACGCTGAAACGCACGCTCTGACGGCACTGTGGTACCCAGCGGAATAGCAAAACGCACTTCATAGTCTCTGCGAGCTTCACAATAATCACAGTCACTTCTACCCAGACACATGAGCATACTAAAGTATTCTTGATTCGTATACGACATTTCGCGGATCAACGGAACGAAACGACCACTCGGAAGTAACTAGTACTTATTCTGTGGTAATGTCATAGCGAAACTGACCTGTAATAATATCGGGATAGCCGCTGACCCGTGTCGCGCGGCGATGTCAAAGGCCGTCGCTAGCTACGTTTATTGTAGTACCGACAAAGCGAGCAGACGGCGTCGATGGAGCCGCGCGCCCGGCGGGAGTGTTAACGTATTTTGGAAATTACCCCGTTTTAGGGTAAATAGGTGCTAAACTTGTTAACTTTAAAAAATTGCCAAAAAAGTATTAATGAATTACGTAATTTTGATACTTATTTTGGTAACGTTACTAAAGCAACTTTATGACCCTTTCGGCTCGGACAGGGTTTTTTTTACATACTGTATGTATTCTGAATTATTTAATAGGTTAATTTTGACAGTTGACATATAGGTTCGGGTGTTTACAAATCGGTCGTTAGAATTGACGGTTCACACATCTAATCGATTTACGATTGATTCAAAACATTGTTAATCATCACAATATATTTTACGTTTTAAATGACTATTTATTTTAAGCGTTTTAGAATTACGTACTATGAACAGTAAATAAAATTAAGTCTTCAAAATTGCATACTGAAAATCCTAATTGTTTAATATCAACCGATGAATCGATAAATTTTTACCTCCGTAACGAGTAAAAAGGTGACAACACTAAAATTAAGAAAAAAAAAACAGAATAGAACATGGCCGTTTTAAGACGTCGACATAGAATTTCGATTCATTTTATACTTTATGTAGAAAATATAAATTAAAATGTGTCGCATTACATACTTTGAAGCCTAGCATTTTATTTTCATTGTTTTATTTGTTGTCTATGGAATCCCTCCGCATGCACTGCTACGTTCTGTGATAACTCTGAGCTGTCAAATTGAATAGATTACTATAGACTATTAGATTATTCAGACCATAGTGTGCGCGACATGCCAGTGGCGACCACCGGCCGTCTGTCAAATGATATTGGTGATAGACAACCACTAGTGGCACAGAATAAGTACTAGTACTCCGTACAGAAGTATGACTTTGCAATGAAATTCAAAGAAATATCTACTCAATGTTGTTAACGATGTGGTGTAATTCAGTTCGCCTCTGACTCAAGCACATTTTCGTGTAGACACCTACAGAAATACATTGCAAATAATTTCATTCTTATAACTCTGGAATATGATTCATAATACACTAAACCTAATCAGTGACGTACTATCACGCAACGCGATAGGGTTGACTGCCACAAGAAGCTACTTAAGCCATCTAGCGCATCTTTCTAGGACTTCGACGACCGTCTTGGTGTAGTGGTTCGCGCCACGGACTTCTAAACCAGGCGGTTGCGGGTTCGAATCCCGCAAGGGGCAAATGTTTGTGTGATGAGCACGAGCATTTGTACCTAAGTCATGGATGTTTATAAAAGTATTTAAGTATATCTATCCGTTATCTTAGTCACCATAGCACAAGCTCACGCTTAGTATGAGACTAGATAATTGGTGTGTTTGTTGGAACAATTTATTTATTATTTTATTTTTATTTTTTTACTTATTCACGCTCGTCCAACCAGCAACCTAGTGTCGCGCACCGCCGGTGAATAAAACGCGGGAGCGTGTCGCTGCCGGCTAGCGACACTCAACTTGTTTAGTCACTTACCAAGGGGTCGCCACGCGTAGGTACATTTTTGCTACCTACGCGGGAAGGTACACAGGCCTGCTAGTGGCGGCCACAGACCACCTTCGTTTACACTGGAATGAAGGACTTGGCGCGCGACAGCCACCAACACCTGTAGACGGTGGACCATCTGCGCGGAGCCTAAGGTGATGTGGTGTTAAGGCTAGTTCGAAAGAATAACACAATTTGAAAATATAAAGCGATTTATTTTTTATTTTCCATTAGTATAAAAATACATTTGCCACTGTTATCTCATTACTATAAAGGATGCAAAATAGGAATATTACTATGTATAAAAAAATACGAGCCAATAGAAGTTGTTTCTGAACTACTTCAAAAATTTCGGTCGTACTTTTTTTTTAAACCTGTGATTTACACACTGTAATTTTTGTTGTACAATGTACAGTGTGTCTAATATTATAAATGCGAAAGTGTGTCTGTTACCTGTCTGTCTGTTACCTCTTGACGCTTAAACCACTAAACCGATTGAAATGAAATTTGGTATGGAGACAGTTCGAGACCCTGGAAAGGACATAGGCTAGATTTTGTCGCGATATAAAAACATTAAGGGGGTGAAATGGGGGATAAAAGTTATGGAAAATCCAACTCTTGCGGGTGAAGTCGCGGGTAACCACTAGTTTTTTTTATTTTTTATCCCCCATTTTACCCTTCAAACCAACGAGTATTTGTAACTTTATTCATTACCATTTGTGACATAAAAAAATAGTGAGATCAAATTAAAAATTGATAACAGCTGTGTTTTAGTTTAATCGACATTTTATAAAAGTTACCCACTGTATATTTCATCAGCCAGTTATTTTTAACTGTCAATAGAAAAATGATAATTTTATATCAAACAACACCAATTTTTTAAAGATATGCATCGTAATAGGCAAGACAATAGCTGTGTGAACAAAAAAACGATGCTTAAGCTTTATCTAAGTTTCGTAAATTTCAAATGAATGACACTATGTTGACAGTCAGTATCACTGACCTCTATAATACAAGTATGCTGTACTGCATACTGTCAACCTAAAAATGAATTTTTATTTCATTTGATTATCGTCATTTTGGCGTCGACGGCTGCAGTGAGCGTCCACGGAACTAATGAGAGTTGACATAAACATATACAAAACTCTATTTTAGTTCCCTGTTTACTTGGTGGGGGCGCTTTGATTCGGCACAAAAATTATCTGTAATTTCTTAGAAAACGCTTAGTCCAGCGTACTTTTACTATAGAGGTCAGTGGTCGGTATCCAGGGTTATTTGCCTCTTAAGGGTCGATTCTGGTGCTCAAATACATCATATCATATATCGAATCAACTTAACACTAAAAACTCTAAGGCGGTGTCTTGCACTTCTTTATTACAAAAAAATAACACCATTATAACTTTATTTATACAACAACAATAGTTTGGTTACAATAATACTGGTAAATTTAGATACCAACAAATTAATATAAAAGTTATACATATAAGGAACGCATGCATTAAAGAATTGCTCCATCTAAAGCGAATGAATAACTAAACTATAATATCAGTACGTAGCTGTCACTTCTTAATTTTATTTTATTAGATTTTCTTCAGCTACTGTATTTTAGCGGCCACATTTTTCGGTGGTGTATTTTAAACATTTAACTGCACTTGTCATAAACTGATATTAGCCGGAACCAACTGCTTAACGTGCCTTCCTTGTCGTTAAGCCTAGTCAGAGGCCCTAGGGCGGCTTGATAACATTTGACAGTAAGGTTTGTCACTTGCCTTACATACACCCCTCCACCAATCCGCACTGAGCCCGCGTGGTGGAGTATGGCTCGTACCTCCTCATAGTGGAGGTGAGGCCTTTGCCCAGATATGGGATCTATGTAGGCTAACTTTACTTAACTTCACTTCTTACACTAGTATGTTAATACAAATATAATAAGGCTCTAAGATTTAAAGAAGCTATAACAGAAAAGCGTTTTGTGATACAATAAATCGAAGACCAGATGCCTCTTCATCATGGAAATGGTTTAATTGTATGAGTGTCGTTACTAAAAAACATGATTCATGAACAAAAACGTAAGCCAAACTAGATTATCACTTTAGTAAAATTTTCTAGAAGACTAATTTTGAAAGTATGACTCATTTCTAAGTTAAATAATACAATTCTACGACAAAGCTTCAGATTTCTTATTTACAACTTACACGTGTATTTCCAAAAATATTTCTTACTTTCAAAATTCTGTGATAGCCCCCTTAAGCCTTAACTACAGTCCGTGCCATTAAACGGTGCATAAAAAGTCATTGACCCGTCACTCCTGCAGACCGTCACCCGTGTACCACTGCACGTCAGTATGCGTAGCGTGGCGACCCTAACTATAAGCCGTAGCGATACGAATCCGTCTAACAAATGAACTTCGGTACGGGTCGACCTTGAACCCAAAAATCAATAGTCGTAATAATCGCTAGTTAGAAAGACAAATGATACGTGTCACAAGGTTTTAGCTGTCAAGTTGAATGACCTTTTATGCACGTTTATCTGGCACGTACTATATAAATAGTTAATAAATAAAGCTTTCTCTATAGTTTGCATGTGGAAATATCTTCATTTACACTTGTATACAGAGTAGTATATGAAAATTATAAACTTAAGTAGTGTCGTATTTTTGCCGAATTTTTAGCACACACTAAATATAAACTTAAATAATATAGCTGTTAAGTATTAATAAATTGTTTATTATAACTAATAAGGAGGATAGAAAAACGAAAATTATTTTTTTCATAGACTTCTTACAGGTTGTTGTGGTGCCCCCTGTATATTAGTTAGGATTAAAAATATAACTGCCTTAAAAGTCTTGTTCATTTAGTGTAGAAGCAACATTAAAAATAGTTTTTATGTCTTTTATCTCATTTTTAACGACTCAAAATTGAATAACTCATTTTATTCTCTAATTCAAATTTGACTTTTCATTAAAAAAAGAAATCCCTTGCATTTGGAAAACAGTATTACAAGTGTAAATAATAAACTAAAAATGTGCGGACTTTTGGTTTCTTATTTAAACTTTAACACGTACAAAAGTGTTAAAAAATCTTACATACTATATATAGGTATACCATTGTCTTTCACGTCTTTAAAACAACGTAAATAAAACTCTGTCTTTTCATCTCTTGATTTTCAAGAGAAAAAACACGTTAAGTCGTTGGTCCTGCGCCTGATCTGATTGCCGTCTCACCGAATTATTGAGTGAAGTAACAGAGAGTGCACCTGTGTATTGCGCACACACTTGTGCACTATATCTCTTGCGTAACGTTCCCTGCTGGAAAACTGCGTAGTTGAAATTCAGGAGACAACATTTAAGACAAGTTTTTGTATACCTGTCTCTTTCACAGTCCATATTATCTCGTATCATTTCAACACGAACAGAATTCTTTTATTTTAGACTTGTATATCACTTCGTCTCTCAGCAGTTGTAATCTCAACTCTTCTACGCTCTTCATAAGACGCATATCTGCAGCGCAGTCATCGACAATTTTTTGGAAGAGCTCATCTGAAAATGATATAGGGTTGTTGAGAAAGGATAGAGAATGGATTTACTTACATCTCAAGTGGCCTCAAGATGATCAATATTTACGATATTGATGGGCCAAATGATGGTCAGAGACATTGAAGCTATTGTCATTCGAAACCACGTGATTACGTTTTGATTGAAGCCCATTGACAATCGCGAATGACGAAGCCATTGATCGTCTCGCTGTGCAATTGACATCGCTCGGTCAGAATTCGATATCATCATTCATCGACAGAAAGCAAAATGGCGGCGAGCAATTGACGAGTCAATTGAAGCTGCATTCGCACCTTCAATTTAACGATCATTTGGGCCTTCAATAACGTAAAAAAATGACATTCGCGATCGATCGTATCCGGGGCACTTAAGGTTCTGGATTCGATTTCCAATCGAATGCTTAATTAATTAATGTTAGTTGGACCTGGCCTGGTGTAGGCTTAGCCAGTAGTGGTTTGACAATGGGGAACTTGGGATTTCAAAAATAGATCGATCGACTGTCGATAAGCGATGAGTCGCGGTTTCGAGTCCCACCCGACGACGTTCGATGAATTATAGTGTGCATAACTTACGGACCGTATAAATAAAATAAAAAGTACACATTTGATTTTCTAACTTAGCTAGAAATGTTAAAGTTCAAAATGTTTAGGCTCAGTTTTCGTCGTGACACCGCGCTTATATACCTACTTTAAACTCTAACTCCTCTAATTAGGGTTGAAAATTAAATGTGTATTATTATACTGTCCTAGCGCGGTCATGGAATGGTACGGTGTAGTGGGTAGATAACTGAAGAGTTAAATAAAGTGACAGTAAGGTAAACGCACCAACATTCTCCCCCGTCTTGCTGGAGGTGAGGTAGTGTCCCCTGTGACCTTGCGAGTACGTGGCGACGATGTCTTCGGGTACCTCTCTCGTAACTGCGCCGGAGTCCAGCAAATCTTTCTTAGTGCCGCAGAGGTAGACTTTACACTCCTGGAAGACAAACCAGGAATAATGAACCTTAGTTGATTGTGACAGGGTTGAAATTAAATTATAGTAAAATAATAAATAGTTTGTCTATAATCAATTCAAATGGCGTGCATTTTTGAACTATAAATGACCTTATATTTCTGGAAGATAGGAACCTGTGCTCTCACACGCGAGAGCCCAGAGTCCGCTTTGGACCATGATCCAGGATGTGGAAGATCACGTAATTACAGTGGAGCGACTGCCATCTGACCTTCGTGACCCTGTCAACAGGGGAACCTGACCAGTTTGGATCATGGTTACACATTCAGTCGCCTGAATGTGTAGGTTCACGATGTTTTCCCTCACCGTTAAAGCATCGGTTAGTGAAACAACTACGAGTATAATGTACATAACTTAGAAAAAGTCATTGGTACATGGCGGCACGTGGGATCGAACCGGTACCTCCTGCATGAGAGGCATATAAATTAATATTATGAAAATTATAATTATAATTTATAATATAAGGCAGCATTGGGCTCAATTCCAATGCGCCCTGTCAAATATTAAATTTAGATTCAGTCTCTCTCTTTCTCTGTCAAACAAACGAAAAGAGACAGACTATATTAATTTAGAAACGACAGACTAAACAGTTGTCCGTTGCTAAGGAAATTAGAGAACCCATAGACAATTTAGTAGGGATGTCATTCGATGACGACTAAAGTTAGACGAAAACACGCAAAAACTTGTACAAATACGTTAGAAATCGCATCACTTAATTTGACGTTTCTTAATTATTGTAGTCTGCCTCTTTTCGTTCGTTTGACAGAGAAGGAAAGGGATTGAACCTAAATTTAATCTTAGATAGGGCGAATTGGAATTGAGCCCATTTATTAGTTTCTTACGTTTACGCGAATTGTTGAACTCATTAAAACACAATTTTACGGATTACTTCGCGATTTATTTACATTTTATTTTAAACCTGACGTTTCGAACACTTTACAGCGTTCGTGGTCACAGAGAGACTAAGGTATTAGACTAATTGTCAATTACAAAGTTTTGAAAAATTAAACTACCGTCACTCATTAATATTAATTTACGTTCCTATTTACGCAGAAAGAGCTAACCGTGTCTTGAGATCTTGCAGTGCGAGGTGTTGTTTTGGTTTTTGCTAGAATAGGATCCCATGCCGGTGGAACTTTCCAACCATCTTCCCTATTGAGCCCATTGTCAAAAGAATTCCACCTCGATCAAATAAAACCACATCTGCGTTAGATACGAGGGTGGCACGGATCGGATATCAATACTTTTGCAAGACTTTCTCTCAACTACAAGACCCCATTTACAAGATTTGTGTCTGTCGAATCCCAGGTTGGCTTGGAGTTTGTTTCTGAGTTTTTCTGACTCGAAATAACTCAGTACAGTAACTGGTCCGGACCAACAAAGTTGGTGGTGTGGCTCAATTACACTGTAATGGCCTACGACTGCTTGCTGCGTAGCTATCATTAGTGTGAATTGAGGATCTATATCTTATGACATAGCACATAAAGCTCATCATGGATTGTCATTTTACAGTGCTCGCCACGTCGCTGTCATCCGATGCCATTGCGATTGCAGTGTTAATTGAGCTTTATAACCGTTAGTAGTAGTTAAAACCTTCCGGTTATGTAAGTACATATTTTCGTGTGTACTACCTATGTGATATCTATTTATTAATAAACTATCAGTTCTCCGCGACTTCGCCCCCGCCAAAAGTCGGATTTTCCATACCATCTAGCATGGATTTTTCATCCCCCATTTCACCCCCCTGATGATTTTATGTCGCGACAAAAAGTAACCTATGTCCTTCCTAGGGTCTCAAACTATCTCTGTACTCAAATTTCATTTGGATCGGTCCAGTAGTTTCGGAGCCTTTTCAATATAAACCATCAAATCTTACCTCTAATATTAGTGTAGATGTAGAGGATGTATTTACTTTCTTTCATTTAGGATTCCTTCAAATAGCGGAAGGTCATGGCGATAGCGAGTCCCAACTAATGACGGTCGGTGAATATTTGATACAATAAGTTATATTATAAAAGCGACCATAACTCTTGCCTCTAACTATAAGAAATCATGATCTTAGCGTTATCTCGGGCCCAGGGTACGGTTTGGGATCCAGTATGTCGCAGATCAGGTAATTACAGTGGAACGATTGCTATCTGACCTCTGTGACCGTCTTAACAGGGGAACCTGACCAGTTCGGATCATGGTTACACATTCAGTCGCCTGAATGTGCAGGTTTCCTCAACCATAAGAAATAAACGAAAATTATAACTATTTTAATATTTTTGTTTCATCACCAACAACTTACTTCTTCAACAGTCCTGAGCTCTTGCAGCCAATGCCTCAGCCGGGCCCACGACTCTAAGCTGGACGGTTCGTAGCACACTATAGCTGCGTGTGCGCCGCGGTAGTACATGCGCGTCATAGCTTCGTAGCTGAAACAGGGAATACATACGAAACTTATATACCACACCTGACTGTCTCGTTGTTCTAGTGGTCAGCAGGCTGGGTACTATCCACGGATCGGGATCCGGGTTGGGCCGAAAGTGTTGAGTTTTTTTGTCTTGAAATAACTCAGACACAGCTTCGGAGTCAGAAAGTTAGTGGTGTTAGCACCCCCGTGCCTCAAAAAGCACGTTAAGCTGTTGGTCCTGCGCCTGATCTCTCTATGGCAGGCCTGTGTATCTCCCCGCGTAGGTAGCCAAAACGTACCTACGCGCGGCGACCCTTACATAGGGGCTAAAACAAGTTGCGTGTCGCTACCGGCCAGCGACACGCTCGCGCGTTTTATTCACCGGCGGCCGAGCGGCTACATTGCTGGCTGGACGAGAATGAATAAAGTACTAGAAAGAGGCGCTAGATGGCGTTAGATGCTTCTCGTAGCACTCAACCCTATCGCGTCGCGTGATATTACGTCACTGAATAGGTTTAGTGTATTATGAATCATATTCCAGAGCAATAAGTATGAAATTATCTTGCAATGGATTTTTGTAGGTGTCTACACGAAAATGTGCTCGACTCTGTGGCGAACTAAATTACGCCATATTGTTGACGACATTGAGTAGTCATTTCTTCGAATACAATTGCTAAGTCATACTTCTGTACGAAGTACTAGTACTTATTCTGTGTCTATGGTCATGTCACCGAATTATGAGAGTGAAGAAACAGAGAGTGCCACACACTTGTGCACTATAATATCTCCCAGACAGTCGGCTTATCTCTGTGAGATTGACCACTATAGTCGAAACTCGGCTAGGAGGTCATTATTATTATTACTAACCACACCTACAAACTGTAAATATTTCATGACAGACAGAGTGACAGCAGCAAGCAGTACATTTTCAAGTCTCTCTTGACTCCCTTGACAATATATGGAGGACTTTGAATGCAATTACGCCAGGATATACCGTGCCTAACAAAAGCCAAACCTAAAAGAATGCATGAAGTTTTAGTTATCATTGGAATTAAAGTCCTCAAATGCTGTAAGACTTGAACATATCCCATAGCTGTAAGTGTTAGGAAATATTTACAGGAATAGTTGATCCAAGGTACAAACAGATTCAATCAATACCTATTGAACTGGATAAAAAGGGAAATGGACCGTATGATAAAAGGAATTAATGAAAAACATTAGAAAAACTGGCCAAGTGCGAGTCGGACTCGCGCACGAAGGGTTCCGTACCATTAACTTACAAAATTAGACAGTATAGGCAATAAAAACACGTTTGTACACCCATAAATATATATAGGTATGTATTTTTGATTTTCATTTAAGTATTTATTTTCAAAGTGAAATACCACATATTATTCTCTGAATATTTTAAGCCTGTACTTGTTGCTATTATAAATATCAAGCAATAAATTGGCGATACCACATATTATTCTCTGAATATTTTAAGCCTGTACTTGTTGCTCTTATAAATATCAAGCAAAAAATTGGCGAAAATTTTATGTTTATGTATGGGAGCCCCCCTCAAATATTATTATCATTTTCATTTAAATATTTATTTTCAAAGTAAATATACAACTTCTACCTAAAGCATCTACATGTTGCCGTAATAAATGGCAAGCAAAAACGCAAAAAAAAAACACGTTTGTTGTATGGGAGCCCCCCTTAAATATTTATTTTATTCTGTTTTTAGTATTTGTTCTTATAGCGGCAAAAGAAATACATCATCTGTAAAATTTTCAACTGTCTAGCTATGACATGGTTAGGTTCATGAGGTATAGCCTAGTGACAGACAGACAGATCTGTCTGTCTGTCTGTAGGCTGAAGGCTTAGTAATAGGGTCCCGTTTTTACCCTTCGGGTACGGAACCCTAAAGATGGGTAAAAAATATATTAATATAAAAACGACACACACCAGAACACACCACAAAACAATACAAAAAAAAACCATGAAGAATGACAATCTTTTTGTTATAAAAAAAGTATAAAACTAAATGATGCAAGGAGTTCGCAACAAATATAAATATGATATCAATACACTGCCTAGACAAAAATTGTCATGAAATCTTATCACCAAGATAACAGATAAAAATACTACATACCGTTCACTGCCGGCTGTATCCCAGATACCGACATTGAAATCTTTGCCATTGGACCGTATTGTTTTTGCACAGAATGCTGCACCAATTGTCTGGAACAAAAATGACACTACCCTCAAGAAATCTATATAATAAAGCTGTATCTAGTAAATCTACCCCAGGCCTTAGTTTAGGTCTGCATCAAATGACACCATCCTTATGAACATTCCTAAAGGACCTTTGGGTCCTTTAGGAATATTGTAGGACTAATGTTGATGTCTATACATTTTGGGCAATTTAGGCATGTATAGTCTACTCCAGAGTTTGGCAGAATATAATTAAATGTTATGTACTTAATTTATCTTGTTGAATAAATAAACTTAAAAAAAATTTGGTCCAGTGCATAACATAGGCTTTGTTTCATCTCAATAGGATAAGTACAGAAATCTACAGTGACCTCTCTTCACCACCATAGGGCATAGAACTACTCAACCAACCCAACTGCCAAACAACTTACGACGACAAATACAACGACCTCTTTTCGACATATAATGGTTGACCTTGTATGTGGTTGAATGAGTAAGTCTGTTTTTTTGCAGTGAATGAAATAATACAGCACTTATCTACGTTAAGATACATCTTATTATCAGAGCACCATTCAGCTACGGTGCTCAGATCACTTTAAATGGCCAAGCACTGACTGATATCATGGACTCTTGTAAATATCTTAAGGTCATCGGCATAAAGGTTATTATGACTAACAATCGTTTCTATGTAACCCAACGGTTGGATACTTGATCCGTCATAAACCTTCAAATTTTTAAAGAACACTTATTCAATGGCAAGTCTCTAAACAATTCCTCGTAAGCATTCGAACTAACGCAAGATAAGGCAGACCCTGTACCTACTTCCATACTGAGTAAACAATTATGAACCTTAACGTTAATACACACCGGTTTGTAACTGCTTAAGGTCATTTGGTACATAGGTTCTTGTTCGTTCTCTGCCCATGCCTCCCTGTTATCGTCGTCTCCGGTATCGTGTTGCTGATCCAGCAAATTAACTGGAGCCGCAGCCGCCCGGCCCCCGCCCCGCGCGCATCGCCCGCGCCGCGACCGCCTGTTCCGGCGCTGCGGTCTGCACCGCGTCAGGCCTGTGTAACTCGCCGCGTAGGTAGCAAAAACGTACCTACGCGCGGCGACCCCTTGGAGGGTGCTAATCAAGTTGCGTGTCGCGAGCGAGAAACGAGACGCCCGCGCGTTTTATTGGTTATTCACCAGCGGCGCACGGCACTATGTATGAGATTACGTTACGGACGAGCATGAATAAAGTGCTAGATAGGTGCGCTAGATGGCGTAAGTAGCTTCTTGTGGCAGTCAACCCTATCGCGTTGCGTGATAGTATGTCACTAAATAGGTTTAGTGTATTATGAATCATATTCCAGAGTTACGAGGGTCAAACTGAAAGTTCTTAGAAAATCAAAAACTGATTACATTAGCCAGTTATTAGTTTTATTATATCTTTTCAAAATATTGTCCATTGACGTCAATACACCGCTGCATGCGATGGAACCACTGGGAAAAGCACTTTGCCCACTCGTCCTTAGGGGTCTCTTCAATGGCATCGCGATACGCAGCCACCGCTTCTTCAGCATTCATAAACCGCTTTCCTTTAAGTTTTTCTTTAATTTTTGGAAATAAATAAAAATCACAAGGCGCGAGGTCGGGGCTATACGGCGGGTGACCCAGTAATTCAACGTTTGATGTCGCCATATAGTCGATCGTTCGCTTGGCGGTGTGCGACGAGGCGTTGTCGTGGTGAAGGAGGATCCTACTGCGAGGTCGTTTCTCTCGAACTTTTTCCAAGACAAGTGGCAAACAATTGGTAGTGTACCATTCTGCAGAAACTGTTTTTTGATCCTCTAACACAATTGTTGCGAAATGACCTATCCTTCCAAAGAACGAGGCCACCATTTTTTTTCCCGCACTTCGATCTCTCTTCACTTTAGTTGGCAACTCCTCGAAAGGAAACACCCACTGAGCAGATTGTCTTTTGGTTTCAGGATCATAACAGTAAATCCAGCTTTCGTCACCTGTTAGTATGTCGAACACAGCATTTGAGTCACCTCCGTTAAATCTTTCAATCATTTTACGGCACCAATCCACACGATGGAGTTTTTGAGCCTTAGTCAAATTATGAGGTATCCACCGGGCGCAAAGCTTCCTGACCGCTAAATGTTCGTGGAGGATTTTGTGCACTTGACTCATACCGATGCCTAAGCTTGTCCGAATCTGCTGATAGGTCACTCTTTTGTCAGTCTCTATCATACGCCGCACAACACAGATGTTATTTTCAGTCGTCGCCGTAGAAGGCCGTCCCTCACGTACATCATCAGTGAGATTAGTGCGACCACGTTTAAACTCATTAAACCAGTTGTAAACAGTCGCACGAGATGGGGCTTCATCGTGAAAGGCCAATCGTAGTCTATCATAACTTTCTTGTTGACTTAAATGACATCGAAAGTCATAAAAAATCATTGCACGAAAATTTTCTCGTGTTAAATTCATTTTGACGTGACACAGACAATTTTCAATTTGCCGCCAAGTCGTAAAACAAATGACAAATGAATGAAATATATACTCAGTAATATTGGCAAAGAGTTCTATTTTCAAATTTTAGAATTTTTTTTTTATTATATTGTTTATAAGTGGCCAGTTCTAAGAACTTTCAGTTTGACCCTCGTATAAGAATGAAATTATCTTGAAATGTATTTCTGTACGTGTCTACACGAAAATGTGCTGGAGTCTGAGGCGAACTGAATTACACCATATCGTTGGCAACATTGAGTAGATATTTCTTTAATTTCATTGTAAAGTCATACTTCTGTACGGAGTACTAGTACTTATTCAGTGACTGCGTCCAAAGCGTGATGATCTTGGCCCGAAACCACCATATCCCGCTTGTCGAGTGTGGTTGTATATGATTTTGGGACACATTCTCCTCAGGTGACCAACTTGCTGACATCCACTGCACACGTAATCTTTATACAGGCAATCCTCTGCCTGATGTCTCCTATCTCCACATCGTGAACGATCGCCGTTGATGGATATTTTATATACATCTTTCGTCAACCTCTTCGCGTTTTCAACAACACTCGCGTCGCGCTCAGCAGCCTCTAAGGATAACGCCAAACTAACTGCCTGATTGTATGTGAGGTTTTCCACCGCAAACAATCTTTGGCATATCACTTCGCTTCTCAGCCGACATACTAATTGATCACGGAGGTTTTCATCTAACATTGTTTGGAATCTACAGCTTTTCGCAAGTTTCTTAAGATCTGTTATATATTCGGCTATGGATTCGCTGCTGAGTTGTCAAAGCTGCCGAAACTTGTACCTTTCAGCTAGCTCGGATGGTTTTGGTTCCAGATGTGCAGTCAGAAGCTCCACAGCTCTCTGGTAGGTTAATTCTGACGGCTTCAACGGACTCGCCAGGGTAGACAATAACTCGAAGGCGTCATCTCCCATTATCGAGATTAATGTAGGTAGTTTTAATTCCGCCAACACACTTCACTAGAAAGTACATTTCTATGCATTCTATGTAATTTGTCCAATTTCAATTTCACTGCGAATTCATTAACTTTTTCAACCGTCATTGTGCACAATTTTGATATTTAATCACTTGACAAAAAAAACTCCGCATTCGCCACTGCTAAATCAAAGACGTGTGCTTGATACTACAGTTTATTACCACACTGAAGTTCGTGCGACAGCGCACGTTCTTATAGCTAATACACAACATTTACAAGTTTGATGAATTGCCTAAGTTTATTTTAACACCTTTGTTTTTATTTCTATCTGTATTTTCTTTGTAATTGTAGTCTAATTGTTTGACAATTGTCTCGTTGGCTTGGTTGGGTAATACAGAACAGGTAAAGGTTCAAGATCACTGGCTGGATGGTGATGGGATTATGAATCTGCCCCCTGGACTAGCATATGGTGACGCCTTTTTGCTGTCTCTGATACATTCAATTGCGTAGGTTCTACATGCCAATACTGTAAACAACTCTGACATTTTGACCTCAGCTTTATTTGCATATTTTTTATCCTAATAGGTAATTGTTTTTGTTATCTAAAGTACCTTTTTATGCCTACAAATCTGCGTGGTGGATATAATAATGAGTCACTTCCATCACGGAAGCATTAGAGGCCAAGATAACTTCCGAATCCTCATCTAAAATCATTCTCACGGATAACAAAATACTCAAACAAAAAACTCAACCTAGACTTAGTATCACTGATCTGTAAGCTTGAATATTTACTTACGTTTTGGTAAGGAGTTCCTCCGTTGAAACTGCAATTCACAAACCTTAAAACCAAGCTGGTTTTGCCCACATGCTCACTACCAAGTAAAACTATCTTGAAATCGCACCTACTCATTTTGGAAGAAAAAAGTTCTTCTCTAGCACAACAGATTAACTTTAACTCATCACAGATGATTTCATCTGATACTGAGGAAAATAAAGAATTGTTCTAAAGGCTAATTATCGTAACCGTAAAAGCCCGCTTGTGCGCCCGCTTACTTGAATGAACAAAACAAATCACACACAGACAGCCACCCACTGTCTGTAAGCAGCAACTCGAGTGACTGACATTGACACTGACAGCACTGATCTTTTTTTTTCAATTTACCCATTCTGGGTAGGCAAAGGATCACGTCTATACAGCCCCGTCTTCAGTATTTTTATTAGTAAAAATGTTTCATTCTTTTCATCGGTGTTCTTCTTCTTTTACAACTACACTAACACTAAAGTACAAACTAACCTAACCTAACACATTGAAATGTGAGGATGGTTCGCATTTCAATACTCCCAATGGAACATCAAACCAGATCATATAGGAGCGCCTTACAATGTTTCTCACTTTTACTTCATTAGTTCTCCTATGTAGCACATTATTAAGATTATTCCACCATACAATCACAACAATGACCACGAAAAACTGATTTAGAAAATTAAGAAACGAAGCATATTTTGAGCGGCTCGTTACCCGCAAAAAACTCCAGCAGTGATCAATCATGTAATGACAGTAGATTTTCTTTGTTCAATGAGGGATTTTGCATTTTTTTCTTCAGTATTCTTCTTCATATATGTATAAATACTGCTTCAAAATCATTGAGCATAAAACATAACCAAGTTACTGTAATATTATGTGTACAGAGAAGTAATGGAAGTACTTACATAACAAATAAGCGAGTTTCGAGTGCAGTTTATAATAAAACAATATGTTACAACCTCTTGAAAATCACTACAGGATTATATTACTACCATTGTACTATACTGTTATTTGAGATGACATCCCTAGTAATTAAAAATACAGTGTGAGTCTTTAAAAAGTGCACATATGAAAATGGGTAAAACTAGACCCACTTTTATCGAGAGAAAAAATGTCAAAAAAAAAATTGTTCATTTTTTTATTTAAATTACCTTCCGTTGACTTATTGTAAAGAAAACGTTATAACTTTTGATCTAAGTGGTATATCCTGATAAAACAAAAACAGTAATGATGGTAAATAACGGGTGATGCTAATAAAATACATAAAATACTCAGAAAACGAAAAAAAAAACAAATCTAGAGCCACCCTTAGCAACAAAGCGTTGAATGGCGCGCCCAGAGATACTTAGTTCAAATGCTTATTGCTAAAGTTGTGATAGGGATAGAGACATGGCATTTTTGGTTTTACAAAGGTGATACTATGAAAAATAGCACAAAGTAATAAGAACCATCTGTAATGTGGGCATTATTTGGAGGAATTTATCAAATAAGTAAAAAAAACACCAATTAAAATACAGATTTTTCTCAAAAGAAACATTTTATTATTACTTGTTGTTATTTACCATTATTATTGTTTTCATTTCATCAGGATATACCTCCTAGATAAAAAGTTTTAATGTTTTCTTTGCAATAAGTTAACAGAAGTTAAGTAAACTTTAAAGAATCTATAAAAATTAAAAAAGAAAGCTCAGACTTTTTTTTAAATATTTTTCCTTCGATAAAAAAGGTTATAGTGACCTGTGGTTGAGCTGTCTGTCATACGTAACTTTAGGATTCGGCTCGACTGTAAATTATTAAAAAAATACCTGTTAACACGCGTGAAACTAAAATATGCTATACATAACCATAATAACGTAATAAACACCAAACCAGCCTTTTAAAATAAAAATCGATCGAGCAACGTCGTCTAGCGGATTTTAAAGTACTGAGTTTTGACACTAGGAAAATCGCTCTAATTCTGATACTGAAGACTTGGCTGTATAGACATGATCTTTTGCCTACCCAGAATGGGTGAATTGAACCAAAAAAAACGTAACACATTTCCCCCCCCCCCCCCTTCCACAGGGGGGGAGGGGTAAGTGTTATAGCAAAAAAAAAAGTTTGGCAATAAATGCCACTGACTTGAAATATATGGACCAGCCATACCTACGAAAATAGCATGCATACCTATTCCTAAACCTGGAACAAAACATGGCGGCAGTCCCTAGTGTTGTAACTTGCCGACTAGTATAGTAACAGTTTTATCGATATCTATCCAAACCTTTAATTTTAGTTTATACCTTTTAATCGACTTCAATAAAAGGAGGTTATGTGAACTGATTGAAACTATTTTAACATAATAAATAGGAAAATAATATTATTATTTCCGTGAGTGTTTGTGTTGTTTACATCAAACGGAACGACGGATTCAATAAAAAATAAATATTAGGAATGCGCGCATTGATCGGCGCTCGGTGTACGGTAGCCGAAACTATGGCGCTGGTGTCGCTAGGTTCAGCGAATCCAAGAGCGCGATCCTTATGGCGGGTGAACCAAATAGCGTCAGATACTAACTTATAGAAACCATTTAAAAATAACAAATTATTATTAAAGAAATAACCTATTACTTTAGGTTAAGTAAAAATAAATATTTTAAAAATTAATTTGGGTCACTTAAGGTGCCCAACCAGACTCTAATTACTGACGCCGAACAAAATTAGATTACATTCTAAAATGGGCTCAGTACGAAAAGTAGTTTATTTTCATTACTGGCCGAGTTAGGCTTGGTGGGTCACATAGATTAAAAAAAACATGCTTTCAAAAGGCAAAATTATTGAATCATTCCTAAACAAAACTAATTTAGTGTAAAAGTTTCTGTAGGATACTTTGTCTGACAATTTTTTTGCATAGTATCGGCACCTTAGATCAATATATGTTTTAATAATTGCTTTCATAAGCAGCAGTCTGTGTTTAACATTGTGTTCTGAATCTTGAGGTACACACAGCATATTATCAACATTATAATATTCAGTTAGAAACTTGAAAATATATAAATAATAATTTTCTTGTTTTATCTGTTTCGCTAGATGGGGTTTTATTAATTTTTCTGTTTTTTTATAACATCCAAAACCCCTGCAGACGAATACTGAAGCCCACCGTGAGATTTCTGGAATATTAGGCTCTTTGTGTTTGCCTCTCCCGTTACTAAAGCAAGGCAGGTATCACATTTTATTTCCCGTGATAACTTTCGGGTGACAAAACCGGCAACGTATTCCAGAACACTTTGAGTGTACTCGTCGATCTGTATTGAAGATAAATAATTACTTGAGCATGTCAAAATATGAATTTGCTCTAAAGGTACGCAGTTTCCCACACCACCCTCTCTAATCTCAACGCGGATTAGCAATTTTTTGTAAGCGGCGCGAAACTGACCGGCACTGGGGTTATTGTTGAAGCCTCCTCTGGCTCTTATTGCTGAGAAGAACAGCTCCAAATGGTCTTGACTAATTTTATACAGCGATAAATATTTCATTATTGATTGCCTCTTAAAAAAATCTTTTGCGGGGCCAAAAGATTTTTTGAAGAGACACATTCTTCCAAAATAATAGATTCTTCATTATTTATAAATTTTCTTTTTTTAAGTTCTTCAATCACATTGCAAAAGTGAGCAATCTTTTTATCACGTCTCCGTACCCTTTCATTTAAACTTCTTACTTTCCTTTTTGACAAAGTACACTTTTCTAAGAGATGTTTTATTTTTTTATTTTGTTGTCGTATCTGAAATAGATAGAAAATATTTGTTTTGTTGATTAATCAGGAAAAAAAACTAAAGCGATTAATATAAACTTTAATGAAATAAAATTGATACGTAATTAATTATAAAGCGTGCGTAATGAGCAAACCGTTGGTGTACCTTTTTTCGAATAAATAAATAAAAGTAGGTACCAAAATGCAGTTTAAAAATAAATATTTAAAGTTTTTGCCTTACTAGGACATTTACATAAAATAAGGTAAACATCAAATGTGTCCGTCCTCACCTTCGCAGATGCAGTATGTTTTGAGTAAAACGTTGTTTTTCATTTGATTTTGCTGGTTGTTGACTGCAAGAGGCTGAAAACAAATAAGTTTTCATGCAAATTGTCCTTACAATCTAGAAAAAGTAGAAAAAGTTTTAAACACTAATATTGTCACGGTTTACCTTTTATTCGATAATTAGCACCCTAATAATTAAAGTAAGATTAAAACTTATAAAATATTACATATCCTCACCATTGCAGATGATGATGTAGCCTCTTGTGGATTTAGTGCTTCTGGATTTTGTTGCTCATAGTTCGAACAGACTTGATTAGACTGAAAAAAAAAAACAGATAAAATCAATTTAAAAATCAGTTGAATATGTTTTTAGTACATTAATTTATCATACTTATAAAGAAATAACATTTCAGAAATTTCAAAATTAGATGTGAACTTGGGTAAAATTAATTGTACATAGTAGTTATTAACTTTATTTAAAGACATAAATATTCAAAATTTAATCAAAGGGATAGTTAATTTTACCTCTAGTAACATATTTAAAAATGCAAAATTGACATGTCTGTTTATAAAAATATAACAATATACAATTTGTGCCTCGCCTCTGGACAAAGAATGAAAATGAAACATCTTTATTCAAAATATGTCCTATTTTTTACTAAGAGTGTTTTCTTATTACATCACACTCCAATTTCATAACATTTTACCAATACCAGAAGGGAAGGTATAGGCACTGCACGATCACGTAAAATAAAATGTATCGATATCTCATATAATGTATCACAACACTAGACATTCGAACGAAATCAATTCAAGTTGTATTCATAAAATTACTCAGAAAACACTAAAAAACACTATCATTTTGTTAGATCACTTTACACTTTTACTTTGTACATTCTTTATAAATAGGAAAAAAATAATCATAACCTATGGAGAGTCAATAAAGGTTGATTTTTGCTTCTTCTTGCACCACACTGTATAACACAACACGAAGGCATGTTTATCTCATTCGGAGAAATGTTTAAAAAGCCACTAAATTATGCATTCGGCGTTTTATATGATAAATATACGCAAAAATTTTGGCTATCAACAATATTATGACAGAAGATTTACCTGAAACATGGAACTAAACATGGCGTACCGGTCACGCGTCAAAAAGTTCGTGACGTCACATAAAAGTGTTGCTAAAATGAGTACAAAGCAAATGTTATCTATCTCTTTTTTCATATGTCATCATCACCTAGTTAAAAAGAGACAAACATGTATTTGTTATGAATGTATCGATTTCATGTATATTTGCATAAGTAATTTTTGATATAGATCAATAGGGCGCCTCCATAGTTTGTTAGAGCTCAGTGATAAATGCAATGACGTTTTAAAATTGCCATACTTACATAATTCGATTTCCCATAATCACTTTCGGGACCTAATTAAATAAAACGGCAGAATAATTGCTGTGAACTGTGAATGCCGAATTCCCTCCTAACTATAGCACTCAAACAAAATTAAAATTTAAGGTATCCTTTGGTGTAGGTATTTCTTGTCATTTTTCTTCTTGTTTATAATATCACAACATACATTATGGAATTACAAAATTATAATTCAAATTGTATTTATTAAAAACTTTATTGCACAAAAAGGTTTACAAAAGGTGGACTTAATGCTACTCTGCCAGTCAATCCTGGCAACAGTGCAGTGAGAAATTAGCAACAGGAAATAACTAAAAAAATTGTAATTAAAGGTCGCATATCAAGCCATACACCTACCGATAATGCATACGTACCTATACATTATTATATCAATAGTAACCAATGTAAACAAAATTAAATTCACAAATGAAAAAATATTACTTTTTGCATTTTATTGGATCTGGCATCTAGTTTCCGTAATCCGTTATTCTTGAATGTATAAAAATTTAAGACACAGTGAACAACTGGGAGATTGGAGACGTACTTACGTGGAGCGGGGAGCTGGTGTGCCTAGTCGGAGATTAGTCAGATGAACGTAGAATACGGTCACGAGCTTAAAGTAGATAAAGGAATGTAATTATATCCTTAAGATAAGGTGATAGGGGGTCATTGAGAGTAGTGTGACTGTGACAGAATGCAAAGATAAATACATTGATTAATACAGTTTTGATAGTTTGTTTGTCTAAGTTGACCCTGTTTTATTTATTTAGTCTACAGCAGTACGTTGGCCTATGTCCAAGTGGTCCTAAGTTCGAATCCTAGGTTTGGGTCAAATACTGTTTGTTTGTCTTGGAATCATTCGTTCCTAACCTAACAGTTTGGCTTGGAGTCAGGAAGGTGGTGGTTTTAGATTATTTTGTAGTCAAGAGTATTTAAACCATTGCAACAAGCAGCAACAACAACATTTTTTTTGTTTAACTTGCCCTTATTTTCTATTTAGAAACCAGCAAGTAAAATGCAAATACTACTTATCCAGTTCAGTGGGTTCAGCGGGTCTACCAAAGTTCAAAAATGTCATAATCTTACGCGGATTGTGATTACTTGCTCAGTGATTAAAACCAGTGCCGGTCGAGGTCCTTAAAATGTGATTCCACTAACTGTAACTGACTGTTCTTTTGTTAAGCTGCACACCAAATTAACTTGCCTGACAAGTAACTATGATGCATGGATGAAAAGAAAAAGATTTTTGATATTTTTTTCACGTCGATGCTATCATGCTAGTTTTATTTAATTCATAAATGCGCGTTCACACAGCAGGCTGTTATATCGTAGGGTATAAGCTTTAATTCAGCGATGGTAGTTGTATTAGAGAGTTAACACAATACTGGATCGAGATGACTATCTCATTTATACAACCACATAGCTAGGCTCTTGCCGAGTACAAACGTATCCTACCTACGGTAAAACGGGCCAATAAATTGGAAATGCTGCGTGAAAGTGCCCTAAGGTACTCAGCCTTTCCTCAGTTTTTTAGACACAGTGGGATATGGTGGTCCACTAATATGTAATTACATATTATTACAGGTACCTATAATACGCGTATGAAAATAAGTTGGTAAACATTACATAATTGTTCTTGATCTTGTTTGTAAATATTCTAATGGATTCTAATCTACCTACATGTAACCACAGTGATACAGAGTAGTTTAAGTAGGTACCTACAACAAGCAAGAGGTGTTTGAACTTAGAAAAATAACTTTCTATCTTTGTATAGGTTCATTTGATCTATAATTAAACACTATAGGTAGTTGTTTATGCTTGTAATCTGATATCCATATCGACATCTCTTTCTAATAATCTTCGGCTCCTCCCCGTAGCAAAAGTATTGATTATTCCTTCTAGGTCATCACAGCCAATCGATTTCTCTTGTTATCAGTGTTGTATGCACAGAGTTGATAGGTACTAAAATCATCATCAAAGGATCTCGGGTTCGAGTCCCACTGAAAGACTGTTTATGCAGTAAGAAACATTTGAGTGAAGTAGGCACCTACATAAGTACCTACCTATACCAAAATTTTTCGCTTTAAAAACCTCATTTGTTTGTTTAACAGGTTGAACAATGAAGTTGAACCAGTTTGTCGGGAATCAGACTAGTTAGGTATATTGCGTTAGAATCACTTATCACTTCTAAATATAATCAATATCATTCCTTCAACAACAACACGAAACAGACTTTATTTTTAGAAAAGGACATGATTTTACAACAGTCACGCATTAAATTGACACAAAAATAAAAATAAAACAAATGCAGTTAATCGAGTGCCAAACATCATAACTAGTTTTAAAGGCAGTAAAGAAAAGAATAAAATTAAAATTCGGGTCAATTTACGCAAGCAAATGAATTTTAAACGGGCGAGTCGAACAAACGACATACAAGGTGATACAACAAAAGAAGTAACCTCGACTACCGATAACACAGGACACGATAACGGTGGCGACTAGGTAATAATACAATGCCAACTCGACACCCAACCTACCTATAACTATTGCTTGCTTACACTGTCTTCCTCTGAACGCTCCTCACACACCCAACGGAATGTTACTGTACTCAAGGAGAAATAATAAGATGAAACTATGCCAGATAATTATAATTTTTTACTATTATTTTTCTCAATATTTATATGCATTTTACATGTATTTAAATTATTTTTTGATAGCTTAAAAAATATTTTCGAAATTCACATTATAAGACGACCAATTTCGATAGGGTATAGCAAGCTGCGGCTAAAAAGAGAGTCTAGAGTATTCAGTCCGAATTATATAAAAAAATTGAAATTATGCGCATAAACGTCAAATGGAAGTACGATCACTATTAAATTGAAATGAAACGTGTTGCTGATTCGGACCAAACACGTCGCAGTGACGCTGTATCGTGAAAATGGGTAAATAATGCAAAATGTTGCCATAACAAAAATATTTTCGTCTTCTTCGCACATTTCGTAGGCAGTCGCATCACTCCATTGGATCATAAATGGACGTCGCGTTAGTTTTTAGGATTCGCGATTTTTGTTTATATATTCGTTAATCAGCACAGGAAACTTTTGTAATCACTTTTAAAATCGTTTATATTGCACAAGGATGTAGTGCGTATGTAGAAAATTGATCAGGATAGTGTTATTTGTGTATTTTTCCGTGTCTTTACTTCTCACCAGTACCAACTGGGATAATTGATTGGTATAAAAGAAGTGAAGAGTAATTTTTCCTTTCGTGCGTTGTTTTAAAATCGTTTTTAGCTGTCGTATTATGTTTTTATGAACTTGAATTTGTATAATAATTGTTATTTTGTAACTTTTGCACCGTTATATGATTACTAAGTGTGTTTTTATTTGGATTCTACAAAATGGTTTCGGAGTTGTAAGGTGAGTTACATACGACGTTTTGGTGCTGTGAAACATGTTTACTGCTCTCTTATTTGTTGATAACATTTCTAATTAAATTTCATGCCGTAATATTTCGAGTTGACGACAGATAATATTTGTTCTAACTTTATTGTTTGTGTACCTATAATTTGTAGAAGTTTGTGAATATTGTCAGAAATATAACCATATTGTGCTTATAATAATAATAATAATAATAAGCCTTTATTCTGAAGACAAGGATTACCATACAAGCTACAATACAGAGTATTTTCTCATTTATTTATAGGATATCCCTGATTTCAGTGTGCCTCTTGGCATAGGCCTCCTCTAACGCCTTCCATTGAGTCCTATCTCTTGCAACTCTTCTCCAGTTTGGACCTGCTGTCAGTTTTATTTCGTCCTCCCATCTGACAGATGGTCTACCGCGACTGCGCTTCCCATCTCTTGGGTACCATTCCGTCACAGCTTGGCTTCATTTTCCCTTAGTGTCACGAATCATGTGCCCTGTCCATCTCCATTTCTGTTGGTCTATTTTTGCCAGTATATCAGTTAGTTTTGTTTTGGTACGAAGATTGGTGTTACTAATTTTGTCAATTCTTTTTGTGGCTGTCATGCTCCTCTCCATTGCTCTTTGGCATTTTGCAAGTTTGTCACCCAGGGATTTAGTCAGCGCCCATGTCTGGCATCCATATGTCAGGCATGGGAGTAAACATGCATCAAATGTTTTCTTTTTCAGTTTCATACTTAGGTCTTTTGATTTCATGATCTCCTTGAGGGCCCAGTATTTTTTCCATCCCAATGCAATCCTCGTGTTTATTTCTTGTGCTGCTTTATCTTTTGTAGAAATGATTTGCCCAAGGTAGATGTAGCTTTCGACATATGTGAGAATTTCGTTTTTAACTTTATTATTGTGCTTACTTAGTCATTAATATAATGAATGAGTTATGGTGTACTTGGTATCAGCTTATTGAAGCTTCTATTAACTATAATATCCATCATCAATAACAATTTTTAATGGGTCACTGTCTTAAGCAAAATTTTTATGTTGTGGATAAAGTAGTTTTGGTTATCAATTTTGTATTTTGAAGAAATAGGTTGAAATGAAGGCATGGCCGCAAGTTAGACTATACTTGTTGACTATGAGACTGCCTGTATTCCCTACACAATAAAAGCTAGCATAGTTCAATCAAATGTATACCTTCATGTGTTGCCAACTAAACTAGTAACATCTCTTGGTTGGAGGGGTTGTTCCCAAAGGTCCATGGAAAATTCATACTTGAATTCCCAAATGGGTCCACAACTTTTTAAATTATTAATTTTTTTTTTTCCGTTGGGTCCATAAGAATGTTTGATACAGTCAGCAATAAAAGCTTGGCTAAGGGATAAGTGTATATTATTTCTATGAAATAAAAGAATACACAATCTTGTCCTACGGATCCACTTAACAAACTTTGGAAGCAAGTTTTACACTTAATTTTATGGAAAAAAGAGAACAAATTTGTTTACTTTTAATTAGATTTGTAAGAAAAATATGATAGTATAGAGCTGTTTTATGTATGTAGACATGAAAAACCATTAAAAATCTTGAAAATTTCACCTAAAACATAGAATTTTATTAAAATATTGTTCTTTCTGATAGGAATTTGTTTCTACTGACTGTACTTTTGGAAAAACTCATGGACCCGTTGGGAATCCATGTATGAACATTTAAAATATTATTAAAAATGTTCATGGACCTGGTAGGAAAAGAAGAACAATAGAATCGTGGACCTCTGGGAACAACGCTGTTGGAGGAACACACTACTTGAAGCGTCTGTTGCAATATGTGCCATGTTTAGGTATGATATTGCAAGGTCTGGCCAGAGGTCTAAGATGTCAAATGAAGCATATTATGTATAAAAACTGTGGTTGGCTGAAGAAAATGTGATTCACCTTTCCTGATCCTATAATCGAATAAAAACATCTTGGTGTAGTTGGCCATGCTCCAGCCGTCAATGCTAATGGTTGCACGTGCGAATCCTGTGATGGGCAGATGTTTGTGTGATGAGCATGAACCTTTATCCTGAGACATAGGTGTCTACATACAACATTTTTTTTTCATACTCATTCATATCCAGAGATCAGATACTTCGGCGCTAATTTCCTAACCATCAAAATTGTTATAATATAGTTCTAGAGATGGTGGTTGTATCAACTCCATGTCAGTACCTTGAAGTTTAGGCTAATAAGTGCCCAAGTATCTGATTAAGACAATTTGTTCTTCTGTGCTTAACAACTTTTTATGTACCAAATATGGTACCTTAGAATAGTTATTTACAATTTCCGATATTTCAGCCTAAAAATAACTCATAATACTATTTATTCTTTGATCATGGTGCTTGCAACAGTGCTGAAATATTAGAAACTCGAAAATGAGAAAGTATGTGGTAGCGATCCCGTAAATAAACTATTCTAACTAATGTTATTGATCATGAAAGTTTATTAAAATAATAAGGAGGAAAGGAACCAATATGATGTGGTAAAAAAATATATTTTGAAATACTTTTTTTGTATCTATTCCAGTTAGCACAGTTATAAGATGGCCCTCTGCGAAAGCCAACTGGACTCGGCTCTACCTCAGTTGAAGCAGGAGTCACTGGCGGGCAGCAGCGGAGACGAGATAAAGGAATCTCCAGAAAAGAAACACAAGATGGAGCCAAACGGGGACATCTACGGGTTGGACCAAGGTATATCCTCTTGTTTAGGTGAAATTTTCCATCAGACAGATGGACAGTGAAGTCTTAGTAATAGGGTCCCGTTCTTTCCCGTTCTTTGGGTATGAAACACTAAAAACAATAATTCAATTTCCCATACAACAAATACGACTTTTTTTGCTGTCTTTAAAACTTAACAGTCAACATCATTCAATCGTGGATGTTGTTGTTTTACAGGATGTAAAAAAGTATGTGCCTAATTAAAATTAAATAAAAAAAAGTTTTAGGAAAATTGTTAAATAAAAACTTATTGCCGCTAAATTACTTGCTTCATTTACTATACCGAAAAGTCCACTGTTCATCCATAGTAATTAGTTTAGTAATAATTCAGTACAATAGTTATGTTTTTTGAGAGATTGTATGTATAATTGTTTGGCACGCCCTACAGCCCATAAGGCTGGACAGTTTTTGACATATGACATAGGCTATATAAACAAAGGAAAATAAAGGGGGGGGGGGTTGTTTTTTCTTTACCACAATATGGGTATCAAATGATCAGTAAAAAGACCATTAAAAATATATATTTTTGCAGTTGGGTGTTTTGTTTTGAATAATTACTTTTATTACTGTATATTTATCTATTTGTCTACAGTGCCTGAGGGGCTGCCGCTGAGCGTGGACTACCGGTCGCCGGTGTCACACTTCGTGCCGCCGGCCGTCGAGCTGTACGCCGCGCGGCACAAGACCGAGCCGATCAGCCCTCGTAAGTATACCCCGAACGGCAACGAGACCAGGCCCTAACTCCCCGCGTAGGTACAGGTCTGGTTCACTATGCAATTTAGCTTAAAGCTACAAGTACATGCGTGGATTACTGGTCGCCGGTGTCCCACTTCGTGCCGCCGGCCGTCGAGCTGTACGCCGCGCGGCACAAGACCGAACCGATCAGCCCCCGTGAGTATACCCCGAACGGCAACGACACCAGGCCCTAACTCCCCGCTTAGGTACAGGCCTGGTTCACTCCACAATGTACCTTAAGGCTACAAGTACATGCGTGGATCGACCGGTCGGCGTTTGGTCGTAATGGATGTTACAAGCCGGCCGCATAGTATGTAAGATCTACGACACCCGCGCGCGTTTGGCGTCGCGTCGGTCGACACTACGCTGTCAGGTGAAATGAGGTAACGCGAGAGAAATAGAGGCAAATATGTAGGTGCTTATAGCGGTAGGCTATGGTGTGCCGTGTCAATATTTATTTAAATAACTTTGCGGAGTGTTCCTTCTGTACGTGTACTATTATTTACTCTGTGGTAGGCAGCAAAAACGTACCTACGCGCGGCGACCCACCGTGGTGGGCTAATCAAGTTTGGAATCGCGAGCGAGCAGCGACTCGTGCGCGCATTTTATTCACCGGAGGCGACACTACGTTGCTGGCCTGACGAGCATGAATAAAGTGCTAGAAAGGTGTGGTAGATGTCTGTTGAAATTGGTTAGGCGAGGCCGAAATTTTCGGCTAGGAAAACCTTATTGTTTATTTTATTCATAGAAAACATAGTTATTTATTATTTCAAAACTGTTTATTTGTTTATCTAGTATCTGTAGATGTAAATTTAAGTATTTACAATATTTTTTTATAAACTCATGTTAAAAAATATATGTATTAGTAGTATTTTGCGATTTAATTTCTATAATTTGTCCCCATATTATGTTTTGATTTTGCATGCATTCGCCCCTTTTATTTTACAAACCGTTTCTTCGACAGCAACGCCGAATGTGGTAACACCGGCCAAGCGTAAACGCGGCAGGCCCAGAGTCGACAAGACGAGTCCCGAGTATCTGGCTAATTTGGCCGCCAGAAAACAGGCCAGGGAGATGGGTACGTTGACGTGTGACAGAGACAAGTAGCGTTGCCGCACTATCGATAGTTGACCTCGATAATCATCTACAATATCGATAGGCCTATCGATAGTATCGATAGCTCCATTAGGGTCAATACTATCGACACACAGCAAACAATAAATACATATTTTTCAACAATCATACCAATTAATACCACAATCGATACTATTGACTCCGACTATTGCAACAACTATCGAAAGTTTTGCCCTATCGATAGTGACCTTTTATTCAATAGTATTGTGAATATTATTTGACCTGACCGGTCCTGGGGCCTAATTCTCGCGCCTTCGATATTATATCACATACGATATTTATCAAAAAAACATGGCGTATGTCACAAAATGTGATAAAAATCCAACTTTTTAATACTTCTAGAATACGAAACATAAAATTTTTGTAATTTGGTATAATATCGAAGGCGCAAGAATTGAAAGAAAGAAAGAAGAAAGAAAATACATTTATGAATGAATGAACATCACATAACACACGAAACTGAATAACGTAAAGGGCACGGGTATAAAACAAAAAACTCAGTAAAATTACAATTTATAGAGGTGAACCAGTCGGACTGTGCGGTTGTGCGCCTGCGATGTCCATATTAAAAGGGCCCCACTTAACTTAAGTCGTGACCCTTTAGGGGCCCCGACGCTGGGCCCCTGAGACTGCAATGTCTCGACGATGTGTCCGATAGGACAAAGTGGAAAAGAAAGATTGAGAAGGCAGACCCCATCATCGAAAGGGGAATAATATTGCCCAGGAGAGAGAGGGAGAGATTGTGGATATTATTTGATGTAGCTAGTAAATATTCTGAGGCTTCATTTAATCTTGCTTGATATAGTTACCAATGTGACGTAAACGGCACTATTTTAAATAATAATTAAGATGGATTCATTCAAAATTACTATCAATAGTGTTGCTCAGTGTCGATAGTATTTATACTAACGGAGCTTTGCCTCAACTATCGATAGTCTATTGAAGAACTATCGATAGTGGACTATCGAGCGGCAACGCTAGAGACAAGTGTAGCGTGGCTTTCACGTGTGCGAGAGAGACAAGTGTGGTGTGGTTGTCACGTGTGTGTGTGGTTTCGGCAAGACCTGCTGAATTAATGTACGTACAATTAGTAAGTAATCAATAAATAAAATTATTGGGACCAAAATAATTAGCACCAAATATATTTTGTTAATTCGGTATGCAAAGTAAAAAACAATCTATAAACCACTTTAGATTTTATGCCCATAATCACTATGCCGTTACTTATACCACCTAAAATTGAAAGATGAGGATTATTTAGACAATACGGAGTGTAATTTAAATTTATTCTTCATATCTAAACGCATCGGAAACCGACATGTGACTTTGATATTTTACGTTTCTATTTGCATGTGTAAGGGTTTCCAATAGGGAAAAAAGTTAGCTTCCAAAGCGTTCCTGTAAGTATGAGAGAAAGTCGTCATTGGCATGCTTATGACGTTACATTTTCAATAGTTAATTACAAAATAACTACTGAATAAAAAGTCGAAATACACAAATTACCCGACTGGCTCGCACAACAGTTTTCAAGGTGTCGCCATCTCTGAGGTGCCGCGTTCGATCCCCGGTCGGGTCAATATAGAAATTGTTATTTTCTATATTGTCTTGGGTCTGGGTGTTGTGGTACCACCGTTATTTTAGATTTCCATAACACAAGTGTTTATTTGACCCGAAATTTGTCCATTTTTATTTTCTGGATAAAAAATCTGTCATGGAAGATAAAAAAGAGATTGATTTAAACATTTTCAGTGGCATATGAATACACCCTGCAACATACAATAAAGAATTTAACGATTAACTTACCACTTTTTTTTTTATTTGGCCAAACTTAATATTAGGGAAAGGTTACTTTGTCCCTAAATATTTTCTTTCCTTTTATCATCCATTTTAAAAGTACAGGGCAATGTAAAGTATACATCAGGGAACCTATCTATCCAACAAACCCTTACGTGTGAAATAAAACAGTTGATAACATTGATTAGTAATAACAAATAACTTACCATTCAACAAGGTTTTATACAAAAGTCTGCAGTAGTCAATTTCGCGCAACTAGCACTGTCACTACTTCAGTTGTCACTGACAGCCAGAAAGCGACTCCATGTTGGCAAAAATGCATTTACATGAAGACTGTAACATTATCTATGATTTGTAAATGAAACCTCAGAATAAACTACACAAAAAGGAGTGGCGGCAAATTCAATGTTTTGGGCTAAACTTAACCCTCAGGGCTAAAGTAACCCGCCTTTATGGTACTTACTTCGGGATCTGAACAATGTATGTGATGTTGTCTTATTTATTTATTGTGTATGGAAAAAAAGGATTTTGCGAAATCTATCAGCCTTCTGGAAGCTTTATCATGATCATAATCTTCATCATCATCATCATCCCCTATTGTTGCAGCCGCAGTGATGAACAATCACACCCCGCCGAGTGATTCGGGGGAGAAACGCAAGCGCGGTCGTCCCAGGGTGGACAAGACGAGCGCCGAGTACTTGGCGAGAAAGCGCGCCAGAGAGCTCGGTATGATACAATTAATATGGTATTTGTACATTTGTACCTAAGTCATGGATGTACAACATCAATACTGTCTAGGGATATACAAAACATAGTATTATTTGAGGTGCTTGTGGCGCAGTGGCGGCAGCGCTTTGGTAGTGATACCAAAAGTTAAGCAACCCACGGCGCGGTCGTGATTGGATGGGTGACCATTCCGACCATTTAAGTGACGTCCATGACAAGCATCTCCGTGCTTCGGAAGGCACGTTAAGCAGTTGGTCCCGGCTAATATCTGTGGTATTAGTCGTTAAGCCTAGTCAGAGGCCCTAGGGCGGCTTGATAACTTCTGACAGTAAGGTTTGTCACTTGCCTTACATACACCCCTCCACCAATCCGCACTGAGCCCGCGTGGTGAAGTATGGTTCGTTCCTCCTCATAGTTGAGGTGAGGCCAGTTTCGTGTGTTTTCCCAGCAGTGGGATCTAATAGGCTGACTTATTATTTTATATTGACGTATTATTATATCCAAAATATCCCTAGACAGTGTTGATTAGTATATAAGTATGTCTATTCGTTATCGTAGTCGCCATAGTACAAGCTCGCGCTTAGTTTGGCGCAAGGAATTGGTGTATTTGTTGAAACTATTATTTATTTATTTATACAGGGTGTCCGGTAATTACAGGGTGGTCTTTTAACTACAGATCTGTCAGATTGTGCGCTAAGTGCAATTTTTTTCATCAAGTGTCTTACCATAGCTTACCATTTTTAAACGTAAACGTTTATTTTTTTTTAAATAATTTAAGCAATTTGTCTTGTCTTGTGTCTATCGATTGCTTATGGATGTTTGATTGTCGAATAAATGTATTTTCTTTCTTTCTTTCAATTTGTTTGCAAGTTTTTAAGTAAATAAATTAAATTTCTCTCACAGTCGATCAATTTTTGGGAGTGAAACTTAATTTAATTTCGTAATTTTCTACAAATAATGTCTTTGAAAATCCGTTCGAAGTATATTTTAATACTCTTAGATATTCTAGACACCAAAATAAATATTCTCATATCACTTAATTGAGCTCCCAAAAATAATAAAATCTCAAAAATGGTAAAACCTTCACTTGATAAAATTTATAGTAGAGTATATTAGGGCATGATGTGACTAATCTGTACTTTAACATTATTTTTTCATATACTGGACACCCTGTATAAATAGAAAAGAGCACAACACAGTAGTTTTTTTTTATTTTTATTTGATAGGCAGACATTTGACCGCAATCTCACCTGATGGTAAGCGACGATGCGGCCGATGATGGGACATGTCTGTCTAGAAGCAGCCTATTCACTCTTTTCTTAAAGGAATCCAAATCGTTGTGTTTAGTTTGTCGTGATCCGTATAAAACGTGAATATTTCTTCAACAGAGGCTTTGGAGAGGAAGGCCAAAAGGGAATACAAACGCCGCGGCACTGCAGGTTTGTTCCAACATTACAATATTATATTATTTATCTAAGACCCGTTTGTACCACTTAATTTAAACATATTTATTTTTGTTTCTTACATTTACATGAATTCTTAAATTCATTAAAACACAATTTTACGGATTACTTCGCGATTTACGAAATCTTCGAACACTTTACAGCGTTTGTGGAACCACGTACCACGTACCACGAACGCTGTAAAGTGTTCGAAACGTCAGGTTTTAAATAAAATGTAAATAAATCGCTAAGTAACCCGTAAATTTATGTTTTAATGATATTTATTTTTATTATTTAAAAGAAGATCTTTGAATTCTTTGAAGAAACATTGAATATGTGATTGTTTGTAAATCTTTGTTTATGGTTAAAGTGAGCTGGTGCAATTGACCTACAACGTCGTCGCTCACTTAACATCTTACAAGTAGTATAGAGTCATCGAGGACATATCCTACTAGAGGCGAAGTAAAAACTATTTTGCTCCGAAACTTTATCTGATCTGACAACCGCAATAGAAGATGTCAGTTCTGTCAAAACCGTATGTCAAAAACCAATTGATCTGTGTGGTATGTCAACGTGAAAACTTTAATTGTTACGAAAAAATGAGATTTGAGAAATAATTAACATAATGTCGTATTGTTCCATACTGTGTTGTGAGAAAAAAAGCAAAACATGGAATTTTGAAACGGATGGGATGTCATTTCATCGGTAAGTAATAGTAATTATGCAATTATGAAAAGTTCATAAACATTTTCTACGGCTCAAGATAAATCGGTCAAGCGTACTGACGTTTAAGTCTCATCTTGCTCCCACTAAGTGGGTAGCACATAATGCCATCTCATTCTACTCGTTAGCACTCGTTACTAGTGTTGCGCTGAATTTGTTATACGACTTATCGACATTTACGTGCACAGTTTTCATTACACAATAATTATTTTAGTACATTGGCAGCACAGAGGTATGTATAGGTGTTATAATCGATAACACCAATATTTATACTTGCGCACTCAAATCAATACCTAAGCAGAAATGTCATTAACCTACATATACCGAAGAAGGTTTTGGTAGAATTACTGTTTTTTTTTTGCGAATAACAAAACGCTGACACTTGACATGATGACGTTTGATAGTTTTCTTGGTTTAATGGATTATTAACAATGAGATGCGTAGTAAAAGCAAAGAGTATGGATGTTTGCGTGTGTAGATATGTGTGTATCGATCTATCACTGTAAGGTGTGTGACGATAATAAAGGTGATGAATGGATGTAATGAGAAGCTAATGAAGAATTGGAGCCTTCAAATAGATAGAAAATATTTATGGCAAACCATACCAATAAAAGAAATAAGGCAATTGACACAGAAATATGTATAATGTAGGCGGTTTTATTAAAACGATCCTAAAGTGACTAAAATGAAGTAGATGGTAGAAGAAATTCTCTAAAGTGACTAAGATGAAGTAGATATGGTACGGAACCGTTCGTGCGCTTGTCCGGGCTTTAAAACTTTAAAAGAATTGCCTCTGTGCTTAGGTAAATTGGTAGATATATATCGGAAAACATGATTTTAAGAAACTTGTTTCCAGTCGTACTATAATTTATGAGCCTATAATTTAGTACAGGGAACTAAAATAGATTAACTTCCATATGTTTATGTCAATTCTCATTATTTCCGTGGATGGTCACCACATGCTCACTATAGCCGTCAGCGCCAAAACGGCGATAATCAAATGGCTTCATTGTTAGGTTGACAGTATGCAGTCCAGCGTACTTGTATTATAGAGGTCAGTGGTCGAACGTCATAAGGTTACATTTAAAATGTTTATATTGTCCATAGCGCTGAGGTTTGAATATAAATAATTTTATATGGTGGTTAAGTATTCTTGAATTTAATAATTTTCCGGGCAATTTTCTTAATTTAGTTCTTTCATATGAACCTTCAACAACAAAAAGAATTAGTGAATTCGGTCCAGCCGTTCACGCGTGATGGCGTAATCAAGGGAAAAAGGGATTCATTTATGTAGTAGATTGATAACAATTATGATGATTCATACTTTAAAGTTCGTTTTAGTTAATTTGATGACTAACTTAAATTTCTTAGGAATAAGAATCAGATATTATATTTAGGATATTGCACATTAGTGAAAAGTTTATCCTGGGGTGTAATAAAATATTGTTCCCATTAAAATTAAACAATAACATCGACTATCGATACTAATTTCTTATTGACCATCACTAATACGGTGTATGACATTGAGTCGGTTCATCCGGAACCTTTTGGATTTGGCGGAATTTTTCTGGAACAAAATTAATAACATTTCTCCTCTAGTAGGATATGTCCTCGATGTATTTAGTGTAGTTCCACATTGTCTATGAGCAAAAAAGTGTTTTGACAGTTCAATTTACATGTAATACAATTTATTATACAATGGGCCTGATTTTCGGCAGTTAGCTCTCTAAGACTGATTTTAAGATCGTGCGGTCTCTTTCTCAGCTGAAAAAACGAAAAGAGAGAGACTGCTATAGTTTGGGAACGTCAAACTATTATAGAATCCATAGAAAATTTAGAAGGGATGACATTATAGTTAAATGCAAGTATAATGAGGGATTTTCTGACAACTCAAAACTTTGAGTTTTATTTTATGTTGATAGATGGCGCGCGCTATTTATCTAAGTTATATAAATTTTGCATCGAAATCATTGAGCATAAAACAAAAACAAATGATTGTACATGTAGTGGACGTTAAAAATTTTGCAAGTTTGTAAAAAAAAAAGTATAAAGTAGCAATTAAAAATAAATTTTAATGCAAAAAACGTCTCACTAAATTGTTAAAAAAACGACCTGTTGGTACGCATGAATCAAAAACATGCTAAACATAAAAATTTTAACATAATAAACGCTAAACGCAGTATTTTTCTTAAACAAAAATCTACCTGACTTAGTCAGGCCTGTGTATCTCCCCGCGTAGGTAGCAAAAACGTACCTACGCGCGGCGACCCTTACTTAGAGGCTAAAACAAGTTTCGTGTCGCTACCGGCCAGCGACACGCTCGCGCGTTTTATTCACCGGCGGCCGCGCGGCTACGTTGCTGGCTGGACGAGAATGAATAAAGTACTAGAAAGAGGCGCTAGATGGCGTTAGAAGCTTCTCGTAGCAGTCAACCCTATCGCGTCGCGTGATATTACGTCACTGAATAGGTTTACTGTATTATGAATCATATTCCAGAGCAACAAGTATGAAATTATCTTGCAATGGATTTTTGTAGGTGTCTACACGAAAATGTGCTTGACTCTGAGGCGAACTAAATTACGCCATATTGTTGATGGCATTGAGTAGACATTTCTTTGAATACAATTGCTAAGTCATACTTCTGTACGAAGTACTAGTACTTATTCTGTGAATTAGTTTGTTCAACGCTATCTAGCAGATTTTTAAGTACTGTTTTTTGACACTAGGAAAATCCCTCATTGTGTAGATGATTCGTGAGCGATGACCTTTATTCCACCTTGTAAATAACCACAATTTTCATGGTGCAATGGAAAGTCCACTACATCCCTAATTTAACACCAGTTTGATGCTTAGACTAACTGAGTGTGTTTAATTTTGATAATAAACACATTTGTCTGGTGTGATTTTCACTGGAATCCTTCATTTAAGATTTTTTTGGACCGATTGTTCGATTGTCGGATAAAAAGTTAATGGTTGAGTAACTTTACAGTATACAGCGATCTATTTAAATGAGAATGAATTGTCATTTAATGAGAAGTGTTATAGTTGAGATGATGACATATTAAAATCAGTCGTATTGTATTTAATTTAAAGAATGTTTCATAATTGACTTTGTGCAAAATCAACTACTATTTGCAAAATGTATGTTAGAGGGTAATGTCAAAAAAGGGTTTGGACCTTAAGTTAAAGGTATTAAAGTTAAATTATAGAGGCCACTAAAAGCCTACTATTTGTGTAGTTCTGGGTAAAAAAATTAGTAAAGTAATCTTAAATGAACGATTCTTGAAATGTTTCTAACTAACACAATACACCCACATTGTCATTAAATCCACTAAAATAAAAATTAGCCGCTTCACAGTATTTAAGCTTATTTATTATTCACATCATATTAAAAAGTAAAATGTCATTGGAAATTTTGAAGGTCCCTTTTTACTGCACGATTCTAACCATTTGCTGTTTCTGTCGTGCTATTATAAGCATTAGATAAAGATAGATAATTCTTTTGTATTTATTGTTGCCGTCATATTTTGCCAAAACTGCTTCAATAAGCAACAGGAAAATAAAAAATAGATAAATTTTGAAACGTCACAAAAAGGTTTTTGAAAAAATTGTTTTTGCTCCAAAACAACATGGGTGTATTTTTTATTTTTTTTTGTGCAAAAAGAAATCCAAATACCATTTTCGGCCAGCAGTGAAACCTGCGTCAAAAGTGCCACTCAAATTGGCGAATCGGGTGAAAAAGTTGCCTCCACCAAAAAAAGCTATGCCGAACCCCATGAGAAAGGTCCCCCCCAAAATGGGATCAACACGAAAAACAGACAAGCAGGTTATTATACGGAGAAACGCGAAATTTATAAAAAGAAAAGGTAAAATTTAAAAATCTAGGATGGGTGCATGACGTAGATAGGTATTTAGGGAATTGCGTTTCGAGATTCGATTTAGAGATGTGACGATTCGGCTTTTTATCGATACGTTCTAATTTTTTTTAATTGCTATGTAATTACTAGTTTTAAACAAAATGAAATATAGACAAATATGTGATATGATAAATATGCATGGTAATTTGACGGTCAGAAATAAAATATCAAAATATGATAAATCCACTCTTTATATCGTGCATGGTTGTAGTTAGATGTCTTGTTGTGCATAATAAGTAGGTAGAAAGAAATATTATTTAGTATATTTAAAAAAAAACAAAATTTGCCTTATTAATCGCATTGACAGTAATCTATACTCATTCATATACATCCCATCATTCATTCACTATTCATTCATTCATGATGGGGATAAATATGTTGCAGCAAAAATGGGTTTATCCATCTTTTTAGACAGTGCATGGTAGTATGTGTGTGTGAATAAATATTGCTCTCAAAACTTCACCCACCTTTTTCAGGTCGCACTCTAACACACGACTAACGGCTAACGTACGTCCTTGGTAGCTCAGTTCGTAGGTATTCGCCCGGATAGCAAAGGGTTGTGGGTTCGAGTCCCACCTGAAGACGGCCGATAAATTTTGAAAGCAGTATTTTTCTTAAAAACCAGCAAAGAAATTGCTTAAGTTATGAAATGAGTGTGTAGTATATTATTGGTTTCGGTATTGTATTTGTTTTCCTTTGCTTAGAAAATATTGTAAACAATTGATCTTTGTTGTTGTGACAAGGTACCCTTATAAGATCGTTCAGTCCGTCCGTCCTAGTCTGTCACAGCAGAATATCTTCTACGTATATGGACTGATTTGCATGTAACTTGGTTCGAAGATACTTCACATATAGATCTCATTTTTAAAAATACGAAAAATTAAAATTACCCCTTTTTAAGGGTACCTCCCCATACATGTAAAAGGGGGGGGGGGGGTGAATTACTTTTTTGAGTGCACCCTCTTATTTTCATAGTCCTTTTCAATGATACCCCATCATTGAAAAGTACTATGAAAATAAGGTAGGGTTTCCATATAACACTTTTTTATCAGCTTTACCATTTGCGAGATATAGCCCGCCAAAGTCGTTTACACTGTGTGTCCCCTGTGATTTCTAAAGTCTTGGACCTATAAACTTCAAATCACTTACGTAAAGAAACAGGCGCGGAAACTCTTATTTAAAATTGTTTCGGGTATACTGTGATGAATACTTTTGAAACTATAAATAAAATAAAAATATATACTTTTTTGCCTATACTGTCTAATGTTTTAAGTTAATGGTACGGAACCCTTCGCGCGCGAGTCCGACTCGCACTTGGCCGGTTTTTAACGAAATTATTCATTTAAAAATAAGATAGACACAAATATAACAACCTGTCATCATCGCATCATCATTTTAAAGGTCATGAAAAGATTATATAAGTTTACAATGTTTGCCTAGTTTCATGTTTCGATAAGTGGGTGAAGCCAGATATCGACTGATATTTTGTCGATAATCGATACATCACTATTCATTTAAAAAAAAAACAATTGCAACCACATGTTTTTAAGTGACGTCCGATAAGTATATGTTATTGTTTTTGTAAAGATTATCGCCCTATTTTACCACATCTGAGTAGCTTACTTGATGGTTTGTTTAACATATAAAATACATCTATCGTTAAAGTTTTACTCAGAACACAGACGTGGCGAAATATACCCTTAATTGTCTTTAATAAACAGCTAATCAAAATTCCCTACAGATTCGGCGGCTTCGTCGTCTGCCGGCGAGTCTACACCGCGTACTAAGCGCAAATACACTAAACGCACCCCTAACGCTAAGAAAAATGACGCAGTAAGTATTGTTTGCAAGAGAGAGAAAGAAAGAAAGAAAATATGATGATGATGTCCTCCTAGCCGATTTCGACTACGGCGGCCTATCTCAACAGAGATTAGCCAACTGCGCGGGACATATTATAGTGCACAAGTGTGTGCGCAATACACAGGTGCACTCTCTGTTCCTTCACTCTCATAATTCGGTGAGACGGCTGACCGACATGACCGTAGAGAGATCAGGCGCAGGACCAACGGCTTAACGTGCTTTCCGAGGCACGGGGGTGTGAACACCACCAACTTCCTGACTCCGGAGCTGTGTCTGAGTAATTTCAAGACAGAAAAACCCAAACACTCTCGGCCCGACCCGGGATTCGAACCCGGGACCTCGTGGATAGTACCCAGCGTGCTGACCACTAGACCAACGAGGCAGTCAACCAAAGAAAATATATACAGTGTGTTATAGGGACCGGACTTCCGATACTTTAAGTGTTGTATGTTAAAATTTTATCGACAAAAAACAAAGAGTGTCGCACCGCTCACCCTCTGACCTATTTTTAGCAATAATTTTTTTTTTTACCCACTCAAACTTTATCTTAAAATATCAAGCAAAACCAGCACACTACTTATGTGAATGAATGTCTGATAATCCGACACGACCGGAGAGAGATAAGAGGCAGAACAAACGGCTTTACATGCGCACCGAGGAATGAGGGTGTAACACCACCAACTTCCTGACTCTGCGCTGTTTTCGAGTTATTTGAAGACAGCACACCCCAGAAACTTTCGACTCTAGATTCGACCCTGTGACCGGATCTAGCGTGCCACTAGCACAACGAGGTCGTAGGGCTTAAAAATATGTTGGGACGTGTATAAGTGTCCCTGTGGCATAAATAAATGACTTTTAATGAGGAAGTCAGATACAGCTCTCAATAGTGATGTGCGGTCGCTTGTATCGATATCGATGATTTGTATTCGCAGACTTCAAGCACAGAGCGAGTGAAGGGAAAAAGAGGACGCCCTCGCAAGACTGACCAACTTGCAGCGAGACAGTCACAACAGCCTAGTGCGTATAAAGCCATACTTATATGTAATAATACATTTAATGCAGATACAATCCCGTTTCGTATGCTACATAATAATAATAATGAAAAGTAAAATAAAAAACACTATTTATTGAAATTTTATTCAAAAAAATTTAAAAAAATACTTAATTTGACGTTTCTAAATTATTGTTGTCCGTCTCTTTTAGTTTGTTCGAACGAAAAAGAGAGAATGACCCTAAATTTAATCTTAGACAGGGCGCATTGGAATTGAGCCCATAGCATTTATACTATAGATAGATTATATTAACTAATGTTGCAATTTTCAGAAATCCGCGTCAGAAGTAATTTGATGCCGGTAAATTCGGAACCGATCACACTTGACAGCGACGACGAGCCAGACTTAGGTGAGTAACTTTTGATAGACTAGCGCCGTGGTCGTGCGGCCCGCGACAAAGTAAATTATTTCAATATTCAACTATACCAAATGTCATAAATAAAATCAATTACCATCGAGGACATATCCTACTAGAGGAGAAATGTTATTAATTTTGTTCCAGAAAAATTCCGCCAAATCCAAAAGGTTCCGGATGAACCGACTCAATGTCATACACCGTATTAGTGATGGTCAATAAGAAATTAGTATCGATAGTCGATGTTATTGTTTAATTTTAATGGGAACAATATTTTATTACACCCAAGGATAAACTTGTCACTAATGTGCAATATCCTAAATAAAATAAATATAATATCTGATTCTTGTTCCTAAGAAATTTAAGTGAGTCATCAAATTAACTAAAACGAACTTTAAAGTATGAATCATCAAAATTGTTATCAATCTACTACATAAATGAATCCCTATTTCCCTTGGTCACGCCATCACGCGTGAACGGCTGGACCAAATTCACTAATTCTTTTTGTTGTTGAAGGTTCATATGAAAGAACTAAATTGAGAAAATTGCCCGGAACCACCATATAAAATTATTTATATTCAAACCTTAGCGCTTTGGACAATATAAACATTTTAAATGTAACCTTATGACGTTCGACCACTGACCTCTATAATACAAGTACGCTGGACTGCATACTGTCAACCTAACAATGAAGCCATTTGATTATCGCCGTTTTGGCGCTGACGGCTATAGTGAGCATGTGGTGACCATCCACGGAAATAATGAGAATTGACATAAACATATGGAAGTTAATCTATTTTAGTTCCCTGTACACTCGGTGGGGGCGCTTTGATTCAGCACAAAAATTATCTGACATTTCTTAGAGAATGTTTCGTCCAGCGTACTTGTACTATAGAGGTCAATGCGTTCGACATAGAATTAACAGATATCGTCAAAGAGGATTTAAAAAACTAAAGAACAGGACAAAGTCTGTCGGGTCAGCTAGTGTATAATAAATTTTTAAGTTTTGCTTGCAAAACAAATTTACTTCTATAAAAACTTACAATTAAATTGCTTAAATTATAAAAAATATGAATTTATAAACCAAGCACCGAGAAGTCACATTGGAATCTAAATACAGTATTTAAGTATTTTTATTAAAATGCATTTATTGTTTTCTAATTTCTAATTATTGAAAATAAGGCTCATAAATTATAGTACGACTGGAAACAAGTTTCTTAAAATCATGTTTTCCGATATATATCTACCAATTTACCTAAGCCAGAGGCAATTCTTTTCAAGTTTTAAAGCCCGGACAAGCGCACGAACGGTTCCGTACCATATCTACTTCATCTTAGTCACTTTAGAGAATTTCTATTTTATTTTATTGGAAAACAAACAGCTTTTAACAATGCAATATAAGTTACAAAACAATGAACATTTAGCCTATAGTTTTCACATATATGTAGCTTAAAGAAAATACAAATCATATTATGTACTATATCTACTTCATTTTAGTCACTTTAGGATCGTTTTAATAAAACCGCCTACATTATACATATTTCTGTGTCAATTGCCTTATTTCTTTTATTGGTATGGTTTGCCATAAATATTTTCTATCTATTTGAAGGCTCCAATTCTTCATTATCTCTTTGCTTTTACTACGCATCTCATTGTTGATAATCCATTAAACCCAGAAAACTATCAAACTTCATTATGTCAAGTGTCAGCGTTTTGTTATTCGCAAAAAAAAAACAATAATTCTACCAAAACCTTCCTCGGTATATGTAGGTTAATGACATTTCTGCTTAGGTATTGATTTGAGTGCGCAAGTATAAATATTTGTGTTATCGATTATAACACCTATACATACCTCTGTGCTGCCAATGTACTAAAATAATTATTGTGTAATGAAAACTGTGCACGTAAATGTCGATAAGTCGTATAACAAATTCAGCGCAACACTAGTAACGAGTGCTAACGAGTAGAATGAGATGGCATTATGTGCTACCCACTTAGTGGGAGCAAGATGAGACTTAAACGTCAGTACGCTTGATCGATTTATCTTGAGCCGTAGAAAATGTTTATGAACTTTTCATAATTGCATAATTACTATTACTTACCGATGAAATGACATCCTATCCGTTTCAAAATTCCATGTTTTGCTTTTTTTCTCACAACACAGTATGGAACAATATTTCTCAAATCTCATTTTTTCGTAACAATTACAGTATTCACGTTGACATACCACACAGATCAATTGGTTTTTGACATACGGTTTTGACAGAACTGACATCTTCTATTGCGGTTGTCAGATCAGATAAAGTTTCGGAGCAAAATAGTTTTTACTTCGCCTCTAGTAGGATACGTCCTCGATGTCAATAACCGACTTGGCGTTCGAATCTGGCGGTGACTTACGATAGTCTGCCGCATGCGACCGTCGCTCGCTACAAACACGGGGGCGTTGATTTTGGATTACAGCGTTGAACTTTTTAAATCATTTCTTACCTACCTATAAACATAGGTACATTAAATTTTTCCAATAAATATTATAATGAACAATAAGTCTGTGTACTTTTTTCAACATCAACTCCTCGCGTACGACGTCGCGGGCACAGCTAGTGCGAAGTAAATAATAAAATGAGCTGAATACACGTTTAAGTACACAAACGCTCTTGGAGCTAGGGTTGCCAGATGCCCGGTACTTTCGAGGCCTGTCCGGTAAAAAATAAATGGTCATACGGGACAGAATCCTGCGCCTGATCTCTCTACGGTCATGTCGGACTGCCGTCTCTCCGAATTATGAGAGTGAAGGAACAGAGAGTGCACCTGTGTATTGCGCACACACTTGTGCACTATAATATGTCCCGCGCAGTTGGCTAATCTCTGTTGAGATTGGCCGCCGTAGTCGAAATTCGGCTAGGAGGACATTATATTTGTGTGAGGTGTCGACTGTGGGATGTGTGAACTACAGGCAGATGTAAATAGTCAGGTGTAAACTGTATGCCCTACGGTGAAACTTCCTTGCTTATACAGCAACAACATACAGTCAAGACTACATTCAGGTTGTGTCTAAGCAGGCCTGTGTAACTACCCGCGTAGGTTGCAAAAACGTACCTACGCGTTGCGACCCGTTGTGAGGGGCTAAACAAGTTAGGTGTCGCTAGTCGGCAGCGACATGCTCGCGCGTTTTATTCACCGGCGGTGCGCGGCACTAGGTTGCTGGTTGGACGAGCATGAATAAAGTCCTAGAAAGATGCGCTAGATGGCGTAAGTAGCTTCTTGTGGCAGTCAACCCTATCGCGTTGCGTTACACTACGTCACTGAACAGGTTTAGTGTATTATGAATCATATTCCCGAGTTATAAGAATGAAATTATCTTGAAATTGATATTTTTGTAGGTGACTACACGAAAATGTGCTTGAGCCTGAGGTGAACTGAATTACACCATATCGTTGACAACATTGAGTAGATATTTCTATTGAATTTCATTGCAAAGTCATACTTCTGTACGGAGTACTAGTACTTATTCTGTGGTCTAAGTAAGGCTCCAAATTGTTTGCACTAGTAAACATATAAAACAATATTTATTTCTCTTCTTTCTGAGGTCTGAGCGCGATGTGTTTATCTGATATTTGCTTTCAGGATCGCCGAGCCAAGCGTCAGACTCGCTAAGCCTGGACGAGAATCTACGCGCGCTACGGCACATTCATGAGAAATACGCGAATATTGACAAGGTATGTCTGTTAGTCTGTCTGTGCAGTGCATGCATAGGGGTGGCGGGGTGCGGGGGTAGACGAGAATGGGTACAGTAATGTGGTTTGAATTTCTAAAAAGAAATGAAAAAAAATCCGCACCTCTGTCATTATTCTCGTCTACCCGCCACCTCGCCGCCCTGCAGGCCTCAGGCGGTCGGATTATAAAGTCATGTTACTTTTGGAAGGCCTACAGCTAAGCTATTTTAAGTGTCAGCCTGTCATTCCATTTCGGGACACCCTGTAGATTTATTATTATTATTTCAGGACGACTTGTACGAAGCGCATTTGCTTGCGGCTAACTTCAAGAAGCCTCCGACGGACGCGGCGCGACTTCAAGACGATGAGGTGCTTTCCGTCAGGAGCTCTGAAGGTACCTGGTGGCTGATTACGTTACTCTGTTGCTAACAATTCTGAATTGAAATCGCTTGAAAATGTCCCATTTGACGACTTCAGTTATTCTTTTAAGCTGGCCATTCACGGTCAGTTAAATGATGACACCACTAACTTAAAAATAATCGTAACACTGACTTTCACTCAGTGCTACCATAACGTGGGGGATTATTTTAATCCCCACGCAAAGGAGATTATTTTAATTTAGTGGGCAAAAGGGGCAGGAAGGTCTTGGAACTGATAAAATATGGACAATTGAGGAAAAAATGGTAACGTTTTCATGGTAACAATTCACCAGTGTTAGCGTGGTATTTGAAACTCAACAAAACCGATTGTGTAGGTACTTTGCGGCCGACGCAACGAGATGTGCCCGTTTTGTTGACTAAAGCTCCTCTTAAGCAAGGACAGTTCATGGCACGACACTCTGGGGACGTATGTGTGTTGGCTTGGCAGGATAAAAAAGGGTATCCATGCTTTCTACCTGCCATGGAGCACATACTGCTCTTCCTCGTGTCTTATCCAAGCCACCCACACATCCCCAGTAGTAGAAACCGCAAATGGTCCTAGACCAAAACAAGTCGATGTGAGGGGTCGATATGAAGGACCAGATTTTGGCATCGAACTTGCTTGAGAGAAAACGGTGTGCCAAATGGTACATGAAGCTATTTAAAAGACTGTTGAATTGTTCCATTTTAAATGCTCGAATACTTACAATCTTCTAATGCCGTCCAAGATCATCTCAGTTTTCGATTGCGATTAGTAGATGGAATCCTCGCCAGCCATTTATGGCATTGCCCTACTTCTAACCGCCGCCAGGCCTGTGTATCTCCCCGCGTAGGTAGCAAAAACGTACCTACGCGCGGCGACCCTTACTTAGGGGCTAAAACAAGTTGCGTGTCGCTACCGGCCAGCGACACGCGTTTTATTCACCGGCGGCCGCGCGGCTACGTTGCTGGCTGGACGAGAATGAATAAAGTACTAGAAAGAGGCGCTAGATGGCGTTAGAAGCTTCTCGTAGCAGTCAACCCTATCGCGTCGCGTGATATTACGTCACTGAATAGGTTTAGTGTATTATGAATCATATTCCAGAGCAACAAGTATGAAATTATCTTGCAATGGATTTTTGTAGGTGTCTACACGAAAATGTGCTCGACTCTGTGGCGAACTAAATTACGCCATATTGTTGACGACATTGAGTAGACATTTCTTTGAATACAATTGCTAAGTCATACTTCTGTACGAAGTACTAGTACTTATTCTGTGCCGCCGCTCGAACTTATGAGACACGACTGCGCCGACAACTCGTCATTATCTTATTTCACACTACTCAATTGAACGGTAAATAAAATGTCCTTTATCGATAAATTACGTGAAGGCCATAGTCGCATTTCTATCATACGCTCACACACACTTTGTAACTAAAGCCCGTATTTTTTTAAGAAAAGAATATGTTATGCGTCATTGGCCGACGGCTTTCATGTTAATGTTATATTTAGATTTAATTTTAAGAGCTGTGAATTTTTGTACAAATAAATTTATTAGATTTGTAGCGACATCTTACCACTGTCGCCCTCATTAGCAAGCAACTTCCAGACGTGACGCCCTGACTCGGCTCCTACAGGCTAGATGGCGCTGTTAGCCTGCTCCATACAACACAAACCGCGATATGTATGATTTAGCACGAGCTTGACTACATATAGCTAAACCAAGACGGTGACCATAGGACCTTGGTCCCCGACCATAACAACCGGTCGGTAGGAAGCGCTTCCCTTTGCCTTCCTAACCCAGTTGCGCCAAATTGGTGACCCCGACGTGATCTACACTGGAGCATGGAGCCTCACCGTCGTCATCATCATCGTCGCCTTCTCCCTTGCCAACAGGCACCCAGCCAGCAGCATCCAGCCAGCAGTCTCCTGCAAGCCAGCTCACCAGCCCTAAGGACACCACCGCAGACCGCACCGGTTCTACCTGGTTCCTCGGCAGCCTCATTCAGCTCATCATCCCGACTCACTGTGGACTTCGAGCTCTCCCGCACGCATCGTGGACATCACACATGCTCATCCCGACTCACTGTGGACATCACGCATGTACATCCCGACTCATCGTGTGGACATCGCGCACTCATCCCGAATCACCGTGGACATCGCGCATCCCGACACGCCGTGGACATCGCCCATGCTCATCCCGGCACATTGTGGACTCAACAAGCACTGGCACTTGCAAGCTCACTACGCACAGACTGCTGAGCTCTCAACCATCTTGGCTCAATCAACCTCCGGTTCTTCGGGGGGAGTGGTGTAGCGACATCTTACCACTGTCGCCTACATTAGCAAGCAACTTCCAGACGCGACGCCCTGACTCGGCTCCTACAGGCTAGATGGCGCTGTTAGCCTGCTCCATACAACACAAACCGCGATATGTAAGATTTAGCACGAGCTTGACTACATATAGCTAAACCAAGACGGTGACCATTGGACCTTGGTCCCCGACCATAACAACCGGTCGGTAGGAAGCGCTCCCCTTTGCCTTCCTAACACAGTTGCGCCAAAGATTTATTATTGTTTTTCTATTACACTTTCGATTTTATTACTCTGTTTTTTTGAAAATTGGACTTTGTATTTTTTATAAGTAACTTAATAAACTTCGTAAAAAAATAGGACAAATGTCCGGTGGTTTCGCCACCGCCTGCGGTCCAGGCAGAATGGTCAGACCCAGAATACGCAGAGAGAAATAGACTGAACCACGCCTGTGTAACTCCCCGCGTAGGTAGCAAAAAGGTACCGACGCGCAGCGACCCACTGCAGTGGGCTAATCAACTTGGGTGTCGCGAGCGAGCAGCGACACGCGCGCTCGTTATATTCACCGGCAGCGCGCGGCACTACGTTGCTGGCTGGACGAGCATGAATAAAGTGCTAGAAAGGTGCGCTAGATGGCGTTAGTAGATTCTTGTAGCAGTCAACCCTATCGCGTCGCGTGATAGTACGCCACTGAATAGGTTAAGTGTATTATGAATCATATTTCAGAGTTATAAGAATGAATTTATCTTGCAATGGATTTCTGTAGGTGTCTAAACGAAAATGTGCTTGACTCTGAGGCGAACTAAATTACACCATATCGTTGACGACATTGAGTAGATATTTCTTTGAATTTCATTGCAAAATCAAAGTTCTGTACGGGGTGCTAGTAAATTGTTTTTTTTAAGTGATAAGCATTCACTTTGCAATCTTATATTAAGATAAAACACTATTTCAGCTATTATAACTGTTTAATTAATATATTTGAGATACTACACAATATTGCGCGCAAATCGTAAGTCCGTCCCGATGACAGATTGACAGACGAAGTAGGGAGGGGCACACTCAGTCGAGAGAATAGTCCCGTCCCATGCTTGTCGATTTTCTTGCCGCTAACACTAAATATATTATTGCACTTGAAAAAATGACCACCAATGTAATTTTTTTCAAGTGCAATAATATTACTTACTTATTCTGTGACTGAACTTAAAATTAGTCTTAGGCTGGGCACATTGGAATCGAGCCCAATGTATACGCGTAATCCCACCGGATGACACAGACGATTAATTTTTGTGAGCGAAATCACAGAATACTAGTACTTCGTACAGAAGTATGACTTAGCAATTGTATTCAAAGAAATGTCTGCGCAATGTCGTCAACAATATGGCGTAATTTAGTTCGCCTCAGAGTCAAGCACATTTTCGTGTAGACACCTACAAAAATCCATTGCAAGATAATTTCATACTTATTGCTCTGGAATATGATTCATAATACACTTAACCTATTCAGTGACGTAATATCACGCGACGCGATAGGGTTGACTGCTACGAGAAGCTTCTAACGCCATCTAGCGCCTCTTTCTAGTACTTTATTCTTTCTCGTCCAGCCAGCAACGTAGCCGCGCGGCCGCCGGTGAATAAAACGCGCGAGGGTGGCTCTGGCCGGTAGCGACACGCAACTTGTTTTAGCACCTACGTAGGTGCGCCGCGCGTAGGTACGTTTTTGCTACCTCCGCGGGGAGATACACAGGCCTGGCAAAATTCAATTTGATTTTGTATACGCGTAATTGTCGACCGTCTAGTCTTGGTGTAGTGGTTTGCGCTCCGGACTATAAAAGCAGCAGATGCGGGTTCAAATCTCGCATGGGGCAAATGTTTGTATGATAAGCTCGAGCATTTGAATTTAAGTCATGGATGTTTATAAACGTATCTATATAAGAATTTATATCCGTTCCTATCCTAGTCGTATCCTAGTCGCCAAATCACAAGTTAACGCTTATTTTGGGACTATGTAGGTGTGATTGTTGACACAATGAATAATAATTATTATTATATTACATTTAAAGTGAATAAAATAAATAAATTAATTATTTCAACAAACACCAATTACCTACTAGCCCCAAACTAAGCGTGAGCTTGCGCTATGGTGACTAGGATAGACCAGGGATGGGGAAACTTTTTCTTTCGCGTGCCAATATAATACTAACGAAATATATGGCGGGCCAAGTTGTTGCATTTTTGGCTATGTTATTTACTGAAATAAAAATATTGATATGTTTGATATGATGTATAAACGTATATAAGTATGTCTATCTGATAGACATACTTATATACGTTTACACATCCATGACTTTGGTACAAATGCTCGTGCTCATCACACAAACATTTGCCCTTTGCGGGATTCGAACCCGCAACCTCTAGTCTTGTAGTCCGGTGCGCGGACCACTACACCAAGACGGTCGTCAATGTCTCCCAAGTGTTGTTAAAGGAAGACAGAAATGTCCGGAAGCTGTCAATTTAATGCAATATCTATAGTAATGGTTGATCTTAATGAAGACTGACTAAATTCACGCCCTTTATAAACAAAATTAATTTGTCCCCAGGAAATGCGTCAGTGAAAGAATTGGATACGCGAGTCGAAAAACTAGAAGACAGCTCCAATTCTGATTCAGACAGCAGCAGTTCAGGGTCTGGTAAGTAGTGTAACATTCGGAAGAAGTTATAATAATACTAGCGACCCGCCCTGACTTTGCACAACGATACGAGCCCGTCAAAATACATGGTACTATGAAATAAAATAAATGTATAAGTACTACTAACACCTATTTCTCAAGTTGTTTCTGTCATACTAACACTTGGACCGTAGCGGTGTTTTTAAAAAAAAAAATAGACCCGGTTTAAAATAGGTCTAAATATTAGCCGACAACAGAGGAATGAGTGACACGTTCGTGACATAATCTAATAGAGAAGCGCTTTTCTAATTGGCTAGCTAATAGCTTAGTCCTGGCTTAAACCCGGTATTAAGTTTTTGGAATAACAGTAGTCCAAATAAAAAGATTTGATTTAAAAATATTGTCCGGCGTAGTTGTAGTACTTTTTGTATGAGAGCATACGCACTACGGGCGTTTTTAGAGTCTGGCGGACTTAGATGACGCACGCGAGATTGACATACAGAGGCTGCGTTCCGATTTGCGCCAACAGCGATAATATCACTGATGTCACGCTCATAAACCGTTCCGATTTTGTGTTAGCGAGCCAACGATAGCTGTAATGACGTCACTACCGCGGCCATCTTGCGCTCACGGTGATATCGCTCTCCGGCGTTAGCGCTGTGAGCGCGCTGTCAAATTTGACGTTTAGTTCCCTTTTGCGTCAAAGAAGAAAGTTAAAATTGTACATTTGTGCAGAATATTTAAATGAAACTGAAAAACACAAAAGGATATTAGTGAAACAAATCGCTTGCTCGCGATACGATAAATAACCGTTCCGATATGAAATCGCGTCAACAGCGTTGTCAGCATGCTTATCAAAATGGAACGGCTTTTGGCACAGGGTCAATTCTATTGGCGCAATACGGAACGCAGCCATAATCTGTAATGTCAAAGAACATTTTAACATGGCACTGCGCTGTTGCGGGTGCCACGCATCACAGGTTATCGCCCAGTTGCAGGAATGGACATTAAATTTAAAAGCCTCCACTAGCTACCAATGTGGCATTAATTTGTCAGTTTTTAAGGGAAAATTATTGTTCATCTCTCCTGTTCGGATTTAAAATAGCCGGATGGAAAATAGCTTTTCCCACCTGCTCGCGGACCAAGTGAAACACCGAAATGTGCCGGTCGGGCGCGTGTCGCGCATATTAAATGTAACGCACCTTGGATTGCATGACAAAAAAAATGAAATGCTCTATTTCTTTCCTCGTAGTCAAAATGAAAAATAGTATGTTTGACTCGGGTGAAAGCACCCATTTCACTCTCGAGCTATTGACGCTCTCACTTCGTTCGACCAGAAACTTCTCGAGTGAAATGAGTCGCTTTTTCCCCTTGTATCACAATCTAGTATTTTTCTTACCAAAGCAATATGGGTATCAAAGAAAGCCAATGAAAAGACTATTTCAAAAATATATAATGCAGTCGGGTATTTTGTTATTTCAATAATTATGTTGGCTTGTTTACTTCTGAGGTACGGAACCCCCAATAGTAGATTGTTATACAAGGGACGAAAGTGACCATTCCACTCGAGAAGTTTCTGGCGCTCGAACGAAGTGAGAGCGCCAATAGCTCGAGAGTGGAAAGGGTGCTTTCACCCGAGTTAAACATACTATTTTTCATTTCGACTGTGAGGAAATCGAGGGTATCGATAGAATATCGATAGTGAAGGCAAAAGCAATAGTACCAATGAAATATTGATAGTATCGATAGACTATCGATAGTTAGGGCAAAAGCAATAGTATCGATAGAATATCGATAGACTATCGATAGTTGAGGCAAAAGCAATAGTATCGATAATTGAGGCAGAAGCATTAGTATCGATAAAATATCCATAGTATCGATAGACTATCGATAGTTGAGACAAAAACAATAGTATTGATAAAATATCGATAGTGGCGATAGACTATCTATTTGAGGCAAAAGCAATAGTATCGATTAAATATCGATAGTTGAGGCAAAAACAATAGTATCGATAAAAAATCCATAGTATCAATTGACTATCCATAGTTGTGGAAAAAGCAATAGTATCGATAAAATATCGATAGTTGAGACAAAGGCAATAGTATCGATAAAATATCGATAGTATCGAATATCAATGCTATCGACAGTATCAAAGTTCAATACTAAAATCACTATCGATAGCCGATACAGCTCTGGCTATTGCAATTACTATCGATACCCTCGATATTGGCCTTTTATTCAATAGTAGGAGTGGATTATAAAATAGGAGGGAAAATCTATTTCCCACCCGGCTATCTACATACAGGTCAGATGAAAAGACTATTTCAAAAATATAATAGTTTTTGCAGTCGGCTATTTTGTTTTTTAATAATTATGTTTGCTTGTTTACTTCTGAAGTACGGAACCCCCAAAAATGGTTGATGGTTTGTTCTTACCAACAGGTAGCTCGAGTTCCGGCTCTAGCTCGTCTAGCTCGGGCAGCTCGAGTTCGTCCGACAGTTCCGACTCGGAGTCGGAGGCCGAGGCGCCGACTGACGCGCCGACTGACGCGCCGCAACCCAACCCTGAGGACGACCTGTGAGTATTATCAGCTCTGGTTCTTGGCAATTTAGTTTAAAGCTATAAGTACAGTCGACCAAATTGAATCATGACCCACCTTATGGTCATTTTTCTACTGTCATTCTATACAAGTAGGTTGAAATTCGCTTGAACATACATTTCCTAGAAACGAACCTGTTATCATTTTATTAGACACTGACAGTTACTGACAAGGCTATGATCGCTATCTGTACGAATAAGTTAAGTATGAAAATCGGCGAGAACTTAGGTAAGGGTTGCAATGCAACACACAGGTAGGTAGGTTGATATTCGGGATTCGGCACAGCCGGGCGCCGAGTCTGTATCGGGAACAAGTTTCTTTATAAAAGTTCCACTGGAACTTGTGTTAACCATGATGAAATAAAACAGTATACTTAGTTGAAGAATATCATATTTATTTTACGTATATATTAAACAAGTGGCATTAAATTGGTAAAGTGAAAAGTGACCCGATTAGACGACTACAAATGTCACTTCCCCAATCCAAACCCCACAAATTTTCTATTGGATTAAGGGGACCTAGACGGCCATGGAATAAGAGCGAATTCATCTTTATGCTGGGTAAACCAATTCGTGACAATTCTGGCAGTATGCACTGGACAGTTATCAAGAACAAAGGAGAATACTGGCACTTCTTCACGCAAGTAAACTGACAAAGTCGGTAACATTGATTCTTCCAATAAATTGACATAGTTTATAGCGTTATGACGAGGAGAAATTTGAACAAGTTCTCCGACACTTCCGGCATCCATCTAGGCACACAAGTTAGCTGAAATTCAGCCGGATAATTGGTTGGGCACTACATGATCTTCTGTGTATCGCGTGTTATCGTAACGCCACGAAGTTAAGCCATGTTGAGAAGAGTGAAATGATTTCTCGTCTGTAAATATGTCATTCGTAATAGTGTTGCATTTCTGTTCTCTGTTGGTTCGTGATTCAACGAACTCTATGATTATGTCAGCGTCTGTCTTCGACGGTACCCTCTTTAGCATGCCGTCTTATACAGGTTCTGACTGTGTTCCGACTTATTCTTAGCTCTTTGTTCTGCCAAATTGGCCATTATACGACTTGTTTGTAAATATTGACCTAGATTTTTATAAAATTTCAGACTTACTAGGTATACTTGACATCTGACACATGACGTTTTTTATTTTTTTAATTATAATACATTTTTCTTCGAAGTGAAAAGAGTTTGGATTATGGACTTATTTTAAATTCGTATAAAAACTGGTTTATCTAAAACATGTCTAGTGCAGTGATAATAAAGGTTAAACTTGCATAGATCTCTGACCCGTAATGACGCATTTTTATTCATATTTAAAACGTACTATGTGCAACATGCATGACAGCGAAGAAAACCTTACTACTCGTACATTAATGAATACAAAGGAATAATCGGCAAAGTGGGTCATGATTCAATTTGGTCGACTGTACATGTGCGGATTGACCGGTCGACGTCTGCTAGCTGTTTCAACAACAACAAACACACCAATTACTTAGCCCCAAACTAAGCGTGAGCTTGTGCTATGGTGACTAGGGTAACGGATAGAAATACTTAAATACATATAAACATCCATGACTTAGGTACAAATGCTCGTGCTCATAACACAAACATTTGCCCCTTGCGGGTTTCGAACCCGTAACCGCCTGGTTTACAAGTCCGGTGCGCGAACGACTACACCAAGACGGTCGTCAAAGCTGATTTTGTAACTTGAAATGAAATGATTTCAATCAATGTTTTGTTGCTAAAGCTGGTCATTCACAGCCAGTTAAACTAATTATTCTGAGGTACGTCCTGATTTAGACGTTTTCAATATCGGTAATAAAATTTTAGGCCCTACGCATAAGTACTAAAAAAGCAACTAAACGATACCTATCATATTTTTCCACAATTGACAACATTAAAAAAATACATGCATCTTTTTTCCTTATAGTACGTCAAAAAAGAAGACACGTATTTTTCTTTTTCATTTATTTTCATTATTTCCCTTTGAATTTAATTCTTTAAAAACTCTCCATAGTAAGGATGTGACGACTTCACGCCTTTGCCATATTTTAAATAACTGACGTGTATAGTGTTGTATTTTGTAGCAGTAAGATATCGGTATCGACAGTCGGCACGTATATTAAAACAAGAAAAGTCTAAATGGAGAAGCAGATAAAATAATCTTATGAATATATTTATCCAAACACAACCTACTAACAGAAGCTTATTTTGCAATTTTCCTTACCTACTTAAATTTTTATGGTTTTTTAAAATCAAATGAAACATCAATAATATGAATTAAGGAACTTTCATGATTTCGTCACCATACTAGATAATCATTTAAATGCATATGTATATTTAGCAATCCTAAATATACTATACTAAAACTAGATGGAATTCACTTCTATAGAACAACACTACCATTATCTCTTGTCTCACTCACTCATCATAGTTTCTGTGTCACATGTCAATAACAAAAGGACAGCTAGCTTGTATGTATGGTAAAATACTTTTTTAAGTCAGATCAGGTAACCAAGCAAAGGCATGTCCCCTTATAATGCCTTTATCATAGTACCTTTCAGTTTTTTTCAGATATCTCTAAATTCATAGCGTAAAAAAATGAAAATACTTTAAACGTGTTGAGCATCGCCAAATCTCGAAATGGTTTTTGAATTTTAGTACCATTATAAAAATGAAATGTTGTCAATTGTCAATTAAGGCAACACTATAACTATGTGGTCATTCCTTGTATTGTATGTTTGTGAAGTGTATGCTTTGTTGGTTGCCCTTAAATAAATAAATAAATGAATAAATGTTTTTACCGGTTCCAAGATCGGGACGAAATTTGCGATCTAAATCTGCGTCGACTAATTACGAAAGAAAAAGTCATGAAAACTTGAAAAGACGCGTTTTCCCAAACATAAGGCTAATCTAGATGGATTTTTCAACCCCGATACTAAATACAAATAATAATAAATAAATAAAAAATAAATAAATTGTTCCAACAAACACACCAATTACCTAGCCTCATATTAAGCGTGAGCTTGTGCTACGGTGACTAGGATAACGGATAGACATACTTAAATACTTTTATAAACATCCATGACTTAGGTACAAATGCTCGTGCTCATCACACAAACATTTGCCCCTTGCGGGATTCGAACCCGCAACCGGTTTAGAAGCCCGTGGCGCGAACCACTACACCAAGACGGTTGTCAAAATATATATTATATATAAATAAATATACAAGAATTGCTTGTTTAAAGGTATAAGATAATTACAATCTTTCCAGATCGTTCGGCGCGTGGTCGTACAGCGGCAAGCAGTCTGACGCGTCCGACTCAGACCCAGAGCGAGCAAGCGATATCGCTGCGATACCGCGCGAGCAGGACGAAATCAGCGAGTCGGAGAACGAGTCCGCCGACAAGAGCTTCCAGTGCCACATATGCCGCAAGTGGTACTCGACGCGGGTCACGCTCAAGTGAGTCATGGATCATAGTCTGTATTAAAATACGGGACCCGTGAATTTCTCTCAATTGATACCCTTTTGACGTGAAGAGAGACAGGAACACCACTTTTTGATTTGAACATTTTTTGATTTGGAAGTACGAATCGTGCCGACTTTTTAACTCCAGTGTCGCAAGTAATCCACGCTCAAGTGAGTGCTTTAGTTCATGAATATTTTCTGGGGATTGATGGAGTGCAAATGAGGGAAAGGGCGGTGTTGGGGTGCAAAGTGGGAAAGGGTTGTACGTGACAGTCGACAACAACGGAAATGAAACAAAAATGCTTCTGAATTTTCACTTTATGGTGTCATAGGAAGGGGAGGGAGGGAGTTTTTTTGTTACAGTTTGTCTATGCCCACTACGTATAAAAAGTACATTTGATTTTCGACCTTAGCGTAAAACGTTAAAGTTGAAAATGTTTAAGTTCGGTGTTTGTCGATGCATCGTTCTGGCATTGTCAAAACGAATACTGTGCCACAGAATAAGTACTAGTACTCCGTACAGAAATTTGACTTTGCAATGAAATTCAAAGAAATATCTACTCAATGTCATCTAGCGCATCTTTCTAAGACTTTATTCATGCTCGTCCAGCCAGCCACCTAGTGTCGCGCACCACCGGTGAATAAAACCCGCTAGCGTGTCGCTGCCGGCTAGCGACACCCAACTTGCTTAGTCCCTTACCAAGGGGTCGCCGCGCGTAGGTACGTTTTTGCTACCTACGCGGGAAGATACACAGGCCTGACCGCGCTTATATACTTTGAATTTTAACCCCTCTGATTAGAGTTGAAAATCTGATGTGTATTATCATACGGTCCTAGCACCGTAATGATATGGTACAATGAAGTAGGCACAGAACTTAAAAATAAAGAGGCGCCATTTATTTTACAATCGTACTGTTTTTTTATTCTGTGACTATAGTAACATGTTATATGATATTATATGACTGCCTCGTTGGTCTAGTGGTCAGCACGCTGGGTACTATCCACGAGGTCCCGGGTTCGAATCCCGGGTCGGGCCGAGAGTGTTTGGGTTCTTCTGTTTTGAAATTTCTCGGACACAGCTCCGGAGTCAGGAAGTTGGTGGTGTTAACACCCCCGTGCCTCGGAAAGCACGTTAGGCCGTTGGTCCTGCGCCTGATCTCTCTACGGTCATGTCGGACTGCCGTCTCACCGAATTATGAGAGTGAAGGAACAGAGAGTGCACCTGTGTATTGCGCACACACTTGTGCACTATAATATGTCGTGCGCAGTTGGCAAATCTCTTGAGATAGGCCGCCGCAGTCGAAACCGGCTAGGAGGACATTATTATTGTTATGGTAACATGTAAACATTGTCGACAGAATCCACCGGCGTGTTCACCAGAACAGAGGGGGAGGCAACTCGCGGTCGCGAGCGAGGTCTTCGGACCGCTACGAGTGCGACTGCTGCAGCGAAACCTTCAGCCGCCGGGAGAAGCTGTGGGAACACAAGTTAGTACCATCATATCATCATGACGACCGTCTTGGTGTAGTCGTTCGCGCACCGGACTTCTAAACAAGGCGGTTGCGGGTTCGAATCCCGCAAGGGGCAAATGTTTGTGTGATGAGCACGAGTATTTGTACCTACATCATGGATGTTTATAAATGTATATATGTATGTCTATCCGTTATCCTAGTCACCATAGCACAAGCTCTCGCTTAGTTTGAGGCTAGGTAATTGGTGAGTTTGTTGAAACAATTTATTTATTATTTATTTAATTTATATCAGCCTATTGCAGTCCACTGCTGTACCGTTACCACAAGTTTACGTAAAAAAAGTGTATTGAAAATTTTTGTTCTCCAAGTAACCGCTAGAGGCGCTGTGCAATTTTCCATACACTTCCATACATTTTTTACGTCGTCGCTAGCGATTAAAACCGCCGTAAACTCATGGTAACGGTACTAGACATAGGCCTCTCCAAGACTCTCATGCGAGAAGCGGAAGTTAGTACCGCTGTGGACTAAATATTAGTAGATTTTGCAACAAGAGCATTCATGTAATAGAATGCCTTAATTAAAATAACATATACTATTAGGCTACAATAGAATACCATTTAAGACTTCATACTTTTGAGGTGCTTGTGGCGCAGTGGCGGCAGTGCTTTGGTAGTGATACCAAAAGTTAAGCAACCCACGGCGCGGTCGTGATTGGATGGGTGACCATTCCGACCATTTAAGTGACGTCCATGACAAGCATCTCCGTGCTTCGGAAGGCACGTTAAGCAGTTGGTCCCGGCTAATATCTGTGGTATTAGTCGTTAAGCCTAGTCAGAGGCCCTAGGGCGGCTTGATAACTTCTGACAGTAAGGTTTGTCACTTGCCTTACATACACCCCTCCACCAATCCGCACTGAGCCCGCGTGATGAAGTATGGCTCGTTCCTCCTCATAGTTGAGGTGAGGCCTTTTCCCAGCAGTGGGATCTAATAGGCTGACTTATTTACTTTTGAGATTCCGGAATACCGGAGGCATGTTTGTAATATCAATGTTTGCGATCATTGACCCTAAATCAATCTTCCTCAAATCTATATCAACCTTTGGCTTTGATTTTATAGTTTTTAGTATTTAACACTGATTGTTCTTTCTTATTTATAAAAGTTTAAATGCAAGAATCGCAAGAATCGAAATTCGCATACGGTTAGGGTTTGAACCTACGACCTTTGGCTAACCGGGCCAACGCTCTTATCAACTGAGCTACCGTGCAGCTCATCCGCCCGTGTGAAATTCTTTGTCTCATTGTCTGCTGTTGCAATACAGCTAGGATAGGTGTCGCTGCCGTCACGCAATGACGTAAGATAATGAGACCGAGAATTTCACACAGGTGGATGGACTGCACGGTAGCTCAGTTGGTTTGATTTTTGGTTCGAACTATTTTATAATTGCCTCTACTGTCAGTCAACCCTAGCACTGCACCAAAAATGCTGGAAAATCTACGATCACTGAATGTCAAAGTCAATGTGTGCATATTTTTATTATTTTTATAATTTAAGCAATTTATTTGCAAGTTTTTTACGAAACTTAATTTAATGAGTGAGCGTCTGTGGCGCAGTGGCTAGCGGGTTGCCTTCATGCGGGAGGAGCCTGGTTCGATCCCACGTGCCGCCATGGACCAATGACTTTTTCTGAGTTATGTACATTTAGTTCTTTCACTAACCGACGCTCTTACGGTGAGGGAAAACATCGTGAGGAAACCTGCATATTTAGAAAACTGGATGTGTAACCATGATCCAAAACTGGTCAGGTTCCCCTGGTAACAGGGTCATTGAGGTCAGATGGCAGTCGCTTCACTGTAATTACCTGATATGCCACATCCTGGATCATGGTCAGTGGACCCTGGGCCCTCGCGTGCGAGTGCACAACCGAGATAACGCTAGGAGGATGATGATGGAATCGTCATCATGTTACCTCTGTTTGCAGGGCGGCTGCCCACCGTGGAGCGATGACAGTCCGTTGTGAAGTTTGCCGCAAGTGCTTCGAGGACGACGCGGAACTCGCCGCGCACGATCGCACGCACACGCCCGACGAGCGAGCTGGTACACACACACACTCACGCACACGCACACACGCACGCACACGCACACACACAGCAGTAGGTAAAAAAAGTATGTTGGGACGTGTATAAGTTAGCGACGGGCGATTATTACTAAATTAATCGAATTATTCGAATGGTCCCTATAATCGAATGTATTCGATAAGCAACCGCAGTCATTCGATTATCCTTCGATTGTGCGGCGAGCAATACCGGACCTTGCGATGCGCAGGCCGTACTACTAACGAATGAATCGTCATTCGTCCCGTCGATTAATCATTCGTTCGCTGCCTGTCCTGTCGCGGCAAATCAATCGAATGCATTGAAGGGCCGAGTATAGATTATAATTCGATTGTCGATTCATTCGATTATTTTTTTTCGAACTATCGCCCATCGCTAGTATAAGTGCCCCCTGTGGATGATTTTTATGACTTTTACAAACACACACACACACACACACAACATCTATTGTAGATGATAGTTCTAACACCAGGCTTCCTACGGGTTCCTGCAACGCCGTTTATGGCTATAAAGGTCTATAGCTGCGAGAAACTTGTTGTCGCTACATAAATCACGCACAAACTATAGCTGCGAGAAACTTGTTGTCGCTACATAAATCACGCACAAAACGCGAGTTTTTGTTTATAGCCTCAAAGTTATTAATATATTGCGGTGACGCATCTGGTGGAGATGGTAGAGAGAAGTGCATTTTAAATCGTACACCTATTATGTACCATGTCACCCAGGTATAAAAAGTATTTATTTTATTTAAAAAAAATGACAACTAATTTTTAGGGTTCATGGATGGGTATTTACGATTCTTTATATCACCATAACGTCTAAACGCTTAAGCCGCTTAGGACTATCTCACTGCTATTAGGTCTGTGTATCTTCCCGCGTAGGTAGCAAAAACGTACCTACGCGCGGCGACCCCTTGGTAAGGGACTAAACAAGTTGGGTGTCGCTAGCCGGCAGCGACACGCTCCCGCGTTTTATTCACCGGTGGTGCGCGACACTAGGTTGCTGGTTGGACGAGCGTGAATAAAGTCCTAGAAAGATGCGCTAGATGACGTAAGTAGCTTCTTGTGGCAATCAACCCCATCGCGTTGCGTGATAGTACGTCACTGAATAGGTTTAGTGTATTATGAATCATATTCCAGAGTTATAAGAATGAAATTATCTTGCAATGTATTTCTGTGGGTGTCTACACGAAAACTTTCTTGAGTCAGAGGCGAACTGAATTACACCATATCGTTGACAACATTGAGTAGATATTTCTTTGAATTTCATTGCAGTCATACTTCTGTACGGAGTACTAGTATTTATTCTGTGCTGCTACACACCGCAACATACGGCGTGAATTTCTTTGTATTTTCCCACGCGTAGTGTGTTAGTGTGTGATACGAGTACGGTCATCCAAGAAAGTACAGTATAATCTCACTAATCCGGCACTTCGATAGATCGGCACGTCCAATAATCCGGCACCCTCCGCCCACGCCTCCCTCACCCCTCTATACCTGTGCGCTTCGGTCGCTGCGTCGTCGACTAGCACTCTAACCTCAAAACTTATCACGTGCCCACACATGACAATGTGTCATGTGCACGTACATACATACATATGTACCTATATGTTAATTTAATACATTACATACATTTATTCCCTCTATGAAATGCTTTATGTTTACTACAATATTTTGATTTGTTTGTGTACCCTACCCGCGCACACTCACACGCATACCTGCCTCTTTTTTATTTGTTTAAAACGTACCGTGAGAACCCCGAAGATTGAGTCGACATCGAGACGTTCCCTATGACACATGTAATAGACCGACCATAGCGCTTTCGCCACGTGTGTATCCTGTGAAGCCCCTTACAGACATTTGGAGTGATTGTGGCCTGTGATAGTGATACCTGAACCCCTGAAAGCTGATGCGGCAAGTATCTAGCTATAAGTGCTTAGACCTGACTAATTTTCCACCTATCATTGTCGCCCTCCACGTGTAATCCACTGCCTAAACTCTCAAACACTTTATTTTATTAATTACCTATGACTTTTTCACTATAATCCAGTAATCGGAACATTCCAATACTCCGGCACCCTTCGGTTTTTAATAGTGCCCGATTAGTGAGATTACACTGTATTCTACCAGTTTCGACAAAATGTCATGTGTAAGTAAAATTGCGAAAACTCTCTCATGGATTTATACTTTTTTAATAATCAGGGCGATAAACAATTTTCTTGGCTCGACCGTACCTTTTCAACATAGGATAAACTAAAATGTAATGTTAACAAAATTAATGTAAAACTTTGCCGTGACATTACAGCGACCAACCTTATCGTGTCGTATAAAATTTGACTTTTTGTAGGTACGCTTTTCTTTTTTGCGTTGGGAGTTTTCGAAATTTGTAATTTTATTTTAATTATTTTTTAGGGTTCCGGAAGCTTGACAAGGAACAATTATACTTAGTTTCGTCATGTCCGTCTGTCTGACTGTCTGTCCGTCCGAGGTTTTGCTGAGAGGCCGTTGGTACTAGAAAGCTGTAATTTTATAGGTGCATGTATATTGATTACGCCGATAAAGTGGTAGAATACAATTTTGGAAAAATATTTTTTTTTAGGGTAGCTCCTTTATGTGAAGTGGGGATGATTTCGTCGTCTACCCCATCGTGTGGGGTATCGTTGATTAGGTATTTAAAAATGATTTGGGGTTTCGTGTGCGAGTCCGCCTCGAACTTAACCGCTTTTTAATTTAAAAGTATCAACTTGTATCTACTAGTGGAGGACCACTAAACCAATAAAGATCAATAAAGGATTATTCAAAAGTTTCATTAAATTGAATGCTGGGTTGGCCAGACAATATTTCTGGGTTTTTCGTCTTTAAATAACGCAGAAAGTGCTTGCAGTCAGGAAGTTGATGCCTTCAACGACTCGTTCCCTCCCCAGGCCGTTGCGCAGACTGCGGCGTATCGTTCGGTCGCTACGAGCAGCTCCGCCGGCACCGCGTGTGCGCGCACGGTGCGTCTCCCTCGCACAGCAAGCTGCCGCACGCGTGCGCGCAGTGCGGCAAGCGCTTCGGCCACGCGCACTCGCTCACGCGCCACATGCAGAACCACGCGAAGCAGCTGTACCGCTGCGTCGTGTGCAAGGTAAGGCTAATGCTCGTAGTTCGCTCGTAACTGTGTCCAAAGTCACTCCTCATTTTAAAACTTGTGCTTACTAGCAACTCGACTTTAACTTGACCGAAAACCACCCCATACATATTATTAAAACACTCTTAAAGCCATTCTAAATCCACGCCAACTCTGTCCGAACTCATCACACTTATTTTAACACGTGTACTTACTAGCGACTCACTCCGAACTCATCACACTAAATTTAAAACGTGTACTTAATAGCGACTTAACCTTGACCCGAAAATCGCTCTTGAAGCCATCCTAAAACCACGCTAACTCAGTCCGAAATCACTCACCTCATTTGAAACTCACACAATACTCACTTCAAAACTAAACCATGACTCAACAAAACCACTCCTAAAAGTCACGACATTCTGAACCACGTCAAACAGCTCTATCAGTGCGTCGTGTGTTAGGTAAAACGATAAATCGTACGACACTAGTTGTAACTCTTAACGGGGTTCAAAGTCACCTACTCATTTAGAAACTGTTTAACACTCACTTAAAACTAACTCGTACAATACTCACTTAAAACTAACTCGTACAATACTCACTTTAAACTAACTCGTACAATACTCACTCTAAACTAACTCGTACAATACTCACTTTCAACTAACTCGTACAATACTCACTTTAAACTAACTCATACAATACTCACTTTAAACTAACTCGTATAATACTCACTTTAAACTAACTCGTACAATACTCACTTTCAACTAACTAACTCGTACAATATTCAACTTTAACTAACTCGTACAATACTCACTTTAAACTAACTCGTACAATACTCACTTTAAACTAACTCGTACAATACTCATTTTAAACTAACTCGTACAATACTCACTTTAAACTAACTCGTACATTACTCACTTTAAACTAACTCGTACAATACTCACTTCAAACTAACTCTTACAATACTCACTTTAAACTAACTCGTATAATACTCACTTTAAACTAACTCGTACAATACTCACTTTAAACTAACTCGTACAATACTCACTTCAAACTAACTCTTACAATACTCACTTTAAACTAACTCGTACAATACTCACTTTAAACTAACTCGTACAATACTCACTTCAAACTAACTCGTACAATACTCACTTTAAACTAACTCGTATAATACTCACTTTAAACTAACTCGTACAATACTCACTCTAAACTAACTCGTATAATACTCACCTAAAACTAACTCGTACAATACTCACTCTACACTAACTCGTACAATACTCACTTCAAACTAACTCTTACAATACTCACTTTAAACTAACTCGTACAATACTCACTTCAAACTAACTCTTACAATACTCACTTTAAACTAACTCGTATAATACTCACTTTAAACTAACTCGTACAATACTCACTCTACACTAACTCGTACAATACTCACTTCAAACTAACTCTTACAATACTCACTTTAAACTAACTCTTACAATACTCACTTTAAACTAACTCGTACAATACTCACTTTAAACTAACTCGTACAATACTCACTTTAAACTAACTCGTACAATACTCACTTTAAACTAACTCGTACAATACTTACTTCAAACTAACTCTTACAATACTCACTTTAAACTAACTCGTACAATACTCACTTTAAACTAACTCGTACAATACTCACTTTAAACTAACTCGTACAATACTCACTTCAAACTAACTCTTACAATACTCACTTCAAACTAACTCTTACAATACTCACTTGAAACTAACTCGTACAATACTCACTTTAAACTAACTCGTACAATACTCACTTTAAACTAACTCGTACAATACTCACTTTAAACTAACTCGTACAATACTCACTTTAAACTAACTCGTACAATACTCACTTCAAACTAACTCTTACAATACTCACTTTAAACTAACTCGTACAATACTCACTTTAAACTAACTCGTACAATACTAACTTTAAACTAACTCGTACAATACTCACTTTAAACTAACTCGTACAATACTCACTCTAAACTAACTCGTACAATACTCACTTCAAACTAACTCTTACAATACTCACTTTAAACTAACTCGTACAATACTCACTTCAAACTAACTCTTACAATACTCACTTTAAACTAACTCGTACAATACTCACTTTAAACTAACTCGTACAATACTCACTCTAAACTAACTCGTAGAATACTCACTCTAAACTAACTCGTGTAATACTCACTCTAAACTAGCTCGTACAATACTGACTTTAAACTAGACCGCGACTTGACCTTACCTTGACCTAAAATCACATCAAACTCATTATAAAAAGACAACTCCATTTAATTTTATATAGTGACGAAAAGTAGCCTATACCTTTCCAGGGTCTAAAATTAAGTATATTATTTCCAATTGTGAACCTTATTCCTTTCTTATTACAGGCGTCATTCGCCCGCGCAGACCAACTGGCGCAGCATCTAAACAGCCACCTCGCAACATACAAGCGGCTCAAGCCGTAGGGACAGTGCAACAACACTTTACACACAATTATTCATTATTATTATATTATATTAATATAGAGTTTTATTTAATTTATGACTTTTATTTTAGACTATTTAAGAGTAAGTTTGAGTTAAATATTTAAATTAATTATAACATTTGAAGTGTTAAAGAGAACTAGGATATATTATGCTTAATTGTATTTAAATTCCACCAAATTTTGACAAGAAGGGTAAAAAAAGCATGTAAAACATCAGACAATATATTGACCTTCTTTTCGGTTTTAAAAATGGCAAAAAAACACGTTTGTGGCATAGGAGCTCCCCTTAATTTATTTTCATTTTATTTTAATTCCATAGTTGTTTATTTTTAAAGTGAATATGCAACTATATATTTTGTGAATAGTCAAGCATCTACCTGTTGCCGTTATTAATTAGAGCAAATAACGGCAAGTCGCTATTCAGATTGAGATACAGCCTGGTGACAGATAGTGGAGTCTTAGTAATAGTGTCCCGTTTTTACCAATTAGGTACGGATATCTAAAAAGTGTGTGTCACTGTCATTGTGTTCTCATTTAGTGAGACCCTTTTCCTTAGTGTGACGTTACCTTTGTTTTTTTTCTTTATTTCTTTAACAAAAGGATGCACACATTACAAATATTTGGAAACGGGCCCCGTACTAGGTTTATCGTGTATCACGGGCGGCCTTCAATGTTTGACAATAATTGAAATTTACTTAATCGAACAAGTGGGCGGATTGTAAGAATATCTACTTACACGTGATTTTCCTTTCGTTCAAAATCTAAAAGTAAGAAACAAAACTCCAAAAATCATAAACTAAAGCAATAACTTTTTTAAACTTATTTAAAAAAATCTTTAAACTTCAGATTTGACATGTGATGTCATAGCTTTCTTCTCTCTCCTCTTGTCACATAATGTCACACTTTGTTGACGCCCCCTTAATGTGTGGCGTCATCGATGCGTCATATACTACAGGTGTCCCAAAAAGAGCGTGACAAACTGACACTAGAGATAGCTTACCCATGGACCTTTCAGATTAACTTATAAAATGGTCTTTTGGTTTGGGAGATAATGCCACTTTCTTGTATTCTTCATACAAGAAAAATACAAAAAACGTGTCATTATCTTCCAAACAATGATACTTTTATTAGAGCCATGTTATTTTTATTTAAAGGGCCTATGGCTAAACTATCTCCAGTGTCAGTTTGGCACGCTTTTTTGAGACAACCTGTATAAGTGGCCCCTTAGTTTTTAAAATAAAAGGATATACAGGGTGAAAATAAAACACAAAACTCGTTTATTTTTTTATTTCGCATCATCATTATCATCCTTATATTCTATATGTCATATGTATGTATTATAACTATCTTTTATGCTATAGGTAGGTACAGAGTATATCATTATATACCTATGAGTAATCTCATTTCATTGTTTAACTCTTATGAGAAACAGTTAAATAAACATACAACAGTTCGGTTTGAGGGAAGTGTATTTTTAACGATGCCATCTTTCTTTTTCTTAAAAACAAAATAGCTGTTTTTATACGGTAATATCTCATAATATCATAAGGATTCACTATGCCATACAAAAACAAAAAGAAAAAGCTCAAACATGGCACAAATTTCAATTGACAGTTATCCAATACCGGACAACAGATGGTATTTTAGTTTTAGTGACAGTGGTATAGTACGTGCCAGATAAACGTGCATAAAAGGTCGTTCACCTTGACAGCTAAAACCTTGTGACACATATCATTTGTCTTTCTAACTAGCGTTTATTACAACTTGATTTTTGGGTTCAAGGTCGACCCGTACCGAGGTTCATTTGTTAGACAGATTCGTATCTACCTACGGCTTACAGTGAGGGTCGCCGTGCTTCGCATATTGGCGTGCAGTGGTACACGGGTGACGGTGACGGGTCAATGACTTTTTATGCACCGTTAAATGGCACATACTATAGGTATGTGCACAATTGAAATGAGTTCCCATACGTTGTCTTTCCCCTAGGGGATTTGGAAATGTCCCACAGATATGTCAGTTTCATGCAGGTATGTTGTACAGAATCAGAATTGTCAAATAAAATAATATTCTATTTGATTTGATGTATAAAATGTCTTAAAAGGCAGATAATGTATTAGAATAATTAGAATAATAATACATGGAGTCTTTTTGTGCAATACGAACATACAGACTTTACGGCGGATTATATTATCCAATTAAATATAGGCATAGATTAGCTAAACCGCCGTTAATGCAGGCACCTCAGGGACTGGGCATGAGACGTAGAAAGGTGTCAATTATCTGTTTATAATTTAGTTTTCATTATTAAAACAATGATTATGCTATTTTCGTTGTTTGTCATCATAAAAAATGTTATCTACGAAAAATAGTAGGTATAATATTGATATTTTAGTGGGATGTATTTTTTAAAATAATATATGCGTTTCGTCTTTGGTAAAAAAAATCCACTTCCCTTCAACCACAATAACGGTTATTAACAAAACAAAAACATCGCTTAAATAAACAAGAAATTTAACAGACAGTCTTAACGTAACAGACAAGCGATCAAGACTTATACTTATGTGTACTTAACTCACTACGTCACATTAAAACTACATTTCGACTAAATTTATGCGAGCTTCAGTAAATTAAATAAAAAAATAACAGGGTTATAATAAACAAAACAGGTGTATACTTGACCGACTGAAGTGTTTTTTGTAATTTTCCATATATTTTTTTGGGAAATTTTTCATATATTTTTCCACCAATTTTCGGAAATTACATAATAACGCTTCAGTTCTAAATTGGATAATAGCGTAATATACCTTAAATACATCACATTACTATGATATAAATATATTATAATATAAAGTAGCGTAAGGGTACTTTTTAATAAAATACAAAAATGGGGAAGGTAAAATCACTAACACTTCGTGGTCAATTTTTGTAAGTTCGAATGATCACATACAATTGTTTTCTTTTTAAAATAAAAGCTCGGGTTTTTTTCACTAAAAAGTTAAAAGTGTGCGTTGAGAGTCAAAACTTTAGAGATCAAATTAATTGAGCTGAAAAAAGGAAACGTCACTTACCTAATTCTACGTTGAGACAACATCAATGGACGGTACAAAAAAGGAGGGGAAAAAAATATTTTCAAAAAGAATGTGCGCAAAACAAATATAGGTACACGTCAGTTTTTTAATTTCCATTTAAGATTGTTTTCATAAAACATTTAAAACTAAAAACAGATAGGAAAAAAGATTTCCTCTTTAATAATGAACTAGCATTAAGTGAAATAAAAAATCTACACAACTATTGCATTATTATTGCTGTCTTTATGACGTTTGATATCAGACACCGACGACCGATCGTGCCTTAGTAGTAAACTTATATCACATTTAAAATATTTTACACGCCGAAATTCCCTCTCCGAACTATTAATAAGTACTAAAAATAAAATAATACTATAGTTCGATCAGAGAAATTCAGTTTTGTCTGCTTTTAACTATCAATGTACAACAACCATCATTTTCATAACTTTATTGAGCTCATCCGTGCTTATATCAAACGCCGATTTGTATATTATTTTATAGATATTGCTAAATCAAAGGTAATTTTTTTAATAATCACAAGACACGAAATACAGACGAACATCAAAATTCTCGCTCTACGTTAGAATGAAAAGGAAATAAACAAAAGAACTACAGAGACACATTTGGATACAAAATATCCATTTTTACACGTTTCAAAAAATATTTGATTTTGTGTACAAAAACAAGTTTTCTCTAAGCATGCGAACATTGGGATATTTTTAACACTAAAAAACATCAAACGTCTAGCATTTTCTAAAACAAAATGTCACTACGAGATACGAGGAACAGAAAACACAGTCACTATCACGATCCACAACTACTAATACATTTCGTTTTGCAGTCTGGAAAATATTTTTTGTTTAGGAAATTTTTCGGAAAATATTTAAGTTTTTTTGAAAAAAAACATGCTGTATTTTTTTGAAAAAAAATAAAAATAAAACATGCTGTAATTTTATATTGACAATAATATGGTACTGTTATACAGTGTACTTAGATGTTTTTGGATTTCAATACAAATCTAGTAATATGTTATTTTTATCTTGCACATAGGTACATGACCCATGTCAGTTTTGTTCTTTTCTTTCCCACCCTGTTTTCAGTTGTCTATGTTGGATGTAAAAAGATTTTTTTTAAACATACGAACTCGCATTCTCATACGAATTTCCCAAATCATTGGTTTGTTTGGTATGCACAAAGAACAGCATACTGACTAGAATCTTCTCCACTTTTTTATATCCCCATTCATTGATGACTAGCAGTTTCCGGCGACTTCGTTCACACAAATGTCCAATTTTTTATATAAACTTTCACCCCTACATTTCAACCTCTTTATTGGGACACAGGGCTTCTAATTCCACAAATACCAAATTTCATCTGAATAGATTCAGCGGGTAAGCCCTATCATTCTACTTACATTTTACCGCCTTAAGAGATGATTTTTCGGGATGAAAACTATCTTAAGTCCACCTTGGAGTCTCAAACTAGGTATCCCATATCTCTTCACCAAACGGTAAAATCGGCTTAGCGGTCCTGAATATGATAGGAGAGAGAGGCTGATCAGAGAGGAGTCCTGCTCTCTGATCAGCGGTTTCACAAATTGCATGTTTGGTAAAATGGCTTAGTAGAGGGGCAGTCAATAGTATTAAATAATTTCAAAGATACTAACTTATTATTAAGTTAATATTAGGTTTTTGATACTAACACATTAGGCATTGTGTTGCCTGAAATAAATATTATTCATTTTTATTTATTAAGCGTGAAGACCATGCAGACGGAGTTAATTTTGCACTAATATTACTAGGTTCTTAAGGTAGATACTCCTATACCATCAGCTAATTGAAAGGTGTAAAATATATTCTTTGGTTTTTGCCTATTCTCTATTGCACACACCAGCCGACGTCCAACCACTTGTGGGCAAATTTTGAAGTTATCTCCGCTGCTATCGCGACAATTAGCACTAATACGTTATTATCATGTTGCTTTCAAATTTTAACACGTATGAGGAATGTCTCTAAATTCAAGCTCTTAGTGAGTTAATTTTCAAGACTGCAAAACTACATTCATGAATGGTTCTTAGAAGTTTATCGCATATAAGTCTGAGTATTTGGTGTTATTAATTACTGGGAATGACGGATCATTAGAAAACACGAAGAAATATAAAGGAAAATGTTTGGCACTCGAGGTGTGAAATGGTATGTCCAATCGTTAAAGAAAAGCCCATATGCAAAGAAATGAAAGTATTCTGTGATTAAATGAAATTGTTCTGTCATTAAATGAAACTGTTAATTGACTTTATATATTAGGTTACTTTTGGAATATGTTTATGTTAGTTATTTAAACTGCTATAAAAATATTGGACATACCAATTCTGACACTATGACACCTATGACAAAAAATAATAAATATTAAGACAGTTCGAATAAGGCATTTTAAGGATTTTACATTTTTTATGGGTTTTTTTATATTTATTCGCCAATTCTACATTTTATAATTATAATGTCGAGCATTATTAATATTTGGTGTTATTCTTTGGGACTTAAAATTATACATATAATATTCATACCTTAACTCCGATGGAATGGACCAACAAAAAAGGAAAATAAACCAAATTATAATTCTAAATTGAAACAAAAACAACACTTAAAATTTCAATAGCCTATCTAAACGATATCGATATAATGTTTATGTCTTATTTTGCACAATAATTTTGTATATATAATATACTTTATATATCTTGTAATTTCACCTAGCTAAAGTAACACTCCATTTTATAATGGAGATTTTGATCGTTATATTGTAGTTCTTAACTAGCTTAATTTAATGGAGACAGCGAAGCCGTTCTGCGTATTTTAACTATATGTAGCATATACTTATGTGTATAGTAGAAGGAAGTATATAGCAACGATAGAAGGCAACGACACGTCAAGTTCCAAGATTTGGACGAAACACGCCCGTTCCTACGAAGACGGTCGGCAATACATTACTGTTACAATATAGCTTACGACTAGTCGGATATATATGTACGCTTACTATTATTCTCTACTCCAAGCAATTATAGGCATAAATGAATTCATTCTCTAAACCCTAGCATCATTATATGTTGATTATAACTAAATTTGACTATCTAGTGGTTTGTCATACGTTTTGTGATATAATTCAGTGTTTTTTCTAAGAAGTTGAACCTCTTTTGCGCGTTTTGAATATGCAAACTTCATTTCCAATGCAAGCCCAAAAACATTTTTAACAAACCTTCCTTTAATTACTCACAAATAAACATTTGTTGCATTATTCAAAATACGCCTTTCCCATTTCTCGATTGACTGAATGACAAAATTGACGTCACAATTCGTTCCTTAGCTGAAATGAACTATATAATTATCCTTCTTTATATATATAAATATCTTATAATAACTTCTAGCGATATGTCTCTCAATTTTTCACTACATGCTCAAAATTATAAAGCTAAATAGAAACAATGAAAGTAACTACGACAGTCAAACGATAGATCTTTCAATACAATGTATAAAATACATCATTTACAAAATATTATATAGACATCAGGTAACGCGGATAGACACATCACCCATTAAAAAGTTTCAAAAAAGATTTGTAGAAAGACTACAACGTTTTTTTCAATATTGTTAGAACACTAACATTCCCCGTATATGGGGCTCACACGAAATGAGAGAAAGAAACAAGTCTCGTACAACGTCAATATTGTTAAGTGGAAACAATAGAAAGCAAAGACAAAAGTCAGCCAAAATTTTTCTTAAAATCAAAATCGACGCGTTTTTTGAGAGAAACCAAACAAACAACTTCTCACACTCCCATTTTTACTAACTACAGTAAAGATTAAATGCTTCTTAACATCTATGCAATAAATATTTTTTCTTTTCACTTAGTCACCTATTCAATAAATAAATCTAATATTTTACTACATTTCGGTATTTTTTCTCAAAGTTTTTTAAGTGTATCCTTTAATAGTTAGACACAACCATCTTTTATAACAGTAGTTATTTATAGTTTATCATGATTTCGTTATGGATCAGAATTTGGCATAACCTGGCTCCGAGAAGAAATAAGGGAAATAAATGGGAAATGAGATAGAATCCTCTTCTGCGTTGCGCTATTCGTAATAATTCTATGTTTCTTCTCTTACATTCTTACCATTCTCAGCGGATATAAAATTGTCTTAAAAAACTTCTCACTCACTGATGTGACCTCGCCTAAATGTCTACTTTTCCTACTAAACATGTTTCCAAAAATCTACATTTTTTCCACTAATCTTAAACTATGCTTGTGCTGTCATGATGTTTGGTACCGTAAGCCTCGTTCGCGATCGTTCTTTGTATTTCATAACAAATACCTCATTACCGTTTGGCCCGCGTGACGATTGATATAATAATCACCAACTTAAGACTAAATCTTAATATAATAATAATCTTATTTCAAATCTATATATCCTCTAAAAGTATTCTTTATGTTTAATTTTAATGCATTTTCATGCAGTCATAAGCAGCAGTAGAAATTAATGAAGTGTGACTCACATTTTTTTTCGATCAGAAAATGTTCGACCTTTGCAAAGGTGATGGCTTACAGCCGTTATTAAGCACTGTCCGCACTCGAATCCGCCGCATTACAAACTAAGAAAGATTTCATTTAAAATCGCGTTCATTTAAAGTGGGGGTTGGGTAGATTCTGCAACTGAATGTAGTTGGAAATGATGTGGTTCACCACTCCTTGTGTAGACAGCAGCAGTCGGGCGGGAGCGTGCGGTGGCCTCACACGAGGAGGCTCGGGGCCAGCCATTCATCTTCACCGATCTGCTTGGAGATGTAAGAGAAATACAATTTTAGATATCTTTTGTCCAAAAATACATTATGTAAATAAACTAAATAAAAACTGATTACCTACAGCGTTGATTAGATTTTATAAATTAAATTCATGTACAGAAATATTTTAAGACACAATTATGTACTAAGCACGTAGGTACATTTAATTTATTGACCTACGAGTACATATTGTTCAAGATTGTAACATAGTTACTATGGCTTTCACTTCTAAGCCATTCTCAACGGAGCATTTCATCGGTTCTATAATTATAATGACAAGTCTGTGAATTTAATTTATTTATGAATTAAATATAATCATGAAAATGAATTAAAATGAATACTCCTTTCATCTCGAACCAAATAAATCTTAGAACTTAATTTACCCTAACTCTAAATAACGCCTAGAAGAAAGCTCAGATACGGAAATGAAATTTCACATCACTTTAAATGGAACCCGAATATAACTTTAAATGGAACCCGAATATAACTTTAAATGAACCTATATATACGTCTAGAACATGCGGGTACATTCCCCATGCATTGATGAAATCGAACGCCGGCTCACTGGCGTAGCAAGCACTTACAAAAATTCGTCGGCTGACTAACGTACTCCGTAGCTCAGTCGGTAAGGTCATTCGCCCGGATAGCGAAGGGACGTGGGTTCTAATCCCACCAGATGACACAGTCGATTAATTTTTGTGAGCGAAATTTAATTGAATTTCGAAAAAAACTTGCAAAATAATTGCTTAAGTTATAAAAATAATTATACGTCTAGAATAGCTCAGATACTCACAGGCTGGACTTGGAAATGCTGTACCGGGTAGTGAAGCACCTGCGGCGGCTGTGACATGGCCGCCACGCCGCCCACCGAGCCCACGCCGCCCACGCCGCCGCCCAGCGCCCACGGCAGCTGCACGCCGCCCATGCTGGAACAATCGGGATAAAATTCGTTTATTTTGCATTCAATTTTTTTTGAAGGTGATAACCGAGCGGAGAAAACTTCACTTCTCATTCGTGAGTTCGATCCCCGCCTGTACCGGTCTTTTTCAAAGATATCGCTGCCTATCGGTAAAGGGAAACATCGTGAGGAAATCTGCACACTAGTTGGCTAGTGTGTGAAATTGAGAAGGCAAACCACTTAATTAAACATTGCCAAGAAAGTCGTTGTGTGTGTTTCATTCCACATAATGAGCACGGCCCTTAGTCGTAAGGCATACGAATATGAAGAGGATTTAAACTCATATAGAGTAGGAACTTATACGACATTGGACGACCTTCGTGGTTGAGCTGTTCGCAAACCGGTTTTTAAGGTACCTCCATCCCGGTCCGGGTTCGATCCCGTTCATTCGATGTCGGAGCCTTAAAGAGATTATAGACGACTTCAACAGCTGTATTTTCTACGACATGAACACAATTTGGGATTTCAAAGTTGATCATATAGGAAAGTTGTGGCAATTTTACTTCTTTATCACCCCAAAAAGTCTCCTATGACATATGTGTCTGGCGTAACCTGTGTCAAATAAATGCGTATTGAGCTAGGCAGCATGGCAACGCCAAGTTCACTCCATTCATCATCATAGCGCTATCCCGGTTGTGTACTCGCGGGCGAGGGTCTGTTATGGACCATGATCTATCCATACTTAATATTATAAATGCGAAAGTGTGTCTGTCTGTCTGTTACCTCTTGACGCTTAAACCACTGCACCGATTGAGGTGAAATTTGGTATGGAGACAGTTCGAGACCCTGGAAAGGACATAGAATACATTTTGTCGCGATATAAAAAACATTAAGGGGGTGAAACGGGGGATGAAAGTTTATATGGAAAATCCAACTCTTGCGGGCGAAGTCGCGGGGAACCACTAGTTTATTATATGGCAGATCAGGTAATTACATTTCATGTTCCCTCTCGTGCCAATCTCAGAAGAAACTACCTAACCCACCATGTCGAAACGTCGACCACGAACTACAGACGAAATTTCTTCTTCAACAGAGTGGCTACAAATTTTAACAAAAACTTTTCTAAAGATATTGTTTACTACCCCGGAGCCCCAGTCGACATCGAGACGTTACCTATGACACATGTACTAGACCGACCAGAGCGCTTTCGCCGCGTGTGTATCCTGTGGCCTGTGAAGTGATACCTGAACCCCCTGATGTGGCAAGTACCTAGCCATAAGCGCTCAGACTTTACGAATTTTCCACCTATCATTGTCGCCCTCCACGTGTAATCCACTGCCTAAACTCTCAAACAGATGTTGATTTGTTTACTGCAAGACCTAAGGTAGATGTACCATATTACGTAAGTGTACGAAATTCCGTAAGTTTTTGGTTTAGGCCTAAAAATAAGAAAACTTCTAATTGTATCAAAAAGTTATAAAATTATCTATTAAGTATGTACAATAGAGCGTCAATTACACACGTTAAAAAGAACTGCAACCATCGTCGGCTCAGTTGTCACGTCTCCCTCGGTCAGTCTGCGCCAAACCGCCATAAAGGTAGCGAGTGTGTTGTGTACGCGTAAGCTACCGCGCGGATTATCATAAGGATATTGCGAGTGTTATGTAAGTATTTTTATAACTAAGTAATGTAATTATTTTTAAGGGTTTTAAAACAAACTGATTGATTACCGTTTCAAGTTACTTCATTTAGTTTTTAGCGAGTTAATTGAAATTTTCTGATTGCCGCAATTACCTGCACCAAAAACCAACCGTGTCCATTATTACGTAACAATTACGGAATAGAGGAAAGGAAGGTGATTTTGTTTTTTGTAATTTGTCAGGAACGAGATGAGATAAGTAAACGAAAAAAGCTGTTACTGGTCTAATATATATAACATAGTTTCTTGGAATCAAATTACGTATTACGATTTTATTTCTCTATGTTGTAAAATACGTGTGTAAAGATAAAACGTTTTTTTACTTTAAACAGATTCGTCACAAATAACACCGGTACAAAATCATTAATTTGTTTAATTTATTGTATCTTCCAGTATATTTTTTGGTACCTATTACTAGTATGATTGCATTCCTATACAATTCAAGTCATTTTATGATGTTAAGAAGAGTTACTCGTTAGAAATTTATGTTAATCTGACTACCGCAATTACCTACACTGTTTTTGGCTGTGTCTCTTATTACGGTAGATATAGAAGTACCTGAGTGAGCTACTGTATTTTAATTATTTTACAGGTCGAAATGTAAAACAAAAAGTAGGTACTCCAAACGACCTCGCCAAAGCTTTAGAGGATATAAAAAATGGATCCATGACCATATACCTATAAGTACCTAAAATATAAATATAGACTGATGATTAAATTTTAGACTTAAACGAATTATTTCATTTATAAATAAATAATAATAAATAAATGAATATAATATAGTTCACTAAACCGTGCTAGAAGTAAGTCGAAGTAAGTTCAATTTGATTCATGAAAGTTTAAAGTATAGTAACTTTAAACTTAGTTGCTAAAAATTTAAATAAACTGTTTTCCTACACTTATAAAATAAAGTTGTTTTATTTAGAATACGTCACATTAAATTTATGTTTCATATTTCATGTAATCCTGCAGAAAAACGGCATTTTTCTGCATATGCCGGAATTACCCAGCACCCATTTACGGAATTACCTGGAGAGTCAAATTTTATACCGCAATAACGGACATTTACGAGGTCCAGAAAAATTACGATTACTTTTATAAAATAGTTTAAATAAAGTAGTGTTACATATCAATCTCTTCTCTGAAAACCTCTTTTTATGACAAAACTAACTTCAATTCGCAGATTTTTCCTGCTTGACTGGAAATTGCTAGGAAAGACAGGAATGCCTTAGTACTCCGGAATTACGTACATTTACCTTAATTACTTTAAGGGACTAATTAACTCTAAATTATTTGAATATTTACTTTAAACTATTTAGATCAGTATCTGACTTGGTATGACTTGGCTTTCCTTTTAGTTACTGTTGTTGTTTACATGGTTAACATATTTGAATGCACATTTACATGTGCAAGGTAGTTCCAGGTAACCTTCTGTTAATTGTATTGATCTATAAGTGAAAACTCATAAGGCATATCTGTTCTTATTTTCTGTCTTCTATGATACTTGAGTAATTAATGCTGTTTGTTTTCTAATAAATAAATTACAGTAGAACGACTGCCGTCTGATCTCTGCAACCCTGACCATTTTGGTATCCATTTAAGTCGCTGAAATGTCTTCATTTTATTATTCTTTAATTATTCTAGTGAATGTGCGGGGTGACAAGACTCGACGAATTCGCATCGAAAACTTTCACGTGTACGCGAACAGAATGTTAAATGTTTCGCTGCTAATTCTAAGCTTAACTGAGTAAATTTAACAGCGGTGCAAAGAAGTTCAATGTAAGTGATCAAAGGAGAACAACACATAACATTTGGGAGGACTGGAGCCTAAGCTAGGATATTCCTGTCCTGTATTTCAGGACTCCGGAATCATACTTAATGGTGGTGCAACGATTCGGTCGGACCGTCGATGGCGCAGTGGCTAGCGGGTTGCCTCTTATGCGGGAGGTACCGGTTCGATCCCAGGTGCTGCCATGTAGGTACCAATGACTTTTTCTGAGTTATGTACATTAGTTGGTTTACTAACCGATGCTCTTACGGTGAGGGAAAACATCGTGAGAAAACCTGCACATTCAGGCGACTGCATGTGTAACCATGCTCCAAACTGGTCAGGTTCTCCTATTAACAGGGTCACGGAGGTCATATGGCAGTCGCTCCACTGTAATTACCAGATCTGCCACATCCTGGACCATGGTCAGCGGACCCTGAGCCCTCGCGTGCGAGTGCACAACTGGGATAACGCTAGGAGGATGATGGTGGTGAAGCCCAGCCTCAACTCCTACCCTCACTCACCCCATGTACTGCTGTTGGTACCCCGCGAACTGCGCGGCGCCGGCGTACGAGTACCCCTGCACCCCTTGCACCCCCTGCAGGAACCCTCCCAGCTGCTGGGGGTACGTGTTGTACCAGTACGAGGTGGGGGGTACCCCACCTGCGGTGTACGCCGCGCCGAACGGGCTGTACGCCGTGCTTCCGAGCTGCGGACAAATGTGGCACGTCAGCTGTGACAAATGTGACACGTTAGGTGTGACAAATGATGCACGTTAGTTGTGACAAATGTGGCACGTTAGTTGTGACAAATGTGGCACGTTAGCTGTAACAAATGTGGTACGATAGCTGTAACAAATGTGGCACGTTAGGTGTGACAAATGTCGCACGTTTGGTGTGACAAATGCTGCACGTTAGGTGTGACAAATGTGGCACGTTAGCTGTAACAAATGTGGCACGTTAGGTGTGACAAATGTGGCACGTTAGGTGTACCAATGTGGCACGTTAGCTGTGACAAATGTCGCACGTTTGGTGTGACAAATGCTGCACGTTAGGTGTGACAAATGTGGCACGTTAGGTGTGACAAATGTGGCACGTTAAGTGTGACAAATGTGGCACGTTAGGTGTGACAAATGTGGCACGTTAGGTGTGACAAATGTGGTACGATATCTGTAACAAATGTGGCACGTTAGGTGTGACAAATGTCGCACGTTTGGTGTGACAAATGCTGCACGTTAGGTGTGACAAATGTGGCACGTTAGCTGTAACAAATGTGGCACGTTAGGTGTGACAAATGTGGCACGTTAGGTGTAACAAATGTGGCACGTTAGGTGTGACAAATGTCGCACGTTTGGTGTGACAAATGCTGCACGTTAGGTTTGACAAATGTGGCACGTTAGCTGTAACAAATGTGGCACGTTAGGTGTGACAAATGTGGCACGTTAGGTGTGACAAATGTGGCACGTTAGGTGTGACAAATGTGGCACGTTAGGTGTGACAAATGTGGCACGTTAGGTGTGACAAATGTCGCACGTTAGGTGTGACAAATGCTGCACGTTAGGTGTGACAAATGTGGCACGTTAGCTGTAACAAATGTGGCACGTTAGGTGTCAAAAATGTGGCACGTTTGGTGTTTGACGCCGTTACAGACGTACTCCGCACTTAGGATTGTTATCATTAGACAGGGACATGCATCTATAGATTAATCACAGTACTACACCTTATGAAATCAAAACTTAGGTATAGGTACACATAACACAACTTTCAACTGACACCTCAAGTGACAGTTATTTATCGATTGGTTAACATGAGATGGTAATTTAACTTATATAACATTGAAGTTGTAGCGCACTACAATATTTACGCATAACTAGATTTAAGGACACCCAAATATTGACAATGAATAGGGGACTTAAAAATGTTTTTTGGCAGTTTAATGCAATGTCTTACAGCTATTTATGTATGCAATGCAATTTAAAATGTAGGTACCTGTAGAATGTAAGAGGGTAATACACCTACCAAACGTGTGACATAGGGTTTTCATCTATTCGTGCGTACCAATTATGCCTAGTGATAGGCGATTATTACTAAATTAATGGAATTATTCGAATGGTCTCTGTAATCTAATGTATTCGATAAGCAACCGCAGTCATTCGATTATCCTTCGATTTTTCGGCGAGCAATACCGGAGCGTGCGGTGCGCAGAACTACTAACGAATGAATCGTCATTCGTCGCGTCTATTAATCATTAGTTCGGTGTGCGCACAGTCGCGGCAATTCAATCGAATGCATCGAAGGGCCGAGATAGATTATCATTCGATTGTCGATTATTATTCGATTATTTTTTTCCGAATTACTAAATCGACATTCGATAGTTCGAATGGTCGATTGTCGATTCATTCGATATTTTTTTTCGAACAATTGCCCATCGCTAATTATGCCACAAGGATAGTACACATGGGTAGTAGGCGAGGAAAGTTATAGGATATTTCTTATAAAAGTTATGAAACTATAAAAGTGTTTCATTTTTTGGTGGGTGGGTAGAGAAGCTTTTTAAGATACTATATCCAAAAGTTTGGCAAAATTCATCGAAGGCAATAGGTATTTGTAATAAATGTGTGTAACTCTCTGATTACAAAATTAAAGTGAAAAAAGTTGATTGATTCGACACAAGGGCTATCTAAATATGATATTTACCAAAGTTTGGAAACATAGGTATTTGGGAAGTATGGAAAACTAAAAAAACTAAATATCTTCACCAATAAAATGTTAAAGTGATTGAAAATTACTATAGGAAGTACTTTTAAGTTAGGTAAATCTAGTGGACAAAGTTTGGAAGTCTACGTTTTCTGCTGAATAAAATTTTTGGTTTTTCTTGGGCTACATGTTCTATAAAAAGTTAAAATGTGTAAAGTTTTGATTTATATGATCATAATAATGTAATGTATCAACATACAAAAAACTAGAAATGTGGAGTTTGTGCCTTCGAAGTTATTAAGAATCAACGAAATGAACTACATAATTATAACGCCGTGCGCGGCGGGGGGCGGGGGTGGCGTGACGCGAGTCGAGCGCCCGGCCGCACGCGCTAGCAGCATGTTCTGCGGTTCCGCGCGAGCCAGGAAGACTTTTCTGATTTCTGACATTTTGTTTTATAGCAAGTACATTACGCAAGTACCCCTAATATTGGGTGCTGCGTGGCGTGGTGTTCATGGTTCGATTAGATTCATCCGTACCTACCTACTAACCTTACATGATCAAAATATACTTAATTAAGTAAAGGTATTCAAAAGTGGTTTTATCTGATCATTAAATATAATAGGTACCTACATAATAAGAACCTATTTTCTACATAATTTATAACTTGCCATATGTAAAAGTTTACCTTGAAAGTATTTTTAAATGCATACCAACCCCTCTAATATTTTCAAATAATAACTATAAATAAAAACCGGCCAAGTGCGTGTCGGGTCCTCGGGTCACGCGTTATTTGTATACATACACCTAAGAATTACAGCTTTCTACTAGTTTTCTAAGCAAAATCTAGGACAGACAGACAGACGGACATGACATGACGAAACTATAAAGGTTCCTTGTCAGAACCAAGGAACCCTAAAAACCATGCCTCAATATAACAAAGCATGAGAATAATAAGCGGAGCGAGTGACGGCGGTCGCGGTGTGGCAACGGCGCGGCGCGCGCATTGGTGTGTGCCACCCGACTCCATTCACTTAAGACTAGGCTCCCTTTTTAGGGTTCCGTATCCAAAGGGTAAAAACGGGACTCTATTACTTATACTCCGCTGTCTATAATACGTATTCAAAGGTGATGAAGACGAAGAATTTGAATCAGTCAAAGAACTTTAACCCATTAACTAACAAAGTTGTATAAATCCGTCCATTATTTTGAGAAATATACAATTTATGATTATTTTTAATAATAGTCTAAGGATGTGTCAGTCCATATTATATTCCGTCCTATATATTATGTTTTTTTCTATATGTGAGAGCACATTTTTAGCTAATGCAACTAAAATATTTTAACAAAACAAAAAACATTGTTAAGTCGCAAAATTAATGCAAATTCTAAGATATGTTACGCCGCAGTTGTAAATATCCGACCCTAGTGTAGTAGCACAGTACTATAATCTACTAAACACTATAGTGGTTCTAAAGAATAAAAAGTATGGTCCAATTTCAACTAACAAGTAAATAAGATATTAATATGTGTGTACACGCCAAGTGTCAACATGATTTTATGTTGTAATATTATCTACATCATCATTCGCAACAAGAAGTGGGATGCTAAATATTGGTAGGATATTCAGGTACTTACATTATAATAAAAAAAGTACGTAAATTAGGCAAAGCCCGGGCATGAAAAGCAAAAAATATAATGAAATTAAAGATTCTGCTCGCCCTATATCTTATATCTTTTCCTATCGCCGATTTTGTGTTATAAAAGTGTTTTAATGGGTTCGTACCACAAAAAGCTAAAACGGAACCCTTATACGATTAATTTGTTGTCCGACTCATCGTCTGTAAACGTATCGTTAAAATTAGCATTAAAGAAAGAAAGAAAATACATTTATTAATAAACTAGCTGTTGGCCGCGACTTCGTCCGCGTGGACTCGATGATAACCACGTCGTAAGGAGAAGAGAGCAATGAAAAATCAAATTCAATAGGCACTTTTTCTAGGTTAATATCACCTCGCTATCCTCCTCTGGTAAAAAAATTTCGCATGGCAGTGACACCGACTCCAAAACCTAATTTTGTCGTATATGTTTCTTAGTAAAACTATAAAGGTAACTTTAGGTTTAAGTGTTCAGAAAAATGTCACTCAAAGCTCCCTTCCGCAATAGATGGATGTGGTTTAGTATCTATTTATTGTGTCCTTAGCCTACTCAGGGCCTTTCCTTTGTTAGTTACTACTATCATAAAGTAATCTTAGAGTTCAATTTTCGTTAGTAAGTGATAAGTAGCGATTTTCATTAAACATAGCTAAGAACACTCCCGACTAATTAATTATTCAAACAAAAAAAACTAAATCAAAATCGGTTCATCCGTTCGGGAGCTACGATGCCACAGACACACACACACACACACACACACAGACACGTCAAACTTATAACACCCCGTCGTTTTTACGTCGGGGGTTAAAATACTCAATATAAGCGCATTGGTTTCAGTATGCAGCAAATTTTAAATAAAAAAACATACCTACTTATCTATAACTCACTATCAGCAAAAGAACAATAATCGGAGCGGTTTGGCAACGCCGTGCGGACGTGCGCGGCAGCGCCCGAGCGCCACTGGCCTCAGCAGCGAAAGCTAGTAAGAATGTAAACGAATACTTACTTAAGTATTAACCTTATTAAAAAAATAGCGAAAAACAACTACCTTTAAAAACGCACTAAAGGTTTGAAAAACTATTTTTTTAAACAGAAACATTTTTTAGGCTTAACTTTAGTGTGTGTGTGTGTGTGTGTTTTAAAGCGGCGGTTTTTTTTTGCTAAAAGTAGATGTATTTCGTTTATCTGGGACTGTGGCAGTGCCCTCGCCAAGTCGAGCAAAAAGCGGTGCGGCCGGCTACGGCACCATCCTTTTCTCGAAACAGTTCAGGCCATTTTCGACCACCTATAACTTCGTTGTGGAAAAACTAGACCTCTAAATTTTAAGTTACCAAGCAAGCATTGTATACCTAAACACGTTATATTTCAAATTCCATTGAATTTGAACGAGTAGTTTAAGAATAAACTAGTTAAAGTTTCTTTTTCATCATCAAAACTCTAAGGCACTCCTAGCAGACATGGAAGCCATCACAAACAATCTAGAACAAAATGTAAATAAAAAATGTAAAACTGACTGACTGGCATTATCAATGCACAGCTCAAAATAGGTATTTGCACCATCCACCATGGTGTAGATGAACACTAAGAAAGAATTTTTAGTTCATAATTTTAGGTTAAAAGAGGGGGCAAATTTGTATGAAATTCTGTCAGTTTTGAAGCTAAATCAATAAAAAATTGGTTAGCTATTTAGTTAGAAATAAAGAATGACGTATTTCAGGATTATTCAAAATTCAACATTTTAAGGGAGTGAATAGGGAGTTGAAGTTTGTATGGTAAATTTGACATTTGTGCGAAGTCGCGTGCAATAGCAAGTTTTTATAAGAAACTTATAAAAAATGAGCGAAGTGACAGCCTGCCACGGTGCGAGTGCGACCCCAGCAGTTGAATGAAATAAATATGTATTTTTATATATTTGGGTGAAACACGAATAAATTGCGGTGGTGGTGATACTGAATTTACAAACATACCTGCAAATAGAATAATATACCGCATATTATTATTATTTAGTTAAGAAAATCGTAGGAGGTGGGTGTTCCTGTTCAGTTGCAAGTAAAAATATAGCATAGATTTATAAAACACAATGTAATAATTAAAAAAAACAATTTTTATAAACCAATAATATTTATAGTAATATATATTTATAAACAACATTATTCTTAATAAGACTGAATACAAAAAGGTTTTTAAAGATGTGTTTTTTTTAAATTATTACATACCACGCATGTAGGTAACGATTTACTAAAGTTGTTTGTTTTTTAAAGATATGTTTTTTTAAAATTATTACATACTATGCATGCAGGTAGGTGACGATTAAATATATCTTTAAATACGCTAAATCATTGATGATTTTTATTTCTGGCACTCTTAATTACATGACGTACATCTTATATAATTTTCAGCATTTAATCAAAAATATGCAATTAATATTTTTGCTTGGACTTTGGTATAATGGTAGACGAAACTGAACGACTGAACCGCACCGCGCAGAGCGGCGCGCGCGGATTTGTGGAACGCGACGTTGCCACTCCGTGCATTTCATGCACTAGACCTGTGCCGATCGTGAACTATCAACGATCGAATCATTTTGATTTTGGCTCTCGGTTTCGCGCGCGACAATGATCGATCAGTCAGTATGATGGCGAAAGGATGAAATCATTAATCGCTTTTATCTCGACCCTGTTGCGTGCTAGCGCAAAAATAATGTAAAAATAATGTATTGTAGGTATTGTACATGACAAAAAAAATATTTTTTTTACATTTCTCATAATAGTGTTTTTTTTTATTAAATTGCCGCCAAAAATTCCTGAACGCCCTTTGCGACACCGAATGAACGAAATGATCGAATAATTATAACGCAATCACCACACGAATGGGTCATCATGATCGAATCGGTTGACGAGAATTGATCGATGGACACAGGTCTATCATGCACAGCTACTACCAACGTACGGTAAATACTGTTACGATAAGTATCTACGATACGTACTTAAAATGCCAAATAAATTCAAATATTTCCTAGGTCCTACTTTACATCAGTTAGGCAACTCCTTGTGAGTTCGCAATCTCAGCAAACAAAGATAAATTGTCGCATTAGTATTTCAGTTTCCTTTTTTAGACAGTACAGTGAATACCTGGGACCCAATTCACGCGCCTTCGATATTATAGCCATACGATATTTATCGATATATCTCATACGATATCACAAAATGTGATAAATATTCGACATTTTCATACTTCGAGAACACACAACATTTAAATTTTGTGATATCCGCCATGATATTTCGATAAATATCGTTTGTGATATAATATCGAAGGCGTGTGAATTGGGCCCCTGGTATGTTACTGAATTGAAACATGAATATCACTCCTCGCAGTAACATCACACGTGACTGAATAGTCTTTTATCGCCGGCTAGCGGCCGCGCGGTCGCGCCGCGTAGTACGACATTATGACACACGTGTGTCATAATGTCGTACTAATCGTCTACTAAATATGTAAGTAATCCGTTACAAGTTAGTCGTATTGCCTGTAATTATGGCCAAATATGGCACAAGTTAAATTAATATGACGAGTTGAGTCGTCGTGTGATTAGTTTCAAAATATTAAACCTTAAGTAATATTTTGGACAAAGTCCAAAGAATTTACGTTTGCTAGTAATAACGTAAAGTGAATTGATAATTTTAATAATGAAGGTCGTAAGTACTTACAAAACTTATCAGGTCAAAAGGGAACATCATAAAATTATAATTATCTATTCAAGAAACGTTGGATCTTTCGCCATTAGTCACATTTGCATCAAAAAGAATCTACGTTGAAATAATTAAGTTTAAATATTAAAGTTATTGAGTCTTGTTACAAAGAGAAAGATAAGAAAAATAGCTTGAAGACGCCTTAGTTATTGAAATTGAAAAAATGTTTTAACTATCTTCTAATAATTCAATTGTCAGACTTATATCTGGGCTTGTGGCGCAGTGGCGGCAGCGCTTTGGTAGTGATACCAAAAGTTAAGCAACCCACGGCGCGGTCGTGATTGGATGGGTGACCATTCCGACCATTTGAGTGACGTCCTTGACAAGCATCTCCGTGCTTCGGAAGGCACGTTAAGCAGTTAATCCCGGCTAATATCTGTTGGTATTAGTCGTTAAGCCTAGTCAGAGGCCTTAGGGCGGCTTGATAACATCTGACAGTAAGGTTAGTCACTTGCCTTACAGACACCCCTCCACCAATCTGCACTGAGCCCGCGTGGTGGAGTATGGCTCGTACCTTCTCATAGTTGAGGTGGGGCCTTTTCCCAGCAGTGGGATCTATATAGGCTGACTTTACTTTTTTTTATATCTGTGCTAACACTAGTAATTACTACCTATGTCTTACAAAATTATGACCTAAACTAGGCACGCTGGCACAAATTCAACTGACACTACTTACAGTTAGGTACTTATCCATTACAGTGCCCTTAGACAAGATGTAATCTATTCTTCAGCAAACTTCGCTATCGCCAACGAAATGTCAAAATATTTATGCAAAAGTAACGTGATGTTTTGATGGCTTATGTCAGTTCATACATTCTAACAGCTATTGCGAAATTTGCTTTAGATAGTTTGCATATTATCTACGGGATCCTGATCTCTCTACGGTCATGTCGGACTGCCGTCTACCGAATTATGAGAGTAAAAGGAACAGGGTGTGCACCTGGGTATTGCGCTCACACTTGTGCAATATAATATGTCCTGCGCAGTTGGCTGACTCTGTTGAGATAGGCTGCCGTAGTCGAAATTCGGCTAGGAGGACATTAAAATCTACGGGCTCTGGTTATCAACAGTTGATGATTTAGAACAACAACCATTGTCGCTTAAAAGTTTAAGCGACAATGGTTGTTGTTCGCATAATGGACAGTTTCATACTATATATATATACGAGTAGGTAAGGTTAAACTAAGAATCTTCCGCTACGCATCCTCGGCCATTTCTGGTCAAAATGCAGCATAGGGCACAGATTATATAATTGTTACTGCTTAGGGTCTCAACTTCTAAAAGAGGGGTAAACGCACCTGTCCCTGGCCCTGGGCGTTATTCGGGTCGCCAGACTCCTTGCCCCAGGAGCACTTGACCGGCTGCCCATTGACGTCTGTGTTGTGCACCGCCACTATGGCGTGGGTCGCGCTCTCTTTTGTCGAAAATCTGAAAACAATCATGGTTTTCATCAGGAACTAATCACCGATGGTTGAAAAGATACTTGACGATACAGGACTTTGTGTAGATATACGGTAGGAAACTGATAACTGTTAAGAACATTCCTTATGAGCTACCTGCTGCACTCAGAGACGTCAATAAAATTTGATCTATAATAAGTCTAGGGGCCCAATTCACTAGCCTTCCATATTATATCGCATACGATATTTATCGAAAAAACATGGCGGATATCACAAAATTTAAATGGTACGTATTCTCGAAGTATGAAAATGTCGAATATTTATCACATTTTGTGATATCCGCCATGTTTTTTCGATAAATATCGTATGTGATATAATATCGAGGGCGTGAGAATTGGGCTTCAGTTCTGTAACTTTTATTTGTCAATGAAATAGAAGAGGACGGCATTAAACCTAATGAAGGATTAACTTTAATTAACGTCTCTGACTACGGCAGTAAGACTAGTGTAGATATACAGTACAGAAAAAAGAGTTGTAATTTAAAAAAAATATTGGTTAACTTTACATAGGTACATTGTTCTGACCCCAAAGTAAGTTGCTGCAGCACTTGTGTTACAGAAATGAGAATCAACGGTGGCATCAAAAGTAGCTAAACCTTTTAGTACTTTGTTACAATTAATTTATATCTAAAAGAGGCTGTACGCTAATATCTTGAATATCTTAGTTACGCAAAGCACTAAAAAGTTCAGGTAATTCTATCGTACCGTACCACAACACCTGTACCGTTACTACTGTGGTTTTACTCGCTAGCGACAACGTAAAAAAAGTGTATGGAAAATTTTAGTTCTCCAAGTAACCGCTAGAGGCTATGTGCAATTTTCTATACACTTTTTTTACGTCGTCGCTAGCGAGTAAAACCGCCGGAAACTCGTAAAAAGTAGCAAGTGACTCAGCCAAGGTGTTATTTAAAGTCACAGTTATCCAGAATTGTACCTGTCCCTGCCCCTGGGCGTTATTTGTGGTAGAGTATGTTACTCGTACCTCTGCATAGTTGAGGTGAGGCCTTTGCCCAGCAGTGGGATCTAAGGCTAAGTTTATTTTACTTTACTTTTACGATTTTTTTAGGAAAAGTGTGAATAGGCTGATACCAACTTCTCAGACATGACTCGGCTGCATCGTCACTTACCATCAGGTGAGATTGTGGTCGAACGTCTGTCTATTAATTTGACTTTTACTGCCTCGTTGGTCTGGTGGGTACTATCCACGAGGTCCCGGGTTCGAATCCCGGGTTAGGCCGAGAGTGTTTGGGTTTTTCTGTCTTGAAATTACTCAGACACAGCTCCGGAGTCAGGAAGTTGGTGGTGTTAACACCCCTGTGCCTCGGAAAGCACGTTAAGCCGTTGGTCCTGCGCCTGATCTCTCTACGGTCATGTCGGACTGCCGTCTCACCGAATTATGAGAGTGAAGGAACAGAGAGTGCACCTGTGTATTGCGCACACACTTGTGCACTATAATATGTCCCGCGCAGTTGGCTAATCTCTGTTGAGATAGGCCGCCGTAGTCGAAATTCGGCTAGGAGGACATTATTAATCTAAAATAAAATTTAATTCAACCAAATCGACCATACCTAATAAAAGCGTATCCCTTATCCTTGAAGACCCGTATCTCCTGGATAGTCCCGAAGGGCTGGAAGGTCTTCTGCATCAGCTCCTCGGTGAGGCCGGTGGTGAGCCCGCCGCAGTAGACCGTGCAGTTGGTCGGGGAGCTCTGGTTGTACACCTCGTCGAACGTCAGAGGCTTGGAGTTCACTGGAAGAGGATGGGCGGTATTAGAGACATCGTTAGCTCATGTATGTCTATCTGTTCACTGATTTAAAACTAGCGGCCTGCGACTTCATCAGCGGAAAAGACGAATAAAGGACGAGTAATGTGCTGAATTTACCATTCAAATTTCCAACCCCCTTTTCACCCTATTAGGCGCTTAGAAGTTGAATTTTGAAACACCCTAAAAACTTCATTCTGAATTTGTAACTAAATATAGCTAAATACCAATTTTTATCGCTTTCGCTTCAAAACTGTCGGAGTTTTATACAAAATTACCCTCCTTTTTAACCCTATGGGGTGAATTTGACGACCGTCCTGGTGTAGTCGTTCGCGCACCGGACTTCTAAACCAGGCGGTTGCGGGTTCGTATCCCGCAAGGGGCAAATGTTTGTGTAATGAGCACGAGCATTTGTACCTAAGTCATGGATGTTTATATGTATTTAAGTATTTCTATCCGTTATCCTAGTCACCATAGCACAAGCTCACGCGTAGTTTAAGGCTAGGTAATTGGTGTGTTTGTTGAAACAATTTCTATTATATTTATTGTTTATAATTTCAAAAAAAAACTTAGTGCTATCCTACACCACAGATATACAATGTGTTTAGGAACCGACCCGACAAACTTTAAGGGCATGTTCTACAGTGAATTTTAATGATAAAATGTCCTATATAAGTGGGGTGAAAACTCAACCCTTTTGGAATGTCAGCATTTTAATAATTTGGTCATCGTGTAGGAAAAATATTGTCAGATAACTTAAAACGAGTGGCAATTCAATAAATATCACTTAAGTATCGAAAACAATATTGTCGACTGTTAAAAAAATATTTTTACCCAAAAAATACAGTCAAAATTAAAGTTGCTGTAATTAATCTCAATAATTTTAAGTTGATTTTTCACCCCACATGTATGGGACATTTTATGATTAAAATTGAATGTACAAGAAGCCCTTAAGGTTTGTCGGGTTGGTTACCTAACACATAGTATAATACTAGTACCTACACTATTAATGGAACATATTTCAAGTTTCAAATCCCAGTAGTTTGGGCTGTGCGCTATAACATGTCAGTCAGTCAGTCATTAAGTCAGTTTTATATATGTGTAGACTAGCTGTTCCCTGCGACTGAACCCGCGCTATGGCAAGTTTTGATGCTGATACGAGGGTCAAACTGAAAGTTCTTAGAACTGGCCACTTATAAACAATATAATAAAAAATATATTCTAAAATTTGAAAATAGAACTCTTTGCCAATATTACTGAGTATATATTTCATTCATTTGTCATTTGTTTTACGACTTGGCGGCAAATTGAAAATTGTCTGTGTCACGTCAAAATGAATTTAACACGAGAAAATTTTCGTGCAATGATTTTTTATGACTTTCGATGTCATTTAAGTCAACAAGAAAGTTATGATAGACTACGATTGGCCTTTCACGATGAAGCCCCATCTCGTGCGACTGTTTACAACTGGTTTAATGAGTTTAAACGTGGTCGCACTAATCTCACTGATGATGTACGTGAGGGACGGCCTTCTACGGCGACGACTGAAAATAACATCTGTGTTGTGCGGCGTATGATAGAGACTGACAAAAGAGTGACCTATCAGCAGATTCGGACAAGCTTAGGCATCGGTATGAGTCAAGTGCACAAAATCCTCCACGAACATTTAGCGGTCAGGAAGCTTTGCGCCCGGTGGATACCTCATAATTTGACTAAGGCTCAAAAACTCCATCGTGTGGATTGGTGCCGTAAAATGATTGAAAGATTTAACGGAGGTGACTCAAATGCTGTGTTCGACATACTAACAGGTGACGAAAGCTGGATTTACTGTTATGATCCTGAAACCAAAAGACAATCTGCTCAGTGGGTGTTTCCTTTCGAGGAGTTGCCAACTAAAGTGAAGAGAGATCGAAGTGCGGGAAAAAAAATGGTGGCCTCGTTCTTTGGAAGGATAGGTCATTTCGCAACAATTGTGTTAGAGGATCAAAAAACAGTTTCTGCAGAATGGTACACTACCAATTGTCTTGGAAAAAGTTCGAGAGAAACGACCTCGCAGTAGGATCCTCCTTCACCACGACAACGCCTCGTCGAACACCGCCAAGCGAACGATCGACTATTTGGCGACATCAAACGTTGAATTACTGGGTCACCCGCCGTATAGCCCCGACCTCGCGCCTTGTGATTTTTATTTATTTCCAAAAATTAAAGAAAAACTTAAAGGAAAGCGGTTTATGAATGCTGAAGAAGCGGTGGCTGCGTATCGCGATGCCATTGAAGAGACCCCTAAGGACGAGTGGGCAAAGTGCTTTTCCCAGTGGTTCCATCGCATGCAGCGGTGTATTGACGTCAATGGACAATATTTTGAAAAGATATAATAAAACTAATAACTGGCTAATGTAATCAGTTTTTGATTTTCTAAGAACTTTCAGTTTGACCCTCGTATCTATTAATTTTTTTCAAGATTTTATTCTACTATTCTCTTAATAACTTTTAAACTTTCGCGTTGCATGTTCAAGCATCCGTCGCGTTAATTCCCGTTTTATTTTGTTTGATTGTTTTATTGTGTTTGTGTTTTAGTCTGCCTGTGACCACAATCGGTGCAACCCGGTCGAAACGTCAGGAAATTAATTTTTACTTCATTACTATCTATCGCGTTAATTCCCGTTTTATTGTGTTTTTACTATTCTCTTGGCGTGATTGATAACATAGGTGTCTGTGCCAAATTACTTTACTAAATACTAAGAATCTACACTAGTCCGCGGACAGACAGACAGACTGTCACGGTTAAACGACTTATAAGGGTTCCATAAAGACTACCGTAGAAGGAGACTAATACTGGTAGTTCACAAGTGCCATTTAATTTTGTATATTTTTAAAACTTAAGCAATTATTTTGCAAGTTTTTACGAAATCAAATTGAATTTCGCTTACAAAAATTAATCGACTGTGTCATCCGGTGGGACTCGAACCCACGTCCCTCACTGGCTCACTGGCGTAGCAAGCACTTGCAAAAATTCGTCGGCTGACTAACGTCCTCCGTAGCTTAGTTGGTAAGAGCACTCGCCCGGATAGCGAAGGGACGTGGGTTCGAGTCCCACCGAATGACACAGTCGATTAATTTTTGAAAGCGAAATTCACTTTCGATTTTATTCAATACGAGCACCGATAGCTACCTAATACCTTAGCTATTTCAATACATGTATCGACCGCTACTTCAATACCCGTATATCAATCCTGTTCACTTCTGACTCGTACCTAGGTTTAATATATTCGGTACTCGCAAAGCCGATTGCCCCGAGCCAGAGTCAATTTAGAACGCATAATGCATCGTTTTTGACGAACGTAGAGTGCAATTTTGAATTGCATTTTAAAAGACTTCAAAAAGACCCTTCTATTTGCTGAAGCTGATATTGGGCGGTGCAGTCGTTCTGATTAACTGTGCAAATAAAAATATGTGATGGTTTATTGAAACAAGATAAAGTAAAATCCTTAGTTTTTATTGAAGGTGGCCTCAAAAATGGTCAGTCAAACGAAACGAAGATAAAGGAGGTTGTAATACCTGACACGGCACTGTTTGTGATCTTTGTAATTTTGTATTTTTTTTAATTCTGTACGATGTTTGTTTGTGATGTCCCAAATTAATAAATGCTTCTTTCTTTCTTTCAAATATCTTGTTAAGTCAAATCGACTAAGTTACGGATATTCTAATATTTTTATTTGAAATGTCTTGTTTAGTAAAAAGTCGCGCAAAATGAAATATGGAGAGTCTTAAAACTCTTATTTTCTGAAATTAAATCAAATTTCACTTACAAAAATTAAACGACTGTGTCATCCGGTGGGACTCGACCCCACGTCCCTTCGCTATCCAGGCGAGTGCTCTTACCAACTAAGCTACGGAGGACGTTAGTCAGTCGACGAATTTTTGCAAGTGCTTGCAAGTGAAATTTTTTGTAAGTGAAATTTGATTTAATTTCATAAAAACTTGCAAAATAATTGCTTTAGTTATAAAAATATAATACTCTTAATATCTATTATTGTTCTTAGAATGGATAAAAAACATTTTTCGGTTTTAAAAATGAAAATACTATAGAACAAGCAAACATTATTGTTGAAAAAACAAAACACCCGGCTGCAAAAAAATAATATTTGAATCGTCTTTTTACTGGTTTTCATTTGATACCCATATTGCTATGGTAATGTAACAATCAATCCCTTCTCCCCCCTTTATTTACATTTGCGGGCGCCATTTTTTAAATGTATACAGCCTATGTCACTACCACAATTTTGACGAATTCAACGACACCTCATAGTCGTAGTCGTAGGTATGCCAAAAACTGTCCAGCCGTTTGGGCTGTAGGGCGTGCCAAACAATTTTACTTACTTCTAAAAAAACGTCTTCCTCTGTTTTCCTAATGTCAGAGTGTGAGCTCGAGCAGGCCTGTGTATCTCCCCGCGGAGGTAGCAAAAACGTACCTACGCGCGGCGCACCTACGTAGGTGCTAAAACAAGTTGCGTGTCGCTACCGGCCAGAGCCACGCTCGCGCGTTTTATTCACAGGCGGCCGCGCTGCTACGTTGCTGGCTGGACGAGAAAGAATAAAGTACTAGAAAGAGGCGCTAGATGGCGTTAGAAGCTTCTCGTAGCAGTCAACCCTATCGCGTCGCGTGATATTACGTCACTGAATGGGTTTAGTGTATTATGAATCATATTTCAGAGCAATAAGTATGAAATTATCTTGCAATGGATTTTTGTAGGTGTCTACACGAAAATGTGCTTGACTCTGAGGCGAACTAAATTACGCCATATTGTTGACGACATTGAGTAGACGTTTCTTTGAATACAATTGCTAAGTCATACTTCTGTACGAAGTACTAGTATTCTGTGGCTCTAGACAAAATATTAGAAACAACGCTTGGCTCAAAGCGGTGCGGGATCAAAGCGCTCAGTTAAAAAAACAACAGTTGATAATTTTGCTAATAAGATTGTATTAGACCCGTCACTTTGTAAGATCATAATTATTACCTTGACGGGAGTTTCGCGAAAGAATATAATATTCATGAAATTATAAACAGAATTAGTATCCGATGATTTTCTGAACTTTCTTGATGTGCGGATTTTTATTTACAATGTTTTTATAGGGATTACTTTGTTACTTTGGGTATTTACCTACTATTTAATTTATTGAAGATTATAAATGAGACATACAGGGTGTAAAAAGTTAATTCAAACATTAGGATGATGTAAATTTATCATAGGACACATGAAAAACCTTTTTAATAAAGTTGGTTTCATCTTCAGCAACAATATTCTGTTGAATACTAATGGGTTTAGGAACGTAATAAAAATATATTTTTCCATATGGGGGCAGAACATCCGTATTACCCGACTGCGACAAAAGGAGGGTAGTGTAAAGCCTCAAGCTTTCTAGCAAGGCGCTACAAGACAAGACAAAACCAATGTGGCAAGTCAATTTTGGTGGCAATTTGTAGAAGAATTTAGAAATACAGAAAGAAAGAAAAAGCATTTACTGAATTAGGACATCACAGACACACACACAAACATGTAAAGAAAGGTCTGTGTCCACTACAGCGTACCACACCTTAACTGTGTCAGGACCGTATCAGACACGAAAAGCAACACAATACCTACGCTCTACTTATTACTTATATACGGGTTGCATACGGGATGTATACGGGGTATAGAACTTCGTTGATCCGCCAAGCCAGCAGTAAGCTTAACTGCTGGACTAAAAGTGCAATTTTTTGGTATATGGTTATGGAGCAATCAATCTAAAAATTGTAGATACCCCTAGAAGTCATTAAAAAAAAACTCTACGATATCCCCACTTCACATGTAGGGGAGCTACCCTAAAAAAATATTACTTGCCAGCGTAATTAATATATCCATACTAATATTATAAATGCGAAAGTGTGTCTGTCTGTCTGTCTGTTACCTCTTGACGCTAAACCACTGAACCGATTGAGATGAAATTTGGCATGGAAACAGTTCGAGACCCTGGAAAGGACATTAAAAAACATTAAGGGGGTGTAACGGGGATGAAAGTTTATATGGAAAATCCAACTCTTGCGGGCGAAGTCGCGGGGAACCACTAGTACACTATAAAATTACAGCTTTCTAATACTAACGGTCTCTCACCAAAACCTCGGACGGTCAGAAAGACAGACAGACGGACATGACGAAACTACAAGGGTTCCTTGTCAGGATTACGGAACCCTAAAAAGAGAAAACAAAAATTACCAGGGAAAAATATGTCTATGTATATTAAGATTTAGGATTACGGAACCCTAAAAAAAAAAAAACAGGGAAAAATATGTCTATGTATATTAGGACCCACCATACCATTCTCTGTTAGAATCTTCATTTCAATCTAACTTTAATATTCAAAGATAACGCTCCAAGTGCCTTTAATCTTGCTTTATGAATTTTAATTTAAGTAATTCTTCATTCACTTTCTAGTTTATTTAATAAACGGTAGGCTCCCGACAATAGACTTCCAGAAGGAGATTAATGTTTTTAGGGTTCCGTACCCCAAAAGGAAAGAAAGGAACCCTTACAGGATCACTTTGTGGTCCGTCTGTCTGAAAAGACTCTTTTTCTCAGGAAGGCGAGGAGATATCATGTTGAAATTACATCAAATTAGTACTAATGGCTGGGGTACCTTGAAGCTATATAAAACATATTTGTGTGTGTTTGCGCGCGCGCGGGCGCGCGCGTGAGCGTGTTTAGGGGGTTTTAAGTGTGATTTTATTTTGAGCGTTTATGAGGTCTTTCCTCTGTCTTCAGGTAACAGGTACAATCTAAATGCTACCGGATAGTAATTATCGATTAACTAGTATCGATTAAATAGTATCAATTGTGCGGAACCGATCAAAAATGTCTCGATTAAAAGATTGGTGATATTCGTTCCGACATCAGATACACGTACATCACTAAAGTTTGCTCACTCTTTTTTTTTTAAGTCGAGCGCTGTAGTTTTTTACGCATAATGACAGTATTTTTTTGCCGATCCTTAGTCTATGGAGTTAATAATCTTAACAGATAATATGGAAGGACGCTCAGCAACTGGTACCTATAATCTGACAAGTTCTTGCACGACCTTCCTGCATTGCCAGAGGCACAGAATAAGTACTAGTACTTCGTACAGAAGTATGACTTAGCAATTGCATTCAAAGAAATGTCTGCTCAATGTCGTCAACAATATGGCGTAATTTAGTTCGCCTCAGAGTCAAGCACATTTTCGTGTAGACACCTACAAAAATCCATTGCAAGATAATTTCATATTTATTGCTCTGGAATATGATTCATAATACACTAAACCTATTCAGTGACGTAATATCACGAGACGCGATAGGGTTGACTGCTACGAGAAGCTTCTAACGCCATCTAACGCCTCTTTCTAGTACTTTATTCTTTCTCGTCCAGCCAGCAACGTAGTCGCGCGGCCGCCGGTGAATAAAACGCGCGAGCGTGTCGCTGGCCGGTAGCGACACGCAACTTGTTTTAGCCCCTAAGTAAGGGTCGCCGCGCGTAGGTACGTTTTTGCTACCTACGCGGGGAGATACACAGGCCTGCCAGAGGTGCGGAGGCGAGGCGCGCTACGTCAGCAAATGACGGCTGATGTTGCGGAGAATGGATTTGCTTTGACAATCGCGTGTGATGAGGGATTTTCCTAGCGTCAAAAATCAGTACTTAAAAATCCGCTAGATGGCGCTGAATAACCTAAGTCAGGTAGAGTTTTATTTAAGAAAAGGCTAGATTTAGCATTTATTATGTTATAATGTCTATGTTTAGCATGTTTTAGATTCACAGGTAATTTTTTTTTAAATTTTTTGATCACTAAGACGTTTTTTCCATTTAATTTCATTTTTAACTGCATTGCGAAAATCGCTAATTTTTAACATAAGTACTTGCACTACATGTCTGTACCAATAATATTAAAATAATTTGATATTGTTTTATGCTCAATGATTTCAAAGCATTATTTATATAACTTAGATGAATAGCGCCATCTATGAAGATACAATGAAATTAAAATTTTAAGATGTCAGAAAATCCCTCATTGGCGCTTCCTCGCCCTCCGAACGATTTGCGGGATGCGAGGAGAGTCCCTTGTGGAGGCCAATGCCTAGCAGTGGGCTCCTTTGGCCTTGTAGGACTATAGTCCCGTGTGAGAGGCCAATATCTAGCACTGGGCTGCTTTGGCCTTGTAGCACTATAGTCCCGTGTGAGAGGCCAATATCTAGCACTGGGCTGCTTTGGCCTTGTAGGACTATAGTCCTGTGTGACAGGCCAATATCTAGCACTGGGCTGCTTTGGCCTTGTAGCACTATAGTCCCGTGTGAGAGGCCAATATCTAGCACTGGGCTGCTTTGGCCTTGTAGGACTATAGTCCTGTGTGACAGGCCAATATCTAGCACTGGGCTGCTTTGGCCTTGTAGCACTATAGTCCCGTGTGAGAGGCCAATATCTAACACTAGGCTGCTTTAGCCTTGTAGGACTATAGTCCCGTGTGAGAGGCCAATATCTAGCACTGGGCTGCTTTGGCCTTGTAAGACTATAGTCCCGTGTGAGAGGCCAATATCTAGCACTGGGCTGCTTTGGCCTTGTAGGACTATAGTCCCGTGTGAGGGGCCAATATCTAGCACTGAGCTGCTTTAGCCTTGTATAACTATAGTCCATTGTGAGAGGTCAGTCAGTGCTAGACATAGGCCTGAAGATGATGCAGATGCACTTACATTCGTTCTTCGGCGCCGGTGGTTTCCGTGTAGCCCAGTTGGTGCGGATGGATCGGGAGCCGAGCCACTGCCCATTCATGGAGGTGATCGCGGATTCTGCCTCCTGTGGACAAAAAGACACATAGTTGAGACTTAAGACAACAGCTGATCATTTTTAGGGTTCCGTACCTGATAAGGCAAAAAGGAACCCTTATACACTTTTGTAGGTACTCGTCTGTCAAGACCTTGGTCACGCCCATAGCTAGCTGAGTTGCTGTTTTGTAATAATCTCCTCCAAGCCGAATTTCGACTAACAGTGGCCTATCTCAATAGAGATTAGCCAACTGCGCGGGAAATATTATAGTGCACAAGTATTTGCGCAATACACAGGTGCACTCTCTATTCCTTCACTCTCATAATTTGGTAAGACCGTCATGACCGTAGAAAGAACAGGCACAGGACAAACGTCTTAACGTGCTTTTCCTGACCACCATCTTCCTGACTCCGGAGATGTATTTGAATTATTTCAAGACAGAAAAACTCAACACTCTCGGGCTGACCCGGGTTTCGAACCCGGGACCTCGTGGATAGTACCCAGCGTGCTGACCACTAGACTTTTTTGTACTGAACACCATTAGCGCTTAGCCAGCTGTCAGTTGGGGTAATCAATAAAAACGCGACACATTAATTTTATGCAAAACACGCCCTTTTCGAGTAGGTACGTCAATCGGGGACGAATTAAAAATTCATTTAAACGGTAGTGTAGCTGTAGTAGTAGTGCTGTGTTGTGTACGACGGGACAGGTATTGGCAACAAAAAATATACTGAACTATAAAATATCCCGGAAAATTCTCTCCCAACTGGTACCGAGTACGTCACTCGATGGATTTTTTGTAAGTGATTGCTAAGCCAGTGACCCGGCGTTTGATTTCATCAATACTTTCGGAAATGTGTCAACGAGTATCCGACAGCAAAAGTTTAACATTTAGACCCGAGTTCACCAATTTTTAAACAGCCGGTAAACTTAAGTTTACGGTATTTGACACAATTCCTATAAAAAATAAATTTACATCTGACATTGTTTTTATATTTGACTTCTTCTTCTTAGCGTGTCGATGGAACACGAGGAAATTACATCGTAGCAGCCCAGAATTCAGCCACTTGTATTGCGGATCGACTGCCGTCCATTAAATCCGCTGGCGTGCAGGTGTTGGGGCACGCCGGGCACGATGTTAAGTGTGCCATAGTTTGCACTGCACCGCAAGCACAGTCCACATCGGAATCGACTTAATTATTGTTATTAATTTGAATCGTAACCCACCTAAATATCACATTGTAGATTTTAATTCTAATACATTTAATATTTGCATGTTTGACCAGACAAAACAGCTTGTAATTTGTACCACCTTAATTTTGACCATGTTTTAAGCATTTTTTTTAAATTAATTTACAAAATAAATATGGCATAAAACGACTATTCAAAATAAAACATGTGTTCGTGAACAGGACCATAAATGTTGTGCAAACACTTACAAGAAATCGCTTAAATTAGCGAATAATAACAAAAAACTGTTTGTGAATTTCTCGAATTAGAATCAACAAGTTGTTTTTAAGTAACGAGTCCTCTTTATCAATCTAATTTAGTCTGTGTCTCCACGGAAATTGGTTTCGTATACAGTACGTAAAGACTGTACCGTACCTGTTCAATTCAAAAGCGAGTGATGTTTGTGCTAAAATGCCACTAGTTTTTTGTATGGATACAACATCAAAATCTAAACACAAACAGTTTTCACAGATGTATAATAATAACCTGCTTACATATTTTTGCTTTAGGCTTTCTAGTACATAGGGTCTCTTTGTACTAGAAAGGCCGAGGACAGACAGATAATGTAATGTCCTCCTTGCCGGATTTAGCGATGGGCGATTGTTCGAAAAAAAATAATCGAATGAATCGATAATCGACCATTCGAACTATCGAATGCTGAATGATAATCTATACTGGGCCCTTTGATGCATTCGATCGAATTGCCGCGACTGTGCGCACAGGACAGGCAGCGACCGAATGATTAATCGACGCGACGAATGACGATTCATTCGTTAGTAGTTAGTAGTACGGCCTGCACACCGCGCGCTCCGGTATTATAATAAGGAATAATCGAATGACTGCAGTTGCTTATCAAATACATTCGATTACAGAGACCATTCGAATAATTCGATTAATTTAGTAATAACCGCCCATCGCTAGCCGGATTTCGACCACGGCGACCTATTTCAACAGAGTTAGCCAACTGCAGGACATATTATAGTGCACAAGTGTGTGCGCAATACACAGGTTCACTCTCTGTTCCTTCACTCTCATAATTCTCACAGATAGATAAATACAGACGGATAGGTATGGCTAAACCGTCATAGACTTACTAACGTCCTCCGTAGCTCAGTGTTAAAGAGCATTCGCCCGGCTAGCGAAAGGTCGTGGGTTCGAGTCCCACCGGATGACACGGTCGATCAATTTTTGTGTGCGATATTAATTTTACTTTCGTAAAAACTAGCAAACAAATTGGTTGAATTATAAAAAATATTTATAATGGTTTCATGTTGACTATGATACCCTAAAAGGTGCTTACAGATTGATACATAGAGACTAGTGGTTCCCCGCGACTTCGCCCGCAAGAGTTGGATTTTCCATATAAACTTTCATCCCCCATTTCACCCCTTTAATGTTTTTATATCGCGACAAAGTGTCTCGAACTGTATCCATACCAAATTTCATCTCAATCGGTTCAGTGGCTTAAGCGTCAAGAGGTAACAGACAGACACACTTTCGCATTTATAATATTATATAATAATAAAGTATGGATGCAAAGTGCTTAAACATATTGTTATATACCTAGATGATGCATGACAGCTAAACTCATAACTCTCCAAACATTTTGCTGTAGTCGAGGAAAAATGGACGTCCTACCCAGTGCCACGTCACTACTAGTTAACCCAGATTACAAATTAATGAAATGTTTTTGTACGTGTTAAAACCAAGTTATGTTTCAGTACGAATTATTTTCGTTAACAAGTGCGGCTCGGGCGACACAGTTTGCATATTTTTTATTCTGTTTTATTATGTGATAGAACACACCTATACCTACATGGTGTGAAAAAGTGTTTACACAATTTTCAGGGTGATGTTTTAAAATAAAACTAGCTGTTGCCTGCGACTTCGTCCGCGTGGACTCGATAACACAAAATATTGTATTCTACCATGTCGTAAGGAGAAGAGAAGAATGAAAAATCAAGGTCAATAGGCACTCTTTTTTTAGATAGGTTACTATCACCTCGCCATTCTCCTCTGGTAATAAAATTTTGCATGGCAGTAACACCGACTCCTAAACTGATTTTTTGTCTTATATCTTTCTTAGTAAAAGTGAAAAGGTATTTTTTTTACTTTTTAGTTTACTTTATTAAAGGCAGTTGTATTCTTTTGAAAAAAAATAGGTAACTATAGGTTTTAGTGTTCAGAAAAAATTCGGGCTCAAATTTACCGCAATAGATGAATGTGGTTTATCATCTATTTATTGTGTCTCTAGCCTAATCAAGGGTCGGTTTGTAAGTTACTACTATTCTAAAGTAAGTAAGACTATTCTTATAGTTCAATTTCCGTTAGTAAGTGATAAGTAAAATAAAAAATAGTGCCAATTGACTTTAACCTGTTATTAATCATACAGTAATTCAACTAAATTTCGACAAACTGTCTTTGGTGAAAGTATCCACGAACTACTTAGCGTTAAGGTCAGCACCTTCAAATTACTCCTGAATGTAAACGCTTAAAATACCTAAATTAATGCTGTAGCATATATGGTATACATGACTGCCTTGTTGGTCTAGTGGTCAGCACGCTAAGTACTATCCACGAGGTCCCGCGATCGAATCCCGGGTCCGGCCGAGAGTGTTTGGGTTTTTCTGTCTTGAAATTACTCAAACACAGCTCCGGAGTCAGGAAGTTGGTGGTGTTATGTGTTAATAACAATCTAAATACACCTGTGTATTGCGCACACACTTGTGCACTATAATATTATGTCCAGCGCAGTTGGCTAATCTCTGTTGAGATCGGCCGCCGTAGTCGAGATTCAGCTAGGAGGACATTATTATTATAATACATGCCTATAAGATCTAAAGGATTCTCTCGATTTCTCCAGGTTTCCGTCACCAGATCATAACTTGGAGATAGTAGGATTACCTTGGGAGTTTGAAAATCAGTCTAAAGTAATTTAGCATATCAGTTGCTCCAGATCTTCGATTTGTGAAAGTCAAAAAAAAAATGCTCATCACGCTAAACAATGTTCCCTAAGGCGCTTTATTCATATCTTTTATATTTTAGCTGAGCTGCTAGGATTCCATATCAGTTGCTTCAGACCCTCAATTTGTGTACGTCAATAGAAAATACTCATCACGCTGAATAACTTTTCTTAAAGCGCTGCTTTCATATCTCTCTTAGTTAAAGTGTACTGCTAAGGTTCCCCGTCAGGTACTCCGATCTTCAAAATAAGTTATAGCCTAATATTTGCCCAGACTCAATAGGTACACAATAAAGAAAGTTTCATTTAAATCCGTTCTCTAGTTCCGAAGATTAGCGTGTACAAACAGAAAAAAAATGTAGATTTCTATTATGTTACTATTTTAACATCACCCTTAATTAGTTTTTGGTAAAAATACTCAATGTACAGACGCATTAGTTTTACTGTTATTAGATACAGAATAAAAGGAAAATACCCATGGCAACGATTTGTACAATACAGGGCTACATAGCAAATGTGTGCCAAAGGGGTTTTAAAATAAGATCTAGGAATTATACAGAAATGACTTTATCGAGATTATGCGAATAAGAATATACGGAAATTTACTAAAACAGATAACGCAACTTTGGGGCACCATCATCATCCAATTTAAGAGCTTGGCTCTTGTCGGTGGAGTTTTTTCTATTCCTCTCTGCTTTACACCCATTTCTTGACCTGCTGATACGACCCGACTTTTATCTTTTCTTTTATTTGCTGCATATGAGTAGCTTATTCTTGGTCTTCCTCGCTTCGCTTCATTCGGGCACCATAATTATTATTAATGTAAGTTACACTTTTCAGTTGATCGCTACGCAGATATTGTGCGTGCTTATTTTAATGGGTTAAATTCATTGGGTCCACACGTAAGATTTTTAACAGAAGATAGTAATTATTAGCATCTCCGTGCTTCGGAAGGCACGTTAAGCAGTTGGTCCCGGCTAATATCTGTTGATATTAGTCGCTAAGCCTAGTCTGAGGCCCTAGGGCGGCATGTTAACATCTGACAGTAAGGTTGGTCACTTGCCTTACAGACACCCCTCCACCAATCCGCTCTGAGCCCGCGTGGTGGAGTATGGCTCGCACCTCCTCATAGTTGAGGTGAGGCCTTCGCCGAGCAGTGGGATCTATATAGGCTAACTTTACTTTTTTAGTAATTATTAAATGTAAAAATAAATGATTTGTTTCTTTGAAAAGTTAAATAAAGTTCCTGATCCTGAAAAGGCACCCCTTTGCAACGTAGGTAATCCTGTATCTGTGCCCCTCAAAATCAAACACAAAACGTCAGTTAGTCGTAAGTCAAGAGCCACTAGCCGAGTTCACCAATACATGTTTATTTTTAAACAACCATTAAACTAATATTTGACATATTTTGTATGTGAATTGTGTCAAATAAACCGTCAATCTATGCTTACCGCCTGTTTCAAGATCGGTGAACTCGAGTCTAAATTTAGGGTCCTAGGCCATAGATATTCAAGTAGAATACGGAATAATAAGATCATTTAAGAACTTACCGATTTCTTCAAAAACGAGACGAATCCGTAGCCCTTCGATTTTAGCGTTTGAGGATCCCGGACCACTCTGCAGTCCCTGTAAAGAAGATATCAAACTATAAATACAGGCATATCATAATTATGACTAAGAATCGATTTTACCAACGTCAGATAAGACTTATCCAACTGAACAAGTATAAAACGATCGATTTTAAAATGACATTTACTTAAATGATTGCTGACAAATAGGTGACGTTTTCAAATTAGGCGTTTTGTATTCTATTCGACGAATATTCCTTATCTGACGGTGGTAAAATCGACTCTAAAACCCTCTAATGGCCTTTTTTAATAGTAAAGGTGCGTCCACGCCGCAGTTAACTTTTGAGGAGAAACACTTTACAACTTTTTTACCTAAGGGTCGAGTGTAACAACACATGTTTAATTTTTTAACAGTCGTTACATTATTATTTGACATATTTTGGATTGGAAATGTGTCGAATTAGCCGTCGATTTAGGTTAACCGCTGTTTAAAATTTGGTGAACTCAGCGCTAAATAGGTCGCTGTACTTATTCGGCCAGTAATTAGGGTTCCGTACCGAACGGTATCTCATAAACCGTGATAGCTAGTTAGTTAAAATTTTCTCAGTGATGTATTTCTGTTGCCAACAACAACAATAGTAGATTGTTATACAAGGGACGAAAGTGACCATTCCACTCAAGAAGCTGCTGGCGCTCGAACGAAGTGAGAGCGCCAATCGCTCGAGAGTGGAATGGGTGCTTTCACCCGAGTTAAACATACTATTTTTCATTTCGACTGTGAGGAAATCGAGGGTATCGAGAATATCGATCATTGAGGCAAAAGCAATAGTATCGATAAACTATCGATAGCATCGATAGTTGAGACAAAAGCAATAGTATCGATAAAATATCGATAGTGCTGATAGATTGTCTAGTTGAGGCAAAAGCAATAGTATCGATTAAATATCGATAGTGTCGATAGACTATAGATAGTAGAGGCAAAATCAATAGTATCGATAAAATCTCGATAGTATCGATAAAATCTCGATAGTATCGATAGACTATCGATAGTTGAGGAAAAAACAATAGTATCGATAAAATATCGACAGTACCGATAGACTATCGATAGTTGAAGCAAAAGCAATAGTATCGATAGACTATCCATAGTTGAGGCAAAAGCATACTATCGATAAAATCACGATAGTATCTATAGACTATCGATAGTCTAGGTAAAAGCAATAGTATTGATAGAATATCGATAGTATCGATAGTCTACCGATAGTAATGATAGTATCGATAGTAATGATAGTATCGATAGCTACGTTAATAAAATACTATCGACACATAGCAATACTATCGATAGTATCAAGTTCAATACTAAAATCACTATCGATAGCTGATACAGCTCTGACTATTGCAATAACTATCGATACTCTCGATAGTGGCCTTTTATTCAATAGTAGGAGTATAAAGTAGGAGGGAAAAGCTATTTCCCACCCGGCTATCTACACATGAAAGTTTAACTTTTCGAACAGGTGGAATAAAAATACTTAATTCCCATGCAACAAACGTGATTTATTGTCATTTTTTGCTCAATACTAATAACGGCAATAGGTAGATGCTTGAAATGGTTAAAAGATAATGGTGCGGAACCCTTCGTAGAGTAGATAAGATGTTTTTTTATTAAAATTGTCTGTGAAATATTGAAATTTATGAAACTATCGTAAGTATCGATAAAATGTATTATGACTAAACAATCGTTTTTCATTATTTATAACACGTTTTTCCTATTTTCAGATAAAATATTAACACAAGCATTTTTACAAACACGAATCTCGTAAACAGGAATATAAATCTAAGAAATGTTGAGAAAATTCTGCGCCATCTCTTGCGCTCTCGGGGAAATTGTTTTTGCGTCTCTTTCCAACATGAAGGGTCGTTTTTTAATGACAGTATATAAAAGTTTACGATGGAGAATGCCTACGGTTGATAAGGGCAGACAATTTGTGAGCCTTTTTGGTCCTATTAGGAGCAGAGGGCTCGTTTTCAGAGCGAAATATAGACTTTTCTTGACAAATCAGTTTTATATCAGTTCATCATTTCTTTTTCACCCGCTTAAAAGAATTGACAAGTAAATCATTGCAAATTAAGATATTTGTAAGAGGTGTTTACTTACATATCCCATAACTTTATGGGATGGCAGCGCCATTTTGAAAAAAAAGTGCGGATGTGGCAGATGATTCTCGGACAGTGTCAGGTTTTACTCCGCGCGTCGTAATAAGGATAATTAATTGTTTATATATAAAAGAAACCCTTAAACTGTTGCATATGATGGAAATTGTCATGAACTTAGCTACATTTTGATTAGTATAGAATAGAATAGAATAGAATAGAAACTCTTTATTCAAGTCATGTACACTTACAAAAAATATAACAACAGTTTATAAGATTGACGCGTAGGTAGGTTAGGTGGTACATGAATGAAAAGGCTACTCAGCGTATGCCGCAGAATCAAATATTCTGAGGCGCTGGTCTTCCGTAGACGCCAGAAAAAGAAAAAGAGAGCACTGCTACTCACAATTAACATTTTGAAATACAGATAAACAATTTTATGAAACATTTTAAAGTATTAAAACATCGGTTTAAGATAGGGAAACATTTTTAAAATATTTGAATCTATTTTTAACTACCAACACTTTATGCCTGGAGATATCAAATGCCAGATCAACCAAGAAATGAATGAAAGCAAAATAAAACATAAGTAATTGCAAACGTATGCATAACATATGAGAACAGAATTTTCATGTCACAAACAGCGGATTTTCCTTTTGTAAATCTAGTAGATACTGTTTATAGTTACACTTAAAAGTACGCAACGCTGTCAGCTTTTTGAATGGTGGGGGGATGTTATTCCAGCATTTCGTGGCAGAGTACTGGAAACTACCACGAAACGCTGCAGTGCTGTGACTCGGACAACCGAGACGGGATGCGTGACGCCTGCTATTTAAAAATATTAGCTTGTTATGCAAATATTGAGGTGACTTAGTCCGAATTATACCAAAAAGAAGACAAGCATAATGAAGTGAGCGTCGTGATTGCATGTTGATAAGATTAGACTGGTTAAGAAACGGAGTAACATGAGCTCTGCGGGGGATAGTAAAGCAAAAACGAGCACAGGCATTTTGAACACGTTGAATTATCTTCTTAGTATAACCAAAGAGGCAATCGCCGATAACCGTATCTGCGTAATTTCGTTTGGATAGTATAAGAGTTTCACAAAGTTTAATTCTTAAGTCTACATCTAAGAAGTTTCGAACCTGATACAAAACTTTCAGCCTGTAGAAGCAATTCTTTACGATTTCAAGAACATGGTTATGAAAACGAAGCCGGTTATCCATAAGAACTCCAAGGTTACGAGCAACAGTGACTTGTTCAATATCTGTATTGCCTAGTTTAATAATTGGAGAGAAATTCTTTATTTTATTTATCTGACTCTCAGATCCAAGAATCATACATTTTGATTTAAGTGGGTTTAAGAGCAGACAATTCACGTTGGTCCATTCCTCAATAGCTTTTAAATCTTGATTAATTTTACTAACAGCAGTTAAAGTTTCATCAGGTTTTACATGTAAATAGATTTGAAGGTCATCCGCATACATATGATAGTTACAGTGTTTTATTGAATTCGTCACATCGGCACTATACAATATAAATAGAATTGGACCAAGTATGGAACCTTGAGGAACACCCCGGTTCAAGGGTGATGACTCTGAAATACGTTTAGAACCGTTATCACCGACAATCTCCACTCGCTGCGAACGACCACTGAGGTAATTGTAGAACCACTTTAAAGCCCCAGGATCAAAGCCATAATATGATAATTTGGACAGCAAAAGATTATGGTTTGTGGCATCAAAGGCCCTTGAGAAGTCAAGAAGAGTCAAGATGGAACCGTTACCTACATCCTGTCGCGACAAAATGTCATCAACAACATCCATCAATGCAGTAGCTGTACTACGGCTAGCCCGAAAACCAGACTGCTTGTCCGGTAAAATATTATTTGAATTCAAATACTCGACCAATTGTTGACATACAACTTTTTCTATAATTTTAGACAGAAAAGGGAGAATACTTATAGGTCTGAGATCTTTTAATTCGTTAGGGTTCGAATTTTTTGGCAATGGTTTAACAAGAGCTTCTTTCCAGGCGTCTGGAAAGATCCCAGATTGAATAGACATATTTATCATGGCAGTAATAGCTTTAAGAGTCCGTGGAAATGTCAAAATAATCATATCTCGCGAAATACCGTCTGCACCAATAGCGTTACTTTTTATATTATTTATTATTTTAAGAATGTACGATTCATCAACAGTTTGGAGACCAAAGGAAGAAGCATTAAACCGATTATGTTCAAAATAAGTAAGATTCGAGATTGTGACATTATCATCACCAGGGACATCGAGAAAATGTCTATTGATTGTGTCAGGATCACCAATATGGGGTGGTATTACAGTATCTTTATTTTTAAAGTCTACTACATTCCTCTTAATACTTTTCCACAACAATCTAGATTACAAGTTTTATTGTATTCAAAACAGATATGAACTTCAAAAAAGGCATTGAACAAGGAAAACATTGCAAATTAAGATATTTGTAAGAGGTGTTTACTTACATAAAAGAACTAAGCAAGCACGAGTCGGACTCACGCATTGATGGTTGTCCAAAATTATGTAGTCGCCAAAGTTTGTGTTGGAAAAACAAATTAATGTTTAACCTCAATTGTACTTAAAAGACCTATTTTGCCAAATTTCAACGGTCAATTAGAAAGTACATACATACTTACCTACATATCCTATGTACGTTTTGATTCCCTTGCAAAGTGTTAAAAAATCGGACTATTCTTAATACACCATCAGGAGAGCTCTTGCCAGCATCAATGTTCCTTTCACGTTGGAACCGCACGTGGTTTGGTCCGTGATGATGGCAAGAGACCTGATGGCCTTACGCTCATTCCCTGGGAGCGTCGGGCCTTAGTTTGGGACGCAACTTGCGTCGATACTTTGGCCACATCTCATCTCAGGGAGTCAGCGCTAAAAGCTGGAGCGGCGGCGGAGTTAGCTTAAAACGCCAAACGACGCAAGTATGCATCACTTGCAAGTGATTATATGTTTGCGCCGTTTGGCGTTGAAACTTTTGGACCGCGGGGACCATCCGCTGAATTACTTTTTGGAAAAATTGCACCTACATTAAATTCTATTTTGGCAAATAGTAAAGCTGGCTCGTTCCTCGCTCAAAGGATAAGTATAGCCATCCAACGCGGTAACGCAGCCAGCATCCTTACCTCCTTGCCTCAAGGGCACGGTTTTATTTTTGATTAAGTAGGTTTTAAGTAAGTATATATTTTTTTATTTCATGCATGTCTTTGTGTTTCTTTTCTTCAATGAATAAACTACCGTTGAATAAGAAAAAAATAGGACCCAAATGGCTGTATATTTTATCTGTTGATGATCTTTTATCTCCTTAATAAAAACAAAGTTGGGTATGGTTGAACGCTTATAACTGGAGAACGGCTGGACCGATTTTGATTAACTCTGATTCGTTGGATTCGTCTCCTCCTACAATAGCATAATCAAGATTGCAATAGAAACAAAGTCAATAAATTTTACATTAAGGGGCTGAAATGGAGGATAACATTTTGTGTGGGAAATCTGGTATTTGCGCAGACGAAGTTGCCGCGAGTTTGATGATAATTTCAAGTCGATATACCTCCACGCATGCCACAGAAAAAAGCCTCGATAGATAGACAGACAGACAGACGGTCAACTGATTCTACAAGAGTTCCATTTTTAGGGTTCCGTAGACAACCCTTAAAGATTCGCTATGTCCGTTGCCCATGTCCTGTCTGCTTGCTCTTTAGGTACCTTTAATAGAAAAAACTAAACTCGGTTCATCTGTTGGTAGCTACCATAGATATTATAATACAGTAGCTACAATACCAAAATGTATGTTCTTACAAAGATTATTAAAAAAATCACAAAAAAAAAACTTACAAGTTGCAGTTTTTGACGTTTTCCAATAACCTTAGACGGTGCGATCGAGTCTAAATTCGGTAAAGCCAAGGAGCAACCGAGCCTCCGGAGGTTAATCAAATTAAAAGTTGTTCTGCTAAAAAGTCCTTACTTGTTTGATTTTCCGACAAAAAACTTTCTACCAAGCTCTCTCTCTGTTCCCAACTTGCGACATTAAATATTAAATTCCTAAGAAATTCTTGGCAGTACAAAGAAATATTGTTTTTCGACAAAAACACGAGGAGAAATGAAATAAAATCAAGCTTTGAATAGTAATAACTGTTTTTATTAAATATATTAGGTTAGGCAATCGCCCGGTATGCGAGGAACGCGGGTTCGATTCCCGCCTCTGGTGGTAATTTTTTCAAGTGAAATAATATATTTAGATTGCAAAGTGAATGCTTATCACTTTACTTATTGAGTACTAGTGGTTCGCCGCGACTTCGCCCGCAAGAGTTGGATTTTCCATAAAACTTTTATCCTCCATTTCACCCCCTTAATGTTTTTATATCGCAACAATATGTAGCCTATGTCCTTTCCAGGGTCTCGAACTGTCTCCATACCAAATTTCACCTCAATCGGTTCAGTGGTTTAAGCGTCAAGAGGTAACAGACAGACACACCTTCGCATTCATAATATTAGTATGGATGTGACTTTCGTAAATACGTTTGCAGGGTTAAATATAAACGAACTATAGTAAAATAATATTGCATACCGACAACTGCATTTGCATCTAATGGTAATAATGAAACACAAAAGTGACTATGACAACGGATAGACATCACAAGTTTTATAAACATATTTCTTAGGGTTCAGTACCCTAAGGGTAAAAACCGGGCAAGTGCGAGTCGGACTCGCGCACAAGGGGTTCCGTACCATTATCTACTTCGTGTAAATCACTTTAGAAAAAAATCTAAGGATTTTGTATTTGGTGCAAAGTTATCTAACACCCAAGTTCTACGATAATGAACCGACTATATCACCCTGCCTGCCACAAACAAATATACAAGCAAAATGTTTTTAATATGTGTATTGTATTGTTTAATAATCTTCCGCGATGACATTAAAGTATTCACTGACAAAAACAATTTCAAATCTAAATTGATAAAATGGCTGTGGCAACATTATTTCTATAATGTTAAGGAATTTATGGAAATCAAATTAAAAAATAAATAATTGTAATTATGTAATGACATAACTATTTAATTAAATCTGTTAATACAATTAATCAATCAAACTATGTTATACCTTTGTAATGTTAGCTTTCACACATTATTTGCATGCCATTGTATGGTTGCACTCAACAGTGCACTGGACTTGATTATGTTTTTCACCACAAATGTACTGTACTCTGGCAAATAAACGTTTTTACTTTACTTTTACTGCAGTAATACTTACGAATATTACTGCTAAACCAATAAATTTATCTTGTCCGCTATAGTTTTTCTTCTAAGTTTATGAAATGCATTATCATCATGATTTTTTTCAGATTTTTAGGCTATCAGTTAAGCTTTCAGAGGGGACACGCTACTGGACCAAAAATTGCACTTCAAAGTTTAATATTTCATTAAAAGAGCAATAAATCAGAAAATTGTTGTAGAAACCCCTAGGTAATTTCAAAAGACCTACTAAACAATGTCCCCACACAATGAGGTAGACGACGAAACAAAGTTTGGAAACCCCTGCTATTGATAGGTACTTGCCATTGATCTAGAATCATGAAGTTGGCAAGAAGAAAGGTCTTACAGCACAAGTAAAGGGAAGACTCCCAAAGCCGCTTTGTGGTTAAATCGTAGAAAAAAATGCTTTGTACAGGACTCTTAGTGCGCGAGTCCAACTCGCACTTGCCCGTTTTTATTTAATTGATCTCTATCAACTTCAGTTCTCCCTCTCTAACTCAAAAAATATATATATGAAAACACCTTCCCAATTTTTTTAATTGGGTGCCAAGTGAGAACCAAAGGTCTTGTCCATTAATGGTTTTTTATTCGTCCTATTTCTAACCAGAATAAACTAACTATTATATGAAAGAGTTTACAAAAACTAGCCTTTCTGCATAAATAATATATTTTTTAAGGCCTCCGATTTAGAGAAAACTTTAAATTAATTTTACTGTTTGCCTGTACATAACCGCACCTTCGGCTATAACAATTAACACGTGAAAAAAAAACTGACAACAAAATTGACATTCCAGGAATGAATGATTGAATGAAGAATCAAAAAAGAAAACATAAATACTTTTTATCAATTCAACTATTCTGAGTAGGCCAAGGATTGAGCCCAAACAGCCAGGAAATATAAGGGAGTGATCAATGGATGATGCCACATTACAAAACATATTTTTTCTCAAAAACGGAGGCGTTTAAAAATATGATTTCTATGGTTACGTGTTTCATATGTTTGAAGCTTAAAGATAAATAAAGTTTATTGGTGGTTGGTAATATCTTGGAATAAAAAAACAGCTTCCATACAAAAAGTGGACATGTCTTTTCAAACCTAATAGAATAGAAAAAAACATCCATAATTCACATGTTACAAGCTACTAAATTACATCTTCCTATTACTAACGGTCTCTTAGCAAAACCTCGGATGGACAGAACTACGGAACCTAAAAACTGGACCCTATTACTAAGCCTACGCTTTCTGTCTGTCTGTCATCTTCTGAACCGTAATAGCTAGACACTTGAAATTTTCAGAGATGATGTAATTCTGCTGCTGCTAGACCTAACGACAAATACTCTTAAGTTGACGCTCGAAAAACATTACCCTCCTTCTGGACCCGATCGGAGATCGAATCTGGGACCTCCGAGATGGCTTCACCTTGAAATCCGGCTTGCAAGCCACTCAACTCGGCATTAAACGGTTCAAATCTCACTCGCACGCTTCGCGCTGAGTTGCATAAAAATTTAATATCCCCAAAATCTATGTCATCAATAAGTTGCATCGGACGCTGGTTCTTGGCTGTCAGCCGTGCTCTCGAGTAGCCAGTAAGTCAGTAGGACGGGGCAGTAGTGATAGCGAGGGCACAAGCGATGGCGGATTTAATAATCGTCTAAGACTTGATTTCCTCCTATGCTGATGTGGTCATTGTGTTTTATGGAGCAATACATTATGACGCTGGCGTCAGCTGCGCGTGCATCCATACAAATCACACGCGTGACCGACGTACGCAATCGAACGTTATATTAAATTGCATTTTCAATGACATACTAATAAATAATACACATCTTCTAGATACATAAAATGAATTTAGGCTAGCCACATAATTTATAACTCAACAACGACGGGAGCAATTTTCCTAATCTTTAATTTGATAGATTTGTCTCTTCCCCAAAAAGCAGAATACAATAAAAACATTTAAAAATTTCACATCTAGAAAAGGTTCATAACAGTCTTTTTTGGAAATCTGGCTGATTTCGTATGATTAAGGTGACAGCAAACCACTTTTTTTTTAAATAAGTTAATACTTTCAGCTTAGGCAGCGCAGCCATTCCTAACAGGATCAACCAGTTAGGCAGAAGGACATAACATGACCGGATGAATATAAAATTATTACTCGTAGTATTAGTAAAGGCGTTTGACGAAATTATACTTATACCATAAGATACTAACACAGGACTGGCTGACAATGACTGACAATTAATAAAAAAATGGTACAGTATGAAATATTGTTGGCCCTTTATTAAACCTAAACTCGTCGCTCTCAGTCAAGCCTCTGCCCACTGGCCAGCGTCCAAGCGAGAAATCCCACATTTTTATTTAATGGCTGCCATGTTTTGGGGTTCAGTTTTAGAATAGTAACAATAATTAATGGGGGATTGTCTCCAAGCAGCTGTAAGCTTTTTCTTATTGATGTGCAGCAAGTTTTTTAGGTACAGTCCTTAATAATAATGCTTTATTCTAGCTATGGTTACACTAAATGCAATGTGTGCGCAATACACAGGTTCAATCTCTAATAAATATTAATAATAAATTAAAGAAGTCCGGGGACTTCTAAACCAGGCGGTTGCGGGCTCGAATCCCGCAAGGGGCTAATGTTTGTGTGATAAACACGAGCATTTGTACCTAAGTCATGGATGTTTATAATTGTATTTACGTATGTCTATCCGTTATCCTAGTCACAATAGCACAAGCTCACGCTTAGTTTGGGGCTAGGTAGTTGGTGTTTGTTGAAACAATTTATTTATCGCACTAAGTTCAATTGTATTTTTTGGTGCTAAATAAATATTTTTTCTTTCTTTTCTTTCTTTCTTTCTTTCTTATTATTATTATTATTAAATAAAGATCAATTCAAAATTATCAGCCGTCATAGAGGAAAAAAACATTAGGATTATGTCTCTAAAATTTGATAAATAAAAGGCCCTTAAAATGTCGCTAGTCAAAACCCGGACATTCTGTGTATAAACAAGTGTTCTAGCAGTAGCAAATTCATTATTAGTAAGGGTATAAGTATTTATATGGCTCAGGATATGAACATATTTCATATTTTAACTTATTGCCTACGGAACCCTGCTGGCGCGACACACTTGGCTAGCTCTTCGGCCTCTCAAGACGTCTTTTATGCCTGCTTTTTGGAGATTAGATTTTTTATTTTTTGCTTTGCGACTGCCATCAAATATTTTTATTTATTCGGAATTGTTCGCAATTTGAAATATTGGAACGGAGAAGCTTATGAGTAGGATTCTGAAAGATGTAACATCGATTCGATAGGTAAGTGTTGTTTGTGTTGGCCTGGAGTTCACCACATTTTTATTTTTTAATAAGCAGGCATATAATTATTTGACATATTTTGTATGGGAATTCTGTCAAATTAATCGAATTTTACCGGCTGGTTAAGGATTGGTGAACTCGGGTCTAAGACGAACAATATCAAGTGACAGTAAGTGATCAATTATGGGCAGGTTTTGCTCCAACGATGCCCGGCGGGCGAAAGCAAGGAGAACATGCACCGATGGGGTTACGCTGCGAACAGCGAATGTATGTGTGGTGTCTCTCCCCAGACTATGGCACACCTACTGTCATGCCCTTCGTGCCCCTACACCTGCACACGTGAGGACCTGTACAACGCTACTGGTAATGCTTTGTTAGTCGCCGAGTATTGGTCCTTAAAAATATAACGCCAGTGTCGACACGACAAGAAGAAGAAGAACATGTCAAATTTCAAAACGAATGGAGACACTCGCGCCCTCGCGTGCATTTACACAACGCTACGCCGTAGCTAGTAAGCTCCTCCGTAACACACCAATAGGTTGGTAGTTTTTCACTCGCTCGCTAGTATCGCAATAAAAGTTGATTTTGTGGGTTTTTCCATGAAAATTGAGGTAATTTTGTACAACCACTCCTGAGTCGGGGGGCGCTGATCAAAACAACAGCCTGTGTTATGAGGTTTCGAAATAAATAAAAACCAAATTAAACTACGTGTAATTACGGACGACAGCACGTCAAGGTAGACACTGTGGCATCTTATGTGGTTGTGATAGGAGTGGTTTTGCAAAAACTTACGATATTTCTCCAAACGGGGCAAATGCATCTCTCAGGCTCTGCGTCTCGATCTCAGGACTGAGGTCGCCCACGAAGATGTGGTAGTGCTCTGAAACAAACAGAAAACATAAATTGTAATAGGTTAGTTACCACCACGAAACACATGACCTGTAAAGACGAAACGTCATTAATTTTCAGAAAAATTCGGTCAAAATCCACTGCATAGCACTGAATGCCTCCGTATAATCTTCAACATATTTTGTTAAAAAAAAACACTTTTTTATATATATTTTAAAATAAAGGTGCTGTTTAAAAGATTGTTATTTACGACCAAAATCGAAATACCCCATATTTCATAATATCAATTATAAAAAACTAGTGGTTCCCCGCGACTTCGCCCGCAAGAGTTGGATTTTCCATATAAACTTTCATCCCCCATTTCACCCCCTTAATGTTTTTATATCGCGACAAAATGTAGCCTATGTCCTTTCCAGGGACTCGAACTGTCTCCATACCAAATTTCATCATAATCGGTTCTGTGCTTCGGTGAAAAATCGCGCTTACTTCACCTCTATATGTTACGTGCTCGATGGTCAAACAAATCAGCATTCAGCAGATAGTAGTTCAATACGATCGATCACTTTTTACCCGACTGCGGAAGGAGGGTTATATTTTTCAAGAGTATATGTAGGTATGTATGTATAATTGTTTGGCACGCCCTGCAGCCCAAACGGGGAAGGGAAAACATCGTGAGGAAATCTGCTCGCGAGCGACTGAATCTGTGACCATGTTCCAAGCTGGTCCAGTCCTCTTCATGTGACATCTGACATGACAAGAAGTAGCAGTTATGTTTTTGCTTTCGGCAGATATTTTAGTGCACAAGTGTGTGCGCAATACACATTTGCACTCTCCGTTCTTCACTCTCATAAAATTCTAGGAAGTTAGTGGTTTTATCACCAAATGTGATAAAACCACTAACTTCCTAGAATTTTTTATATTCTTGAGATCAACTTATACACGTTCACCAACACATGTTTAATTTTTAATCAGCCGGTTTTGGATTATTTGACGTATTTTGTATGTGAATAATGTCTATTTAACCTTTAATTGATGTTCATCATCATGTTTCAATTTGACATTACCTCGACAAAATATTGTTGGTTGTATTCGACTATAACTAACTTTCCAACACACTTGCTTGTAAAGTGTGCTTTATTGCATCGTTCTTAGGGCCATAAACCGAACTATAACCCACGCGTGCATAATAATATTACGCACAAGTGCGTAATATAATTATCCCTATTTCCTTGGCGAATGGGTCGGGCTCTTGTGTGGGACGCTACCTGTGTCGACACACTTGCAGCCTCTCATCTGCCCGGGACAAGCCGTGATGCTGGTTTGGCTGCGAAAGGTGCCGAAAACTTTAAAAAGAACAAGTACAGGCAGATCGACTCCCGGTACCACTTTGTACCGTTTGGAGTCGAAACACTGGGTTCGTGGGGTCCCAACGCTATCTCTTTTTTCAAAGAGATTTCCAAGAGGCTAGTTGACATCGGTGGTGACCTAAGAGCTGGCAGCTACCTTGCTCAGCGTATAAGCATCGTTATCCAGCGCGGTAATGCTGCCAGCATCCTAGGAACCTTACCACAAGGACCCTTTTTATAATTTTTGTTTTTGTGTTGTATTAAGTAATTTATCTTAATTTTTATTAATAAGTTGTATATATAGTTAATTACGCTTTAATAAATTATCCCTATTAAGTTAGTACCAACTGCAAATTGTATGTAAGTAAACAGAGTAAGTAAAATGTATTTAAATATTTGGAACAAATAAATGTGTCCCTTATTCAGTAAAAACATTTATTGTTATCAAATTATTTACAAATCGCAATAATTTGTTACAAAATATTTGCATTTTATCACTAAAATTATATTTTTGAAGTAGGCTATATGTATCAACCACCATACATTTGGCACGTGAAAAAAAAACTTGGGCGCCATTTGCCATGATTTTCATATTTTGTTTGTAATCGCATTTGTTGCTGTGTGCTATATAATTGTAAAAATGACAAGTTTTAGTACAGAAGATGAACAATTAATAGATTTTTAACCCAGCCAGAAATGCTGAATGCAGCACAATATGCAAACGAAAGCCTAATCTAGTGAAAACCAACAACCCAATATCGTTTTGAAAATTGTACATTCACCAAGTGTTTTAATAATTAAACGATTTATGCAATACACAAGTATTGCAAACAAACAATTGTTTTTTCCTCGCTAGTGTGCATATGTGTCCACGCATAAATTTGTATGCTAATGGGGCTGATCGCAGTATGTCCTTTTTTCACCTTATCTGTAACAACACCATAATTACCTGTGTTTCACAAATAATTGATTGATTTGATTCATCGGCTGAATTCGGCTGTATAAACATTGGTGAACTTAAGGGGTGAAAAGGAGGGTGGAAGTTTGTAGGGAAAATTTGACATTTGCGCAAAAATAATTAGTACGTACGTAAATAAAGTTCAATATCCGATATTTTATTGCAAGTGTGAAAGAAGAGCTGAAAATATATTTTATTATATAGCATGGAGTATAATCCTCCGGGCACATATTAAATTCAATTTCGATCACGACTCAAAGCCGATTTTGTGTAGGGCTGACACTGCGTGATATGGATTTATATTAACCGACTGCGTCAGAAAAAGAGTAACGTTTTTAGGGTTCCGTACTCCTGACAAGGAACCCTTACGGCCTTATTAAAAAAAACTGAGTACCAGGTTTAAACTAGGACTATATATTAGCAGACAAATTAGAAATGAATGAAATATTCGTGACATTACCTATTAGAAAACGCTGTTCTGATTGGCTGGCTAATTTTAGGACTGGGTTAAACCTGGTACTAAGTTTTTTGTAATAAGGGGGTTATAGTTTCGTCATGTCCGTCTGTCCGAGGGTTTGCTAAGAGACCGTTAGAACTTACTAGAAAGCTGTCATTTTGTAGGTGTATGTATACCAATTACGCCAATAAAGTGGTAGAATATTTTTTTTGGAAAATATTTTCTTTAGGGTAGCTCTCCACTAAATGTGAGGTGGGGATGATTTTTTTCATTGTCTACCTCATCGTGTGGGGTACGTTAAGTAGGTCTTTTAAAATGACTTAAGGGGTTCTAAGACAATTTTTCGATTAAATGCTCCACCTACGAGATATTACACATTTAAACCCCCCTCTAAAAACTTACTTGAAATTTAGAATTGTGGTAATGATTATTAGGCTATATAAAAAAAAATGATTCAATCGCTATATATTCGATATTGTTCCGAAGATCTTATTGTAATAATTTGAGACACTTAAGAGGAAACGCGGTCACGTGGGATTTAAAGAATAGGTATTTGAATAAAATGTTGCTGCTGAGCTGAGGGGCCCTTTTAATATGGACATCGCAGGCGCACAACTGCACAGTCCGACTGGTTTACCTCTATAAATTGTAATTTTACTAATTTTTTTGTTTTATACCCGTGCCCTTTACGTTGTCTATTTTCGTGTGTTATGTGATGTCCATTCATTAATAAATGTATTTTCTTTTTGTCTCGATGCAATCTCTGGCGGCAGCCCAAGCAAGAAAGGGACAAATGCGCTCAGACGATAAATCGCTACTGAGTGATTCTCCGAGAGCCGGTTTTTGGCGGTCACACATTCATAATTCCCAACCCATTCGATAAACAGCTTTGGAATTAACTATAAATGATTCTTTGTTTATTCGTCTACACAAACGTAGTTTTAAATATAAAATAGGGCTTACAGTTATTTTTAAAATAATATTTGACCGCCAAAAACGGGAGCAAAACCGGTGTTCTCCGCGCGTCCCAACGACCTCGCGCTTAGTTTAACCCCTAATATCTATATTGTTTGTTATGTTATGTACACATACTATATGTCAAAAAATTTGTTAATAAGTCAAGATTACCCATTCAAAAAAAAAGAATTGATATCGTTAATACAGAAAGAGTAAGAAAATATTTTGTCTCGGTCACACGATTGTGGTAGATTTATAAGCGCGATATAAAAAGGCCTATAGCTTCAAAGAGCGTCAACTTTCCGACACGCTTAATGGCCCTACGGAAACTTCACTTCCATTACAGCATCATTTTAGGACAAATGCCTTTCTTATCGCTTTGATACAGAAAATACAGGCACATGAATTCATCAACTTTTTTCTGGCAACCTTTTCAAGAATTTTACCATGAAGGGCATGGTAAAATTTTAAAGATAATATAATGATTTAGATGTTTGTGTTGAATATTCAGTATAAAACCCCTTTTCAATTTCTTAGTTCGCTATTTAGTTGTTATATTTGTCAAGAAACAACTAGTAAATTTTTGAAAATGTAAAATTTTCGTAACTTTCGTGACATGGTTTTCGTGGACATTTGACCACGAAGGTTATCTTTCACTCCACGTAAGGTTACGAAGGTCTATTTATGCAATTTTAATTTACTTCTCTATCGGTCTGTAGATGTTTTTAAATAATCATGTTAATGTTTTCTCCCAAAATTATTAACAAACGATAGTTTGAGTAGGTATTAGCATGAGTTTTTCTCGTAATTATCTATTTTAGTCAAATATGGTTGATATTTCTAATTGATTGAACCCTGATGTTACTTACTAAATTAATGGTTGGTCAATTCATCGACGCAAATAAGGAAAGTTCTGCATATTTTTATTTTATTTAGTAAGGACCTCAAAACATAATAACACCATTAAAAATACATTTTACACTTAGCTATAAGATTAAGACTAGACGCTATTCCAAAACACATGTATCCACAGCTTGGTTAGTTGAAATAATTACAAGTATACCTTATTACTAAACAATCGACAAAACTAAATGTACCTCTAATTTATTAGTATATATCTAGTATTGCCCGTCTGAAACGGGGCAAGTTATGGTTGAATATGTCTATGTTCGTGTGATTTTGTGTTAGTAGTTCATTGTATAAGCGACACATCCCACTCACTACCCGCTTCAGTGTTTCCAACGGATTACAACCCAAAGACCTTCAAACTCAGAGTGAACAGGCTTCTTCTGGGTGAGTTCGCTCCATCATCGACTCTGTCTGTGCCACGTCTGGCTTAGTCTAGAGTCAAGAGCAAACCCATTTCAAATAAAAAAAAAATAAAAAAAAACATCCTGATAATTGGTCTATAGAAAGATATGTTGTTTTGGCAGACTTGTAGTGTGAAAGTTTTAAGAAAAGGCTCACGATTCCTCTGGGGTAATATTGATGTCGACGTAGAAAAGGAGATAAGGCGAATCTACGTATGAATGAAAAAGTTTGAATAAGAGGGCTAGGTCAAGATATTTACGCCTTGTCACGAGAGCAACAACGTTAAATTTTGTAAGTTTTTCAGAATAAAGCTACCACTTTATACTTCGGCTCAGGCCGAATCTGAAACAGAGGATTTGTTTTTGGATTTCCTCTATTCGATTTTTATGACAAGCGTAAAATAGAGACCATACGGGTGAGTTATATTCCAAAATACTGCGCACCAGGGAATTAAAAAAGATACAAAAGGCTATTGGGGCTACTGAAATCCTTGGCGATTCTGAGTATGAAGCCAAGTAGTTTAAAACATCTAGACGTTATATCCTCGTAGTGAGCGTAAAACGAGAGTTTCTCATCAAAAACTACCCTGAGGTCTCAGGAGTCTCAGGAGCTTCAGTCTTCCTTTGTAGAACATGTCCGTTTAGATGGTAATCATATAGAATTTTAACCTATAGCATAGATAACTTGATCAAACCTTGATTGAATGTACGCGCATGTGGAATAAAAAGGATTTGGCATAGCCAATACATCACATTTTGATTAATAGCATCACACACACAGAGCAAAGAAGCTGGAGGGTCTTGGCTTATGCTTGCCTTCCAACAAGTGAGCCTTAAAATTAACTTGGCCAGACGAATTTTAGTCGAATTTCCGTCCGTCCAATAACCGTCCGTCCAAGTGGCACCCCCTCCTGTATCTACTGGAAACGGAAACTATGATCTACCGTTTAAGACTACAGAAGTACGTTTACCTAGGACAAGTGATTTAATTAGGTATGTTGACCTTGGCTGGACGGAGTCCGAAAAACTACGCGAGGGCATCAATTTGACCTCAATAGTTCAGTGCTTAAAAACGAACGTCTACAACCAATCCGAAACATGGTCTCTTACTATGGGCGTTATAAAAAATTTAAGGACACACAACGAGCTATGTTCGGTGTTTCTCCACGGGATTGAATTGAAGAGATACGTAGAAGAACTAAGGAAACAGACATAGCCCTGTAGATCACTAAGCTCAAATTCCAGTGGGCAGGGCACAGTGCAGAAAGGTTCTTGATTGGAAACCATTTGGTCAAGAGCGTAGCGTAGGAAGGGCGTCCACCAGCAAGATTACCAGATGAACCTGCAAAGGTCGCATGATCGCACTGGATACAGGCCGTTTGTGACCGGTCACGTTGGAAGTCTTTGGGAAAGGCCTATATTTATCAGCGGACGTCCTGCGTTTGATTATGTTGTTGATATGCATGTGTGCATTTAGTACATAAGCTAACAAAAATAAACCTTATTTTTTTGTTCTGGACTAAAGAAACTTTAGTTTCTATCTACTACTTTGTTCTGATTATTAAAATATTGCACCTTTTATGCCGTTACTGTCCTATAGCTGGGCAAGGCCTCCCCTAAGTGTGTCCATTTGTCTCTATTGTTTTTGAAGGAAAATCCGCAGAATGAAATAAATATATAAACAATGAATTGTTTTGAATTCATGTAAAGACCATAATGACTAACGAAACTAGTTAGCGTACAGCGCATAAGTTAAAATAAGAATCTCTATCTTAGTGTAAATATAGTGGCTTTTTGTAACTCATATTTAATTAAGATGTACCATCATATACCCCTATGATAATATAAGAATAAGATTTAGGTGCTGTAGTGAACATTAAAAGTGATCTGACTCGTTAAAGTACATTACCAGTGAACCACTCTTTTTCAAAGTGGCTCCTGTTGCGAAAAAGATGGTTCAAAGCTAACTGAGGTAGTTTGAGCATATGTAACGAAAAAATGAAAAAAAAGCCGTTAGTAAAAAGAAATACTTTTCTAGACAATAAAAAAAAACTACATGTATGGTAAACAATCATTGACAAAGTCATGTAACAGGAACAGCCGACCCAATGAACAAGACAAACTGTTAACGGATCCTACAGTGAAACAAAATTAGCAGATATTATACTAACAGTCATTTGCCTGCTGCATGACATTAATCTTATGTTTTATATTGTTTTATGTTATATTAACTTTTGCTATAGTTACCTACTAACAAAACCTTTCTTTCTACTTCGTTGTTAAATCAGAACATTTTACTATAAGTATAAAAGGTTAAGAGATTTATTAATTTATGCTTTTTACTACAAAAAACTATGATTTTTTTGTTATAAGCGGGTATAACTTTAGTTATTACGGTTTTATTTGAAATATGTTTATGTAATAAAATAGAACGTCGCTATGAAAAATACGCTTCGTAACTTTCGTGGAATCATAAATAACTTTCGTGGGTACCGAAATTTCAAAATTAAATATCGGAGGGAATAACAAACCAATTTGTTTGATTCCAACAGAATTCATTATAATTTTAGGCCTTCTTTAGAGTAGTATTTTTTTCTTGTCAAAAAAACTTAAATTAAAAATCGCCACGAAGGTGACGCGGAGAATGCTTTCCGGAGAATCACTCTACTTACATTTGGCCAAAACAGCATTTCGAATTCCTTATTTCCTCACCCAAAATTTGACAAATGATAATATATTTTTCGGAAATAATTGATCAAAGGTTTCGACTAAGCTCCTATGTTTTAGTTTTAGCGTTAATTTGCGTATATTTTTAGGCGAGCGTTTGCAAGTTGAGGTTGAAATTTGGCAATTTTCTTAGTTTTTTAAGGCTCACTCTTTCTTTTTTAATTCGAATATGAGAAAAAAACTAAAAATAGTCGGTGCCAGAAATTCAAATGTTTTTTTGCAAGTAAGGACAGGATTAAACCATCTCTTGGCTGCTTAGAGTAGATAGAATATCTAGGCTTGGTTGGCACCGACTCCAAAAAATAACAGATAATACATTGGAAATAGGTTTCTTGTATAATTTCGTAGAACAGTTAGGTAATTTAAATATTGTTTTGTACTTTTTAGTTTAAATTTGTTTATAAAATTTTAGGTTATAATTAGCACTGTAGTCAGTTTTGAAGTCTTTTTTTTTTTTTTTTATAGTAAAAAAAAGTTTTGCATTTACCCATTATCCAGGGAGAAAACAGTGGACTACGTTTGTATGGAGAAATGGCGCCTAGTCTTTCACCTTAATGGTCGGAATGGTAACGTACGTACCCATCTATTTTATATAGCGTACAAACATTTTAAAATCTAGTTAGATCTATCGCAGTATTTATTTTGTAAAGAAAAGTGTACAAAATAAATCTCTGCAAGGTACCAATAAAATTCCAGCGAAGCATCTGAAACCGATTCCCTCTCAAAGCAGGTCTAGGACGGATTTGGAGTAGTGTTGTGACGGTATCGGTAGGAAATTTATCGATAACTATAGATGTTCAGTCACTATGCTAGTGCAAATGATGAATATTACACATACATAGAACGTCAAGCAACTGCAAACATATCGAGCTACTAATAGCTACTAGTTTTTAATATTTTTAAAAGTTGAAATAAGAAACCAAAGAGCTTTGGCCAAAGGACGTGGGTTCAAATGCTACTTGTGTGCGAATTTTTGGTTTATTATTTAAACTTATATAAATGAGAACTAGCAAATTCCTGCTACTTCGTCCGCGAAAGTGGCGGATTTTTCATACAAACTTCCACCTCTTTTCACTCCCTTAGAGTTTGGATGGCCACAAATTCTGAAATACGTCGTTCTTAATTATTATAACCAATTTGCTAAATACCAATTGTTATCTATTGAGCTTTAAAACAGAAGGAGTTACATAAAAAACTTTTTTACCCCTTTTAAGGGGTGATTTTACAAATTCTTTTTTAGTGCGTACCTACAATGTAAAAGAAAGCATGCACATGTATCTCCGCACGGGTAATTACAGTTAAAAAAACATAGCCTATACAATGTCACTTAGAATAAGTTTGTACTTTCTACCGTGAAGGAATTTTCAAAATCGGTTCAGTAGTTCCAGATATTATTTTCTACTAACAAATAAACACACTTTACCTCTTAATAAAATTTAAATTAATATGCAAGACTGGAATAACGTAGCATTAGGTATATTGATATATTTTTTAATCGGACAAAACACAACCATACCACAGAATAAGTACTAGTACTTCGTACAGAAGTATAACTTAGCAATTGTATTCAAAGAAATGTCTACTCAATGTCGTCAACAATATGGCGTAATTTAGTTCGCCTCAGAGTCAAGCACATTTTCGTGTAGACACCTACAAAAATCCATTGCAAGATAATTTTATACTTATTGCTCTGGAATATGATTCATAATACACTAAACTTATTCAGTGACGTAATATCACGCGACGCGATAGGGTTGACTGCTACGAGAAGCTTCTAACGCCATCTAGCGCCTCTTTCTAGTACTTTATTCATTCTCGTCCAGCCAGCAATGTAGCCGCGCGGCCGCCGGTGAATAAAACGCGCGAGCGTGTCGTTGGCCGGTAGCGACACGCAACTTGTTTTAGCCCCTAAGTAAGGGTCGCCGCGCGTAGGTACGTTTTTGCTACCTATGCGGGGTGATACACAGGCCTGACCATACAAACCTTCAAATCGAGTACAGAGTAGGTAATTAGATAACATTGAACGACAACGAAATTGATTAAACAAAACAAGAATAGCAGTTAACAGAAGTCGTAGCTAGGAAATTTGAACTGTCGTCAGTTGGGGAACTAAGTTGGATCTTTGATACGCCTGTGGAATTTTAATTGCCTATTGTTTAACTACGTACACACAGAATAGGGTATTTCACTCTTTGCGAGTAATCCCAGCTCACCGTAGGACCCCAGTGCTGGCTTGATGTTACCAGGTGACATGCGTGCTAATGGGTTCACTATTAAGAATGCAGAAGACCGTACGAAGTGGAGGCATAAGAACATGAAAGCAGATACCGGACTCCGAAAGGACGCAACACCACACTCAAATGCCGATGATTTTTAAAATTCACTAGAAAGCTATCCACTTTTTAACCTGCTTTTTAAAAAACCGAATCGTAGCTGCCGTAGTGTTAGGTAATACGGTCATGTAAGTATGCCTAAAGTGTGAACCAATCAATAAACATTTTCAAAGTTAGAAATGTAAAATAATGTTAATTACTTTAAAAATGAATGATTAATTGTATCGATACTGGACATGAAGTCTTGACTTTGACATGCAGTCTGGACATGAAAATTGACTGCCTCGTTGGTCTAGTGGTCAGCACGCTGGGTACTATCCGCGAGGTCCCGGGTTCAAATCCCGGGTCGGGCCGAGAGTGTTGGGTTTTTCTGTCTTAAAATAACTTAAACACGGCTTCGGAGTCGGAAAGTTGGTGGTGTTAACACCCCCCTGCCTCGGAAAGCACGTTAAGCCGTTGGTCCTGCGCCTGATTTTTCTACGGTCATGTCGGACTGCCGTCTCACTGAATTATGAGTGTGAAGGAACAGAGAGTGCACATGTGTATTGCGCACACACTTTTGCATCATAATATCTTCCGCACAGTCGGCTAATCTCTTTTGAGATTGGCCACTGTAGTCGAAATGCGGCGGCTAGGAGGACATTACTGGACATGGAAATTGTACTCGATATTAATAAACAAAGTCTTGCGCAGCACTAATTCTGCCTCGGGTGGATTTAGAAAATGCATATCTGAACGTCGTAAGAATCTGAGTAAAGAAGTTTAGTAAGGAACTTTGTGAGTGTATTGAAGATTGAATTTAAAGCGGTCAGTTGATTGGATTTCTTGCGTTGATAACAATTTTTATCGCACCTGTTTGCCCCAGCTTCAGAGGCGCTTTTACGAATTCGCCACCTAAGGATAATGTGAGATGGGATAGATCTTTCATTATTTTGTTATACCGAACTCAAAGTTTGGATTACAGCGTTTTCGATGAAGGCTCCTAGACGAATAGATTTTGTCCGTCAGATTGAAAGAACATCGTCACTTTTTTTTTTTAACAAACACACCAATTACCTAGCCCCAAACTAAGCGTGAGCTTGTGCTATGGTGACTAGGATAACGGATAGAAATACTTAAATAGATTTATAAACATCCATGACCTAGGTACAAATGCTCATGCTCATCACACACACATTTGCCCCTTGCGGGATTCGAACCCGCAACCGCTGGTTTAGAAGTCTGGGGCGCGAACCACTACACCAAGACGGTCGTCTATTTCAACTAATTTACAAAAAATCTTATACACCTTAACCTTCCTCAGTCACTGTTTTTTCAATTAAAACCGAATCAAAATTCATTCAATCGTTAGGTCTTTGCAAAGGTTCGCGTGAGGTTCTAGGTGTGTTAATACAGACAGACTTTGTTTTGTAGTGTAAGAACTAGTAATATAAGCACGTAGTTAGATACTAATGAAACATTAGTATGTACTATTATTGCAAAGCGTGAAATTTGGCGCAATCTTGGAGAGGCCTCTGTCTAGCAGTAGACTGCAATAGGCTGATATGATATAAAAAAAGTAAAGTTAGCCTATATAGATCCCACTGCTGGGAAAAGGCCTCACCTCAACTATGAGGAGGTACGAGCCATACTCCACCACGCGGGCTCAGTGCGGATTGGTGGAGGGGTGTCTGTAAGGCAAGTGACAAACCTTACTGTCATAATGTTATCAAGCCGCCCTAGGGCCTCTGACTAGGCTTAACGACTAATACCAACAGATATTAGCCGGGACCAACTGCTTAACGTGCCTTCCGAAGCACGGAGATGCTTGTCATGGACGTCACTTAAATGGTCGGGATGGTCACCCATCCAATCACGACCACGCCGTGGGTTGCTTAACTTTGGTATCACTACGAAAGCGCTGCCGCCATTGCGCTACAAGCACCTCGATATGATGATGATTATTACAAAAAACGCTCATTCTCCTTTCTTGAATAGAAACGTTATCTGGATCATTTATTTCTTAATTAATGTTATAGAAACAAAAATTTGAATTCAGACAGAAAAAACATATATTACATTTTTCCATTGTTTTGTTTTACAATTTACACAACAACGTTCCAGCTTCTAAACTAAAATCTTTTTGTAACACTTTAAATATTAATTTTTAATCAATGCCCCTCGAGAGCTACCCTGACTGAATTGATAATGTAATCAGAATGAAGTCAATTTGTACACAGGGTGTATCTAGAAAAAGAATGAAACATTTACATTTATTTCACAAACATATTTTTTGGCATTTTTACTAATTTACTAGCAGTTCCCCGCGACTTCGCCCGCGCCAAAAGTATTTTCCATACAAACTTTCATCCCCTATTTCACCCCCCTGATGATTTTATATCGCGACAAAAAGTAGCCCATGTCCTTCCTAGGGTTTCAAACAATTTCATTAGAATTGGTCCGACCGTTCTTGAGTTGTGTGTTGTAACTAACACAATTTTTTAATATTATAGATTTAGTTAAACAAACAATAGGAAAATACAAATATTTAACTAGTAATAAAATTGCTACAAGCAGTCTTTACCTTAATTTAAACTTATGTGCTTAATTAAGGTTCAACAACAACAGCAACCAATCTTGCTGTATTACATAAAAATATATAATATAAAATATACATTTAGTTATCGCTTTAAACTTAGTGGTTCTTCGCCGCGACATTTCAGCGCTTAACCTTTTTAATGTTCGCCTTTCTTTCTTGCGTTTGGTTTTTTTAAAATTTGTATATATTTATTCAACTTTTTTTAAATTCTTTTTTAATTTTCAACGATATAAAAATATAGAAGGTCTCAACTGTGAGCGACTGAGTGTGCCACGTCCTAGCCCCATGCGTGGCGCAAAGATATAAAAGTTCCTTATCAAGTTTCATGAAGCTCTTAAATCATACTCGCGTGACTTATTTTTAATTATCGAGGTTACAAAGTCACGTTAGTTCGGAGTAAAGGCCTGAGTCCACTGCACTGTACCATACCATGACCGTGCTACTCGTACGAACGTAAATTCATAATTATTATCAGCTATTAGTGGTAGGACTGCCTCGTTGGTCTAGTGGTCAGCACGCTGGGAACTATCCACGAGGTTCCGGGTTCGAATTCCGGGTCGGGCCGAAGAGTTGAGTTTATCTGTCTTGAAATAACTCAGACACAGTTTCGGAGTCAGGAAGTTGGTGGTGCCCCGAAAAGCACGTTAGTTAAGGCGTTGGTTCAGCGCCTGATCTCTCTACGGTCGTGTCGGACTGCCGTCTCACCGAATTATGAGCGTGAAGGAACAGAACGTGCATCTGTGTATTGCGCACACACTTAAGCACTATAATATCTCCCGCGCAGTCGGCAAATCTCTGTTGAGATTGGCCACTGTAGTCGAAACTCTGAGGAGGACATTATTAGTGGTAGAAAAACTAGCTTCTATCTACGAGGTCCCGGGTTCGAAACCACTGCTGCGAGTTTCTGGGCTTATCTATCTTGAAATATCTTAAAAACTAGCTTGGCGTCAGGAAATTGCTGACACATCTGTGCCTCAGAAAGCACGTTAAGCCGTTGGTCATGCGCCTGATCACTTTCCTGTCATATCTGGTTGCGACTGGCTACGATCCGACCTTTTTACCTTTTTGATACACTCATGTCATTATTTTCTATAAAAAAAGGTCAGGCTCGCAGTAATGTCTTGCCGGGTCCTATAGTATTAATTTTAATATAATATTGTTGTACCAAAAACATATACGTTGTGTCCATCATCTATTCCATTTATACAGTCCACATTTACCACTCGCTATCAATGTGTGTGAAGCAACAAAGAATGCGCACACAATACATTTGTGTTCTATAATATTTCCTGCGTAGCTTAGCCTCCCCCCCTTTTTGTCATTTGCAGACGCCATTTTAAAAAATAACGTAGTGTATGTCACTCAACGATACCTCACATAAGATAATTATTGTTTTTTAATTGATAAGCATTCACTATCCAATCTAAATATATTATTGCACTTAAAAAAAAACGACCACCAGAGGCGGGAATCGAACCCGCGTTCCTCGCATACCGGGCGATTGCCTAACCTCTCGGCCACCCTGGCGTTGGCAGAGCCTGTCGAAATTTTCAAGTGCTTCTTAACGCTGTAATGCCGCGTTGCTTTCATCAATGTTATTGGGATTGTACCCTCAACACTCGAAAGAAATACTTTTGCAAGTATTTAACAATCGAAAGATGAAGCTTGCAAATAAGATAATTATTGTTTTTTAAGTGATAAGCATTCACTATGCAATCTAAATATATTATTGCACTTGAAAAAAACGACCACCAGAGGCGGGAATCGAACCCGCTGTGGTCGTTTTTTTCAAGTGCAATAATATATTTAGATACCTCACATGTCAAAATCTGTCCAACCGTTTGGGCTATATGACTCTGTCTACGCGTCTTCTGGCTTAGTCTAGAGTCGACAGTTCTGACGACCGTCTTGGTGTAGTGGTTCGCGCCACGGACTTCTAAACCAGGCGGTTGCGGGTCCAAATACCGCAAGGGGCAAATGTTTGTGTGATGAGCACGAGCATTTGTACCTAAGTCATGGATGTTTATATATAAATGTATATAAGTATGTCTATCCGTTATCCTAGTCACCATAGCACAAGCTCAAGCTTAGTTTGGGGCTAGGTAATTGGTGTTTGTTTCGTTCCCATTTCAAATAAAAAAAAGACAGTACGAGCAGCAGCAGCTGTGTGGAACAGCCTTAGGGTATTAGCAAATTAATATTAAAGGGAATGTACGGCAAATCTTTGAAGCTTAGGGATTTGCAGATATAGGTCAAAGGAACAAGATCAGATATCGATTTTGTATTCTCCTTGCATATACAAGTTGTTGTTTATTATATTGATTTCATTGACTGCCTCGTTGGTCTAGTGGTCAGTACTGTCCACGAGGTCCCGGGTTCGAATCCCAGGTCGGGCCGAGAGTGTTTGGGTTTTTCTGTCTTGAAATTACTCAGACACAGCTCCGGAGTCAGGAAGTTGGTGTTATTAACACCCCCGTGCCTCGGAAAGCACGTTAAGCCGTTGGTCCTGCGCCTGGTCTCTCTACGGTCATGTCGGACTGCCGTCTCACCGAAATATAAGAGTGAAGGAACAGAGAGTGCACCTGTGTATTGCGCACACACTTGTGCACTATAATATGTTCCGCGCAGTTGGCTGATCTCTGTTGAGATAGGCCGCCGTAGTCGAAATTCGGCCAGGAGGACATTATGATTTTCATTGAAAAAATATTCTTAGTACAAATGTAATGATGCTATTGCTTAGTTTGATGTGCTGTGCTGATTTTCGTATATAGGTCTCAGTAATGTTATTAACTGTCAGATTCTTGTTCGTCCGTACAAACTGGTGGATTTTTTTGATGGAACAACGAATAACGATTTTTTGAGGTACTGACCAGTCCACGGCCGTCACGGCTGCCAGTGACAAAATACGTGTTCAAAGATGAAACAACGAGACTGATTTAAATCTTCGATTTCTGATTGATTGTTAATTACGGGCGTAAGTCAACGCAATCCAATAATACGCCCATCAGAGTCTTTTTAACTAACTAACAAATAGAATTCCACAATCAAAGCAATGTTGCTTTTATCTTTCACCATGTTACAAACTCGTAACTTTAATATTTTTATAACAAGCAAAGTCATGCCGAAACATTGTGTTCTAAATACAGTTTTCAAACCTTTTAGCATATTAAAAACATGACCTCATTTCTATTGTTGGTTTTATATTTAATACATTCGTAATTTAATATTTTGAAATGTATTCTGTAATTGTTACACTGATGTTCGAATGTTTCTTTTCATAATGGCGTGTAGGCAGATGTTATTTTTACTTGTTTAAAATATACTGAGCAAATATCAAGTTTAAGGCTAGAATAAATCTACCTGTATGGAAATTATGTACTAAGTAAGTACTTAAAACATACAAAATAATTGGCGACTAAAAGTAGGTTACAAAATGTATAGTTTGTCATGTTATATGATACTTTCATTTAACATGTTTCATACAGACTCAACATCTGCTGAAAAAAATATTATATTCATGCCAAAAATAGAACATTTGTATAGCCCGGAACAGAAACTCCTATGTTTCATCTCGATAGGATGAGTGAGGTTATCCAGAGATACTCTTCACTATACGACATCCATACTAATATTATAAATGCGAAAGTGTGTCTGCCTGTCTGTCTGTTACCTCTTGACGCTTAAACCACTGAACCGATTGAGATGAAATTTGGTATGGAAAGAGTTCGAGACCCTGGAAAGGACATAGGCTACATTTTGTCGCGATATAAAAACATTACGGGGGTGAAATGGGGGATGAAAGTTTATATATGGAAAATCCAACTCTTGCGGGCGAAGTCGCGGGGAACCACTAGTGGTACAATAAAATAGTCATGATTACCGAATGGTACTATGTGTCAATTTGTATTATCGAGTCTATGCGGACAAAAACGCGGGGAACAAATTAGTTTATAATATTAAAAGTGCTAGGTCAAACTATATTCAGGCTTAAGCAAGGTAGTGTGACTCTCACACATCATGATTTGTATTTCTATCCTAGTCTAGCGAGTAATTAGCATATTTTCTAATACCTACACGTAAAAATAGAAATAGGCGTGTCGTGTGCGTAGTGTAGGGACGCGAGAACCCTATATCAACTGTCTGAGTTTAACAATTTTTTAAAAGAGAATTTAATAAAATTCCTTAAAATTCGATTTATTTTTGCATTCTGGAGAAATCGAGGACTTTATAGGCACGTATATCGTATTATGTTTTTACATTTTCACAGTGCTGAGCTGATGACAGAAGTCGTATAGAAGTCGCGGTAATTGCGGTATTGTATTAGGAAGTGCGACCTACCCCTCACTAAGAATGTTAAAATATTCTATTAAAAACCCCTTAAAAATTGCACAAAAAAGTTTTACATAACTTTTTTTACCTTTAAGTGAAAGAAACGTGCAAGGCAATGCTAGTGATAATAATATGCCTTCAAGACGTTTCAGCTCAGATCAACCATACCTATAATCACAAATAAAGTAGTTTGAATTCATGAACTCTTGCATCAAAGGACTGGCTTAATGAACATGTTTCCATATTATACCGATAAGTACTTTGTGTTTTCCCAACACTACTGCAGGTACATCATTATGCCAACGCTTGAATTATGTATCATCACGGGTGGCCTCGTTGCATGAATTACTGCAAATGAGGTGGAGATTTTAATTTTAGGGTTACGTATTTAAAAAGGGAAAGCGGAACCCTTCTGGGGCCACTTCGTTGTTTACCTAGGCCATAATTCTGCTAATACAATGATAGTTGTATGGTTCAAATAAGACAATCGATTCAATTGTCTTATTTGGACCATACAATACTACCATATCTGCCTATACTAGTGGTTCCCCGCGACTTCGCTCGCAAGAGTTGGATTTTCCATATAAACTTTCATCCCCCATTTCACCCCCTTAATATTTTTATATCGCGACAAAATGTAGCCTATGTCCTTCCCAGGGTCTCGAACTGTCTCCATACTAAATTTCATCTCAATCGGTTGTGTGGTTTAAGCGTCAAGAGGTAACAGACAGACAGATAGACACACTTTCGCATTTATAATATTAGTATGGATATATGCATTACGCCAAAATCAGAAAAAATCTAATCATTTGAAAATTAACAATAATTTATTTCACGGTATGAGAGTAATAGTAATACACCAAATACATAGTGGTTGGGCAATCATTTTAAGCAGCAGAATGCTTGTGCCAGGGTGTCTGCAAAACAATGATAGTTAGAAAATGACCATTTAAAATTGGAATCACAATGGCGATAGGTAGTTTTAAAATATAAGACGGTACCTTTTAAAAATTAAGTAGGTACTTCACGTACCAAATTCTGTGACTGCATAATTTGTACCTGGGCGACTGAGCTTTGTTCAGTTACTACTATGTAATAAAAAACCATTATAGGTCGTAAATCTAATTTAAAAAACTACAAAAAAATAATTGAATAAATACAAAAAAAGTTGAACAATATGATTTGTCATATTGTTCACCGAGCGAGATCCGTACCGTTACCATGAGTTTACGGCGGTTTTACTTGCTAGCGACGACATAAAAAAGAGTATTGAAAATTGCACAGCGCCTCTAGCGGTTACTTGGGGAACTAAAATTTTGCATACACTTTTTTTACGTCGTCGCTAGCGAGTAAAACCACCGTAAATTCATGGTAACGGTACCGATGTCATACGCATTCGGTCACGGCGTTCTTGCGTGGCGGGTTGAAATGAGCGACTATATTCTGCGTCAAAAAAATGTGAAAGAAAAACGCATTAAAACTTGAAGACACGCGGTTTCATAAACCGCCATTTATATGTATAGTATAGCCTATGTCACTATCACAATTTCGACAAACTCAACGACACCTCATATGTCAAAAACTGTCCAGCCTTTTGGGCTGTAGGGCGTCTCGAACAATTATACATACATACTCTCGAAAAACATAACCCTCCTTCCGCAGTCGGGTAAAAATTAAGTGAAAGGTTTTCATTTTTACTAACCAACTGATAAATAACTAATTGATAATACTTATAAAAATATGTAAGGTTCTTTCTGTAAACTTTCACCTAGTTTTATTTCCTTAAATAGTTTTTACCTTTGTTCTTATCGGCTTTTTAAATGTCCTCTACCTAAAAGTTATTCTGAGAGAAATAGCTTTTTTAGGAAAAAAATCGCCTTAATTATACCTACGACTAGTCATGTTTTTTGGTTTCCGTACCTCAAAAGGAAAAAAACCGGCCAAGTGCGAATCGGACTTGCGCTCGAAGGGTTCCGTACTCATCATCTATGCAACATTATTATATACACTATATTATTAAGACTTAAAAAAAGACGTTTGGGTAGGACCCCTCTTAAATATTTATTTCATTTTAATTTACTATTTATTTTTAAAGTGAATATAATAACCTAATATTCTGTGAATATTTCAAGCATCTACCTGGTGCCGATATTAATATAGAGCAAAAAACGCCAAGAAACTCCTTTGTTGTATTGGAGCCCCCTTTAATATTTACTTTATTGTTTAAGTATTTTTTGTTATAGCGGCAACAAAAATACATCATCTGTGAAAATTTCTACTATCTATAGCTATCACGGTTCAGGAGACACAGCCTGGTGACAGACAGACAGACAGACAGACAGCGGAGGCATAGTAATAAATAATACATTTTATCCTTTGGGTACGGAACCCTAAAAAGGAACCCTTATAGGATCACTTTGACGTCCGTCTGTCTGTGAAGACCCTGTTTCTCAGGAACGCGTAGGTGGAGGTATCAAGTTGAAATTAACTTCAAACACTTATGGCTGCGGCCCAATGAAGTTGTAAAAAAACTAAGACTAAGGATACGGCCAGTTTAGTCGTGTTTTCTGACTGCCTCGTTGGTATGGTGGTCAGCACGCTGGGTACTATCCACGAGGTCCCGGGTTCGAATCCTGGGTCAAGCCGAGAGTGTTTGAGTTTTTCTGTCTTGAAATTACTCAGACACAGCTCCGGAGAAGTTGGTGGTGTTAGCACCGAGCCTCGGAAAACACGTTAAGCCGGTGGTCCTGCGCCTGATCACTCTACGGTCGTGTCGGACTGCCGTCTCACCGAATTATGAAAGTGAAGGAATAGTTGCACACACTTGTGCACTATAATATGTCCTGCGCAGTTGGCTAATCTCTGTTGAGATAGGCCGCCGTGGTTGAAATTCGGCTAGGAGGAGACATTATTATTATTATTTACTAACAATTCGCAGGGGAATCAAAACCTATAGGGTACTTCCCATAGACCTAAAATCACGAAAAGCGAGAAAGCAAGTATAGGAAATAGACCGAAAACCATAAGTCTATGGTAATATCGTACAACATTGTCGGAATGTGTCGCCTATACAACAACTTGGCAATTTTTTTTCAAATTTATTTATTAAGATTACCAACAACTGTTACATTATATCTTGGGTAGTAAGATAACAATTTTAGTATTTGCTAAATGCACAGTCAATTATAGGTAAACATAGCATGCCTAATATATTAGAAAAAAGTTCTTTTTTATAATTGTGGAATTAAGTTGTCTAGTATTTGTAAATATACTTAGTAAGATATTATATTAAAAAGAATAAAAAGAAAAAGTGTTGAGTATATGACATGGTGACTGTTCTCATTAAAATCAAACAACTAGAAACAAAACTAGTAAAAATTCATTAAAAGTTTTAATGATTTTTTACTAATAGTTCGCAACTTGACATCTTTGATTCGGATATGGCTATGTTCCGAAAACTTGTATTGGGGATTTGCTGGGACCATGGAACTAAATAAAATGGTATTTTAAAAACTGTTCACTCTGTTAAACCATTATTAATATAAATAATATATTTATATATTTTTTCGTGATACCTACTTAAATGGTTTTGTGCATGCATAAAGTGGAATGTAATTTAGTTTGTAACGATAAAAAATTGTATCCTGTATCATTTTAATTGTATTCTGTATTGTGTGCCCAAATAAATAAAATAAAAAAAACCTTTGTTTGTACGGAACCCACAGGGCGCGAGTCCGACTCGCACTGCGGCCGTCGGAATTAATATATGTAGGTTTTTTCAGATGCTCAGCCAAAAAATGTTAAAAAGTAAAGTCAGCCTATATTGATCCCACTGCTGGGAAAAGGCCTCACCTCAACTATGAGGAGGTACGAGCCATACTCCACCACGCGGGCTCAGTGCGGATTGGTCCACCACCGTGTCTGTACGGCAAGTGACCAAATTTACTGACAGATGTTATCAAGCCGCCCTAGGGCCTCTGACTAGGCTTAACGACTAATACCAACAGATATTAGCCGGGACTAACTGCTTAACGTGCCTTCCGAAGCACGGAGATGCTTGTCATGGACGTCACTTAAATGGTCGGAATGGTCACCCATCCATTCACGACCGCGCCGTGGGTTGCTTAACTTTGGTATCACTACCGTCACTGCGCCACAAGCACCTCATGCAAAAAATGTTATGGAACCCTAAATATCCAAAAACTATTAACAATATTAAAATAGCTACAAGATTAAATTCTGATATATTCTACATTCTTCTTCGTCTATAAATACGAACTTCAAAGAACCGCCACCTTTATTGGCGAAAGCCCAGCGGTCAGCGTTATAGAAAACCCCAAAAAAGTAATATAATTGTCTATTGGCCCATGAAATTTCCCTGGCGCCCGAATTACGCGATTGGCCGGCACGCCAATAGATTTTGGAGTCGCTACTCTATCGATATTTATACTTCCACATTAATATTTTAAATTCGAAAGTGTGTCTGTTTGTCGGTTACCTCTTTACGCTCAAACCACTGAACCAATTTAGATGAAGAAATTTTGTCAGGATATAGTTCAAGTCTCGAGACAGGACATAGGATAGTTTTTATTCTAGAAATCATCCTTTAAGGGGGTGAATAGGGGTGGAAGTTTGTGTGGGAAATCCGACATTTGCGTGAGCCACCGCTATTATCGATATTTTCATTATAATATGTAATTTATTCTTCATTAAAATCTAGGTTAACTTTCTAGTATCAGCCAGATCTTCTTGACACCAACGCTTGTTGATACGTATTTCATATACTTACTTATAAACAATCATTGGGCTGGCATGTTAGTGTATAGGTAGATATGATAATGATCACTTTTAAGTAATATGCATTCACTTTGCGATGTAAAGATTACATACCTGTTGCATTTGAAAAAATAACCACTCGCCTCTGCATAGGTAGGTAGCCTAGATAGCTAGCTAGCTATGCTGCGCATACACCAGTCATATTGAAAATGGATTGGGGAGGTGTATATTATTTTTGTGGTGTCGAAAAAAATCAACTCGTACCTATTGGTGCTTTTATCGAAAAGGCTGTCAAATTGAACGCAATAGTGTGATGTACTCGTAAGTAAGTGTCATGATACATGTTGGGATATGGAAGTCTTTTATTTCTTTCCCGAATTGCTCTTACTGATTTCATTCTTTTCAATTTTTTAACCTAGTTTCCAAACTTTTCTATTCTACATCTTGCATTCCAAGTATTAATTTATCTCCCATGAATGTAGACTTACATACAATATAATTTTATCGATACTTCAACAATTCATGGCACATCACTATAAATAGCGAATATTTTTTCAATGTACAATCGCTTTGATGAACGGTTTCCAGTTGTGTGTACGTAAATTGGTATTTACTCTGTTCAGGTGCAAGGGTAACTAGATGACTAGTTTTTGCGCGCGGGTTTGTTCGTACTGTGGAGATTGTAACTTCTCTATAATCCATACTAATATTATAAATGCGAAAGTGTGTCTGTCTGTCTGTCTGTTATCTCTTGGCGCTTAAACCACTGAACTGATTGAAATGAAATTTGGTGTAGAGACAGTTCGAGACCCTGGAAAGGACATAGGTTACATTTCGTCGCGATATAAAAACATTACGGGGCTGAAATGGGGGATGAAACCCCAACTCTTGCGGGTGAAGTCGCGGGGAACCACTAGTTCTCTATAATTTGGTTAAAGCTTAGGTAAATACACTCTCTCGCGCAGTGCCACGCTAGCAGCGTACATACGGAGTTACATGACACAAAAAAAATATTTCAAAACCTTTTGAATAAATGCCGGCCTTGTATGTGCAGTACTTTCTCCTGTATTTTCCGCTTCTAAAGTGTACTATCTATTGCTAACTGCGTTGCTGTTTGTACCTACAAGCCAGGCCTTTTTCTCACTAATTACATTAAGTTAGTTGAAAAGACGACACCTCCGAGACTTAGGTAATTTAGATCATTAACATTTTCTAATTATCCTTGCCAAATTAGCGTGAAATTGCGCTATGTTAACTACCCCAAAACCTAGAAGCAACTTGATCTTACACACCTGAGATCCTACTAGAAGTTGTACGCATTTTCGGCTAAAGGCGCCTCTAAGACTCACTCTGAGTCCTCTTGCGTACGGCCAGGCCTGTGTATCTTCCCGCGTAGGTAGCAAAAACGTACCTACGCGCGGCGACCCCTAGGTAAGGGACTAAACTATTTGGGTGTCGCTAGCCGGCAGCGACACGCTCCCGCGTTTTATTCACCGGCAGTGCGCGACACTAGGTTGCTAGCTGGACGAGCGTGAATAAAGTCCTAGAAAGATGCGCCAGATGGCGTAAGTAGCTTCTTGTGGCAGTCAACCCTATCGCGTTGCGTGATAGTACGTCACTGAATAGGTTTAGTGTATTATGAATCATATTTTAGAGTTATAAGAATGAAATTATCTTGCAATGTATTTCTGTAGGTGTCTACACGAAAATGTTCTTGAGTCAGAGGCGAACTGAATTACACCATATCGTTAACAACATTGAGTAGATATTTCTTTGAATTTCATTGCAAAGTCATACTTCTGTACGGAGTACTAGTACTTATTCTGTGGTACGGTTTAGGTACTAGAGAGTGGAAAGTATTCGTTGCCGGCTGAAGTGTTTCCAAAACACTACGATCTGAATTCCATTAAGAAAAGAGTCATCATCATCATCCTAGCGTTATCCTGGTTGTACTCTCGCACGCGAGGGCCCAGGGTCCGCTGACTATGATCCAGGATGTGGCAGATCAGGTAATTAGTAATTACTAACTACAGTAGAGCGACTGCCATCTGACCTCCGTGACCCTGTTAACAGGGGAACCTGATCAGTTTTGGATCATGGTTACTCATGCAGTCGCCTGAATGTGCAGGTTACCTCACGATGTTTTCCCTCACCGTAAGAGCATCGGTTAGTGAAACAACTAATGTATATAACTCAGAAAGTCATTGGGTACATGGCAACTCGTGGGATCGAACCGGTACTTTATTATAGTGTAGTAAACACAGAAAATGCGCAGATTATTCAGAATACTTTTTAAATATCCGCATTTTTATGGACTTAATCGGATGCCGCAAGACCGTTCATATCCCGCACCCACTCCACATGTTATTAATATTTTAAGGGACTCTTAAGCTGTTTTTTCCGCTATTTCGTAACAAAACAACGTCTCGCGTATCCCTGCTGTCCCACATTTAACGTGAAAACTTTCCGAACGCCCGACCCGGGGCGAACATGAAAAAGATTCGGGACATTAAAAAAACAAAGCAGTTTAAAAAAACAAAGACGCAAGATCCTGTGACGCTTCGGTGCTTCTGTGGCGCAAGTCAAAAAAGAGAGAGACAAGATTACGTAGTGCTTATAATCCGACGACGACCGTCTTGGTGTAGTGGTTCGCGCTCCGGACTACAAAACCAGAGGTTGCGGGTTCGAATCCCTTTAGGGGCAAATAATTGTCAGATTAGCACGAGCATTTGGACCTGAGTCATAGACGTTTACGTATATAATAAGTATCCGTCATCCTAGTCGCCATAGCTCAAGCTCACGCTTAGTTTTAGGCTAGGGAATTGGTGTTCGAAAATAAAACTGAATAAATGCCCTTATTCCCGACAGTCAACTCCAAGACTAATTTTAAATTCATGCCATCTCTTTCTTTGCTGCAGAAACGAAAAGAGACGTGAAATTAAGCGGTTGTCAGTTGCCACGGAAATGATAAAGTCCATATACAATTTACAAGAGATATCGATGAATCACGACTAAAATTGAAGAAAACAATATTTGTAAAGCATATGTTGTGCATGAGATTATAGATGTTCCAACTATGATATGTGCATCATAATTGATTCAGGGTATTTGGAGTCCATAGGAAAATATAGATACATACAGATAAAAATGTAATTTAAAAAACTAAATAACCCGACTGAGTCTCTGTGTAATTTTATTATTTTTAGTATTATTATTTTTTATTTTATTATTTTTAGTTTTATTATTCAAAACCAAACACCAGACTGCAAAAAATATTATATTTTTGAAATGGTTTACTGGCTTTCATTTGATACACATATTGCTATGCTAAGAAAAAAAGCAATTCCCCTTTTATTTCCAATTGCGGGTGCCATTTTTAAATTTATATAGCTTATGTCACTCTCACAATTTTGACAAATTCAACGACACCTCATATGTCAAAAACTGTAGAGCCGTTTGGGCTGTAGGGCGTCCCAAACAATTATACATACATACATAAATACTCTCGAAAAACATAACCCTCCTTCCGCAGTTGGGTAAAAAGTGAATTTTTATACCTACACACTGACCTAAACTAAGGTCTGGGATATTGGGAGTTCGTTTTAAATCATTGGACGGAATTCTACTTTCTACACTGTGAAAAGTGCACCTGATGGGGAAAAACAGAACTCACCTACAGGAAATATTTCAAGTACTACATAATTATGGCAAACGGAATTTCCTATTACGTAGGTATTACTTTTATATCGTTAAGTATTGATTATTGTGATTGCTTCATATGCCACAGTTGTCAGTAAATTATTAAAAAGAAATAATGCCTATTTGATATTTCCCACGACACAAGTATTGAACATTGACTGTTTCTACCTATATTATATTAGTACAGTATAGGTACCTACTGTGGAGTGTGACCTGCACATGAGACAATTTTTTTGTCGCATAATCACCCCTATGACAACAACATAAGGTCCCAGAGTGTTAACCATGGTTTTCCATGATGTCGTCAGTACTCTTAGAATCTTTCCAGAAAGTAAAAGACCCAAAAAAGATGCCTTGGTCAATTTGCAATAACTTTAATTTAATGTCTAAACAGTACAATATTAAGCATTAAAAGAAGAATATAAATCCTATAGTTCAGGTGTGACAACATATTAAAAAAACCAGCCAAGTGTGAGTCGGAGTTCCGTACCTATACAACATATGACACTATATTATAACCTTTTTTCAGTTTAAAACGGTAAAAAAAAACACGTTGGTATGGGAGCCCCCTAAAAAATCAGCCTATTAGATCCCACTGCTGGGAAAGGCCTCACCTCAACTATGAGGAGGTACGAGCCATACTCCACCACGCGGGCTCAGTGCGGATTGGTGGAGGGGTGTATGTAAGGCAAGTGCCCAACCTTACTGTCAGAAGTTATCAAGCCGCCATAGGGCCTCTGACTAGGCTTAACGACTAATACCACATATATTAGCCGGGACCAACTGCTTAACGTGCCTTCCGAAGCACGGAGATGCTTGTCATAGACGTCACTTAAATGGTCGGGATGGTCACCCATCCAATCACGACCGCGACGTGGGTTGCTTAACTTTGGTATCATTACCAAAGCGCTGCCGCCACTGCGCCACAAGCACCTCGTTAGCTCTTGGGAGCCCCCTTAAATATTTTTACTATAGATATATTTTTTTAAGTTTATAGACAAATTGATACTACGTAAAAATAGAAGCGTTTACTTGTTGCCGTTATTGATATAAGTAGAGCACAACCCCCCAAAAAAGTCACGTTTGATGTATGGGATAAAATTTTATTTTCATTTTGTTTTTAGTGTTTGTTGTTATAGCGGCAACAGAAATACATTATCTGTAAAAAATCGACTGTGTAGCTATTACGGAGATACAGCCTGGTGACAGATAGACAGACAGCGGAATCTTAGTAATAGGGTCCCGTTTAAACCCTTCGGGTACGGAACTCTAAAAAAGTAATTATTATTGGAGTACTTTTAAGTATGTAGTAAAATAAGAAGCGCCTAATTTAAAAGTCAGTAGAGGATCCTGACACATAAAAGCCATTTAATATATCTACACCCGCTTTTTTCTCGTGACATAGCGACCTTAATAAGGGATTCTAACTGAAATTCTTCAGGGGCCAAATAAAAACAGTAATTGAAATATCTCTTGTGCGAAGTTCTTTCAAAGAGAGCGGAGGGAGGCGACGCTAGGATCCATAGAACGGTTATTCAGAATGGCCCCGTTCGTTATCGTTCTGTATAGGTACTTGGATTAATTTTTCACGTAGGCTTTAGCTTTCAGTTATAATACACGTGTCTACTCTTTGATACGTATTTTAAGGCTTTCAGAGTTTGTAGTTGGGTATTACAAGTAATGTTAAGGGCTTAAGAGTAATCAACTCTGCTCTAGCACAGAATAAGTACTAGTACTCGGTACAGAAGTTTGACTTTGCAATGAAATTCAAAGAAATGTCTACTCAATGTTATCAACGATATGGTGTAATTTAGTTCGCCTTAGACTCGAGCACATTTTCGTGTAGACACCTACAGAAATACATTGCAAGATAATTTCATTCTTATAACTCTGGAATATGATTCATAATACACTAAACCTATTCAGTGACGTAATATTACGCGACGCGATAGGGTTGACTGCTACAAGAAGCTACTAACGCCATCTAGCGCCTTTTTCTAGGACTTTATTCATGCTCGTCCAGCCAGCAACAGAGCCGCGAGGCCGCCGGTGAATAAAACGCGGGAGCGTGTTGCTCGCCCGTAGCGACACGCAAGGATCGCCGCGCGTAGGTACGTTTTTGGTACCTACGCGGGGAGATACACAGGCCTGGCTCTAGTAATTACTCTCTTTTAAGTCTAAGTGTATTTCAAACTAAAATCAAAGTGTATTTCAAACCTATTACATACTAGCTGTCGCCCGTGTTTTCGTCTGCGTAGACTAGATGATTATTTATAAATAACCAACTTGTCATCCGCCCAGTAATTATGACCTCTAATTAATTTGTAGCCGTATAACATTTAGGCTGCGATTCTACCATAGAGGGCCGAGGATACGTGCGATGCGTATGTTAAGAGAAAACGCGGTCACGTGGCATTAGAAATTAATGTTGCTGTCTCAATGTAATTTCTGGCGGTTGCCCAAGCACGAGAGGGACAAATGAGATGAGGCGATAAATCGCTTCTTAAATTTGACCATAACAGCATTTCGTAGTCTTCTATTTCCCCGTCCAAAATTTGACAAATAAGATTTTTTTACTGAATAATTAATCAGAGGTTTGGACTATGCTCCTATGTTTTAGTTTTAGTTTTAATTTGCGTAGACTTTTTTGGTGAGCGTCTGAAAGTTGAGGTAAAAATTTGGCAATTTTCTTAGTTTTTGAAGGCTCACATTTCCTTCGTTAATTCGAATATGAGAAAAAACGAAAAAGGAACATAGCTGTGGTAAATGTTGATTTTTTGGTAAAAAATATTTTTTGCCTTTAGCATTAGGGAAAAAACATGGGACTACGTTTGTATGGAAAAATGGCGCCTAGTCTTTCTCGTTAAGAACTAATAGAATCGCTTCGTATACCTAGCCTTGCTTAGCGCAGCTTCGGTTCAAACAGCTTAGCGGAGCGAGGTGGCGGCTGAACGATCCTATCGGTGGTGGTAGGCTTCGTTAGGTGCCGCCTGGTAGCTACCACCCTCCCATCGAAGCCCGGCGCCAAGCAGCTTGCAGTGTTTCGTTCGTTTCGTTTCGTGGGAGTGCCAGAACCCTTTGGGTGAGCTCGCTCAACCGTCAACTCTGTCTATGCTACGTCTGGTTTAGTCTAGAGTCGACAGCAAACCCATAACAAATAAAAAAAAACAAAAAACAAAAGAGATGTGTGCTAAAGACACCTATGGATGTGTGCTACGAATATAGTCCGTGCCATTTAACGGTGCATAAAAAGTCATTGACCCGTCATCCCTGCAGACCGTCACTCGTGTACCACTGCACGCCAGTATGCGAAGCGCAGCGACCCTAACTATAAGCCGTAGCGATAAGAATCTGTCTAACAAATGAACCTGGGTACGGGTCGACCTTGAACCCAAAAATCAAAAGTCGTAATAATCGCTAGTTAGAAAGACAAATGATACGTGTCACAAGGTTTTAGCTGTCAAGGTGAACGACCTTTTATGCACGTTTATCTGGCACGTACTATAGATGCGGACAAAAATTTGCTATACTACAATGACTTATGTAATCATATGACAATACTTTGTGACATCAGAAAAGATCCCGCTACGCATCCTCGCACCGTTTGGCGGCCTATCACATCTATAAAAACAGCTTTATTCAAGTGTTGTTGATATTCATAATAGCAAAGTGGTAAGAAAAAAACAACAATGACATGTTTGAGCACCTAGATAATTAGTACTTTTTAAGCTTATCAGTTAATCTAAACAGATCCGAAAACTCGAAACGAATTCAAAAAGAGTCATTATGCATAACAAGATATCCGATAAATCGATGAAAAAACCCCCCAACGACCATTTCAAGTTGGAGGCTTACAAATTCCTTATCATCTTTTTACAGCCAAAGTTTTGTTTTTGACCAGGGTTGTCAAATCAAAACTGTTCCCACGATTTTGGGAAGTCTTTAGAAAAAAATGAGTATTCCATGATTAATAACGCATACTATTAACCCTCTGTAGTGTTTTTAGCTGATCCACGACAAGATCCAAGATGGCCATCTAATACCCTTGCCGTACCACGACAAGAAGGTCCGTCAAGTGGACGGACTTTTTTCATTTATTCACGGAAATTGGCAAAAAAATTGCCGACGCATGAGCATGTGAACGTAGGAGCTGTTGAACAGAAATTCCTGAACCGAAGGAATACAAAGCTACATCTATTTTATGGATACTATGACTACATTTTATTTCTTAAAGTTTGAAAAGAAATTTAAATAGCACCTTGTATAGAACAGTGAACATTTTTTTTAAAAATAGAAAAAATAACAATGCGATGGGAATTTTTAAAAGCCCGATGTGACAACCCTGTATCCATGTAACAGTCCGCCTTATCTTTTATGCAGATTTGAAAGTTTGGACTTTAAAGAGGGATGTTTTTATACCTGAATGTTAAATAGAGAAATTTATTTTTAAACTAAAGCTATGTTGGCAGTGGCCAGGTTTGGGGTAGGTCACCGAATTATCGAGTACATAATTTAGTTTTTGTCATTTTTATCTGTATTGTTTTATGAGGTGTTTATTGTCTACAAACTGGCAAATTATTAATCCACCTTTTAGTATAGTTACCCGACTGCGGAAGGAAGTTATGTTTTTTGAGAACATGTATGTATAATATGTATAATTGTTTGGCACGCCCTACGTCGTTGAATTTGTCAAAATTGTGATAGTGACATAAGCTATATACAATTTAAAAATGGCGCCCGCAAATGGAAATAAAGGGGGGAGGGGGTATTGCTTTTTCCTTACCAGAGCAATATGGGTATCAAATAAAAGCCAGTAAAAAGACCATTTCAAAAATATATATTTTTTTGCAATCGGGTGTTTTGGTTTTTCAAAAATTATGTTTGTTTGTTTGACCATGTTACTTAGGCTGTGGGCTGGTCATGTCTGTCGCAGAACCGACGGGCGTTGGAGTAGGAAGGTTCTCGAATGGAGACCACGTCTCGGGAAACGTTGTATTGGACGCCTCCCTGCTAGGTGGACCGATGACCTGAGGAAGGTGGCCGCTGGTGGCTGGATGCGAGAAGCGGAGGACCGTGAAGGTTGGCGCCGTCTTGGAGAGACCTATGTCCAGCAGTGGACTGCAATAGGCTGATATGATGATGATGATGACTTTGGCTGTGTTGTTTCACACTAGAATAATTACATCACAAGATGAGGGACAGGGTGACCTCCCTCTACCGCACCACAGCGATGGGAGTGTCAATTTGTATCATCAACTCTTCGTAGACCTTCGTCTGCGGTTCGGTCAGGGGCAACAGTTTGTGATTTATTAATATAACGCTTTCACTATCTTACGATTAATTAAATTACTTAGTATTTATCAAGTTTATCTGTTTATTAAAAAACCGGCCAAGTTTGAGTCGGACTCGAGCACGAAGGGTTCCGTACCATTAACTTACAACATTAGACAGTATAGGCAAAAAAAAACTTTTTAAGTTTATACTGTTCTTTTTGAAAAAAGTACCTATATACCGCGTTTCCTCTTAATATATATTTTTTTAATTTATAGTTACAAAAGTATTCATCACAGGATACCCAAAACAATTTTAAATAAGAGATTCCGCGCCTGTTTTTTTAAGTGAGTGATTTGAAGTTTATAGGTCTAAGACTTTAGAAATTACGGGGGGGGGGGGGGGGAGGACACACCGTGTAAACGACTTTGGCGGGCCATATATCGCAAATGGTAAAGCTGATTAAAAAGTGTTGTATGAAAACCCTACCTTATTTTCATAGTCCTTTTCAACGATACCCCACACAAGGGGGTGCACTAAAAATAATTCAACCCCCCTCTTTACATGTATGGGGAGGTACCCTTAAAAAGGGGTAATTTTAATTTTTTGTATTTTTAAAAATGAGATCTATATGTGAAGTATCCTCAAACCAAATTACATGCAAATCAGTCTATAAACGTAGAAGATATTCTGCTGAGACAGACTAGTACATTGTCGGACTGCGGAATCCTAAAAAAGCTGTTCCACGCGACTTCGCCCGCGCCAAAAGTCTGAATTGCCCATGCGAACTTTAATCCTCCAGTTCACCCCCCTGATGATTTTATATCGCGACAAGAAGTAGATTTTGTTATTTCCAGGGTCTCAAAATATATCTGTACGTTCATTTGAATCGGTTCTGCAGTTTCGGAGCCTATTCAATACAAACAAACAAACAATCAAATCTGTCCTATTTATATTATTAGTGTAGATGAAGATTCGCACGGTCAACTAAATTACTTAGTATTTTTTAAATTTACCTGTTTATAAAAATACCTGTATTTGTTTAACCTGTTGCATTGTGCTCTAGGTGACAGAATAAAAGTCCGTCACAAAACAATTGTTTGCCTCGAAAAACTCGCACTCAACGTATCATTCTGTTCCCGAGAAAAGAATACGCACGCCTCTCGACATTAACAATAGCTTTTTTGCCACTTACGTTGTCAGTGTTGCCACATAAGAAAAGATTTCAGTAGGCTCAGGGACTCTAAGGTTTTATATATATTTTTTTTACTACACGATTGCCCAAAGACTGCCCCAAAAAAGGAGTGTAATGTTTTACGGGCTTATGTATGTACGAATCATTATTCCACCATAACTTCTACACCCCATAGCTAATTTACGTGTGTGTGATACCGTCAGATTCCTTTCACCATCCCGGGTGACATAGGATAATTAAAATAACAACAATGGCAAAATGACAAATAATTATATCAAAAAGAAAAGTAAGTCATATTACTGCAATATAAGTTATCAATTGAAAGGTCCTAATATGGGCGTCTAAAATATATACAACCAAAGGTAAGGCCATTTCAGTAGCATTTTCTAAAATTAAACAAGGAAATCAAAACAGAGAGGGAACTTCCCACAAAACTAGAATCATGAGGCAAAAACGGTAATTTAAAGAACTAAAAATCCGACTGCGTTTCTGTGTAGTTGGAAATTAAAAAACCCTAAAACAAGAAAGTGGCCACAGCCGGGTTAAATTGGTATCCATATTAAAAATTGTATAGCAGTCGGGACCCATGTTAGAAAGTCAGCCACCACACTGCAAAAAATATTATATTTTTGAAGTGGTCTTTGTACTGGCTTTCATTTGATACCCATATTGCTATTGGTGAGGAAAAAATCATTCCCCCCTCCCCCATTTATTCCCATTTGCGGGCGCCATTTTTTAAATGTATATAGCCTATGTCACTCTCACAATTTTGACAAATTCAACGACACCTTATATGTCAAAAACTGTCCAGCCGTTTGGGCTGAAGGGCGTGCCAAACAATTATACATACATACATACCTACATACATACTCTCGAAAAACATAACCCTCCTTCCGCAGTCGGGTAAAAAGAAAGGTCTTACAGCACAAGTATAGGAAAAAGTCCGAAAACCACAAATTTGTGGTAACATCGTAGAAAAAACCTTTGGTTGTAATGGAACCCTCAATGCAAGAGCCAAACTCGCACTTGGCCGGTTTTTAATTTCTAAATCATTTCGCTTGTTAGAAGTAGTTACGTGGATCGGCTCTGTCGGCACAACCCTACTGGATTATAACCCTCAAAGAACAGGAAAAGAGTAAGGAAACGCTTGCACCGATCTTTTTTTATCTTTTTTCTTTACTAAGCGTTTGTCTTCAACTTTTGATTCGGTCGCGAAGTTCTTTTTGTATAATGAAGACCGGTTAACAGTGTTTTGACTTTGCTTAAAGGAGTTTTTTAATGTGTTTTGCGGTAGGTTTCAAAATGAAAGCAGGGGCGGGAATTTCAGCGCCATTAGAGAAGTTTGTAATTTGATAATTATGTTGTTGTGGAGAAAGGTTGTGAAAAAAGTTGGCATGGGCAGTCTATATTGCTAGAATGGACAGAACTCGCTGGACAAGACGGGTCCTTGAATGGAGACCAAGTGCGGACACCAGAGGGCGTGACAGACCACAGCAACGCTGGACCGATGATATCCGAGCACACGCAGGCCTCGACTGGATGAGTCGGGCGCCAGACCGCCAGGAGTTGAAGAAGAGGGAAGAGGCCTACATCCAAGACTGGATAATCAAGAGGCCACCATGATGATGATAATGTTGTGGAGAAAATCAAATGAGCCAATGTTGTACGGACAGCATGTCAGGGCAGGCCTGTGTATCTTCCCGCGTAGGTAGCAAAAACGTACCTACACGCGGCGACCCCTTGGTAAGGGACTAAACAAGTTAGGTGTCGCTAGCCGGCAGCGATACGCTCCCGCGTTTTATTCACCGGCGGTGCGTGACACTAAGTTGCTGGTTGGACGAGCGTGAATTAAGTCCTAGAAAGATGCGTTAGATGGCGTAAGTACCTTCTTGTGGCAGTCAACCCTATCGCGTTGCGTGAAAGTACGTCACTGAATAGGTTTAGTGTATTATGAATCATATTCCAGAGTTATAAAAATGAAATTATCTTGCAATGTATTTCTGTAGGTGTCTACACGAAAATATGCTTAAGTCAGAGTCGAACTGAATTACACCATATCGTTAACAACATTGAGTAGATATTTCTTTAAATTTCATTGCAAAGTCATACTTCTGTACGGAGTACTAGTACTTATTCTGTGGTCAGGGTAAGCCCTGTGGTATCTTATGCAGTTGTAATTAGTATTGCCTGATGTATAATCGGGGTCAATCTAACCTAACCTTGCAGAGAGAATTGCTTGGCAGGCCTCAGATGATTTCAAAATACGAATCACTGCTCAGTATACTTAAAAAAATATGATATCAGTGTAACTAACAGCGAGTTAAATTTTTATTGTTACGACTGGATAGCTATTATACGGTGCGATGTGTAATAGTAGATTGTTATACAAGGGCCGAAAGTGAACATTCCACTCGAGAAGTTTCTCATTTAAATTAAATTAACTTAAAATTAAAATTAAAATTCGAATATCTCGAGAGTGGAATGGGTGTTTTAAACATACTATTTGTCATTTCGACAGTGAGGAAAGAAATAGTGTATCGATATACTCGATAGTTGAGGCAAAAACAATAGTATCAACAGAATATCGATAGTTTTAGACTTTCGATAGTTGAGGCAAAAGCAATAGTATCGATAAAATATCGATATATAGATAGACTATCGATGGTTGAGACAAAAGCAATAGTATAGATAGTATCGATAGACTATCGATAGTTGAGACAAAAGCAATAGTATCGATAAAATATCGATAGTCTACCGATAGTTATGATAGTATCGATAGCTCCGTTAATATAAATATTATCGACACAGCAATATCGATACTATCGATAGTATCAAAGTACAATATTAAAATCACTATCGATAGCTGATACAGCTCTGACTATTGCAATAACTATAGATACTCTCGATAGTGGCCTTTTATTCAATAGTAGGAGTATAAAGTAGGAGGGAAAAACTATTTCCCACCCGGCTATCTACACATGAAAGTTCAACTTTCCGAACAGGTGAGATGAAAATGATTTTTACTTTATCGGGCTTGAAAAATTGATCTAGATTAGTCTTATGTTTGGAAAAACGTGTGTTTTTGAGTTTTTATGCGTTTTTTTCCACATTGTTCGACGCAGAAAAGCGCCGTGACCGAGCACGTATTACGTCGGACTGACAACTCCATGAGGCCAGGGTTCGAATCTCGATCGGTGACTAAACAATTTTTTAATTTTGTGGTTCTTTTTTGGATTTATTGAAGCTTATAACTTTTTAGTTTTTAAAATTAGGTTTACGCATAATAAAGATTCGTTAGGTCGCCCAGGTTATAACTATTATGCACGCTAATTTTATGATGCAAAGTGTGTCTGAAGTCCGCTGAACGTATTTAGACGAAATTTGATATAGATATAGTTTAGGTCCCGGAAAAGAACATAGAATACGATAGTTTTCACCCCAGAAATCCTTCAAGGGGGTGAAAACATGGATATAAGATGTTCAAGGGGATGAAAACATTGATGTTATGGCAATTCGTCATTTGCACAGGCGAAGTTACGGCGTACTGCTAGTATTAATCAATGTATGTACTAAATTATTGAAGTTGATATTGGTAAGTACTACTTTAAAGTCGGTCATTTAACAAAAAGCACCAACTTAGCTGAACTCAAGTTCTAATCCTGTAAACGTACTTTGGGAGCGACAGAGACATCTATACTTCGCTATTTTCGTTTAACACCAAATCTTAAGTTGGGGATTTTGTTAATCCGAACCTCGTAATGGGTCTTTGCTTGTCGTATTAAAAGTTTATTCCACTGTGGAAATGTACCTAATTTTTATACTAAAGGTCTGTTATGGAAAATAGACTTTAAATTTCAGACCTTTAATGGTATTTTTACCTTTTAATAAGAAGGATAAACTTAGTTATGACACTATTACCTTTCAAATTCAAATCATTTATTGCATGTCACATTATAGATGGTACAAAATTACTCAGACACAGCTCCGGAGTCAGGAAGTTGGTGGTGTTAACACCCCCGTGCCTCGGAAAGCACATTAAGCCGTTGGTCCTGCGCCTGGTCTCTCTACGGTCATGTCGGACTGCCGTCTCACCGAATTGTGAGAGTGAAGGAACAGAGAGTGCATCTGTGTATTGCGCACACACTTGTGCACTATAATATGTCCTGCGCAGTTGGCTAATCTCTGTTGAGATAGGCCGCCGTAGTCGAAATCGGCTAGGAGGACATTATTATTTTTATTTAGATGGTACAAAAATAGAGAATTTTCATACATAGGTATATTAAAATTCTAGAAAGTTGAAGTCTGTTTTTAAAATTATTTAGTGATTGACTTAAAAAACCGGCCAAATTTGAGTCGGACACTTTAGTGTGGGACTACTACTTAAATATTTATTTTATTCTGTTTCTAGTATTTGTTGTTATAGCGTCAACAAAAATACATTATTTGTGAAAATTTTACTGTCTAGCTATCACGGTTCATGAGATACAGCCTGGTGACAGGCAGATAGATAAACGGGCAGGGAGAAGTCTTAGTAAAGTCAGCCTATATAGATCCCACTGCTGGGCAAGGGCCTCACCTCATGAGGAGGTACGAGCCATACTCCACCACGCGGGCTCAGTGCGGATTGGTGGAAGGGTGTCTGTAAGGCAAGTGACGAACCTTACTGTCTCGGAGTTTTAGTATTAGGGTTTTGTTTTTCTAGGTTGCGGTTGGTTTCCGTATCTTTTCAAACTCTTCAACGTTTTAAATTATCACTTATCCATAAATGTCAGTATAGTTGAAAGATAGACCATGTTTAGATTAGATTTTGAAAGACGTACTAGGTACATATATCCTACTGTAATTATCCAAGCAAATACCAACAAAAATCTGGATAAACTTAAATTTAAATAATGCTATTGCGTCTTGAAGCCTTACAGTTCACTTGCTCTAAGCGGAAAGATATTCGGAAGATTTCACTCGTACGATTTTGGTGTCGCTCAAAGAGGGAAATGTTTTTAGGGTTCCGTACCACAAAACGAAGAAACTGAACTTTGTTGTCTTAATGTCTGTCTGTCAAGGCCCTTTTTCTCAGGAACGCGTGGAGGTGATGATGATGATGATGATGATGTCCTCCTAGCCGATTTCGACTACGGCGGCCTATCTCAACAGAGATTAGCCAACTGCGCAGGACATATTATAGTGCACAAGTGTGTGCGCAATACACAGATGCACTCTCTGTTCCTTCATTCTCACAATTCGGTGAGACGGCAGTCCGACATGACCGTAAAGGGATTAGGCGCAGGACCAACGGCTTAACGTGCTGTCCGAGGCACGGGGGTGTTAACACCACCAACTCTTAACTCCGGAGCTGTGTCTGAGTAATTTCAAGACAGAAAAACCCAAACACTCTCGGCCCGACCCGGGATTCGAACCCGGGACCTCGTGGATAGTACCCAGCGTGCTGACCACTAGACCAACAAGGCACGCGTGGAGGTATCAAGTTAAATTAACATAAAATAATAATGTCTGCGGTACCTTGAAGCTGTAATAAACCAAGCAATACAAAGTACGGTCGTTTATTTCTAGCCTAATAATCTAAGACTTCGCAGAGAAAACTAAACCAACACAGGTTTGACTCCCCATAAACTTAGAATCATAAAAGACAAGAAGGAAGATCTAGAAGCACAATTGTAGAAAAAAACAATATATTTAAAAAATATTAATTTTGTTAAGTATTACACAACAGATTATGAGCATGCCACACATTATGTATTTTCTTTTCGAATCTTTTAACTTAGAAGTAAATATACGGACAAAGAAACCCTTGGGTTCATAATGGAGTACATAGGTAAAAATTTCATAATAGTAGCGTCTACGAGTGTTGTAGTTCTCTGTAATTGTGGTGGTGAAGAAGGGGTGGTGAACGATCTGCCTTCTAGTGGTCCACCCCGGGCAACGATATCACAAACACCAGTTTGTGATGGCGGCTGGACGATCCTATCAGTGGTGGTAGGCTTCGTCAGGTGCCGCCTGGTAGCTTCCACCAGAGCTCGGCGCCAAGCAGCTTGCTGTGTTCCGTCGGTGAGTGGGAGTGCCAGCTCGCTCAACCGTCGACTTTATCTACGCCACGTCTGGCTTAGTCTGGAGTCAAAAGCAAATCTATTTCAAATTAAAAGAAAATGTATCAAAGATGTCTATCCCTATATGTTAATCAAAATATAGCATCGAACCCACTCTCCCTTTCTGCATCTTGGTTTACCCGTTTCAATTTCGGAAATTCGAAAAACGAGTTCCAATACCAATAAGGTTTTATGCGAGCGGGATGAAGCCTTAAATGGTATCGAATACAGAGGCTTGGATATCTCTGGGATATCTGATTATTCAGACCCTTGCGATTCGTCTTAAGATGACAATGGCTTGCAACATTCTATGATGTTTATTTTATTCCCTTGGAACTATTTAACTAGGATATATCCACACTAATATTATAAAGAGGAAAGATTTGATTGTTTGTTTGTATTGATTAGGCTCCGAAAGAACTGGACTGAAATAAAATTTGGTACAGAGATAGTTTGAAACCCTTTAAAGGACACATACTATTTTTGTCGCGATATAAAATCATCAGGGGGGTGAAATGAGGGATGACATTTTGTATGGAAAATCTGACTTTTAGCGCGAGCGAAGTCGCGGGGAATTTCTGGTTTATATTATAAATAATCGTACACGAAGGATTCCGTATCACATTTGCTATATGACATTGACATTCTATTTTTATTAATTAATACAATATTCATAATTGCATGACGAAGAAAGGTTTGCATATATACAAATCGATAAAACATGCATGTTCACACATTTTTTTAAATAAGAACTTGATAAAATGTTTTATACAAATAAATACTATTTTATTATATTCTAAGAGAGCTCTTCTTATTTTTTTTATTTCAATTTAATAATTTATTTTCAAAGTAAACAACTAAATATTCCGTTAAATACGTCAAGCGGCTAACTGTTGCAGTGCAGTTTTGAATATCGAGCAGAAACGGCAAAAAAACACGTTTGTTGTATGAGAACCCCAAATATTTTTAAATCATTTTGGTTTTAGTGTATTTGTTTTTATAGCGGCAACAGAAATACATCATCAGTGAAAATATTAACTGTCTAGCTATACTACAGATGGACAGTGAAGTCTAAGTTATAGGTCCCGTTTTTAGCCTTTGAGTACGGAACCCCAAAATGAAAAACTGACTTGAAAGAAAGAAAAAGCATTTATTCAGAGATCGATGAACAAGAAACAATTTACAAATTATAAAAATATGATCTACCGAAAAGGCATCCGACTCAGCATTAGTCGTGGTAGCCGTAGGCGAACCCCGACACTGATTTTCAGCGGATGCCTGGGGTAAATTCTTAAAAGTACATTTACATAAAAAGCATATTATGACATTACAAACAATAATAATAAAGAAGATAAAAAAAGCAAGAGACATGATAGCAGTGACCTATGACGAAGTAACTATTATATAATCTGTGGTAAGAGTATACCAAAAAACTAAACAGAACAGTGCAGAAAACATACACAAATGGAGGCGCCACTGTCAATAATAAGTATCACTTGACGAGATACGAGTATCAACGTTCAAAATACTTCGACAGTATTTATGTTACGATAGTCGGTAAAGATTGGTATTTAGCTTTGAATAAGAAAAAGAATGACGTATTAAAGGACTTTTAAAAATTCAACCCCTCTAAGGGAGTGAAAGGAGGGATGGAAAGAGCAATTCCACTCATGGGCCCAAAATGGGCATAGCTCTTTTTATGAGAAATTCGACATTTGCGCAAACGAAGCCGCGGACGGACACTAGTAGTTCATAATATTGAAATTTTAGCTATAATGTATTGTACTCCCACAATTGTCCCGAAGCAGTGGTAGGGTTAAGGTTGGGACGTGTATAAGTGCCTCTAGTTAAGTCTATATGCAGAAATAAATGAATTTTATTAATTTTTTATTGAGCTTAATTGTCCATATCTTGGTAATAGTGGACTTGAAAATGTCCCACTATTGTCAACTGACAGAGCTTAAGCTGAAGATATTGCATGAAGAATGGTGAATCGTAAATTTCAGGCTTCAGAAACACAGTGTAAACTGCGTAGATACGAAATATTGTATTCCTTAGTTTATTATTTAAAAGGTATCTTGTCTATGTGACTACCATTAAGTAATATGCATCTAGTACCATCTGAAGCTAACCTTCGCAAATTCCAGCCCCCTTACAGGCAAAGTCGACCAAATACGGTACATTGCCCTCTGTAACGTATTTATCTCTCTCGACCGATACCCTAAAAAGGTATCCAAGTATGCAAAAAAACCACACCCGAAAACCAACCCTCAACACCTACCTTACAGTCGATAATTCCTCGCCACACCCTACGAAGTATCACTCGACGTTCAAGCAAATATCGCCCTAAGCCCAATGAGTTAAGGTCATATTAAATTCTTAGGCAGCACAAAGGGAAATGGGTTCAGTGCCTTGTCAATAAGAGCGTTTATTGAATGAGCCTCGCGCCCGCAATTTTGGCTAAGCGCGAAGCTACAGGGCGATGAATTATTTAAGAAGGGAAGCTAAGTTCCGTCGAATTTTGACGATGTTTTAAACTAGAATGTTGCAGACAGCCCGATGATCTCTTAATATTTTTAAAGACTGAATTTTGCGTGGAGGCAATGAGGTATGCCTTAGTAAGTTTTTGACTATGCTAAGTTTGTGGCTTTAGGCAGAATAAAGTTGCTATTCAAAATATGCTTTTATACTTACGAACATAAGACTGGACTGAAAGGTTTGATGGCCGGTACGCTGGTTTACATTTTTTAGTTTAACTATACACGAGGTCCCAGGTACAAATCTCAGATCGAGCTCAATTTTGTTTCTGTCTTGAAAAAACTCAGAAACAGTGTTGGAGTTAAAACGGTTGTAGTGTTTAACACCTCCGTGCCCCGGAAAGCACGTCAAGCGTCCTGTGCCTGATCACTCTCCGGTCATGTCGGATTGCCGTGTCACCGAATTCTGAGAGTGAAGGAACAGAGAGTGCAATATAAAACCTTGCTTACAGGTTTGATATCTTTTGTGATTGGCCGCCGGAGCCGATGATTCGGTAGGTAAATATTTTAAAATATGTATAAATTAAAAACGGAGGGTTTGTTTTTTATGCCATTAAACAATGTCATAACTGATCATTTATAAAAATCCTCAAAACGGTAGTTACCTCACTGTGGCAGTAAGTATTAAACTACAAATTAAAATTTAAAACATCGACCTAATTAATTACCGAGGCTCGTTATATTGCAGTGAGAAACACCCTGTATGTATGAAAATTACACAAGTCTCGCGGTTCGTTAGCCGAACCGAGTCATGGGCGCGAGGTAGTGACGGTAGCGTGTTTTATTTTTAAGCTATATACATGTTTGAGTAACTATGTATTTGATGGCTTGCCATAGCCCCTGCCACAGAATAAGTACTAGTAGTCCGTACAGAAATATGACTTTGCAATGAAATTTGATGAAATATCTACTCAATGTCGTCAACGATATGGTGTAATAAAGTTCGCCTCAGAGTCAAGCACATTCTCGTTTAGACACCTACAGAAATCCATTGCAAGATAATTTCACTCTTATAACTCTGGAATATGATTCATAATACACTAAACCTATTCAGTGTAGTACTATGATGCGACGCGATAGGGTTGACTGCTACTAGAAGCTACTTACGCCATCTAGCGCACCTTTCTAGCACTTTATTCATGCTCGTCCAGCCAGCCACGTAATTCACACACAGTGCCGTGCGCCGCTGTCTAAAAAACGCGCGGGCGTCTTGTTGCTCGCTCGCAACACCCAACTTGTTTAGCCTCTTCCAATGGGTTGCCGCACGTAGGTACGTTTTTGCTACCTACGCGGGGAGTTACACAGGCCTGCCCCTGCGCAGTCGTGTCTTGTGAAATTTTAGTAATATATAACTACCCAATAAAATTATAACTTAAAAGCAAAGTAATAAGGTTGTCCTATCCTATTTTCGGCTACGACAGCTAATCTGACTAGACATCAGCTAGCCAATACGCAGGAGATATTCTCGTTCTATCACTCTCTTAATTCGGTGAGACGGCCATCTGACATTACCGGAGAGAGATCAAACACATGTCTAATGGCTTAACGTGCTATCCGAGTCACCGCTGACACCCCAACTCTACCGAATTCCTAATTCCAAGATGTTTCTGATTTATTTCCAGAACAGAAAAACCCAGACACTTTCGATTCGATCCAGGGTTCGCATTGCAGGGACCCGGGAACTTGGTGACTGCTGGACCAACGAGACAGTCCGTAGGAGTCTGGGCCTTGGATAAGATGCAATCTTTCCACAGCAAACTTCGCTATCGCCTAAGAATATTCAAAATGTGTATGCAAAGCACGTGATGTTCCGATTGCTTATATCAGTTTCATATATTTTGTTAGCGATAGCGAACTTCGCTTCAGAATAGATTGCATCTTGTCTACGGGCGCTGGTTCATTAAAAATCGCCATGTCTTACCACTCACACCAAGCTCCAACTTGGGATGCTTTCACACGCCTCGGTACGCGCTTACGAAGTAATATTTATATTTTTTCGGCCATTTATGAAATACGCCATGCGATATTATGTTATGCTAGCGTTATGGCGATGCGATCCACGGTATTTTGCCAGAGTAAGCTAGGAGGTTTTGGGGTATCAGAGGGTTTATAAACGGTAAAAACAGCGGTAGCTGACTCGCAACAACTTTACTACTGATCCGTAAGGTTGTGAGTTTGATCCCCGGCCTGTACCACTGAGTTTGTATCTTCTTAAATATAGTCTTTACAATGATATCGCTGCCTAACGGTAAAGGAAAACATCGCGAGAAAATCTGTGAAAACTTACTTATATTTTGTAAAAAATATTTTACACTAATATTATAAAAAGGAATGATTAGTTTGTTTGTATTGAATAGGCTCCGAATCTACTGAACCAATTCAAATGAAATTAGGTACAGACATAGTTTGAGACCCTGGAAAGGATATATTTGTCGTGATATAAAATCATCAAGGGGTGGAATTGGGGATGAAAGTTTGTATGGAAAATTCGACTTTTGGCACGGACAAAGTCGCGGGGGACTGCTAGTATTAAAAAATAGGCAATTGTTAGCTCTCATGTTTGTTGTGCCCTTGCGGGGCGTCACTTCATTCTACAACCAACTTGTGTGTGTGTTATTCCACATGATGATCACGACACTGAATCATGAGGAATGGCATTCAACTATTAAAAAAAGTCTGTGATAACTGAGACAGTATAAAGTCGCGTGACAATCCATCTTTTAGTAAAACTTCAATGATCCTGAATCACAACAACAACACTCAATGCTTGTTAAGTCAGTTACACGGGTGTTGAAAAAATGCATAATTGAAATTAAAGTCTCAGCGGCTACTGATATTGTATTTAAAAAAGAGGTAAACCTGTCATCTCGTACTGCGCGGCGATTCTAATTCGATGCGCCGAGCACACTGTCTTCTACATGTCAAACGTCATATGTGTACGAAATTTGAATGAAAAATTGAGTAAATTGCTCAATTTGAGGCAGTAAATTTTCGCGCGTAAATGACTCTTTTTAACTGCACAATCATTGCCAGCGGCTATCAGCTTGATACAATATCTATCTTCAGGTATGGTTCAAACTGACGTCAGCCAAGAAGTGAGACGTTAGTTTAGAAGTATTTTTGAAAGCAGTTGCGGTAGGCCTGTCAGTTTCATAGTAATTTGACACATGTCAGTCCCGAGCTATTTCACATCTGTGCCACGATGCGCTTCGATCGATTTGACGGTCTCCGCCACCTGTGCCGCCTCTAGTGTTGTAAATCTACCGTAGTCCACCAAGGTTAGGTAGTCTACCGGTACACAACGGTAAAATACGTAGGAATCAGTATTTAGATTTTATTTTAAGTAATTAATTTTTAAGTAATTTTCAGATTTTGTTTCTTACGTTTACGCGAATTGTTGAACTCATTAAAACACAATTTTACGGATTACTTCGCGATTTATTTACATTTTATTTTAAACCTGACGTTTCGAACACTTTACAGCGATCGTGGTCACAGGGAGACTCCCTGTAAATCGCGAAGTAATCCGTAAAATTGTGTTTTAATGAATTTTCAGATTACTTATTTAAATAACTTTCAAGAAAAACACTATAAATTCGAAATAAAGAGAATATATATCTAACGACCGTCTTGGTGTAGTCGTACGCGCACCGTACTTCTAAACCAGGCGGTTGCGGATTCGAATCCCGCAAGGGGCAAATGTTTGTGTGATGAGCACGAGCATTTGTACCTAAGTCATATTTAATATGTATTTAAATATTTCTATCCGTTATCCTAGTCACCATAGCACAAGCTCACGCTTAGTTTGGGACTAGGTAATTGGTGTGTTTGTCGAAACAATTTATTATTATCAATTTATATTCAGGGTGTGGCGTAAATAGTGGTCCAAAGCAAAGGTGTGGATACACTGTACACTGAAGCACCACATACCAGTATTTAAAAAAAAATATGTACAGGGTTTTCAAAAAAAAAAAAATTTTAATTTTTTTAGAAATCGTTACCTTGCCTTACAAATTTGGTTATAATTTCCAAAAATGACGGTTTTTTTTTATCCATTTTTTTATTATTATTGCTGATCACTTGTACTTAGTACTCCATTCGTTTTTTTTTTACAAACTGAATTTAATAAAAAAAATTAAGTTTCTTTCAAAATTCAATACTCACTGCTAGCAAATCGTTTGACTTACAATGCTTTTGGTGCAAAAAAAATGTACCACACTGTCAGTGCCCATTGTTTAAAAAAAATGCCCATCTTTTGCAGATTCTAAAATGGTGCAACAATAAGTGTTACGACTTACAGGAAAAAAGTTATTGCTTTTCGAAACAAAAAGGAGCCCAATTCAGAAAAACAATTTATTTGAAGTTCAAGGGTTTACAAGGGTTGTAATTTTTTTCTGTGTGGTCCAAAGCAAAGGTGTGGATACACTGTACACTGAAGCACCACATACCAGTATTAAAAAAAAAATTATGTACAGGGTTTTCAGGGTTTTCAGGGTTTTTTTTATTAAATTCAGTTTGTAAAAAAAAAAACGAATGGATACATATTTTTTTTTTAAATACTGGTATGTGGTGCTTCAGTGTACAGTGTATCCACACCTTTGCTTTGGACCACTATTTACGCCACACCCTGTATAAATTGATTTAACAAAATAACTATTATTATTTTTGCACTAATACAACAGATTCATAATGAATATAAAATAAACATTTTTCTATCAATGCTCTGATAAACAATGTCAAAATCAATGAAAAAGTAACTTAATTGTAAAGGGGTTTAAAACTTCGTGGCATATCGACCCCGCCGCCATTTCGTTTTTTTTTCGAAATGAGCACGATGCAAGTAATACGTATGGATAGAGGATGCATATATGAACAAAAATGTCAAAAAACATGGTACTCTCGGTATAGTGACCCATACTGATATTTGAAGGTAAAAATCGACATATTTTATTTGAAACCTACGTTGTCTACCGCATGAAAAGGTAGTCTACCATAATCTACCGTAATGTCCTCCTAGCCGAATTCCGACTACGGCAGCCTATCTCAACAGAGATTAGCCAACTGCGCAGTACTTATTATAGTGCGCAATACACAGGTGCACTCTCTGTTCCTTCACTCTCATAATTCGGTGAGACGGCAGTCCAACATGACCGTAGAGAGATCAGGCGCAGGACCAACGGCTTAACGTGCTTTCCGAGGCACGGGGGTGCTAACACCACCAACTTCCTGACTCCGGAGCTGTGTCTGAGTAATTTCAAGACAGAAAAACTCAAACACTCTCGGCCCGACCCGGGATTCGAACCCGGGACCTCGTGGATAGTACCCAGCGTGCTGACCACTAGACCAACGAGGCAGTCACCTCACAATCTACCGGTAGGCTACCGGTAAGCTACCTAACGCCTTGGTAGGCTACGGTCGACTTACAACTCTAACCGCCTCCCACCTCGCTCGTAGCGAATACTCACAATATTTGCTACGCCGTAGTCGTCGTAGCACCGTAGCATGCTTCGTAGACGCTAGTTTGTAGCAGGTATATGTTTATAACTGGAAACCTGTCACTTTTGTTTGGGGTACCGTACCCAAAGAGTAAAAACGGGATCCTATTACCAAGACTCCACTGTCCGTCTGTCTGTCTGAACTAATTTTATTGTATATATAAATGATTATAATTTAATGAATTTGATTTGTATTATTTAATAACTACATAAAATTCATAAATACCTCGCTGATAATGTAACTTAACTTACCATCTTTTGCCTGCATGTATTGTCTGTCTGTTATATTATGATGTGAATAAATGAATATGGATATGTCTGTTTGTCTGTCACCAGGCTATATCTCGTGAACTATGATATCCAGCCAGTTAAAAGTTTCACAGATGATGTTTTCTGTTACCGCAATAACAACAAATACTAAAAACAGAATAAAATAACTATTTAAAAGGGGCTTCCATACAACAAACGTGTATTTTGGCTTGATATTAATAACGGCAACAGGTAGACGCTTGAAATAGTTTTAAGATAATGGTACCAAATCTTTCGAACGCGAGTACGACTCGCACTTGACCTGTTTTCTTATGGGTAACCAACTATATAATTATTGATAAAAATTACTTTGTGCTACGGCGTAGTCACCGTAGCACTGTAGCATGCTTCGTAGACTCAAGTTCGTAGCAGGCATATTAAAACTTGGGAATCTTTTCACAATGGTATTTATATTTACTTTGTAGGTTATTTGGTAGTTACTATTTACCCGACTGCGGAAGGAGGGTAAATATATTATTGCACTTGAAAAAATGACCACCAGAGGCGGGAGTCGAACCCGCGTTCCTCGCTTACCGGCGATTGCCTAACCTCTCGGCCACCCTGGCGTTGGCAGAGCCTTGTCGAAATTTTCAAGTGCTTCTTAACGCTGTAATGCCGCGTTGCTTTCATCAATGTTATTGGGATTACACCCTCAACACTCGAAAGAAATACTATTACAAGTATTCAACAATCGAAAGATGAAGCTAAATAATTATTTTTAAGTGACGATAAATTATTATTTTTAAGTGATAAGCATTCACTTTGCAATCTAAATATATTATTGCACTTGAAAAAGGAGGGTAAATGTTTTTGGGGAGTATGTATGTATGTATAAATGTTTACCTATATCCCAAACGGCTGGACGGATAATGACATGTGAGGTGTCGTTGAATTTATCAAAATAGTGGTAGTGACATAGGCTACGTAAACTTTTAAATGGCGTCCGCAAATTAAAAAGGAGGGAGGGGGGAAGGGTAAGGTATAACATGGTAAGAATAACAATATGGGTATCATATGAAAGCTAGTGTAAGCCGTTGGTCCTGCGCCTGATCTCTCTACGAAAATGTCAGCCTGCCGTCTCACCGAGTTATGAGAGCGAAGGAATAAAGATTGCACCTGTGTATTTGCGCACACACTTGTGCACTAAGATATCTTGTACGCAGTCGGCTAATCTGTCGGCTAATAATGTCCTCCATTATTATTATAGTCGCCATAGCGCAAGCTCACGCTTAGTTTGGGACTAGGTAATTGGTGTGTTTGTTGGAACAATTTAAATTTTAATGCTCCCGGCTCGCACTCAGCATGGGCTACTATGACGACGACAGTTCATCCTTTTTGAAAAATAATACTAGTTTGAAAACGTTCTTTTCTTTATCAACTACATTCTCGTAACTATGTAGTTGCTATATTATTTTGTATTGTACACGAGGCTAAAAAGCCGTAACATTACCCGTGCTTGTGGCAAAAATCGAAGTTCCAACCCTCTCCACCCCCTTGGGATGGCCGGGTCGTAAATTTCACTAATTATTACCCACATTTATACAGGGTTGCCGACTAAATTGCACGCCTTTGACGGAGGCAATGTTTTTGTATGTAAATTTGATTATTAATTTATTGGTCACCAGCCCCGTATTTAAACCCTCCTCCTCTCTCGTTGACGTGGAGTTGTCAAGGACTTTCTTATTGAGATGTGGTAGAATTAATTAACTAAACTATTTGTGCATTTAGATACGGGAATAGGGGCTCTATCTCTCTTTTCTAATGTTTCACCGAACTATGGGAGTGAAGGAACAGAGAGTGCACCTGTGTGTTGCGCACACACTTAACTATCTCCTGCGTACTTGTTGTATTTATACAGGTATTGATGTGAACATCCTTATCCTTCATGGGGGTGAATATAGTCATCAACACCCACAATTTTTATTATGGGGCCATGATAGAAGTTTTGTTACAGATACTCCATACAAATAATTCTGCAACCTCGATGATATTAGGTATATGGAGAGCCAAATATATTTTTTTACGATTTGGGTGATGACTCCATTGTAAAAAGTGAAAGTATTAATGCCACATACCCACTTGTTGATCATTCATTGTGTTATTAAGTCAGAGGTAATGGTGGAAGTATCCCAATATACAATACTTGACAATAGGGACAATATGGTGGCCTAAATTGACCTGACCGGGAACTGAAGACGTGGGTTTAATGGTGTCACCATACCACTAAACCCTTCATCTACTTTTGAGGCACGTTGAATCATCTATCAAAATGTGATACTGTGGATAGCCCTACGGTCAGTAGCTTTAGTTTATACAAATATAACTATACAATATCCATAGTGAATTAGGCGCGGTCGTCGGCTAGACATGACTACTCGTGATACTAGTTAATTAAGAATATGTGTGTTTAATTAAACCCATTTACCAACTTTGTGTCTGCTTAATTTTGTTTTATCACTACCCATATTTGCATATTTTTCTGGGTCTCTCGTTTTGTTTGTTTCTGGTACTGTAGTGCCGTACTTTCTTTAGTGACTAGCAGTTCCCCGTGTCTTCTTCCGCGCCGTGAGTTGGATTATCCATACAAACTTTCATCCTCCCTTGATGTTTTTTTGTCACAACAAAAAGCAGCCTATGTCTTTTCCAGGGTTTTAGACTATCTCTGTACCAAATTTCATTTGAATCGGTTCAGTACTTTAGACGTGATTGCGAAACAAACAGACAGAGTTACTTTCTCAATTATAGTATTAGTGAGGGTTCTTCTCCTAGGCTCTAGCACTACATCGTAGATCTCTCTACACACGCGTAATTCTATCCCAACGTGACTGCTGCGGAAGTTTTGGAAATATAGTTTAATAATAATCATTATTCAAATTAAGTACATTATTCAAATACACCATAACATTTTTTTTTGTTGTCGTTTCGAGCCAGCCTTTGAATCTTTGACTAGTGATAGATTCAGTGCCACAAAATCCCTGATGGCCTCGCTGGGCGACAGAGATATCAAAGATAATCACTTCTCGCGCATCGCTGCCGATCAGACAACTGCTTAGGGCCGTTATCTACAAAATTTTGAAGTCTTGATAGAAAGCGTAAGCGTTCTTCAAAGTTATCTCCAAGCATAATCTTTCTCCTATCAAACGACAAGCTCCTTCCAATCCTAGCTCTAATAGTCTCACGTAGCGCCAATAAAATCGCCTGCACTGGGGTTTTATGACAGAGATGCCAATCATATCGGGGGTAGTCATAAAACAACTTACTTTTGATTCATGAGAAGATTTTGACTAGTCTATGGTTTAAGGCATGGGTCCTTAAACTTTTGCCAACTCCCTCTTTAAGGTTTTTGACACACCTCAATTTCTATGTCAGATTTCCCATAAAATTTCAAACTGCAACCTCCTTCATCTTAGCAATAACTGTTTATTCTTCTATGGGTCTCGACTACTTAACTACGTCCATATCAAATATCAAACATATGGGTTCAGTGGTTAAGGGTTTTACGTAGACACCACTTCCATCTTTTCACCCCCACTTTACGTTTGGTATTTATAAGTTTAAATAGGAACCTATGTCACAATAGAAAAATTATGTCCTGCCTATGACTGCCTCGTTGGTCTAGTGGTCAGCACGCTGGGTACTATCCACGAGGTCCCGGGTCGGGCCGAGAGTGTTTGGGTTTTTCTGTCTTACTCGTAAAATTACTCAGACACAGTTTCGGAGTCAGAAAGTTGGTGGTGTTAATACCCCCGTGCCTCAAAAAGCACGTGAAGCCGTTGGTCCTGCGCCTGATCTCTCTACGGTCATGTCAGACTGCCGTCTCACCGAATTATGAGAGTAAAGGAATAGAGAGTGCACCTGTGTATTGCGCACACACTTGTGCAATACAATATGTCCCGCGCAGTTGGCTAATCTCTGTTGAGATAGGCCGCCGTAGTTGGAATTCGGCTAGGAGGACATTATTATTATGTCCTGCCCAGGGTCTCAAACTATCTGCACACCATTTTATCTAAATAGAGTTACTTAAGGATTTTTAATATTAGTAGGCTTATAATAATCTAATCTACACAAATTACGCTAGGGTGAATGTTCATCTTCCTTCGTAATTCTAATTCCCAAACGTTTATAAGTTATTATGATATCTTCTAACCTTGGTATAATAATACTATACTTAAGTGATCAAATTTTAGTATTTTCATGAATATCGTATTAACTGAAATTGCTTTAATAACTCAGTCTTTACGTAATGGATTCCGAGATAACTGATTAATTTTCCTGTAAATCCATACTTCTAAATAATAGTCTTTGGTCTTTGCCTATGAAATTTGAGAATTTTCATTTGATTCTGTAGGTAACTTTTACGTTAAAAGTTAAGTTATATTTTATTCTACTTTTACTTTCACATTTTGATTCTATCATTTTAATAGTATGATTATGTATCTTTTAGATTAAAATCGAGAGTATTCGAGAGATACTGGGTGACTCTTTACGTTCAAAAAAAGTCACTATTAGTAATTTTGTATCATCATAATATCTAGTCAATAATTTTGTATCATCGAGTCTTCGGAGACAAAGTCGCGGCTACAGATAAATTGTTCGTCATAATTTTGTGACCCGGAACAGTCAATGTCAGTGAGACCGAAACGAACATTTACTTTATTGTATTTTTAAGTAGAGTACCCCAGAACCCCAATGACCCAGGTTTCGCAAAAATGGACTTTTGACAATTTATGAATTTAAATTAAAACCGTGTAAACGACCCCCCTAACATGTATGGGGAGGTACCCTTAAAAAGGGTTAGTTTTAATTTTTTGTATTTTTTAAAATGAGGTCTATATGTTAAGTATCCTCGAACCAAGTTACATGCAAATCAGTTTATAAACGTAGAAGATATTCTGCTGTGACAGACTAGGACGGACGGAACGGACGGACTGAACGATCTTATAAGGGTTCCTTGTCGGACTACGGAACCCTTAAAAAATGTAATCCCATAGTTTTCTTCTTTGTGTAGTGAGAAACAGAATAAAAGAGAAGACTCCGAAATTTTAGCCCCAGCAATTATTTTATTATACTAGGCAAAGTTACACCAAACTTCAAGAGGATATTCTGTCGAACCAAATTCCTCTAATTGTGTTTCAAGATCCAATAATTATCGTAACAATGTCCTTAAGTTTGTGGTAAATATAGGTTTGAACTCGCGCAATCGAATTCTTCTTGTCATAAATAAACTTTTTCAACGCGCTCTTGTCTGACTGAGCGTTTTATTAAGGCATTAAGCATTTTTGAGGTGGTAAAGGATCTACTTCCTAGTGGTCCACCCCGGGCAACAGCATCACAAATTCCAGTTTGTAATGGCGGCTGAAAGATCCTGCCAACAGTGGTAGCTATCAAGAAAATACAAAGAAAGAAAATACATTTATTAATGAATGGACATCACATAAAACACGAAAACAAACAACGTAACGGGCACGGTTATATAACAAGAAACACAACAAAATTACAATTTATGTGGGTAAGCCAGTCACCACTATCACCCTTTTACCGGAGCCCGCCGCCAAGCAGCTTGCTGTGTTCTGACGGCGAGTGGGAGTGCCAGAACTCTCTGGATGAGCTCGCTCTACTGCCGGCTCTGTCTACGTCACGTCTGGCTTAGTTGAAAAACAAGAGAAAACCCATTTCAAATGAAAAAACCGGCCAAGAGCGTGTAGGGCCACGTGCAGTGTAGGGTTCCGTGGTTGCCCGTTATCACAATATAGAACGATTCTGTTGTTTTTTATTCTGAAAATATTTAGGAGTAAATGGTTATAATAACAACTATTTCAACTGAATCACTTTAAAGAATTTATTCTAAGGATTTTGTTATTGGTACAAAATTATCCAACAGTCCAGCACCCAAGTTCTACGACTGAACTAATTAAGTTTTCATAACCACTATATATATATATATCTATATATTTCCTCCTCATAGTTGAGGTGAGGCCTTTTCCCAGCAGTGGGATCTAATAGGCTGACTTTACTTTTTTTTAACCACTATAGTTTTCCTTTCAAGTTTATGAAATTCACTATTATTATGATTTTTTTCATATTTTTTTCTGATTCAAGGGAGACGCCCTACTGGCTCAAAAATTTGCATTTTAAAGTTTAATATTTCGTAAATGAAGCTTGCATCTTAAAGTCACTTTAAAAGATCTACTTAACGATACCCAACACGGTGGGGCAGATGACGAAAAAAATCATTCCCACAACACATGAAGGGGAGCTACCCTAAAAAAAATACCACTTTGTCGGCGTAATTGTGTATGTATCAAATACGCCGACAAACAGAAAAATTGCACTTTAAAGATTAATATTTCCTAAATGGAGCAATAAATCGAATTAATTGTTATAGATACCCCGAACTCATTTTAAAAGACCTACATTCAACGATACCCCACATGATGGGGTATACGACGAAAAAAGAATCACCCCACTTCACATGTAAGCTACCCTAAAAATAATTGTATACATACACGTACAAAACAACAAATTTATAGTACTTATCTTAGCAAAACCTCGCACAGGCAGACAGACGACATGACGAAACTATAAGGGTTTCTTGAACTACGGAACCCTAAAAAGAGCATATTCCGCCTTAAAATAATCTCCAGAAAGTAGTGTGTGTTCCAATTCACGTAACGATCACGACCCCTAGGTATAATAAAGATTGTTTTCATAAGTTAATCAAATGGCCTGTTAGCAAAATCGTACTTTGACGTGTTTCAAAGTAGAAAAGTTGAGTAGGCGAAGCTTTTGACATAGTAATAAGACGTCGAGCCGGTAACTTTGTTTTAACTTTCCATGTATCAGAGGGCTACATTATTTTCAGTATCAGAAGACTGTATTATTTGACAGTTCTCAAAAGTATGCTCATTATTTTTTGTTAAAAAGTCAATAGCTATAACTAAAGAAAACAACTAATAATATTCGGCTCCCTTATTCACAAACGTCGCAAAAATTTCAGTGTTAGATCCTTTCCGAATTAAAAATGTCAAACATTCTTTTCATTCGGAGTTTTCGAAAGCTAAATGTCATTAGTGCATAGTGGAAACGTCAAAGTTTACGACGCTTGAGAATAGCATTTTTTTGACGTCTTCGGATACCTGCCTCGCAGATTCGAATTCTGTAGTTTCTGACGTTTGTGAATAAGGGTGTTGGTCCCTCCTGTTATACACCATGGCAGCTTCGACCTACCATGGACTGTCTCACCGCAACCCTATTTCAACCCAATGTGGATGAAATAGAGTTCAATTTTATTTGGTGTGTTTTGAAAGATTTGGATAGATCGATATCGACATGCTGTTGACTGTATACAAATTGGTCTTATGGCACAAGAGAAATAGAAACCCCTTATAACTCGATCTCTTTGATATCCATCTACGAGTATATCGGCAACTTCTCAATTTGGTTAAAAGAAATGTTTAGTACTTAGCACAAATCTATACTAATATTATAAATGCGAAAGTGTGTCTGTCTGTCTGTCTGTCTGTCTGTTATCTTTTGACGCTTAAACCACTGAACCGATTGAGATGAGATTTGGTATGGAGACAGTTCGAGACCCTGGAAAGGAAATAGGCTACATTTTGTTGCGATTTAAAAATATTGACGGAGTGAAATGGGGGATCAAAGTTTATATGGAAAATCCAACTCTTGCGGGCGAAGTCGCGGAGAATCACTAGTATTATTATATGTGCTACTAAAATTTTTTTCTAAAAAATCTGAAAACCGTAACCGTATTATTTATTTGATTACATCGCAAATTATACAAAGCCGTATAAGCGTGAGACAAACTGATTGTTCACTCAACCACTTCAAAGATATAAAAATGATAATTCAAATCTTTCAACAACGACGACCGTCTTGGTGTAGTCGTTCGCGCACCGGACTTCTGAACCAGGCGGTTGCGGGTTCGAATCCCGCAAGGGGCAAATGTTTGTGTGATGAGCACGAGCATTTGTACCTAAGTCATGGGTGTTCATATGTATTCAAGTATGTCTATCCGTTATCCTAGTCACTATAGCACAAGCTCACGCTTAGTTTGGGACTAGGTAATTGGTGTGTTTGTTGAAATATTTTATTGTTATTATTATTAACTATATTGACTAAAAAAATTAATGGTCTCTACCCGAAAAAAATTGATTTAAGCTAGAAGGCCGCATGAATCGAACTACTCTCTCTATCAACATTTTGTAAATGTTCACGGTGTAGTGCAGGCATGTCAAACATGCGGCCCTCTACGTATTTGTCTGCGGCCCAATCTAATATTAACAACAGCCTCCAGTTGCAGCCCGCAAACACGAACTACTGTTGTAACTTTTTGGATCATTATTAAAAACAATCTTTTTTTTTTGTACTACAATCCTAATTCGTTTTATTTCTTTGTGTCTGGGTTTTGCGGCCTAGTGATTTCACGACCTGTATGCATTTGGCCCACCAGTGACTTTGAGTTTGACATGCCTGGTGTAGTGTAAAATAAAATGAAATAAAGAGTACCTTACCTTAAAATCATCGACAAGTTCTATCGATATCAAGCTTATCACTAGTGGTATCCCTTCATCGATCGTTCTCGCATGACATATAGGGCATACACACAGGCCTTGCTGGCTCCAACCCTATTTGTGTGATGCTTGGCTTAAGCGAGAGTCAGCGTATTTCAATGTGTAGTTTAATGGCGGATCTATTAACGTCACTATTCTAAAAGGGCCATCGGAGTTTAGCTAGAAAAGCGCTTTTAGTGATTACTCGCTTCAACTGTACTTAGCCCTATGAGATAACAAAACTTTCTCCCCGCTAAATCTTACTATATCTGTATTTAATAATCCTCCTAGCCTATCTCAACAAAGATTAGCCAATTGCGCAGGACATATTATAGTGCACAAGTGTGTGCGCAATACACAGGTGCACTCTCTGTTCCTTCACTCTCATAATTCGGTGAGACGGCAGTCCGACATGACCGTAGAGAGATCAGGCGCAGGTCCAACGGCTTAACGTGCTTTCCGAGGCACGGGGGTGTTAATACCAACAACTTCCTGGCTCCGGAGCTGTGACTAAGTTATTTCAAGACAGAAAAACCCAACACTCTCGGCCCGACCCGGGATTCGAACCCGGGACCTCGTGGATAGTACCCAGCGCGCTTACCTATAAAATCAACAACATTTTTAGGAATTACTTTAGATTCAAAACTACAATGGGGTCCTCATATCGTGGCCTTGTCAGGAAGACTTAGTTCAGCTGCTTTTGCTGTTAAAAAGATACGGCGCTTGACTGATGTTGAAACGGCCAGACTAGTCTATTTTACTTATTTTCACAGCTTGATGTCGTACGGTATTTTACTATGGGGCTCAGCTGCTGATATAGAATCAATTTTTGTACTACAAAAAAGGGCCGTACGTGCTATTTATAACCTCAAACCTCAAGATTGATTAAAAGATTTTTTTTAAGAAATAAGGATATTAACAGTAGCCTCTCAATATATTTATGAAAATATTATGTATGTGCGTAAAAACTTGCATTTATTTACAAAGAAAAGTGATACGCATAATTTTAACACTAGAAATAAAAATAAGCTTGCTATTCCACAATTCAGGCTTCAAAAAGTTGGTCATTCTTTCATGGGAAAATGTGTCAATTACTTTAACAAATTACCGAAAAATATTGTAGAATTACCAATTAACAAATTCAAATCATTTATTAAGGATACCCTAATGACAAAAGGTTATTATAAAGTAGACGATTATTTGAATGATGTAAACGTGTGGACTAGCTCGCACTAGTACAATTACTGTATTTAAACATTATTTTTAAAAGAGGCTTTGACAATAGTGACTGAGTTTCTTGCGCTGCTTCTTCTCAGCACTAGCCCACAATTTGTCCTGAAGCAGTGGTAGGGCTTAAAAAAATAATATGTTGGGACGTGTATAAGTGCCCCCTGTGGGCCTACATACATAAATAAATGACTTTTATGACTTTTACCACTAGGCGGTATTTAACGGAAATAATAGTGAGCTATATAACAGTTTTTTAAAGATAGCGAAGGGACGTGGGTTTGAGTCCCACCTGATGACACAGTCGATTAATTTTTGTGGGCGAAATTTGATTTAATTTTGTATATTCACTTCACAAATAAATAGTTAAATTAAATAATAATAATATTTTAAGTTAAATTGAAATAATAATAATATTTTACAACATACGTGAATTTTTGCCATTTTTTTGCTCGATATTTAGAATGGCAACAGACAGATGCTTGAAATATTTACATTTATGTTGTATTTCACTCTAAAAATAAATAATTAAATTATATAATATAATGATAAGGGGGGCTCCCATACAAACGTGTTTTTTGCCTATACTGTCTAATGTTGTAAGTTAATGATACGGAACCCTTAGTGCGTGAGTCCGAGTCGCACTTGGCCGGTATTTCTTTCTTTCTTTTACTAAACATTTGTCGAGATAGCCAACCCTAAAATGGCCCAAAACAATAATACCTATGCTTATACCATAAATAAACTAATGCTATGATGTGAGACGAATGATAATTTATATATTTTAAATATATTATTCAGTATTAAAAGTTGTGCTATCACCACCAAATATAATTCACGTTCACTGTTTTCCATATTCAATTACTTAGCCTCTACCTGTATCGTATCACGAAAAGGTTTCCTAATATAACGATATTCGTTCATCAACATCATATTTCACATTTCGATCCATAAAAACGGTCTATTCTGACATTGATAGACCTCTACGCATGTTAAGCTATCGACAACACAAACAACAGATGGTTGTCATAACTTATAACACAATAAAATAAGCGGAATACGCTCTGATAAACTACACCTGTAGATATTGAAACTGACAGCCAAGACACACTTTCCATTCCAGGTCTTAGTGGGCTGCAATATGCATTCAAATATACGTAAAAATATTTTAAACAAAATTGTAGAAAGTCTTATTCTGCACATAATAGGTCAGTGGCATACGAAAATGTAGTTTTTGTCATATGTATGTACTAGTGGTTCCCCGCGACTTCGCCCGCAAGAGATGGATTTTCAATATAAACTTTCATCCCCCATTTCACCCCCTCAATGTTTTTATATCGCGACAAAATGTAGCCTATGTCCTTTCCAGGGTCTCGAGCTGTCTCCATACCAAATTTCATCTCAATCGGTTCAGTGATTTAAGCGTCAAGAGGCAACAGAAAGACAGACAGACACACCTTCGCATTTATAATATTAGTATGGATGTATACAAACACAATTTTTCCACCGGAGCCCAGTGCGCAGCAGCTAGTTGTGTTTTATAGGTGATTGGGAGTACCAGAACCTTCTTTGTGAGCTTGCTCCACCGTCCACTCTTTCTCCGCCACGTCAGGTTTATTCTAGAGTCATGAACAATCCCATTCCAAATTAAAAAAAAAAACTCTTTACACCATAAGACATATACAAGTAAGGAGTCATGAATTCTGTATAAATCATTTAGTATCATGAAGTCTAGGCAAACAAAGTTGAGAGTTAGTTGTCAAAAAAAAACTTTTAAAATCATCTGTTGATGATCAATAATGGATAACTTACAGTCATTTAAAGTGTTAATTGAATTTGTTTTTATAGGGCGTGCTATATCCTCGGGTCTGGTGAATCAAAGTGAATAAGTCATAAATGTATCATAACATTTACCTCAGGATTATGCGCGGAAAAACGGCATTAAAACCACCACGAATTTTATGTGTAGCCTCAAAACGACTTGAAGCCGTATTATGATGAGAAGCTTTCTTTTAGTGTTCCGTACATGAAGGGCTACTGCAGCCAATCCCAACAGAGATCAACCAGTTACGCAAAGAAATTATAATGCACAGGTGTGAGCGCAATACGCAGGTGCCATCTCTGTTCCTTCACTCTCGTAGTTCGGGGAGACGGAAACCCGGCATGACCGAAGAGAGATCAGGCGCAGGATCAACGGCTTAAGGTGCTTTCCGAGGCATGTGAGTCCACGGTCACATCCACGTAGCAACGTCTAGACTGACGTCAGTAACATGGTAGTATTAACACGGCTTCTCTCCACGAGATGCCGGGTTTGAATCCCGGGTACGGCCGAGATTTAAAAAAAATACGAGTAGGACGTAATAATAATGTCCTAATAGCCGAATTTCGCCGACAGCGGCCATCTAAACAGAGATAAGCCAACTGCGCGAGAGATATTGTAGTGCACAAGTGTGTGCACAATACAGTAGCACATTAATGAATTAATGGTGATTTATCAATGACTGTCCCATACATACCCCGGAGCGTCGGTGGCGCAGTGGCTAGCGGGCTGCCTCTCATGCGGGAGGTGCCGGTTCGATCCCACGTGCCACCATGTACTAATGACTTTTTCTGACTTATGTAGGTACATTAGTTGTTTCACTAACCGATGCTCTTACGGTGAGGGAAAACATCGTGAGGAAACCTGCACATTCAGGCGACTGATTGTGTAACCATGATCCAAAACTGGTCAGGTTCCCCTGGTAACAGGGTCACGGAGGTCAGATGGCAGTCGCTCCATTGTAATTACCTAATCTGCCACAGCCTGGATCATGGTCAGCGGTCCCTGGGTTATCCCGGTTGTGCTCTCTTATGCGAGGGGCATAAGAGAGCACAACCGGGATAACGCTAGAAGAATGATGTCCCATACATACCTAAACTTGTTGTTTTTAAGCCCTACATGATGATGATGATGTCCTCCTAGCCGATTTCGACTACGGCGGCCTATCTCAACAGAGATTAGCCAACTGCGCAGGACATATTATAGTGCACAAGTGTGTGCGCAATACACAGGTGCACTCTCTGTTCCTTTACTCTCATAATTCGGTGAGACGGCAGTCCGACATGACCGAAGAGAGATCAGGCGCAGGACCAACGGCTTAACGTGCTTTCCGAGGCACGGGGGTGTTAACACCACCAACTTCCTGACTCCGGAGCTGTGTCTGAGTAATTTCAAGACAGAAAAACCCAAACACTCTCGGCCCGACCCGGGATTCGAACCCGGGACCTCGTGGATAGTACCCAGCGTGCTGACCACTAGACCAACGAGGCAGTCCCAAGAGGCAAGTCCAAGCCCTACAACTAGTAAGATCGAGTGCGTTAATTCTAAACACGCTGTATAAGTAATCGTTAACCCCTCGACCGTCCTATTCAGAATTTTAATAGGAAATGTTTTGCGCCGGCCCATGACAAACGGACAAATGGGACAAGTCAAATTGAACCCGTGATACACTTTCAGCTAACAATCGCTGAATGGACGCTACAGGTTCGAAACTCGAAGCGCATCTGGATGAGAGAAATAAAAGTCAGGTGCGATCCGAATCATTTTAAACCGACTGCGACAGAAGGAGGCCGAGCCCAAAAGGATTTTGACATATGGTGTCGTTTAATTTGTCAAAGTGTGGTGGTGATATGGTAGGCTACATTTTGAAAATAGCTTCCGCAAATGAAAAAAAAAAAGTTTTATTTGAAAGCTAGTAAAAAGAACATTTCAAAAAAGGAATGAGGAGGGTAGAGGAGAGTAGAGGAGGGTAGAGGAGGGTAGAGGAGGGTAGAGGAGGGTAGAGGAGGGTAGAGGAGGGTAGAGGAGGGTAGAGGAGGGTAGAGGAGGGTAGAGGAGGGTAGAGGAGGGTAGAGGAGGGTAGAGGAGGATCACTTTCTCAGTTGGGTGTTTTGTTTCACAACAATAATCGTAACACTTCAGTGTTTGATTCTAACCATCTAGTTAATTTTAAGACGCGCTAACGCAAACCAAGACTTAGTATCAGACGGACAATCAGAGAAGCGTTTCTCTATTTGGTTATGTCAAGAATTTGCCATTCACATCTATTTGTCGGCTAATATTTAGTCCTGGTTAAAACCTAATCTAACATTTTTGTAATAAGGTGGAAAGTGTCTTAGGTAGCCTCTCAAGTGAGCCTTATATCGTTACTTTTCTACCGTCACGAAGTCAACGGCCACTTACGGCCGTGTAATCACCGGTGCTCCCATAAGCGCCGCCAAATTGACCATAAAAACCAAGGGACACATAGAGAGGTCATTTAGTAGACCGTATATCAACATGCTTAAGGTGGGCTAAGGCCCCTCGGTTAACATCTTCGATAGATAGTACTAATGTTGTAAACTAAGGGTCCGCCAAACAAAACGCTATCTCCTTTAAACACTGTCTTAAAGTTTTTCTAATCGAGAACCAAACTGAGGTAAAGACATAAGCAGGCTTTTGTACGAGTAATAATAATGTCCTCCTAGTCGAATTTCGACTGCGGCGGCCTATCTCAAGAGCGATTAGCCAACTGCGCGGGACATTTTTTAGTGCACAAGCGCGTGCGCAATACACAGGTGCACTCTCTATTCCTTCACTCTCATAATTCGGTGAGACGGCAGTCCGACATGACCGTAGAGAGATCAGGCGCAGGACCAACGGCTTAACGTGCTTTCCGAGGCACGAGGGTGTTAACACCACCAACTTCCTGACTCCGGAGCTATGTCTGAGTAATTTCAAGACAGAAAAACCCAAACACTCTCGGCCCGACCCGGGATTCGAACCCGGAACCTCGTGGATAGTACCCAGCGTGCTGACCACTAGACCAACGAGGCAGTCAGTTTGTACGAGTACACCCGTAACAGCAAACACATGTACCTACTTAGCACATGCATACTACCTACAATCAAACACACGTTCGCAATCGTTTTGATACTTGAAATTCGAATTCAATTAACTATATATACAACTTATTAATATAAATTAAGATAAATTACTTAATACAACACAAAAACAAAAATTATAAAAAGGGTCCTTGTGGTAAGGTTCCTAGGATGCTGGCAGCATTACCGCGCTGGATAGCGATGCTTATACGCTGAGCAAGGTAGCTGCCAGCTCTGATACTTTGATACTTTGTTATACCTAATCACTTATTTGTAGTTTCTATCTAGTCTATAGGTCTTCCCTAGGTTAAATTGTGATGTCTGGTGCTGACACTCTCTACCTCATCAATGGTTTGCACATAAAACCAGCGCCATGGTTTGGAGCTCGTTCACACGAGGACGATTCGTTATTTTTCACGATTCGTCTTTTTTCACGATTCGTTCTTTTTTTGACGGCGGCAATGCTTTTTGTATGCCCATGTTCACACGGATCACGAATCGTGAAAAATGACGATTCGTCTTATTTTCTTGTGACGGATCAGCTGATGCCAACAATTCGGATATTTTGACGAATCGTGAAAAAACACGATTCCGTATGCACGTCCATCCAACATGACGTATCGTGTATTTTGACGAATCGTCAATGACGGATCCCGTGTGAATGAGCCCTTACATTACAAACTAGTTT